>CM038221.1:159205484-160670616 GCA_021442155.1 Cymbidium sinense
TGATAAATTTTAAATATTTTATTATGAAAAAAGATGAAAGATTATTTATAAATAATTAGTCATAAAAATAATCACCTTCTAGAAGGTAATAAATTTTCTACTCATTCAATAAAAATAATAATGAATATTTAGGCTGTATTTGAGAGAGCAGTATAATGTGAAAACGCACTGCTAACTTATTTGGAAACTGCATTCTGACCAGACAGAATTGAAAAAGCTGCTTTTCAACTTAACTCAGCTACTTACAGTACGGTCAAAAAATTGCGATTTAATTTTAAAAAAAAAAAAATTATATACTCACCACAATTTTTTTATATGGCATCTTCTTCTATAGTAGCTTTCACCACTGCTTTTTTTCATTCAGCTGCAACTATCCCAGATATATATTAAAATAATTACAAACTCACAATTGATTTCATGATTAAAAAACTTCTTAGAACTAATAATATTACCTCAAGCCAGTTTGATAAAATTTTCTTAGAATAGAGTTCAATAACTATCCAATTTATTTTGAGACACATATAATATAACTATTAATTAATTTATCATACATTATACTTTTTTAAAAATTAATTGAACGCTTTAAGAATTTATTTTGATTAAATTATTATTATTATATTATATTATATTATATTAACTTAACATCTTCCCATTCAATTCTGTGATATCGCTTAATATATTTATTTTGGCATATTTTATTTACACACATAATCTTTAAATAAGGCATGCATGATTATTGGAGCACAATACCTTGCACGCAAATTTATTTCACCAACTCCTACCTTCAAGTCCTTGCCGTAATAGAAATATATATTATTATTATTTTGACCATTTAATTATAAAAAAAAAAAATCAACGGAAGAACAATGGAAAGTTCACATTGAAAAATATTATTGAATCAACAATTCAAACTCTTCCGAATAGTTAAGGTTTCAAGCCTTCAGAAGACCGGATTTCTTAAACTTCTTAAACAGAAGTCAAAATGTCAATTTTTGCAGACATTTATGCAAGTGTCGCATGCTAACAAGAGGCGTGCACTACTTGATTATGGTTGAATAGCGGGACTCTGCTCTCCCTCACTATAGTCAATTTTTGCAGACATTTATTTTATTTTATTTTTCTTACCAAATTCATAATCCTTGCCTTATGCACGACTCTGCTCTCCCTCACTATAATCAACCTTCTTCTTTTGTGATCGTTCTCGACAAATGACGATCAAAATATAATAACTCTTTCAAATATATATTTTGGGATCATGTCATTAAGCGCCTTTGTTATGACTAATCGCCTCCACATTGGTCACTATGTAGTTGCCATCGTCGCCCTGCACTTTGAGGTCATCGTCCACTATTTTAAGACTGTTGCCCTGCCCAGCTTCTCTTCATTGCCTCCATCCTTCTACTCTGTATCATAGCATTTTCTGCTCATCATTGTTATGTAATTTTTTCTCTATGTGCATTTTTATTAATTGCATGCCATCCAATACTATTGTCATATATATTTTTAAAATTTTTATATAAGATTTTTTATCACATTAATTTTTTTTGATGAGATGGACTTTCATTATCTTTTTGTTTTAAAAAGGATAAAGTAAAATAGAATTATTGGTGGTGATAACAATGACAATGATCAATGACAATATAGCCTATGGTGATGGTTGGCCATGTTAGAGGGGCGGTAGAAACGGTGGTGTTGGTTGGCAACGTGGCTTGCCACACCAACCAACATCGACGAGTAGTAGTGGCCAACGGCGATAAGTGGCAACTAGGTGGATTGTTTTATTTTATACTTAATAATGTATTCAAATTTTGCTCAAATTTAACGAATTCAAAATATATGAAAAGTAAAATAGAGGATAAGTTTACAATCACTTAAAATCTACTCTTCATTATGGGTCTGTTTAGGGAGAAAATATTACGTGTGGAGTTCGGATATAGCTCTGCATTCGGACGCCAATCATATTTGGACACTCATCAAAGCTTAAAAAACTAATTTTTAACTTTTTCACCTCGCTGTAACAGCGGGACTTGTTGCTGTTAACGTGAAAAGGACCCAACCAGGCCTATTAAAACAAAGGGAGTACACTGCTGGATGTCATTTTCCTGTGTGGTTGAACACCGTTTGAATGCACGGGAGAAATTTAAAAACAATATATAAATGGATTTAGGGCACTCAAATAAAGAATAAACATATTTAAAAATTTTTCAGACAAACTGGAGAGAAGAGAACCAAAAATCTCTCATTTCAATTGAAAAAAAAAATATGAAGATGGAGAACGAGTAGCAAAGTGGTAGACTTCATATGGAGACCAATTTAGAGATAATATCATAAATATGAATGCATCGGTAAATTTCATACACAGTTGTATATATATAGTTATTTTGAAACACTGCTTAGAGATATTCTTTGAAATTCTTTTTTGAAATAAAAATTTTCTACACTATTTTGAGTTCTTTTCAAGAGGATTTGGGCTGCTTACTATCTATTTTCAGGTGTACAATCTGTACACTCTAAAGTGTACAGCCTTTTTTAAAATTTTAAAGCAGTGTGTGACTTCCAATTTTGGGTCTAAATTGTGTTATAAGCTGTTTTGAGTTCTTCCAAGAGGATTTAGGCAATTTTCTATTTGTTTTTGAAGTGTACAATTTGTCCACTCTAAGGTATACATCTTCTTTTTTTAATTTTATAGCACTATGGGACTTCCAATTTTGGATCTAAATGATATTATAATCTATTTTGACTTTCTTCTAAGAGGATATGGATTGTTTTCTATCTATTTTTTAGGTGTACAATCTGTACACTCTATAGTGTATATCATTTTTTTTAAAATTTTGAAGCATTAGGGACTTCCAATTATAAATCTAAATGGTATTATAACCAGCTTTGAGTTCTTTTCAGGAAGATTTGGGTTATTTTCTATCTATTTTTGAAGTGTATAATATGTACACTCTGGAGTGTACACATTTTTTAAGGGGCTTTTACATACACTATCACCCTATTCTTACATATTTATAAATTAACCACCCCTTAACATCAAAATTTCAAATTGACATTCAAATATTGAAATTCATAACAAAAGCCCAACCCATATTTTTCATTTTCATAAAATTCATAATGATTTGATCGTGGCATGTGCAAATACATGGGTCTCATAGTTCAAAAAAATAATGAAGGTGATCAAATTATAAATGCATATGTTTTAGGTGGTTCATTTGTAAATATCCCTTTTTTTAAAATTTTAAAGCACTAGGGGACTTCCAATTATAGATCTAAATGGTGTTATAAGATGTTTTGAGTTTTTTCTAAGAGGATTTGAGAAGTTTTGTATCTGTTTTTGAAATGTACAATATACATTCTGGAGTGTACACCTTTTTTTTGAAGCACTCTCGGAATTCTAATTATAGATCTAAATGGTATTATAACCTGCTTTGAGCTCTTTCTAAGAGAATTTGGGCTATTATCTATATGTTTTTGAAGTGTACAATATGTACACTCTTTTTTTTAAAGCTTTGTGAGATTTCCAATATCATTTTTAAATAGTATTATAGGTTATTCTGAGTTCTTTTTAGGAGGATTTGAGTTATTTTCTATTTATTTTTCAGGTGTACAATCTATGCACTCTAGAGTGTACACTCTTTTTTAAAATTTTAAAGCACTATAAGACTTGCAATTATGGATCTAAATTGTATTATAAGTTGTTTTAAGTTCTTTCTAAGAGATTTGAGCAATTTTCTATCTATTTTTCAGGTGTATAATCTGTACACTCTGGAGTGTACACACTTTTTTTTAAAGCATAGTGTGACTTCCAATTATGAATCTAAATTGTATTATAAGCTATTTTGACTTCTTTCCAAGAGGATTTTTTGACATATTTTGAAGTGTACAATTTGTACACTCTAGAGCGCACACCCTTTTTTTTTAATTTTAAAATTATGTGGGACTTCCAATATCCTTTCTAAATGATATTATAGACTATTTTGAGTTCTTTCCAGGAGGATTTGGGCTATTTTCTATCTATTTTTTATGTGTACAATTTGCACACTCTTTTTTTAAAAACTCTGTAGGACTTCCAATTATAGATCTAAATGGTATTATAAGCTATTTTGAGTTCTTTTTAGGAGGATTTGGGTACTTATTAAAGCAATTGGATACGACATTAAAGAATGATGTACTATCTCAAAAGATAGAAATCACCACCATATAATGGACCTAATCACCTAATAAGGACTCATAAGGCATGATGGGTCTTCGAATGTACTAGAGATCTTTCCCTTATTTTACATAAAAAAATAAAGTATGGTTTATTTTAAGCTGGGATCATTAAGTTCCCTATGGAGGTAAGCCCCGACAATTAATTATATCATAAGAACTGTAAATTTCTTAAGAATACTCTCAATTAAAGTAGGCAATTAGGGTCTCCAAAGATTTAAAGGTTAAGACTGTCAAAGGATTGACTGTTTTAGAAAATCAAATGGGATATATCAAGGATAAGACTTATTTTTGGAATCTAAAGGAAGAAAGTAAGAAATGCTCATGATACTAGGAAGCCTAGATAGCATTCCAATCTACCTTATAATTGGGCTTTATATTTTTGAAATTGAAGAGAGTTAATTATTTGAGTTGACATTTTATTAGGTTGCTAGGGCTTATAATTCCACAACATAATATTGTAAAAATACGTAAGAGGTGAGGATTTATGCTTGTAGCCTACAAAGAGAAATAATAATCTCAGATCCTAAATCTAGAGAGCTTTGGCGAGAGCCAAAGCACGATCTAAATCTAAGGTGAAAATGAGTATATGGTTTACCTCCACAAGAGAGAATAAACCACCAACTGACTTATTATTCTGAGTGGCGCTTAACTCCTCTTATGCTTTAAATCCATGTAGGAAAGTCTTATGCTTTGTAAGATGGCTAGGCTGTTGTTTATTTAGAAAGGAGACTAAGTCCTTAAACTCACTCCCAAAGAGACTAGAGCATGAGCTGTATGAATTCATGACTTAATCTAATGCAAATTTTATCAATTTTATTTAATTCTTTTGGAATCTTTGTTTTGACACAGGCTATGGGATTTTGTATGCCTAAATATGAGAACTTGATTATGGTTCAAATCAAAAGAGAAAGAGGTGTTCTCCTATCAAAGGCTCTCACTGGTTAAGCCTTTATTCTCTAGCACAAATGAAAACCCTCTCTTAACAAGAGTGGAAGAATATGACATGCATGATGTTATACATTCATTCATCCAGCTAAGGGGTTCCTAAAAAAATTTATCATTTTGATTTAATTTCTAGGCTTTTATGTGAGGTTATGAGTTATTTTAAAATTTTAGTTATGAGTTATTAATTGGGATAGAAAAATTAATTTTATCCTAAGATTCTACCGCATCCAGGCCACACATTCAAACATCAAACATGAAGAAACTAGAAGAAGCATGTAATTCTAGTGCATAATCTAAACACAATATCAAATAATTTTATAGACTGCCATAAAAGAATAAAAAGCCAGTGCGGTCGGGTCCCGTCGTACACCCTGAAAAGAGAAAAAAAGATGGGTAGCCAATCTCTACCCTATACAACACAAATTATAAAAATAATACATACTATGAGGGGCTTCTTTTTTTCATTTTTTTCTTCTCTTCTTTTTGATTTGATTTGCTCCAAAGGCATCACAGGGCACCCGAGGGACTAAGCCTTCTGGCCACTACTCATCCTAATCCCCCATAACATAAATACTAATTTCTAATGCAAAATTATATTAAAAATAGGAAAAATAAATCTAGCTACACTTGCAAAATAAATATTAGCTAAACACATCGTACAACCCAACCAATTATATAACTAATTTGAACTTAGCACCCTAAACATGGGTAACCAAGCCCACCTGTTCTAATATGAGTCATGCTTAGGAGCTAAGCAACCTGTACAATAAAAGCATTTATATTTTTATTACAGCGGCCCCTTAAGCACAACCCTATAGAAAATATGATTAGGCTAATAACGACCTAACATCCAGTCTACGAAACATACACCCTAACATCCAGTCTAAAATATTACATTTCAAAATAAAATATAACATCATACATACAACACCCTAACTTAGCACTAAAAGTTGTGACTTAGTATTCTAATGTGTGTGCTTAAGGCTTGTGTGACAAGACTTTACCAGTTTCTTTAGTTTACGTTTAATTTGAGTTTGAATTTGTTTAAATTTTACCTTAGGGTGATTTCAATTTAAATGATTTAATGATTTAATTTTTATTTTTATTTTACTTTTATTTGGTTAAAATGATGTTTAGGTTTTCAAGAATAAAGAGTATAATGAATTCTATTTGTCGATAGAACTCACCCTATTCTACATCCTAACTCCTAAAGAGTCTAACTAAGGTCCTTAAATATCTTAATCAGCCCATTTGAATTTCTGTAACTGATTTGATTTGATTTAGAATTTAGAATTTGAGTTTGTTTAAGTATTTGATTGATTGATTTTGGATTAGATATTTTGGTTTAATTAAATCTTGATAATTCAATATCCTTAATATCTAACGAAATTTAAGTTTGTTTAAATTCATGTGTTTTTAATTGATTAATTTTAGATTAGATTTTTTGGTTTAATTAAATCTTGATAATTCAATATCCTTCATCTCTAATGAAGTTTAAGTTTTTTTAAATCCATGTCTTTTTGATTGATTAATATTAGATTAGATATTTTGGTTTAATTAAATCTTGATAATTCAATATCCTTTTAAATTAATATCTAATTTTTTTCTTTGATTATGGTTATGTGACATAATTTTATGTTTATTTGATTTGATTATGGTTCATTTATTTATAGTTTGGTTGGATTAGATTAATAGAGATTTTATTTTGATTTTTAATTGAGTTTATTTTTCTATTTTGGATTTTATTTTAATCTCATCCATTTATCATGTTTATCAAAGTTTGGTTTGTATTTTGATTTCATATATGGGATAGTTAATTAGTTTTTTTTTTAAAAGTAAGTTGAATGAGATTTGATTTGATTACATATTAAATTGATGAGAGTATTTCTTAATTTAATTTAATTTCATTTAATTTCATTTGATTAGCTTTATTTATGGGCTTAGGTTCAATGTGATTTAATTAAGAAGCAGTTTAGTTAATTATAAAGATTTGTTTAATTTTTAATTTGATTTCATATTTGTTTAGATTAATGATGTAATTAATGACATAATAATTTATGTTTAATTTAAGTTTTGATTAGTATTTAATTGTATTTTAATTATATTCAAATTTATGTTGCTTAAGCTTAAGTTTAATATGATTAATTAT
The DNA here is from genome assembly GCA_021442155.1 of Cymbidium sinense. NCBI lineage: Eukaryota > Viridiplantae > Streptophyta > Magnoliopsida > Asparagales > Orchidaceae > Cymbidium > Cymbidium sinense. Next base: position 159,212,791 of record CM038221.1, read on the forward strand.
TTAAGAGGTGTGATCAATTACTAAATTAAATAAAGATTTGTTTAATTTTTAATTTGATTTCATATTTATTTAGGTTAATGATGTAATTAATGAAATGATTTATGTTTAATTTAGGATTTGAGGTAAATTGCATTTATGTTTGATTAAGTTTAAGTCTAATATGATTAATTTGATTGAATTAGCTTACTTAAGATGTGATCAAATTAATTAGTAGATTAATTAAGTGTTTGATTTGAATTAATTTTAAGGTGATTTATAAAGTTATTTTTTTTAAGATGATGGAATTCATTAAGTTTGCATTAATTGTGGTGTTTATTCAATTGGATTAGCTTAAGGGTAATTAGTTTAATTAAGAAGTGTGTTTAAGTTAATTATTAAATTAAAGAAAGATTTTTTAATTCTTAATTTGGATTGATATTTATTTAGATTAATGATGTAATAAATGACTTAATGATTTATATTTAATTTAGGATTTGATTTATTTAATTACGCTATGTTGAAAGTTTATTTAATATTATTAAATTGATTAAGTTAATTATTTTAATGAGGATGTGATTAATATTAAATTTAATTAATTTGATTTAGATGAAATTAATTAATTTAAATTTTGATTAATTTAGGATTAATGATTAATTATATTATTTTGATTAATTTAGTTTCACATTAAGATTATTATCATTTAATTTTAGGATTTAGATACTATTTTAGATGAGATTATTGATTTAAGATTTAATTATTAAATTTTAATTATAATTTGATTTAATTTAAATGATTATTTATTTTATTATTATTTATTAAGAATTTTATTTTAATTAATTTAATTTGTTAAATATTAATCCTAAATATTTGTTGTTCAAAGCTAAGATTTATATTATTATTATTATTATTATTATTATTATTATTATTATTATTATTATTATTATTATTATTATCTTAGATGTTAACTGAAGTGATTTAAGCCATTTTGAAAACCTAAATTAAGCTTAAAACCTAAATTAAGCTTAAACCAATCACTCGAATTTTTTGTTAGGTATTTTCTTTTTTTATGAGTTTTCAAAGCTTCACGTAATTTAAGTAATTTTATAAAATAAAAAATCCAAATTTTTGACTTAGCACAGTCCGCACCGCGCGCGGCGCTGACGTGGCAATGTGGTGCCATGTGGCCGCACAATTGGATGCACTATGCCGAGTGGCACGCAGGAGCCATGCGGCGCCGCGCGATTGGCACGCTGTGTCATGTCAGTGTTTGAGCGGGAATCCGATTCGTGTGAGTGAGTGCGACGTGCGATTTGCTATGGATCTAGAGGCCAGGATCACGCGATCGGTGCGTGATCTGAGCCATCCGATCATGAAAATCACTGGATTGGATGGTCCAAAATGCAGCCGTCGATCTGAAGGCTGGGATCGCGCAATCAACATGCGATCCGAGTCGTCCGATCCTGCGAACTTCAGGGATCGACGACTACTGCTGTCCGGCCATCATGAACAGTAAAAATTGAGGGTATTTTGGAAAAATGAAATTTTAGATGAAAACTTATCCAAATGGACTCATTTTCACGTCGATTCACACCAGAAATCTTTTATTTTCTAATTGGTATGATATAAAATACAAAATGCAGGATTATCTAGGATAAATCCCTAAAATTGTGCAAATAATCATCATAAATGAAGGATCCTAAGGCCAGCTATGGTTTGGCAAATTTTAACTCACTGGGGATGGTTTCCAGTGGCGGTGAAGATCTGAGTGAGTTCCTAGGTACAAGAAAAAGCTTTGGAATGAGTGTAGTAATTTCGGAATGATGTATTTTCTTGTGCTTATTGTTTCCTCGCCGGAATCCACCCAATTTTGATGTTTTTGGCTCAAGAGAGGTGGGGAAGTGGTGGCTGGTTACTTTGGGGAGCTCTTGGGGGCTGAATATTGGTAAGAGGAAGAAGAATGAAGCCTCATTTTCCCATTCTTTAATAGTGGTCGAAAATCCACCTTTTTTTGACTTTTTTGGCTCCAAAGTGTTGTCATTTTGCTTGGAGTAGGTAGGATGGATGATAGATTGATTGAGGACTTTGAATTTTTGCTATAAAGTCCTCTCTTATTATCATATGATCAGCTCCATTGAATGTCATGGATGGGAAGGAGTTGAATGCATGTGATGGGGGGAATTAAATGAAGTTAAGTGGAATCCTATGTGAGGGAGGATCCATGAGAGATTTAATTAGGTTGGATTGATTTTGGGCTGATCCCAAATGAGTTTGGGTCGGCTTTGATTAGCCCCCAATGGGTCATGGCTTGGTTTCAAGGGATTTAGCTCAATTTGGGTCATATGGGTCACATTGGGTCATATTGGGTTAAGTTGACCAATTAGTCAAATTGGGTGAAACCAAGGCTTAGGTTAGATTCAAATGATAATTTGAAGAGTTTTGGTATGATCAATTTGATTTAATTTGGCTTAGAATTGATTTTGGCTCATTTGGAATCAAATGGGTCAAATGGATCGAGTTGACCAATTTGATCAAAATTGACCAATTGGCTTGGGTTATGGGTTGATTCGTGTTCAATTGGCTAATTGAAAGTGAATGTGGTCTTTGGTTTGAATTAATTTAGATTTAGTTTAGATTTAAGCCAAATTAACCCTTTAGGCTAATTTGGGCTAAATGGCTCAATTGGGCTTGATTGATCAAATTGGGTTTAATTATGGCTTTGGATAAGTTCAATAATCAATTTGGAATGAACTTGAGCTATTGGTTGCAATCAATTTGGGTTAGATCATGATTTGACCCAATTTGGTCCTTTAGGCCAATTTGGGTCAACTTGGATCAAATGGCCAATTGTGTTTGGTTTGGCTCAATTGGTGGTCCAGTCATATTTAAATATTAATTTTGGGTTGATTCAAATCATTGGTTTTAATCAATTTTATGTATGATGAGTTTTAGCTAATTTTGGTTCATTTGGGCTAAGGGTTAACTTGGTCAAATGACTAAGTTGACTTGGTTTGACCCAATTGATTGCAATTGATCATCTTAGGGTGATCAACAATCATGGTGGAAAATTTTGGTGAGCTTGGTTCAATCCAATTTGGGTTGGATTGCAAGTTGGCTCAAACAGAACCTTTAACTCACTTTGGGTCAAGTGGACCTAAGTGGATCAATTGGTTTGATTTTAATTTTATTCAAGTTTAGTTGAACTTATATATGAAGCCCTAGATTGAAATATAAATTCAACGATAATCAATTTGGAGTCTAAGGGATTTTGGCTCATCTGAAATTTTTAGGTCAAAAGGGCTAGGTTGGGTTTGAATTGGGATGGCTTCGATTTGATTTGATGATTATAGGTTTCATTTATATTTGAGTAGATAATTGAATGAATGATTGATTCAAGAGAAAATTCATTGGTTTTGACTTGATCTTGATAGAATTTGGCTAAGTCTAAAGAATTGGCTCAAAGGGCTTAGATTCGGTTTGAATTTAATTTTGGATATATTTTTGGTCATTTGAATTTGGATTTCATTTATATTTGTGAATATAAATGAAGGAACAATTGATTTTAAAAAAATCAATTGAATTTGTATTGATTTAAAGGGAGTTTAGGCTAAGCTTATGAAAGTGGTTCATATGGCTTAGGAAGTGTCTTAGGATTTGAATTTGATTTTGGGTTTCAATCATTTGTAGTCAAATTTGGGATATGGATTTAGAATTTGGATTTGAATTTGAGGTTTGGTTTGAGATTTGAATCTGGGTTTGATTTGAGAAAGTGTATCTAGATTGGGTTTAGGCAATAGGATTGGTGATTTTCTTAAGTCTTAAGACATGTCCTAATCCTATGATTAACCCTCTTCTAAGTCTCTAAAGTTAAGTGTTCACCTAATCACTAGAAGTGCCTTATGACTAAGGAGTTCTTACTATATAGAAGAGTCATAAGTCTAAGAAGAAGAGGTTAAGAGCTCACTCCAAAAGTGAGGTCAACAATTGTGAATGGTGATACTAATACATTAATACAATTATTCAAGGAAAGACAATCAAAAGATGGAATGTTTGCATAGGATGTCCAAATTGATGAGTCAGATTGGTGAATTTTTTTGGAGCGATGGCATGTCAAGGATAGACTATGACTTTTTTTGGAGATGTCATAATTTTTTATACTAGTTATCGCCTAAATAAATATAATCTAGTTTGTGCATCTTTGTTAGTGTTAATCATCATTGATAAAATATTTTATTTGAAGTAGCATTTCTTTTCGAAGAAATAATTGAATCATTCACATGGTTATTCAAAATATTTCTCCTGATAATGAATGAGAGGCGTCATATAATATTCAATGATCAAGATCAAGCAATAGTGAGAGCTATTGAAATTGCATTACCTCATACTCGCCATAGGTTGTGCTAATGATATATTTTTAAGAAAGCTCCTTCAAAAGTACATTACTTTAATAGTAATAAGATTGTACAAAGTCTCTTTTATACATGCATGAGTAAGTGTGATTTAGAAGAAATGTTTGAACAAGCTTGGTCTAAGATGCTAGAAGAAGGGGATTTGTAGGATTATTCTTGGCCAACTGAGCTATATATAATTAGAAGCAAGTGGTCAACCACATTCAGTAAAGATTCATTTTGTATGGGTATTTTGTCAACGTCACGTAGTGAGTCCATGAATAATGTATGTCATGGAATCTCGAAACCAACAAGTTCTATCACGATTATTTTTTGGGATTGGAGAAGGTTATTGACACATGACGACAAAATGAATATGATGAAGATTTCATGTGTAGCCAGTCAGTAATTATTTTAGTAGTTAGAACTAATCCTATATTGAAACAAACGACTATGCTTTACACAAGAAAGCTTTACACAATTTTGAAGAATAATTTTTGCATAGAGTTGGTGGACTAGCAGCAAATATCTTCGATGACAATCCCCTGGAATATTTGATAAGAAACTTGGAAAAAATGAGTAGTCCCAAGACATGGACTGTTCATTTCGAGAAGGCATGTCTAAATATAACTTTTAGTTGTAAGAAATTTGAAATGATGGGATTACTCTATGCCCATTGTATTAGAGTCTTGAGTCAAGAAGATATAGTGAGGGTTCCGAAAAAGTATCTACTCATGCGGTGATCTTCCAGAACAAAGAGGGATATCTACTTTGACAGTGCTTACAAAGACTTAAAAGATTTACAAGTTAAAAATGACAATCATGTTGGCATCATTTTTCTGAATCACATCAGTAGATATTCATATCAAATAAGCACTATAGAACAAGGTAATAAGGAAGCTAAGCAGTATATGTTTGATTCTTTAAAGAAATTGTCTGACGATATCAATTCAATATTATGTGAAAATTCACCTCAAGTGGAGCATACAAAGAAGAAAAAGAAATCTATCATACGAGATTCCAATTGTAACTTTCTAAAGGACCCAAGCAAGATGCGATCGAAGAGTGTTTCCAATGCAAGATTGAAAGGATATTGAGAGAGAAATAAGAAAGCTAAGAATATTATTCTAATAGTTTATGAAAATATAATCTTCAAATATTACTATGAAATTTTGACCCATTATACTCTTTCTATTACAGAGAGGAATGAACAGGTTGCCACAACTTGAGAATAAAAAGAGTCACCCATTGCAACACCCTTTTCTATAATGCTAGAGTGCTTTTCAGAGGTATGCAGGTATAATACTTTGTTTCTGTTGTTAGATTTCAACAATTGATATGATGTTCTTATATATTAGTAATTTTACTCGAGCTCAATAATAAGTCAGTCGGCAGAAGGCTACACCAAGCTGATGATAGATATCATTAGAGGGACACATTATGATGCGCGAAACAAAAAGACAAATATTTTTTAATTACTAATTTTCATGTTTAGTTGAAGCCTGATTTTTATATGTTCATATAAATGTATGATTTTTCAGTTCAATTTGATTGAAAGTATTTTACTCCATTGATACCTGTTGTACTTTGAAACTCAACTTTTCTACTTTGATTTATATTGCTTATTGATTTTCAAATGTACTCAATTTGTACAACTGTGTGTAGGCATAAATTAGAAAATTGCATAAACTTAAACTCTAAATCTAGCATATAATCCTCCTGAAAGGCACTCCATAAAAAAATATATCATTTAAAATCATAATTAAGTAGTCCCACAGTGCTCTAAATTTTTTTAAAAAAAGGTGTACACTCCATATTATACAGATTGTACACTCTCGAAAACTGAAAAATAAATACTAAAATCCTATTGAAAGGCACTCCATATAGCATATAATATTCATAAGATCCATAATTGGAAACCCCCCGTCATTTAAATTTTTAAAAAAGGTGTACACTCCAGAGTGTAAAAATTATAAGTTGGAAAACTACACCAAAATTATCCAAATCCCATTGGAAAGAACTCAAAAAGCTTATAATACCATTCAAGTCCATAATTAAGTACTCCCACATTATTTAAATTTTAAAATTAGGGTGTACACTTGTACACTCTAGAAAATTGAAAAAAAAACTCAAATCTTGTTGAGAGACACTCCATATAGCATATAATATTCATGAGATCCATAATTGGAAGCCCCCCCATCATTTAATTTTTTTTAAAAATGGTGTAAACTCCATAGTGTACATATTATACACTTGAAAAACTACACCAAAATTGCTCAAATCCTTCAAGAAAGAACTCAAAATAGCTTATAATATCATTTAGATCCATAATTAGAAGCCCCACGGTGCTCTAAATTTTAAAAAAAAAGTGTGTACACTCTAGACTGTACAGACTGTACACTGGAAAAGATAAAAAAAAATACTAAAATCTTGTTGAAAGGCACTCCATACAGCATTTAATATCATTGACATTCATAATTGGGATCTCCCCATCATTTAAATTTTAAAAAAAGGTGTACACTCTAGAGTGTACAGATTATACACTTGGAAATTTATGGTGTTTATTTTGAAATATGTGTATGTGGGACATCACGCAAATCTAAAGGTGTACTTATTGAGGTGATCAGGTGCGACATTGAGGTATGATGCACTATCTCGAAAGATAGAGGCATCACCCTTCAATGGGCCTAATCACTTAATAAGGACTCCTAAGGTATGATGGGTCTTCGAATATACTAGAGATTTTTCCCCTACTTTATATGGATGAATAAAGCAGAGTTTATTTAAATCAAGTTCTAAAGTTTTCTATAGGAGCAAGTCCTTATAGTTAATTACATCCTAAGGGGGTGAATCCCTTAGAAATACTCTCGATTGAAGTAGGCAATTATTGTCTCCCAAGATTTCAAATATAGGACTATCAATAAATTGGTTATATTTGGAAAATCAATCGGGATAGATCAAAAGGAGAGACTTATTATCAAAGCCAAAGGGAATGAGTAGGGAACGCTCATAATACTAGGAAACCTAGTGAGCATTCCAATATCCTATAGTTGGGCTTTATATATTTGAAATTGAAAAAGATTATTTATTTGAGTTGAATTTTTATTAGATTATTAGGGCTTATAATCTGATAATACAAGATTATGAAATTCTTAAGATATGAGGATTTATGCTTGTAGCCCGAAAGAAATAAAAATCTTAGATCCTAGATTTAGGAGCTTTAGCGAGGGCCAAAGCATGAACTAAATCTAAGCAAAAGTGGGCATATGGTTTATCTCCATAAGAGAGAATAATCCACCCAACTACTGGACTCATAACCGCCTGGAGTGACAGCCAGCTAACTCGTCCTACACTTTTAAAACCATGTAGGCTAGTCATATGATTTTGCAAGATAGTTGGGTTATTATTATTTAGAAAGAAACTAAAGTCCTTAAACCCACTCCCTAAGAGACTAGAGCATGAGTGGTATGAACAATAACTTAGTCTAATGTGAATCTTATCAATTTTCATTTAATTTTTGACTCTTTATTTTGACAAAGGACATATGATTTTTATTTGTCTAAATGCATGATGAAATAAAGTTTATTGGCTAAATCAGAGAGAAAAATGTGTTTTCCACCACAAAGAGACCCTCAAAGGTCAAGTATTCTCCTATCATGCAAGGATGGAAACCCTCTCTTTGCAAGAGTAAAGTAATATGGATGCATGATATTAGACATATAACATTCAGCTTAGTGGTTACTAAATTTTTTAATTATCTTGATTTAATTTCTAAGCTTTATATGATGTTATGAATTATTTAGAAATTTTAGTTATGAGTTATAGTTGGAGTAGAAAATTTATTTTTTTTTAAGATCCTAATGGATCAGCCACACATTAAATCACCATATAAGTAAAAAACTAAGGAGAGGCATGATATTTCTATTTGTGTAATTTAAACATAACATCAACCATTTTATAAATCTAATATAAAAGAATAAAAGGTCGGTGCGATTGGGTACCGTCGTACAACCCAAAAAGAGAAGTAAGTAGCCGAGCTCTACTCTTATACAACCTGATATATGAAATAATAATTACAAATTTATAAATAAATAAATGTTATGGGAGTCTTCATCTTTTATATCTCCTTTATTTCCTCATTTGATTTGCTTCTTTTGATTTAGTAGGCTTCAAGGAATCACATGGCCTCCCGGGATCAAACCTTCTAGCCAATGTTCATCCTTAACCCCCATAGCACTAATCTTAATTTTTAATGAAAAGTTATATCAAAAGAAATAGAAAAAGTAAATTTAACTACACTTGCAAAATAAGTATTAGCTAAACACATCATATAACCCAAGCAGTTATATAAATAATTTAGTCTTAGCACCCCGCACATGGGTAACCAAGCCCACCTATCCTAACTTAGATTATGTCTAGGGGTTAAGCAACCTGCAAAAGAGAGCATTTATATTTATTTTAAGCACCCTTAAGTACAATCTTGTGCATAAAATATGATTAGGCTAATCACAGTCTAACATCCAATCTACGAAGTATACACCCTAACATTCAATCTAAAATAATACATCATAAAACCAAACATACATCACTCCATACATCGCCCTAACATAAAGCTAAAAGTGATGACTTAATTCTAAAGTGTGTGTATTAAGGCTTGTGTGGTATGCCTTACGCAAGCTTTGTTGTAATTTTCTAAGTATAAAAGGATTAATTATAAAGGATGATTTCACTTTAAGTAACTTGATTGATTTACAAGTTTTACTTAATGTTTTCTTTTATTTCACTTGGTTTACACTTAGCAACTAAGTGTTATAAAGAGAAGAAAATATTGGATAACTCTCTTTTATCCCTACCTAAAGTAATATCTAAAGCATATTAATTAATCAATTCTCTTTAGTGAATGACTTATTACATATTTTAAATTAATCATATGTTTATATTCACTTTAATTAAACTCATTCAATAAGAAAGGCAACTTAAGATTAATTGGACTTAATTACTATCACATGACACATATCCATTCATTTCTTCCCATCATATGTAACATGCATATGATTAAGTCCTAAACATACCTATACATGCATTATGTCTTAACATACTTAAATGATGGATATGAATATATGTATATCTTAGAATTTAAATGTTTCATTTGATTGATTTATTTCATCATATTAATTTAAAGCTTTATCTAAATTCTTATAAAAAAATACATATGAATGAAGTTAAACAGGTACTTGTCATTGTTAACCAAAGAAGTGAGGTAATCAAATGACCTCCTTGGGGCTACTTAAAGCCTCGTATACTCGGGATGTCTAGACTAAGTACCATTTGTATTCAAATATATGTGAGTTTGTATACATGAATGTGAGAAAGAGAGCTTTTAATCACATGATTAACTAATTCTACCATTTAAACAATTGCAAATTCATGTATTTTGATAAAAGAAAGAGGGGTTTTAACTCTATAATTAAGTACACATACACATCTATAAGAGACATAAGCTAATACATGTCATGGTTAACCAGAGAAGTGAGATAATCAAATGACCTCCTTGGGGCTACTTAAAGCCTCATATTTCTGGGATGTCTAACTAAATATTTGATTTTCTCAAATACATATGGATGTATACATAAATAAAGGAGAGAAAATCATGCAAAAGCTGTATTTTTATTTGAATTAAAAGATTTATACATATGAAGCAAAGTCTTATTTAAATTCTAATGTTGAAATATGTAAGGATGAAATCAAATGGGGTGTGTGTCATTGTTAAACCAGGGAAGTGCGGTAATCAAATGACTTTCTTAGGGCTACTTAAAGCCGTGTATTCCCAGGATGTCCAAACTAAATATCCATTAACATTCTTACTTACATAAGCTAATATATGAATGAAAGAAAATAATTTTACTTCATACACTTAAGTTATAATTATTTTTAATTTATATGTATTTATAACTAGTATTTATAGCATATGTAATCATTCAGTTATAAGATTTGAAAAATAGATTTGGATTTAATAGTGATAATAGTCACATATATATTAATTTAAATTAACACATGCAAGCTTGACACAAAGGAAATCATTTATTTTTTAATTAATTTTTGGAAAAGATGAATGCATGAATCAAGTGGCATATAATATTTTAATATGATTGGAAAGAAATAAAAAAATATAAGCACATAATTTCATTCAATCTAACTAATTCCTAAGGACCATCATATTAAATAAGCTTATTTAAAATAAACCAAAGTTTCTTAATGTCACTTTTGATCTTATGTTTAACTTGATTAAAGAGATATGGGAGAGGTTTGCGAATCCTAATCCCATTCCCCATATGTAAGTTAATTTTATTTAAGGGAAAACAATTTGGTTGATTTTATGGGTTAATTAGGTTAAGGTATGAATTAAATAAATTAATTAAACCCTTACCTATATTACCTTAAGATAAATAATTAATTGATTATGAGCTAATGTAATATTCAAATACATTAAAAAGTAAATAACAATGCTCCTATAAAATAAAAGGGGCATAATGTAATTAGCTCATAATTATTAATTAATTAAGCTTAAGATACTCACTTAATTACTTTTAGGATTTTCTCATACATGTAAGCTAACCATAATTTCCTTAACTCTCTTTAGGTTATTAAACACCTAAAGCTCTACCCAAAATTAAAAAGAAAAAAGGGAAATAGATTTTAATTTAGGTGATTAATCCATTAATTCATTTCTCTTTAATTAATTATCAAAGTTAATTGATTATCTTTGAAATGAGATGGGCTTAAAGAAAAAGATAGGGAAAGAGGGCCCAACGTAATTCCATAAGCCACCCACTTGATCAAGCATGATTTAATGTGATTTAAATTTAAACTTAGCTAATTAAGTCATTAATTAATTAATTAATCATTAATTAGCATTTTGGTTGAAACGAGAAGGGAACTTAGGGAAAAGATTAGGAGGGAGGCCCCAATATAATTCCCTAAGCTCCCTTACTGTTCAACACTGATTAGGGAGTCCAAATAGTTAATTAATTACTATTCATATACTTAATTATCCCTTAATTAAGTTAAGAAGGTAATTAAGGCTTAATTAATCAATCCTCCTAATTTAGCAAGTAATAAATCCCAAGAAAATTAAAGGAGGCAGAGGTCATCCTCTCAAATAATCTAAAAAATTTTGGGATCAATCACTTGAATGATTAGAGAGTAATTAAACTAATTATGTTCTTAATTAAAGCCTAATTAAGCTCTGTTTATTATTAAAAACTAATTGAAAATATTTCTATTAAATTCTCCTTTAGAATACCTTTAAAATGAGCCATTATTTATATTTTTTGGATTTTTTTTATAATTAGTTATGAATTATAGAAGTTTCGGCCTTAAAAATACATTATTTAACCTTAATTAAACCTAATCCCACATGGCCTATGTATACTGACACGGCTTTTCGCTTCACATGCTATGGGATTGGTTATTTAAGTTGTCACATCACACCGAGTCGGAGATGGTGGACGCGGTAATGATCTCATCGTTCGAATGGATGACGAAACCGAGGGGGAGAAAATTAGAGAGATCTAACGTAATTTGATCAGAGCCGTCCGTTCTAATCACATGGAACGAACAACCCATGATCCTTCTTCCCGTGAGTGATGAGTGATAATGTCTGTCTGCCATGGATCATTCGATCTGACCTCACCCGAGCTCGGATGAACTTCAAAATCAACTCACACCATCAGAGAAGGAATTCTAACACATCCAACAATCAAGATCATCTCACATGCAAATTTCTTTCAAAAAGCTCCAACACCACTTAAGCTAGAGATCAATTTTCATGGAAATACCTCACCGAAGGTAAGACCAGCAGCTCGTACGCTTAAGGAAGCTTCGTCTAGTTGAGATGAAGCCTTGTTGAGCAATAATTGAGTTTGTTCCAAGTGGATAGCTTGAAAGGCCAAGGATCAAGCTTTAGAGCTTTGGTCTTGATCGAAGTCCCTCCTCCGGAGGCTTGAGAGCTTCGAAAATGGATTGGGTGGCCTCGACGATGTGCGTGGAAGGTGTGTGTAAGAGGAATTAGACTGAGATGGAGTATTTATGAAGTTAGGATCGAAGCTAGCCTCCCTTGTTTCGGTTCTGCACTGGGAGAGGGAATGTCAAAGATGGGAAGCTTGAGATCGCTCTAGAACTCACAAGGAAGCTCATAATTGTGTTTGAAAGCTCGCATAAAGTGAATTGATGCCATTCCCATTTGAATTGAGGGGGTATACCCATCAATTTGCTAAGTTTAACGGACAGGATGGCTTCATTTGCTAGTCACAGAGCGCTAAAGAGGTCTCAATCGAGTCCATGTGGCTCAGTTTGGTTGGAAGAAGTTATAGGATGTGGCTCAAGGCCTGATGTAGGGAGGTCCCTTGGCTTGGATCCCTTGAGTGCTCAGGTTGTATGGGAGGTGAGTTGGCTCACCTCCCTTTGGTCCATGACAAGTCCTACTCTCTCTAGGGTTGGCTAGGAGGTTTAGGGATCCCTCATTTGAGAGTTGGATGGATGTCAAAATGAAAGAAGGGTGGACTTTGCCATATTTGACAAAATTTCATATGGGGGAGGGGATCCATGGAAGATTTTCATTAGGGTTGGCTCCAAATGGGTTTGGGTTGATTTTGGGTTGATCTAGGGTCAGTTTGGGTCAGGTTGGTCAGCCACTAAAGTCCCATGGGTTGATTTTATAGGTTTTGGTATCATTTGGTCAAATGGGTTCATGTTGAGTTAGGTTGACCAATTGATCAAATTAGGTCAAATCAAGGCTTGAGTTAGGTTCAAATGATGATTTGTAGAGTTTTTTCTTAAGTGGTTTCAATTTGGCCTAGGTTTAATTTTGGCTCATTTGAAATCAAATGGGTCAAATGGGTCAAGTGACCATTTTGGCCAATTTGACCAAATTTGGTTGGGTTAGGTGTTGATTCATGTTCAATTGGTTAATAAAAAATGATTGTAGGCTTTAGTTTAAATCAATTTAGATTTAATTTGGATTTTGGCCAACTTGACACTTTAGGTCAATTTGGGATAGGTTGGGTCAAGTTGATCGATTGGTCAAATTGGGCTCAATTATGGTTGTGGTCAAGTTCAATAATTAATTTGGAATGAACTTAAGCCATTGGTTGTAATCAATTTGGGTTAGATCATGATTTGACCCATTTTAACCTTTTAGGTCAATTTAGATCAACTTGGGTCAAATGGCCAATTGGACTTGGTTTGGCTCAATTGAGAGTCAAATCATATTCAATCATTAATGATGAGTTGATTTGAATCAATAGTTTCAATCAATTTGGTGTATGGTGGATTTTGGCTAGTTTAGGTTTCATTTGGGCTAAAGGTTGATTTGGTCAAAGGATCAAGTTGACTTGGTTTGACCCAATTCAAGGTGATTGATCATCTTAGGGTGATTGTTGATCATGATATGAGGCTTGGATGGACATGGTTCAATCCAATTTGGGTTGAATCAAAAAGATTTTTTAGGCCACTTTGAGTTAAGCAGACTTAAACGGGTCAATTGATTTGGTTTTTGCTTGATTCAAGTTTAATTGAACTTATATATGAGCCTATGATTGAAATATAAATTCAACTGCAATCAGTTTGACCAATGGATTTTGGCTCATTTGAAATTTTCAAGCTAAAAGGGCTAACTTGGGCTTGATTTAGGTTGACTTGAGTTTGGTTTGATAATTGTAATTTTTTATTTATATTTGGATAGATGATTGAAGGAATGATTGATTAAGAGAAAATCTGTTGGTTTTAGCTTGGTTTGGATAAGATTTGGCCAAGTCTAAGGAAATGGCTTAAAAGTATTGAATTGGGATTTGGTTTGATTTTGGATTTGGTTTGCTCATTTGAGTTCATATTTCATTTATATTTTGGAATATAAATGAAGACTTATGAGAAAATCACTTGAATTTGAAGTGATTTGGAGTCAAGTTTGACCAAGCTTAAGAGTGTAGGTCAAAAGGGCTTAAGTAGAGAATTAATTTAGTTTGATTTAGTTTGACTTAGTTTTGGCTATTTGAGTTTATATCTCATTTATATTTGTGAATACAAATGAAAAAATAATTGATTTATAAAGAAATCAATCAAGTTTGGGATGACTTAGGTAGAGATTTGGCTAAGCTTATGAGAATGGGTTATATAGCTTAGGAAGGAATTTTGGAAACTTGGATTTGATTTTGGGTTTGAATTATTTGAAGTTGGATTTAATTGAAATATGGTAAATGATTGAGGGATTTAATTGATCTTTGAGAAAATTAAATGAATTGGGATTGATATGAATTTAGTTGAGGCTAAGTCCATAGATTGTACACTTAGCAAAATAAACCAAAATTATCCAAATCCTATATGAAAGAACTCAAAATAGCTTATAATATCTTTTAGAACCATAATTGGAAGTCCAACATTGCTTAAATTTTAAAAAGGGTGTGTAGTGTACACTCTGGAAAACTAGAAAAAAAATACTCAAATCCTATTGAAAGGCATTCCATACATCATATAATATCACTGAGATCCATAATTGGAAGCCCCCATCATTTAAGTTTTAAAAAAGAGTGTACACTCCAAAGTGTATAGATTGTCACTTTACAAAATGAACCAAAATTATCTAAATCCTTCATAAAAGAACTCAAAACAACTTATAATACCTTTTAGATTCATAATTGGAAGTCTCACATTGCTCTAAATTTAAAAAAAGGGTGTGTACACTCCAAAGTGTACATATTGTACACTCCAGAGTGTACACCCTAGAAAATTGGAAAAAAAAAATACTCAAATCCTGTTGAAAGGCACTCCATACAATTTATAATATTACTAAGATTCATAATTGGAAGCCCTACCATCATTTAAATTTTAAAAAAAGGGTGTACACTCCATAGTGTACAGATTGTACACTTGGCAAAATTACCCAAATCTTCCAGGAAAGAACTCAAAATAGCTTATAATACTTTTTAGATCAATAATTGAAAGTCCCACATTAATCAAATTTTTTTAAAAGGGTGTGTACACAGATTATACACTTTGAAAAAATGAAAAAAAAACTTAAATCATGTTGAAAGGCACTCCATACAACATATAATATCACTGGGATCCATAATTGGAAGCCCCCAATAATTTAAATTTAAAAAATAAGGTGTACACTTCATAGTGTATAGATTATTCACTTAAAAAACTACATCAAAATTACCCAAATCTCCTTAGAAAGAATTTCAAAATAGCTTATAGTACCATTCAGATCCATAATTAAGTAATCCCACATTACTTAGATTTTAAAATTAGGGTGTACACTCGAGAGTGTACATATTTTATACTCTAGAGTGTACAGATTGTACACTCCACTCTAGAAAACTAAAAAAAAATACTCAAATCCTATTGAGAGGCACTCCATATAGTATATAATATTATTGAGATCCATAATTAAAATCCCTCATTATTTAAATTAAAAAAATGAGTGTACACTCTAGAGTTTATAGATTTTAAACTTGATAAAATGAACCAAAATTACCCATATCCTCTTGGAAAGAACTCAAAATAGCTTATAATACTTTTTAGATCCATAATTGGAAGTCCAGTATTGCTCTAAATTTTAAAAAAGGTGTGTACACTCTAAAGTGTTCCAATTTTACACTCCATAGTGTACAAATTGTATATTATGCAAAACTAAAAAAAATACTCAAATCGTGTTGAAAGACACTCCATATAACATAATATCACTAAGATCCATAATTGGAAGCCCCCCATCATTTAAATTTAAAAAATAGAGTGTACACTCCATAGTGTACAGATTGTACACTTGGAAAATTGCACCAAAATACCTAAATCCCCTTAGAAAAAATTCAAAATAGCTTATAATACCATTCATATCCATAATTAAGTACTTGCATATTATTTAAAATTTAAAATTAGGTGTACACTCTGGAGTGTATAGATTGTACACTCTAGAAAAGTGGAAAAAAATACTCAAATCCTATTGAGAGGCACTCCATTTAGCATATAATATCACTAAGATCCATAATTGGAAGCCCCCCATTATTTAAATTTTTTAAAAAAAGGTATACACTCCAGAGTGTACAGATTATACACTTAGCAAAATGAATCAAAATTACTCAAATCCTTTAGGAAAGAACTCAAAATACTTATAATACCTTTTACATCCATAATTGGAAGTCCCACATTGCTCTAAATTTAAAAAAAAAGTGTGTACACTCCAGAGTGTATAGATTATACACTTCAGAGTGTATAGAGTCTATAGTGTACACTCTACAAAACTGAAAAAAAAAATACTCAAATCTTGTTAAAAGGCACTCCATACAATATATAATATCACTGAGATCCATAATTGGAAGCCCCTCATCATTTAAATTTAAAAAATAGGGTGTACACTCCATAATGTACATATTGCACACTTGGAAAACTGCACCAAAATTATCCAAATCCTCCAGGAAAGAACTCAAAATAGCTTATAATACTATTTAGATCTATAATTGCAAGTCTCACAGTGCTTCTAAATTTAAAAAAAAAGTGTGTACACTCCAAAGTGTACAGATAGAAACCTCTTGGAAAGAACTCTTGGAAAACAACACCTTATAAAATCAGTGAACATCTATACATATATGTATAAGAAAGATAAATAAAGAGATTATCTACATACACATTTGTGGTCAAACATTTCATATATACACCAACCCTCAGGTATTCAATATTGTACATTTCAGTTATTTCATATTTAAATAATAAATAGCATAAATAAACTCAGCTCTAAAGAAATTCATCTTCTTTGGCTAATCATGGTGCTCAACCAGTTGGTTGGAGGTTTGTTAACCACTAACTCCATATATTTGCATACAAATATGCCACAGTTTACGTTATTCTTTTAGGCAGGTATACTTGTGATCACTTCGACTAGACATTCCTCAAGGTTGGTATCGAAAGCCGCTAGCATCTTTCACAAGTAGTTTGATCTACATATGCACCCAAAAAATGGCAATAAGACAGTTACAAATTATGCAATTTGGAAAAATTAAAAAAGATAAGTATTCTTATAATATCAGGAATTACAGTCTGTACTAGGTTCGGTAGTGAGTCATAAAAGAACCATATCTCTTTTTTAAGATGTCCCACTAGTAGTGTACAATGCTGATTATTAATAATTAAAATTATGATTAAATAAACTCTTGAAACACTATCTCCATTAATATGTTGTATAAACATTTTACTTTCTTTTTCATAGCCAAATTTGACATAACTCTGAAAGAATACAAAGATAAGTTAAATCAACTAATTTATAACTAACAAATATTTTGAAGGCATCTTATAACATAATAAACCTTGCATAAACTCACCCATTGTAAGCATGATATGTACATATATGAGACATATAATCCAGGATGAATCTTATTTTCTCGGCCAATAAATAGGCAAATGCATTAACATGTGCATCAGATAAATACTGATCTGTCGGTAATTCAACAATTTGGCCTATGCTAATAATGGTAATTTTAGCCGAGAAAATATTATCACTCCTGCATGAACAGCATGGGCATGTGAGCAATCTGAACTAAAAGGGTAAGTTTATTAAAATTGAATTAACTAAATTAAACAATGTCATACTTGTCCTTAAATCAGGTGCAACATGTATCAATGAACTCTAGTATTGGCTTGGGTATAACATCTCTTGATGAGAATGCAATAGTCATCTACACCTCAATTAGCTGTAAGAAATCACAACTATTAGGAGTTGTATTCAATATGATTTTAAGATGAACCATCTAAAATAAAGAATCCCATATCCCTCAATTCCTCAACCACTATTATAATAATCATAGGTTGTTCCTTTATTTCAGAAACTTCTTCTACCTTCACCTACAAAAAAACTACTTAAATCAACCTTATCAGATGAAAGCAGTATAATGGACAAGAAACTACCTCCTCTACTTTTTTTACATCTGGTGTGACAACAATAGCAAGCTTTGTTGTGCTCGGCATCTTTGTATACACCCTTGTGAATGGGGACGAGACCAATTTTCTCTTTCTAACCTATCTCGCCTTCACACTGCGTGTTATGCTACCCATTGAAGGCTAAGTAATATCATTTTCTAATGTGGGGCCTTCATATATAATCAATTGCTCATCCTTCATTAACGTAGTTTCCTATGGATGTGTGGCATCAATGGCTGACCCAATGCTAGCCTCCGCAGTAACTTCTCCCATGTTTGGACTTTTCTATCCACCAATCCTCACTTCAATGACAACAAGCCTCGCAGCAATATCATCCACTCTCTGAGTTATTGCAGCTTAAAATATGATAGTATATCCCAAGGGCCTTGATTAATGAAAGTGTTTTGTCCTTCTCATCACTCTCTGGAAGGGCAATAGTATATGGCGGGCTAGAAGCATATGAAGGAGAAGAATATCGAGGAGAGATGTAAAGAGATCCGCTCTAGGCTTCACTCCTTGGAATTGGACTTGGACTCCTCTATGGATCAATATGAGATGGCTACAGGATAGAGGGCACTATTTAAAGGAGCCAGGTCTCTTCCTTTGTAATGTCTTCAAATAATTGGAAGACCTATATTACATAAATAAGAAAGCTTGAGAATTTTAAATAAAAATAAATTAATTTTGATGTAAATGAAGTAACTATAATTAGCATTATCTGGTCTCCTTACAAACCACTAATGGATTCCTCTATAAACTTTACCTTTGGTCATCGTAACATATGAGGCTTTGTAGAAGAAATTATGTGCCTTAGCACTCTTGTGTGCTCCGAAAACCAAATTTGCAGTAAAGAGCTACATATGTTAACTTGTATGTATAACACAATATAAATCATAAAATATAACACATACCATCAAAAGAGTGATAAATCCACTCATGTACCCATGTGCCTTATGTTGCAAAAATTTTGATGTAATCACATCAAATTGTGAAACCAAAAAGCTCCATATGGCTTATGGCCAATTATAATCAGCAAATTTGTCTATATTGTCAGTGTATGAGATCAAGTATGAAGCCACTCTATAGTTATGATATATAAAAAATAGATTTGAAATCAAAAACTATATATACAACTGCATAAACTGTGTTGAGCTCAATGGACAATTAGCCTTCTCAATTGTATTTTTAAAATATATTGAATTAGACTTTGACAATGGGGATTTCTACCATGTTACCTTCTCCCCTCTGTTTGCCATCTTTATGATTAAAGTAACTTCATTTGTTGTGAAAGGTAGGTAGTGGCCACCAACATAGAAATCCTGCTTTTCAATATTCCAGTAGAACACGAGCAAAGTGATAGCAACCAAATCTTGTTGAATGATAAATATTCTAATGAATTGATGAACATGTAGCCTTCTTAAAATTTCAACTACTTCTTTAGTGAAGTGTTCTGAAATGAAATCAAGCAATGCTCTGAAGGTGGATGGCCTGCATCTGAAAGTTATCCATTTCACAGACATTTTAAGCTTTAAATAAAAAGTGAACTAATGAGAATATTACAACCAGATTGAACTCCTGGAAAGCTACACCAAATTATCCAAATCCTTATGAAAAAACTCAAAACAGCTTATAATATCAGTTAGATGCATCATTGGAAGTCCCACAGTGCTTTAAATTTTTTTTAAAAAAGGTGCACACTCCAGAATGTATAGAGTGTACAGACTGTACATTGTGAAAAACTAATAAAAAAAACTCAAATCCTATTAAAAGACACTCCATGCAACATATAATATCATTGAGATCTATAATTAGAAGCCCCCATCATTTAAATTTTTTTAAAAAAAAGGTGTACACTCGAGAGTGTACAAATTATACACTTAGAAAACTACACCAAAATTACTCAGATCCTCCTAGCAAGAACTCAAAGTAGGTTATAATACCATTTAGATCAATAATTAGAATTTTCTCAGTGCTTCAAAATTAAAAAAAGGGTGTACACTCTAGAGTGTATAAATTGTATACTTCAAAAATAGATAGAAAACTGCCCAAATTTACTTGGAAAGGACTCAAAATATCTTATAACACCATTTAGATCCATAATTGAAAGTCCCCGGGTGCTTTAAAATTTTTAAAAAAGGTGTACACTCCAAAGTGTATAGATTGTACACTTTAAAAATAGATAGAAAATAACTCAAATTTTCCTGAAAAGGACTCAAAACAGGTTATAATACCATTTAGATCCATAATTGGAAGTTCTTGAGTGCTTCAAAATTTTAAAAAAATAGATGTATACTCTAGAGTGTATATATTGTACACCTGAAAAATAGATAAAAACTACCAAAATTCTCTTGAAGGAACTCAAAATAGCTTATAATATCATTTAGATCCATAATTGGAAGTCCCTCATGCTTTAAAATTTAAAAAAAAGGTGTACACTAGAGTGTACAGATTATACACTTCAAAAATAAATAGAAAATTGCCCAAATCTTCTTGAAAATAACTTAAAACATCTTATAAGATCATTTAAATCCATAATTGGAAGTCCTCAAGTGTTTTAAATTTTTTTTTAAAAAGGTGTACACTCCATAGTGTACAAATTGCACACTTCAAAAATAGATAGAAAATAACCTAAATCCTCTTGAAAAGAACTCAAAGCAAGTTATAATATCATTTAGATCCATAATTGGAAGTCCCACAGTACTTCAAAATAAAAAAAGAATGTACACTATAAAGTGTACAAATTGTACACCTAAAAAATATATGGAAAACAACTCAAATCCTCTTGGAAAGAACTCAAAATAGCTTATAATACCATTTAAAAGGGATATTGAAAGTCCCACGGAGCTTTAAAATAAAAAAGGGTGTACACTCCAGAGTGTACATATTGTATACTTCAAAAGTAGATAAATAATATCTCAAATCCTCTTGGAAAGAACTCAAAGTTTGTTATAATACCATTTAGATTCATAATTGGATGTCCCACAGTGCTTCAAAATTTTAAAAAAAAGTGTGTACACTCTAGAGTGTACAGATAGAAAACTGCTCAAATCCTTTTGGAAAGAACTCAAAACAGCTTATATTACCATTTAGATCGATAATTGGAAGTCTTCCAGTGCTTTAAAATTAAAAGAAAGGGTGTACACTCTAGAGTGTATAGATTATACACTTCAAAAATAGATAAAAAATGGCCTAAATCCTCTTGGAAAGAACTCAAAATATCTTATAATTCCATTTAGATCCATAATTGGAAGTCCCCTAGTGCTTTAAAATTAAAAAAGGGTGTACACTCTAGAGTGTACAAATTGTACACTTCAAAAATAGATAGAAAATAGTTCAAATCCTCCTGGAAAGAACTCAAAGTAAGGTATAATACCATTTAGATCCATAATTGGAAGACCTCCAATGCTTCAAAATTTTAAAAAATGGTGTACATTCCAGAGTGCACATATTGTACACCTAAAAATAGATAGAAAATTGTCCAAATCCTCTTGAAAAGAACTCAAAATAGCTTATAATACTATTTAGATCCATAATTGAAAGTCCACCGGTTGTTTAAAATAAAAAAAGGGTATACACTCAAGAGTGTACATATTGTACACTTTAAAAATGGATAAAAAACTGCACAATCCTCTTGGAAAGAACTCAAAACATCTTATAACACCATTTAGATCCATAATTGGAAGTCCCCAATGATTCAAAATTTTAAAAAAAAGTGTGTATACTCCAGAGTGTACAAATTGCTCACTATGGAGTGTATAGATTGTATACCTGAAGAATTGATAGAAAATAACTCAAATCCTCCTGGAAAGAACTCAAAGCAGGTTATAATATCATTTAGATTAATAACTGGAAGTCTCCTAATGCTTCAAAATTTAAAAAAAGAGTGTACACTCTAGAGTGTACAGATTGTACACTTAAAAAATTGCACCAAAATAGCCCAAATCCTCATGGAAAGAAGTTAAAACAGCTTATAATATTATTTAGATCCATAATTGGAAGTCTTCCGATGTTTTAAAATAAAAAAAATAGTGTACACTCCAGAGTGTACAGATTATACATCTCAAAAATAGATAGATAATAACCCAAATTCTCCTAGGACAGAACTCAAAGCAGGTTATAATACTATTTAGATCAATATTTGGAAGTCCCCAGTGCTTCAAAATAAAATAAAAAGAGTCTAACTCTAGAGTGTACAGATTATACACTTCAAAAATTGCACCAAAATAGTCCAAATCCTCTTGAAAAGAAATCAAAATAGCTTACAATATCATTTAGATCCATAATTGGAAGTCCCCCCAATGCTTCAAAATTTAAAAAAAAAAAGATGTACATTCTAGAGTGTACAGATTGTACACTTGAACAATAGATAAAAAAATAGCCCAAATCCTCCTAAAAGAACTCAATGCAGGTTATAATACTATTTAGATCAATAAATAGAAGTCCCTCAGTGCTTTAAAATTTTTTAAAAAAAAGGTGTAACTCTAGAGTGTACAAATGTACACTTCAAAAATTACACCAAAACAGTCCAAATCCTCCTAGAAAGAAATAAATAGCTTATAATATCCTTTAGATCCATAATTGGAAGTACCATAGTTCTTTAAAAAATTTTTTAAAAAAGGCATACACTTTAGTGTGTACAGATTGTACACCTAAAAATAGATAGAAAATAGCTCAAATCTCATAAATCTCAATACATTGGTGTATAAACATAAAATGATCCTAAACAATCTTGAGTGTACTAAATGTACGGAGCTAAAGGCTCTAAACTTGAAAAGAGTCTACAATAATAACTTATGTAGTCATATTCGATGGAGGAGATGAGATGGTAAGAGTCAGAACAAAAGTGAAAACCCTAAAATCTCTAAAGTTCAAGAATGCACGAAATAATACATCATTGAGTCATTTTGACGGAGAAGATGAGATAATACCTCAAATTTTAATATCTAAGAATTAGCACAACCTTGGAGAAAGGTCGGATGCTCATACTGATGCACGTTGAGAGGGAGTTGAATACAATCTTTGCATGAATGAACACAATACAAAAATGAAAATACCTAAATTTATCCCGTGCTCGAAATCTGAAATGTTGTCCACCCATGCTTGGAAATGGCGCCGAGCTTTTTATAAGATGGCTTGGATCCTTTTCACGTTGACGACATCAGGTCCCGCTGTTATGGTGAGATAAAGTCAAAAACCAATATTTTAAGCTTGGACACGTGTCCAAATTTGATTGGCGTTCGAATGCAGAGCGACATCCGGACTCTGCACATAATATTTTCTTCTATTTAGGATAGTTAGATTTGTATGACAAAGTAATAGTGGAGGTGTTATAGAAAAAATAGTTGTTTGAAGATGTTGAAGTGGGTATACAATTTCTTTTTTTTTTGCAAAAGTCAAACCACAGCTTTCGTATACATTTTTTTTACAAAAGTCAAACCACAGTTTTCTAATCATCACAACAAGTAGCCAAGTCAGGCTGAAAAACTCAAATTTTCAATTATGGATTCTTTAAAATACAGTTAAAATATAGCCAAAATGCAATGCACAAATAGTTTGCATGAAAAAGGGTCAATATTTAGATCAAACCCCATCTAAAACCCTAGTGGTTCTGCACCACATCGCCATCGCTACCCCAAACGGGGTCTATATTTACTTCAAACCAAAAGGTAGTATTCTTGAAGCACATGCATTCTAAATGCAGCACACCCATTTTTCATCCAACCAAACTACCCTTAAGAGAATATTAGATTTAATAGAGACTAATAAATACAATATTATTGATTAAACTAGTGTCTACTACTAAGAACCGAATTATAAAAGTTAATTATAAAAGTGCTAATGAAAGGTGATTGCTAGACTATGATAAAAACCTATGTAGTGTATCCTCCAAAATTATGAATATCATAATATTAAGTGTAAAGCTCACATAGGTGAATGTAAGATTCATAAAAATGAATAGGGATAAAATATCCCTTGAACTATTTATATTAACCAAACTTTTTCTAATATTAATCATGAATATCCCACATTTAGTTAAGATAATAAAGAATCTTGATATGGATAAAATATATTTTTTAAAATTTAAGTTATTAAGAGTAATTTGATTGTTCTAGGGCCCACCTTTTTTATTAATGAGAATACATAAATTATAGTGGTATTTTATAATAATATCAATATCTTTAATAATTTTTTTCTTATTGAAAGTCTTGTGATCTCTTTCATTATAATGTTGATGATCAAAAAGTCGTGTAAATAATTGTCTAAGTGTACTCAAGGAGTTAGACATTTAATATTTTCTTTCAAATGAATACATTATTTTTGTTAAATGTCACCATGAATGATAAAATTATAGTTTTAGTAATAGTTTTTATCGATAAATTTTTTTAGTTTCTTTAGCCACCTAATATGTCTAATAATTTAAATATACATTAAAATATTAGTCCTAGACATTTTAATAGGGTGTAATCAAAGAACTTATGTTATTGTCAGTACTTGGATATAGATTAATAGGGTGCCTTCAATTTTTTGATGACTCCTATTTTAATTGTTAGAAGGATGATTAATTTCTTTTTAAAGTTTCTACATTTATTAAATAATTATTCAAATTACTTTCAATTGGAATTAATAGCCTTATTACCATAAGTTTATGCTTTTACTTATATACAAGATTAATAAAAGAGCAGACAAACTCTTGCATAAATGATGAGTCAAAAGGTCCAAAAGGTGATATTCATAAGGATCAAGTAGTAGCTCAAGATTTACTCTTAGAATTTACCAAGCCTTTTCATAAAAATCTTTAGGAGTACATCTTAAGCGTCTCACCCTCATTTTGGTATATTCTAAAAAAAAATAATATAAGCCCTTAATTACTCTTTGATTTGTAATAAATTTCTTAACAAAAAGTTGAGCAATGTCAGCAAATTAATTTGTGGGTAATTTTACAAGAGATAGAATAGAATCTATCATAAGCTTGATCCCTAAATGTGGCATAAAAGACTTACAAGAGGAACACTTCAAAATCTTATGGATTATGCACGATAGTCCTTTAACAATCGATACGATCATAAGGGTCAAAAAAGGATTGATAGCATGCAACTTGAACCCCAATAAGTTGAGATGATGAAGAATTGCATCAATTAAAAGTAAATGTTTCAAAAATTATGAAAAAGAATAAGCTAATTCCTATCCCTTAAAAAATTTCACCAAAATAAGGTATCAACATTTATCTAATATAACTTAGAATTAATAAGATGAGGTTGAATAAAATTCACCAATGATGTAAGGGGATTAAGTGTTAGTCCAGTAGCATGAGAAGGATGGTGAACTTGAAGTATCATGGAGATCTTAGAGGGGCTATAATGGAGGTATTTCAACATGATGATGGGAGCGCCCTATGTAGGCACCATCAAATTGATTATCTCTAACTCATTATGATAGCTGAATGTTAATATGTTGTGATTGTATTATTTATTAAATAGATTCTTTTAAGAGATAAATAATACGAGTTTATTTAACATCCATCCTATAAATAAGATCCTCTAAATTTAGGCTTGGGTGGCTTTTACTAGTTGGATTGCATTATCTTAATTAAGATATTGGTTGTTAAGGACATATTTGAAGAATTTGTGACCGTCGGTCGGAATGGTTTGTGGATTCCGATTAAAAAAGTATTTATTGAATGTTTGAAATATTTTTCATAAATAATGCAAAACTCTTATATGCTAAAATATTCAAGATAGTAGAGATAGTTCATCATCTTAATTTTGCATAAAGATATTACACATATAGAGATAAAAGATGTTTATAAAAAAAAAACTAAAATTTTATGTGAAAAACTCATACGAGAAAAAAATTACAAAATATGATTCAATAAATTAATCTACTATATAAGTAAGATTATCTGAGTTTTGGTATTTCCATTGATTGAAAAAAATGAAATTATAAATTTGAGATTACACATTTGATCTCTTAAGCATTGAAGCAGAGATTGCTAGAAAAATAGTAGAGTATGTTAATAGTAGGATATTAACAATTATGAGATAATTAACAGAAGTTGGTCAGGCACTGACAGTTGGTTTATGTGGTTGATTGATAATAATCAAATAATAATGAGTAGCCAATAGTGATCGAGTGATTGTGATTATGTGGCAATAGTTGAACAACATTGGTTGGATGACGATGATTATTGGTGGTGGTCATTAATATCGATTATCAGATAAAATTTTAGAGTTCTTTAAATCTCTAAGTTCCTTCTAAAATCATCTCATAATCCCTTTTATACGAGGAAGCGTCTTTTTATAATTTTAAAATAAATTTTTAATAAATTTATTTTAAATCTCAAAAAAATCTATTTAGTAACTCATATTGTTCCCCAACCATAGATTGCTCTCTAAACATTTAACTATTTTAGTGATTTCACAATTTAGTTATTTTGAACTCGTTAGATTTGTTTTATAAAAATAATTATTTTGATCATACGAACATAAAATTTAAAGATATTTTGGCCTCTCAAATAATTTTGAGAAATTTTAAATTATATATTAAGTGCTTAATTTATGTTCACTTAGACTTGAATCTAAATATTTTTGATTTTATTTAATTTGTCTCATTAAAATACTTAATTTGTTTATGAATTTATTAGAATAAAAAGTGAGATGCTCATAAAACAAATCATGAAAATTGTTTATATTAAAATTTATGATGGATGAAGTTTTTTAATTTTACATCATTATTTAATTAAAGTTTTATTCAACCACATAGCCCATCAATATAATTTTATTTCAATGATAGCGCTAACTCAGAGTCTCACTCCACAAGATTGATGAGTTTGCAGCGCTGGAACCAAAATGCAAGCCAGGCAAAGCAAGGGCTTTATAAATTACACGACGCACGCCCAAGCTGCAATTGTCTCAATAAACCCCCCTCTCTCTCTCTCTCTCTCTCTCTCTCTCTCCAGAGTTCTCCCTCTCGCGGATCTCGATCGAGTTGTCGGTTATATGATTATTAAGTAGCTTAGCTAAAAGCCTGAAGGTGCGAAAACGTCTACATTTGTCTGCCTTAAGCTTCTTTCTTTGTTTCTAGGGTGGATCTGGGTGATTTGGGATGAAAGAGAGAATATATCGGCGAAGTTGGTGGTTATCCAAGTTTGCTCGATTGAAAATAGTGTTTTGACAGCTCAGTACCAAGTCTATTATGTTCCTTTTAGCAATTTTATAGATTCACCGCTGTCCCTTTTTTTTTTTCGCGAATATATATATATATATATATTTTCAATTTTCTTTTCGGTGGATTCCTTTTGGAATGCGCTTTGTCTGAATATTTGTTTGCGGAGATAATCGCTTATTGTTTTGGCGCTATCTGGCACCTGACATGCAATTCTCTTCCTTTTAGGTTTCTTGGTGAGCTCGTCATCTGTTTTGGTTTTTTACATCGGGATTTTGTTGAGATCTGTTTGTGCCATAGGAAGAATCTTTTTATTAATGTAGGGGATGCCAAGTTTTTTTTTTTCTTTCAAATTTATAAGATCTAGTTGAAGAGGTTCATAAGATAATTTTTGGAACATGACATTTTGAATTTTCCTTCTCAGCAGAGTAATTGTGATAGGTTGTATTCTTTCTGGGATTTCGAAAAAGATTAGCATATCAACACCATGGTTGCTTCAATTGTTTCCTCCGCCTTCTTCCCCACTCCATCTTCTTCTTCTGCGGCATCTTTGAAGAATTCAAATACAATTGGTGAAGGTTCGGAGTCATTGAATGTACGAGGAATTGCTGGTAAGCCTTCATCATCTGCAAGAGCCATGCAGGTTAAGGCCGATGCCCAGACTGTTCCTAAGATAAATGGGTCAAAGGTTTGCTGGAAATCTGAAACCCTGAAACATGAAGAAGATACCACTTCTTCTGTCCCCAGAACATTTTATAACCAGTTACCTGACTGGAGCATGCTATTAGCCGCCATCACCACCATTTTCTTGGCAGCAGAGAAGCAATGGACCCTCCTTGATTGGAAGCCAAGGAGGCCGGACATGCTTGCTGATGCATTTGGCCTTGGAAAGTTTGTTCAGGATGGGCTTGCTTTCAGACAGACCTTTTCCATCAGGTCATATGAGATTGGTGCAGATCGCACAGCTTCTATAGAGACGTTAATGAATCATTTACAGGTGAGATTGAATGATCGTTGTGTGTTTTCTTAGCTTATGAGCCTAATTTTTTTTATATGTTTTTGTAGGAGACGGCACTTAACCATGTCAGGGTTGCAGGCCTTATGGATGATGGTTTTGGTTCTACGCCTGAAATGTCTAAAAGAAATCTGATATGGGTCGTAGCTAAAATGCATGTTGTTGTAGACAAATATCCTTCATGGTGAGTTCCTACTGTTTGATTTTTGTTCTTCTGCAGGAGCTAACTATGTATATTTTGTTTGGTATTATTTCTTTTTCTAACTGGTATTTCTTCTTAGCATAATTCCACCTGAATAAAAATGCATTCATTAAATTTTTGTGGAATAAATGAGCAATCATTTCAATTTTCTTTTTCCAGAAAGAATGAGAAGGAAACTAAATTATTCATAGACCTCTCAATTTTAACGAGATCGTCATCTATGTCCCATATCTTTCCATACTATTCATTATATCACCGGTTAGCTAGTAAGTTTATATTATACCTAGCACTTAAAGGCTGCTTCAAGCTTGAGCAGGTTCATCAGTCACTTTAAAATTCTTGCCCAAGTTCAATCTTGCAACTGATTGAACGCTTTGGCCAAAACCAATCTTTTTTCCCATTCGGTTTTGTTGGGGCAACCTTGCAAGTTTTTATTCAAATTTTGGGTATGTTAGCTCACATGTGCCTTACATAGCCCAATTTAGCTGCACACAACAAGCAGATTGGTCTGGTCACATCAGTTTTATGAATATGCTACAACTTGTTACACAATCCTTTGTTTTTTCTCGGCTGACTCAAATAGGGACAGTGAATTGTTCTATTACATAAGCCTCTTTTAGTGAAAACCGTATATTAGACTAAGCAAATACCGTAGAAAGGAAATGAAGACAGGACTTTTATTTCTTTCAGCAAGCAATTACAGTTTCTTCCCTAGTCTTTATTGCAAGATATATTTAATAAGGAAGATAACAAAGAGCAGCTTTGTGACAAAGTACTAATAGCTTGGTGTTCCCTTTAATTCTTAGAAGAAACGGTGGTGATTTACTCTGATTGAGATCGTTGGGACACAAACCTTGAAGAAGAATTTGATTGGTGCAATGGTCCTTTATGGTGTATCCATGAGCATCAAAGGAAATTGGGCATTAATTATTAGTAACTATGCAGTTTACAAAAAGAAGATTATAATGTGGATCAAGAGTAAATAGTTGAGAGAGAAGCTTATGTGTAGGTAAAAGCCCCTGCCTTTCATGAAGGATTGGTGAGGTTTGATGATTCCAGTAGTGATTTGATAATTGTCATTATAAATGGAGGCATTACAGAGGTGAGGGTAGTCTGATGAGAGGTAGCACCATTGTCAAGGCATCAATTAGAGGTGTCAACAAGTAAAACTTGAGTGGAAGCATGAGGGTCATATTGTAGATTGTTACAGTGCTAGCATTTTATGGTGGAGCGACCAAATTACTTGCAAATTTGGCATGTTATCACAAGTGATCTTCTTTGGCCTTCGTGTAAGGGAAACATAGTTTTGCAACCATGCTGCAAGGTTGAATTGAGTTTCGGCCATGTGAAGAAAGTAAACAAGAGATGAGACCAACCATAGCCTCAGATAACACTCAAGAGTGGTTTCAGGATTACAGATGTGCAGAAGATTGTAGGTCTTTTGCTGCATTATTGGCAATACTGATCTTCTTACTGCAAAGAAAAGAGTACAAGTTATTGAGGAGAGAGGTGCAAATATTTGTTTTGAAGGCATTGCAACTAGGTGTAAGACATTAAGCATATGGAGGATAATATACTTGGAATCAAGAGTATCTCTAGTGGCAGTAATCAAGTTGATGGAGAGATATTAGGTCATGATTTGGGTCCCCATGGATATCTTATGTAGTTTCTTTTTAGTTGGAGAAGGCATGATCTATTAGAGGCTTGTAAGCATTTTTCAGTGGTACTCCAAATTTTAGTAGCAATTTGGAGAGATAACATATGCAAGAAGAGAGGGAGATGGTGGATAGGAGAGTTGTAGCAAGGTTTTGATCCACAGATGTCTAGTTTGAGTAGTAAGTATTGAGAGTGGGGAGCTCCTGTTGCCAAACTTGATTTGTGCAGGTATGAGAATGGGTCTTTGAGGTAGCCAATGAATCCTTTGGCATTAAAGATTTTTAGAACTTGGGAGCGCTAAATGGGATAGTTTTCTACAGTGAAGTGTGTGGGGGAAGAAGATTCTTGAGATTTGATGTCAGAAGCTTGAGCTGATGAGGAACTAGATTGATTCCCATTTGATAGATTGGAGTTGGACATTGCGTGGTTAAACTTGAGAATGGTTTCCGTGAGGCTTAAAGCTCAAATACCATTAAAACTATATATTAAACTAAGCAAATGCCTTTGAAGGGAATTGAAGATATAACTTTCATTTCTTCCAGCAAGCTATCCTTTCATGTTGGGAGATTAAAGAATACGCATAAAAAACTAGTTTAAGTGTTTCAGAGCATACACAAAATAAAAGAAACCAAAGTAAAAGCAATCACATAGAGAAACACCAAATTTAATGTTGAAAAAATTAGAAAGCAGGAAAAAATCACAAAGCCACATCATCAAGAAATCCACTATAAAAGAAAAATCGAGGAGAATAGTATAGATTATACTGATCTGGAGTCTCTCCACATTTTAGTCACTCTAGAACACTCCACTTCACTCTCACACACAAGAGAATTTGAAAAGGTATCGAAAAATTGTAGAAAACATGTAATCATGAAGTCTCGGACTCTGCCGGGTGGTACACCGACGGCATCATCGTCCTCCGGTCTTTTTTGCACGGGTTGAAGCACCTTGACGTTGCTCCTATAGTATCAAGGTGCTGATATTTTTGTGTTGAGTCTCTGGTACCCTGTTCGTAACGCCACAACGCGTTACCTCCCCGACATCGGGACGGATTCTCTTCCCAAAATCCATGGATCCCAGCATTGCGGCACCATTTTTTCTGTCCCTAATCCAATGTTTTGTTTTAGCGTCGAGGTATTGCATCTGTAGCCCCAAGGCGCGCTGACCTCATGCGACTCCCTAATGAGCTCATAACGAAGCTCGACCGGTGCAAAGGATAGGGGGCTAAGTTGACAGTATATCTCAGCCTGATTGATAAAATCAAGCTCCATAATTAACATTCCCTATTTATTACAATAAGATATATTTAATAAGGAAGATGACAGGCAACAGTTTTGTGACCGAGAATTAATGGCTTCATGTTCCTTTTTTTGTTGAGAAGGAATGGTAGTGATTTACTCTGACAAGGTGGCTGTGGGGTGGTTCCAATAGCAGCTTTTGTTGCAAAGGAGGATTCCTTATCATTTAAAATTTTAAATTCTGCTATTCTAAGAAATTTTATTGATCATTCATGTTGGCTCAGGTGAAATTTTGTTATTCTGTTATCATTTAAAACTTTAATTTTAGTTATAGAAATTCTAGTGATAGTGTTGTGACATTAGGTGAACAAGTCATTAAAAAGAGTGAGCGATTCAGATATTTAGGCTATATTGTTCAAAATGATGGTGAAATAGATGGAGATGTTATTAGTAGAATTCAAGTTGGATGGTTGAAGTAGAGAAATGCATCTGGCCTATTGTGTGATAGAAAAGTACCGCTTAAACTTAAGGAAAAATTTTATAAGATGGTGGTAAGACCTGCAATGATTTATAGTGCAGAATGTTGGCCAATAAAAGAGAAGCATAAGACTAAGTGTTGTAGAGATGAGGATGCTCAGGTGGATGAGTGGCTTTACTCTTAGAGTAAAATACAAAATGAGTATGTTCGGGAAAAAGTTGGAGTAGCTCTAGTGGCAGATAAGATTAAAAAGAGTCACCTTAGATGGTTTTAACATAAAAGCGTCGCCGTCGATGACTTCGGTTAGGAGAGTATATTTAGATTTGCTTTGTTAAGAAATGTAGAGGTAGACCTAAAAAGACTTGGTTATGATGTATAAAAAATGACCTTAGTATACTTGAATTAAATGAGAATTTGACACATAATAAGGCACAATGGAGACGAAGGATTCATGTAGCCGATCGCACTTAGTGGGATAAAGGCTTATTGTTGTTGTTGTTGTATTCATGTTGGCTCAGGACCTGTCTTTGCTATGGAACATTGTGGTGCGTACTTGCTTCTATTATTTCCTTCTGTTTCCGTCGCTGTTAAAGTATCATATTATGAAACCTCAGTTAGCCATGTTCTTTAGTAGTGTAATATATGTCTGTTTATGTTCAGTTTGGGTTATTTTCTGCATTTTTCACAATTGTCATGGCAGCCAATGTCAAATTATAAACTGTTGAAGAGATGAAATGCACATTTTACTGACGTATCCTTAATCATGATGTTTAAAACTGTGAATATTTTGACTTTTAATGATCTTCTTGTTTCATAGTAACTTTCTAGTTCACTGCAATATTCAGAATCATAATGGCCTGTGCAAACTGTTATGTATATAACATAAAGGGAAATGCTTGTTTAGTCAAAATGGGGAGGCCAAAACAGTTGCAGAAAATATGTGGCCGCATAATTTTAAGATGCAAACTATGTTGATTTGTTGTGGTTATCGACCTCCCATTTTCATGAATCACTGACCTTGTACAGTAAGAGGTGTGATCTTGGTTGTTTTTGTTGCAACCACACTATGTATCACCACAATTCATCAAAGATAAACTTGATATGTGATTTTCTCAAGTTAATACAGCTACTATATGAGTTCAGTTTAACGACTAATCAATGGTTAGCTGATCATGTATTTCACCCTACGAATTATCTCTGGTTGCAGATTCACAACACATTTGTTACTAGTTAGTTATCAACTTATCATAACATTGAATTTGATGTCTATTCTTGTTTCAAATTGCTTGTAGGGGAGATGTTGTTCAAGTGGATACTTGGGTTAGTTCATCAGGTAAAAATGGGATGCGGCGTGATTGGCATGTCATTGATTGTCAAACCGGTGAAACTATTGTAAAAGCTACAAGGTTGGAAACTTAACTTCTTTAATATCTTTTGGCTTTATATAATTACCAAAGGGTTACCCATCCATGGAACTCATGATTTTCGTTTTCTTTTTCTATATCTAGTGTTTGGGTATTGATGAACAAAAACACCAGAAAGCTGGCTAAAATGCCAGATGAAGTTCGGGCAGAAATAGGGCCCTATTTCATGGAGCGTACTGCTGTTATAGATGAGGATAGCAGAAAGCTTCCAAAGCTCAATCATGAAACTGCACATTATGTTCGGAAAAGCTTAACTGTAAGTTTGAGATCCCTAATCAGTGCTTGTCCTGCTCTTTCAATTTCACATACCTCATCCATTCCTTAATGGTTTGCTGATTTCTTTTGTAAAACTGCAGCCTCGCTGGGGTGACCTGGATGTCAATCAACATGTGAACAACGTCAAGTACATTGGATGGATTCTTGAGGTATTTCTGATTCATTAAGTTTTTATTATATAAGCTTACATAGCATATTTAAAAACATTTGATTATCTTGCAGTTGTACTGAGTAATTAAGCATGAAGTTGCTAAGTTTTTCATTGTTTTTGGAATAAATAAAGGTGAATTACCTCCTTTCTGTTGGTGATCTGATGCCTCACAATGGTGAATAATGATTTTTAACATGCATATGTTGTCAAATGATAGGTGGTAAAAGGAGTTGTGTGTAGCAGAAATGACAATGTTGAAGCCGATGCTAAGCAAAAATTGGAAAAGTAAACTAAGGAATGATTAATTTAGATAGATGTTGGAGTGACATCAATCACAGTTAAGATTATTGCAAATGGATTAAGATGGAAATATAACATGAATATGAGTTCAAAAAATTGTGAATAATAAGATTTAACATTTTGTTACTAACACTTAATAAAAACAAATGAAAAAAAGAGAATTAGTAAGACTAACTCTAAATAATCAGGATGTAGCTAATGATAATAATGATATTTGAAAAGCTGGCATTACATCATCTAAAATTCAAATAAAGTTTCCGTGCATCATCATCTGATGTCATCTTCTTTGGGGACAAAAAATTTATGCAACTGTGAATAAGCTCATTGTATGAAGATTTGGCATTACTTTCCTTTGTATATATTTTCTTGTCATCATGAAAGGTCTGCAAGTCTCTGAGTTCAATGTGTTCTGAATACTTCTAGAGTGCCCCAACTTCCATCCTGGAGAGTCATGAGCTTGCAGCCATGACTTTAGAATACAGAAGAGAGTGCGGAAGGGACAGCGTACTGCAGTCTCTGACCTCTGTTTCAACCGACTGCGCCGATGGATCGCCAGATACCGACATGGAATGCGTGCACCTTTTGCAGCTCGAGAGCGGCGACGAGATCATCAGGGGACGTACAAAGTGGAGGCCGAAAAGAACATAGGACTTTGGCATTGTCGCACTCGCAACTGGGAGGGAATGAAGCACAAGCACTGAACCATACTGAAGTTGATCTTCTGTTGCTTGGTCTTTTCCCTCTACCTCTAATAATGGCAGGCTCCAACTGATATTTGTCTGCTAAAGAGGTGGAGAGGATAGTATCATATTGCTCATTCTTTGTTTGTTCTTTCTTTAATTTTTTATCGTTTCAATTATTGTTCTTCTATGATCTCTTTATATTATCTCATAACTTGTGGCCTGAAGCCTGTCTTATGTAATTAATCACGATGTTGTTATATTGGTAATCCTTTTTATACTTTTTTTTTCTCTTGCTGTGTAGGAGGCCTTAGGAAATGTGATATAGAATACTGGTTAATTTATTACCATAGCTTAATATGTGGAAACTTTGAAGGTTTTGATCAATGGTGATGGTTGGTCTATGGCTGGCTGGAGAAGACGACACGTTTCCAGCCTGGGAATTCAACAAGGAAAAACAGCCTCTCTCTTTTTTTTCTGTTTTCTCCTGGTTGGTAGTTGTTCAATATTAATTTGTAGGGTTTTTATATACACATCATCCTATTTTTTCATATTTACAAATCAATCACTTTTAATCTTAATTTTTAGAATTGACATTGAAATATTGAAATTCATAATAAAAGTTTAACTCAGTTTTTATTTTTGTAAAAGTTTAAATGATTTGATTGTGATATACATATATTACATAAATATATGAGTTTAATAATTTTAAAAAATTGAAATGATTAAATTATAAATGGATATGTATTGGATGGTTGATTTGTAAAAGTGTCTTGTCTACTTTTTTCTTTCTTTGCGTTATCAATTTCGGCATCTGTTGCCAGCTTCTTGTCGGCTACAGGAAGAAAGAAAGGGCTTTGAATGAACTGGATAGAGGCTTTTCACATAAATAGAACATAGTAAAAGGAAAAAGAAATTTACAGAAATAACACATAATTTTTATGCATTTATATATTTAACACCTGGAGTTTGATATATGTGAATCTAATATTTTAATTATACATAAATAATATGTATTTTATTTTAAAAAATTAATGATGATGTTATTTTTAATATAATATTAAAATTTT
Source organism: Cymbidium sinense (assembly GCA_021442155.1). NCBI lineage: Eukaryota > Viridiplantae > Streptophyta > Magnoliopsida > Asparagales > Orchidaceae > Cymbidium > Cymbidium sinense. Next base: position 159,248,772 of record CM038221.1, read on the forward strand.
TAATATTATTTATGTAAATATAAAAATTTATGTGATAGATGTATAAATTTATAAGAATTGTGAGCTATGTATGTAAATGATCAAAGAAAAATTGTCTCTCCTCTCTGCAAAATTTATGTGGTGTGATGTTGATGATTTTGAGTAAGATAATCATTATTAAAGTAACAAATATCGGAGATAAAGGGGATCATGGAGAGGACACAAACTTCGTATTTTAATTTTGCTTAGATTGAATGATTTTTAATATAAAAAATAACTCTTTTGTGGTGTCATTAACACTTTAAAATTTTACATTATGTTTTATTTTTTAAATGAAATATCATGAAATATAAGACATATAAATAAAATTCAATGTACTCATTTTACTCCCAAATCAAAATAGCCTTTTAATGAATTTTAATAACTCTTACATGCACCACTGCATTAGATGACATATCATTTATATGACTATATGAGCATTTGGGGTGGCGGTGTGATGCCGTGTTGTGTGAAAATACATTGTAAGTGTCATTTGAGAAATCGTGTTCTAGTTATAGTTAAAAAAATCTTTAATGGGAAAGTCGTATTTTCAATATAATAGAATACAGTGACTCAAAAAATAGCGTTGATATTTTTTAAAATAAAAAATATTTATAATATATATCATAATTTTTTAAGCAATAATTTCTTCTAATCATTATATTTTCATATTACTACAGCTATATCAAATAAAATTTATTTTATTAATATTATATAATTTGCATGCCTGACTTTTCAAATTTATATATCATTATTGTATTTATGAATTCACATTAAATTCTGAGTTTAGGGATGTACTACTTTGATGGATTTATTATTTGCTAAAAGAATTTGAATACTGAGATACCGTTAAATTTAAACTTTTATCCTTGCAAGCATGCGATTGCCTAAGAATAAATTTTATTTTGAACAAAATGTAAGAATTTATTTCATTTTGTGCTGAGATTAATACTACAAATACTGCACTTAATATATCAAAAGATTATTCTAATATCAGCATAAATTTAATGGTGATGGAGCCATTTTAATCAGAATTCTGCGAGTATATTCAAACGTAATTATTTTATTTTAAGAATGGGCAATTTATAATGCTACGTTTACATATGCTCTCCCAGTACCCACGATCATCATAGGCAACGAGCAAGGTGGAACCACGTATATTATCTGCCACGTGTCACGCGGTCGTCAGGCAGTGGAAACAAGATTATTAATGACAAACACGACCCCTAATTTTCTTCATCCATCCTAAGTGCCATCGTCTTTTCTCTCTCTTACTCGAAACCCTAAAACCCTTTCCTCGATCCTACTCAGATGTGTAAATTGTCTTCCTTAAGTCCATCCCGAAGTGTTAGTCACTTCAAACAATCATTCGATTGAGCTGTTGTTCTCAACTGTAGAAGCTTCTTCCGGCCGACGGTTTCTGCCACTCTCCGGCGAGGCGCGCGCTGTTCCTCTCTGAATTTCTCAAGCCTTCTCTTCATAATCGCTTATTTTCTATCATTTTTCTGGTAAATTCTTTAACCTTTCCTTTAATATTCGGTTTTTCAATAGCTTTGATTTATTGTCATATGGAAATTCGGGAGTTGGTTTCTTTTATTCATTGGAGAAAACCGTTGTTCTTCCCTGCAACAATTTCTTGAAGAACACGACCACCTCTCATATTTGGAGCCTGTCTGGTTCAAGAATTTATGTGTTTTTTTCTCTGGAACCACTTCTTAGTCGTCTTCTTCGTTAATTTATTCATTTTCCCGGGCCTTCCTTTATTAGTAGCCTCATTTACGAATCTAGAATTTAATGCCAAGCAATAACACCGTTCATACATCCACTTAAATGTTGCGAGACTGTTTGGTTTAGAGTTATTTTGATGTCAATGTTAGGAAGATGTCAATGTTTGATATTAGTTTTATTTGTCAAATACTCTGCATTGAGTTAAATGCTATTAATTTGATTCCATTACTAATGGCTGTTTATGAATTTAAATGCATCATGCTTGGGCCATTTATAATTTTGTTTTTTATTCTGGAACACATACAAAATGCTGCTCTTTCAGCTAATGGAACATGCAACATTTAAACTGGATATTTACTCATATGATCACTAAAACATAATGGTCAAAGTGCGCTTTAACCCTCTATTGTTTGCCTCATTTGTACTATTAAAAATAGTCATATGACCACCCCTATGGTTTGGATTAAGTCCCAAATTTCCATTTCACCCGGCCACCCTTCCAGTTATGACTAATATGCTTGAGTAATATATCAAATTATTCAACCATTGGGGGTTATGTGCCTGTTTTAAATAAGGGAGCGAAGTGCAAATGAGGCAGGCCATATGGCCCAAAAATTTAAATCATTCAAATAAAAAAATAATTGTATAATTTTCAACACATTATGGACGGATGCGGGCAAAAAAGTTAGTCCATGAAACTAGCATTAGGTTAGAATCTTGGAATATAGGTACTCTTACTGGTAAATTAATAGAATTAATAGATATTATAGTTCATAGAAAGATAAATATTTTATGTGTTGAAACTAAATGGGTTGGTGAGAAGGCGAGGAGATTGATAGTTTAGGTTTTATACTTTGGTAGGTAAAAGTCGAACTAAAAATAGTGTAGGTGTGATTATAGATAAAAGTTTGAAGGATAATGTTATAAGTATTAATAGATGTGGAGATAGAATTATAAACTTTAAAGATTGTTGATATTAAGATTATCAATGTTATAATGTATGCTGGTAGGTTTGGAGGTAAAAAGAAAAATTTTGGAATGAATTAGAGGGATTTATACAAAGATCTCTTGAAGAAAAAAAATATTTATCGGGGAGATTTAAAAACATTGGTAGAGTGGTAGAAGATTTTAAAAATATTACGTTGGTTATGGATTTGGGTATTAGAAGAAGAAGGGATATATTAGATTTTCATGATTTATGATTTTGTAATATCTTTATTTAAGAAAAGAGATGAGTATTACTTATAAAATGGATGTAAGATTGATTATTTTTATAAGAAAAATAGATCGTTTAGATTGTAAAAGATTGTAGGTCATTCCAAGTGAAATTTTAAGTCACCCGTATTAGTTTTAGATTTTAAGATGAAAGGTTGTAAGAGAAAAATAAACTAAATTATTGTAGGATTTAGACATTGAAATAAAATATATTTTAAGAGCAATCTAGAAATTAGAATTTGGGTTGTTCGTAAGCTATATGTGAAAAAATATCAGTGAAATTAAGCAGTTGTTAAAGATGTCTTAGAGAATCAAAAGAAAAACTTATTTTAATAAGAATAGTTGGTGGTGGAGTTAGTGTGCGAGAAAAGATAAATAAGAAGCGTTGTTATAAAACTTGGTTTAGATGTAAAACTTCGGAGGTTGGAAAATATATAAACGGCCAGAGATATTAAAAGATATATGATCTGAAAAATTTTTTAGTGATTTATATAATAGATTAGATATCGAAAGAAGAAAGATATATATGTATAAGTTAAGCAAAAGATAAGAGAAGTAAAACATAGGCTCAGTTTGTTTAAGCTTATTTGGTGCTTTTGCTTTTAAAAGTGGGTATATTTTTTTTTTAAGTGTTTGAATCGATTTTAGCAAGCCGTTTAATTAAAAGCGGGTTTACGGTTTAAAACGCTGAAACGACCTCATTTCGTGATCGTTTGGGAAACCTTGTGTGGTTGTCTCCCATTCTCCCACGATCCTTATGGCCTCTCCCTGGCTTCTTCTCTTCTCCTTTGTTTCTCCTCTCTCTCACTTCTTCCTTAGCCTCTAATCTCAGCTCCGACTCACTTTCCTCCTCCATGGGTGCATGTCATCTTCTGCGATGGTGTGAGACTTCCAGCTCTACCTCAACTCCCATGCTTGCCCTCAGCTTGACTCACGGTGTGGGTCTAGCCCCTGCTCTTCCTCCCCTTCCCAATTCAGAACAGAGATGAAGTATTACACCAATCTATTTACGCCATATGGAGAAATTGATCTTAGCCATTAATTTCTTTTAATTTTCCCGGTGTTTAGGTTTGATCGATTACATGAGTGAGTAGTGCTTCTTTGTTCACGTGGGATGATTGGATTTCTATTATCTAGTTCTTAGAAAAATTTGTTCATTGAGGGTCTTATTCATTTATTTGTTTCTTGTGCACATTTTTTTTTTGCATTTGTCAAAATTTATGAATTTTTTCATTGATCAAGCGGATTTTTTTTTTAAGGATTGATTGTTTTACCATTTCTTTGCATTATGTTAATTTTGTTACTTAATAAAATGGTTAAGCAAAAAAAAAAAATTATTTAATCTCAATTGTATTTAAAGTTGAAAATTTGGTAATTTTTTTTGGAAGAGAGTGGGGTTCAAATAATAATTTATAAACATTTGAAGAAAAAATTAATTTGAGAATGAATAAAATTTTTTTTTTCAGAACAATTCTGAAGATATATTTTTGAATAGTATAAATTTCTTAAATTGTAATTGTTTTATAGAAATAGTTTTCATAATGAGATGAAGGGCATTTTGGCATTTCCTATTACAATCGTCTGTATAATTTGCTAATTTTATCCAAACAGTATTCTCAACTTTTCATAGAAAAAAAATTCATGAAACGGTTTTACATAAGTCTTTTAAATGAGTTTTTAAGAATCTCATAAAACAGCCAACGGAGTAGTTCAGTGAGTATTAAGGATAAAAATAATAAAGTGTTTTCTTAGAAAAGATATTGAAAATAGATGGATGAGATATTTTGAAAAACTTTTCAATGAAGGATCGAAGATGATTGATTTTAGCAACCTTAATCTACAAACAAAATAAAGAATTTCATTTTATTCAGATTAGTAAATCTAAAGTTAGTGAAGTTTTAAAGAAAATGAAATGTGAAAAGCAGGAGAATAATATTCCAATAGATGTGTGGAAATGTTTAGGAGATCAAGGAATTTCTTGCTTACAAATCTTTTAATGTTATTTTAAAAACTAAAAGATCTGATGAGTGGAGAAAGAGTTTGTTGGTTCTATATTTAAGAATAAGGTGATGCACAGAGTGTGCAAATTATAGAGGAATTAAGTTAATGTGCCATACATTAAAATTATGGGAGAGTAATGAGCATAGGTTACGATGTGATCTGAAGTTTCTCACAATCAGTTTGGTTTCATGCCGTAGATCTACTATGGATGCTATACATTTGTTAAGAGGTTTGATGGAGAAGCATAGAGAAAGTAAGAAGGATCTACATATGATATTTATTGATTTAGAGAAAGCTTATGTTAAAGTCTCAAGAGATGTTCTTTGGAGAGTTAGAGCGAAAGAGTTAATATTGGTTATATTCAATTAAGGATATGTATACTAGACATTTACTTGTGTCCAAACACAAGGAGGATTGACAAAATATTTTCCTATTTGGGTTGGATTACATCAATGATCAACATTAAGCCCTTATCTTTTACTTTAGTTATGGATGTTCTTACGAGGCATTTACGGGAAGATGTACCTTGGTGCTTTTTTGATGACATTCTTCTTGTTGATAAGACTAGAGAGGAGTCCAAGAAACTTGAATTATGGAGCTCAACTTTAGAGTCTAAAGATTTTTCGTTTAAGTAGATCAAACGAATATATGGAGTGTAATTTTAGTTGTAGAAATTTTAGTGATAGTGTTGTGACTTTAGGTGATCAAGTCATTAATAAGAGTGGCGATTGAGATATTTAGGCTCTATTGTTCAAAATGATGGTGAAATAGATGGAGATGTTATTAGTAGAATTCAAGTTGGATGGTTGAAGTGGAGGAATGCATCGGCCTATTATGTGATAGAAAAGTTAAAACTTAAGGAAAAATTTTATAAGATGGTGGTAAGGCTGATGACTTATGCGAGAATGTTGTGATAAAGAGAAACATAAGACTAAGTTAAGTATTTGAGATGAGAATGCTCGTGGATGAGTGGCTTTACTCTTAGAGATAGAATGCAAAATGAGTATGTTCGGGAAAAAGTTAGCTCAGGTGGTAGATAAGATTAGGGAGAGTCGTAGATGGTTTGACATAAAGCGTCGATGACCGATTAGGAGAGTAGATGCATTAGATTTGCCTTATGTTAAGAAAGGTAGAGGTACCAAAAAACTTGATTAAGATGTATAAAAAATGATCTTAGTATACTTGAATTAAATGAGAATTTGACACATAATGGACACAATGGAGCGAAGGATTAGACACTAGTGGGATTAAGGCTTGTTGTTGTTGTATAATTTTCAACACAATTATTTGTGTGAGGGAGGTGATGGAGGGCATATTGTGTTTAATAAAAGCCAGATGGCAGCGAGGATATTTCTGTAATTGATACACAAAATTGAGATTAAATTATCATATGAAGGAATGGAGAAGCCAAATGTAATGTTGCTTAGTTTTTACTATGCGCGTATGTCACTCACTTATAATCTATTCATCATTTTTAAAGCATAATGTGAAGATCTTTGTGATTGACACACAAAGTGATATTAGGTTATCATGCGAAGAAATGGAGATTTCATGATATGTAATGTTTGTAATGTTGCTTGATTTTCTTAACATATGGATATTGCTCAAATAGGATATATTAATCATATTAAATTCTTATTTGTAGATGTTAGCAAACTTGAAAAAATGACATCTTTAAATAACTTGACATAACACTTCATATACAGAGAACTAAACGCCTCTAAGAAGGATTTGCTGGTTGTGAATGGCTGTTGATTTGATTGACATATGCATCAATCTTTTTAATTCTTCTTCCTTTTTTCTAAATTTTGTTTCCCTTAGTTTGCATTCTGCTTTATCTCTTTAAGAAATTATTACGTATTTATTTCGCTTCATCAAATCTGAAAAGAAAATACAATTTGTTTTTAAATTTTGTTAGCTATAACTTTAATTATTTCAAGGAAAGCTAAATGTAAAAATCCTAGACCTCATGTTTAATTGATGCTTATAAAAAATGTTATAAAATAAATTGCCCTTGTGGTCCTTTAAGCTGCAGTATGCCCTATTTGTATAGGCAACTTGTGGACACGAAATTTAAGGGTTTTTTTTTTGCGAACAATTTTTTAAATCTGTAGATGGCTGTATTCAAATCCAGTAGAGAAATTTGTCAATGATGAAAGAAGTTCTTACCTTTCTTTGTTAGCTGATCATGTTGATCCTTATCGCTGATAATATATTTTATTACGATGTTTAAGCTTGTTTTAGTAAAATTGTTTGACTTGTTTCTCTTGTGAAAGGTAAAACATATGTGAAATTGTTTACGTGATTCAATCTTGAGAACTTATAAAACCAAAGAAATGGTAGGCTTAATTAAATATTGAGAATTAATGTTCAATGGTAGGTGCTTAGCCTACCATTATTGCCTTCCAATGTGGAGATTTTGATTCCGGCAAAACAAAAGGAAATTGTGTTTGAATTTTTTTCTGTTAATGTAAATATAAGTTGAGTTTTTAGCTTGTGAAATCATGAAATTGTGTTTTCATTATCACAAATTTATCATTGTCTGCAAATTTATTGTTTTATTTATTTATTTTCTTTTTTTACCTAATTTAGGCTTTTGGACCTTGAAGCTCACCGTCTTGTTGTTTGAAGTTTGATCTTTGTTTCTTGAATCTTTTGATTTTTTTTCCATATCTATATTGATTTATGTGTATCAGATTAACAATGCGACTTTGTACATCACAGAAAGTGATCATAAAATTCCATTTCCTCTGAGAACCAAGGTAAAATCCATAGCATTGTCAACACATTGTCTTTTTGGTGAGGTTATTGTTGATATTTAAATGGTGTAAAATATAAGAGTGACATGCTATTAACTCCTCTCTTGTATCTAATTCTTTCATTAAAAAAAAACTTTCATTTTTCAATGGGGTTCTTGTACAAATAGATCCCTTCTACAAAAAAAATTTGCACCTTTGATAAATTTCTTAATGGATTATTGAAAAGATTTTTGCTATTGCTGATTATATACTTAAATTTTATATGCTTTCCTCGTCCTTATTTGAGTATTTTTTGGCAATAGTGTGCTTTTGATTATTTCTCTTTGCTCTGATTCATAAAGGAATAGATAGAATTTTGCGCTTGTTTTCATAGGATGATTTCCTAGATTAAGGAAAAGCACTGGTCCAAAGCCTGAAAGTTTTTGTTTTTATTTTGCAAGAGTAGGGCAGAGCCCAATTTGTTGTAACTTAAATCTCTGACACAATTTTGCAAGAACAATCACATCTGCCCATAATTGGTGTTGGGAGAGACTAGGCTAGTACAAAAAGGAAATCAGAATGAAGATCATATTTTAAAGAGTCTATTACAAGAGCAGCAATTTAATTTTTAGCTAGCCAATTCGTAATACAGTGGCTGATTTGCAGCCAATAGCATAGGGATTTTGCTTTGATTTAAATTTTTTATGAATTGCATCTATGTTGTTTGTTTATGATTTAATCAAAAAGCAATGTTTGTTATGGAAACTTGTTTCTGATAGTCATCTGCTGGATTTGCTTTATGAGTCGGTAAAATATTCTCGGGTAATAAATGCAGGGATTTTATTTGGCACACAATCATTTCAGCTTCATTTATGACAGAGTTTGACCATTTCAATTTAAAATGTTAAGCTGTAATTTGTGAATGTTCTTATGCTTAGGCATTGTATAGGGGCAGTGACTCTTATTGTAAGCAGTAAATTGGTTGGATGCAATTTGAATTTTGTTTGTCGGTTTCTTATGCAATAAACATAAGATTCTAGTATTTCATTTTATATTTTATGGATGATAATGCATTACATTATGAAGGATGTTTATCACTTTTTGCACATTACCGAATGTAAAGAATGCAATAAAAGGAAATCCTATTGATTTAGATGTGAGCGGTCTGTTTGAGATGAGAAATGTTGCAATCATGGGATTCTACTTGCCCAAAGATTGTTGAAGTAATGTAGCATGTTCCTTTTTTTTTTTTTTTTTTTGTTGCTTTTGCACTCTACCAACTGTGGGGATTCAATGAAGAATCGAATGAAATGGGGTGACATGGTTTCCATTCTTCTCAAGTTTATTAAAATTATAATATGTATTATAATTATGATATGATATTTCATTATTATGATATCATATCATATTATTATTAATTTGCAATATTTTATTTTCATATTATGAAAGGGGGTGTATTGAGTTCTATATTATATTTATTCATGCAAAAGGTGCCATGCAATCTACAAGACGATGTTGATCACCCTTATATATATTATGCTTTGGACGACCATAAAAGCTCAACAGACTAGTTCTCCATATTAAAATGACTCTCCAAGGATCATTGGATGATCAAACTCAGGTGGCTTTTCATTTCTCCAACAACAACAACAAGCCTTTATCTCACCACGTGGTTGGCTACATGAATCCTTCTTCTTTGTGTCCTATTAAATTTCAAATTTTCATTTAATTCTAATAAAAGAATGTCATTTTTTAATGCTTCTTAACCAAATCTTTGTAGGTCTATCTCTGCATTTCTTAACATTGGTCAAATCTAATACATCTACTCTCCTAACTAGGTGGGTCATCGAACGATCGACATTTTATGTGACTAAACTATCTAATGCAACTCTCTAATCTTATCTGCCATTAGAGCTACTCCAACCTTTTCATGCATATATTTATTTTGTATTTTATCTCTAAGTATAAAGTCACTCATCCACCTGAGCATTCTCATCTCTACAACACTTAACTTAATTTATGCTTCTCTTTTATTGGCCAACATTCTGCGCCATAAAATATTACAAGTCTCACCACCATCTTATAAAATTTTTCGTAAAGTTTAAGTGGTACTTTTCTATTACACAATAGGCCCAATGCATTCCTTCTCTTCAACCATCTAATTTGAATTCTAGTAATAACATCTCCATCTATTTCACCATCACTTTGAACAATAGGCTCGAGATATCTAAAACTTTCACTCTTTTTAATGACTTGATCACCCATTGTCACAACCCCACCACTAGATATTCTACAACTAAAATTACATTTCATGTATTCGGTTTTAGATCTGCTAAACGAAAGCTTTTAGACTCTAAGGTTGACCTCCATAATTTATGTTTCTCTTGAATTACCTCTTTAGTCTTATGAACAGGAAGAATATCATTACCAAAAGCATATAACAAGGTACATCCTCTTGTAAATATTTAGTAAGAACATCCATGACTAAAGCAAAATATATGAGTTTAAAGTTGATCCTTGATATAATCCAACTGTAATAGGAAAATCTTTGGTTAAACACAAGTAATGGCTCCAGTATGCACATCCTTAATGACCTGAATATAAGCAAGATTAACTCCTTTCTTTTCTAAAACTCTCCAAAATACTTCTTTTGGAATTTTATTATATACTTTCTCTAGATCACAAATATTATATGTAGAGCCTCCTTACTCTCTCTATACTTTTCCATCAAACCTCTCAACATGATTCTAGATTAATTTTGAGAAAACCATGTATTATATCATAACCTATGCTCAATTACTCCTATAATTTTAATGTATGCCACGTTAATTTAATTTATTTATAATTTGCATACTCTTGTGCATCACCTTTATTCGTAAAAATAGGAATCAACAAATTATTTCTTCACTAGCATCTTTTTATCATCAAACCTCATCTGACATCTTTGTATTCTTTAAAATATAATTAAAAAGATTAGTAAGCTAAATAATTATTTGATCTCATAAGCATTTTCACACTTCTATTAGAATATCATTAGATCCTATTACTTTTCCACACTTGATTTTCTTTAAAATTTTTCTAACTTCAATTTTATTAATAAGATGATAAAACAAAATCACTATTTTCATTTAAGGCACTAAGTTTACAAAAGTCAATCGTATTCTCACAACCTTCATTAGAAAGTTTATCAATATATCTCATCTACATATATTGAATATCCTCTTCTACGAAAATTATTTTTTAATCTTCATCATTGATGCACTTCAACAACAACAACAACAATAAGAAGTTTTTATCCCACTATGTGGGGTCGACAACATGAATCCTTCTTCTCCATTGTGTCCTATTATATGTCAAATTCTCATTTAATTATAATAAACTATGGTCATTTTTTATACATCTTAACCAAGTTTTTTTAGGTTATTTTGTAATTTTCATCCTTGATGCACTTCATTTAAACTAAATCTTTACTTCTCCCATATCTTTGTTTGCTAACTTATACATACAATTTTCGCCCTCTTTAGTATTCAATCTATTATATAAATCATTAAATGATAAATTATTTACATCACATATTACTTTCTTAGACTCCCTATGAGTAATCTATATATTTCCTAATTCTCTTAGATTTTACATCTAAATTAATTTATATAACAATTATCATTTCTTGAACATTTTGACTCCACCATTAACTATTTTTGTCAAAGTTTAAAATTGTGCAATTGCATATTGAGGCTTTTTTCGTTTGTTAACCGTGGCGTAATTCATAAAATCAACAAATTGCATAAACAAAGAAGTTGTACACACATCAAAGTACAAATAAAAGTAATATATTAATATACTTGTTTATTTATATATTAAAATATAACATATTAACATCCTCATATAACAAAAAATAATAAATTGTGCAAAGTATCAATTAACATATTAATATTTTAACATCAAATCAGTAAGTAAGAAGTATTATATGAATATCAAAGTAAGAATTAATGACAGTAATTTAAAATAAATTTAATATAATAAATTTTTCTCCACGCCAATTATCTAATATTAAAGTGAGAACATTCTAAGTAATGATGGTGGCAGTGGTGGCCAATGCTATGCATGAGTAACAGAGAAAGCACGAGAGGAGAAACATTTGTATGAGGTTCATCCTAAGATCGGTTGCATGTGTTATTGGATAATTAAATATTTGATTTTTTTGACTTAGATCTTAAAGCGTATGCCTCACAAAAATTAAGGTGATGCGGGTCTTGAGGCATGTCTCACATCATGTAAGGCGTACACTTCACATTAGCACCAATGAGGCATAAGTCTCATTGCATTTTTTTCCAAAAAGTATCAAGGCTAGTTTTTTATTGCACGATTTTAAATGAGGGTTTTTACTAATAGAAGCTTTTTCTTTTGATTCTCCAAGCACATTTTTATAATTTGCTTAATCTTATTTGCTACCATTTCTCACGTAATGTTAGCTTTTTCATGAACATCCCAAATTATATGATCTTGTAGCTTATGCTTAAAAAAATATTTTTATTTGTGTTCTTTAAATATCTTCATCTAATCGTATGATAATATTTGATTTATTTTTAATTTTATAACCCCTCATCTTAAAATGAAAAATCAATAGTCGATGTTGGGTACTTAAAGTTTTACTCAGAATGACCTTACAATCTTTATAATTTAAACGATTTATTTTTCTTATTAGAAAATAATTAATCTATGTTCTACTAAATTCATTCTTATAAGTGATGATATGTCATCTCTTTTCTTAAATAAAATATTAGAAATTATCAAATCATAAGCTAAAGCAAATTTCAACATGGTACTACCTTCTTCATTAGCACTTCAAATCCATAGCCATCATGAATATTTGTAAAATCTTCTATCACTCTACTAACATACCATTTAAATCTTCTCTAATAAATACCCTTTTTTCAAGAGGTATTTTTATACTAATCATTCTAGGTCATTCCAAGATTTTTCTTTTGAGTATACATCCAAACTTACTTGAGAGGTATACTTACTTGGAACACAATAATTTTAGCATTAATAACAATCTTTAAAGCTATAATTTTATCTTCCATCCTATTAATTTTCACAATATTATTCTTCAAATTTTGATCTATAAGCACTCCTACATAATTTTAGTACGAATTCTACTTAAATATTAAAGTATAAAACCGAAATCATCAATCTCTTTGGCATTCTCACTAATTTTTAGTTTCTTGAATACATGATATATTTATCTTCCTATGAATTATATTATGTATTGATTCCATTAATTTACCTGTAAGAGTATCTATATTCTAAGTTTTTATCTTAATTCTAGTTTCATAGGCAAATTTCTTTGTCCGCATCTATCCATAATATGAGAACCCTTGCTTATATAACATTGTACCGCGCAATTCTGCAAACTTTTCATTGTATTCATGTCATGTAGTGCATCACTTCCAAGGAATGTCTTATCATTGACACAATGTATTAAAATATTCATGTCATAGTTTTTCAATAAGTTTTATGTTGGCTATTAACTATCTAACACAACCCTCCATTTTTCTTATCCGAGACGTGGGACTCGACAATGACAATATTAGGCTTTTCATTTCTCCAGTTTCATTTATTCATACATGAGGAATATCATCCCCTCCTTGAAACTACCTTTAGTAATCCTATCTTCTCATTTTTATAATGCAGTAAATGAGGGAAAATGTTATATGATATTTGACAAATGTATGATAGAGTAGATTGGCCAATGAATTTAGTATTTGAAAAAAAAAAATCTCTTGTTTGAGGCTTAGTGTTTGACTCTTGGATATTGATTTGGTGGTCATCTCCAACTCAACTCTTTGATGAGGTTAATTTATTATCTTTTTTTTTTTTTGGTTACGGTTTGGACATCTTCATAACACCCTCATGACATGGAATTCTCAAAAATCCCTCCACTATACGAAGGAAAATCCATTCTTTATAAGCCCTCTCAAAACTAGCCAAAAAATTTTCACTCTCCATTTCTTCACCTCTACACACCATAACTCCTCTTTATAGACCCAAAACTTTTTCTAACCTCTTTACAACATCCCTTATTCGCATTAGCTGGGCTTAACTTTTAAGCCTACAAATTAAGCTTTTAAGCCACACTCTTTTTGGCAAGACGTAAATCTCATTTCATTCTTAATCTTTGTCCACCATAAAAAGATACCTTCATCCTTGCACCAAAATTCCACCCAACACACACCACCTTTTCTTTTATATTGTCATTCATTAATTTATCCTCTATAATTTTGCCACAAGAAATTTTATCACCATTTATATCTCTATTCTTTTTCATAATAGATAGATGATACTTAAATCTATTGCACTTTGTTATCACTTTATTTTATAATAATATTTAATGTCATTGTTTTTATTTTATAATAATAGTGAATGCCATTCTTAGCATCATACCCATGTAAATTACATATAATATACTTAATATTTTTTCTTTTCATTTTAAGATCTCTATCTTCTAAACATTTTCTCTATTGTTCTAAATTTTTAATATCTTAGTGAAGTCTCATCAATCAGAATTATTGTCTATAAAAAGCATACATCAAGCCCATCATTTTGAATATTCTTTATATGCATCTCTTTGAATAAATATAGATTTAATGTCAATCTATAATGTAAATCTATAATAATTGCAAACTCTTGGGTCACTCACTAGTACTTCTAATACTAGTCAGGACTCCATCATATATATAACATTGCAATATTTTTTATCACAATATCTTTGATGCACCTTTCTATCTTAAAAAACACTAAATCAATTAATATAGTACTTGATGCATTTTCCTAAGATAAAAAAAAATCTATAAATATCATTTCTTTAGTCTCCACATTTGTTATTAATTTTTTAAAAATAAAGTTACTTTTATGGTAGATCTTCTAAGCATGAAGCTAAATTTGTTTTCTTAAATTGATGCTATTTTTTTAAGCCTATGTTTCATAATAGGACACAATGGAGACGAAGGATTCATGTAGCCGACCCCACCTAGTGGGATTAAGGCTTGTTGTTGTTGTTATTGTTGTTGTTGTATGTTTCATTTTTTCTCTCACATAATTTGATTATATGACTCGGAACTTTGATTCATCTATCTTGAATATCTTCTTTATTCTTAAACAAATACTTAACAAATAATATGATATCATTTTTGTCTTTAAAATTCCATTGAGAAGACTCGTTGATCAAATCACTTCAATATCTCCCATACGCCTAAATCTCAATAGTTATTTCATTTGGACTCGAAGCTTTACCTTTATGTGATCTTTTTCAGAGCTAACTCTATATTAGCTTTTTGGAGTAATCAATTATATACTTCATTAAATTATTTTTAGGCTTTTCCAAAGTAATTTCTTCCTTAAAGTTTTTATTTAATAATTTCTCAAAGTAACATTTTCATTTTTCTTTTATGTCATCTTTGACTCAGATTTTTTTTTATATTCAATTTTAATGCATACAATTTGATCAAAATTTGTAGATCTTTTTTTATCTCTTACCTTACATATTCTATGGATGCCCTTCACTCATTTTTCAGTACCAAAGCTTTTATATAATCCTAAAAAAGTAGCTTTTGTTTACTCACTACTCTTTTACAAGACTTTTAATTTTATTTTTTAATCATTGTAAGCCTCAATAGCATTAAACTTTTGTCACTTTTAATAAACCTTTCATTTTCTTAATAAGCCTTTATTGATTTTACAAGATTCTTTTATTAAGGCTTATTTGTTAATAAATTTATGGAGTAAAATAACCCAAATACTTCATTATTTTCTTTCTTTACTTTTTATTATGGTTTGATACAAGCTATGTTTGGAAGTGTGCTTTTGGTGACACCATAGGTTGAAGATTATAAGGTTAGGATGGTGGGCCTCGAGGCTACTTTTGCATATTATGAAGCATTTATGCATAGTTGTTGAGCTTTATATGTTAGTGCAAGATCATCATAAAGTGAAGGTTTTAATCGTGTGATCTTATATGTTTATTTAGCTTTTGTGATAAAGCTTGTTTGGTCTGTGCAAATTCATGCCTATTTGCATAAGCTCATTGTAGATTTGATGAGCGAGTAATGAGCTCGTGCATTTGGCACTTTCCTCCACCTTTTCATCACTCATGCCATCAATAATTTTAATGATATTGTTTACAACGTAATTGAGTATAAAGTGTAGCATTTATGTGCAAAGCATCTATTGTAGTTGAGTTTTTATGCAACGATAAAGTTGATGGGATTATAATCTTCATTCCTATTGACGTATTTAATAACTGCTCATAAGCATCGATTATAAACTTATGCAAATGATGCTACCAATGAAGACTATGACAATGAGTCTATCTCATGTAGATTTGGCATGCTCACACAAATCTTATGCATTTTTTAGTATGGATCGTGCTTGTGAACTTTATATATTTAGTTGGCTTGCTATCTACACGAGTTTACTAGTGAGCTTATATGCCGCTGTGCTAGAGGCAAATAATTTATTCTTTTGGACTTATGTCGATTTATCATGAATGATATTTCAATCAAAAATTATTTTACTTGCAAATTTAATTGAATGTAGCAGATTAACAAATAAGCCTTAATAAAAATAAAATTGTAAGG
Source organism: Cymbidium sinense (assembly GCA_021442155.1). Taxonomy (NCBI): domain Eukaryota; kingdom Viridiplantae; phylum Streptophyta; class Magnoliopsida; order Asparagales; family Orchidaceae; genus Cymbidium; species Cymbidium sinense. The sequence goes on from CM038221.1 coordinate 159,265,108, forward strand.
AAAATTGGTTTGATGAGGATGAACATTTACCTTGCGAGCAGATTTGCATTTGGAGAAGTGTTATGGACCTAAAAAAAATGGGTTTTAAATAATGTGGATCAATGTAAAGCACTGCAATTTACTTTATTCTGTACAATTGTTAGCATTTTAATTTAATGGATTAACTTTGATGTAAATATATAGTGTTTGTTTTATTTATTACAACAATTTAAAGTATGAAATATTTGCAATATTGTAACTAACTCAACATAAGGTAACATTGTTTCTTGATTCTAGAGCTTATATATAATTCAATTTAGGTGAACAACAAATGTTAATATTAACCTATATATTTAGGATTGCATATTACTTTAATATAAAAATTGGTGTTCTATTTTCAAAAAGGTGATTGGCGTTCATAGCAGATGATGTTGAGCTCTTGTATTGGTTGCGCCTTTCTCCTCCATGAGCATGGTTTTAAAATATTATATTGAAGGGCAAAATGTTGGAAGGAAGAAAAAACACAGGGTTAGTATATGAATGGGATGAGTTGCAATGAATGTAATGTCTAAATATTCATTAATTAAAAAAAGTCTCATTAATTTAAACTCTCATTTAAAAGTTATTTAAACTATTTTGTCACTTTGAGTATAAATTATAAGTATTGCCTTGGTCAGTAAAAGATTATGTAATTAATGTAGATTCTTGATATATTATTATTGTTTCATTAACAACTACTTATATTACTAGCTCTTGGTGAATTAGATACATTTTTAATAATTCAACATATTGTGGGCACACATCTTTTTTTTAATGTATTGACTAATTATTTTGGAAGATCCGGGTAATTCTTACTCAATATCTCCAAACACGTTTCATGCCTATTGCATATGATCATGACTATCAATAGTATTATCCTAATAGTTACTATTCGTTATTTCTCCATTTATTCTTGTTGAGTGCAATATTAGGTGAGACTTGTTGACCTCCATGCATGCTTCACAATCGAGTCGAGCTCACAAAATAAATTCGATAGACTTCGGATACAACAGTGCGCAAATCGAAGTTGAAATACACTCGACGTCGCTGAAACTAGTCAAAATGACCCCGATAAAATGGACTTTATCGCTCGTAATGTCGAAATTGATCATAATATATACATATTGCATCGACCATCGAGAAATCACCGACGCGCTTTACGCGATATCGAGTCGAGAGTCGTGGCGATGCCCAAATGATCTCCGTTCATAAAATTGATCGCGCTATTAGCATCGAAATGTCGAAACCTAACAAATGAGTCGCTCAATTCGACGTCTGCGTGAATATCGAAGGACGGACAACAAATACAAGAACGAAATAAATACACTCGACATCACCAAAACTAGTCGAAATGACCTTCGATCGATGAACGGACTTCGCCATCGCGTCCGGAACTTTGAAATAACCTAAGATCAACATATATATTGCCCATGTAATAATGTTGGTGCAAAAATCTTAATTAGGGTTAATTTTCACTTAAATAAAACTCCTATAAATACCCCTCCTTACATCTAACCCTAAACTACTACCCAGAACCCCTCTATACACAGCCGACCCTAATCTCGTTCTCCCGAAGCTCCTCTCCAAACAAAGACTGACGAACTCACTGCTTCCCAGCAGCTCGCTCACGCAGCCTCGAAAGTCTTTGAATAGATTTGAGAGAGCCTTCAATGACGTTGCGACAGAAGCCTCGGAGATCGTTGAATTGAGATCATCAAAGTGACGATGCACAAGAGATTTGTTGCGTCCTTCTCCGACGAGCCACACATCACGTTCGTTCGACTCTCTCCTGACAGGCATAAAATGCTCGATCGTGAATGTCCCTAAAAACCTAACATGCGATGCATTTGGTGCGTGGAATGCGAGCTCTTGTAGCACTACGGGAAGCCGGTAGCAGCGCGCCAGAACCGGTAAATCATTACACACTCGATGTAGAGCCGTGGGAAAAGAGAGCATCGGGCTGTTGAGATATAAGTACTCGTACACGTCTTGCTTGACGCGACAAGAAATGCTGTGCTTGCTTGTGGGTATATAAGTATCCATACACGCATATTTCTTGGCGTGGCGGAGAAATCTACATTTTCTGATAGGTACTCGAAGAGCCTATGCGTGTCTTTTTAGACTGGTAGGTTGGGAGACTTACAGCCGCGGTGTTGCAAAACATCACATATGCGCATCTTTTTAAACGAGTGGGCAGGCCTACTTTGGTAGAAATCCCCCGACTAGGAGAGTTGTTGTTGAAATTTTGTCAGATTTCGGAGTGCTAAGGAACACAAAAAAAAGCGGACATTTGGAATTTAGTTTGCTTGCGAGTATATAAGTACTCGTACACGTCTTTCTTGGCGTGGAGGAGAATTTATGTTTCATGCGGTGTACTGAGCATCATACATGCCTTCTTAAGCGTGGTGAGATGACGATTCGGGCAGATTTACACCACCATACATGTCTTTTAGCTGGGCGACAAGATACCCGAGGCGCCCTTTATACCTGGACGACTGTGTTTGAAATGTTGCCAAATTTTCAAATCGACAAGACTGCATAAAGTGAAGTCGACATAAATATAAAATCATTGCTTAAACCGACATTACTGAGTGTATAAGTATCCAGATACGCCTTTCTTTAAAAAATCAGATTATGGTGCTTCAAAGACTCATACATGTATTTCTGTATTGGTGGGATGACTCATTCGAGTGTTTACACCACCATACACGCTTGACATTGGCATGCTAAGATACCCGAAGTTAGCCTATCTGACCGACGTCGGATGTTATTGAAACGCCAAATTTTCAAACAAGGCCTAAATAGCTTAAAATAAAGTCAGCCATAAATATAAAATTGTTGTTTAAAGATATCAGAGGTGTAAGCACGCTTTCTTAGCTGTGAAATCATTACGCAAGATTCGAGACCCATACTGTCTTTCTTAGATAGTGGGACGATTGTCAGTAGTTACACGCTTACATGCCTATAAAGTGATCCAAAGATACCCAAGTAGCTCTTATATGGACGACGCCACGATGTTGTCGAAATTTTGTCTAAAAAGTTTATATTTGTAATGAAACTCAGTCAAAATAAGTAACACTATTCAAATCCCATAAACTTAAATCAATCATATTGAATTAAACAACCAGATAAGCTCGACACTTAACTTAGTATGAGGATGTGCAGTTGATTCTACGATTTTAGGATCGGTCGTCAACAAAACCTAAAAATCCAATAATATTATAAGAATTTATACTTAGTAAAATATCCGGTAGTTTATTATTATATCTAGATCGATCCTCTATTATTAAATTAATGAGTGACGGATCTAGATAACAAATAATACAACCACTCGATGATCGTGTTGAATGGAGATTTCAACCGGACGAGATATTTACTATAAAAATATGTTTGCAAGCTCAACTCAAATTAATATAAATTAAGTATTAATACAAATATAAAATTGGATAAATTACTAATTGTTAAATGCTTAAATGAAATTCAATCTAAAAACTTAAAGCAAACTCCACTCAATCCACTTTTCGCAATTTGACTTTTCGCAATTGTTAAAAACAACAACAACAAGCCTTAATCCCACTAGTGGGGTCTACATGAATCCCTTCCATCAGGTCCTATTATGTGTCAAATTCTCATTTAATTCAAGTATACTAAGATCATTTTTATACATCTTAACCAAGTCTTTTGGGTCTACTCTACCTTTCTTAACATATAAAATCTAATGCATCTACTCTCCTAATCTCATCGAACCGACGGTTTATGTGGCCAAAACCATCTACTGACTCTCTAATCTTATCTACCAGAGCTACTAACTTTTTCCAACATAATCGCATTTTGCATTCTATCTCGGTAAAGCCACTCATCCACCAGCATCCTCATCTCTCAGAACACTTAACTTAGTCTTATGTTTCTTTTTGACCCAACATTTGCACCATAAGTCATTGCGGTCTTACCATCTTATGTTTCTTTTCCTTAAGTTTATGGAACTTTTCTATCACATAATAGCCGGATGATTCCTCCACTTCAACCATCCAACTTGAATTCTACTAATAATATCTCCATCTATTTCACCATCATTTTGAACAATAGACTAAATATTTGAATCGCTCACTCTTATTAATGACTTGATCACCTAAAGTCACAACACTACTACTAAACTTCTACAACTAAAATTACACTCCATATATTCGCTTTTAGATCCGCTTAAATGAAAATCTTTAGACTCTAAAGTTGACCTCCATAATTCAAGTTTCTTGGACTCCTCTAGTCTTATCAACAAGAAGAATGTCATCAAGAAAAGCATACACCAAGGTACATCTTCTTGTAAATGCCTGTAAGGACATCCATAACTAAAGTAAAAGATAAGGGCTTAATGTTGATCCTTGATGTAATCCAACCGAAATAGGAAAATAGTTTGTCAATCCTCCTTGTGTTTGGACACAAGTGACGCTCAGTATACATATCCTTAATGACTTGAATATAACCAATATTAACTTCTTTTCGTTCAACTCTCCAAAGAGCATCTCTGAGACTTTATCATAAGCTTTCTAAATCAATAAATATGATGATCCTTTTTATTTTCTCTATGCTTCTATCAAACCTCTTAACAAATGTATAGCATCCATAGTAGATCTACCGACATGAAACCAAACTGACAGAGAAACTGATCACATCGTAACCTATGCCAATTACTCTCTCTCTCATAATTTTAATGTATGGCACATTAACTTAATTCCTCTATAATTTGCACACTCTTGTATCACCTTTTCTTAAATATAGAACCAACAAATTCTTTCTCCACTCATCCGACATCTTTTAGTCTTTAAAATAACATTAAAAGATTTGTAAGCCAAGAAATTCCTGATCTCCTAAACATTTCCACACTTCTATTGGAATATTATCCGGTCCTACTTGATTTTTCACATTTCATTTTTTTTAAAGCTTCACTAACTTCGATTTACTAATCACGATAAAATGAAATTCTCTATTTTGTTTTTAGGGTATTAAGGTTAAAATCAATCATTTCGATCCTTCATCAAAAAAGTTTATTAAAAATCATCCACCTATTTTCATATCTTTTCTAAAAGACTTTATTATTTTCATCCTTAATACTCTCACTAACTATGTCTTTACTTCTCCTATCTCTTTGGTTGCTAACTTATACATACATCTTTCACCTTCTTTATATCTAATCTATCAGATAAATCACTAAAAGTTAAATTTATGTATCATATATCGCTTTCTTAGAATCTCTAGATTTTATATCTTTCCCAATTCAAGTTTTTACATCTAAACCAAGTTTTATAACAATGCTTTATTTCTTATCTTTTCGACACTGACTCCACCACCAACTATTCTTATTAAAAGAAGGCGACAAAAGAGTGCACAAGCTAACTTATGTTTGTTGAAGGCGACAAAATAAAAAAAATTTTAGCTCACAAAGAAATTAATGTCAAATGTTCCACATGCTCACTCAATCAATCTCACGCTAAGAAAACGCCTGTCCTCTAACCGCGTGCCCAAGAGGCTCTACATACGATTACATGACCGAGTCCTGACCGAAGCTCGCCAAATAACACCATTATATTACTTTTAATATATTTCAGATGTTTCCAAATAGCTCTACCCCTGATGAACCATGAGACCGATAGGGTAAAAGTCTTATGTCGCAAGACTTAAACTTGTCTCCTGGACAAACACTACCAAGTCTACAAGATCTCCTAATTCCGAGCGATCCTTCTGCCGTACAGATTACCTCCTTTGACTAAGTAGACAAAATGCCCAGATGATGAAACCATGAGATCTCGATGACATCATCGTTCCCCCAACCATCTGCTTCAAGTTAAATGATGATGTCTCATATACCTAAATTCATAACTCCACATGTTGCTACTATACACTATGCATTTAACAATTTAACAACTAGCCTTAATCGAAAGTTCTCTCAAAGATTAGAGAATTAACTATAGGTGTTTTACCATAGGAAATCAGAACTGATCTAAAGTCCTCAAAAATGAGGGCGAAATCTTTGGGTAGTGTCTTATCTATTATTCTATCTGTTTAAAAATTTCACTGACATCTGAGTCGGTGAATTTTCTAAGATTGTGTAATGTAATTTTTTGTCACTTCATCTAGCCATGCTACACTAAAATTTATTTTGTTTCCTCCTCCCACATTTATTTTATTTACTCATTTTGTTGTTGCATCGTTTAATCTCTATTATAAATGTAACCACCTAAATTTAACTTTTACTATTTTATTTTCAAGTTGCTTATTTGTTGCAGAAGTTGTTTGCATTTAAGGGTCCATTTCAAAGTAGCTTTTTTGAAGCGCCGAAGTGGAACGCTATCAAGATGTGATTCTGTTTGAAAAATTCTATTCGAAAAATGTTTGTGAAATGATTGAAATGTCTCTGTGGTTATATGAGTTGAATAAATTTAAACAGAATAAACAAAAATAGGATAATTAATACTAATATATAGTCATAAGTCAACTAAATTACATTGACATATTACTCATCACTTAATAACACTACCTAAAAAATAACACTAATATTAAAAGTACAAGTACAACAATTGCTTAATTCTAAAATTACCACAACATTGCTAGCAAAACCTTTAAACACACAAAAGAGATAACAACAACACTATTACCTATTTTTGTTGGCATTAATATCTTCATAAGGCCACAATTGTATTTCAAGGAGACGAGGCAACTGATTGCATAAAAGAAGGCTCAAATAATGAAAATAACTCATGAGAAAGTAGAGAAGCTTCACGATGCCGACACATCCTAGCATTTATCTTCACATCATAAACGATTAGGAGCATATCTACTACCAATTCTGCTTCCTCGTCAACGGCTAGATCAGCAGCGGCAAAATCCGCAACGGCAAGATCGGCGGCAAGATCGCCAAGAAAGATCTGCAGTGGCAAGATTGCCAAGAAAAATCCTCGTCTGATAGTTGTTTCAAAGGCACGAGGAGAATATACACGGGAGTTCTGATACAATGTGAAGGGGTAATTTAGGAAATAAATTTTTAGCACCGCGGGCCATGCGGGGTTCGATCGAGTCGCAGCTTCGCAGCAATTGTGCCCTAAAATTCTGAATTTTGCTTGCAGAAAGGGTAACCAAACGGTATTAGAGCCGGCGCAGATATGTCAGCCGCTTAGGGCCGCCCCAAACGGACTCTGGCCTTAGAGAATTCTACATCAAATTTTATTATAATGGGTGATGTCCTTCCATTTGTATTATATTCATTTTGTTAGAATTATCAATACTTTGTGCACGCAAATATTTTCATACTTACTACACAAATAAATTAAAACAAGTTAGTATTATTAACTTGATCGTAAGTGATAGTTTCCTTGCATTAGTATTATAACCACCTTTTTTTTGTTTAATTGTTTTGTTGTGCTGCTGTTAATGATGCGCCTACTTTTTCTCTCGGCTGTCTGAAGTGTAAGTGGATTGTTAAACCGTGTTTTTAGAACCTTGAGCTGCAAAGCCTTCGCAATTTCAATATATTTGATGACGGATTTCTGAAGTTGGCTGAACTTGAGTTCTGTGATATATATTTTGCAGATCTATTGTGGTTACTCGCAGACAATGGTAGAAGGGAAGATTGTGGCCATATGTCAGTACGGAGGAGAATTTGTTACCGATGGCGATGGATCTCTGTCCTATTCTGGTGGAGAGGCACATGCTATTGATGTTGGTCCAGACATGTTGTTTGATGAATTCAACTCAGAAATAAGCAGCATGTTTAACATTGACATAACTGGCATGTCTATTAAGTATTTTCTCCCAAGTAACAAAAAAACTCTCATCACAATCTCTAGTGACAAAGATTTACGCCGTATGGTTCATTTTAATGAGAATGCTACAACAGCAGAAGTTTATATTTTAAATAAGGTTGACCACAGGTATCATCCAATCATTATGGCATTGTACCTCAATTGTAATATTAATAAAATTTTGCTAACATAAAAACTTTATTCCTGTTAGGACAACTAGGAGCATAGTAGCTGATTCTGGCACCTCTATTGTTGCTTCTGGCATTCAGAACAAACGGAAGAGGCCTCAAGGTGGAGCTAGGTAATTAACTTATAATTAATCTAGTAAGGTACACGACTAATATGACAAAGCATTGAGATAAAATATTGTTTTCATAGGGCAACAAAAAACAAACCTCGTGCCTCCGAATCAGGTACCTTTAATGCTGCTACCAATGTTGTTGTAGACAACGCCAACTCCATTCGACAGAGTGCACTGACAATTTATGAAAATAACAAACAGATAAGGCCAATTGCTACCGCTCAAAATATTGATAGCAGGTATTTTAGTCCACTTCCATTCAGATTGATGGAGTCGTAGTTCATATGTTTGTTTATAGATGTCACAGATGATGGCCTTGTAATTTTGCGAACAGTGATAGAAAGTCTTAATGGTTTCGTTGATTAATTTGAAATTAACTTGAATACTACAGATTTGCTAGACAAAAAATTTCTTCCCAAATTCCATCTGCATTGGGCAAAAGTAATTCTTTATGTTAGGATTTTGCTCCTTATTATGACCTTTTTTTTTCAAAATACAATGTGATGCACAAGAGCTCTTTTTTTACTTCAATGTGGAAAGAGCATACTGAAGTGTTGCTTTTATTAACTAAAGAACTTATCATTTGTATATAAAATAGTCATTTAATTAACTAAATATAAACATGTTAGTAATCATTTTTTAACAAATTTAATTATACATTTTACATTTATAATTGAAGGTATGAATAATGAAGTGATGAAGGAGCAAGCACTTAAAAAAAATTGAAAATGTTCATGAGAATGAGAGACTAGTTGGAGCTGAGAGGCAAAGGCATTCTCAAGTGAGAGAGCATGAAGATGAGACTCAAAAAGCGTGCACAGAATATATTGATGAGCATTCTCAAGAAGAAGTTTATAAGCAAGAAGCTATTAGTGCAACTAATGAAATAACAAAAACTACTAAGATGCGCATAAGAAAACAAGAGGGTGAGTGAACATGAAGAGGTGAGCCGACAATAAGTGACTTACTCTAGCAATAGTTTTACCAGTGAGCAATGACTTAATGGTTATGAGATTCAATACGAAGAAGTGAATGTTTATTCCTATAGTTATTGTGGAAAATGTTGAATTAAACCATGAAAATATGAACGAAAATTTCTTTCTACACTAGAGTTGATTGTGCAACACTACTATAATGCGATGCTGCAAAATGGCATGATGCATGTGGTTTGTTGTGAGCTTCGCTTGCAAGTGATGTGTAGTTTCAGAAATTGCATGGTGAAGCTATGAGGAGCCAAGTAAGAAAGGTGAAGCTCACTAAGTTTCCACATTAACTATTTAGTGCATGACTTAACCAACATGTAAAGCATAGGATTTCACTAGCAATGCCACAATACCATAAGCACAGTGTGGCTAATAGAAGGACATCACATATGTGACCTTTTAAAGGGGAAAAAATAAATAGAAGTTAAAAAGATCAAATATGCCTCCCTTATTTGCACCAAATGGATAAGATTTTCAAAGAACTATCATTGTGCATGCAAAAAGCAATCCAACTTTGATGCCTACCTAGAAAGAAAAAAATCCTCTTTGAGTGAGGTGATCTTACGTAAAATTTGTATAAAGAAATATAAGTCCCTATGGGTGAACTACAAAGGAGTTTGATCCCTAAATTTAGAGATTCCAATCATTGTTTTAGAGTTTGGAGGCATCATCTTCAGTAAAAACAAAGAAATTTGATTCTCTCTTTTTTGATCTAAATATTATATGTCACCCCTCGAATTATTCGAGTGCATTGTTCTCCCAAACAAACTAGTCTTATAAGTAGTTCACTCCAAACCAACTTTGGATGACAACAAATTTAGTTAATTATCTCCTACCCAAAACACAAATGCATGTAAAGATTATTATTCAGTTAGTTCTAGTTAGAAAATATTGTATAGGTTATGCATTGTCTAGTTGCAATAAATTATGTTAATCACTAGCCAAGTCTAGCATTATCAATTGATGATGGAGTTACTAATAATTTTTCTGATCAAGTATATGCAACACATTTACTTATAATTGTGCTAATTAGATTTAACTAGTAGTTAATGAGAATTTGTTAGCCAAGAAATTACTACACTATATTGGTCACAAATTTAATAATTAGTTCACTTATTTGCAATTAATATAAGTTATTAAAAATTCTTAACTAGTCTACTTTTTGACTTTTATTTAATGAATTTTCATCATACATTAATTTAGGTTTGGTGCTATACAAGTATTAGCTCTTATCTTGTGCAAGGTTTTATCGCACATTTTCTTGCCATATCACATTTGTTATACTCTTCTTCTTGATCTTTCCACTTTGATTTTATTTACTGATATTATTAGTTAATCTTATACTCCTTGTAATATATGTTTGAATCATAAGATTTAGTTCCATCTTTTTCTTTAATAGGTACTACTCCCCCAATACTTTTATTATATTTATATCTCAATTCTATCCTTCCTTGATTTACCACTCCATAACATTCTCAGTTCTACAACATAGAACTTGGCTACGAATAACTTTTTTCCCAAACACTAGAGATCCACTTACTATATTTAATCTCTTTTAGTTTATAGAAAGAAGAAGATTGAAAGGCATAAAACATTGAATCGTAGTTATTGATGCTCTTCTTATGAGTATAAAGAAAATAATCAAAAGTTAGATATTGTTTAGACAAATAAGGTTTAGTGATAGGGTGATTGCTATTAAGATAATTATTGGTGAGGATATTATAAAAAATTGTTAATACATGTATAACTCAAGTTACAATAATACTAAAAAATAAATTCTGGAAAGAGATGGTGAATGCTCAAACAATAAATGATATATTTGAGGTGACTTAAATGAACATTTTATGTTCTAATAGGATGGGCTATGTGAAGATTACTGATAGGTATGGAATAAGCAATAAAAATGTGAATAAGTTATATTTGATTGCATGGTTGCCTATACTATTGCATTAGTGAATACATTTTTAGATTTGAGAACACTTATTTTCAATGGTGGAGTTACTAAATTGTAAATATACTTTTTATTTACTTGGTATGAAAAATGTGAAGTTAGCTTTCAAGATGTGTAAATATTAAATTTTAGGTCCATATGAAATACCTACCAAGATTTAGAGAGTTGTTGGGGATGCTCTTGTGATTTGGTTAGCATTTTTTTTTTAAATTCTGACCATTAAGAGTTAATAAATGATTGGAGATGAATCATTTTGATTGTAATATTTAAAAAAGGAGATATTCAAGATTATGCTAACTATACAAGAATTGTACTTTTAAGTCATACATGGAGCTATATAAGAGAGTAATGGGACATGTACTAGTAATATTACATCAATTTTAGAGAATTAATTTGGATTTATGGCAAGAAATTTACCATATAAGTAATTGTTTGTTTTAAAAAATTGATACAAAATTATGCTAAAGAAAGAAAAGATCATCATTTGGTTTTTGTTGATAATGAGAGTACATATGATTGTGTATCACAAGCATTAATTTAGCACATATTAGAGAATAAATGTGTTAAATATATATTGAAGCTATTAAAGATAAGTATAATGGAACACTAACTAGTATTGAAGCTGTAGACTTTCCAAAGAAATTTCAATTATGATAGGATTATATCAAGTATCAATATAGACTCAATATCTTTTTCTATTGCTTATAAAGATGCTCAAAATGATCTTTTAGTAAGGTGTCTTGGTTGATTCGCTTGTATAGATAATATAGTTATAATCAGTAAGTCATCTTTTTAAATAAGCGGGTAGTTAGAATGATGGAAAAATATTTAGAAAATAGAGACTTAGAATGAATGGAACGAAGATTATGTATATAATATCCAAATTTATTGGGTTTGATATTTAACAATTATCAATTGTTATTGTTAGAAGAAAAAGTGATTGATGTAAATTTTGATAAAATTGCAATTAAGCAGCAGTTGTTATATGGAGTCAAGTAATGGACAATAAAACCTTATTGATAGCTTAATTGAGTGTGATAAAAATGATAATATTAAGATAGATGTATAACAAAACTAAGAAGGGTAAGTTAAGGACAATGATTATATTAGAGATGTTAGAGTGACATGTATTAAAAATAAAGCAATTTAACTTAGACTAGGGTGATTTGGTCACGTACAATAAAAGGTGGAAAATGCACTCATTAGATAAGTATATAGAATTAATGTTAGATGATTAGGTAGTAGGAAGGATAGGCGTAAGCTAACATGAATAGAAGTTGTTAAAAATGAGTTGAACAATAATATTTATAGCACATCAGGTAATACTCATTATGAATGATGGAAAATGAGGATTCATAAAGCCAAACTCCAATAGTTGGGAGATAAGGTTAATGGTGGTGGTGGTGGTGTTGATGGTGTTTTTGTAATTATAAGAATTTTATAATTTATTCTTTTGTGTATAACTTTGAAGCACTTTTTCTTTTTATTCAGTCAACTTGAAGATACATCATTACCAATACCTTATTTTTAGGATTGATCCAAGATTGTTAACTATTCACACCTATGCATCATTTAGTGTTTCAGTCATTATTAAATGGTAATCATCAAGTTCATTCTTACTAAAATTATATATCATACACTTAGCGTTAGTTCTACTAATTATAATCTTCTTATTTTTTATTTTTTTCTTTCTATTAATGAGTATTCATTTACTTTAGAAGATGTTTCACTTATTAGAATTGCAAAACATGCTAACAGTTTACCTCGCTAACCAACAGAAGAAAATAAAGACTTGATATCAAACTTGGTGGGATTTTTTATGATTGGAATGCCTTTGGTATTGTACAAGTACTTGCAATGCTAGTCAATTTTATTTCATATGTATATATATATATATATATATATATATCATTAACATGACAACAAAAATAAAAATGAGTCAATAGAAAAGATGTTGAAGTTATTATTATTAACTTCAATATCTATTTGTTTGACTAATTTTTCTTTTCTCGTCATGCTAATGATAATGATAGTTGTCATGTTTTTTTTTTAATAGTGGTGAGAAGATCTTTTTGGCACATAATCAATTTGATTTTTGATGTGATTTTTCTAAGACTATATGCCATTATCCTCTCCATATAATGTCATTATAACGGTACTAAATATGATGAATGAAAGATCTAAATAAGATGATTAATGTAGTAAGCTAGCCATCTTTTTAAAACTTTGCTCTAATCCAGGGGAGAATTGGATTATGACTGTGAGATAAGCGTGGTTTTGTGATTTTATTTTGATCACCCTAATTCAGTTTATTTGTTGATCTACATTAATGATTGAGGATTAATTGTGACATAAACCCCCTATAAATAGAGCTCAAAGTTTGTAGTTGAATGGGTTTTTTTCCCCCAATTAAGGTTTTTTTTTTTTTGGGGGTCAGTGACATCTATAATGTAATGTTATGCTATGTTATTTAAAGTTATCTACATTTTGGTTCATTGATATCATCGAATAATATTAAAAAATAAAATGATGCCCTTTTTTATTGACATTGTAAATCAGCCAAACCGTCTGACATTTAATCATTACAACTGAAGAATCCTGCTACCGTTTTAATGTCTGCATTCACATCTCAATGTAAAAACAAATAAACCAAGCAGAGTAATTTGATATAAGATGCTGTCATCTAATAATAATGGCATCTCAAAACCATTGAACAAAATATGTCCTTCGTGATATTCTGGGAAAACTTTCTCCCACTTGATCAATGAATTTTTTTTTTGTTATTTTTTTTTCTTTTAAAACATATATGCTGTCTTTTGATGATTTCTTCTTGTCTTTGCTGATTCCCTTACGAATCTGAGTGTTTGCTGCTGGAAATAGGATCATTGTAACTGATTTTGGCATACCAGTTTTACCTGGTGCTGATTCTGCGGACAGTTTTAGACAGCAGGGACTATCTATTGTTGCTAATGTTGATGAGAGGTAGCCTACTCATAACTTTTTTTATGTCAAAATAATTTATACTTTAAGCAATAAATTTTTTAAAATCTGTTCTTGTAGGGAAAAGAGCATGTTATTCGATCCAAGTGCCTCGCTTCTTACCTCCATAGTCACTCCTGAGAACGTTAGACCTCTTAGTACAAACACTCTTTGGGATGACGTCATCACCGGTGTGGGGCAAGAATTTGATAACGTGAAGGACTTCAGGGGTCAATTATGTAAATATGCTATTAGTAAAGGTTTTATTTACAAATTTATCAAGAATGAAAGTACTCGTGTAACCGTGAAATGCTGCAATGATGAGAATTGCACATGGAGGATACATGCATCCGAGTCATCTCACAAGCAAAAGTTTGTGATTAAAAAAATGAATAATGTGCACACTTGTGGGGGAGGAAATGGCATACATGGCCAGAGGAGAGCAACAAGGCAATGGCTGACAAGTATTATCAAGGAAAAGTTGCATGATTCACCACAGTGTAAGCCCAAGGAAATTGTAAGAGAGCTTTATGAAGATTATGGAGTGAGCTTGACTTATTCACAAGTATGGCGAGGAAGAGAAGTTGCTCAGAAGGAGCTGTTCAGTAATCTCAAAGAGACATATAGCGTTCTGCCTTGGTATTGTGAAAGGATACTGGAGACAAACCCAGGCAGTGTGGCCATATTATACACATCAGTAGATTCAAAATTTCGCCGCCTTTTCGTGTCTTATCACGCTTCTCTTCATGGTTTCGAGCATGGATGCCGCCCCCTCTTATTCCTTGATAGAATTCCCTTGAAGTCCAACATTCAATGTAAGTTATTAGCAGCAGCTTCAGTTGATGGAAATGATTCTATCTTTCCAGTTGCCTTTGCTGTTGTGGAGGATGAAACTTGTGATAGCTGGCTTTGGTTCTTGGCACAATTAAAATGCGCGTTAACGAAGCCTAGACCCATCACCTTTATTTCTAATAGACAAAAGGGGTTAGATGAGGCTGTAGCTCAGGTTTTTCCAGATAGTCATCATAGTTATTGTTTGCACGAACTCATAGAGGATTTCAAAATAGAACTGAAGAGAGGGCCATGGTCACAGCAACAGAAGGATGCAATGGCTGACGATTTCACTCGCGCTGCCCAAGCTTGTACCATTGAGGATTTCAACTCTTCCATTGAGAGCATAAGGAGTGTTTCTAGTGATGTTGCAAATTGGGTCATTGCCAGTAAGCCCGAGAATTGGTCTGACGCTTTGTTCAGGGGCGCACGGTATGACCATTTATCTTCGAACATTGTCGACTCGTTTGCCAATTGGATATCTGTGAAATGCGAGCCTTCGATAGTACTGATACTAGATGCAGTTCAAAATAAAATGATGGAGGTAATACACTCGAGAAGAGAGATCTCTAATACTTGGGTGGGTCAATTAACACCCTCCATGGAACAGAAGTTTCAGAAGGAGGTTTCAAAATCGCGCAAGCTGAATGTTTTATGTTCATCTGATAGCGTCTTTGAAGTGCGTGGCAACACCATATATGTTGTCAACATCAGGGATTGGATTTGTTCGTGCCGAAGATGGCAAATTTCTGGTTTGCCGTGTCCCCATGCCATCGCCGCCTTCAATCGAATCAATAGATCTGCATATGATTTTTGCTTGGGATATTTTAGATTAGATTGCTACCATGCAACCTATGCCGAATCAATACATCCAATACCCGATATCGCCAGCATCGATTTTAATGCTGCCAGCTTATATCTACCGCCACCTAGAAGAATGCCCGGGCGACCGAGGAGAAAGCGATTCAATCCCCATAAGACCGTTACGGTTGTGCGGCTTTGCAGTCGGTGCAAAGTTGCCGGGCACAATAAGGCTACTTGTGAAGCTCTCTTGTAATCGGGAGATCTCTTCTGGTGATCAGATTTTGTACATCAGGGATAAATTAATCTTTTTATTTCTCAGTGATGATTTTGTAGAGTATATGACATTGTGCAGGCTTTTTCTAACACAAGCTTATATCCTTCGCCCTGCTATTTCAAATAATCAGTTCCAGTGAAGGTGGAATATCAAGCTTTGCTTTTTGTAAGTTTTTTTTTTTTTTTTTAGTTTTTTATGTTGATATGTTGCAGCAGATAGAGGTAATTGTTGCCTTCTACATGAATATTTTTTATTTTTTTTAAAATAGTGGTAAATATGAAGTTTGCAACAGATTCTAAATTGTATTTAAGGACACGTAAATTTATGTAAATTTTTATTTGGTTTTGATAGTTACTCTCCTGTTTTATCGTAGCAGGTTGGGTGGTTGATTTGTTTTATTTTAGATCTTAAATATTGATAATTTGGAAGTTTAGGGACTTATCCGTTGTGTATAAAACCTGCAAATTGGTCTTTCAGCGGTTTTATTTTTATGTTAATTACTACCTATGCATTCAATATCCAAAGTAATATTGTATCAAGCAAAATATATGGCAAAATGATGTATGGGTGATGGGGTCTTATTTGGTGTGGCGTCTGGCCCTTGGAGAGCTATTCATAATGATGATTAAAATTATTTTGGCATATCTAGCAATCCCTAAAGTTTAGTTCTCAAGCAAAATTTGGCAACCATTTTGAATATAAATTTGTTTACATACACATCATATAATTTTATGTATTTATATATATAATTAAATAGAAAAAGTATTAGATAAGTAATTAATTAATTATAAAATTTTGAGTGTTAGATATATAAATGCATAATAATTTGACTTCAATTACTTCTATCTAAACTTTATGTCGATGTATAAATCCTAAATGGCATACTCTTCAAGTTACATGAATAGTTTAAAATAAAAAGCAATACCTTTTACAATATTCTGCTTGTAGTTGGGTTGGAAATAAGTTTGCATGAAACAATTTAGGACAATAATATTTTTAACCATTATACTAAATGATAATAAGAAGACTAAATTACCATATCAAAGTAAAATTAGTTAAGCTAACCAATGTAAAATTAGGACAATAATTTTGTAGTAAATGTCATCATCATTCTCTTACATCATTTGGAAATTAAAACCACTAATTGAAATGATGTTGAATTTAATTACTTCTAACTAAACTCTATATCGTTGCCTAACTTTTTAAAGGTATACTTTTCAATTTACATGAACAATTTAAAATAACAAGAAAGGTAAGATATGTTTTACAACATTCTCCTTTGATATGATCGTCGCTCAAATTAATCGATCAGCGAATCTGAGGCGTTTTGAAATGCTTGATCTATCGCGATTTCAAACTTACGATCAAGGGCCGTCACCGATGAGGCAAACATGGCAACATCAGCGTAGTACGTCGAGCTTCGACTCAGATCAAACTATCGCGGCATGAAAATGGATCACGATCCGTAAATAATGGCGGCATATTTATAGTCGGTCGGCGCTCGTCGAGGCGAATCGAATCCAAGATCACCCAATTCGACATCATTAAGGCGCGGATCATCAAAATACACCGTCGATCAGGGGATCGCCTTGGGTCGATGGGAGTGGTTGGAGTTTTCCACAATTCTACACTCCAAAATCATAAATAGAACTTCATTCTCACCTTGGGAGGGGACGAATCGATTTGAAGACCAGAGCTCGAGAACCACCTCGACGCAGAATGACGATCTATCAGTAGTGGTGCGAAGATCGAGCTTCTTAGGAGATCGCAGGAGGTAGAAAAACCGTTCTTCTCCTTTCTGAAGATCGAGGTTGCTCAGGAAGATCGTTCTGCCGCTTTTGGGAAACTTCTCCGGGTTGGAGTTGGCCGATATTATTCTACACTTTCGGAATATTGTTTAGCCCATCTTCCCAGAACTAAGAAGCGGGACACATCTTTTGAACACATAGTGAAAGTTCTGGCAAGGCCGTGGTTTTCTCTTAACGGGTTTTCCATTATAACCCTTCATATCTCTGCTTGTGTGTTGGATAATTTTTGATACGACGAAGATCTGCATCTAGGAATAAAATTCTCAACACGCTTAGCCGTCATGGGAAAAACGGTTCCCATTGCTATATCTCCAATATGGTTGGTAAGCGGGGTTTCCAAGCGCTCCATTCTGGGATCAGGGCAAGTCTCCAACACTTCTCTACATAGCAGACGTCCCCGGGTGAGGTCAGGTGGGGCTCCTCTTTGGAAGATCGCGTTCAAGGATGGAGGATTCCCGAGCGAAATTCTTGACTCTGCGAGAGGCCGGCAAAACGTTCCAACGCACGGAAGAGCCACGAGTTCCGCCCCGGCATAATCAGTTTTCTTCACGAGAATGATTGCAGGAATCTTGGGATCAAAGTAGAGAACCGCGGCACCACATCAGATCTTTGAACCGGATACGCCGGTTCCCCTCACCTCACGAATGGCTCGACCCGTATCGGTGAAACTCCGCGTCACCTTATGCGATGAACTACGACGGCCAGTGCGGGGAAGAGTTCACGACAAACAATCGAATGATCCATTCTCCGCCGCCTCTTCAAAACTCATCCCCTTCGGCGAGATCATCTCTCGCTACCGTTAGGCGAGATTCAAGCTTCCCGGCATGGACCACTACGATGCTGGCCGTCCGTCCGAGCATATCGATCACTTTGAATGATCATGCACATTCGGCGTGACTCTGTCTTGTGTCGGTATTCCCGGCGACTCTCAAAGGGCGAGCTGCCGGTTCTACGCCGTAGTCGTCCGATCATTTGGAGAGCTTCGCGATTTTTTGTAGAGCAGTTCTGGCGAACAAGAGAATCATCGATTCATCACATCTCTCCGAATCCGAGCGATGGAGAGTCCCTCAAAGAATACTTCGGAGGTTCTCCTCACGAAGCAGTCTGAGGGTAGATCGGGAACTTTTGAGTGCTTCTCGGAGGACTCGGCAGGATACTTATTCATCATTAACGTCCATTCTATCGCGACTGGTCCACGAATAGAGCACAAATCTCCGGCTATCGGTGCTTATCGATTTGAACCACCGGCAAGCGGAAGAAGGTTCCCAAAGGTGATGTTCAAACATCTCGAGAAGAAGAAGAAGCAAAACCTCCTCGGCGACCTCAGATGACTTCAGAGGAAATATCTGACTCTCAACCGTCATGCGTGAACATCCTCTTGGTATTCGCATCAGTGGCGCGACCTTTAAAAGCATGGAATTGGAAATCAAGAGAAATTACTTTCACTTTGCGTAGAGCACACACTGCGAAGAGTGCCACCAGGGAGGAGATTGAAAGACTAATCGTCGTCTAGGTCGTTTATACAAAACCAACCAGCTCGTCCAAAAAATCTTTGGGGCAACCGGGAAGGAACCTGGCGGTGGAGATAAACAATGCGGGAGGGCGGTGTTATCAGCCAAATATTCATTGCCGCCAGAGCCAGTCTCGGGTTGACCATTCTATCACCTTTGATGATTTAGATCTAGAGGGCTTAGCATCCCACATCAAGATCCCCTTGTCATCGGTCGGGGTGGTGATCCATGTCAATATTAAAGGATATTGATCGACAATGGGAGTTCGGTTGATGTTCTTTTTTACTCCACTTTCCTTGCATGGGTATAGAAAGAGAAGCTTCAACCAGGTCCTTGTATGGATTTGATAATCGGCCGGTATTAGTGGAAGGGACAATCTTCTTAACTCTTGGAGAATTTCCCGCAACCCCATCTGATTTATTGTAGTCAGTCAGTCCGTGTCAATGCAATATTTGGGAGACCTCTCCGGTCATATTTAGATCACATCATCACCTCAGATGAAATTCCGACACCGGTGGCATCGGCTGGTAAGTGGGAATCAACGGAAGCCTGGCGTCTTTATATCAAGCAAACAGCGACCATTTCGTCGGTAACCCTCAACATCGAGAACTTCTCTACGAGATGAGGATGCTCGAAGGGCTTCTCCGGTTGAAGATGTAATTTGTCTTCTATCTCGAAGTTGATCCATCGAAAGGTGAAGGTGGGATCATTCTTTGATCAAATCGAGAATCATTGATTTTGCGTAAAATCAAGATATCTTTGCACGGGCGCGCTCGATATTACGGGCATTGACGGAAGTCATTACGCACTCCTCAAAGTTGACTCAACCTACAAGCGGTGTCTGAGAAGAAAAGAACCTCGCAGCGATTGCGGGTCATAGAACAAGAAATCACCAAACTTACGGAAGTCAAGTTCATTCGAGAAGTCTACCCACGGTTGGCTAGCGTAGTTAGTCAATAAGGCCAACGTTCTGGAGAATGTGCGCATTCGGCGACAGCCGTGCGTTGCCAAAAGATAGCTTCCTTACTAGTTGATGCCAACTCGTTGACATGGATGTCGTCAAATGGAGGATAAAAGCAGATGAACATATAAACAGACAAGGGCAAGATCTTCAAGGATCTTTGGGGCCTGTTGGAGGTGTATGTTGATGATATCTTGTGAAGAGCTTGGAAATATCACGGCATATTTACGATGCCAGATGCTTTGACATTCTTGACTACAAGATGCGGCTCAAGCAAGTGCATTTTGGAGTTTCCTCGCGGGAAATTCCGGCTTCATGGTCACTGGCGGGATAGAGGCCAGAAGATAAAAGCACTCAAGGACATGTCACCTCAAACGATCAAGGAAGTCCAAGCGTTTGGCGGATTGACTTTATCACGATTCTTGGCTTCGGAGATAAGTATCTACCATTCTTCAAAATCTTAAGGGGTGCGAAATGGATTCCGATTGGGCGGATGAATGTCGGTACTTTTGAGCAACTTGAGTCTATTTAGCTTCCCCATAGCTATCAGAGAAGGCATCATCTATCTTCTTTGTTTCTTCTACGTAAGCTCCGTCGTCTGTGAGGAGAATTCATTACAGACCATTTACTATGTCGGCAAAATCCTTTCGATAGAAGGGCGTACTTGAGATAAGGCGGCGTTATAGTGCATTGCGAAAATTGCGACCGTACCTTTCACACCATCGTCACTCATCTTCCATTATACGCGATGTCTGGAAGGTTGATGAAGTGGTCGAGCTTGGAGAGTTTGACATCCATTTTCTTCCGTCGTCGATATAAAGTCACAAGTGCTCGGACCGTTGTAGAATGTCATCCATCACCACGAACGGATCATTCATCACTCCATGACAAATCAATGGACATTATATGTTGATGGAGCTTCCAGGTCGGGAGCGAGAATTTTGCTTATCTCCCAGTAAAATAACTTTAGAGTGCAGACTTAAGTTCGACCAATAATGTCATGAGGCCCTGTAGCGGGGTAAGGCTTCTCTGTGAGGTCGAACTTAGCCATCTACGGACTCACGACTTGTGGCCTCCGGGTTGAAGGAGACGATGCAGTCATCGCGACTTGCTGATGCAGTCTTTTGGCAAAGTCACTTCTTGCAGTCGAGACCCATCGGATAACTCATATTCTAAGGGAGGCGGAACAGCGGCGGATGCCCTCTCAAGTTAGCCACAACAACGGAGATCTTTTCAAGAGAAAATACATAGAGGACATCTACTTTCCGGTATTGGCCCTTGGGTGATACAATCTCTGGAGGACCCAAAAGAATCTTCATGGATTGACCCGATCATGTCAGCGCGGGCCTTGCGGACCCGATCTTTATCCGTCTGGTAGAGCGAACTTCACCATGTCGGTGTGAACTCTGGCGGTCCTTCTTGGGCCTACTTAAAGTGTCTACCACCTTGAGGGCTAACTATGCAATGCGAGAGGTTCATTCAGGAATTTGTGGTGAACATTTGGGAGGAAAAGCCCTCGCCCTCCAAATCATGAGGCAAGGTTTTTACTCGCCTACAATGAAGAAGGACGCATTGGAGTTTGTAAAGAAGTGTAACAAGTGTCACATTCCAATCTCACTCATACACCATCTCAGAACTCACCACAATCCGTGAGCCCGCCCTTGCTCAATGGGGATCGATATAATGGGACTCTTCCCATTGCCATCAAGTAACAAAATTCATAATCTTGGCCGCTGATTACTTCAAGTGGTGGAAGTCAACCGCCAAAATCACCAAACAAATGCCAAGCAATTTGTTTGAAAAATATTATTTGTCGCTTTCGATTCCAAAGAAAATCATCACCGATAATGGGACGCAGCTCACGTGAAAGACATTCACATCTTTCTCGCCAGAGTCGCATATCCGCTAATCCACACAAACCGTATCCCATCCACGTGCAAATGGGCGTAATCAAGTCACCAATAGACAATACTAAAAGGGCTAAAGACACGATCAACCACGCCGGGCAATGTCAAGAACTATCCAATGTTCTTTCGCTTACCGACTACATCAAGGACCCCTACCGAGAAACGCCGCATAACTGGTTTTAACCGAGGTCGTTATTCCCGACATCGGGTCCCAGCCCTAACCCATAACTTTGATGCCGACAAAGAACGACGATAAGTTTTCGATTCCATCTGATCTCCCGCAAGAGACCCGCGACATGTCAAGACTGGCTTTCCTATCGGCAAAGGATTGCTCGAGGTTTCAACCGAAGGGTAAAGCCACGACCAATATCTGTCGGGGACCTCGTCCTCAGAAGTCTCGACTCAGCAGGAAAAGGTCCACAACAGAACAAACTCTCACCAGTCTGGGAAGGCCCGTATGTGGTGGTGTCTAAAATCAAGCCTGCACGTTCAAGCTTAAGGATAATATGGGAAGACTCTCCCACGCACTGAATGCTACAAACCTCCGTAAGTACTACCGGATGTATCGCCTTTTTTATTCTAGTGAATGTGGAAAACATTATTGTATATTTGCAATTATTGCATTTAATTAAACATTTATCGATTCGTTGTTCATTTATTGTCCCAACTCTATCGGTGTTATGCTTTTATTTGCAGCACCCTCATTTTCGTGAGATCGATCTGCATCGATCTGGAATCCTATACAAGTTAACATCGCCGAAGTAACGCCTGATAAACAACCTTGGATAAGTTGGCAATCCTCTATACCGCCTACAACTTTCTCCATAACAAAGTTAACATCATCGAAGTAACGCCCGATACACAACCTAGATAGATCGAGAGGTTCAGAGAACCTCTATAAATATATTCCGCAAGTTTGTCATCAAGTAACGCCCGTAATGATCTTAATATATCAATTATCCTAAAGGGATTCCGATGATCTCTTCTACTAATCTTTATCATCGAAAGTACACTTTGACACACAACTCCTAAATATTCACAAACAATTTTGTGGATTGTTAATATTTCTCGTAACATACAAGTACAATCAACCGTAAATAATATATACACCAATACTGCAACATAAAGGAACTACAACTACACAGCCTTGATGGTCTCATCAAGATGATGAAGAACTATCCGAGTCATCCTCGCCGCTAAGGGTCTGGGAAGCTAGGGAGAAAGGACCTCAACACTGCCCTACATGATACGCCAAGCCCCCTTCAAGAAACCTCGATGAAGCCTTCATCAACACACCGCCGCTTCCAAAGCCTTCACCTCTACATCATACACGGTCTCGCCTCAACGTGATCCTCAGATGATACTCTCAAGGTCGCCGAAGTTCTTGAAGTCCTCCACGCGGATCCGCTCCCGCTTCTACCCGAGATAAGTGCGCGAAAGCAGAACTTTGCTTTTGCCTCAAGACCAAACCTTCTAAAAGATCTTCGGATCCTCATACGAACCAACCTCTCGTTTCTAGCCTCCACTAATTCATCCCAGTCCGCTTCAACTTCGACAAAAGAAAGAGAAGTCGCTGAGTCGCCAACTTGTCCTACACTCATCAAGTTGATTCTCCAACACGACATCTCTTTTACTTTCTCCACATACCGCTTTATATTCACCATGGAGAAACTTGACCTTCACGAACTCAATTCCACTATTCAAAGACAATGTTCATTTTGAAGTCAAGTTTGCTTCTTCAAGATCTCAAATAAGAAAAATTACGTTAAACAAGGAAATGGGAAATAAAAGATGATGAACGAAGAAGGATTGTTACGCTTCTAAGACGAACTCCACGCAGAATGATTCAACACGCCCTCGTGAATGAAGATCCTTGGGACGACTACTCAAGGACCCACTCTTTTCGGTATTCGATATCACCATCACCTCTTCGCCTTTTTTTCCTCTTCTATCGAGACGGGTCCTTCCTAAGAAGGGACGCTGGGAGATCGGCTGAAACCTCTTTGGCTTTCTCAACGAATCGCATAAGACCGCCGGATGAATAAAGCCCCCGAACAAAGATTCCTCCCGCACAAATTGTTGATATATCGAATCTCAAATCAAGATCTTCAATATTCGAATTTCCCCGCAGATATCTTCATCACCAACTCAGGGAATGGGTAAATCTCGCCTTTCCCCATTTCTCGAAGACCCCATTCTTCACAAAAAAGAATCTGTTTGCCCAACTCTTGGGAGGATCCTTCGTCCGGAGGTCAAGTAGCCGACTCGCAGTGATACCACCATGTGCATCGCAGTAAACTTGCACATCCGCAGGTAATCAAGAGTCGCGTCGCACTGCCCTCAAAAAGACTATAAGTCCCATCACGATCGCACCCTCGCCAAAACTGGAAATGCAAACCTCGTGATGTCGACAAAATGGCGATCATCTCTGGGATGGGGAAACCGCAATCCCGCCCAAACTCATCTTGTAAGTGGTGAAATACCCCGAGATCTTCTCTATCGACTTCTTCTGACACTTAAGAACCAAATCATTCTAAAAATAATATTTTTCCTCAAGCACGATCAATGTGTCTCCCGTGATCGACGACTCCTAATCTTCGCCCTCCCATTTTAGAAGGTTCCTCGTCACGCTATAAGTCGGACGTGTCTCTTTCAAAAGATTCTCACCCATCTACAACTGCACGATCGAGATGAAAATTATTCCAAGAAGAGTGCCCAAACTCCCACCGTGGGAGGGCTATGCACTCTAAGAGGAGAAGAGAAAAGTGTGCCTTTCCTCTACCTGTGGGTTTTATAGACTCTAGGCAAAAGTAAAAACTCCAAAACCGCCAAAACCAAATCAGATTCTGGGTTCGCCTAAGATGTATCACGGCCGCCTCAAGGCAGTCAAGGCCAAGGCTCACAAGGCTCGCTCGCCATAGGCTGGCCAAACTGTGCCCACGGGCCGACAATGGACGCTGTCAGAACTGGTCCACGGTCGAATCGCTAGCCCACGCCGATCTCCGGCCCAGGATCAAACCACTCCCACGGCGAATCCGGCCTGACGGTTGAACCTCCGGCCATGGCTGAATCCCGGCCTGACGGTCGCGAACTGGCCGTCGAATTATCGGCCATGCTTCAACCCTCGGCCGACGCTGAACTGACCGCCAGACTCCGCTTTCGACCGGCTGAATTCGGGCTCATGCGGCACTGACGCTCCGCCTCGCTTCACGCCCGCTCCGGCGCCTGAATCGACGCCTGGCCTTCAGTTCGCCGCGAACCGCCGGACACGAAGCGCGCCATGGCGTGTGGCGGTAAGACATGAAAGGCTCGCTGGCGCTGAATAGGTGCGCCGCGGCCGCCAACCTCGTTGCACGGATCGATCCAGAACCTCAAAATATCGCACCACACATACCTATGCGCATTGCTTCTCGCATCGCCTTCCACGCTATAATATTGTGGCATGAAGATGTTCTCTCAAAATGCGCATGATGGACTCTCAAATTTCATTGAAGAATTTTTTATATATATTTTGGATGACGAGATAATGTCACCCAAAAATAGAACGATACATCCTAAAATTAATCTGATCAAGCACGAATCTCAAGGCATTTTCGAAATGCTTCGATCTAATCACCGATTTCAAAGAAACTTACAAATAACCGACCGTCTCG
Source organism: Cymbidium sinense (assembly GCA_021442155.1). NCBI lineage: Eukaryota > Viridiplantae > Streptophyta > Magnoliopsida > Asparagales > Orchidaceae > Cymbidium > Cymbidium sinense. The sequence continues at coordinate 159,290,882 of CM038221.1, forward strand.
AGACGAACATAAGAATATCAAGCATAGTCCGATCCGAAGCTCGAATCGACTCGTGATCAAGCTATCATGAAAATGGATCCCGATCCACCAAATGGTCACCAAAATCGATATATTTATAGATCGAAGGCTCGTCAAGACTAATCCAACGACCAAGATCACCCAATTTCGACATCATTAAGGCACATCATCAAAATACACCGCTCGAAGGGATCGACCGCCGTCCGATGGGAGTGGTTGGAGTTTTCCACGAATTTACAAGGCCTACCACTCCCAAAAATCTATAAATAGAGCTTCATTCTCACCTTAGAGGGGACCAGAATCTGATTTGAAGACCAGAGAGCTCTGAGAACCACACCGACTCGACGCCGACGATCTATCACCACCACCACCAAGAAGTGCAAGATCGAGCTCGCCTTGGAGATCGCCTCTGAGGGACTAGAAAAGACGCCTCTCCTTTCTCCAAGATCAAGAGGTTGCTCCGTAAGATCGCCTCGCCGCCAAAACTTCTCCTTGGGTTGGAGTTGACCGATATTGTATTTTTCTACACTGAATATTGTTTCCTCAGAACACCTTCTCTTCTCAACTAACGAAGAAGCGACCAGATCTTTGAACACATAAATAAAGTTCTACGACAAGCCGTGGTTTTTTTCCCTTAACGGGTTTTCCACGATAACCCTGTTCATATCTCTCGCTTGTGTGTTGATAATTTTGGCTACGATAAGATCTCGATCTAGGAATAAAATTCTCTAACACGCAACAATAATATATCACATGCATTTGTTAGAGATATGATCTAAGAAATAATCCAAGACAATAATATTCTTAACCATTATTCTAAATAATAGTAAGAAGACTAGTAAGAAGACTAAAGCCTCATTTTATTTAGCTTTTTTACTGCGTTACATTTTTTAAAATGCCGTTAATATATTTTAGAATCCGTTTGAATTTTTTGCACTTTTTACAAAACGTCGGTTTCCTCCCTTTGTAAAATGATGTTTACCTATATCATTTTAAAATTATTTTTTTAAAAAACTACTTTAAAATAATTTTTTTTAAAATTAAAAGCTCAGCCAAATGAGCCCTAAATCTCTCAATCAAACAAAACTAATTAGACTAATAAATATTATATTCTTCTCTAAATTTTAGCTAGATCATCCATATTTTAGGGGGCAGGGAAAAGATAAAAATAGCTGAACTTTATTGTTTTATTACATCCTAAGTATCAATTAGCTTGAGATACAAAAATAAAGATCATTTATAAGGGATTAACTCTAACATCTATTACTTCTAATTAAACTCTATGTTGACAATTAAATCTTAAAAGGCATACTTTCAATTTATATGAATAGTTAAAAATAACAAGTAACATCAGATTTATTTTAGAACATTCTCTAGACAATAGTATATGGAAGAGTTTGGTTAGAAACAAGATTTGTAAAAAACAATTTAAGATTGCAATTAAACATTGTACTAAATAATATTGAGAAGACTAAATCTCCATGTCAAAAAAAATTTAGTTTGGCTAATTAATGTTAATTATTCTTCAAATTTTAGCTTGATCAATCATATTTTGAGGGGCATGAAAAGAAGCTAAAATAACTAAAATATATTGTTTTAACACATCATGATTATCAACAAATTTGAAAAAAAAAATCATTCACAATATATTCATTATCTTTGACATCATTTCAAATAGGTGATCAATAAATACTTTCCCCTCTTTATAAAAGTGCAATGATTGATGACCTAAAATATATAAGGCAAAATATTTTATAAAAAATTTTAAAACAAATGCCATCATCATTTTCTTACATCATTTGCAAAGTAAAACTACCAATTGAAATAACATTGAGTTCAATTACATCTAACTAAGCGGCCCAAATCTTAAAATGCATACTTTTCAATTTACATGAATAGTTTAAATTATGCCTATGTGAAAAATAAAAGATTAAGAACTAATTAAAATAAGATCAAAAATTAATAGTATTTATCAAATATATCAATGCCATATATTAAAATATAAAAAATTAATAAATATAAGAGTGTTGCATGATTTATGGGCATTTTATAAAGGTAGAATTATAGCAATGGAATGAAAAACTAAAGGACCACCTCAAGTCAACTTGATAGTTAAAAAAAAATTTATTTGATACTAATATTTGTGATGATTTTGAAAGAATTTAAAAAGTAGGTATTATAGAGATAAATATTAAAATTATTTTATTTGGCCATTAGAAAGAGAAAGCGGCCGAAAAAGATGGGCAGAAATGTGGCTCGCGCATGTTTTACTTCGCCTAACCAACCAGAGAGAGAGCGATAGAGAGTGAAAAGAGAGGAGTGTCGTCGACCAGAACCTCATCTCCTAGTTCTTCTTCCCCTTGAGCCATTCGGTGCGGAGTTTTAAAGGAGGGAGCTTATCTCCTATTTCTTCTCTTTCCCTCGCTCAATTTGGTGCAGAGAGTTCTAAAGGAGGGAGCTTTAACCTTTATATTTTCATTCCTTCTTTTTTAATTAAAAGAAGTGGCCAAGTGAAATTGGTAACTTAGGAAGCGCTGCACTTGGCTGTCTTGTTTCTATTCGTGCGTCGTATAGGAACAGGAAGGGTTCACGGCCTTGGGAAATGAGTTCTGGGTCTCATTCATTAGGCAAAATAACAATAATACAGATAACTTGATTGGGATTTGTGGGAGTTGGTGCATAGTGGTGGTTGTTAGGTGTTTGGTTTCCATCTACTGCGTGGTCCGAGTTCGTTGGCGTTGAACTTTCTATCTCTTTTGATTGGTCATCTTTTTCATCAAAAGCAGACCTCTCTTCTTCCCCTCCTACTCTGTCCTTCTGAGATGGGGTCTTTCACAAAGCTCGCTAGGAGGGCTCTGCAGACTGAAACCCCTGTGATGGTCCAGGTGTGTTGGGATTTATTTTTCTATTTGTAAATATTGAGTGGATGAAATGTGTGATTTTGATGGGCTTTGCTCTGTTCGTGGAATCGGACAATGGTTTTGTCTTTAATTTTTGGCGGTGTTTGCAGATCCAGGAATTGATGCGCGGAGCTAAAGATGCCATCTCACTTGCGCAGGTTTGAGTGTTTCTTCTTCCTGTACATATTTAATTGACCTTTCCAGTTGTTTGTGTTGTTAATGATTTGAGAAATCGGTATGAGAGGGACAAGCTCGAGTTGTCTTTAATGAGTCGGTCTTTGATGAAAATTTGCTGATCACTAAGACTAATGGTACTGTGAAATCCTCTTGAATCTGTGCAAATACTATGAATTTATATTAAGTAAATCCTAATATTGTTAAATCCTGAAAACTGTTTGGCATGACAACTGTGAAATCCGTTTAAATCTGGGTAAAATATTTGACTATTTTTTTTTTTTTGAAGATTTGGAATTTAAATGATTTTGTGATTTAACAAAAAAATAGATGGATAAGATCTGATGTGAAGCTTAAATTGAGGGAAAAAAAACTCCATAATATTTTGAATAAGTAAATTATGTTCCCTTAGCTTAATTCTAACTTCTATTTTTTAATTCATTAATCAAGTCAATTGATCTACTAATTGATTAAAATTTTAAAATAGACCTAAATATTAGTCTAATTTATTTGTAATTACCTTGATGTCACATCATAATGATTAATTAGCCATTACTATATTAATTACATAAATTAATCTAATAGCCAATACTTAATCAATTCAACCAGGAGTGAATTTTTAGACAATGAAAATTTGATTAAAATCGAGAGGGGATAATCTTTTCTTCTATGATTTGAACAAATTGAAAAAAAATGCTCTTAATCTTTTCTTTCTAAACATTTTTGCCAAGTTTAAAAACTCATTGAGCAAGCTTGTGTGTGGCTTATATTTTTGCTTTCTCTCTGCTTCTGGTAGAATTCTATAAGAACAATTGCAACAGCACGAAATATGGTTCTTGTTGCCTCTAATGCCTTCAAGCCTTAGAAGTGATGCCACTAGTTCTTCGTTTTCTCCAAAGTATTTGGGTTGCTGCACCCAACAGAACCTTCAAATTTGCCATGTCTTCTCTTGCTATTGTAGTTCGCACCCCTCACTTTTCCTGAATCCATTAAATTTGACTTATCCATGGATATAACATATTAGTGATTTTGCCCAAAACAGGAGCAAAAGAGGATTTAAGGAGGTAGTAATATTCATGTGGTTTAATAAACTATTTAGCATTATTTAGCCTAAATATTATTTAAATCTTGCAGCGAAACAACCCCTAATTTTACTTTCTTTTACTAAACACATTACAAAAACAGAGGCTGAATTTCTTGTTTGTAGAGCAGAAGCCCATGTTTTGTTCATCATACATGTTGCAAGGATAATGCTATTGCTGCTGGCTTCTTCTGTAGTTCTATTATCTTTTTTTGGTTATTGTTGCTTTTGAAGTATAGATTCAACCAATGAGGAGTCACATATGTTGATGAAATGTTCACCTATTGTAAATAAAGGAAACACATCCCTGTATGAGAACCACTAACGAAATTATTGTTGGATTTGTTTTCTTAAAATGTTTTTTTGTTATTAAGGGAGAAAGTGATTGTCCTTGTCTTTAGTTGGATTTATCTTTCTCTGCTAGAGTTTGGAGAAACTTAGAACAAAATAGATTGGCCTTCTGCTACAAAATGTTTTCAGACTTTTTTGGATCACTCTGAGTTCTGTTTTTTGTATTTTTCACAGGGGGTTGTTTACTGGCAACCTCCCGAACAGGCTTTGAAAAAGGTCCAAGACGTTGTATGGGAGCCTTCAACTAGTCATTATGGTGCAGATGAAGGACTTTCGGATTTGAGATTGGCATTGCTTGAGAAGGTATATAATCACAAGCAATACAGTTCGTTTCTTTTTCCATTATTTACTTGGGCATGTTTGGGATCAATTTTATTTTGTGTTTTCTGTTTTTATTTTGTGTTATTTTTAAAAAATATATTTGTTTGGTGTAATTTTTAAGTTTTTTTATTGTTTTGTTTTTTAAAATATTATTTTTAAAAATACTCAAAACAACATTCGGGTTTTTTGAGTACTTTTAAAGACATTAATCACTATCAAATACATTTTTGTTTTAAATCAATACATAAATAAAAGAAAATAAAAATAAAAATAAAACATAAAATATGAAATTGATCCCAGTTGGCCCCTCAATAAATTCCATGAGCTATTTGTTTATCTTCTTGAAAAAAAGGCGCACTGATGCCATTAGAAAGTGCATCCTCTTATTTTGTTATGCTATATATAACATTGTGAAGTCAAATTTTTCTAGTGAAAATAGAGTAAAAATCTAGTGTTTGGGATCTTAGTGATCCTTAACTAATTAATGACTTCATTTTTCACAAACTCATGCAAAATCATTATCCTCTTTAAATTATCTGCTTTTTTTTCTTCTTGCCATTCTCATATTTTGTTTGCAATGATTGGATGTAAATATGTAACATTTTCATGGTATGTGAATTCAATCTGATTCCGATTTCTAGGTTGACTTAGTTATGTCATTTTAGGGATTTCTGTTCAGAAATTTCATCTTAATAGTTTGATTCTATTGAGATTTGAGAAGTACTTGTTATAAAGTATACTTTCTAGGTAACTCATCATTTATCAACATGTTCAATGTCTAATCTTCATCCTTCGCTTATATCTTTGTTGAAGCTACGACGGGAAAACAATTTGACAAGGTCTTCAGTTATGGTGACAGCTGGTGCAAACCAGGTGATCTTTCTTTGCGTTATCTTTATGTAGTGTCAAAAGTACAAAATCCCAATAAAATTAATTTGTTGTAAATTTTCTAGTCTCTCATTTCTAGCAGTTCTAATATCTATATTATTAATGTTTTGCTAAAGCACTAATATCATATATTTCTAGTGCTAATCTTTGTTGTTAATGTAGGTTAGTGCCATCTGATCGCATCCAATTATATTATGGTGAATCTCACTAAAGGGGCGACTGCTTAGATCTATGAAATAATTGACCATGTTTATGTTGTTATTATTTTTGTTAATGTTTAGTCAGAGTTAGATTTCAATTTTTTATTTTTATTTTCATAGGAGGCGGTGAATGATTTTTTAAGATTATTATCTTATATCTTTTAAAATACACATGTTTGTTGCATTGTTCTTCATATTACATAATAGATCTGCATCAAAACCCAAGAACTTAAGACATCCTACATCATTTTTCTTGTATTTTGACTTTTGATGATGAGGAAAGTTTTAAAGAAACTTGTTGGACTAGAAGCTGTGGGATCCGAAAATTCGCTACCGACCTATTTTGGAATGGAAAGAGTTGTTTTAGGTATCGGTAAAAATTTCAAAAGGCAGATGAATAGTAGATAAGACACTACCCAGAGATTTCGTTCTCATTTGGTGAAAACTTTTAAATCGATCTGGTTTCCTATAGCAGCTATAGTTAATTACCCTCTCAATGAGAAGCACTTTCGACAAGGTCGATGAGTCGTTAAATAACCAGTATAATAGAAATGGAGTTTAGGATTTACAAATTTATTATTTTTATTTAAAACTTTTGGTTGGGGAACGATGATGACGTCCATCTAGATCCCATGGTTGCCATCCGCTATCGGCCCCATCGCAATGAGGAGGTATAATCTAACCCGACAGATCTTTGTAAGCAACATACGAGTTTGCCCAAGGTCTGGGGAATTTGTCAGGAAAAATATAAGTCAACCTTAACAAGGATTTTTTGCCAACCAAATACATTCTGACTTTTAAAGAGAAAAGTGGGAGAACATAATGCCGTGCCGTAGTAATTTAGAGATTATCATGACAATCGGAGGCCGGTTGTAACCGCCATTTATGTGGTATCATTTCGCAAAATCACGCGAACAGAGACACAGCCTCACGCAAAGATTATTTGAGTGTGAAAAATAGATTTGATTTGACATTGTGGAGACAAGTTTTTAATTTGTCACCCCTGCATAAACAAATTGGGAGTGAATTGATTTTTTAAGTTTTAATTTAAATAATTAATTTCATTTTTATTTATATTTTGTCATATATATATATTATTTGAATTTTGGTCATTTTATGATTGATTTAGATTTGAATATATGATCATTTATTATTTAAAATTTTAATAATAATCGCTTCTAATCATACGACTAATATCGATTAATAGTCGCCTACTACTGCTTTTTTTTACTGACGATCGTTAAGTTCATTATCTCAAAAAAAGTATAATCCTTCAAATCTGTCTAAAACGTATGAGCTCGGTTTGACTTTTCTTCTTGAGCTTGAACTCGTATTTGCTAGATTCATATCTTGTAATTATATCACTATTCCGGATATTATTAATTTAAAATTTTATAATATCATAATTAGATTTTAGGTTTTGTTAACTCAACTGACCCTTAAATCAAATCGGACATGTAATATTTATTTTTTTATTCAGATTTGCGTATCTTTTAGATATTTGATCAATGAATACTTCAACATACATTAATGTATCTGTTTTAAAAATGTTGTACATTTGAATGTCTAAGTTGAAGTAGTTGAGTTACACGTAAAAAATGCAAAGATAAGTTTTGATATGATTTTTAGGTTAACTTGGGCCTAAGACTAAACCGCAAGATAAGATTCTGCTCTTTATATTTGACGTAACACTTTAACATGTACACAAAGTATGCTCTTTTAAAATTGTAGAATATTAAGATGAAGTTGAAGTGTATATGCCAAATCGTAAGTTTTGATTTTGAGTTTTGTTAACTACGCCCCAAGACCAAACCGGGATGTGGAGCATCTATTCATTTGTTTTATATCTAACTTGCATACATTCCTAAATGCCTGAACATTTCAACGCACATACGAGTATCTGTTCTTTTAATATGTTGTATGGATATATAAATGTCTAAGTTAAAATGTAGATATCAATTTGTAAGTTTGACTGTTGATATGATATTTTTAAGTTTTGTTAATCCTACTCACCCCAAGATCAAAGTGTAAGATCTGCTTCTTTCATTTCATTTGATTGCTTGCATATATTTGAGCATTTAGTTTATTGAATACTTCAACATACATACAAGTATCGCATTTAAAATTTTTTTAATTATCAAGTTAAGCAAGATTGATGACATAAATGCCGAATTACAAGTATAGTTTCACCAAAATTATAAATCAAATATAGATACATGTAAATGAATTGAATTCTTTCGCCATGATTAAATAGAGTGCGTTTCATAAGACTATACGTGAATTCTTTCAACTATTTGTCATGAGTCAGTATAAATCTTATTCTATAAGATATCGTTGACTCTTTCATATATTGCATGTATCGAGTAGTGTTACATAAGAATGTGGATACACACACAAACCAAATTGATGCTCTAAATGACATAATTTGTTCTTTCAACTACTTATCCTATCAAGATGTATGCGTTACATAATATCAAACATGCATCTATTTTGTAATTTGATTCTTTCAGTATTTGCGTAATCAAATGACAAAAAAATATCGCTCATAAAGTGAGCATGTACTTCATTTAACTGCGTGTATTATACATTCAAATTGAATAGATAATACTTTTGAATATACACATGAATTATTTCACTGGCTTTTTAGCAAAGCCAAAACTATGAACTCATATATAAGAATGGTTCATGAATCATGCTTGATTTAATTTCCTTGAATATTTGTATAAATCATATCTCTTAATGTCATTTGTCATGAACTTGCATGTAAGGGGAGATTAACTTTTTTCTGTCATTTGTCTCCTAATATCATTTGATATGCACTTGTATTTTTGTCATTCCTTTTTAATATTACATGACAAGAATATAGGTTTAAGAGAAGGCCTTTATTTCTGTTTCTCTTAAGATGTCTTATTTTCAAACAACTCATTAATGTAGTATATAAAGACATACTTGACAATAAAGTAAAGTTTAAATCATACATTTGGTGTCGATTTATTTCACCCGCTCATATAACATAATCACCATAGTAAAGAGAAATTGAATTTTAAACAAGTAATCATTATACGCATGAAGATTCAAGTAACAATTGAACTAAGCATGAGCGATATCAGAATTTATTATAAGATAATGAATGCCAAGATAAATAAACATACGCATATTCCTTCTCAAGACTTATTTTATACATTTTGTTTACCAAAAATTTTGGCCTTCGACGCCATTCAGATATGGGCCGGATAATGGACCTTCCCACCATGCCAAGAAAGGCGCATAGGTGGCGATACCGTCAGCGATACCCACCACGCCAAGAAAGACGTCGGGTTATAACAATATAATATTTCCTCAGAAGATTAACAACGATACAAATACTTATATCAACATATTTTCGCCACGCGAACAACGCGTGAACAGTGTACTTATCACATATTTCTCACCGAGCAACAAGAACGAAGTACTTATATAGAAGATTTCGCCATATGAATAACGCGAATGCGTGACTTATCACGTCGCCGCGGAACAATGAACGGCACTTATAAGAACAGATTTTCGCCACGCGTTGAACAACGCGTGAACATATATTTATCAAGTTTCAGTTGGAATAACAACGCAACGTACTTATCACGCAGATTTTCGCCACGCCGGAATAATGAACGCGTATTATTAACAGGCCACGCGGAACAACGCGTGAACAGTGCACTTATTAATCTTTACAATTTTACCTTTACATATGTATTAGGGCAAAAGAAACATTATACAAGTGAGATTTTTACCTTATGTCGTGATTTATCACCATCTCATTCAACATTTCATCCAATTTACCCTTTGGAATGCATAATCAGCAAATTAATGTATAAGCCCTCAACAAATGCAAGCCCCATATGATCTTTTCATGTTAAATGTCAAACATATTGCTTTCTTTCTTATATTCAACAAATCAAAATAGCACTTTGACGGTAAAATGCAAAATATTGCTTTCTTTCTTATATTCAACAAATCAAAATAGCACTTTGACGGTAAAATGCAAAATAAATTTTCAGCTTTGATGACATGAAAGAGGCGAAACAAAAGTAATATACTTTTATGAAAATGATACCCCATCTCCTCATGTTAACAAAGAAAGTCTCAAACACAAACTGATTGAATACTTGTGAGAACAAGTAGAACATGAAATAGCTAGATTTGAATGATTTTAGCTCACAATTAAGTATGGACAACAAAGTGAATGTCCTCAAAATTCACAAATCTAGCAATCATATTTATCATTTTCCTCATTTTGATTCAATCAACAAGAAGAGATGTTGAATGGCTAATCTTAAATGAAAATTTAGCATGTTATCATGAAATTCTAAAACCAAATAATGCATTGAAATCCACTTAAATTCATAAAGATAATGAAATCCATGTTTCCATCATTCCACATTGTTTCAATGGTAACATCAATTAGCTTCAGTAAAAGAACAAAAGCTATAATGGATCCTCCAAACAAAGGCTTTCAACCTTTCACATTGTGGTGATTGGTAAAAAAAAAAAATCCTCCCTTGAGTTTTTGGCAATGACCAGTATTTATTCAACTCCTCAAATAGACACATACATGCTCTAATTCGCAAGCTAAGCCTTAAAGTTATCATAGACAACATCAAGGATAAGATTTGTGATAAAGTAGACCCAAAAGAACATAAAGAATAAAGAATAAGTAAGGCCAATGAGATTCCCTCTTATCTTAGAGAAACAGGATAACAAAACAAACAAGCTTAGCGACTTTACTTATATATGCGAATCCCTACGTGACTGTTAGATGTTGTGAAAAGCACAATCATTTGATAAAGTGCAGTTCAAATGAGCTAAACAAAAGGAACATTAACCAAAGAGCCAAGATATTCCAATACCAAGACATAACTACTCGCAGTACTGCTTGACATGGTAACAAAGGGAATCTGAAAATATGGAGCAGCCTAAAGGTAGATAACTAATTGACATTGAAGATAAAAATGCATAAACCAACATATCATACATCCCTACTATGCTCCAACAAGGAGGAACAGACGAGGAAAGTTTGGGGGCTTATTTGGTGCTGCTCAGAGAGAGAACAGCAGAGGGGAGATTTTCGGAGGAGAAAACGCACGAGAGGTAGGAGGAAGAGAGGAGAGCTTCAACCGAGAGTCATGCGAGAGAGGAAGTTGCCTGAGAGGGTGAGAGGGAGAATCACATGAGGAATATGAGGTTCAAGCCCCAGATTTCTTCAACACGTGTGCCTCCACTAATTGGTTTAGCAACTTAGAAATAGTTAGCTACTAATAAGTACATTGGGACAGATAAAGATTAGGAGGAATTAAGAGATTAAGCAACCACTGATTGTCTTAGTTATAAATTAATGTAAGCGATCAATATTTATGAATTTACTGCGATAAATCTAATATGGATGTCGATTTTAGGTGTTTTGATCAAACAACGGATCGATTTACGATTGGAGGTTGTTTAGATAACGCTGACGGCCGAAGTGAAGCTTAAATTGACGACGCCGCCTCGAATCGACGTGCCTACACTTTGCCGAATCGACCGAAGCGGCGATAGGTTGTTTCTGACAATGACGCGATCAATTTCGCGATTCGTCGGACGTCGTCGAGGCTTCCCGACTTCGATATGCACGTAATTTCATTAAAAATTGATTTTAATTATTTAATTGGTTATTAATTTATTCGATATTTTTTCATTTAATTAATTTTAATATTTTCGACCATTACGAAGCCGAATTTTCAAATCGAAGCGAGTTTGATCAAATCCGATCGCGATTATGGGGTTTTAAACCCGATTCATGCGATGTTACTTCCCTTAATGATTGGTTTTTATCTTTAATACTTCATTGCATTTGTGAATCATATGTGGAGGTCAACATAAGTTACATAAATTTGCAAAATTATGTTTTTTCATAAGTCAACAAATTATTGTGATTTTGCTGTGGGCTTATTTATATCGAAGTTTAAAAAAGTGAAACTAGGAATAAAGATATTTTACTTTGTAAGGGAAAGTGAAAGCCTTGAATTAAAATAAAAAATTATAAAATTAAGAATAATTCATAAATTTGACATAAACTGTTGACATATTTATTTAGTTCATCATTATAAAAATACAAATTATAAAATCATATTATAAGAAAAGACATATCTCAATCTAAATGTTAATATAAAATAAAAATTTGAAAAGAGATTCAAACTAAGCGCTTACTTAAAATTTAAATATCAGGATCCACAATGATCTCATCCTCACTTTCAAATTTTTAAGAGGAGTCATTATATGTAATAATTCTATCATTCCTTAACTACATTTCATTAACATCTTCAATATCTTTTTCAATTGCTATATTTTCTTATTATTAATATTTTGGCAAAAGAAAAAAAAACCCTTACCTCTAAATAATGATACTTCCGATTGGCACGTAGACAGTCTCTTCTGTACAAGTTAAAATCGTGTATGCTAATGCATACTGTTCAAGTAATATAATGATGAGTAGAGTGTCATTTTCATGAGAATCTTTTACAAAATTTTAAATTATGTTAATTACAAATCTTATATTAACCTAATTTTTATCCAACCATATCAAAAATGCTGAAAGTTTAAATTATTGAAAATTAAATAAATTATTTTTTAAAAATATAATTTTTATTGATTTTTTTAAAAATTACTCTAGATTTATGATATCTTAGTTATTTTTATGAAAAATATAATTGTGAGTTTAAATTTTGTAGTTGCCAACCAGGGCATTTTTATATTTTCATTTATGCCTATATCAAAAAGACCTAATCATTATAATTAATTAATTATATTTCTACACACTAATTAAAATAAGTAATTGCTTTATATTCTTCTTCTTATACAATTGTTAATCCATAAATATCATATGTTCTACTAGGACTCTTCTGATATCTCTCGATCATACTATATTTTGACATTGCAGTTGTCCATATTACAAGTAAATAAAGTATTGAGAAAAATAGAAAATAATATCATTGAAGTACAAATAATTTTCTTTTAACTCACATCACAATATCATATAAAATAATATAAGATAACCATAAATCCAGAGCACTAATAATTTAGTTACTCATTATACAAAAGAAGATAACATTAGTGTGTCATAAATGTTTGAGAACATCTGAGACAATAAAAAATATGAAAAAATAAAACTGGTATTGTTTTTTAAGTTCTTAATCTTAGCCTTTTGCCACCCAGTTTGGATCTCCATCTATTGGATCCCCTCCTTTAATTTCAATACAAACAATACACGAATATCACGAACAATATTAGAACAATACTCTAACACACTTCACTTGGAGTTTCACTCCAAGTAACACTACTCTCACTAACACATATGACACTTCCATACTTACCAAAACTCATTTCACCTGCAAATGGTCCCCTATTTATAGTTGTTGCACTGTTTCTTTATGTGGCTCCCACGTTCTATTCAATAACTCCCTTGAATTATCACGCATTCCCCGAAGTCTCAAACTGACCTTTGAAACTGCTTGAAATTGATCTGTTGGGCTGTAGCACCATGGTGTTGCAAATGTAGCGCTTGGGCACTGGGTTCTAGTGTACTCGTGCTGTGACGTTGATACTTCAGCACCTAGGTGCTCTACTTATTGTCTTGCTGCTAAATTGAGGTGGTTTTTACATTATCGACATCCTTTGGCACCTAGGCGCTCTTCTTGTTATCTTTAGGCTGAAAAATCTCTAAAGCATTAGTGCTGTGGTGCTATCTTTCTAATGCTTAGGCGCTTTAATTATGGCTCTGTGATGCTGATACTTCATCACCTAGGCGTTGAAGTTACTGTCTTTGCCTAGAATTTAGAAGAAATGTAACACCGCGACATTGCAATTGCAGCTCCTAAGTGTCATTTTTACTATCTTTAGACAATTTTTACGCTTCTTTGGGTTTATTCAAACGCCATGGCGTTATGCATTGCAGCACCTACGCACCTTACTCTCTATTTTGTGGTCTAAATCTATCCTAATATGGTACAATGAAGCTGCTCATTCAATGCCTAAGCACTATCTTTATTATCTTAGTACCCAATTTCTTTCATTCCAGTATTGTGGCATTGCCTTGCACAGCACTTAGGCATTAGACCTTAAAACTTGAATTTTCTTTCTTTGTCTTTCAAATGAGAATTTCCTATCAAAAATATAAAAACTATTAAAAATAACCTCATCTTAATATTAATTAAGTACAAATAGATTATTTAAATATATAAAACTCACTAAATTTTTATGTTTATCAAACACCTTTAAACTCAAATTATTACTTGTCCTCAAGTAGTCTAATGCATTTTCTTAAATTCCTGAACTTATTTGAATTGAAGCATAGAATTACATGTCTCATTATTAAACATGAAAAATTGCTAAACTATAATAGCCTAAATTGTAATTTAAATTAATTTTTTCTTTGAATTAGGTCATTTCAGCACTCAATATTAACAAAAAATTTAAAATTTAAATCATTAAGTAATAATTTTAATTGAACATAGAATTACATGTCTCATTATTAAACATGAAAAATAGCTAAACTATAATAGTCTAAATTCTAATTTAAATTAATATTTTTTTTGAATTAGGTCATTTCAGCACTCAATATTAACATAGCTAATTTCTATGAAACTTAGTCAATTAATTGTTATAAATCATTATCACTCATTATTTAAAAAGTGACAATATGGTTTTCTTTCTTGAAATCAACACATTTAGTTACTTTAATAAGTTTATTGATTTGCTTAAGGGGCTGTTTGGTTGTCTGAAAAAGGAATGCAGTGTAAAAAGAATACAATGTAAAAAAAATACAATGTATTTCGATTACTTTAGGTTGTTTGGTTGAAAATTTTACAAATTCATGAGTTTATTTTTTTCTGTTTTGTTAAATAAATGTAATATGAAGTATTTTGAAGACTTTGGGCGACGGTGGGTGGCGGCAGTGGGGGGTTATCCTAATAAAACTAACTAAAATAACTAAACTAAACTAACTAATAAATCTAAACCCTAATAAACTAATAATAAACTAACAAATAATTAACTAAACTAATAAACTAATAAAACCTAAAAACTAATAAACTAAATCTAATAATAAAAACTAAAAAACTAACAAGAAAACCTAATAATAAAAAACTTAATAATCATAATAACTAAAAAACCCTAATAACTAATTAAACTAATAACTAATAACTAATAAACTAACTAAACTAATAAACTAAATAATAAATAAAACCTAACTAAACTAATAATAAAAGACTAAAAAACTAATAACTAATAAAACCAATAAACTAACAAAAACCTAATAACTAATAAACTAAACCCCTAATAAATAATAATAAACCTAAACCCTAAAACTAACAACACTAAAACCTAAAACTAAATAAAAACTAAACTAACTAATAATAATAACCTAATCCTAACTAACTAATAATAATAATAAACTAAACCTAAACCCCTAAACTAACTAATAATAATTGCACTCCCAATTTACTTATTTTATAAAGTATGTATTTTATAAATTTAGCATAAGTTGACATTTGTTCTAAAGCTTTTCCAAATGAAATATTTATGAACAGTTTCTTAAATACATTTAAGAATTTTTGAAAATTATTTATCCAAATTTTTTTTTTGAAGTCTTTGTGGGAATGGTGATGGTGATCTCTCTCATTTTTCTAAATGCTTCTCTCTGAGCTTTCTCTTGTCACTTCGTTCATTTTTCTTCTCTTTCTGTCTTTCTACCGATCCTCTAAATATTCAATTTTATCTTCTAATTTTTCTTTTGCTATTTTTATTTTTCCTAGCTCTTTTCCACTTCTCAATTTTGTAGCTTTATATTACTCTTTTTTTTCTTTTTCTTTGGATTAATTTCAATGTAACTAAGTAAATTACCTTGGGGTATATTAATTAAATTACTAGCCAATTGTCCTATTGAATTTTCAAAGTTCTAATAGAGGTAGCTTGACTTTATCATTAAGTTCCCATTTGCATCACTTAATCTTTTAATGAAGGCTTCTTTTCCTTAGGTTGGTTTTGTGGAGGATAATGGTGGAATTATAGATCTATAATTTTGGTTATTATTATTAAAGTCTTATTATTCCAAACTTTCTTATTTTTATTTTGATTATAGTTTGCATTATTATTAGTTTGTTGGTCTCCCTCTATCTCCCTTTCTCCTCATTTTCTCTCCCAGTGCCTTCCTGCCCAACCGACTTCCAATCCTCTCTCATCACCGCCGGCCAATTCCACCCCATTCAAGCTCACCAACTTTGCCAGCCCTATCTGCAAGCTGAGCACCATCTACCTGCTAAGCCCTATCTACATGCTAAGCACCATCTACCTCACCTCCAACCTTGGTAACCTCCTCTTCACTCTCCCTCTCCCTCTCTTTCTCTCTCTAGAGAGAGAGAGGTCCACCTTTTTCTCTCACCCTCTCTCTCATATTTTCTCTTTGTAGAAAATCAATGAATTAAAAAATTTAAAATTTAGAGAGAGAGAGAAAGAGCTCCTCTTCTATCTTACATTATTATCTTAAAATTTGTGTCTATCTTTTTGGTGTAAGAAAATTTATGATTTTCATAAAATTATATAAGCACTGCAGTCTTTTCTTTTTTATAGAAAGTTATATTTTTATGCATGTATGAGTCCCTGCATGTTTTTTTGTCATGGTGGGATGATAAATTTTGACTGTAATTTATACCACTCATACACACTTTTCTTAGTATGGTTGGTAGCCATAACACTCCCGATGCAATCTCCTATACGAGGACAATGTTGAGATGACTGTCGAAATATTGCTAAACTTTATATACTAAGATGAGGCTTAAATAACCTAGCATAAAATGAACTTTAAGCTTAAAATTAAAATCTAAGTTAAAATTATAGGTACATGAAAACCCATACACACCTTTCTTGGTATTGTGGGATGACAGATTAGGTTGTGGTATTTACACCATCAATGGACACTTTTCTTGGTGTGGTGGAGCATACCTGATGTAGTTGCTGAAATTTTTCCATATTGATCAGACTTTACACTTTTATAGAACTCAAATAAGACTAAAGATAAAACTACTTTTGAACTCAAAGTGAATTTAAAAACTCAAATCGAGTGTTGAATCAAAATTAAAGTTGAACATGAGAATTTTTCAAATATTTAAATGAAAATAGATTCGCAACAAATTTAAAATCAAGTGATACACTTGTTAAACTTGTAAGCCACTCAAGATGCATTCGAGTAGCAGCTTTCAAATGAGAATGAGAGTTAAATGACATTTGAAATGAAACTGCCTTCAACTTGATAGCTCATCAAATGAATATTAATGAAATTTTTTAATGATCATTTGAATAGCAATATAGATCTTATTGAGTTGAATTTAAAAGAAAAAAGTTCAAAAAGAACTTGTATGAAGCCTCAAATGAACCTCACGTGTACAACAAAGCAAACTTACAATTGACTTGAATTGTTTGAAATACATGTAAACACTCACATGAAATAACCCATTGCTCTAGAACTTGGAAAAATGTTTGAATGAAATGAATCTTTTGCATGTATTGCAAAACGATTTCATGCTTGATTCAAGTGCTTCGAAGCTTCATGCAGGCTATTAAAGAAATGAGTGGAATGCTTACACGCATTATGAAACAAATTCATGTTTAATCAAATTGGTTCAAAATTTGCACAAATATTTGAACAAAATTTTAGAATTCATCGCACATCTTTTTGAAACAATCTTATGTTATATTTACATTTTTAAACAAACAAATGAATGAGTAAAGCATTTGCATGCATTACAAGATAATCCCATATTCAATTCCATTGCATTGAAATACATGTAAAATACTTAAATAATGTAGTCTTGCATGTACTTTAAGTCAACTTTGTATTCCAATTTATGCCTCAGGATTTGTGTAAGTAAGGTTATGAAAATCAGACCGAGTATGAACTAAAAAAGGGAGAGGTCCATGATTCAATGGCTTAATAAAGCTTAAACTGGATGACTTAATAAATATTAAAAATATTTAAATGTAAATTAACTAATGCAATAATGATGTAATAATATACATATTTGATAAAATATAATCATAAGTAATTCATAAGTAATTCTTTAGTTAGATTTTCATTGATATATAGGCAATACATTAATTAATCAATTCTTTTATTGCATTATATAACATCATCAAAATTAAATTATAGCACTTTCTTTTCATTATGCATGTAATTATTGTTATTCCATTATTAAAGGTTTCATTTTTAAGAAACCAATAGAATAAAGTAAGATAACTATGAATAGAACTATAACAACAACAAGCTTTTATCCCACTATATTTTAGAAAAAAAGTTATTGTTATATTATTCTATTGAATTTTTATCTTCTAGGAAATATTTGACTTAAGTAGGTTTTCAAAATGCTTTAAATTTTGAAATTATAGGATAATCATTTTGAATAGAATACCATTTTTTTCTAAAATGTGGAGGAGATGAAAATGTGAAGTCTTAAGTTACATTTATTTAAATCATGGAGGTGGATTTAATGCTTGCATTACAAGCGTCAATACTGTGAGGCGTGGAGTAGTTGTAACAAATCTAAGCGAACCAGTCGGATGAAGCTCGTTGGTTTAGAGAGATGCATGCAAATATGAGGCAACAATGAACTAATAAGAAGACGATGAAGAGTGAAGATGAGACCGAGGGAGATACATGCAGAATTTAATCTGGAGGACTTTGAAGAATCACAACCCTTAATTGGACTATTTTTGCAAACTGAGGTCGGTTCACTGGTTCAATTGGCAATCCTATCCAGTTCTGGTTGGTCTAATGTAGAGAGAGATTTTTTGGATAGCCCGACTTGTCTCCTGACTAGTTTACAATTGAACTGGCCGAATTGACCAGTTAGGTTCAGTTTTAACAACATTGTGTGCAAGCAATCTAAATTGAGTCATGTGTCATGAGATAATCATATGTTCAAATAACAGCATAAAAATACTCGCAAACAACTTAAAAGTTTGAGTTTCACATGTATTATGTGATAAAATTATTATTCAAATTCATTGTCTTGAAGTGCTTGTAAGTAAACTTGAAAACCCACATGACCTCGGCATATTAAATTAATTGCTTAATGTTTATTATCTGTTTAGTCTTTGGATTGGATCTAGGTTAACAAACTTCATTCATGTTGTCATAGCATTTTCTCTTTAAGAGGATTATTGAGAAGCTAATTTCATCATATAATTGTTGTTGTCATAATCTTGTCTCTTTTAGAACCTTTAAGAAGCTAGTTTTGTCATATAATAGCAGAATGGTTATCTCTGGCACCCCGATGATGAATATGTTGATTGAAGATATTAATTGAAGGGGTTATTATTATTATTAAAATTTTCAAAGCATTGATGTTAATTATTTCAAATTTAAATTCATAAATGCAAATTCTAGAGTTGATTTTTTACGCTCACGCTAGAGTTTACAAGGTCTATAAAATGGTTAATCTTCAAATAAATTTCAAGTCACAATCAATCGCATCCTCTGTTTAAGTAATAGAAAGTTGATAGGTATATACTCCAATGATGGTCGTGTTAATCGTAGATTTCTATCGGAGGGTCATCATTTTCAAAATTCTCAAATTATTAATGCAAAATCATTTCAAATTCAAACTCCTAAAATGTAAACTATAAGACCTAATATTTTTATATCAAATAAGCAGAGTTGATGATATATAGATATCCTGATAATGATCGTTTTGATTAAAGACTTCAACTGGAGAGATTTTATTATCAAAACATTTTAAAATCTCAATGTCAAATCATCTAAAGTTCAAATCCTATTAAATTTTGAGGAATTTAAGAAAAGTTTGGAATTATAGAAAATCAATTACATGAGACTCATCACTTGAAAGTACTTAAAGTAAAATCCACTCAATTTATCTTTGCAATTAATTATCGGAGGTGATAACTTAAGAAAATTCTAACTCATAAAAGAGTCAATGTCAAATTAAATATACTATTATGATCACTCTCAAATAATCTCATGCTAGAATGATGTGATCTGTGTTTTCTGTCTGCATGATTTTACTGCCAAATGACACTACATAAAAGTGCGGTTACGAATAGAACCTTCTAACTGAGTGGTCGGTCATGAAATGACATAATTATATTATGTTTATAGCTATAGCCTGTATGCTCCTCAATTACTTTACTCATTAAGTTGTGAACCATATGGTGCATTTGATAGGGCACAAAGCCATCTATCAACTAAGGTGAACTTAAAATTATCTCCATAGACAAACATCAACTCAAGTCTACAAGATTCTCTTAGACGAAGTAGCCCATGATTGCTGATAAGATTCTTGTTAAGTTAGATCAACTTCCTCTTCTAATTAAGTAGGTCAGGGACCATGATCGCCCGAGGCGACGAAACCATGAGATCATTGGGCATATAAATCTAAACTCTTTAAGTTATAAGATGGTGAATTTCATAAATTTTAAACTCTATTGATTGCTACTATAAGCTAAGCAATATGCGACCTAATGACTAGCCTTCATAGAAAGTTCTCTCTTATTGTTGGGAGGAGTGTTTACATATAGGAAACTTCAAATCAGATCTTAAGTTCTCACAAAATGAGAGTGAACTCTGGGTAGTATCTTATCCACAATTCTCATTTGCCTTCTGAAAATTTGACCGACATATAAATCTAAACACTTTTCATCAAGATGCCAAATACAAATTTTTAGAGCCCACAAGTAAGGTGTGAAAGTATTATTACTTCATTCTATCCTTATTGCATGTAGGCCATATAAGCATGAATCTTGATTTAATTGTTTGAATGACCATGGTAAGTTGGTTCTTTTAAATTGGTTTTAATTTTTATAAGGACAAATCAATTGTTCTTCAGTTTTTGGATTTTTAATATAAATAATCCAAAAATATGTCTTCAAGGTAAATCACTTAATAAGTTTTGAATTATTCAAGTTTTTTGTTTAGCCATGATCTTTCTCAACTACAACAACCACAAGAAAGCAACATTATCATTCTCTTAGAATTGCATTTTGAGATATCATGAGTTGATTATGTGGATGTGAAGCTTTAACACTTGATACTAGTGTTGTTTTGACTTTTCCTTATTTGTTGGAAGCTTGCTTTGATGCGAGTTTGGCTTATGCCCTCAAAGTTACACTTGTCGAGTTATCCTGGGTGCTAAGGTTTGTATGCTTTTAACTTAATGATTAATGGGGAAGACTTTAGCTTAGGCTATATATTTCATGGGCTATCCATTTTATGGGTTGAATTTTGAAGTTGAATGTCTAATTTTGTGGGCCAGGATTTGTATGCTTATAGCTCAATGGTTCATTGGATAGACTATGGAGAAAGTAGCATATTAGTGGATGTCAGTGTGGGACTTTGTTGGCTCTTGCGAGAGGTACCAAAGCCAATTTTTTGGGTGTTAATTGGGCCAATGATTGTATGTAACTAGTTACTACTAGTCATGCTAGCAATTAGCATGTAGTTTTTGCTAGATGCTCTTGCAACGTGTACTTTGTTGTTATCGTCCTTACCAATTATCTTCAAATTTGGTTGTTGTGTGCAACTAGTTGTAGCTATCAAATGAGCCTTGATAAGGCTCATCATGTGGTGGGCATCAGCTTGACTTGATGTTTAAGGCCTAAAGATTTGTGCCTTTTATTCTCTCATTAATTTTCTTTGATTCATGGTTGTAGTCCTTGTTATTTTTCACTCTTTTTCTCTCATTATGCTTAAGGACTTAGTTATGGGTTGTCATGTCACACCTTTGGTCTAGAAGGAGATACGCTTGGCAATATGGAAATGATGAAGAGATTAACCTCTACTCTTGAGATAAGTTTCAAAAGTAAAAAATAATTAAATCTATTTTATTCTCAAGAGAAAATTTTCATATACAAATATTTATAAATAGAATATATAAAAGCAAGTATAGGGAAGTAATTATTTTTATTGCATAAACAAAGTCTATAATAAGAGTTCAATAGGGAGATAACAACTAATGAAAAGTAAATGAGAGAAACAACTACATAAACAATATATGCATAAACCTAATTGAATTCTAAGTACTACTATAACATAAACTCAAGTGCTGAATATAATAACTATTGCCAAAAGTCTATTGACTCCCATAGTGATAGTCTACCAAGCAACCTGAAAGAGTATGTTACAAAAAAAAAGTTTTACAATGAATGAGTTTGAAATTTCAAGCTTATTAAATAACTTTTACTTATTATAAAATAAATGATAAGGCATTGGGACATGCAATGTGAGCAATAAAAGAGGCATAATTTATAACATAATAATGTTGTGATGAATATTATCAAAACATCATGTTCATGTATTACAGTTCATAAAAGAATAAGTGTAACACGTCTTTAGATGATTATTAGTAGGGTGATGTTAATTATCATTTATTTGAAAACAACAATACTTTTATATGCTAAGGTATCAATGTGCAACCACTTTAGGTATAATTATATATATCCAAAGGTAGCTCATTAGTCATTTATCATTTTCTTTTTTTTTATATTTTTATATTTATAATTCATTTCTCTATGACAACTTAAAATGAAGAAGGCATGCATCAACCTATGAAAATCCAATGATTCTCAAGGGAGTTGTCACTTTGTAGATTAATTGGCCTAATTAGCCAATATCTAAGAGTTTACCAACCTATGCATCCTTTGCAATCAGGCATACATTATATATATATATATATATATATCATAAACAAACATTGGATAGGTATTTTTTATAATCAATATAGTCAATACTAAGTTCATAATAAAATATAAATTATAGGAATAAAATTTATATATTAAACTAAAATAATGTACATGAGAACAAATCTTGTTTTTATATGATTGCTTCAAAATTAAGAAATTTATGCAATAATTGATTATGATAAAACTATTTACATTACATGATATTTTATTGTGAGCATTAAATAAAATCTATGAAAAATATGTGCAACGATAACTAAATATTAAATGCATTATTAGTAATATGTGAAATATCTAAGGAATCTATTGCAAACATTAAGGATAAGACATTTGTTTTTTTAATAAGTAAAAATTATTTACCTCAAAATTAGTAGTTTCAAACTCTAAATTAATTAAGATTCAACCATATCATACTAGGTAATAATCAACTTGAAGGCCCTATACAATGTGAACTCTCAATCATTTGAACATATAAATAGGTGTTGAAATCAATATTTAATTAAGATAGGTGTATCCTCGTTTGCTCAAGCTACCCAAAACTTTACCTAGATTTATCATTATTATGATGAAATTAAATTTTAAATCTTGAACTTTAACATACAACATATAACTAAATTAACTAAGTTAAAACCTAACTCTAAGAATAAAAATAAATTATATAACATACTTATGTTGTTATGCTTAATAAGAGGAAGAGAATGTTCGAATGAACAAATTGATGGGCATAACATTTTGAAAGTTAATGGGCAAAATATTAAAATTCTCTTCAACATTTCACTCTCAAATTGATGGGCAAACAAAGATATTGAATATAATCTTAGGAAATTTCTTAAGAAATTTGATAGGTAGAATCTTAGAAAATTGAGACCTATACCTTCTTCTAGCCGAGTTTTCCTACAATAGCTCTATTTTTGGATCAACAAATAAAATACCCTTTGAACTAGTCTATGATTTTAATCCAAAGAAACTTATTGACCTTACTAGCATTTTCTTATATATGTTTTTAGAGTTTGCGTTTACATTTACACATGATTTTTATAACCTCGATGATAGTGTTAACAAAAATTGAAAACAACTAATACAAAACATGTTGAAGCAAAGAATAAAAATAAATTTTTTAAAGAATTCAATGTAGGAAATTATGTGTTAATGTGATATGCCCTGAGAGAGATTCTTCTGCACACTTTAGAAAATTACAAGCAAAAATATGTGGAATATTTGAGATTATTAAAAATTTAACACAAATACATACATTCTTGAATTGCTAGAAGATACTTATAAGCCATATTCTTAATTTAAAATATTTGATATCATTCAAGGGAGTTAGTGAATCTTCAAATTTGCAAGATGATTCTTTTGTAGAAGAACAAAAATATTATTTGCAAAAGCCTATACAACATTCATTCTTTAAAGTAGATCATATTATTGCCGAGATTGTGTCAACAAATTAAAAAGAAGGTTGTAGATTTCTTATGAGTTGGAAAGATAAATCACCAATAAAAGACACTTGACTCACCAGAGATGATTTGAAAAAAACTAGCACTAGAGCATATGTAGGACTACCTTGACTTTAAATCTACAGAGAAGAGTTCTTTGGGGTTTGACAGAATTGATGTGGCACAAGATGCTAAGGCAAATGGAAGTGACCCTACTACAAGAGCACTAAGCCAAAAAAGCTTAAGTACAACATCGAAGTCCAATGCTACAAGCAAGCTGAAGATTTAGACTTAAGAATTTATTTCATTAACATTTTATTTATGTGAACAACTTGTAAATGACTATGTAATTATTTTTTGTTTTGTGTGAACAAAGTATTGTAGTAAGAATTCTAAATTTCAGAGTTCATATCCAAATAAATGAAATTTAGAATTTCTAGTGAGGTTGAATCATTTAAATCTTAAGGAATATAATTATTTGCATGAAAATAATTCATATTCCTTTATTTTGGCTATTTAAGGAGCATTGGAAAATTAAGTGGGGACTTCTAGATATGGAAGCTAAGTTGTTTAGGTAGTTACATGGTTGGGCCAATAGGGAAGTAGTTATTAGCCGACCCTCCTTCTTCTCTCTTAATTTTAACATGTAAATGTTTAAGAATTTTTTTGACAGTGAAATGAAAGTTTAGTTGATGATTTTCATAGAAATTTTGAGTGCTAACTCAAGGGGAAAGACTTGATAGCTGAATTCCTTACAAGGGTCAGGCTTGGTGGTTTGTCTCCTTTCCACTCTACTTTGGTTAGTAGAGCTTTAGGTATTTTGCAATCTTTTATTATTTTGATGTTCTAGAATTCTTATATTATCATTTTCTATCATCTCCTACCATTCAACTCATAATCCCATAAAAAATCTAAGTTTACAATCCCTTAGTGGCTCTCAGCCGAGGGATGCTTTAACAAGACTCAATCTTATTTTTTTAAGTAAGTGATTACCTTAAACCTCATCAAAGTTGTCATTTACTCCAAAATTATCCTAGATTTCCACTATCAAAATTAGGAGTTTATAGCCTTTGATCCTTCCAATTAAAGCTTCAGCCAAAGGGAGTTTTCTTGGAAACTTAATTGATTCCATCTCGCCTTACACTGTCATAAACCCCCCTTAAAAATTATGAGAAACTCTATAAATAAAGTAAAGGCTTTTCTTAAACAATTCCCATCATTTTCAAACAGTTTCTTTTGGAATATTTTAAAGAATCAAGTCCAAATTCAAAATTAGTCATTCTAGGTTAGATTTGATTTAGTTGGGTAAATGCCCCCCCTAATTTATCCATCAAATTTTCTGGGATAATGCCACAAACTTTAAAATTATATTAGAGAGAGACCTCCCTTACCATTTTCAAAAGATTTCACTAAGTTTTGAAGCCCACATCAGAAAGGCATTGTGCTGATGTGCTTGTAACTCATAAAGGAGATTTTTCTCTAATTTAAAAGAAGTCACCTAGTCCCGTCTAATCATTCCTGAAGAGAATCACTTGTGCAAATGAAGGAAATAGTTGAGGCTTGGTGGATACCTTTAAGCCTTTCTGATTTTGGAGTGGTGTTTTTTTGTTGTCATAGTTTGTTGGGTTTGAGGGCTATCCCCATCACTCTTTTTGGCAGAAAGGGGAGTGTGTGGTATTGTATAGTTGTAGTTGGGGATTTTTGATATTTTTTTGGTGATCATGTTTACCTTTGGTGGTCAAAATATATTTCAAGGTAGCTTACTTGAGCTTTTTGGGGATCCATTTAACTTTTGTCAAGTTTTATTAGTTTTAATGGTTGAATTATCTAAGATTAATCGTGCCCTTTTAGGTTATTTTCCTCACTCTACCCATGGAGAGGGGCTTGGTTAGGGTTATAGGATCAAGTGACATTGTAGATGCATACATGCTTAAGCAAATATAAAGTCTTGTTTTGATTGGTCTCTTTCAAAGTTGATGTGTAACCTTGCTTAGGATTTTAAGATCAAGTCATGCTAGAGATGTGTATGAGATTAAAGATTGAATGCTCTCATCCATGTGTAACTAAGATCAAGTCGCAATATTAATGTGATGTAAAGATCAAATCCTTTTTGGATTAATCTAGTCAACATGCAAATGCGTACAAGTTGGATTAAGCTACAATGCAAATCATATGGGTTGGTGTGAAGATCACATCCTCAATTTTGATTTAAGCGGGTTAAGTCACAACATAAATGCATATAAGTTGGTAATAAAGCTGCAAAGCCAACATGTATAGTTTAATATAGAATTGAATCTTCTTTGGATTGATTTGAATGGGGTTAAGTCCTCGTGCAAATGCATGAGTTTTCAATTAATGACGTAATGCGGATGCATGCTGGTTAATGTAAAGATTGAATCTTCCTAAGATTGATCAGACTTTGTTCGTGTGTAACTCTGGTCATATTTATATCCATTGAGGAGTTGAAGTTATATAGACTTTTGATAGATTATTTTGAAAATTTTTTGTTTCATTTTCCCCTGTATGTGGGGACATTTAAAGGATGGATGATTTAGTTGAGAGGCTCTTTAACTACTACCACTCCATGGATATCAATGTGGTTAACCTTGGGAGTACAACTAGGATGAGAACATGAATCAAACTATTAGTCAAATGATTCCATCAGGCTGTTGAAAGAAGTTTTTATGGTTTCCCTCCATTCTTTTATGGAGCTTAGGAGATTCTTGTAGTGTTGTTTGATGTGCAAATGACTTATGTTAATACAAAAGCATTGTGATATTATCTGTTGAGAATGATTTGTTGGATTTTTTTTTTGAGATGTAATTGAGAAGATGGTGTAGTTGGATTAAGCAGAAAAGTTGTATAAAGGGGTGTACAATTGATTGAGTGGATGCCATAGCTACATGTAGATGTATGTTCGATTTGAGTGAAGAAGATGTTTAAATATGTTGTCCCTTTTGGGGAAGGGAAACATTTGATCTTTTGTTTGGAATCTTTGATAAAGTGAAGTAATTTCTTTAGTCATGGTGGTGTAGATTGGTCCCCATTATTTTTGATAGACTGGTTGCACCTTGTATAAGTCACCAACATAATGGTTGACTATTGAACTGAGTGGTTGAACCATTTGTGAATCATCATTTTAATTAGCTCCATAAATCTTCAAGTTGTTTAATTTAAATTGAGTCTCATGAGTTGAATAAGGGTGACTGGTTAAACTTTCTAGAAGTTCTTAATTTTTGAGTCACGATTAAAAGTTGATCAAGTCATTGGCTACTTTGGTAAGATGGGCTTGAGCCCATTGGTTTAGATTTAGTTAGTTCCCAAAATGAGGACATTAGGTTCAAAATGAATTTAAGAGGTTTTGATGATCAAAATCTCAAATCAGTTTACATTGAGGCTGACAAGGTGTACCATGTGCACAATCAGGATCGATTAGATTCTAATTATAGCACAAAGTGAGCTTAGGGTGGCAATAAAACTATGCCAAGAATGTGCTGAGGGTTATCTGAATTTGCAAGACTGACTATGACTAGTTTAGGGTCAGCTATGGTTAGTTATGGCTCTTCTCCTGTTGTATATTCACCCCTATAGTAGGATATATGGCTATTCAAAGTCATATGGTATGACCAAATTAAATCACCTAAGTGCAAGAATTTCATTTGCTTAGTGAGGGTTAATGTTGATTTAATATTGACCGAAATGTTTGTTTGATAGCTTATGGTGGATCTTTGATCAGTCGGACTCACCAAGGCATCGTGCCAATGCAACATGAGTAAGATAAATCTTGGGGCATAATGATGAACTACATAAAGCCTTTAAGTCCAATGATATCATAACTAAATATTTGTAATATATGAAACATGTAAGATCATTGCTTTGTTATACCTTGGCTCATGGAGATTGTAGAAGCTTGAATCTTGACATCATTGTCCATACAGATAAGGATAAATTTGTTTTATTTTTATTTTTATAGGGATATATCAATGATGAAGACATTATATTCGTTTACAAAATGCTTTTATTAATGCTCCATTTTAGTTGTTTCCAAGGATCGTTACATATCAATTTCTTAGTGACGTTCTGATTTTTTTAGTAGATGTTTGGAGTTCCATATGTGTTTCAATTGTTTGCAGCTTTCTATATCCAGCTGAATCTGCTCTTAATGGTTGACTTTCACAGGCATTTGTGAATCTTGTCCTTACATTATGTGATCCTGGAGACTCTGTTGTTATGTTTGCACCATATTACTTCAATGCGTACATGTCATTTCAAATGACTGGCATTAACAACATACTGATTGGTCCAAGCAATGAAAAAACACTACATCCTGATGTAGGTGAGTTTGTACACTCTATCCTGAGGGTAATGGTACTTGAACCACTAAGCTTAATGATCCTCGAGCATCTTTAAAAAAGACAATGCTACTTCCATCATATTGTATAGTTCTGCAGCTCATGCAGAATACAATGTCATCATTATCCTTACTCTTCGTGTTAGTCATTTCCTTTTAAAAGTTTCAAGATACATAGATACCATAATTGTCAGTCAATACATTATTGTTATTGAAAGTAGTGGCTGGTCTTTTACTTAATTTTATTTATTCTGATTGCTGTCGCTTGAATCTTTAATGTTTCTGTCACAAAAGGATAAACACAATCTATAATTAAAGGAATTTGAATGGTCACTTGCAATATTATATTAAATTTGAAGAATGTTGTTAATGCCAGAATTCATACAGAGGATATAGATGAAGATGCATGTTAGATAGAAATCTGAGAGGAATTTGTACCTTAGTGCACGTTTTGGAAAAAGAATTGGCTTGGTCTAGTAAACTATTTTCTCTTAAAATTTGGAAAACTAGAATTAAAGAGGTACTGAAAGCATCTTCATTCACTTCACATAATTGGTTTTGACATTTCCATTTTCTGCTTTTGATTGATGATCAATAAATGTCAGGACAGTACACAGCTTTAAATCACATTTACATATATTATTTTTTTTATACTTTGTGATGCAGAATGGTTGGAGAAATTGTTTTCAGAGAAAGGTGCTAAGCCAGTTCCGAAGCTTGTTACAGTGGTGAATCCAGGAAACCCTAGTGGGAGTTATATCCCACCGCCACTCCTTCAGGTCTTTCTATTCGTTCTTCTCTCCTTCTCATGCATGCTATCATTTATATTCCTGTTATCCAATTGCTTAATTATTCCATGTTCATTTCAGAGAATTTCAGATCTCTGTAAAAGTGCTGGAGCATGGCTTGTTGTAGATAATACCTACGAGTAAGCACACAATGCAGAACTTTCAATTCTTCCATCCAGTATTGTATATTGTTGACAAATAGCAGTTCAACAAATAATTCATTTAGTGCGAGAATATTAAAACTATGCCATGTTATGCTTTTGTTTTGGCTGTTTGGGTTTTTGGTTAAACACTGGCATGCCTACATGAAACCAAAATCTTGATTGAGGATTTAATGATGATTTAGTATCTGGAACTTCGGTGCCTTGCTGTACTGAAATATTATATTTTGTTCTAGTATCACATTTCAGAAATAATATGAATATTAACTATTTCATGTTGAGATGTGGTTATTTTGGCCAACTGTGCTTTTTTATAAAGCATTTACAAGACCACATAAAAAAATGGATTGAAGATTGCACGATGATTTAATGGTGAGGAAATATGGTTTCTTTGTTTACTCAAATGTTTATTTCGTTATGAGAATATCCTTAAAATATTATGAATATTAAATCCATTTCATGGTTATGACTTTTTGTTTCGACTGAATGCGGTTTTGGTTTAGCATTGACTTACCTAACTATAAGTTGGATAGCAGATTTAATGATGTGATGCAATCTAAGTCTGATTCATTCCTTATTTCTATGTTATTGTTTTTAATATCATTTAATGAATCTTGTGGCCATCCTTATTTATATTTAAGTTAACTATTAGCGGTTTAAATAATTTGATTTTTTTTATATTTATTTAAGGGTAGTTTTGTCATTTTCAATAAAGCTTATTTCTGTAAGTAATGTGTAGAGTATTGTAATTTTGATCGTTTAAAATGAATAAAATAAAGTCTTTCCTCTATCTTCCCTTTTGGTGATTGATTCTCCCTTCTAGGGTTGTATCATCTTTTCTTTCTCATTGTCTTTTGCATCCTTTCCTGTGAGGCTGTCATTTGTCTTATCTTTTCAATTTCTTTCTTTTGTTATACTCTTTAAGTTTCCACTTATATAAGGTGTTCCTTAACAACTAAAATTTATGAAAAAAATTCTATCTAGATCTCCACTTCCTTTGCTCTGCTTGCCTTTATTTTGTTTTTAGATTTTAAATCCTTGATTCCAAAGAGTTCTTTACAAAAAAAGGATTTACAGTCATCCATGGTCTTGAATCAATTCCTAGTGCCTGAGCGTGACATCAATGAACAGATCCATCTTGCCACTTTCCACTTTAAGAATAATCCTTGTGCAAACTTCCCCATCAGTCATCTACTTCAACTCTCACTTTGTGGCCCTTCATAAGCAGCCAGTCATAGATTTTGTTCTTTGCTGATCTGAAATCAACAAATCGCCTGCTATTCACATTTTGCATTGAACATTCAAAATAACTCACCCACATTTCTGACACAATTGCATCCCACAGCCTTCCAAAATGCTTAAACATCCATCTCTCATGCAAATCTCATCACATATTCATCACCTCCCCCAATGTATTTGGCCATTAGATTGTTGTATTTTCACACACTAATCCCGTTTTCTCACCTCACAATACAACACCATTTTCTCGCCTCATATAGCAACTGTGAATTGATTTCAACTTCCGGCTGCAAATGACCTATGACTTTGCCTTAACCTTCAACACCAATATTTTTTGCTCTATACTGTCAACCATACTTGCCCCCTCTATATTTATCACTTTGTTTGTCTTATTGTGCATGGTACGCAATTTATCTATGTCCTAAAGTAATCCCAACAAATCATGAACTTGAACTCATAGTTGGCATCTCTTCATTGCACTTGTCGCACATCACCATTCCATGGCATGCCTTCACATGCAAGGCAATGCCTTGGTCTCACCCAACTGACATGGGTGAAAAGCACGTGTTGTTGTGCATGAAGATTTTTAAATTTTTTGTTAACTTTCCAAAGTTTTGATAATGTTCTTGCAAATTTATGATGTAAATTGTTTGTTATTGGTTGTGATGGTGTTATGGTTTATTTTTATTTGTTTGAAATTTGTAGGAGCTTATATTTACATGCATATGATACTATCTATTATGAAAACTTGGATTTGTATTTGGATGCTTATTTGGATTTCTATTCTATTATTGTTTATAAATTTCTTGATGATTCCCACTCTATGATCGGGCCTCCTCAATGGCTTTCTTTCTTTTGGATTTCTGTTGATGAGTCTTTTTACTCTGAATCTTTTTCCTTGGAAATTATTCAAGTAACTAATTCTAGTGGCTTGGTAAAAAGCGTAGCATAAAGCAAATCCATACAGGTTTTGGTAAATTAGCATTTTAATTGAATTTCAATAGCCTTGATATCCAATGTGTTTCAGTTCTCTCATTGGTTGATTGATTGATTGACCTAAAATTAGCAGATCAACTGTAACTTGAATAGAAGTGAAAACAATTGGCACAAAATAATTTTTACATCCCGTGCTGCACTTAGCATGGGCGAATGAAGAATGGGGATTCATACAACTGACCCGCAAAGTTGGGATATGGCTGGTGATAATTGATTGGGTGACTTAGAACTTATTTGAAACTTCTAATTTCTTCCAGCCAACACTAATCTTCATGAAACAACTTCATCTCATTCTTACCGTCAATAATATTTTCATGCGCTCTGTCTTTTCATTCTTACAAATTTTTTATTGCAGGTATTTCATGTATGATGAGTTGGAGCATTCTTGTATAGAAGATGACCATATTGTCAATGTTTTCTCATTCTCTAAGGCTTATGGAATGATGGGATGGCGTGTGGGTTATGTTAGTAAACTTTTACCATCTCCTTCTATTGCAATTTCTTTCTTGTTTCGTTGTTATTCATTCATACAAGGTCTATAAATTGAGTAACGGTCTTTCTTGGAATGATCTGATGGCCCTGTTGGAGGAAATGAAAAGAAAATGTAAATTAAAATGGTAATGAAATTGAATTGATTTCATTTTCATTCGCTTGGTTGAGAAGAGATTGAATTGTAAAACAGTCACTTTTCCCGGTTTGAAGGACTAAACAATGCATATAAAGAGTGGACGCAAGTGCTCTTCACTCCATTTATATTTCATTTTTTTTTCTGGATTCATGTAGAGAATCATAAAGTGATATGCTTATATTCTACTTCTCTTGGTAAAATACATAGCACCCAATTCTTATACATTTACATATCTAATACTTGATATTTACAAATATAACACTTTTTCTATGCATAAAAATATGCATTTCACTTTATAAAAATTAATGATTGTTATTTTTTATGTAATTTTAAAGATTTTGATGTTATTTATGTAAATATGAAAGATTAGATGTTAGATGTGAAAACTTATAAAAAAATGTGTGTTATGTATATAAATGCCCCCCTTTTCTTATAACTCACACCCAAACCAAAAAATATTTCCTCACCACTTACATTCCTCCAAACTCAACACAAAGTGAAATTCACACAAAACTCATTCTTCATTCATTTTTGCAAAGTACTGCACATAATAAATCATTATTTGCGGTAATGCAGATAGCATACCCTTCTGAAGTTGAAGGCTTTGGTGCTCAGCTACTCAAAGTCCAAGATAACATACCCATCTGTGCTTCCATAATAGGGCAGCGCTTAGCACTCTATTCCTTGGAAGTAGGCCCAGAATGGATAAGAGAGAGAGTACAGGACCTTGTAAAGAACAGAGAGATGCTCAAGAGAGCTCTTTCGCCTCTCGGAGATGAGTCAGTTAAAGGTGGCGAAGGCGCCATTTATCTCTGGGCTAAGCTGCCAGAGAACTATTCCGATGATTTTGAGGTTGTTCGATGGCTGGTAAGAAAGCATGGGATAGTTGTGATACCTGGAAGTGCAAGTGGTGGACCTGGCTACATTAGAATCTCATTCGGTGGGCTGAAAGAGGCTGATTGTGCAGTTGCTGCAGCCAGGCTTAGGAAGGGATTGGAAGAGCTGGTGAGAGATGGAATGGTATAGTTGTTTTTTTTTGTTATTATTAGTATTCTTCAATGATATCTTTCCTGAAATAAATGTGAATTGAGGGCAAGGATTCCAAATTTATGGGTTAGGCAATCATGATTATAAATTGGAGAAATTGATTATAAGTGTAAAATCTACTATAATGGAGCTACCAGATTTGTTATTTCTAAATGCAAGAGATGTTTAATTCATTCTTCTGTATTGGTGTTCTCCTTTTATTTAAATGTGTTAATTTTGTTTTAGTTGATCATAGATGTCTGTCTGATGAAGCGAATTTTTATACTAATATTTATGGCTTAGTGTTCTTCCTCTTATGGGATTAGATGGAACTGGGTTGAGTGGGTGACCCTTGTCTCCTTCAAATTTGTGGTAAACTGTCTTGATGCTATATAAATTATGGTATATTATTGTTTCATAATTATAAATTATTTATTTTTGAATTTACAGTCGTTATTTTGATTTAAGTAATTATAAAAAGGTCACTTTTCTTTGTTTGATTGTATGTGCTTGTAGTACCTTTTTTTTTTTTTTTTTGGCCCAAGGGGGGAGGGGGGTTTATATTATTATTGTTTTATTTATGTTGGAGACTGGCCAGTGAACATTGGAGCTCTTAGGAGCAGTTTGAGACTACTTTTATTTTTTTATTTTTATTTTATTTTTTGATTCAAAATAAGATATGTTTGATAGTGATAGTTTATTTAATATTTAAAATCCTTAAATATTTCTTTTAAGTATTTTAAAAAATAAATTTCAAGTTTCCATTTTATAAATTATGTTTTTAAAAATATATCAAAAGGGGTTTTCACAAAAATATGTTTTTAAAAATTATATAAAATAAAAATATAAACTATAAAATAAAATTAATTTTAAAGTCTTGTTCTGTTGTATCTGTTTTTTTTTTTCTTGGCCAATTAAGAAATATGTGAAAGGATTTTCACAATTATTATCTTAAAGAATGCAATAAATTAATTAAAGTATTCATCTTAATTGCTAACATTAGTATTATTAGTGGCATAAAAAAATTTTAAATAAAGATAAAGAACAACTGAAAACTATTAGTGACAATTATGAAAATTTTAAATCTATGTTTATTCTTTTAAAAAAAAAGATAGAATTTTTATTCCAAAAAAAAAGAAATTATAAAAACCTTAAGGGGGATAAATCTTAAATTTAATGCTCAAAGAGCAACAAAAGAAATTTAACAGATAGATTCTCATCTTAGACAAAAGAGAAACAATGAACAAATAAATAAATAAATAAACTAAAGCATCAACAAGCAGTAAAAACAGGAATCATCTGAAAAGAAAAAGTCAAAAAGCTCCAAGTGAACTGCAAGACTCTCAACCTGTAAGAAAATCTTGCAATATATCTTGAAAAGGAATAAACAAAATATATATAAAGCAAAGGGAATAACTCAAAAAAAGTCAACAAGAGGCTCAGGCTTAATAAATCATTCTCTAGGAGCAACAAATATATGAGCATCTAAACTTCAAGAAGAAGAGTTACAATCACATAAATGTTACCAGTAAAAAAACAGAGAAATGATAGCATCAATGCCAACATAGCCAAAAACAGTCACCAATAAAAAGAACCAACTAAGGCATTCAACAACATAGCACACAAGAGCAACAAAACCAACCCCAAAGGAAAAATCACAGGAGAAAACCAACCAACAGGCAAAAAACCAAGGCAACCTAAGCTCCAGAACTTGATGCCACCAAGACAGAAACAATAAAAAAACTAGCACAACTAACTAGAGAAAAATCACCACCAGCAAGCAGGAACAACACCGTATAGAGAAAACCAACCCAAGCAAAACAACCAGATAAAACCAAGAGGTAATAGACACAGCCCAACAGAGGCCCCCTCAGGGCAACTACCCAGCCAACCAGAAGAAACAACAGCCCATAATAGACACAAAACAACCAAACCCACTAGAACAAAATAGCAACAACAATAGCCACAAAAACCAAGAGAACAAAATAAGCTCAGGGTCAAAGAAAACTAAAAGGAAAATACATATAAAGAGAAGGTTTAGGAAAAAGATAAGTGAAAAGACTTAGGATCAGCATGATAAGTTTAAGAGAAAAGAACCAATAAATATCTCCAACTCCCAAAAAATGAAAGGTACAAACCTCTCATCCTATAGAGGGTTGCATATACAGGCAAACCAAAAGAGAACTCACCACAGCCATCCCAACCACAAAACAGAAAGAAGACCAAACTAATAAAAGTCATGAACGAAAAAGGATAAGAAGAACACCTCTAACTAAAGCAAAAACAGATTAGTGAAGCCTAATGTATGGGATGCCAGTTTTATCAAGCTTAACCAATCCTCAAAGGATGAAAGAAAGATCACGATTAGAAAAAAATAGTAAGATCATTCAAACTAGTGCTCATATTAGCCAGAAAAATCTGCACAAGAATTCCCTTACCTAAGAATATGAGAAATTTTATAATCCACTTGAGAAAGAAAATTCATAGTGATCTTAGATAAATAAAATAAATTAGAATTACCAACATCATCAAAAAAAGAGAAGTTTCATCAGCAAAAGAGCATCAACTTCAAGCCAAAATTTTGAAATACATTTACTTAAACAGATAAAAAGTGCATGGAAAACATCCATGAGCTCAAAGATAAATAATGTAGAAGAGGTAGACAAGAAGCGACAAACCACCTTACCATGAGAGTCTCTCAAGATACCACCACAATCATATTTCTCCTTAGAAACATAACCATCAATATTATCTTTGATAAAATCATCTTGAGGTTTAAGCAATAGACAATTTTATAATTAAGGAAATTAGAATAATGAGGGAAAGAAATACCAAATTTGCTATCAGTAAATTTATAACCGCTAAAATTGTACCCTTTAATTAGATTAGCTTTAAGCAAAGAGATGATTTTATCTTTGGATCTAGCAATGATACGATAATGATGCATAGGTATACCCCTATATTTAGCATCATTCATATCCATCCAAATATACCAAATGACAGTGATGGCCAGAATAATTTTAATATGACCTTTGGAAGTATTAAGGAAACAATTCTCAAGTAAATGCATAAGAGATAAAGTACCATCAAAATAAGAAGTATTAAAAACTTCATCATACCAAATCCAAACTTTAGCAGCTATAGAACCATTAGCAAAAATATGATTCACATTCTCAACATGATAGCAACAATAGCATTTAGAAGGTAAATAAAAGCCTTTATTCCATAATAAAGAATCCACAATAATGTAATTCATAAGAATCCTCCAAGCTATAACAGAAAAAAGAAGAAGGGATAATGTGATTCCAAATTTTATAAAAGACAAGATAATTTTGATTTTTAATTCTAATGAAGTGCCACATATCCTTAAAAACAAAATTACTAGAAGATGAGAGTTTAAAAAGAATATGATCATGCAAATGAAAATCATATTGAATATTACAAATTTTATTTAAAATCTCATATGGAACTAAAATATTTAATTGCTGCATATCCCAATTATTCTCCTTAAGAAAATGGTGAACTTTCAAAGCAGAAGTAGAATGAGTAAAAAATAAAGAGTGAATAGATCCATCTCTAAGCCAATTATCTTGCCAAAAATAAGAAGAACCAGATCTAATACCCCAAGAAATCAAAGATTCAACATTCTATTTAATGTTACAAAACCTTCTCCAAATGGTAGAATTACTTGCTTTGAAAAATTAAATTAAGGGATGTCTCCCTTAGCAATATTTGACATGCATAAATTTAGCCCAAATGCTATCTGTTTTCCTGAAATTTCACCATATTTTATAAGAAAAGCAAGTAATAGAATCCTAAATAGTCTTGCAACCAAGACTGCCTTCTCCATAAACACCATAACAATTGCTCTAATAGGTCTAATGCTTTCTTTTAGATGAAGAATTGGATCCCTAAAAAAAATTATTAATAAGCCTATTTATCCTTTTAATAATAGAGAAAGTGGGAACAGTAGTAGATAAAAGATAAATAGGTAAAGTGCAAAGGGCGCTTTTAATAAGTATAAGTCTAGCACCAAAAGAGAGTAAATGAAATTCCCAAGAAAAAAATTTTATTATTTAATTTTTGAATAGCATCATCAAACAAATGAGATCTTTTCACACTTCTATATAAAGGAGTCCTCAAATATTTAATAGGAAGTTGGTGATGAGAAAAGCCAATAACATTCTTGATACTCATAATCTTAACAGAAGAGATATTAGAAGAAGTAATAAAATAATTTTTATTACTATTAACATTCGAGCCACTTTCTCTTCCAAATTTATTCAAGAAATTATCCAATTTTTTAATGTAATGAATAGAAGCATTACAAAAAATAATAAAATCATCAACAAAGCTTAAATGAGAAATGGACAATCCACCAATAGTTCTGTAATACATGTGAGGCATTTTATGAAATAAATGATCAAGGCATCTAGATAACAATTCAATACTAATGATAAACAGAGCATCAGCTAAGGGATCACCTTATCTTAAACCTTGAGAAGAGGAAAAGAAACAATGTAACTCACCATTAAGCATAATAGAAAATCATGAGTTTTTAGTGTCATTCTTGATCAAATAAATAAATTGATTAGAAAAACCAAAAAATTTCAAAATTGTATAAAGAAATTTCCAATCAATATTATCAAAAGCTTTGGAGATATCCAATTTAAAAAATATGTTACCTCTCCTAACCTTAGCATCCAAATCATAAATGAGCTCTTGGGCTAAAAGCATATTATCATAAATGGATCTTCCTTTAACAAAACCAATTTGATTAGAAGAAATAATTTTTGGAAATAAAAGACTAAGCCATTTAGCCAAAAATTTTGTAATGAGTTTGTTCAATAAAGTACATAAGCTTATAGGCCGAAAATCACTCCAAAATTTTGGATTTTTCTTTTCAGGAATCAGCATAATGGATGTACTAGCAAAAAATTTAGGAATAGCATTACATTTTAAAAAAAAATCAAGAACAACATTAATCAAATCTTCATTAATAATAGTCTAACATTTATGAAAAATGAGAGTAGTATATCCATCAGGACCTGCCATAGAATTTTTATTCATATTATTCAGAATATCAAAAATTTAGATTCATTAGGCAAAGAAGTAAGCATAAGATTATTCACAATAGAAATAAGAGAAGGAATGAAAAAAAGGTTAAGAAATATCAGCATAAGAGCTATTCTTATTAAGAAGATCTCTATAAAAAGTAACAATAGAATCAACAAGACCTTTTTTTTTCCATGCACCAAGAACCATAATTAAGTTTAATTTTGTGAACATGATTGATAATTTTTTTCTTGCTAACCATGGCATGAAAATATTTAGTGTTTCTTTCACCATTTGAAATGTGTTTCATAAAATTTTTGCCTCCAATAGGTTTCTTCCATATCTTGAAGACAAGTCAACCTATCTTTAGTATTAGCCAATAAAGAAGATTTAGAGGGATCATTGATAACCTTCTCCTTTAAATCAACCACCTTATTTTCCATTTCAATGATGTTAGAAAAAAGATTCATAAAATAATTCTTATTCCACCAAATAAGAAATTATTTTAATATTTTCAATTTAATCCACAATCTTCTCATACCAAAAATAGCATCATCAGGTTTCAAAGGCTCCTTTCAATTAATGGAAATAACATTAAGAAATCTATTATCCAAAAGCCACATATTTTGAAACCGAAAATGAATAGGAGAAAAATTTTTTATAACATTAGTATTAACATTAATAAGCAAAGGAGAATGATCAAATAATGTTCTACTCAAATGCTCCATAGAAGTAATAAGAAAAAGATTAATCCGGTGTTGATTAAAAATCACCCTATCCAGTCTTTGACAAAGCCTATAATTATTCCAAGTAAAATTAGAACCAATAAAACTAATATCAGTTAGATGACATTCAAGAATCATATTATTAAAATCTTCCATGGTGAAGTTAGGAGAACAACCACGCCTTTCCATGGAAGAAGAAATAATATTAAAATCACTACCAAAAAACCAAGGCTCATTAATGGGAATAGAAAAACTAGAATGTTTCTCCCAAAGAATACGTCTACCACTTCTATTGCAAGAAGCATAAACAAAAGAACCAAATCAATTGAAATTTTCATAGGTAATTTTAACATTAATAACTTGAGATAGATCATCCAAAATCTTCAAAATAGAAGAATTATTCCAAAAGACCTAAATCTTGTTACTAGAATTAGCAAATAAATTGCTAAAACCAATCATTCTAGCCAGCTGAGAAATTTTATTGGGAAGAATAAAATGTTCCAAAATAGCTAAAAAAGAAATATTATGAATACAAATAAGATTTAGAATCTAGTTTCTAGTGGAGAGGGAACCAATACCTCTCACATTCCAAATTTAAAAGTAACCATTTATTTTTTAAAAGAAGAGCCAGAATGGGTAGATCTAGGCAAATTAGGAGGAAGGGTTTTAAGATTTTTATTTTTTTTATTTTTAAAAATGGCTTGAAACTTTATATTCCTATCCAAAACAACCCCATATGAAAGAGCTTGAATCGAAACCAAATTAGAGGAACTTTGAACAGCACAAATATCTTTACAGACAACTTCACCCTCATCCACTTCAGGATTTGAATGAAAATTTGGATTGGAATAAAAATCCAAAATAGAATTAAGAGAAGATGAAGAATTAGATATGTTCAAAGCACTAGTACCTTTATCTAGATTAGAAATTTGTTCATGATTCTCAACAACATTTAAATCCTTATTCAAATCTTTGTTATCATCAATTAAATCCGGTAAAGAATCAGGAATAAAACCATTGGAAACTGAATCATCATCCAAAGACTTAGAAAACTTATTATTATCCACATTAGAAACTTTCGAATGCAAAGAAGAGGAAAGAAGCTAATCATCAATTCCTATATAATTAACAGCCAGATCTTGGACCTCAAGATGAGCTTAGGTAACCTCAACCAGAAAAATAAGATTATCCCAAGAATCATCCCCAATAATAACATTAGAAATATCCTTGGGAACAAAAACAAAATTTTGAACCTTAATAGAAACTAAACTAGGATTAGGATCAGAAATTTCTTTAATAGGATTTTTCTTTTTAAGATGAGGATGAACAATGAAGCATTCAAAAATATCATGATCATGGATCTTGCAATGAGCACAAAAAACATGAAAATTTTTAAACTTAATCTTTTGCATGTAACCATATTTTTTCGAACCAAGCAAAATTTTTTTAGGATGACACTTAGTAATATCGAGTTCAACAAGAATCTGAGCAACAAAAGGTCGGGTTTTAGCAGTCATCTCCTGATCTATTTGCAATGGCTACCCAAGAAAAGCACCAACACCAAACATGAAATAATGATTTACAAAATGAATCCTCATATTAGGGAGAGAAATCCAAACAGGAACGATTGGAGATTCTTCCTTAATGTCAAAAGGAGGAGTTCATTTAAGCAAACACATTTGACAGTTAAAATAAAATAGGAACGACGAGAGAACACATGTGAATAATCTAAATCATTTGTCAATTGAATTAAAACATGATGAGGATTAATTAAGATGATCGAGAAAGCACCAGAAAGCTTCAGATTATGAAAAAATGAACGAATCTTTTCAAGATTAGGCCATCGCAAAGTAAATTTCCCAACCAAAATAAACTCATAAGGTGGAAAATAAAAATGGAAGATAATAAGAGAATAATTATAAAAGAATGGATAATTTGAATCAAGTTCATTTATATTCCATCATAAAGCTTATCCTTGAAGTGTGTTGACCTAATTTTTAGAATGAGCTCTCAACCCCTCCATCTTAGATATAGGACTTCTCTTAGGCTTTAAGAGTTTCTTAGTCTTAAGACACATCTAGTGATTAGGTGGACACTCTCGAAGACTTAGAAGAGTTAGCTATAGGAATAGGTCATGCCTTAGGGGTGTTAGGCAAATCTCCTACCCTTTAGCTTAAACCATTCCTCACTTTTCTTCTTTCAAGTCAAACTCCAAATCAATTCTATTTGATTTTCTCATGACTCAAATCAACTCCATATGATTGAAATCTATGATTGAAATCCATGATTGAAACCCATGACC
The DNA here is from genome assembly GCA_021442155.1 of Cymbidium sinense. Lineage (NCBI taxonomy): Eukaryota > Viridiplantae > Streptophyta > Magnoliopsida > Asparagales > Orchidaceae > Cymbidium > Cymbidium sinense. The sequence goes on from CM038221.1 coordinate 159,332,274, forward strand.
AAAATCCATCAAAAATTCCTAAGTCCAAATTCAAACCTATTCAAATCTTTGAGATTTTCTCATACTCCATTTATATTCTTATTTATATTTACATATATAAATGAAATATAAATTCAAACCCATCAAATCAAATTCAAAATTCTAAATCAATTCATGAAAATTTTCTTAAGTCCCTTTAATTTTCCATTAAAGGACTTAGCCAAAATCAATCTAAACCTTGATCAAACCACTTCAAATCCTTGAGATTTTCTCAAAACTTATTTATATTCTCATTTATATTCACATATATAAATGAAATATAAATATAAATCAATCCAATCAAATGCAAAAATTAAATTCCAAATTTAAAACCCTTGAAATTCCCTTAAATCCCTTAATTTTCCATTAATGGATTTAACCTAAACTTTGATCAAACCTATTCAAACTCATGGGATTTTCTCAAAACTTATTTATATTCTCATTTATATTCTCATATATAAATGAAATATAAATATAAATCAATCAAATCCAATTCAAAAATTAAATTTCAAATTAAAATTCTAAATCCTTTAAATTCCTTTAATGGATTTAACCAAAATCATGATTAAACTCTTTCAAATTCTTGAAATTTTCTCATGATTAATTTATATTCTCATTTATATTCACATATATAAATGAAATATAAATTTAAACAATCAAAACCAACTCCAAAAATCAAACTCAAATCCACTCAAAATCAAATCTAAGCCTTTCAAGCCAAAATCTTGAAATTAGCCAAATCAATTCCAATCAAGCCAAACTCTTGATTTTCTCTCATGGTTCAATCAACCCTACAATCATAAGCTCATATATAAATCCAAACCTCAATCACTCAATCAAAACCCAAATCAAAAATCAAACCCAAGACTCCTTCATATTCTTCCGTTGAATATGAAATTTTCAAATGGATCAAAATCCATTTGACTTCAAACCACTTGTAAATTGATTTATATTTCAATCATAAGTCCATATACAAGATTAATCAACTTTAAATCAAGCCTTGACCAAGTCATTTGACCCACTTAGGCTCACTTGACCTAAAGTGACTTAAAGTACCCTTATGAGCCAACTTTTGATCCTAACCAATTTGGATTGAACTAAACTCATATATCACTCTCATCAAGATCAACAATCAACATGGGATGATTAGTCAATCAAATTGGGTCAAACCAAGTCAAACTTAGGGGTTGACCAAGTCAACACTTAACTTAAAATGAAACCTTACATAGTCAAATTCCATCATACGCCAAATTGATTGAAACCATTGATCTAAGTTCACTCATGACTTATGTTTGAACTTGACCAAGCCAACATTTGAGCCTAACCTATTGGCCCATTTGACCCAAGTTGACCCATTTTGACCTAAAGGGTCAAAATGTGTCAAAAATCTAAGCCAAATTGATTGAAACCAATGGGTCAAGTCCATCCCAAATCACTTGTGGAACTTGACAAAAGTCTCAATTGGCCAACTAGACCCAACCTAGCCCAATTGACCTTAGAACCAACATGACCTAAAGGGGTCATGTTGAGCCAAAATTGAACTTAACCCAAATTGATTGAAAACAAAAATACCAATCCGATCCATATGACTAACCTAACCTAAACCTACCCTTGATCTACCTCAAATAGGTCAAATGGGGCAAATATGTCAACTTGATCTATTTGACCTAAACGAAGTCATATGAGCCAAAACCAAATCTAATCCAAATTGAACCAAACCAAAGGAATCAAAATATTTCAAATGGTCATATGAACTTGACCCAATGGTTTGACCCAATTTGACCTATTGGTCAACTTGACCCAAGTTGACCCATTTTGACCTAAATGGGTCAGCCAAACTATCAAATGGATTCCAAATCCCTTGAAACTTGGCCAAACCTAGTTTATCCACATACCCAACATGTCCAAAGTGGAAAAATAGTAAAATGACCATTCTACCCTTAGGCCATAGAACAAATTTTGTCCTAGCCCATGGGTATTTTGGTCATACCCTCTTCACAATCACTTTAGGCTTTTCTAAAAGTTCAAGGGGACTTAGTGATGAGTGGTGCACCTAACCCAATGGGTTTGGGTCAGCCAATTTGGCCTATAGATCAAACCCGATCATATAGCTTGAAATTGAGCTTTCAAATTCCCTCTAAAGCTCAAATTCAACACATGGGAAGTTGGCAATCCACTCAAGGGATCAAACCGACCATGTGTACACTCAAAACCATCAAAATAACCTTCAAATCTCATCAATTGGATCAAAATGGCAAAGGAGGCATCGACCATCCGATTTCCATAGGGGGAGATATACTCCCCTAATTCAATAAAATTTGAATTGATTCACTGTCGATTGAAGCCTAGTAACCTTTAGCAATCATCAGAGAGCATTCCCAAGGTCTTGAGAGAGGATTAGAATTCTTCCTTTTCGGTTTTGCATAGTACAAAAATAGGGGAGGCAGAGTGAATTGCTAACTTCCTCTACACTTGATCTCCTTCCAATTCCTCCTACACACTTCTTCTAAGGACCAAGCCGAGCTACTCAAGCTCGCATTGGAGTTCTTATAGCAAGAAGAGGATCAATTCAATCAAAGCTGAAGCCCAAGTGAAGTGGTGTTGGTCCACCCATTGATCCACTCAATCCCAAGGCCTAGGAATTTCAGCAGGGCTTCGTCTCCACCAGATGAAGCTACCTCATCAATCTCGAGCGCCGGTGATCACCTCCGATGAGGTATGGAACTTTCTGACCATTTAGCTTAGGTGGTGTTGGTCTTTTGTGAAAGAAATGTTCATGGCATGTGAAATCTACCTTTGGATGGGTTTGTAATTATGCTTAGATGGTGTGGGTTGATTTTTGTATGATTCCATGCTAGATCGGGCTCGGATCTCCCCTTAGATCATGGACGGTCTCCATTGATCCTCAGGGAAGAACTTGGCTCATCTCAGCCGTCCATCCGCACGTTTTAGATGGATGGCTGAAATTATTTAACACATTTAGTAATTCATTTACCCTTTTAAAACTGCGGGTAAATCCTTAGCAATTCGATCTTTGATTGGACGACCGAGGATATTAGTGTGTGTGCCGCCACCGCCATTTGGATTGTGACGTTTAAGTCACACCCTCACAACACGATGCGTGTAAAGGTGCTGACTGCCACCGCCACGCATCGCGCTGTGAGCTGAGTATTAAGCAAGGATTAGTTAAGCAATTAATTAATTCCTAATTAATCCATGGATCTTCAAAAATGCATAACTCTTCATAGAAAAGTCAAAAAAATAAAAGGAAAAATGCTATGGAAAGATAATTTCATCTAGAATATTTTTAAAATGATTTTAATAGATTTTGAATTACCCTTTTCTTTGAATTTGGGTTTCTTTGGGAATCTTAATTAGCTAATTATGTTTTAATTATGTCATCAATTAATCTCAAATTTTTAGGGTTCATTTTAGGGGATGACCTCTACCTCCCCTAATTTTATTGAGATTTATTGAGGACTCAATTGGAGAAATTTCTAGCTCATTCCCTAATTACCCCTTTTATATAATTAAGAGTAATTAAGGTGTGATTAGTGGATTTACCTTATGATTAGGTTTGATTAAGGTCAGATCCAGTGAGTAGGAGATTTATGGAATAATTTTAGGGAATTTCACCTAAGCTACTCTAAACCCTTTTTCTTTCCTTAATCTCCCCTTAATTAAGGGTTTAACTCATTAATCACCCCTTTAAATCAATTTTCAAAAATTCTAAAAGTTCCGAACTTAATTAATCTAACTTGGGTAGATACTTAAGTGTTTAATAGCCTAAGTTTAATCAAAAAAATTAAAACCCAATTCACAAGTGTGAAAGGGTGTTTTAAAAGTATTTAAGTTAAACCCCTTAGCTTAATTAACTTTTAATTGTGAGTCAAATTGCATTAGGCCTTTTCATTATTAGGTGCATTACAATTTAAATTTCTTGTGGGTTTTATGTCATCTCATTGGCTCATAATTACTTAGTTAATTTTTCCAAGGTGATGTTGGTAAGGATTAATTAAGCTACTTAATTCATACCTTAACCTAATCAATGCTTAAAAATGAATTTAATTATCTAAAAATTAAAAAAATACAAAATACATGTGGGAATGGGTTAAGAACAGCAAACTCATCTCACCTTTTTAAAATTAAATCAAACTTCAAAAAATTATTTTAAAATTCACTATGATTTATTCTAAATTTTCTTATTCCTTAAGAATGTCTTTAGGAATTAAGTAAATTGAATTTTTTTACATACTTTCATTGCTTTGGATCTTTTCCAACATGTTAAGTTGTATGTCATGTGATTCATGCATTCATAATTTCATATTTCAAATTTTAAAAATGAAATTATTTACTTTATGTCAAATGTGCATGTGTTGGCTAAAGTAAAATATGAGTGGCTACTATCACTACTAAATCTAAATTATTTTCAAAAATACATAAATCAAATACCAAATCTGAAAGTGTGCTATTTATATCTTTAATTATAAGCTTTCATGTGATGGATTATAAAAGCATGTTAGTATAGGTTTCCTTTCTTTCTTATGTTGGTATAGTTTTGAATAGGAATTTTGGTGAGACATGAGGTTCATTTGAAAAGAACTAATGCTCACCTAATTCACATCCTATTCATCCCTATGCTACCATCTAAGAAGAGTTACCTACACTTACATACCTAAATTGCATAAACAAAATAAATCTATTAAACAACTTTTGCATATTCCTTTTTCATTTCATTTCTTTTATATACATGTTTGTATTTAAGGAAAGTGGTATATTAGTCTGGACAACCCTGAGGTTGCGAGGCTTTAAGTATCTTTAAGTAGGTCTTGTACCTTACACCTTTTGGTTAACAATGGTGATGTACATGCCTTTCTTACTTTTGTGTATGTATGTGAAATTTTGGATAAGGAAGACCTTTTCTACTTAAGAAAAATCATGCATATTCAACTTCTAAACTTTTCTTAAATGAATTACTTAGCATGCATCATAAAGTTTGTTAAGTATTCTCATTTGCATGTATAGATATGTTTAGGGTCCATCCATATGCATGCTATATATGTTGGGAAAGAAGTTAAGTAATGTGTGTTATGTGAATTTTGATTTATTTTATTTAATCTTAAAATGTCTTTCTTTTTGAATAGGTTTGTTTAGAGCTTGTCTAAACTTAGGATTGATTAAAAGATGTAATCAAAACATTCACCTAAATGAAACTAAAATATGAACCTACTTTAGAAAATTACTTATGGTTAGGGAAGGAAAGAGAAGTTCTTTTCTCTTTCCCTCTCTTTATAACTTAGTAATTAATTGTAGGTTTCACTTAAACTAAATTAAAACATGAAATAAAACCAACCCAAAATAATTAAATAATTTAAATGACCTCTAAGTTAAACATGTTCTTCATATTTAGAAAATTTAAACCTAAAGCCATAAGCTAAGCATACCACACAAACCTTCAAAGCACACACATTAACCTAAGTCACCACTTCTACCCTTAGGTTAGGTCGGTGCTTGATTTGATGTATGTTTTGTTTTGTGATATATATTTTAGACTGGATGTTAGGGTGTATGCTCGTAGAATGAATGGTAGTACGTTCTTAGTCTAACTATTCTTTTCTGTAGGGGATTGTGCTTAAGGGGCGTTATCATAAATAAAAATATAAATGCTTCTTATTTACAGGTGCTTATACCCCTTTTCATAATCCATAGGCTAGGTGGACTTAGTCACCCATGTGTAGGGTGATAAGTCTAATATACATACTTGAGATGTGTGTGGTGTGATTTAACTAACATTTATTTTGCAGGTGTTAGTTAGATTTATACTTTTTCTTTTCATGTAAAAATTTGTATAATTAGGATTTTAGAATAATTTATTATGGGGGATTAGGATGAGTATTGGTCATAAGATCCTATCTTATGCACCATGTGAAGCCTTGGAGCATTCACCTTCCAACCTTCCAAAAGAGGAACCAAAAGAAGAAAGAAGAAGAAAGAAAAAAGAAAGAAGAAAGAAGAATAAAGCTTGAAGACCCCCATAATAATAAATTCCTTTGCTTAAATTGTAATTTAATTCATTTGTAATCTGGGTTGTATAAGGGTAGAGTTCGGCTAGTCACATTTGATATTTTCAGATTTGTACGGTGGTGCCCGACCACAAACGACCATTTATTCTTTTTACAATTAGCTTTATAAATTGATTGATAATTTGTTTAGCTTTTGCATTAAGTGGTATGTTTTTCCTAGTTTCTTCCTTTCTTTATGTATGGCCTGGATGTGGATTAGGCTCTTTAGGAAAAAATAAATCTTTTACCCAACTTAATAACTCAAAATAAAATTAAACAACTCATAACCTCATCTAAAGCTTAGGATTAAAATCAAGATAAAAAAATTAGCAACCCCTTAGATGGATAATCATTTTCTTTATAATATTATGCACAAATGTATTTTATTTCACTCTTAATTGGAGGGCTTCCATCTTTTCCAGAGAACCCAACTTGACCTGTGAGAGCCGTGGTGGAAACTCACCTCCTCCCTTCTTGTTGATTTTGGCCAATAATTTGATTTCTCATGCATTAGTCATAAAAATTCTATTATCTTGAGTCAAAATGATTGTCTAAAATGAAAATAAAATAAAATTTAGAATACATGAGATTTAGGACATTTGAAGCATGTCCCTTTACATGATCTAGTCTCTTCAGAGAGTGAGTTTAAGAACTTAGTCTCTTTCTAAATAAAAATAGCCTAGCTATCTTGCATAAGCATAAAGACTTGCCTACATGTATTTAAAAATGTAGGAGGAGTTAGTTGGCAGCCACCCCCAGGCGGTTGTAAGTCCAAGCTGTCGGGTGGTTTGTCCTCTCTTGTGGATGCAAACCAATTACCCATTTTTTGCCTTAGATTTAGGTTGTGCTTTCGGCCCTCACTGAAGCTCCCTAGATTTAGGTTTTAAGGTTGCTTCTCTCCTTTGTGGGTCATAAACATAATTCCTCACATCTTAGGCATTTTCTTAATCTTGTGTTAAGGAATCTTAAGTTCTAGAATTCTAATAAAAATGCAACTTAAATAAACTAAATCAATTTCTAAAATGTAAAGCCCAACTATAAGATAGTTTGAGATGCTCGCTAGGTTTCCTAGCATCGTGGGCATCTCCTACTTATCTTTCATTTTAGCTTTGATAATAACTCCCTCTTTGATTAATCTTGTTTTGATCTTCAAACATAAACCAATCGATTGATAGGTCCTCCTATTTAAATCTTCAGAGACAATGATTATTTACGTTAATCGAGAGTTTTTCTAAGGGATCCTGTCCCTTAGGATGTAAATAACTATGAGGGCTTGCCCCTATAGAAAACTTAACGAATCCAGTTTAAAATAAACTATGCTTTACTATTCCATATAAAGTAGGGGAAGAATCTCTTGTACATATGCAAACTCATCGTCCTTAGGAGTCCTTATTGAGGTGATTGGTTCCATTAAAGGGCAGTGATTTCTATCTCTCGAGATATTACACTATACCTTGACAACGTATCCGATCACCTGAATAAGTATATCTGCAGATCTACGTGACATCCTAAAAAGATGAATTTCTATAAGGACTCTTCTTTCTTTTCTTCACAGATTTGAAAGGCGACTCCCCAATAGGAATTTATTCACCATAAAGTGCTAGAAAGTCATATTTGCTCTACAGTAGTAATTGTACCCTCGAAGCCCTTCAATAGTGGAAAACTAGAACACGATATTTTCTCAAAAATTGCCCATTTCTTTTAATAATATTATACTCAAGTACAAAGTCGCACAAAGTTAAAGAGGCAAATAAAAGTCAATAATAAAAGTTTATAAAAGTAGAACGATTTATTAAAAAAGTTATAAGTTCAAAATATGTTGACTTTATAAAAATCTATTAAGTCAATTTTGTTGACCTACAACTTCATAACAAGATGTGATAAAGCAAAATCAACAAAGGCTACAAGCGCATATTATGTCATATACATCCCAATTATCATCAAAATAGATTGAATGACTGAACAAAAAAGAAATTACAGGTCAACATTGCAAAGTTTGAGGTAAGTTCACTTCGATGACCATCGACGTAGCCTAAATAACATCCGTTTGTGAAACAAATTGCTCAGGAATATTCAAAACATTGAAAATCCCTAACATAAATATCTACCTTGCATAAAGTGACACACAAATGTGAAACATACAATCATTTATGTATGTGGGGAGGTGGTATTTTTTTTTACAAAAAAAAAGAGGGACAAAAGAAAAGAAAAGAAGATAAAGTTAAAATAAGTGAATAGTTATTGTCATTGCAAATTAAATAAATTGAGTGAGCTAGACTAAAACTAAATAAGTTAAGTAAATACATTATATATATATATATATATATATATATATATATATATATAACCTAAACTAATGTTAAATAATATTAAATTCAATATTTATTTTATTGATAAGTATGCTATCTATAATCATAGCAAATATATATATATATATATATATATATATATATATATATATATATATATATATATATATATATATATATATATATATATATATATATATATATATATATATATATATATATATATATATATATAATCAAACAAGTAATGCATATATTGTTAACTCTAATTTTAAATGGCTTTTGGGCCAAGGCAAACTTTCAAAATATCTAAAAATGAACATAGTTAATGTTATCATATTTAAAGATTTAAACATATGTGAAATCCTATCTGATAGCCATAATTTACAAAAGAGAGTTCTTTTCCTTGGATGAATCAAAATCCCAGATTTTCTGGGACTTCTTACGCTAATCGCCACCTCGTATGCAGAAAACTCGGTCCTTCTTTTCCCATCAAAAGAATAGAAATAAAAATAAAAATGTAAACCTAAGGAAGCCATCCCATTAAAAACTCTCTTTTCACAGTGGCTCCCGGGAGAAAATATTACGTGCGGAGTCCGGACATAGCTTTACGTCCAGACTCTAATTGCTATGCAACACCTGTCTAATATTTAAAAAGACATTTTTTTCACTTAATAGAGCTGTCACTTGACGGCTTAACGACGCCGTTGACATTACCCCAGGCCCGGCCCAGCTCGTCTCGTTAAAACAGCGGGAGAAACGATGTTCGAATGAGCGAGAAAAATTTAAAAGAAATATATATATAGATTTAGGGCATAATATGTTTTTTTTTCAGACAAACTGAGCTCAGAGAGAGAAACAGAAATCTCATTTCATTTTTCGGGAAGAATCGTGAAGACAGAGAATGAATTCGGAAGTTATGACTTTGATGATATTGCGACCAATTTAGCGGATGATCTATTAAATAAAAATACATCGGTAAATTTTCTGAACCGTTTTAAATGGACAATTTTTTAGGATTTATTAGTGATATTCTTTGAAATTCTTTTATATAATATATATTTCTTACACTGTTAAGAGTTCTTTGCAAGAAGACTTTGCTTATTTTAAGAACTATTTTGCATATGTACTCTCTGTACTCTCATGAGAGTACAACCCATTTTGTCTTTTTTTTTTTCCAGATTGTTGACCCTGTTTGGATATAATATGTTTAGTATATGACATTACAAGCTATTTGGAGGTTGTTTGGTTGATTTTTAGGGCAGATTTATACGTGTACTCCAATGAGAGTACAAATTATTTTTTCAACTTTTTATCAAATTTTTTGGCCTGTTTGGAGAGAATATGTTTAATAAATTCCATTAAAAATAATTCTGAGAATGATTGGTTAGTTTTTAGGGCAGATTTGTATGTGTATTCTCTATACTATCATGAGAGTACACCCAATTTTATCATTTTTTCTAGATTTTTTAGCCTCTTTAGAGAGAATATGTTTAATAGATTTCATTAGAAGTAATTTGGGGACTGATTGGTCAGTTTTGGAGGCACATTTGCATGTATACTCTCTGTACTCTTATGAGAGTATAGAGCATTTTCTCATAATTTTTCAGCTATTTTGGCCTGTTTGGAGAGAATATGTTTAATATATTCCATTAGAAGCAATTTGGAGATTGATTGGTTGATTTTGGAGGCAGATTTGTATGTGTACTCTCTATATTCTCATGAAAGTACACCCCATTTTCTCATTTCTTTTTCAAATTTTTTGGCCCGTTTGGAAAGAATATATTTAATAGATTCCATTAGAAGCAATTTGGAGGCTGATTGGTTAGTTTTTAGAGGCAAATTTACATGTATACTCTCTGTACTCTCATGAGAGTACACCCCATTTTCTCATTTTTTTTTCCAAATTTTTTGACATATTTGGAGAGAATATGTTTATTAGATTCCATTAAAAGCAATTTGGAGGCTGATTGGTTAGTTTTTAGGGGAGATTTGCATCTGTACTCTCTCATGAGAGTATAGAATATTTTCTCATTTTTTTTCCTATTTCTTTGGCCTATTTAGAGAGAATATATTTATTAGATTCCATTAGAAGCAATTTGGAGGCTAATTGGTTAGTTTCTAGGGGAGATTTGCATCTGTACTCACTGTACTCTCATGAGAGTACAAAGCATTTTCTCATTTTTTTTCGAGTTTCTTTGGCCTGATTGGAGAGAATATGTTTAATAAATTTCATTATAAGTAATTTGGAGGCTCATTAGTTAGTTTTAGGGTCAGATTTACATGTCTACTCTCTGTACTCTCATGAAGGTACACCCTATTTTCTCTTTTTTTTTTCCAGTTTCTTTAACATGTTTGGAGAGAATATATTTATTAGATTCCATTAAAAGTAATTTGGAGGCTGATTGGTTGGTTTTAGGGTCAGATTTATATGTATACTTTCAGTACTCTCATGAGAGCACACCCCATTTTCTCAATATTTTCTAGTTTTTTTGTCTTGTTTGGAGAGAATATATTTATTAGATTCCATTAGAAATAATTTGGAGGCTGATTGGTTAGTTTTTAAGAGAGATTTATATCTGTACTCTCTATACTCTCATGAGAGTACAGAGCATTTTCTCATTTTTTTTCCAATTTTATTGGCTTGTTTGGAGAGAATATATTTATTAGATTCTATTAGAAGCAATTTAGAGGCTGATTGGTTAGTTTTGGGGTCAGATTTATATTTGTACTTCTCTCATGAGAGTACACCCCATTTTCTCATTTTTTTTTCCAGTTTCTTTGGCCTGTTTGGAGAGATTATGTTTATTAAATTCCATTAGAAGTAATTTGGATGCTGATTGGTTAGTTTTTAGGGGAGATTTACTTATGTACTCTCTGTACTCTCATGAGATTACAAAGCATTTTCTCTTTTTTTTCCAGTTTCTTTGGCTGATTGGAGAGAATATGTTTAATAAATTTCATTAGAAGTAATTTGGAGACTGATTAGTTGGTTTTAAGGTCAGATTTGCATGTGTACTCTCTATACTCTCATGAGAGTACATCCCATTTTCTCATTTTTTTTTCCAATTTTTTTGGCCTATTTGGAGAGAATATGTTTATTAGATTCCATTAAAAGTAATTTAGAGGCTGATTGGTTAGTTTTAAGGTCAGATTTGCATGTGTACTCTCTGTACTCTCATGAGAGTGCACCCCATTTTCTCATTATTTTTCTAGTTTTTTTAGCCTATTTGGAAAGAATAAGTTTATTAGATTCCATTAGAAGTAATTTGGAGGATGATTGATTGGTTTTTAGGAGAGATTTGCATCTGTACTCTCTATACTCTCATGAGAGTACAGAGCATTTTCTCATTTTTTTTTTCAATTTCTTTGGCCTATTTAGAGAAAATATGTTTATTAGATTCCATTAGAAGCAATTTGGAGGTTGATTGATTGGTTTTAGAGGCAGATTTGCATCCATACTATCTGTAAGAGAGTACAGTACATTTTCTCCCTTTTTCCAATTTTTTGGCTTATTTGGAGAGACTATGTTTATTAGATTCCATTAGAAGCAATTTGGAGGCTGATTGGTTGATTTTTAGGAGAGATTTGCATCTGTATTCTCTATACTCTCATAAAAATTTAAAGCATTTTGTCATTTTTTTAATTTCTTTGGCCTGATTGGAGATAATATGTTTAATAGATTTTATTAGAAGTAATTTGGAGGCTGATTGGTTGCTTTTAGGATCAGATTTGCATGTGTACTCTCAGTACTCTCATGAGAGTACACCCCATTTTCTCATTATTTTAGTTTTTTTTGGCCTGTTGGAGATAATATGTTTATTAGATTCCATTAGAAATAATTTGGAGGCTGATTGGTTAGTTTTAGGATTAGATTTATATGTGTACTCTTTGTACTCTCATGAGAGTATACTCTATTTTCTCAATTTTTTCCATTTTTTTTGGTCTGTTTGGAGAGAATATATTTATTAGATTCCATTAGAAGTAATTTGGAGGCTAATTAATTAGTTTTAGGGTCAAATTTGCAAGTGTACTCTCTGTACTCTCATGAGAGTACACATAATTTTCTCATTATTTTTCAATTTTTTTAGCATGTTTGAAGAAAATATATTTATTGGATTCCATTAGAAGCAATTTGGAGGCTAATTGGTTAGTTTTTATGGGAGATTTGTATGTGTACTCTATGTATAAAGTATTTTCTCATTTTTTTTCCAATTTTTTTGGCCTGTTTGGAGAGAATATATTTATTAGATTCTATTAGAAGCAATTTGGAGGTCGATTGGTAGAGATTTGTACTCTCAGACTCTCATGAGAGTACATAGTACTTTCTCATTTTTTCCAGTTTCTTTGGCCTGTTTGGAGAGAATATGTTCATTACATTCCATTAGAAGTAATTTGGAGACTAATTGGTCAGTTTTGGGGGTAAATTTGCATGGGTACTCTCTGTACTTATTTTTTTTTCAGTTTCTTTAGCCTGTTTGGAGAGAATATGTTCATTACATTCAATTAAAAGCAATTTGGAGGCTGATTGGTTAATTTTGGGGTCAGATTTTTATGTGTACTCTTTGTACTCTCATGAGAGTACACCCCATTTTCTCATTTTTTTTAGTTTTGTTGGCCTGTTTGGAGAGAATATGTTTATTAGATTTCATTAGAAGCAATTTGGAGGCTGATCGGTTGGTTTTGGAAGCAGATTTGCGTATGTACTCTCTGTAGTCTCATGAGAGTATAGACCAATTTCATATATTTTTTCTTGATTTTGTGGCCTGTTTGGAGAGAATATGTTTATTATATTCCATTAGAAGCAATTTGGAGGCTAATTGGTTTTGGATCGATTTGTACAGATTTTGTACTCTCATGAGAGTATAGAGCATTTTCTCATTTTTGAGCTATTTTGCATGTGACATATTTGTATTTGCGTAGGTGAATGCAGTAAATGAGCAGTGTGATGATGAAGTTGTGATGTCTAATGACCCAAATGTCGGGAAACTCCTTAGCACCATTGTTCACAATGAAACGGAGGCCTATGCACTGTACTGTGATTATGCACATTAAACTGGGTTCACTGTTAGGAAGGACCATACTAGTTATTGGCCAAACTCTAAGAAATTGAAATCAAAAGATTTTTTATGTGCAAAAGTAGGTCGGAAGAAAGCTACCAATCTAAACTGCACAGTTAAATTCCAGAAAATAGATACAAGGAGTGGTTGTCCGCCATGAGTGATGATGGGAATTGGAAGGAAAAAAATATAGAAAGCCGCGTTGAGCTACATCTGTGAGCTACGCGCGGAAGATATTTGAGGAAGCGGCGGCTATGTGAGAAGTTGGCTGGACTTCACAAAATGAGATGCTTTCAATTTCATCCAAAAAGAGAGAAGATCGAGGATTGCGAATGGTGATAGTAATGCATTAATATAACTGTTCAAGGAAAGATAAGCAGAGGATGGGATGTTTGCATGAGATGTCCAAGTTGATGAGTCATATTGCTTGATTATTTTTTTTTGAAGCAACGACATGTCAAGGATAGAATATGATTATTTAGGAGATGTCATAATTTTTGATACAAGCTATCGACTCAATAAATATAATCTTGTTTGTGCCCCTTTTATTGGAGTGAATCATCACTGGCAAAATGTCTTATTTGGAGTAGCCTATCTATCAGAAGAGACAACTGAGTCATTCACATGGCTATTCAAAATATTTCTCTGGTTAATGAGTGACAGACATTCTATAACAATATTCACTGATCAAGATCAGATAATAGTGAGAGCTATCAAAATTGCATTACCGCATACTCATCATAGGTTGTGCCAATGACATCTTTCAAAGAAATCTCCTTCGAAGGTACACTGCTTTAATAGTAATAAGACAGTGCAAAGTCTATGCTATACATGCATGAGCAAGTGTGACTCACAGGAGGAGTTTGAGCAAGCTTGGTCTACTATGGTAGATGAGGAAAATTTGCATGATCATGCTTGGCTGTCTGAGCTTTATAAAATTAGATGCAAGTGGTCCACCACATTCTGCAAAGACTCATTCTGTATGGGAATCTTGTCAACGCAACGTAGTGAGTCCATGTCATTATGTCATTAAATTCTTTATAGAAGTTATGAGGAATGAACATGATGAAGATTTCAACAAGGAATTGTTCTTGTTAAGACTAGTCAAATTTCAAACAAGTTATAATTTTACACAAGAAAGTTTTATACAATGTTGAGAAAGAATTTTGCATGGAGTTGGAGGATTAAGAAATGTGTCAGATGACAATCCCATGGAGTATTTGGTGAGAAACTTATAGAATAAATATACTTCCAAAACATTGACTGTCCATTTTGACAAGACATGCCTAAATGTAACTTGTAGTTGTAAAAAATTTGAAATGATGGGATTGCTTTGTGCCCACTGCATCCAAGTTCTTAGTCGAGAAGATATTGTGCGCATTTCGGATAAGTATCTTCTCATGCGATGATCAACCAAAGCAAATAGGGATTTCTACTTTGATAGTGCTTACAAGAACTTAAAAGATGTGCAAGGCAATGATGGAAATGAAACTAACATTATTTTAAAACTACATCAATCGATATGCATATCAAATAAGCATCAGGGCATAGGGTAATAAGATAGTTGAGGAGTATATGCTTGGATCCTTAAAAAAACTATCTGATAATGTCGACTCTATATTATGTGGGAATTCACCTCCAACTGACAGAACAACTAAGAAGATGAAGTCAACCATAGCAGATAAAGGAAATGACATTTTAAAAGATCTAGTTAAGCAGCGACCAAAGGGTGTTTCAAATGCAAGGCTTAAGAAATTTTGAGAGAGAACCAAGAAATCTAAGAGTAATTTTCTATTTGCCTTTGGAGTTATTGTATTTACATATTATTTTTAAACTTTAAACCATCCTACTTTTGTTGTCACAGAGACCAAAGAACAATCTGAGAGGGGTGGAGAACATGTAGAGTCACCAATTATAACACCTTTTTCTATTTTCCCTGAGTGCTTTTCTAAGGTATGCATGGAAAACCTGTCAATCATGCTGTTACATATCATTAACTACTACAATGTTCTATTTCCAGGAATTTAACTCAAGCTCAACAATCAATCAGTCGGCTGAAGGGTACACTAAGGTGATGATGGATATCATTACAGAAAAACATTTTAGTGCATGATATCATTTAGTTGTGTGTTCTTCAATTGTATATACGTTAATATCAGTTACAATCATAATTATGTCATTATAATCATTTCTGTAAGAGTAAAGAGATTCCTTGATGAGTTTCTTTTACTTAACACAGGCACATCAGCACTCACATCTAGGGGATTTGTTGAAGAAGACTTCGTTAGAGTCACAAACTTTTTTTGGCGTTGCAGTGAAATTATCTCTGAAAGTCAAGGCTGAAACAACATGTACTACTAAGCTCTCAACTAACGGTCCAATTTCCTTTTTTTAACTTTAAGAAGATTAATTTATGAATGACTCATTATATTGATAATTGCTCTGTTCTCCTCTTTAAGATTTCTAAAAAATCTAGATAATCATTAAGCTTTTTGAACTGATCAAAATTAAATGATCCAATTAGTTTGGAGATGTTGCAGCACTACAAGAAAGCATGAGAGCTAAATCACTTTAATGCCCATAATAGGTGGTCATTACCCTATTAGCTTATTAGCTTGTGTGCTTGATGAAGGTTAATTTAGAGCAATAAGTAGATGTAATAATGATGATGCTGAAATGAATAAGTTAGGATACATTGCTATTGCTTTGTAACAATACTTTTTGTAGCTTTTAAGCTGTTGCTTGTGCTTCCAGAACCGATTTGTTCCACGTAAATATGTTGTGCTTCTCCTTTCTATTTTCAGTTTGTAGTATTATGTATGTGAATAAGAATAATGGTTTATTAATGTGTCTGGTTTGATATAATCAAGTATCATTTAGAAATGATTTTGTGTGATGATTTTTTTCTATTATTTTACATTATTATAATTAAGGTTCATTAATTTGTGAAGCAAGGAAGATGAGAATCGTGTTAAATAAATTGATTAATGAGCAATTTCCTTCTATTCCATGCATTTTTTTTGCTTGTTTCTTCCTCAACATTTATTTATTTACTTTTGATTTATTTTGTCTTGCTTTACGTCCATTGATGTCATGGATTACTCATTGCTTGGTTTTAACGAGGGAAAAATAACTCATTAATCATCGACATGAGGCAATTTTTTTATCTTTCTTCCAATTTGATTATATGTATATTTTGATGCTTGACACCGGACATCAAGCTGCAAGGGTCTGAGGGTCCTTACATTGTTCAACTAATTTTTTTTGCTTGTTTATTTCATGAAGGTCGTAATGTGTTCCAACCGCCAATAGAGAGATGAAAGCATTATTTCAATCAATTAGGGTATTTTTTTCATGAAAAATGTTCTTTAAATATATCAAATCATTATGGTTTAAATTTAATTTTATGCTATATGTCTAATATATTCTCAGGCGTTTATAACAATGTGTGGTATGTCAAACAAAAATAAAATGTGTTAGTTCTTCATTCTTACACATTCTTTCCACAAAATGGGTAATTTGTAATTCCTTTGTTTCAATTTTTAGGTAGATGATGATGAAGGCTTAATTATGTAAGTGATGATGTTGAATCCAGACTATCATTGAACTCACATTAAATAGTTTTCAGAGAGAGAGAGAGAGAGAGAGAGAGAGAGAGAGAGTATATTGAATGTAACTCAGATCGATCTTTGATCCTTTATTTATAGATTTTGGTTGATATTACTTGCGCTACATGATCAGTCAGATGTACAAAATTTAAAAAAAATTAAAAGAAACCGTGTAACTCTTGATGTGGTTGATTCTCAAATTCTACTTGAGGTGTTCTAATGATTTAATAAATAGGTTCGATTTGAGTTAACAATATTCGAATTGGGTCAATCTTGGGTTAAGATTGAACTGGCATCTAGCCGCTTATCAAAGTAGACAATTGTGCAAAATATATAATTTAAGAAAACTAAAATTAAGCCAAAGATTAAAAGAAGCTATTAAGATCAATAAATACACTTTATAAGCAAGAAAATTATTATTTGTTGGTAAGAATGAAGAAAAATATTATGACCATTTTGTTAGGTGCTATGTAACCTTGTTAAGCGTGAAACAAATAAAGCTATATTTTGAATATACTAAAAGGTCATTTGGAATTATTTTTATTTTTATTTTTCCATCTTTTATTTTATTTATATTTTGATTTAAAATGAAATATATTCGATAATGATAATTATTTCAAAACCAATCAAAATATCTAAAAATTATTTCGAATATTTCTATAAATAATAGTTTATATTTTTAAAAATAGAAACTAAAAATATTTTTTAAAACTTATCAAATAAAAATATTTGTAAAAATAACATAAAAATGACTTATAAGAAATAAAAAAAATAAAAGTAATCCCTAACATGCACTAAGCCATAAAATTAGAGCAATTCAAGTTAATTAAAGTTAATCGAATGATTGTTTAACATTCCATAATGATTTTTTTAAAATAAATTTTTATTGTGTGCGCATTATTTATTCAAAATTATTAAGCACATTTTTAATAAATTTAACTTAATAAACCTTTTATTTTAATTTATCAAAATAATATTTAAAAAAATGTAATTTTGAGATTAATATCATTATTTGTTTGATAAATTCACTTTCCAAAAAAATTTTTGAATGATTTCAAGAATTTTTAGATTATTTAGATGACTCATTATATTTATTTGATATTTTTTAGCTATTGTAAAATCGTATTAGTTATTGGTATCAAATAAAAATAATAAAATAATTTACTGTCACGACAATCAAAACATAATAGAGTATAACTTTCATATATTCAATTAATATCACAATAATCTATAATTTCAGGAGAGTACAGAGAGTACACTTACAAAATAGCACGAAAAAGCTAATATTCAGCCTCCAAACAGCTTGTAATGGAATAGATTAACATATTTTCTCTAAACAGACCAAAAAAATCTGATAAAAATTGAGAAAATAATCTGTACTCTCATGAGAGTACAGAGAGTACACATGCAAAGTAGCTCAAAAAAGCTAAAATTCATGCTCCAAATAGTTTGTGATGGAATGTAATAAACATATTCTCTCCAAACAGGCTAAAAAAATTGAAAAAGAAAATCTATACTCTCAGGAGAGTACAGAGATTACACCTGAAAATAGCTCAAAAAAGCTAATATTCAGGCTCCAAATAACATGTAATGGAATGTAGTAAACATATTATTTCCAAATAGGCCACAAAAGCTGAAAAAAATTATGAAATTGGTCTATACTCTCATGAGAGTATAAAGAGTACAGATGCAAAATAGCTTTAAAAAGTAACACATCAGCCTTCTAATTGCTTCAAATGGTTTGTAGTAAACATATTCTCTCCAAATAGACTAGAATAAGTGAAAAAATTGTGTAAATAGTTTGTACTCTCAAGAGAGTACAGAAAGTACACTTGTAAAATAGCTCAAAAATCCTAATATTCAGGCTCCAATCAACCTGTAATGGAATCTAGTAAATATATTCTTTTCAAACAAACCAAAAAAAGCTGGAAAAAAAAAGTGAAATTGGTCTGTACTCTCATGAGAGTATAGAGAGTACAGATAAAAAATAGCTCAAAATAATAACCCAACAACCTCCAAATTGCTCAAAATAGTTTGCAGTAAACATATTCTCTCCAAACATGCTAGAATAAGTGAAAAAAATTGAGTAAATAGTATGCACTCTCAAGAGAGTACAGAGAATACACCTAAAAAATAGCTCAAAAAGGCTAATATTCATGCTCCAAACAACCTGTAATGGAATGTAGTAAATATGGTTTACAAACAGGCCACAAAAGCTGGAAAAAATTATGAACTTGGTCTGTACTCTCATAAGAGTACATAGAGTACACATGCAAAACAGCTCAAAAAAGTAACCCATCAGCCTCCTAATTGCTTCAAATGATTTGTAGTAAACATATTCTCTCCAAACAGGCCAGAATAAATGAAAAAAATTGAGTAAATAGTATGTACTCTCAAGAGAGTACAGGGAGTGCACCTGTAAAATAGCTCAAAAAGGATAATATTCAGGCTCTAATCAACCTGTAATGGAATGTTGTAAATATATTCTTTCCAAATAGGCCAAAAAACTAAAAAAAAATGTGAAATTGGTCTGTACTCTCATGAGAGTACAAAGAGTACAAATGCAAAATAGCTCAAAATAACAACCCAACAGCCTCCAAATTGCTCCAAATAATTTGTAGTAAACATATTCTCTCCAAACAAGCCAGAATAAGTGAAAAAAATTGAGTAAATAGTCTGTACTCTCAAGAGAGTACAGAGAGTACACCTCCAAAATAGCTCAAAAAGGCTAATATTCAGGCTCCAATCAACCTGCTGGTTGCCTCAAAAGATTCCCCTATGATAGCTTCCTCAAGAGATTCCCCTGTGGTCGCCTCCAAAGGAGCTTCCCCCATGCTAGGAATGATAGGACCATGCTGTCCATCAACTGCCGCCTCAATAGCAGCTACTCGCAAATCAATTCCATTAATTCTCTCGATTATTAATGCTTCAAAATATGATACTCTCTCTCCTAGGGCCTTGAAACTGCAAGTATCCTCTCTACAGCAAAGCTTTCTAAATGAGTACTAGCAGAGGGCAGGCTAGATACATTAGAAGGGGGAGAATATCGAGGAGAGACATATGGAGATTCAGTGGGGGCTGCGCTAATTGGACTAAGAATGGGACTGCTATCGAGCTCGACATGGGTTGTTTGCTGGGTAGGGGCAATGTTTCAAGGAGCCAGGTCTCCTCTTCTGATATGTCCTCAAATGAAAGGAAGACCTGTATTACACCGATAAGAAAATATGATGCTTTACAATATGAATAAATATATTATAATATAAATAAAGTGAAATTATTTTGTGTCACCTGGTGTCTTCCCAAACCAGTGAAGGAGTCATCTACAAACTTTATTTTTGGCCATCGTAACATACGTGGCTTTGTAGAAGGAAAGGGTGGCCTTATGATGCCTATGTGCTCTGCCGCCTAGATCTGCAATAAATATTTATATAAGTTAACTTCAATGCATCAAATAATACATATATGAAGATGTAAAATGTACCATTAGAAGAGTGATGAAGTCACTCATGTACCCGGGTGCCTTCTGTGACCAAATCTTTGATGTAATACCATCAAATTGTGAAACTAGAAAGGCCCAAATGGTCTTTGCCCAATTGTACTCAGCAAATTTTTCTATGTCGTCGGCATATGCAATCAATTACAATGCCACTCTATAGTTGTGATATATAAAAAATGATTTGAAAGCAAAAAAATGTATGTACAATTGCACAAACTGTGCCGCAGTCAACGAGCAATTCAAATTCTTAAGTTTATTCTTAAAGTCCACTAAGATGAACTTTGATAGTGGGGATTTCTGCCATATGATCTTCTCCCCTCTGTTTGGCATCCCTATAATTAATGCAACTTCATTGGGGGTGAAAGGAATGCATTGGCCACCAAAAAAGAATGCTTGCTTCTCTATATCCCAGTAAGACAGGATTGAAGTGATGGCAACTGAGTCTTGCTGAACTCCATGCAGTCTAATAAATTAATGCAAATGAAGCCTCCTTAAAATGGCAATAACTTCATTAGTAAAGTGTGCTGAAATATTATCGAACACCACTCTAATGGTGATAGGCCTGCATTTGGAAGTTATCCTTTTCCCAGACATGTTAAACTTTAAAATAAAAATTCAATTAATAAGAACATTATCAGCACAATGGAGGCCCAGAGAGTACATAAGCAAAGCAGCCAATAAAAGCAGGGAGTAATAGCTAAAAAAATTGAGAAAATACTTTGTACTCCATGAAAGTATAGAGAGTACACATGATAAACTGCTCAAAAAAACTCACCCATCAGCCTCCAAATTGCTTCAACTACTATGTAGTAAATATATTTTCTCCAAACAGGCCAAAAAAATCTAGAAATAAATGAGAAATTGGTCTGTACTCTCATGAGAGTACAGAGAGTACACATGTTAATCAATCTCTAAAACCAAATAATCAGCCTCCAAATTACTTCTAGTAGAATCTAATAAATATATTCTCTCCAAACATGACAAATAAACTAGAAAAAATTGAGAAAATGGGGTGCACTCTCATGAGAATACAGAAAGTACATATATCAATCATCCTCCAAAACTAACCAATCAGCCTCAAAATTACTTTTAATGGAATGTAATAAATATATTCTCTCCAAATAGGCCAAAAAATCTAGAAAAAAAAAATATAAAATTGGTTTGTACTCTCATGAGAGTATAGAGAGTACACATGTCAATATGCCTTTAAAACTAACCAATCAGCCTCCAAATTGCTTATAATAGAATCTAATAAACATATCTTTTGCAAATAGGCCAAAAACACCAGAAAAAAAATGATAAAATGCTCTATACTCTCATGAGAGTATAGAGAGTACACATGCCAATCTACCTCCAAAATCAACCAATCAACCTCCAAATTGCTTCTAATACATTCTAATAAACATATTCTCTCCAAACAGATCAAAAAACTAGAGAAAATGTGAAAATGATATGTACTCTCATGAGAGTATAGAGAGTACACATGCAAATCTGTCGCCAAAACTAACCAATCAGCCTCCAAATTGCTTCTAATGGAATCTAGTACATAATTTCTATCCAAACAGGCCAAAAAATCTAGAAAATAATGTGAAAATGCTCTGAGTTCTCATGACAGTACAGAGAGTACAGATACAAATCTGCCTCCAAAACTAACCAGTTAGCATCCAAATTGCTTCTAATAGAATGTAATAAACATATTCTCTCCAAACAGACAAAAAAAACTGGAAAAAAAAGTGAAAATGCTCAGTACTCTCATGAGAGTACATAAAGTATACATGCAAATCTGTCTCCAAAACCAATCAATCACCCTCCAAATTGCTTCTAATGGAATCTAGTATACAATTTCTCTCCAAACAGGCCAAAAAATATGGAAAAATATCAGAAATTGGGGTGTACTCTCATGAGAGTACAAAGAGTACACATGTAAATCTGCCCCCAAAACTAATCAATCAACTTTCAAATTGCTTCTAATAAAATCTAATAAATATACTCTCTAAACAGGCCATAAAATCAGGAAGAAAAAAAATATGAAATTGGTCTGTACTCTCATGAGAGTACAGAAAATACACATGCAAATTTGCCTCTAAAATCAATCGATTAGCCTCCAAATTGCTTCTAATGGAATCTAATAAATATATTCTCTCCAAACTGGCCAATAAAACTAGAAAAAATTGAGAAAATGGTATGTACTCTCATGAGAGTATAGAAAGTATACATACAAATCTAACCCCAAAACTAACCAATCAACCTCCAAATTGCTTCTAATGGAATGTAATGAACATATTCTCTCCAAATAGGCCAAAGAAACTGGAAAAAAATGAGAAAGTACTATGTACTCTCATGACAATATAGAGAGTACACATGCAAATATGCCCTCAAAATTGATCAATCAACCTCCAAATTGCTTCTAATAGGATCTAATAAATATATTCTCTCCAATCAGGGCAAATAAACTGGAAAAAAATGAGAAAATGCTTTGTACTCTCATGAGAGTATAGAGAGTACAGATGCAAATCTCTCCTAAAAACTAACCACTCAATCTCCAAATTGCTTCTAATGGAATCTAATAAACATATTCTCTCCAAACAGGCCAAAGAAATAAGAAAAAAAATGAGAAAATGGGGTGTACTCTCATGAGAGTACAGAGAGTACAGATGCAAATCTACCCTAAAAACTAACCAATCAGCCTCCAAATTGCTTCTAATGGAATCTAATAAATATATTCTCTCCAAACAGGCCAAAGAAATTGGAAAAAAAAAGAGAAAATACTTTGTACTCTCATGAGAGTACAAAGAGTACACATGCAAATCTGACTCCAAAATCAACCAATCAGCCTCTAAATTACTTCTAATGAAATCTAATAAATATATTCTCTCCAAACAGGTCAAAGAAAATAGAAAAATTGAGAAAATGGGGGTGTACTCTCATGAGAGTACACAAATCTGATCCTAAAACCAACCAATCAACCTCTAAATTACTTCTAATGAAATCTATTAAATATATTCTCTCCAATCAGGCCAAAAAAAATAAAAAATGAGAAAATGCTTTATACTCTCATGAGAGTACAGTGAGTACAGATGTAAATCTCCCCTAAAAACCAACCAATCAGCCTCCAAATTATTTCTAATGGAATCTAATAAACATATTCTCTCCAAGCAGGCCAAAGAAATTGGAAATAAAATGAGAAAATGTTCTATACTCTCATGAGAGTACATAGAGTACATATGCAAATCTCCTCTAAAAACTAACCAATTAGCCTCCAAATTACTTCTAATGGAATCTAATAAACATATTCTCTCCAAATAGGCCAAAAAAAAAAAAACTGAGAAAATGGGGTGTACTCTCATGAGAGTACAGAAAGTACACTTACAAATCTAACCCCAAAACCAACCAATCAGCCTCCAAATTACTTCTAATGGAATCTAATAAATATATTCTCTCCAAACAGGCCAAAGAAATAGAAAAATAAATGAGAAAATGAGGTGTACTCTCATGAGAGTATAGAGAGTACACATGCAAATCTGATCCCAAAACTAACCAATCAATATCCAAATTGCTTCTAATGGAATCTAATAAACATATTATCTCCAAACATGTCAAAGAAACTGAACAAAATGAGAAAATATTTTGTACTCTCATGAGAGTACAGAGAGTACACATGCAAATCTACCCCCAAAACTGACCAATCAACCTCCAATTACTTCTAATGGAATCTAATAAACATATTCTCTCCAAACAGGCTAAAGAAACTGGAAAAAATGAGAAAATACTCTGTACTCTTATGAGAGTACAGAGATGTGCAGATGCAAATCACCCATAAAAATCAACCAATCAGCCTCCAAATTGCTTCTAATGAAATCTAATAAACCTATTCTCTCCAAACAGACCAAAGAATTTGAAAAAAAAAATGAGAAAATGGGGTGTACTCTCATGAGAGTATAGAGAGTACACATACAAATCTGATCCCAAAACCAACCAATCATCCTCCAAATTACTTCTAATGGAATCTAATAAATATATTCTCTACAAATATGTTTTAAAAGCTGGTAAAAAATGATAAAATGGGGTGTACTCTTAAGAGGGTACTGTTGACCTCATTTTTGGATGAGGTTAATTTGGCATTTGAGAGATCCTAATCTCAAATAGGATTTTCTTAATTCAATGTTTCGGGCACCTCACCTAGTGTCCTAGAAAATCTTTTTGAGTTTATTCTAACCTATTTGATATAGGTAGAATCAATCCAAATTTTAATTTGGATTAACTCAAATAAATCAAATTAAAATGAATAAAAGAAAACCCATTTCATTTGAATTTAAATTGATCACTTGAACTCATTTGAAATCATACCTAAGTCACTTTAAGCTAAATGAGTTAAAATGAAATTAAATTTAAAATCAAATTAAATGGCTTAATTAAATCATAATGCAGTTGATCATCAAATTACATTATGGTATTAAAAAAAATAAACAAAACAAATTCAAAAGGAAAAAGTTAATCTCAAATCCCTAAGAAAACTCAAATGCAATTAAATCTAATCTCAAATCTATTTGAGATTAATTTGAAACATATCATACTTTAATTCAAACTAAGATGATAATGTCATATTGCATGGAAATAATAAAAGCAAAATAAATAAAAAGAGAAATAAAAAATGAAAATGGGAAGAAAGAAAATGCCAATTTCTTCTTCCACTTTTCCTATCCTCATCCCATACTACCTTCTAATCAAAGATGGTACTTCAAGTGAATAATCAAGCATAGAAAAGCCAACCAAAAAATAAGAAAAAAGAAAAAAAGGAGAGAACATAAAAGTTTCTGCCATGAGAAATAAGGCATACACACTCCCTCAAGGCAAGCAAAGTTTTCATAATCTTGCCAAAACGAAGCCAAACTAAATCCCCTTCCCTCCAAGTGTTCTCAACCATGGAACCATCAAACCAAATTTTGAATCCAAAGCTTGGGCTAGTGATCAAACCATAAGGAATTCTCCCACCTTTGAATTTTCTCTTGAAGAATGACTTCAATTGATTCCAGATCCAAATCACGCCATTATTGAACCCCTTTTCAAAGCTCCATGGTCGATCCATACAAGGCATGTTCTCGTGAGATCAAGCTATATGGATTGAAAGAGGATCTTTCAACAATCATGTATCACTTTACATCATCCAATTTGGTTAAGTATATCAAAAGATATTAACAAAACAAGTTGGATGGTCCACCCCGCAGGGTTTGAGGGAGAATCGACCGTGCTTTTAAAAGAAACAGATGGTCCGATCTAGTGTAATTTGATTAAATTCCTTTAGGAATCACGAATCGACCGTCCATCCGCGACGGACGCTAGATCGTCGGATCAACTCACGCGTGTGACAGCATCTTGATCCGCGGTAATCGGGATCTACCGTCCGATCTCTGATCGGACGGTCCAAAACCAATCCTGCTCGATTTAGCTAAAGCGTGCGGGACCCGTCACTTAAAAATGTTGAAAATCGTTAAAAATAGATTAATTAATTTAAATAAATTCAGAAAACTTCAAAAATTCATATAAAATCAAAGAAAATTTCAAAAAATATAAATAAAAACTCTATGGATTCAACTTGATGAGGGGAATCCATTGAAATTAAAATCTTCAATTTATATTGGGTTATTTTTCCTTAATTTAGGTTTAATGAAAAAAAATTAAACCTTAATTAATCTTAAATTATTTATCCAATTAATTTGAAACTTTGGGGAAGTGAAGCTAATCTTAAAACACATCTTAGATAAAATTTTAGGAATTTAATTCTTTGAATTCAAATAAAATTGAAATTTTATGTGTATTAACCTTTAAAAATTAAATTAATTACCCTTTAATAAAATAATTAGAAAACTTTAATCTAATAATCTTAAATCAATATAATTAACATCAGAATACTAATTAAACCTAACAAAACCTATATAAACCTAACAGATCACTAATTAACTCAATTAGGTAATCAAAAGAATAAAATAATTCAATTAAATAACCTGAACTTAATTAAATCATAATAAATCAATTAGTTAACTAAAAATTATGAATAAACCCTCATTGGAAAGGTATTTCAGTGAAGAATGAGAAAAAATAAAATCTCTTAATTAATCTTAACAAATTAAGCTTAATATAGGTTTTAATAAAATAATTAAAACCTTAATTATGCTTTAATTACATCTCTAATTAAACTGAAACTTTAGGAACATAAAATTGGAATGAAACCCCATTTGTCATAATTATCTGAAACCAAACTAGTTTATAAATTTGGAATTCTTGAATTTCCAAATCTCTAGGTCAATATGAACTAAATAATAATTAAGAATAATCATTAATTCATTAAATCAACAAATAAATTGAACCAATCTGAAATAAACATCAAAAAAACTTAGGGTAATTCATTAAAACTTTCTAAGTCAGAGAATTTAATCAAATATCAAATTTTAAGAAAATCAATACTTAATGAAAATCAAATATAATTAAAACAACTTAAGTTAAGTTTAATGAAATACTTATCGTTAATGAATTTAAATTATGGACTTAAAATCTAGATTAATCAAATTAGATCAAGGAATTAACTTAAGTACTTTAGGTTGAGAATAATGCATGCATAACCCTAAGATATTAATTTATATCAATGGACTTAAAACTTAAGCTTATAACTCCATGATTTGAAATCAAACTTAAATCAAACTCCTTAAAATAACATAAGCTAAATTAGATGAAATATATATAACTTAATTTAAAATGAAATAAAATAAACAAATTAAATCAAATAAAATAATTCAAACAAATGAAATAAACTAAATCAAATCCAAACATAAATGAAATCAAAAGGATTAATTAAAATACTTAAGAATTTTAGTTAGACTTTTTGAAACCTCATTAGGATTTAGGATGTGGAATAAAGTGAGTTTCACCTAAAAATGAAATTCATTCTATTTCTCATTCTTGAAAACTTAAATACAACCTTAACCAAATAAAATGAACATAAAAAATAAGAATTAAATTATTAAATCATTTTAAGTGAAACAAACCAATGGTAAAAATTAAACTAATTCAAATTTCAAACTTCAAAACTTAAACTTAAAGGCCTAACAAAGACTTACCACACAAACCCCACTTCTACACACACTAGATTATTTAGGCCACGACCTAAATCTAGGTTAGATCGTGATTTTTTTTTAATCTCCGTGATATGTTATGTGATTCACATGTGGTGGTGTATTGCTTTATTTATGTCTAGGCTTGTTTGTTCGTTAGACTGGATGTTAGGGCATACTTTCTCGATTTAACATTATTTTCTGCAAGGGACTGTGTTAAAGGGATCACTGTAATAAATAAATCATAAAATTATTGTTTGCATGCAGGTGCTAAAAATCACTTAACATAGTCCATAAGACATGTGGGCTTGGCAAGCAACTAATGTTAAGCCCGCATGTTTGTAAAATATAAACTGCTTGGTGTGTTGTGTGTATTTCCTAACATCTATTTTGCAGGGCTTAAGATTTCTTTTAAATTTTAAATGTAAATTTGAGCTTAGAATTAGGTTAGGATCTATGGGGTCTAGGATTAGTAGAGTGACCCAACCAGGAGATGGTGCGTGGTCCCTGTGGAGCCGATGGATGTCCCTGAAGAAGGAGACTTTCCTGGAAAGAAGACCCATAGATTTAAACTTGTAGTTCTAGGCCGGGTTGTATAAGGGCAGAACTCGGTTGCCCATTTTTCTTTCTTTCGGGGTGTACAGCAGTACCCGGCTGCATTGGCCTTTTTCCTATATAATTTAATTTGGCTTGATTTATTTTGGGTGTGCAATAAAAACATCATACTTTTCTTAGGTTTCTTTCTGTATTATGTTTATACTGTGATGTATGCCTGGACGTAGGCTCATAGGATAAAGTAAATTTTTTACCCAACTAAATCAACTTAAATGCAAAAATAAATACAACTCATAATATTCACATAAAAGCCTAGGTATTAAAACAAGATAAAATATGTAGCAACCCCTTAGCTGGATGTCATACATAATCATATTATTTCACTCTTGATTAATGAAGGAATTCCATCTTTACATAGGCTTGACCTTTGATAGCCTATGATGGAAGTACACCTTCTTCTATTTTGATTTGGCCCATGATCTTTTTCTAATTGCATGCATTAGGCATAAATTGTATCCTTGTGGCCTAAATGAATCCTGAGTTAAAAATTATTAAAATATGAAAAATGTGCATTAATTATATCTTCATACCCTACATGATCTTAGGGGTTAGGGAGTAAGTCTAAGTTCATAGATTTCTTTTCTAAAATTGCAACAGCCTAACCATCTTGCATTCATATGACTTAGCCTCATGGTTTTAAAATGCTTAAGGTGTTAATGGCCTCTCTCCAAAGGTGTTGTAAGTCCGAAGAGTCGTGGATAAGTTAGTTCCTTCAAGTGAAGAGAACGACCAATGATTCCCAAGCATAACTAGGTCGAGCATCGATATGTGTTAAGCACTAGACTAGGTTAAGCATCCTTTAGGAATAAGTCTTCAACCCTAGGCATTTCGTAGTCTTGTCGCTAGAATCTAAGTCCTAGATTTCTAAGAAAATGATAACTTGAAATCTAAAATTAAATCTCAAATTTGAAACTCAATCATAAGATAGATGAAATGTCTATTGGGAATCTCAGTATCAATAGACATTTCCTACTCTTTTCCATTTGACTCTTAAAAATAACTCTCTCCAATTTGGACCTCTCCCAATTGAATTTCCAAAAATCAATCCTTTGAAAGCTACCTTAGTAGTCTTTAGGAATAACCACTTATTTCTTTAATCGAGAGTATTCTTAGGAAGAGACCCTTCCTATGATGTAATTAACTATGGAGGCTTGCCTTTATAGGGAACCATGATCCCAGGATAAATTTGTCCTTGTTCTACTTTTTCATGTAGTTCAGGGAAAAATACTCTGGTACACGAAAGACCCATTAGCCTTAGGAGTCTTTTATTGAAATGATTGAATCCATTACAAGAGAGAATGTTTATCTTTCGAGATAATATGTTTATTTCTTAATGCCATATTTAATCATCTAAATAAAATATTCCTAAACTCTATGTGGTGTCATTTCTTTTCTCTATTCTATTCAGAGAGAAAAAGAGAAACCAATATGTACAGAGTGTACACATGCAAAATAGTCCTAAAAATCAACTAATAATCATTTAATCTGCTTGTAATGCCATGTGCATAACATATTTTATCCAAACAGTGTCAGAAATCTTAAAAAATATGATAAAATGGGTTGTACTCTCCAAAGAGTACATAGAGTATACATGCAAAACTGAAGCAAACAACTATCAAGCAACCTACAAAAAAATTATAATGCTATCGACTAAACATATTATATCCAAACATGCCCCAAATTTCATCAAATCCTTCATAAAATAGCACCAAACATCCTATAATGGGATATACTAAATATATGACAAGCCCCACAGTTCAAAATTTTGAAAATAATGATGTGTACCATCATGAGAGTATAGAGAGTACACATGCAAAATATCTGCAAATACCAGTAAAATAGTCTCCTTTCCTTTAAAGAACTCAAATGTTCCAAATGTTCTCCTATTCGACGGTGAGAACAACAGAGAAAACCCTAAATTCATTAAAGTTCAAGAATGCAAGAAGAAATACCTCATGCAGTCGCCTATAATACCTTAATTTTTAATGTCCAAGATGTAGCAAATCACTGAGGGAAGGTCGAACACATGCCTGGAGAGTGCGGGAGCTGAGCTGAGAAAAATTTCTGCGCAAAAAGAAATACCTAAACTGTTTTGTGCCAAAGAATATGGAACGACACGCATAATATTTTCTCCTCCCACTGTTTCAATGGGTCGGGCCAGGCCGGGCCCGGGGTAACGTAAATGGCATCGTTAAGTGCCGTCAAGTTACATCGCTGTTAAGTGAAAAAATGCCTTTTTTATATTGGACAGGTGTTGCATAGCTATTGAGTCCGACATACGTTGAATCCTTTCTCGACTCTGAAGAGGTTTTCTTTTGTTTCTTTTTTTTCTTCGGACGCTCGTGTTCCCCGATCCCGATCCACGATCGTCGCCAAAAATCTATCTCATTTCTGGTTTCTCAAACAGTAGGTTTCTATGCTTCTCTCCCTCTTTGTCCATTCCTCAAGCCGACTCTTTTCACTTCACGTATTGGCTTTCATCAATTTCTCTTCTACTCTCCTTCTCCCTCTCTTCACAACTTACAGAGAAAAAAAAATCTTTTATTTATTTATTTATTTTTCTTCTCCCTCTCCTTTCTCTCCCTTTCTCTCTCTTTCTCTCTTCCTTTCTCTCTCTTTCGGTTTACTGAAAGATAAAGAATTTTATTTTATTTTATTATATATATATATATATATGTATATTCTGCTCTCTCTCCTGCTCCCTCTCTCTCTTTCTCTCTTTTCTCATGATATAAATAGAGCAAATAATAATAATAATAATAATAATAATAATAATAATAATAATAATAATAATAATAAATAAAAATAGCGATAAAAATCAAAACATTGAATATATATATATATATATATATATATATATATATATATATATATATATATATATATATATATATATATATATATATATATATATATATATATATGGTTGCCACCTCACTTGCAAATATATAAATGAAATGTATGTGGATATACAAAATATATTACTTTTAATTTTATGCAGGTGTTCGAAAAGCCTATGTGCATCTTTTTAGATGGATAGGTTGGAGGACTTATGGTCGTGGTGTTGCAAATACCACCCATGTGTGTCTTTTTAGACGGGTGGGCAGGCCTAATTTTAGTAGAAATCTCCCCAGCTAGGGGAGATGCTACTAAAAATTTTACAAATATCTGGACTTATAGAGTAGTAATAAAACATACTCTTATGTGTTTAAAAAACCTAATTAAAAACAAAAAAAAATTCAGTCAAGGCTAATAGTAAATGCAAATAAAAAAAAGTGAAGAAGATAAGAATTCAATAAATTTAAATGAGGATTAAAGAATATGTACCTACAAGCAACACTTGGGTAATCTTCAAAGCTCACTCAAGATTTTTGAAAGTGTAAAATGGGAAGAATGAGAGATGGTGGAAAGGGAACCTCCTCATGTGAATGAAGATAATAAAACTTGCATATATTTTGAAATGACAATATGTTGAATTCAAATTATTTACATTAAGATGCATGTGAACAAAAAGGATCTGCATGATTTTAATACCATCATACCCTCAAGTTTATTGCCTCAAAATGCATGCAAGTAATTTAAAGAAATGAGTTATGCACATATTTCAAGGTCGTACAATGTATAAATTGTTATATCAATATGTGTATGAGTAACTGAAAATAATAAGTCAATTGACCACACATCCCAAGAAGAAAATTAGCATCCAATACATTGGAATATGTGTCAATATTTTTTTGAAATAATATGGCACATATTTCAAAGCAATCATTGACTTCTACTCATTACTTCAAGGTTTGTGCATATAATGAGATGAATTCAAATATAATGCTTTAAGAAGTGTGCAAGCAAGCTCAAATGATTTATACGTTCCACGAGGAGTGTCTTAAGCATAGCTTTAATTGCCTCGTAAAATTTATAAATTATATAAATTGCATAAAATTCGATGAAATTAAAAACAGACTTATATGGGTCACTTTATCTATATGGTGAAGTCGTAAGTCCCACTTAATCAATCCAATCCTCCTTGCAAAATAAGAGTTAAGAGGATTGATTCTAAATCAAATGCTCAATCACTAAGAAGAGAATTTGATTTAACTCTAGTAATGGTTGTGTTGATTGTAGAATCTAACCAGAGGGGGTTATTATTATCTAAATTTTAAAAATATCTATGTTAAATCATCTCAAATCCAAATTCATGAATAAAGATCATATACATGATCCTTTATTAGCAATTGAGCAAAGTTGACAAGGTCTACCCAGTGATGATTAGCTGATTGTAAATTTCGATCGGAGGGATTCAATCTCAAAATAAAATTATCAAATTATAGTATGAATGATCAAATCATTAAAATTCTGATGATGACTATGTTGAGTGGAGATTTCAACCGGAGGAGATATTCATCATCAAAATGTGCTTGCAAGTTCAAATCAAATTAATCAAAGTCAAATATCAATACAAATGTAAAATAAGATAAATTACTAAGTTCTAAATTATTAAATAAAATTCACTACTTATAACTTAAAATAAAACTCAATCCAACCCACCTTCCGTAGCTGTTTGTCAGAGGTGACAAATTAAGAAAACTCTAGCTCACAAAGGAGCCAATGTCATGTCAAGTACATAACTATATTCACTCTCAATCAATCTCATGCCAGCAAGGTTGTGGCCCGTGTCCTCTGACTATGTGGCTTGGCCAGTAAGCTCCACATATGATGCAGTTATGACCAGAGTTCTCTGATTGGGTGGCTGCCTCCAAGTGACACCATTATATTATGATCATGACTGTAGCCCGTATGCTCTCTAATGGCTCTATACCTTGAGTTTTGAACTATAGAGTGCACTTGATAGGGCAAAAAGCCCTCTGTCAACTAAGGTGGACTTAAGCTTGTCACCTTAGACAAACACCACTCCAGGTTTACAAGGTTCTCTTGGATGACACAACCCATGGCCGCTGACAAGGATTCTTCTATCAAGTTGGGTCGACTATCTCCTCTGACTAAGTAGACTAGGGACTGCGACAACCCAAGATGATGGAACCATGGGTTCTAGATCGGGTGCATCATCATTCCCCAACCATCCGCTTTAAGTTAAACATAATAAATTTCATAAAATCTAAATTTTAAAAGTCCACATGCTGCTAATATATGCTATGCATTTAGCAACCAAATGACTAGCCTTAATTGAAAGTTATCTCTCAGCATTGAGAGGGGTAATTAACTATAGGTGTTTGCGCTTATAGAAAACTTGAAACTAGATCTAAAGTCTTGATAAAATGAGGGCGAAATCTGTAGGTAGTGTCTTATCTACTATTCCATCTATCTTCTGAAAATTTCACTGACATAAATCAAACTCTTTTCATTGAGAGACATTGGCAAATTTTCAGAGCCCACAGATTTTTGGCAACTCTGTTGGGGACAGGTTTCTCTTTCCATTTTTGGCTAGTCAAATCCAAGCTATAATAGCAGCGGAGTATAATAAAGTTAAAATTTTGAAGTTATTTATAAAATGAAATTGATTGAAACTCAGAATTATTTTTATAATGAATGTAATTCTGAAGTTTTCAAAATCTCTTTTATACATAATTTGTTCTTATATTTTATCATATTTGTTCTATTGTATCTCTACCTTTTGAAAGTATATGGTGATATATCAATTGTTGATTACCAATCCTCATATTTCATTTACATAGAATGGATCTCTAGAACACACCCTTCATATTTCATTTGGCTGTTATTGACCAAAAAATTTCATTGGCTCTAGTAAATGTCACCTCCTTACCAGCTGAGCCATTTGTTCTTGGAAGGCATGATGCTAAGGCTTTCTCTTCTAGAGGTAAGCTAAATAGAGGACAACGAAGAAGAATGAATGCTGAGCTATGAGCTCAACAACTATTTCCTGAACCACCAATCACACAACTAGCACTACAGCCAAAAGCAAATGTTCTACCCGCAATAAATTTAAAATTCTGAAGTGGGTCAAGAGGAACAGCTCCACAGGTGAAATCAAAGAATATTTTTGGAATCAACAATGACAAGCTCTAACCCCTTAGAAGAGGCAGCCTGAGACTCTGTCTACCAGAGTGCACATAGTATTGAAGGTTGTCAAAGAAAATAGTCTTATGAAGAAGAAATATCAGGGGCCAGTCATCAGAGAAGCTGAGAAAGCTCCAATGGGGAAGTTGTCTTCAATATTAATAAATGCTAAAGACCATTATAAGTAGCCATTGTGCGGTGAGCATCGTTACACTTGGACCACGTGTCCAGGAATCTACCATCGAAAGGTCCCGACATAAGAGAAAATAAATCTAGAGGCCAAAGCTCCAAGAAGAAAATAATTATGGAAAACAACAAGGGTGTGACATCTAGATTGTATTCCCAGAGATCCTCCATTGATAAGGCCCGACAAGAATGGGTTCCAAAAAAGAAAATTACAATTAATGAGCCAATGGATGGTCCACACCCCGGAGAATCCTTCAGGGAATCCCATCACCAAGTAGCTCCATCTCCTTAGGAGGTAGTCAACTTTGATCGAAGCCCTCCAAATGAAGACATGTTCATGCCACAACCTGAACCTGAGATCTGTTGGAGACAACGCTCAGAAGTAAGGCTACAAGAAGAAGGTGAACATGATGATGACGATGACGAGGCCATAAGAATAGAAGTGGTCTACATGGTAGGAAAGATGATGATCTGCCTGGTACTTGCTTCCATAATCAACGTAGATTTACCATCTTACCCTCCGCTCCTCTTGAAAGATAGGAAGAAGAAGAGCACTTAAGTCCTTCCTTAGATGATCAACGAAGAGAAGAATCAGAAAGGGAGGAAAATCTTGCATATGCTGATACAACCACAATAGCCCAAGCACAAAGGCATATGCAATGCCACATGAGGGCAAAAGATAATGAGATTGTGCAGCTTAACACAAAGATGAAAGAAATGATGGCGCAAATAAATTTGATGATGCAAATGATGCAAAGGAATGTTGCAGTGGCACCAACACTAGCTCCCGTTCCAGCTGCTAATCTCCAGGCCGTTAATGCAATACCTATAAACCCATCTACTTAACCAGCACCCCAAACTTCAGGGGCACATAGTGCTCATGATGGGAGGAATGAAGTTAATCAGTTGGCATCCCAGCCAACCCCTCAAAACTTGGCCAGCATATCTGAACATGTGACCACTGCTCAACTGGAGACTATTTTGAATGAGAAGATCAAAGCTGTCATCGCTGCGGAGCATGCCAAAAAATTAGTAAATAAAGGTCGCCCGTACCCAGCAGAGTATGACCAGGTACATACCCCAAAGGTTATTCAATGCCAAAATGTAATACTTTTGATGGTAATGGTAATCCCAAATAACACCTAGCACAATTTAAAGCAATGTGTGGCAATACCGAAGGAAATGATGCATTGTTATTTTATCAATTTGTCAGCAGTCTAACATCAACTACTTTTGAATGGTATGTTGAATTGTTGAATGACTCGGCCAAGACTTTTGCCAAGTTAGAGACTATGTTTGTCAAGCGATTTGTCAGCATAGTAAAAAAGACAACTATTGCTGACCTCGCCTTAGAGAAGAGAAGAAAGGATGAGTCGGTAACTAAATATATTATCAAGTTTTGCATCTTCTTATCTATTTCTCGGCCTTTTTGACGAATGGGAGATCCTATAAAATGAAAAGCATTTCGTCCGGAAATAGGGAGCAGAGTTTTTAGACAGAGAAAGGTTTTGACAAAACAAACCTCTCTGATTTTCTGGCGTAATATGAGCATGAGGTGTTAACAACAACTAGAGGAAGAGCATGCAATCCAATTATTGATGAGAAACATTGATGATAAGATGGAACCATATATGTACATGGCTTCTATCACTACCTTTCAGGAGCTGCTCGATTGAGTAGCCAAGTTTGAGAAGTTAAATTTCTCAAAGTCTTAAAGTTATCCAGACAAACTAAAAAGAAGTAAACTTTCAGAGCCAAGGAGGAGTGAATCACACTCAACTTCTTATACCTCAAGCAAGGGTAGACGGGTAGTTTATAATGTTGATAAAGAAAAACAACCTATTTACATTGAAGAAAGAGTCAAACAACCAGTCAACCCTCAGCCACTTATCTTTGGAGGCAATGAGAAACCCCAAAATTTCTCAAGTGGTGGAGAGCGACCGGGACAATCAATGGGAGATATGGAACGTATACAACCATCTCTCAAAAAAAAGATGAATAAAGAATGCTCTTTTAAGAGAGAAAGTGTGGCTAAATTATTCTGCCAGACACTCAAAGCTGGAATGAAATTACCATAATGCAAAAGGGCAGAAGAATCAAATCAAACTGATAATCCACATTACTACCCATATCATCGAGTGGTTAGCCACCCAATTGAGGATTATTAAGTATTCAAAAACTGGCTAGAAAGAAAATACATGAGAGGTGAATTCACGCTGTCCAACAGTGTCCTTATTCACCCAAAGAAAGAATCTACAATGGTGGTTACGTCCTCTCCCGGGCCTTTGCAAAAAGATAAAGTAAAAGAAAAGTCAATTGAAGATGATTGATGGGAGACTATAGTCTCAAAGAAGACATTAAAAATGATAAAACAACTGAAAGGTGTCCCTTGTGTCAAGTGGAAGTCACCATTTGAACCAGTACTTGGGCTAAAAGATACACCAAAAGCAAATGCTTTAACCTCCCAAAGATACTTCAAGAAGGCTGTCATATTATAGCATGAGAAATAGTCTATTCAAGGTGAACCAAGTGCATCTAAGAAACAAGCAAAACAAAAGAAAATTAAGAAGAAGACTACAACACAAAAAATTATTAATAATCTGGAAGAATATCAGTAACTGACAAGGCAACCTATCAAGTTTGCTGAATTTATGTTGGGACTTCAAATCACTGAGAAAAGTAGAGAAGAAGATGATATTGAAGAACTATTGCCTAGAGAGACATGTCGGCTTACCTCGGTGACATCAGATGCCTCTCTACGAAGCTCTTGTTCTCGTGACATAGGGAATCAAATTATTTCATTAAATACAACATGTACAGATAAATTCAAGAAATTTATCCCATCAAGAAGAAAGATTCTCAAAAGGGTGATCCTCAAAGCCTGTCTGATGGTGAGAAAAGAAGATCTATGCTTCCCTGATTGGGATAATTCAAAATCTTCAATTAAATCTCACATTGAGCATATAAAATTGGGTAGTGATTCAAAAGCTTCAGGGATAAATAGTGATTGTGAAGGTGATACTTCTTCAGAAGAGTCTGATCTGATCCAGATAGAGCATCTCAAGTGCAACTAAGAAGTGGTAAGATATTGCAACCGCCACTAAGGAAAGACCCACTAAACAAAGACAAAGATAAAAATATTGAAGTCAATGAAAACATCATTTCTAAACAGCTTAGTAAGAAATCTGACATTGATAAAGAAATTAATTACAATATTCTATCACATTTGAGGAAGATCTCTGCACAATTGAGTGTATATGAGACCCTATTGATGTCAAAGGATCTCTGTGAGACCTTGATTCATACGCTTAAGGATCTAGAGAAATAAGAAACATATTTTGCAGAATGGTGTATGACTAAAGTTCTGCAATCTCAAGGTCTTCCAATGATCACCTTTTCTAAAGAAGACCTCATGCCTGGGACATCAGAACACAACTGCCCACTGTATGTTTCTGCAGAGAGCGATGGTATTATAATCAATAGAATTTTGATCAACCCAGGCTCATCAGTCAATCTCATGAGTCTATGAGCATTAGGAGGATTATCTCTCGACATTCAACATCTCAGCCGAGATAAGCTAATGATCCATGGCTTTAATGAAAAGGGACAGAACACTCTCAGATATTTTATACTTCCACTTAGATTTGGTGAACTTTATACAAATGCTAAGCTCCATGTGATAGATGATGACACCTCACTCAGAGCACTGTTGGGTCATCCTTGGCTCCATGAGTATGAAATGATTCTGTCCACTTTGCATCAATGCATGAAGTATCTGAAAGATGGAGAAGAGCACAGGATCCCTGGTAATCTTCAACTATTTCCTATCCATGAGGCAAATATTTATGAAGATGCCAAATACTTCCTCCAAAAGGATCCTAAGCCTCAACAGTCAATGTCATTAACCTTAAAAGCAAAAAATTGTTGAATGAAGAGAAAGAATGTATGAAACAAAAAGGAAGAAAGAAGGCGATGTCGGTTCCTCCTAAAACATCTGAAATATGATCCAAGCTAAATAGGCAAGTTCCTCACTTGGGTAGTGATACATAAGAAGAAGATAAAACTCCCATCAAGCCCAAGAAGACCTGTGAATCTTCTAGGAAGGGAAAGGAGAAAGCAAACTCTGATTCAGATTATGAGTTTGAATCCACCTATAAAAGTGAGGCTCAATGTGCCTCTTTAATAAGAGTGGCGGATCTATTGATGTCAGAAGATTCACTTGTGATCACACCAGTCCCTTCTCAATACTTTAAAGAAATTACTTCGCGATAAGTTCACATTATTGAGGAGTTGAAGACTTTTTATGCACCTCCTCTGCCCGGGAGTGATAGACCTGAAACCTCATTCTATAAGTTTGAGGATTATTATAATTAAGATTCTAATTGATTTATGCAATTTGATGAATCTAATGATATAATTCCCACAAGAATGATAAAATACTATCATCTAAAGATTCAAAGAATGATGCACAAATTGGGGGTTGATGTCAGAACGGATAAGTGGCAAGTTTGACGTAAATACCGTCAAAGAAGAACCTGTTATATGGTGACAAAAAGAAGAGATTGAGACTAAGATTAACAATGAAGATAAATTTTATGAAGTTAATCTCACAAAATGATGGGGAGGCTGCAAGCTGCCAACACCCAATGAACTCGAAGATGGTGGACAGGGAGCTACCATGGATGAGTTGAAGGAAATAAATTTGGGAACAGAAAATGATCCCCATCTAACTTTCGTTAGTGCCCTTATGCTTGATGAAAAGGTTCAAGAAATGAAAGCTCTACTATGTGAATTCAAGGACTTATTTGCTTGGACATACTCTAAAATGCCAGGCTTATCCCCTGATGTGGTAGTTCATAAACTTATCATTAAACTAGATGCGATGCCTATTAAGCAAGCTCCTAGGTGAATGAGATTAGATATTGAAGAACATGTGGTTGTAGAAACTAAAAAGCTCATTGAAGCAGGCTTCATTCGAGAAGAGAAGTATGCAAACTGGATAGCCAATATTATTCCAGTGAGAAAGAAAAATAGTCAAATACATATCTGCATTGATTATTGAGATCTAAATAAAGTATACCCAAAAGATGACTTTTCACTTCCAATATCAGAATTATTAGTGGATATTACTTCCAACTATGATATTTTCTCATTCATGAACGGATCATCGGGTTACAATCAAATCAAGATGGCTCTTGAAGATGAAAAGTACATATCATTCAGGATGCCAATTGGTATATATTGCTATACAGTCATGCCCTTCGGATTGAAGAATACTGGAGCAACATACCAGAGGGCTATGACTCATATTTTTGACGAGTTGATTCATCATAAGGTAGAATGCTATGTCGATGATCTCATCGTTAAAAGTATAGATCACAAAAATCATCTTGACGATCTAAGGATTATATTCAAGAGAATAAGAAAATACAATCTTAAGATGAATCCCCTCAAATGTGCATTTAGAGTCTCATCTAGAAAATTCCTTGGCTACATTGTACACCATAGAGGAATTGAGATTGATCCTATAAAAATTAAAGCAATCGTTGAGATGCCACCGCCAAAGAGTTTACGTCAGCTCTGCTCATTACAAGGGCAACTCGCATTTATTCAATATTTTATATCAAATCGATCGGGCAGATGCCAACCCTTTGTAAAATTGATGAAGAAGAATGCTCCATTCAAATGGGATAAAGGGTGACAAGAAGCCTTCAATAGCATCAAGAAATATCTATTGAACCCACCAATTCTTGTAGCGCCAATCCCAGGAAAGCCTCTTATTTTGTATATAGCTGCACTAGAAGAATCCCTCAAAGCATTGCTCGCGTACAACATAATGAAGAAGGCAAAGAAAATGCATTGTACTATATCAGTCGGAGATTTATAGGAGCTGAGGCAAAGCACTCTCTGATCGAGAAGCATTGCCTTGCACTGATCTTTGTTGCCCAAAAGCTTTGAAATTATATGTTATCACATAAGATAACACTCATCTCAAAGATCGATTCGTTGAAGTTCTTGATGACAGGACCTAGGTTGACAGGTCATTTAGCTAGATGGGCAGTTCTACTCTTACAATTTGACATTACATATATCCCTCAAAAGCGGAAGGGAGGTCCGTAGAGTTTCTCCCACATCCTATCACAGCAGACTCTCTACTTAATGAAGATTTGCCAGATGAGCAAATTTTGCTCATCCATGAGAGAGAGAGGTTGCAAATATGGAAAATGTATTTTGATGGATCATCGTCAATCAAGCCTACTCAACCTCTAAATCTTCCAAAAGTAAGAGTTGGAATCGGCCTTATTTTTATAACACCGGAAGGAGGAATAATGAGACACTCATATGGATTAACTAAATTCCAAACTAATAATGAAGCCGAGTATGAAGCATTAGTAGTAGGCCTTGAAGAAGCTATTGTTATTGATATAAAGAATTTGCAAATCGTTGGAGATTCTCAATTGGTCATCAATAAAGTCTTGGGTGTTTATAAGATCAATAAGCTTGAGTTGGCCTATTATCACAAATGAGTGCTCGAGTTGATGAAATAAATTTCAAATGCCACATTGACTCGAGTCTCTCGATCAGAGAATTGCAAGGTAGATTGTTTGGCCAAACTGACTAAGGAGATGGAGAGTATGAATGATGAATATATGATGATCAATGTATTCACTCATTGAGTTTTACAACCTACAAATCCACACTTCCCATAGGAAGAGGGGTTGTTAAGTATAAGCCAACATGATGCAACTTCGGTTCTTCCTCACACTTCATTGTAAGAATAAAAGAAATCAACTCAAGAGAACTTCGAGTTTGAGGAGTTTTCAGAAATACAACAAGAAACTTTCATAGCAAAAGTATTTGATGATTGAGGCAACCATTCATCGACTATTTTAAATAAGAGAATTTACCTAGCGGTAAATCATTTGCCTCACAAATAAAGAAAATAATACTACATTATGCATACGTCAATGACACGCTATACCGTCTTTCAAACAGATGTGGCTACGATGTTTAGGATTGGATGAAGTTAGGAAAGTAATAACTGAAATTCATGAAGGGCTTTATGGCGCCCATCAATCAGGTCCTAAGATGGTAATTAAAATCAAGAGAATGGGATATTATTGGCTATCGATAGTGAAAGATTGTATTGATTATGCCAAAAGTGCCACGAATATCAGGTCCATGGTAACATCATTCATCAACCTCCAAATCTGATACATCCGACGGTAGCATCTTGGCTGTTTGAGTGTTGGAGAATAAATATAATTGGCCCGATCGATACTCCATCATCAGTCGGACATCGATTCATTTTAGTAGCTGACTACTCCAAATGGGCTGAATCTACTCCATTTAAGGAAGTCATTGCTGATCGAGTCGTTAACTTCTTCATCAATAATATTGTATATAGATTCGGGGTGCCATGATGAATTATTTCAGACAACGGCATGACTTTCAAGAGTGCAAAGATATACAAATTAGCTGATCAGCATAAAATTGATTGTACTCATCAATCTACAATCCAAGGGCCAATGGTTTGGCGGAGGCTTTTAATAAAACCTTAGTGAAGTTTCTCAAAAAG
Organism: Cymbidium sinense; assembly: GCA_021442155.1. Classification (NCBI taxonomy): domain Eukaryota; kingdom Viridiplantae; phylum Streptophyta; class Magnoliopsida; order Asparagales; family Orchidaceae; genus Cymbidium; species Cymbidium sinense. The sequence continues at coordinate 159,374,346 of CM038221.1, forward strand.
ATTCTCATAAAGAATAAAAGAGAATGGCACACTAAAATGCAGGAAGCACTATGGGCATATAGAACAACTTAAAAAATGCCAACCAAGGCCACTCAATATGCTCTAACAATTGGAGTTAAAGTTGTTCTACCATTAGAAGTTGAGCTACCATCACTTCGAGTAGCTGTCCAATTCAATCTTACTCAAGATGAGAATGCTCATCTAAGAATGGAAGAGTTGGATGCACTTGATAGAGTTAGACTCCAAGCTCAACAAAGTTTAGAAATTTGTGAGTGAGGATGCCCAAAGCATTCAATAGTTCAGTATGCCCTCGAACATTCTAGAAAGGTGAATTGGTTTTGGTACTGAGAAGGCCAATCATCCCTCATCGCAAGATCGGTGGTAAATTTGAAGCTAATTGAAAAGATCCTTACGTCATAGAGAAGGTGTACGAAGGAGGACCCTACCAGCTTATTAACACGAATAGTCAATGACCAATGCCACCAATCAATGGTCGATATCTCAAGAAATATCACAACTGACTATGGATAAGTATATAAATACTAAAATGAATCTCGCACTAGTAAGGCTTCATGCCAAATACACATGTAATGTTACTTGAAGATTCTCTCATAAAATGAGAATGCATTTTCAAGTTGCTATGAAAGCCCCCTGTTAGACAGGGGGCATTTTTATATATTTAGCTAAGTTGACATCGTGCTTCAAGCTGAGATCCTTAGATAAATATACATTATAATTAGAATGAGCTGTATTTATTTATATTAAAGAAGTGTAAACTCTGTAATTCATTTTTGAACTAATCTGCAATCCCCCTATTAGACAGGGGGCATTTTTTATATTTAGCTTAGTTGATATCGTGCTCTAAGCCGAGATCCTCAGATAAATATATGTATTATGGCCAAAAATATATCACATTTATTTTGCAGATCAAACTTTGTAATATATTTCTGAACTTGTCTTCAATCCCCCTATTAGATAGGGGGCATTATTTATTCTTATTATCAAAATCTTCTAATCATCTCTTGTGAAACGGGAGGTCTTTTGTATATGTGTTTAGGTTGACATCGAGCTTTATGCTGAAATCCCTGAATATATCTATAATTGTTATTATTAAAGTTGGAGTTCTTACAAAAAAAAAAAAAATTTACTTCAATGCACAAAAAGACAGTCCTAAATGTCAAAAATTTCCCTCCAAGATTCATCAAATATCGAAGATCAAGTCAGAAAAACTCTCAATTCTGGAAGCTTCAATCAACTAAGTTGAAAAAATATCAACCTCTACATCTTCAAGTCTAGGACACAAATGGGTTCTAAAGGTCAAACTCAACAAGCCTATGAATGGTCGAGTTGATGATGCTCTCCTTACTCGACAAGCTATGATAAAAGGCCGTAGTGAAAGAGCTCTCGTTCATTAGTCTCATGATAAGACCACCAAGCCATCACTGCTTAAGTCAAAGACTGAAGTAGGCTCTAAATTTCAGACTCAACAAGCCCACAAGTGGCCGAGTTGCTGATGCTCTCCTCACTCAATAGGACATAAGAAAAGGCTGCAATGAAAGAGCCCCTACTCGTTAGTCCAATGATGATAGCTGCTCAATCTCAAACAAGATCCAGCTTAGTGATTACAAAAAAACTATAATCCAACAGATCTTTCTGCTTGATCGATGGACCAAGATAATCTGAGGAAACATCCCTCAACCCAGGGCTACCTCGAGTCAATTCATGTATTACCTACAAGGTGATATCCCAATATATTTTCAAACAGACTGATCAAGCACCAAGTGCATATCAAAGTCAATTTCCTCATCAAGTCCATCAAAATAGAAAGCACGGGACCGAGAAAGCAATTTCATAGTTCATACAAAGCCAATGGTCAAACTAAAAATATTTTGTAGTTATTCAGTCTATTAGAGTACTTATTACTGGATTGATAACTCAACATTATAGACCTAATATAAACCGGAATGCTAGGTCATCTGTATGCACCCTTTAACGAGTCCGTGAAGCACAATGCTAGGACAGGAGGATCTACAAATCCAAAAATAACCAAAACTCAACCTTTCACAAAGCCTATCAAAGCATTAAGCATAGGGCAGAAAGTACTCTTACATTCACTTGACAAGCCAACTGAGACAAATCAGGGCAACTCCCTTTACTGAGTTCGCTAAAACAGAAGTCAAGACAAGAAAAAATCTTAAGCTCTAAATCCACCATAAATAGCGCAGTCATCAAGTTCAGCATGAATAGGATGTTGGACTAGTGGCATCTGCCTTTCACGGCCTAAGTTACTATAGTGGCACAAAGTTATGATAAACTCAAAAATGGTAATCCAATGTCCAAACTAACCAAGCTCATCAAGATATCACAATAGAAAGTACATGTACTATAAAAGAAATAGAAAATCTCATTAATCTAAAGAAATGAGTACATAACTCATAAAAAAAGTACATCAAAGGAGATGATCTTGTATATCCTGAAGTCATGCTACAAGTGTAGTAAGTGTCTGGTACTCCGCCTCTGCCATATGTAACTCCTCTATAGCTCGAGCTAAGGCAGCCTCGACATTTGTCATGGCATGATGACGAGTCTGGTACCAGCGATGTTCTCTCTCTATCGCCCAACCTCATCTGTCCTGCTCCACCTGAAGGCCAGTTTTACAAGACATCAAGCTTGTGAGCTCTCTCCAGAGGCCTCGTATCCTATCTGAAAGGCTAGTCATCTCAGTCCCAGTATCAGTAGATCTCTACCGAAGCTATATTAAGGTCTGTGCACTCCTCTTAAACTCATCATGAGTTGAGTCAATAGCCTCCTATTAGATCCTGACCCACTCACGAAGCTCTGGTAACGAAGCTCAAGTCCACACAACTAAAAGGGATCTCATCTGCCTGACTATAAACTCCGCCTCCCTACACAAGCCCTCCCAGAATCTCAGCTCCATGTCCTCCAACCTAAAGTGACCAAGGTAGTCTAAAAGCATGTTGGCGTTGAAGGTAAAATGCTGAAGTGACTCAGGTGATCCAGGGTACAGTCGTGAGAGCAAATCTCATTAGAACTCTAAGTTATTGTCATGCATCATCCGATTTCTCATATCAGGACCTGAAGACGGTCGATAATAAATCTCAGATTGATAATCTGCTACATTTGGCACTATACAGATAGAACGAATAAATTATTATTAGTGGAAGAGATCATCAGTAATATAACTAAAATAGGCACATGAATGAACAAATACAATACTTGAAAAAGGTAACTTAGAGTGGCCAAGTGGATCATTGAGCGATGACAAGTGGCATTACTGTGAAGTCAAAAGCGGTAGAAGGGTATGCTGGAATGTAAGCACAGTAGTAAACCCCAACTTTGTAGCAACAGGTGTCTCCATAGGCCAGTGAGCAACGATAGAAGGACCAAGAGGTGGGGATGCGTCCACATGAGGAACTGGCATCTCAGGAACAATAGATATGGTCGGCTGAGTGTTAAAGTCCACCTCTCTTGTAAAAGGTGTCTCTCTAGGCCAAGAAGTAGTAACAGGGGGTCCAAGAGGTAGATATGCATCCATCTATGGTGTCATCATCTTTGAAATAGTGGGCTCTATAATAAAAATGCTTAGCACACCCTCTTCTGAATCCTCAAAGATGGTAGGCCCAATGCCAACTGACAATCTAGAACATGATGGTACTTCATCTGGTGTCAAAAGCTAGCAAGAAGCAGAACTCATGGACCAATCCGTCGAAGCTCTAGGAGGATCTGTCTGATAGACCCGCCTGTGCCTGTGAGAGGAAGAAGGCACCTCTATGCGGCTAAGAGATGGCTCCCTAAGCCGCACTCTGGAAGGAGTAGTAGCCTCTTCCATAGTGAATCATCCTACCACCTTGTAGCAATAAGAGAATAATATCGACCATATGTATTACTAGTCATAAAAGTATGCATGAAAAAGGTATATAAGTATAAAAAGGTGACGCACATCGCTACTAGGTCATGGAGTCACACGTGGTCTCGCGTTCTAGGAACTCCTAGCTGCCTAACTCTGCACTCATACGTCGAGCACCATGCTCCATAAAAGAAGTAAGAGACAAGCGCACCCAAGTCAATCTAATATAACTGATCCTAGTGTCGCTATGTGGAGGAGCCAAGCAAACGAAGCAGTACCCATCCTGAGCAAGTGAATCCACATCATCAAAGCTGTATGAAAATGAGTCTCCATTAGCACTGAATCCATTTGAAGAGTATCAACTATGCCTGGGATGAATGGTCATCCTTCATAAGTTGTGGCCTGAGAGAACCCAAACTAACGAGCAACTCTGCTAGGCTGATATCCCTCTAAAATCATTGAATGACCAAATCTATAACATAGCTAGCCAGGTCTCTTGTTAATGAAATATTCCACCATCCGTAGTGATCGTCCTCTAAAGAGCAAGGTGGCTCTGCCTATGCGATCAATGTTATCAACTATATCGACTCCAATCATGTTGTTAGGAAGGTCACCTAGATCTGGTTGGTGAACAAGAGAAAATCTATCTCTGACCAAGTGTGGAGCAAAGAAGAGCAAAAGTATCCGCTCCCTCTCTAAAGTGGAAGATGCTTGAGACAGCTGAATGATAGTAGGGAAACTTCTCTCTATGAAGTACGTAGGGTAAGCTAAGTAAGAGAAAGCTCCATGGATATGAAGGTGGATACATGCATACAAATACTGTCAAGGTAAAGTAATACCTTGAAGCTCAAGAGAACTAGACTCTGAAATGGTCCGCATAACCCTGTATGTGCGAGCAAGTACAACTGGAGCCAATGACAAACGCTCCTCGTGCAATTTGGTTGGCCGCTAATAGTACACTAGATCGCACAAATCCCTCCCTGACAGGCAAGACAAATGTAGACAACTAGGTGGCTAAAAATCCTGCTAAGAATAGATCCTCATCCATGTCAGGTAAAGCTGGAGATACGTGTCCAACTGTCATTGGAAGGCTCAACACTCTCCTCCGATAAGTGATCACCCCGCTGTAAATCTAGCTCAAATGGATCACAAGACTGTGTTGGATGACCAAATAGACCATCATCCTGTAAGAAACTGTGAATTCATACACCCGCTGGTATCATCGCTCGAGATCGCATAAGTAAATAGGCTGCTCTATACGTCTGGAAGTAATGCCTCAAGAGCTCAGGGTAAACTGCTGGCAAAATGAGTCTACCCCATCGATCATCATCATCTGAAGGCTGCCTGTGAAAAAGCTCCTCATCTGGTGGAATACACTCCTCATAGCAGTGACCAAAAATAAGAAGTCCTGACACTATATGTATATCTCGTAAAGTAGCAGTCAACTCCTCCGGGCCAACCTAACATGTACTATTGCTAGAAGCCCAAAACTCTATCATACCTCAAACCCAAGGAGGGATACTTGAGAAATCAAATAGAGAAGCATACACTACGTCATAAACCCTTGCTACTTGTAGTGTCTCTCGATGTGCCCGCAAAATGTAGCTGGCCCAAGTGACATACCCATCAGCTAAGCTAGGAATCTGGCCTACGGTCAAGTCTCGTGGCCACTCAAGTGCACTAGACTGAAGCTGACGATGGCCTAGTTATCTCGACTGCCCTACTAGCTCAACTGTGTCACTTGTCGGCTGCAGAATATCACATATCCCATAGCTGATATGAGCCACACTGCCATCTAATGGATTATACTCCCCATATTTTAACTTAATGGTGGATTCCCAATCTATTGGCTCCTCAAAAGTAAGTGAATTAGTAGCACAATCCGAAAGTAGAGGAGAACGTGTAAAAAAATCATGAAAAATATCACGCCCTCACAGCATATCCTCATACCGCTCAAGTCTATCCCTGACATCGGCATCCCCTTGAAGATTGTGTCTATCAATAGCAGTCCAGATAGCCTCCTCACTAGGCTCGCCCGGTGCCATGTCAGTGGATTTACTCCAACAAAACATCTCCTGCAAAGACACAAGAAGATAGATGCTCATTATAATAAAAATTAATAAGCACAAACAATCATGTGAGATATACAAAGGCATTCAATTGAACAAAGAAGGCGACAACAAATATGATCCGCATTAGGAGCACATCATATTAGTTGGGGGGCATTTATTGACCTACAACTTCATAAGAAGATGTGATAAAGAAAAATCAACAAAGGCGTCAGGCGCATATTATGTCATATGCATCCCAATCATCATCAAAATAGATCGAATGACTAAACAAAAAAGAAGTTACAGGTCAACATTACAAAGTTTGAGGAAATTTTGCTTCGATGAGCATCGATGTAGCCTAAATAATATCCGTTTGTGAAACAAATTGCTCAGGCATATTCGAAACATTGAAAATACCTAACATAAATATCTACCTTGTATAAAGTGACACACAAATGTGAAACATACAATCATTTATGTATGTGGGGAGGTGGAATGTGAATTGAGACACCTATTTTTTTAAAAAAAAAAAAGAGGGACAAAAGAAAAGAAAAGAAGGTAAAGTTAAAACAAGTGAATAGTTATTGTCATTGCAAATTAAATAAATTGAGTGAGCTAGACTAAAACTAAATAAGTAAATGCATTATATATATATATATATATATATATATATATATATATATATATATATATATATATATATATATAAAAAATAACGTAAACTAATGTTAAATAATATTAAATTCAATATTTATTTTATTGATAAGTATGCTATCTATTTTAAATTATAGCATGTGGAGTAGTTTGTTAATATATAAAGGGTTAGTAAAAATGTTAGTTGATGCAAATACGCAAAAAAAAAAAATCTCTATAAAATCAAACATGTAATGCATATATTGTTAACTCCAATTTTAAATGGGATTTTGGGCCAAGGCAAACTTTCAAAATATCTAAAAATGGACATAGTTAATGTTATCATATTTAAAGATTTAAACCTATGTGAAATCCCATTTGATAGCCATAATATGTTTTTTTTGGAAAAATTTGAGAGCATTGCCCAATTTTCATTCCAAAAGAAGATTAGATTACAAGTGTAGGGAAACCAAAAGCAAAACCAGAATTGAGATAAGAAGAAAACAAAAGAACTCAGACTGCCAAAAATTGGAATGTCCGGCATACCAAAAGCATCTGGGACGAGAGACGATGAAGAAAAGGGAGACCTGCGGTTACCTTCATAACCATCCGATGGGGGGAGGGGGCAGAAGATGCCACAGAAAAATAGCCCAGGTTGCCGAGAAGGTCATCCGAGTAGGGATCCACCAATCATAAGGAACAATCATTCAACCAGTTAGTCATCATAGTCCACCAAAAAAAGAACACAACATTGAAGAGAAAAGAAACAACATCAGAAATAGAGGGAAGGGAAGGAGAGTAGGGAGGCTTACTACTACTCCAATGCTTTATCAAGTCGAGAACATTACTAGGCCAAGAGTCCTTGATCTTCCATCTTTTCAGTTTAGTAGCTACCCTCCATTTAATCTGTGAGACAAGGGAGGAAAAGGGAGAAGAAGAAGAGGAGAAGATACGGTTGTTCCTTTCTCTCCAGATAGAATAAACCATAATCGTCGTAATCAAAAGTGAAGTCTTGTAATCACTTTGTTTATGAATTCATCCACATTGCTAAGAATCTATTTTAGAGAGGATTGCATTAAGAAGAAGTGGTCATTTGGGATCAGAGATCTGATCAATTTCATAGAAAATGGGCACTCAAAGAAAAGATGAGAGTGTGTTTCAGGAAGATTGTGACAAAAACAACAAGCAGATGGGGACCCAAGACCCCTCATAGCAAGAATATCAACAGTTCTTAAACCACCCAGATAGGCCAACCAGCTATAGAGAGCATAGTTAATTGCATGACCCTTGAACCAAATTTTTTTACTCCAGCTCACATTAAAATGAGACTCGAAGGCCACCAACTTGAATTCCTTATTTGTGGGAGGCTTATGATTATACCAAACAATTCTGTCCTCTCCACCCAAGATAGAGATAGTGAGAATCTTGTTAGAGAGTCTAGGATAAGCAGCATTAAAACCATTAGGTAAGCTCTAATGCCCATTATGAATCATAGAACTCAACTTAGCATTCACAGGTAACCCCAGCAGAAGGTGCCCTTTTGGCCCAAGGATATCAAATAGAGAACTTCCACCACACTAGGGATCCTGGAAAAGGAAGAAGTCACTTCCACTCCCAATTTGATAAATGAATTTATCTTTAAATTGAATGGTAGTAGACTTAACTTCTTTCCAAAGGGGGGAGGCTTTGTAGAGGAGAGAATTTCAAACCGTGTCATATTTAGAATTACACCATTTAGCAAAGAGAGATTCACCCTTGAGGATTTTCCAAACAATTTTAAGCTTGCTTATCAGATTAAGGGAAGAGGCCAAGAGAAGACCAGTGCCCCCTTTTTCTTTTGGAAGGGTGGTGCGAGCCCAAGAGATGGTATGTAACTTCTTAGCTTCCCTAGAATGGTAGAAAAAATTAGCAGTAAAGGAGCATATACGTTTGATAATACCTTTTGGTATAACAATGGAACAAAACCAGTAGGATAGATAGTTATTCATAGAAGATCTAATTAATTGAAATCTTCCCCCAAGTGAGAGGAACTTACATTTCCAGCCAGCAAGCCAAGCTTGAAGTTTGTCAAAGAGAGAGTTAAAATAAGCCAACTTGATAAGTCGTACAACCAATGGTAAACCAAGGTATTTAAGAGGAAAAGATCCTTGTTTGATATCAAGAATGTTGACAAGGTCATCCACCTTCCTGAAATTTTTAGAGAAACAAATAGAAGATTTATCTTTATTGACCTCCAGCCCTATATAGGACTCTAGAGACTTGAGGTTGAGCTTAAGGGATTCTAGTGTTGAGTGGTTTGCTTCCCCCATAGCCAAGAGATCATCTGCAAAAAGTAGATGAGATATGTTGCAGTAACCGGAGGAGAACGGGTTGTAACGAAGAAGGTTCACTTCCCTATCGATAAGACAAGAGAAGGTGTCCATAGCTATGATGAAAAGGAAGGGGGAGAGAGGACAACCCTGCCTCAGACCATTTGCAAAGGAGAAGAGATCTTTAATACTACCATTCAACATAGTAGAGAAGGGAACATCAAGGATACAAGCCTCCACCCATTTAGTGAACCTAGGAGGGAAACCTTTAGCAAGGAGTATATGAATGAGGAGTACCTATTAACCGTGTCGAATGCCTTCCTTAAATCAAATTTAGCCAAAAAATAACCTTAATTCTTTGGGAAAGAAAACTCATTGCATATCTCATAAGCCATAGATAAATTATCAGTAATGTCTCTACTTTTAATGAAGACAGATTGGGCCGGATTGATTAGAAAAGGAAGAGTCTTCTGGATTCTACCCATTATAACCTTTGCAATGACCTTGTAAAATGTATTGCATAGGGAGATAGGATGGTAGTCGGCAATCAGATTGGAATGTTTAACCTTAGGAATAAGGGTTAGGAGGGTATGCTTAAATCGATTAGGTAGCTTTTGAGATTTGAAGAAGTAATGAGCAGCATTTAGAAATAGTTTCCCAGTTATGTCACATGTTGTTGTAAAGAATTTTGAGTTAAAGCCATTAGGCCTAGGAGACCTGTTCTCACTAATCTTTGTTTAGAGCCGCCAATTTCACGATCATTGATATGCAAAGAGTTCGACCACTTGAGCCGAGGTGAGACAGTCACCCAGAGGAAGATCCGGAGAGGAAGGAATAAGGTAGCAATTGAATAGTGCAGAGTAGTACTTATAAAATTCCTCAGCAATAGAGTTCTGCTCAGTAATAAGCCCATTTTCAGATTGGATTTCTCTTATAAGATTGACACTTTTCTTTCTTTAATAGAATAACACAGGAATTTAAGATCATCATCAGAGTGAGTGAGCCAATGTGCTTTAGCTCGCTGATCACCCATACACTCTCCTTTAGAGTCAAATCCAAGTATCTAGATTTGATATCCTTAGCATCAAGGATTAATAAGGGATTGTCAGGATCATTATCAAGCCTTTCCATGATCTTCTCTTGATCTTTTTTAATAGAGTCAATTTATTGCTTTAGAGGGATAAGTTCCCAATTCCTGCCTTTAAGAACCATCTTGACTTGCTTGTGTTTTCTGGAGAGAACATAAAGAGGGTCCCCTTGAACATATCTCAACCAAGCTTCTTTGATAGTATCCTGAAATCTAGAGGAAGAGATCCTGTAATTTCTGAATAGGAAATGATGAGAAGGTTTAAGGGGGTACTGAAGAAAGATTATAAGGGGGAATGGTCTGAAGAGAGGGGAGGAAGGACTTTATAGAAGGAGGAAGGATATAGATCAAGCCAGCTAGTATTACAGAAAACTCTATCAAGTTTAGAGAAAATATGATTATTTATTTGCTGATTAGACAAGGTGAAAAACAACCAGTGGAAGTTCCAAGAGCTCCGATGCGATGCATTCCTTGAATTCTAAGGAATTATTTAGGGAGACAGGATTGCCTCTTGCTTTTTCTTTACTGGATAAGGTGCAATTGAAATCTCCCATAAGGATCCATGGATTACGCATGGAGCTAGCAATTACTCTAAGAGAGTTCCGCAAGGAGACCCTTGATTGAGCATCATTGTCTGTATAGATACATGTTAAGAGAAAGAGGTGGTTGTTAGGAGTCGAAACACTTCCATGGATGAGATGATGGGTCTTGACAATAGGATCAAATGTCAGCCTATCTGAACTCCATTTAATTCAGATGCGGCCTCCAGAGGAGTAGTCGAAGTTGGAGAAACTGGATTCTGTATGGAACATAAAGAAGTTTTGTAAAAAGGAGGGAGAGTGGGCAGAGTTAGACTGAAGCTTTGTCTCCAAGAGACATAAAAGGTCCAAGTGGAAGTCCTTGATAATCCTTAAACAGTCAAGCTTCCTACCCTCAGTCGATAGACCATGGACATTCCAGCATCCCATGGTAGGCTGATTCATTGAGAAGAGGAGGAGGAGGGCTTCTTGCCCTTCTTTTTGCTGCCCTTATATGGAGTGGGGGAGGGATTAGAAGAGGATTTGGAGGAGTCCCCCTCTAAAAAAGATTTCCCTGGAGTTTTTGTGATCTTGTCAATTGCTTTTTGATGATTCAAATGGTTAGGTGAGGTAGCAGTCGAACGGGTAATAACCTCAATTGAAGAGGGGACTCCATTTGTATTAGTAAGAGGAGTGTCATTTTGTTCCATTGAAGAGGGATGATCCTCTTCAAGATCTAGGGGGTCTTCAAGAGAGGGGGAGAGAATAGGTGGATGGTTAAGGTCATTAATAGATGTATTGGAAGGGGGAGGGATATGTTCCTCATTGGATACTTCCTGTAGGCTGGGGTTTTCAAAAAAGAGAGTAGAGTTGCCTCCTGAGGGGGAAGATCATTCGGTTTCAAATTCATCGACTTGATGAATATTTTTGATGTATCTCTCTAGAGGGGGCGACTTCTGCTACGGCCGCGATTGGTGGCATGGGGTGCTAGATTTAAGGGGCATGATTTATCATCATGAGAAAAGGTTTTGCATTTGGAACAAGCCGATGGCTTCTAGTCATATATAATATCCTGATTGAACTTCATTCCATTCCGATTGATAGGGATAGAGTCTGGGAGGGAAGAGGAAGTGTTTATCTACACACAAATACACGTGAAGGTGATGATGCCTTTAGAAGCAGTTAGGTTGTCCACTGCAGGGGAACACTAATCCGGCTAGCCACCTTGGAAAAACCAGATTCATTCTAGCAATAGAGAGGAAAGTTCGGGAGCTTTATCCAGATGGGAAGCTCAATAATTTTCTCTTTGGAAAGCCTAAAATTCCAAGCCCATTTTTGGAATACAAAGGGGTGACCATTTAGAAAACAAGGACCGTTATCCCAAACCTGGTTATAATCATCTTGGCAAGTGAATTTGAAGAGGAAAAAGTCTCCTTCCAGTGTAAGAAGTTCCAGATTACCTTTAAATATCCATTTCTTTCTAATGGCAGCCAATAGGGATCCATAGAAGGGGTGTTTCCCAATTGCATGTCCAATCAAGGAGAGATGTCATTCTTTTTTCCATTCAGAGAGCTCTTCCTCAGAAAATGAGACTTTCGAAGAATCGAAGGGATGAATGAGAGGGGAGGGCTTGGCTCTTTTCATTTTAGGCAAGGAGGAGTTCCTTCCACTTACAGGATTTGATAGGGGGTTGGGTTGGGAGGCCTAGAATAGAGGCTTGAGGGGAAGGGGCTACAAGGGCTGGGAAGGAGGAGTTAAATAGAGGGATGGTTGCACTGGAAGCCATAACTCTCAGGAAAAAATAAGGTCTGACCTCCGACCTCAGAGGGAAACAAGAGAGAGGGGATGGAGAACGAGGTGAGGAGGCGGGGTAGAGAAGGGGGAAGAGAGCGAGGCAAGAAGAGAAAAAGTACCCGAAGAAAACCCTAGGCGCATGGAGTGCAGAAGACTTTCCCATTTACTTTTAATTTCTCTGATAGCCATAATTTACAAAAGAGAGTTCTTTTCCTCAGATGAATCAAAATCTAAGATTTTCTGGGATTTCATACGCTAATTGCCACCTCGTATGTAGAAAACTCGTTCCATCTTTTCCTATCAAAAGAATAGAAATAAAAATAAAAATGTAAACCTAAGGAAGCCATCTCATTAAAAACTCTCTTTTCATAGTGGCTCTCAGGGAGGAGAAAATATTACGTCCGGAGTCCTCACGTAGCTTTACTTGCAGACTCTAATCCTAGTCCGTGCGTGGTTTTTTCCCATTTTTAGCGCTTTAAGCAGACGGACGACGACGCCATTTATCCCAGACACCTCATTCAAACAGCGGGAGAAGAAGCCTCATTAGAATGTACGGGAGGAATTTAAAAGAAATATACATCTAGATTTAGGGTTTATGGGTGTATTTTTTTCTTGCAAATCAAATTTAGAGAGAGAAAGAGATTTTCTCATTTCCTTTTTATGAAAGAACCATGAAGATGGAGAACGGCCTTGAGGAAATAGTGATGTATTAAATAAAAATTCATTGGTAATTTTTTCAAGTTATATAATTTTTTTTTTTTGTTGTTAGTGTTATTCCTTGAAATTCTTTTATTTAGTGTATATTTCTTACACTGTTTGGAGTTCTTTACAAGAGGACTTTGCTTATTTTGAGAGATTTTTGTATCTGTACTCTCTGTACTCTCATGAGAGTATAGATGATTTTTTGAATATTTTTGCAATTTATTTTTCCTGGATGGAGAGAATATGGTCATTACATTCCATTAGAAACAATTTTGTGGTTGCTTGGTTAATCTTTATGGGAGATTTTCATCTGTACTCTCTATACTCTCTGTACTCTCATGAGAGTATAGAGCATTTTGGATAGTTTTTTCCACTTTGTGTGGCATGTTTGGAGGAAATATGTTTATTACAATCCATCACGAATAATTTGGAGGCTGTTTGGTGGTTTTTTTAGTGTTATTTTTGCACTCTGTACTCTCTTGAGAGTACATCGATTTTGCCATTTTTTCGCTTTCTTGGCTGTTCATATGTTTATTACATACCGGTGTGGAAGAGATATTTGGATGATTTCAAGAGGATTTTTGCATCTGTACTCTTTATACTCTCTCACGAGTAAAGCATTTTGGGTTATTTTTTTCACTTCTTTGGAGGAAATATATTTATTACAATCTATAAGGAATAATTTGGAGGCTGTTTGGTTATTTTTTTAGTGTTATTTTGCATCTGTAGAGTACAGATGATTTTTGGTCATTTTCTCCAATTTCTTCAGACTAGTTATTGAGATTATTTTCATTACTCTATGTACTCTCTGTACTCTCTGTACTCTCTGTACTCTCCGAGGTATGAGTATTTTAGTCATTTTTGTCTGTTTCTTTGTTTTGGAGGAAATATGTTCATTATGCATAATTTGGAGGTTGTTTGGTTAGTATTTTCTTGCATCTTCTCTCTCATGAGAGTACATATGATTATTGGTCATGTTGTTCTTTGGCTTTGGTTGTTGAGAGTACATTCCAGTTGGAAGTAATTTGGCATTTGTTTGGATGATTTCTAGGAGATTTTTGCATCTATACTCTCTGTACATTCTGACTCTTTAGTAATGAAGCCATTGACATTTTATAGAGGCTTCTTCTGCATCAATTCATTAGACTCCACAAAATTCAGCAAGACTCAATAGCCATGGCCTCAACCCTGTCTTGTTGGGACATAGAGAAGCAAGCTTTCCTTGGTGGTGCATTCCTTTCACCAGATAAGTTCGAGAATTGCCAAATGAGGGAAGAAGGTCTTATGGAATAGAGGTAATGTGCTATCTGTGGGTCGACACTAGTGAGGAAGCCCTTAAAGAGCATCTTGAACACAAAGCAAAAGAAGCCTTATAGAAAGCAAAAGAAGCCTTAAAGAGCATCACTCCCCGATGAAGTTGCAGTGATAATAGGGATGCCAAACAGAGGGGAGGTCTTATGGCATAGAGGGAATGTGTTATCTGTGAGGTTAGCACTTCAGTGAGGAAGCCCTTAAAGAGTATCTTGAAGATAAAAAATACAAAGCAAAAGAAGCCTTACTGAGCAAGAAGACTGCCCCCTCTGTACTCTCTGTACTCTCTGTACTCTCTGTACTCTTTGTACTCTCTGTACTTTATGTACTTTTGTATTCTCTGTACTCTCTGTACTCTTCTCAACTCATGGGTAACTTGATATAATTCTGTTTATGTTTCTATGATGATTTCTTTACTTGTTTGGAGGCTATTTGATTAGTTTTTTTAGTGTTGCATCTCGTGTTCTTTGATTTGGAGAAAATTTGTTTATTACATTACATTGGAAGCAATTTGGAGGGATGTTTGGATGATTTTTGCATCTGTACTCTTTGTATTTAGCTCATTTTTTCTCCTTTCTTTGGCCTGTTTGGAGGGAATATGTTTATTTGTAGAGCTATTTTACATGTCACATTTATGTGGAGCTATCTTGGCAGGTGAATGCGGTTAATGAGCAGTGCGATGATGAAGCCGTGATGTCTAATGAACTAAATTTGGGGAAACTCCTTGGCACCACTATTTAGAATGAAAGCAGGTATGCTATGTGACTCATCAAATTATTCTGGAAGGACCATACTAGTTATTGGCCAAACTCCAAGGAATTGAAATCAAAAGATTTTTATGTACAAAAGTAGGTCGGAAGAAATCACGCTAAATGGCTAGAAAATTCGAAAACGATACAAGAACGGCTTGTCCATGATTAGATTCTTTGTTGACTTGGGCCGAATGGTTAAAAAATATATAGAAAGTCATAATCATTAATTTGGCGCCGACCTACATCTTCTCAGATCACATAGATGCATTAGAGATGAAAAGGCTTCCATGTTGAAGACAATGACGGAGGCCAGAATTAGAGCAACTAATGCATTCAACTATTTAAGTGAGGAGGTTGGCAGTGTAAAGAATATTGGATTCACAAAAAGAGATGCTTTCAATTTTATTTAGAAAGAGAAAAGATCGATGATTATGAATGGTGAATGCATTAATGCATTAAAGGAAAGGCGGGCGGGATGTTTGCATGGGATGTGATGAGTCAGATTGCTTAGTAAGTTTTTTTGGAGCAATGGAATGTCTAGGATAGAATATGACTATTTTATTGATGTGATAATTTTTTATACAAGTTATCGACTCAATAAATATAATCTTGTTTGTGCCCCTCTTCTTGGAGTGAATCATCACTGGTAAAATGTGTTATTTGGAGTAGCCTTTTTATCAGAAGAGACGATTGAGTCATTCTCATGGCTATTCCAGACATTTCTTTGGTTGATAGTGATGTACAACAATATTCACCATCAAGATTAGGCTATAACTATCAAAATTGTATTGCATACTCGTCATAGGTTGTGCTAATGACATTTCAAGAAAGCTCCTTCCAAGGTTCCTTCTTTAATAATATAAGAATACAAGGGATATTTTATGCATGCATGAGCAAATGTGACTCAGAGGAAGAGTTTGAAGTACTAGAAGAAGGAAATTTGCATGATCATCCTTAGCTGTCTGAGCTTTATAAAATTAGATCCAAGTGATCCACTACATTCAGCAAAGACTCATTTTGCATAGGCATCTTGTCAATGCAATGTAATCAGTCAATGAACAACGTATGTCACAAAATCTCTAAACCAACAAGTTCGCTCACAGATTATTTCATGGGGTTGGAGAAGATTATGGAGACATGGCACCGGAATGAACATGACGAAGACTTCAAGTGTAGCAAGTCATCGATTGTTCCTGTTGTTAAGACCAGTCCAATTCTAAAATAAGTTGTTATATTTTATACAAGAAAGTTGTATACTATGTTTGAGGAAGAATTTTTACATGGAGTTGGAGGCCTATAGAATCAGTGGATGGACCCCATGGAGTATTTGGTGAGAAACTTAGAGAATAAAAAATCATCCAAAACATGGACTGTCCATTTCGATGGGACTACCCAAAAT
This sequence comes from Cymbidium sinense, assembly GCA_021442155.1. Classification (NCBI taxonomy): domain Eukaryota; kingdom Viridiplantae; phylum Streptophyta; class Magnoliopsida; order Asparagales; family Orchidaceae; genus Cymbidium; species Cymbidium sinense. Next base: position 159,390,770 of record CM038221.1, read on the forward strand.
GTAACTTGTACTTGTAAGAAATTTAAAATGATGGGATTACTTTGTGCCCATTATATTAGAGTTCTTAGTCAAGAAGATGTAGTGCACATTCTGGATAAGTATCTACTCATGCGATAGTCTACCAGAGCAAAGAGGGATATTTACATCGATAGTGCATATAGAAAATTAAGAGATGTGGAAGGCATAGATGGAAATGCTACTGACATTATTTTTTAACCACGTTAGTCGATATGCATATCAAATAAGTGTCAGGTAATAATAGAAGGGCTTCAATCCTTAAAAAAACTATCACGATGTCGATAAATGGGAATTCTCTTCCGGTGAAGCACTAAGAAGAAGAAGTCAGACAAGGGAAAAGACATCTTGAAGGATCCAGTTAAGCAACATCCAAAGACTGTTTCCAACACAAGGCTTAAGAAATATTGAGAGAGATCCAATAAAGCCAAGAGTAATTCTCTATTTTCCTCTTAATTTATAGTATTTAAAATATTACTGCTAATCTTTAAACCATCATATTTTTTTAAAAGTTCAAAGCGATAGTGTCAGTGTTTTTAGTCACCCCCTTACACCTTTATGCGAGTGTTTTTCAAAGTGCATAGAATAGCACACATTGATGCTATTAAAATCATTAATGATCAACCGAATTCAACTCAAGTCGGCTCGTCGGTGAACTAAGTTGATGATGGATATTATTACAGAAAAAAAATGCATGATATCATTTAGTTATGTGTTCTTGTTTGATCATTTTCGCAAAGCTTTAGAGTCTCCAAGATGACTTTCTTTTAACCGGTCTCACCTCGGTTAGGAAGACTACCTCAGAGTTGCGGCATTAGGATGACCTTCTCATGCTCCAGGCAATCATTTCTTTGTCGATGACTTTCTTCTTTTGAAGCTTTATTCGAACTATTATTATAAAATGCCAGAAAGCTTTGTACTGGAGAGAAATTCTGAGAGATAGAGGGTACATAACTTTATAATCCTTAGACTATCTCTCTCATATTTTACCAAATTATAGTATTTGATTGATGAGTCTACCTTAGAATGAGTTGATTTTCATTGCATTACATAGTTTGATATATGTACTCTCATTTTATGAAAAAGAAAAAAAATCTGTGATGATGATTATATTAGTACTAATGATATTAGTTTAGTAATTATTTACAAATTTATCAATAATATTAATTTAATTCAGATGATAATTTCAGTTATTACATTATTTGAAAAAAATTCATCATCTGAAAATATATAATTTGCTCCACACTGCCTTCAAAATTTATATTTGTGAATTCGACGTTAGTAAGTTGCATCATCGACAGTATATTTGCCTATTTTATTCACATGTTTCAGTAGAAAGTAGTTTTTAAGAAGCATGATTTAATTAGTAGAAAGTAATTTACTTATATTATGTTCACATGCTAAGTAGTTCATATTGCTTCTCCGCATACTTTTCATTGAGGTATTAATGTGGAGTATAATGTAAATTTTAGATAATTTAAATTTTAGCTTCACCTTTTCAGAATTTAAAATATGATATCAGAGTATGAGAGATGAGGAGATGGAGATTACAGAGTCTGAGAATAAGTATAGAGTATACACATGCAAAGCGCTCAAAAAACTCATAAAAGGTAACCCAGGAGCATCCAACTTGCTTTAAGGTTATAGTGAACAATTCCTCTTCGTCCTGCAAAGCAAAAGTAGAAATAGGAAAAAATAAGAAAATAATATGTACTATGAGGAGAATACAAAGAGTTAAGCTACATAACACCTCAAATATTCTTATAGTCAGCCTTCAAACTATCTGCACTGGAATAGAGAGTATAGAGAGTACAAGAAGTCAGAGTACTGAAAATTGAGAGTCCAAATAGTATATAGAGTTCAAAGAGTATAGAGAGCACAGATAGCATAAATAGCACAAATGAGGCGAAACACATCTCGGTAGAGCGGTGACAACAGATTGTTGTAGATGTTCTCTATTAATCATAATTTATCAAAAACTGCCAAGAAAAATTGAAGAAAAATAGATGAAATACTGTGTACTCCCAGGAGAGTACACATAGCACAGATGAAACACATCCCAGTAAAGCATTCCAGCATCAACCAAATTGTTGTAGGTGTTCTCTGCTAATAATAAAAGATCCAAATTGCCTAATAATATTAAAAAAAAAAATGAAATGCCCTGTACAATTATTTCCTACTTATCAAACTTTAAATGTACAGTTCTTAGCTTGGCTTTTTCATTCCCAAAAAAAAGATAGCGTAAGCGAACTTAGCCCTAAAGCAATTCATCTTCTTAGGCCAATCTTGGTGGTCAGCCCAGTTAAGTGGGGATTTCCTAATTGCTGCCTCCATGTACTTGCAGACAAACATCCCGCAGTCAACACTGTTATCTTGAACTGGCAGCCCACTCACCATTTCGATTGGCCATTTTGTGGGATCACTCACAAGATTGGTCAGCATCTTCAACAAGTAATTTGACCTGAATAGCAAGAAGTATAGTCAATAGGGGGTAAAAAACCAGTTTACTTAAAACCAAATTGAAAAATAACTCTTATAATCTCTGAAGAATGGCCTTATGGGTTGGTTTTGGTAATGAGTCATAAAAATACCGTGCCCCTAGCTTAATATGCCCAACCGTGAGTGTCCAATGATTATCTATAATTGAAGTAAGAGTAGCTCGCTTTGACACACTCAGTGACATGTCGATGAACATTTTGCTTTCCTTGTAGGCCATATTTTGCATACTGTAAGAAAAGAAGAGAACATTTATAAATTATAGTTTCCATCTATACAATAATGATTGAATTGTAATACCCCGATATTTGTGGGGTAACTTACCCAAAGGTAAGCATGAGATGTACAAATAGGGGACATACCTCTGACAGAGAAGTACTTCTACCAATAAGAAAGGCGCATCAACGTGCATCCGAGAGATATTGATCGTCAAGAACTCATCGATCTTACCTCGCAATAATGATATTCCCCGAATCACCCCCCCGCAAGTGATAAATATTTTAAAGTGAGCTTAATTAAATGAATAGTTATTTTATGTATGAAGGAGGATTGAAGATTGACTTACTCGACTCGAGCATGATGTGTCAATAAGACAGCAGTAAAGCTCCGGATGAGAACTCAACAAAATGATGTGCCTCATTGGCTACAATGAAATTAATGATGACAAAAAAGTTAGTGATGAAGAGCTAGATTCACTAATGGATCATCCATCGAGATGATTCATACCTGACCGATGCTCCTCCACCACAACGATAATAGTCATCGACCTTTATTGGCTCATCTTTGAACCTATAAAAAAATTTAGTGAAATCTATTTCTATTATCTCAAATTTAAAAGAAAGTAACTTAATACCTCTACTGACGGCTTCTCATCTTGAGTGGAGGCCACCACATCACTTATTCTTGCTCGTGACTGTAGTGTGTGAAGGGGAACTAAAGCCTTTCCTCTTCTTATCTAAGCTTTCACACCACGCTCAATGCTCGACAAAGGCTTGAGCATCTTCATGTGCATTGGAGGCCTCCATAGCTTCCCCATGGTGGACTCAGGGCTTCCCAGTGGAGGCTACCTGTGGGCTTCCTGGAAGTATCCACAGGGCGTAGTTGCCTCCACAAGAGACTCCCTCAAGCCTCCACAAGGGAAGCTTAGCCTCCATAGTGTCTGTGACTCCTCCTCAAGAGTTCCCCATTTCCCCTCCTCAAGAGTTCACAGGGTGACCTCCATGAGCTTCCCCACAGAGGACCCCGCCCAAAGAAGAACCTCCTCGATAGTAGAACCAAAATCAATCCCATCCATTCTCTCTTATTGTTGCTTGAAAAGAAGATATTATATCTTTCAAGTCCCTAAAACCGCAAGTATCCTCCACCGCAAAAGCCTTCGTGGGGTAGTAGAAAGGCAGGGCCAGATACAGGATGGGGAGAATATCGAGGAGAGACATATGGAGATTCAATGGGGGAACTGGGACTTAGAATGGGATCATCGGGCTCAACATGTATTGCATGTTGGGAAAAATGATTCAAGAGCCGTGTCTCCTCTTATATGTCCTCAATGAAAGGCGCATATGTGTTAAACCGATAAGAAAATGTGATGACTACAACATAAATAAATACATAATTATAAGAACTAAGTGATATTATTATATGTCACCGGTCCTCTAAACCAAGAAGGCTTCATCTGAAACTTTATTTTCTACCATCGCAAAGATAATGCTTTGCAAATGGAGATGACCTCATGATGCTTATGTGCTCGGTGATCTATAATTAATATTTATGTAAGTTAACTTCAATGCATCAAATAATACATAACCAAGATATAAAACATACCATAAGAAGACAACAAATCCACTCATGTATGTCCTCTGGGTATGAATCTTTGATGTAATACCATCAAATTGTGAAACTAGAAAGCCCATGGCCTCTCGCTTGTATTCAGAAATTTATCTATGTCATCAGATAGTAATCAATTTATGCCACCCTATAATTGTGATATACAAAAAAAAAGATTTGACAAACAGAAAATGTTGTACAGACAAAACTGTGCAATGAGCTATCCGCATGCTCAAGCATTAGTCCACAACCGAATCAGACAAGGGGGATTTCCATAAGACCTTCTCCTCGTTGGCATCCCTACAATTACTACAACTTCATCGGGGTGAAAGGAATGCACCACCCGAAAGAAAGCTTGCTTTCTATCTCCCAAAGAAACAGATTGAGGTAATGGCTATTGAGTCTATTCAGAGTCTAATGAATTGATGCATGAAGCCTTTAAAATGTTAATGACTTCATCAATAAATCATGCAATATTATATCAAAACCGCTCTAATGCTAGCGATCTCAAGTTATCCTTTTCCACATGGTAAACTTTAAAATGAAAAGTCATAATGAGTACATATAAATCAACCATGAAAAATAACCAATCAACCTCCAAATTGTTCCCAATTGATTTGTAATGAACATAATCCTCCAACCAGGCCAAAGAAACTAGAAAAAAAATTTCACAAAATCGTCTATACTCTCAAGAGAGTACAAAGAGTACAGAAGTAAAATAACACTAAAAACTAACCAAACAGCCTCCAAATTGTTCCTACTGGATTGCAATGAACATATTTCCTCCAAACAGGCCAAAGAAATAGGAAAAAAATGACCAAAAAATGTCTATACTCATGAGAGAGTACGATGCAAAATCTCCTAAAATAAAACCATCCAAATAGCCACCAAATTGCTTTTGAATGTAATGAACATAATCCAACAATGCCAAAAAAAATTAGAAAAAATATCTAAATCATTCAGATACTCTCAAGAGAGTACAGAGAGTACAGATGCAAAAATCTCCCAAAAACCATCCAAACAACCCTCCAAATTGCTTCCAATGTAATGTAATTAATACAATCTGAACAACTAGGCCAAAGAAACTGAAAAAATATCCATACATCTCAGACAAGAGAGTGAGAGTACATATGCAAAATAACACTAAAAAAACCAACCAAAAATTTCCATATGATGGATTAATGAATGAATATATTTCTCCAAACCCAAAGAAAAGAAAAAAAAATGACCAAAATGCTTACTCTAAAGAGAGAATACGTACAAAAATCTCCCAAAAAACTATCCAAACACCTCCAAATTACTTCCTGAATGTAATGAACATAATCAACAAGGCCAAAGAAATGAAAAAAATATCCAAAAAATCATCTGTACTCTCAAGACAGTACAGAGAGTACAAATACAAAATAACACTAAAAACCAACCAAAGCCTCCAAATTATTCTTCGATGGATGAATGAATGATTTCCTCCAACAAAGCCAAAGAAATGAAAAAATATCCATAATTATCTGTCTCTCAAGAGAGAGTACAGAGTACAAATAAAATCCCCTAAATCATCCAAATCCACCAAATTGTTTCCAATGGAATGTAATGAACATAATTTGAACAACTGTGCCAAAGAAATGGAAAAATGTCCACAAATTATTTGTACTCTCAAGAGAGAGAGAGTATATATAAAATAATACTAAAACCAACCAAACATCAAATTATTCTGTTGGATGTAATGAACATATTTCCTCCAAACAAGCCAAAGAAAAAAAAATGACAAATATCAGATTCTCATGAGAGTAATACGCGCAAAAAACTTAAACCATCCAAACAAACACCAAATTACTTCAATGGAATGTAATGAACATAATCAACAAAGCCAAAGAAATTGAAAATATTCCAAAATCATCTAGACTCTCATGAATGAGTAGATGCAAAAAATCAAAAAACTATCCAAATACCAAATTGCTTCCACCGAAACGTAATAAACATAAGAACAACGGCAAAGAAAAAAAATATCAAAATCATCTACTCTCAAGAGAGTATAGAGTATAAAATAACACTAAAAACTAACCAAACAAATCCAAATTATTCCATGGATTGTAATAAATATATTTCCTAAACAAAGCCAAAAGAAACGAAAAAATGACCAAATTTTATACTCTCAAGAGAGTATGAGAGTACGATGCAAAAAACCTCGAATCATCCAAACATCCACCAATTTTCCAATGGAATATAATGAACATAATCTCAACAAAGGCCAAAGAACTAAAAAAAATATCCAGAAATCATTTGTACTCTCAAGAGTACATAAGAGTACATGCAAAATAACACTAAAAAATCAACCAACAACTCCAAATTGCTTTAATGGAATGTAATGAACATATTTCCTCAACAGTCCAAAAGAGAAAAAAATGACCAAAATGCTATACTTTCATGAGAGTATAGAGTATGCAAAAAAATCACCTTTCCCATTGTAACATACTATCATCCTAATCAGCATAATTCATCTTGAAACATGACCAAACATCCTATGTGATATACTAAACATTTCACCAAGGCTAATAGTTCAAAAATTTAAAAATAACGAAAATTCATCTTGAGTACAGAGTACATGCAAAAAACATCTCCAAAACTACTAAAATACATCTCATTTAAAGAGCTCAAATGTTCTAAAATGTCACATACCTGACAGAAATAGAAAATAAATTCATTAAAGTTCAACACATGTAAATACCTCTTGTAGTGCTACAAATAATTAAATTAAAAAAATTAAAACTAAAAATATCTAATCGACTCTCAGAGAGTGAGAGTAGAAAGCCCTAAACTCATACCAAATGTCAATGACGCCATCTCATTTTTCTTCTCCATGCGAATGATAATGAAATGATAAATCTCCGAAAAGACATTAAGCTAAAATGGAAAACCACACATGTGTAAAAATAGTCACTAAAAAACTCAATATTTTCTCCTCAGAGGCTCGACGCAAAATTGCTTGATCATAAAAAACATCTATCTCATTTGGTTTCTCAAACAAATTTATGTTTCTCTCTCTTGTCCATTCTCAATTTTCACCACGTGAGTTTCATCAATTCCTACTCTCTTCTCCCTCTCCATAGCTTATAGAGAAAACAAAAAATACTTATTTATTTATCTTCTCCCTTTCTCTCTCAGGTTTACAAAGACAAAGAATTTATTATATATATATAAACGCTTCTCTCCTTTTCTCTCTCTCTCTCTTTTTTGATATATATAGAGCAAAAAATAAATAAATAAATAAATAAATACAAAATACGCAAAAAAATCAAAATATATATATATATATATATATATATATATATATATATATATTTTCCTCACTTGCAAAATATATAAATGAAATGTATGTGAATATATAAAAGATATTATATTTAAATGTACAAAGAGCTTATCTCTTTTGATGGATAGTTGAGGACTTAGCAGGTTGAAAAAAATACCACATGTCTTTTTAACGGATAAGAATAGTAGAAATCTCTTCATGAATCAAAATTTTTCCAACATCTGACTTATAGAGTAATAAAACATACTCAAAAAATCTCTAAATACCCAAAAAAAAAAATTCAATTTAATAGTAAATACAAATAAAAAAAAAAGAGAAGAAGATACAAATTCTATAAATTTAAATGAAGATTAAAGAAGATGAAACCTAAGAACACTTGGGTAATCTTTAAAGCTCATTCAAGATTTTAAAGTGTATGAAAGAATGAGAGATGGTGAAAAAACCTCCTCATTCATTTATAGAAGTAAAATAGAATTTTTTTCATTAAGTGACAATCATATGAAGATAAAATAAAGTGAGAGAAAAGTAAAATACTCATTTGTGTGAGATGACTAGATAATGTGAATGGAGATAAAAAAAACTTGCATATATTTTGAAATGATAATATGTGAATTCAAATTATTTACATTAAGATGATGAACAAAGATCTAGATTTGGCCATCATATCCTCAAGTTTATTTTCAAAAAATGCAAGTAATTTAAAGAAATGAGTTGCACATATTTCAAGTTAAAATGCATAAATTATTATATCAATATGTGTATGAGTAAAAGATAATAAATTAATTCACACATAAGAAGAAAATTAGCATCAATACATATATGTGTCAATATTTTTGAAATAATATGGCATGTATTAAGCAATTATATTTATTCATTGCTAAATTTGTGCATATAATGAGATGAATTCAAATGTAATGTTTAAGAAGTGTGCAAGCATCCTCATGATTTTATAATCTAATGAGTGTCTAAGCATAGCCTTAATTTCTAAAATCAGAATTTATAAATTACATAAAATTGAAATTAAAAAATAGACTTATATAATGTGCTATATATGAAGTCATAAGTCATTAATCAATCCAATTGCAAAATATCGAATTGATTCTAAATCAAATGCTCAATCACTAAGAAGAGAATTTGATTTAGAAATGTGTGAAGAATCTAATGAATTATTATTATCTAAATTTTCAAAATATCATGTTAAATCATCTCAACCAAATTCATGAGAGATCATGATTTGATCCTTTGTTCAATTGAGCAAATCTTAATGATTGTATGTAAAATTTTAATTCAATCTCAAAATAAAATTATCAAATTTCGTATGAATGCTCAAATCATTAAAATTTATAATGTTGAATGAGATTTCAACCAATATATTCATCATCAAAATGTTTAAGTTCAAATCAAATTAATCAAAGTCAAGTATAATACAATGTAAAATTAGATTAAAGTTCTAAATTAAATGAAATTCACTACTTATAACTTAAAATAAAACTCAATCCAACCTACCTTCCATAGTTGTTTGTTGGAGGTGACAAATTAAGAAAATTCTAGCTCACAAAGGAGCCAATGTCAAGTAAAGTATATAACTATATTCACTCTCAATCAATTTCATGACAACTACATGTGGCTCCTATCATTTTGACCAAGACTCCACATATGATATTATGATGAGTCCTAATATATAAAGAAATTATATTATACATATTTATATGCTCTAATGGCTTTGCATTGAGTTTTGAATATAGAGTAATTTAGCAAAAAAATTCAATTAAGCACTTCTTGTCATTAGACAAACACCATGTAACAAGATTCTTTTTGACGACGCAAACCATGACTAGACAAATCCTTATTTAGATCCTCTCATATTTGACAATAAATATGAAACCATGAGATTTCATCGAACCATTTTAAGCATATAATGAATTTCATAAATTCTAAATTTCAAAATAAGGCTACTATCATATGCATAATTAAACGATAAAATTAATCGAAAGTCTCTCAAAGATTGAGAGGGATTAACTATTTTTACATATAGGAAACTTGAACCATCTAAAGTTCTCATAAAATGAGTTAAATCTAATGTCTTATCTACTATTTATTTAAAATTTATACATAAATCAAAAATTTTTCATTATTCAAATTTCTAATTTTGACAAATTTATTCTCCAATAAAACAAAAGATCTATTATGAAATCATGACATGAGTTTCATAAATAAGATAATAGTGCAAAAAAAACACTCTTAACTATATGTAAATTCTCACCGTTATGAAAATAAATTTAAAATATAATGAAAGTCTTAAATATAACTATTATTGACTCAATGGAGTGTCAATTTAAGTTAAGTGAGGTCTAACTCAAAGATGTTAATCTGCTTATTACGTAGCAGATACATCACAAACTTGTTAATCGAGACAAGAACAATCAAATTATTATGTAAATCATGTAATTTTTTTAAATCATTATGATCTAATGAACTTAACCAAGATAATCTCCAATCACCTCATCATGATTTTATTTTCAATAATTTCAAATTAAAAGTTGAAATACTTATTTTCAAAAGAGAGAGGAGTTTTATATATCTCTAAACTAATGTTAGTTTTTAAATATATTGATAGAATCTAATAAATATTTTATTATTATTTTCCAAAATTTACGAGCAATCAAAATGAAGACGAGGACAATTCTCGTTCCTTGATCTAATTCTGATTGTAGGGTGACGCAGCATAACAAGAAGTCCATGTTGCAGTTTTCTTACAGAAATGATAAAACATAATATATTTTAATAATTAATAATATATTATTTATTTATTTGTACTTCTTATATAACTGAACTCTATTTTCGTGGGTAGCTTGGCGTATCATCTAACAGATTTACAGGATGTCTGGAACTTCAGAATTGAGGGCGACTCCTGCTTTTAAAACTTCTCTTGTTATTCAGAAACTTCCCTGAAGAGTATTCATGGAAATGGGATGAATTATTTTCCTCGGGCGAAATGGTCTTTTTTTTTTTCTTTTAAATAAAAATTGATGATAAAACAATTAAATTAAGATATAAATTGTCCATTCTCTTTGGTAACTTTGATATTAATGATATATATCTCTATGATCATTTAATCTTTTTTGAACATCTTAATATCATAATGAATTTAAAAATAAGCGATCTTGAACTCATTTGACTCTGTTTCATTGAAATCCTGATTATAAATTTGGGATTATTTTTAAAATAGAGAATAATAAATTAGTTATTTAGCAAAAAAAAATATAATTAATAATAGAATGTCCGTCAAACTGACATGACTGTCTCACGTCCATCTGGTTTGTAACGGGAGAACTAGAGAGAGAGAGAGAGAGAGAGAGACAGACCTCTTTTTTTTTTTTTTTTTGTAACAGGAGAGAGAGAGAGAGAGAGAGAGAGAGAGAGAAGATTTTATTTTTATTAATTTTTTAAATAATATAATTATTTAAAATATATAATTTAAAATATTTTTATAAAATATTTAATAACTAAATATTTATATATTTAGTTATTAATTTTTTTTATTTATATATAATTAAATATATAATTTAAAAATATTTTTAATTATATATATAAATTTATAAATTTATTTAATATTTTTATTAATTAATATAATTATGTATAATATATAATTAATTAATTTTGTTAATATATAATATAAAAATATTTAAAATATAAAATAAATAAATAATTAAAGAATAAATTATATAAATATTTTAAACTATATAAAAATAATTATATATATATATATATATTATTATAAATTTATTTAGTTATTTATATGTTTAAATTATATAAATATTTTTAAGTTATATAAATAATTTAAAAATAATTTTATAGAATATTTTTTAATTATATATATATACATATATATATATATTTATTAATATAAGTTTAATAATAATAACAAAAATATAAAAAAATATAAAAAATAAATTAAATAAAAATAATTTTAATAAAAACAAAGAAATGAATAAATAATATATATATTATATATACATATATATTATATATATATATATATATATATATATATATATTATAAATAAATAAATAACTAAATATTTTATAAATATTAAATAACTAAATATTTATATAATTTACAATTATTTATTTATTTATTTATTTAACAATTATATATTTTAAAAGAAATAAATATTTTTAAATAAAATAAATAATAATATATATATATATATATATATATATAATATTTATTTATTTATATATATTTTAAATATTTTTTAAATTATTTATTTAACTTAAAAATATTTATATAATTTAAATATATAAATAACCAAATAAATTTATAAATATATATATATATATATATAATATTTTATTTATATAGTTTATAAAATATTTATATAATTTATTCTTTTATTTATTTATTTATTTATATATTTTAAATATTTTTTATATTATATTAACAAAAAATTAATAAAAATTATATATTATATATAATTATATTAATTAATAAAAAATATTAAATAAATTTATAAATTTATATATATAATTAAAAATATTTTAAATTATATATTTAATTATATATATAAATAAAAAAATTAATAACTAAATATATAAATATTTAGTTATTAAATATTTTATAAAAATATTTTAATTATATATTTTAAATAATTATATTATTTAAAAAATTAATAAAATAAAATCTTCCTCTCTCTCTCTCTCTCTCTCCCCGTCGTTATAAAAAAAAAAAAAAAGTCTGTCTCTCTCTCTCTCTCTCTCTCTTTCTTTACAAACCAGAAAAAAAAAAAAAAAAAAAAAATAACGGACGACTGACGTGACAAGTATCGTCATTATGACGATTTTCTTATTTTACTAATTATATTTTCTAAATAACTAATTATCATTAGTACTAAGCCTATTTTAAAAATAATCCCTTATAAATTTACTAAAAAAATCCGAATGATCTTGAATTCAATTAAGTCTATAAAATTTTTGTCATTTCTGTTCTCTTTCTAGAAGATAATTGCTACGAAAGGAAGAGGAAGGCAGAAAATATTTGAGATGAAAATTGTGTCAGATTGTTTCAATGATTTAAGCTGTTTTACAAAAATGAATATTTTATAACTATACTGTATAAATATCATACGGCAGAAGAATAAATCCAAATTTGCTTCTTTTCGGGGGAGATTTCCACTGCCTTTGGCCGGCAAAGATTGGATAAAAGGGGACCATTGTGTTTTATTCTTGTTTATTGAAGTATTGTGTTTGTTCCTCTGTGTTCCATTCGTCAGAAAGAATCAGTGCCATAATTTTAAAAAAAATAAACTTAAAAAATAAAAATAAAAAGAGCGATTAAAGTAATTAAATGTTATATTTTATTACTCTTACTAGAAAATTAAGTACAAAAACCTTCTCCAGTGTTGAATTTCTCTCTTTAATGATTTGTTTTTCTTTTATTGACTTGCATTCTTAGTTGTATGCATGTATTTGATAGAGTAGCATATAGTAGAAATATGACAAATAACAAATAGTGAAATTTATTGCTTCGGCATATGGCACACTCAATGATTTTTTTTCGTACTAATATGAAAACATTTTGATTTATATACATACCACACAATTCTTATGTATTTACATATCTAACACCTTAACTTTGATTTTAACATATATAACACTCAAATTTTCAACATAAGATCAAAAAATATTATCATCGCTCAATTTTACAAAGTAAAATGCATCTTTTTAAATATAGGATAGTGTTAGATAAGTAAATATCTAACTTTAAGTATTAGATATATAAATACATAAGAATTATATGGTATGTGTGTAAATCTCCCAAAAAAAAAAATTTGGCCTTTTTATATGTGGTAGATTGTTTCATGATGGAGAGAAGATTTATTATTTTAGGTATATATAAAAATTCTACAAGTAATTAAATAATTTGAGAGTAGCAATTATTTCATGTAAAAATTTGATAAAAAACAATCATAATAATAGCTTAATTGAAATGATTTCATTAAATATAGTCCATATTATAATATTATAAGTACTCACCATTTTCTACAATTGTAGAAATATAATGCAATGTAAAGGAATTGAACTTTGAACATCCTCTAGCAATGAAAAAGGTAGTACTGAGGATATTGAAGTGGATGGATGATGCTAGATGATGATAGCAAACGGTGAGCATCAACTTGTCGTCAGCATCAAATATTGGTTGATGACAAGTAATAAATATTTAGGGTTTAGGTGGGCATAGGAATTTAAGTACTATTAGTGGTAATCTATTAGTATGCGTTGAGTGAGCGATAATAGTCAACTTCATTGTTCTCCTGAAAAGAGAGGATATTGGGTGCCAACGATGGAGAAGTTTGGATAAGTAAAAGCTAAAGGAAATTAGTTGGTATTTTGATAATAATCGAAACTTTATATCCTAAACACATGAATTTTCTTTATGAAAATTTATCTAAAATGTAAAGAAATAAGCCAAATTTATAGATTTTTTGGAATGTCATTACTCAAATACAATTTTAATCTACATAAGGGAGAATGAAGTACTGATAATCCTTAATATTCTATACACTAGAATAGTCACATTATACATATAGTATATGATTGAGGATAGGCTATCCAAAGCTAGAATTTTTATTTAAATAGGGAGATTTCGTACATATCAAAATAAAGAGTTCTAATAAGGAACAAGAAATAAACACGTCAACCTCTAGATTTTAATCAAAGCGACCCTCATAGGATTGTACATAAAGGCAAAGGATTTTTTTTCACTCAAATCAAAAAAGACGATAACATTATTATAATGAGTATCCATAGTGAGTATAGGTAGGGAGGCTCCTCTTTTCTAAAAAAAGAAAGATAGCTAATGAATGTAACAATTCAACTAGTTTGGCCCATAAATAAGCTCTTTTTTTTATTCATACTATCAACATTAATGAGTTTTCTTCTATAATATTACATAAAAAATGGAATTTGTTTGATCCTAATGTTAAATTTTAAAAAAATTTAATATAAATTTTTATGCTTCAAAATTCAGGGTCAAATTTTGCACAACATTAGATGAAATTTTTGAAACCGAATCTTTCATGTTGAATTTCACTAATTACACATAATTTTATTGTCAAATTTTGACAATCATCATCATAATCATTGATATATCATCACTACAAAAGCCATTTAAACAAGGATGAATCTTAATTAAATATTTGAATTAGAAGCTTTTGAGATTATTTAAGTTTTATTTTAACATATATTTTTAAATAAATGTTTTAATGATATAAAAAAATGTCTTGATCTATGTCCAACTTAGTCAAAATCAAGTCCTCAAAGTATAATTTAAAATTGTATGACACTATTTATGGGATCAAAACAACTCTAATTATGTATCCTTATATGGAAAACAACAATATTGATATGACAAATCTAGCGAGCCTATGATTGCACAATGGCAATATCATTAAGATACTTAATTTCCTAAAATGATCTATTATTATGGAGATTAACATGGACTTAGATTTTTTTTTTCTTCTATATTTTAATCACATGATTAAAGAGTGGGGTTACCAAAGGCTCGGGAATATAGTTTTTGTGACTAATTATGATCATTTAGTAACATTTGTACAATTGGGGTTAAAATATTTAGTTACACCATTAATATACTTTAAAGATGTCATTGATTTGCAGCAAAACTTAGTAATATGACGATAATTTAAACATCCATCACATAATGCGATCATCACAATTTGTCATGAGTTGTGGCAGAGTAAATGATGCTTAGAGCTTGTTTGGGATCAATTTTATTTTGTATTTTTATTTTTAAAAATATATTTATTTGATATAATTTTTCTATGTTTTTAAAACAAATTAAGTTATTTGACCACCAAAAAAATTAATTTCAACTCAAAATATAAGCCAAAAAAAAGTAATCACAGAATGCCCCATACTATTGAAAATATGACTAAAAGATATTGGTTCAGTCATAATTTTTAAAAACATGTCAGCAATTAAAATTTCATGTTTAGTCATATTTTCATAAGATTATGTGATTATAGCTCAAATTCATTGCTTGTAGTACCCGAAAACCTTTTCTATAAAACACACAAAAAACAAAAAAAAAAAAAAATTGATGTGGACATCAACTCTTTTTATATATCTATTTCTTTTTTTAATGAACAGCTCGTAACTTTCCATCTAAACATAGATAAACAGCATTTGTATCTCATGTTGCCTAAGGTTAGAGAAAGCATACTCTTATAAGATAAAACAAAAAATAAAAGACAGAACAAAAGAGTATTTTTTTCATAAAATTATTCTTCTTTAAACCACATTAAGCATATGTTTTTGGTTCATTTAAACTTCTCCAGAATGAATTTGAACCACACTGATTTTGATATATCAACAACATAGTTACAGTCCAACTCGGCAACTGGGGAGCTTTCTTTTTGTCAGAATGAAAAAGTCTGATAATCCTTGTCCTACGTCTAAACCAAACCTATCAAGATAAGATCTTATGTTAATTAGAGCCTATCACCTTAATACGTACATAACTTCCTCTCCTCAATGAGATATAAATATAAAAATTTTGACTGAAGTTTTTGGAGCCACATTCCCATTAAACTCTATTTTTATACTGCAGATATTTTTTCTTGTTGACATAAATTTAATTCCCATGTGTGGTTTTGTAAGGGCAGCGCAAAAATATTATCTAAGAAATATTTTTAGTTGTAAGATATATTCTAAGAGTATAATATGTGAGAACATATTGAATACATAAGAAGATGATTGCATCTGATCGTTATCATGAAGGTAAGAGAATTGATTTTGAATCGCATAAAACTCTCTGAATTTTTTTTATTATTTTTCTTTCAAATCTGTTCCTGATATTATTTTGATTAAATAAACGATAATACCTCATATTTTTGGAGTAAAATATGTAGTGTACAACAAATATGACTAATTCCACGAACCCTTGGCTACCGATAGACTCTTCATGGCCTTGATATTTCCATGCGTCCAAAGAGTAAGCCATGGCTAGCTCCAAGATCTTGAGTAGTCTCCGTGAGCAGTTTTAAGGAGTTCGGTGGAAGATGGAAATGGGAAGATGTTTTAAAATGAATGAGGAATTCAGTTGTAAGTGCTGTTATTTTCTGAAATTTTTTTGAAGTTGGAAGAATTCAGATGATGACAAGAAGGGTTGCTTCCTAATCGACCTTCCTTCTTCCTTCCTTGGCTTCCTATCTTCTAGTCCAAGTCTACACATGTTTTATATTTTATTATAATTAGTTTGTTTTCTTCTCTCAACACTCTTCCCAGTGACCAGCTCATAAGGACATCACTTTCTTCAATGCCCTTTCTTCCCCTTCATCCACATCACTGTCTACTCTTTTGCTTGAAATATTTTTTTTTCCCATGGTTTTAAAAAAACAGATACATATTTTTCATGGACTTTTTCTTTGGGAAGTTGAGTGCTGAAGCTCAGCATATATTGATGAAAACTATGTTACAAAGTACACATGCAAAGTTTGTTAAAAATACAACAATAGTATGTGAAGGATACACAACTCCCGGACCGAGTTCGAATCCTCTCCAGGGCGGAGGCGCCTATACCTAAGGTGGGGAAAGTAAGTGGGACCCGAATCGTGTGATGAATGTAGGCTGTGATTACACGACATCCCCACCCACAGATTTTGGGTGGATACCCATTGCAAAAATAGGTTAATGATCTACTATCAGAGAAGATAGCTCAATAAGGTTAGAAACCATGCTTATTAATAAGTGTTGTACGATTAAAAAGTAGACCTACTATTAGTTTCAATAACATATTATCATAACGATTAATTATACTTTTATTTTATGTTCTTAAGAAATAGGGGGCCATCCTTGTGATGTTAAAAAGCAATATAAGTATTAAATCCTTTTTTAAGAAGCTTATTAATAACTCCAAATATTCAATGGTAATCAAGTGTTTTGATTAATCTTTTGTATTTGAAGTCATTAATACAGTTTCCAAAATAAGAGGAGTTAACAAGGTGGGTTACCATGATGGCTTATAGACAACCTTTTTAAGGAAGAATTTTTAGTCTTTTCTTTGTGTCTCCGTCATTTTTTCTAGAATTTCATATATTATTTTGTTTAATTTAAAAATAGTTTATATCTTGCAAAACTTGTTTTGATAAGAGTTGGTACTTTTAGCTTTCAGAGTGATATATAAAAACTTTAATTAAGATTTACGAACACTAATAAATCCAATTCATTCTCTTTCATGCACTCATAGACCCCACCACTTTCCCAATGCCTTAAAGCACTTCATCCCTCACAAAAATTAAAAATATGCTACTTTCACAATACTTAACTCCTATTGTTGATATAAAAATTCACAATTTTGTTGCTATATATCTTATTGACTTAAAATCACGTCCATTAATTAACTAATATCCCAAACCTCTATTCTAAAGATTCCCACTCTTCTTTTCCTCTAAAAAAAATATAACCACTTAGATAAAGTCTCAGTCAAAAATATAACCACTTAAAAAAATATAACCAATAAACTAAGATGCCTTGCACAGTCAAAAATATATCTATAAACCCTAAACTATTCATTATCTTCTATCCTCAACCTTTAACAAACCCTAAACCTCCTATCACAACTCCAAAAGCTCTAAAACTCTTTTAAAAGCCTCCCAATCAGCAAGTGTTGCCTAATCCTTACTATTTTAATAGTGTTAGTAAGTGACCTAACAACTAAAGCATCTTTAAATAAATTTTTTTTCCAACTTGAACTACTGATCACAAGGAAATGCTGCAAGCTCAATTCTTTTATTTTATTTTATTATTATTATTATTATTATTTTGAGCAAGTCTTTCTGATTCACTTCAAAACCCATTAAAGAGTAAGATCAAGCAGCCAAATACATTCATCGTTAGCACTTTCTCTGCTTTTCAAACATAATTATGATTAGAAAATTTTTAAAATGAGTATTAATTAATAATTAATTCATATATTAAGTATATTAAAAAAATTTTGAAAATAGATGCCTCGATAAGTGGGCAATTAGCCAACTCACCACAGGCATGGGTCCATAATTTATCAAGTGGTATATTAGGCGCTAAATCGCCGATCTTTTAATTAGCCACCGACCGATTATCGTGCTATTGGTTTCACAGATATTCGCCCCACACTCGACACCTGACCCCATTGTTTCGACTCCCGACAGCCGACCCGCAAGCAGAGCTCGGTTCTTTCGGCATCCCGATGTCTGACCGCGGCATTTTCAATATTTAGGTTAGAATTTGGTCCCCCCTCTCCACACACTCGGTTCTCTCGATCGACATCCACCAGCCTTGTGTCGCCGGCTCCACCGCAAAACTTTGTGTCGCCTTCACCACAAGGTCTTTCCTGTGTTTGGTTAGCGCTAAAGGTAATAAATTATTTTTTGCTTTTACTTTTCTCATTCAAGTAGGCAACTGAAAGGGAACTTTGAAGGTGGGGAAGAATTTCATTCCAAGTTATGTCTTTATTACTACTTGTGGTATGCTATGGGATTTATATGATTTTATCATTATTTCTGACGATGTTGTTTATGCTTGAAGTCGCTTATACGCCTTTTCATCACAACTATGTCTGAAGATGTATATTACCACTATTTTTTTATGAATTATGAGTGAATTTTTAGGTTTTGTTAGAATTTTGGTTGCTGAGCAGATAGTAGAATGAGTTAGAAGCTCGTTTCCTTAATTCTCTTCTATGACGATCAACTGATCAATGATGATCAATTTATTCCAACTTATGCGCAAAATCGCCCATGCGAAGTTTCACGCAGCTTAAGAGATTTAAAATAAAGTGCTCACTCGCTACGAGATAACTCGTAGTGGAAATTATGTGTCATTTTTACGGCGGATACATATTTATTATTTCTGATGATGAAGTCTGCAGTACTGTATTGGATGAAGCTTCCTGACAGACATTAATTCTTTATGTGAAAATAAAGCCACAATGTACTGTTATAGCAGAAACTTATACTGATGTCATGCAGCAAAATGTACACTTCGATTATGCTCGAGTTCATTTCTTTACTGAACCGCAGAAGCATTTATCATGACCCAGAAATTATGTAAGCATTTACCTCAACATCAGTGTTGGTGTTTTTTCTTTTTTTGTGTAGGATATCTTCTATTTTTTAAAAGATTATAGCTTTTTAATACAGAATCAAGCTGCATGTTCAAGCACAACTGCATGAGCAACCTAGTTTATCTAAAGTAATACCCAATGAGGAGTACGAAACGATGAATAGCGAATCAAGCAATGCATCTGATGATAGCGATGCCGAGGATGATTCTTTACTGGGTAATGCCAATTTATGTGACATCAATTTTGGCCACGTGCTTCTTCGAAGTCAGTCAATCCGGAATTCATCAGGTCACGATCAAGTCGGTACAGGAACACAATGGACGAGAGCATAGCGCAAAGCAATCGCATGTGCGGTCTGTACAAATCAATTGGTCATTATCGAACATCATGTCCGCACAACCCTAGTAGTAGAAGGTGAGTTGAGAGTGTGTTGCAAGATATGTTACCTGTAACTGCATATATTTTCTGTGTTTTTGTTTATGTTAATAAATTATCATTTTGTTCTTCTTTTCATGCACGATGAGTTTTCGTGAAGACGTCCTGAGGAGGCGTCGAGATGGCCGAGGACACACCAAATCACTGTGAGGTTCATCCCGATAGCCTTACCACGCCGCATAGGTGCCACATCCGTGATGTAAGAATTTACTTTCAAGTTTATTTTTTGTTATAATATTTCTATTGCTCTACGACCTAACAACAATTACTTCATGCAGGGGCTATTTTGGAGGCAGCTTCTCATCTTCTGATGCTTAGGGAGTGGCCCATTACATGCCCACGGTTTATAGCGGCCCTTCTCACACTTGGACTTTAATGTGTCAGCCAGTTGAGATATATCAAACTTGACCATCACATGTTGACAACGTTAGTTGAGCGTTGGTCCCCCCAGACTAACACTTTCCATTTCGCCATAGGAGAGATGACAACGATATTGCAGGACGTTGCAATGATTTTGGGTCTGCGCATAGACGGCCCACCAATCGTCGGGCCGATCATTTAGGGTTTATGGTTTAGGATTAGGGGTTTAGGTTGGGGGTTTAGGTTAAGGGTTAGAGTTTAGGTTTGTGGGTTGTTCTAGTTTAGAGTTTAGGGTTTCTATTTTTTAAATAAATTCAAATTCAACATTTCTTCTTTTGATTTAATCAACCAAGTAACACACCAAGTTTTCTAAGACATGACAACATAGATAAAAAATTGAGCATATGAGCAAATCAAAACCCTAGATAACTATAAGCTCAGTGTAAAGACCCAATTCCATAAGCGTGATCGGATCGCTCTTGCTTTCTCCAGCTCCCATCGAACCACCGCCTCTTTAATGGATCGACCATCATATCCCCGATCCCTCCGCCACCACCACAGTTTAGCAGTTTACTTGGTTTACTAGTTTAGTTTATTTATTTTTTTAGGTTTATTAATTTTAGTTTATGTTTTTAGTTTAGTTTATTTCATAGGTTTAGGTTTAAGTTTATGTTTATTTTTTAGTTTAGTTTTATTTTTATTTTAATTTTAGGTTAAGGTTTTATTTTTTAATTTTAGGTTTAGGTTTAGGTTTTTATTTTATTTTTTAGGTTTTAAGAAAGAATACATGCATAATGTGAGACATACAACATACAACTGGGGTTGGTAAATCTTAGTTATCTTGTTTACAACGTTTTTATGATGAAGTTGAAAATTATTTTAAAATTTAATTATGAGTTATTAATTGGGCAAAAAATTAATTTGATCATAAGAGCTTATCGCATCCACGCCGCACATTCAAACATTTAATATTAAGAAACTACGAAAAGCATGTTGTTTCTAATGCACAAACTAAACATATCATCAATCATTTTATAAACTATCATGAAAGAATAAGAGGTAGATCCACAGATATCCTAGAAAAAGAAAAGATGGGTAGCCAAGCTCTACCATTATACAACCCGGATTGTAAAAGAAAAATTGCAATTGAAATTGAATGCATGCTATGGGGGCCTTTTTTTCTTCATTTTTTCATGTCTTCCTTCTCTTCCTTTTGATTTGATTTGCTCCAAAGGCATTACAGGGCACCCTAGGACAAAGCCTTCTAGCCACTGCTCATCTTAAACCCCATAGCACTGATCCTAATTCCTATTATAAAATTATATTTTATATAAAAAAAGTAAATCTAATTATACCTACAAAACAAATGTTTGCTAAACATACATACAAATCTAAATAGTTATATTTATAATTTAGACTTAGCTCGCAAGTGTAAGCTACCTATCTTAACTTTGATTATGCTTAGAGACTTTAATAACACCTGCAAGTAAATAACATTTATTTTTTATTTATTATAGTGATCCATTTTAAGCATAACCCTTGCGAAAATTGTTAGCCTAAAAGAACACTAACATCCGTTCAACGGAAACAATTCTAGTATCCATTCTAAAATAATACACCACAAAACAAGAAAGAAATATCACATCACAATCAACATATCGACTAACCTAATTTGGTTAGGTGATTCTACAGTGACACCGATACGAATCCTGCAAGAGTACATGACATGGTTTAGGTCGTAATTGCGCTTGTAAAGGCGCTCTTGAACCAGAGGACTTACTACCCCGAGCACGGCGAGCACATGTTAAGATAACGATATAATTTGCAATTTTACTTACTTACTGTATCTACAGATTTTCATAGTGACATTTGAAACTGGTTTATTGTAGGCGGAGCATATCTTGGCGACGGAGGACCTCTTTCGGCCTTTCTTTGGACGTCCGGGTGACACGGACTACCAGTTGGCTATGAATACGTACGAGCAGTTGTGTCACGATCTGAGCTCGAGGACTCACATCGACTACAGCTCCAAAGACGCCGCAGTGAGCATATGTCACATTGCTACGATTCTGCTCTGACCACACAGGCGACAGACATGAGCGCGGTTCCATCCACTTATACTGATCCAGGGCCATCTTCTTTTCTAGAGAGCTCCCAGTCTCAGTACCATACGGATATTGCACCATCACAGGATTGGATATCTCTACGAGACTCGCAACCAGAGATGGGGTTAGATGTTGTAAGCTAGACTCAGAGACCACATGATTCCCATCATCACCGCTGACGTCCACGCACCTGCACTATACTGTAGTGCGATAGCTATGTGACGCCGCCGTCGACGATAGTGTATAGAGGTGTATCTATTTTGTATAGCTGTTGCTGGATATTTTTATTGTGCACTTTTATGTGCATCTGTACTTGAGTTTATTTTTTGCTTGTGAATGACATTTTTTTGTATCATCTGATTAGTAGTACATCTGTATTTTTTTTATGCTACCAGTTGACATTTTAGATTATTTCCTTACTACCTGTTTGCATTTCTTGTAGATGGTAAAAAATGATAACTTATTTTTTAAAAAAATCAGAGAAGTCGCCCATTTATCTCGAGCACTATACTTAAGTCGTTGTTCGATAATCGGTCGATTCGCCTCGACATTCGATCTAAGAAATTGCCCGATAAGTGCGATGAGCCCATGCCACCCTCGATGGTGAGGTGGTCTCAATCCAATTTATCTAACCATTATTTTCAAATTTTTTTTTAATATACTTAATATATTAATTAATTATTAATTAATACTCATTTTAAAAATTTGTTCTTATTTTTATTCTTCTACCTTTAGTTGCTTCACGAAAGGGACAACCTTACTTTCAAAACAAGTGGGATTTGTAAGTAAATTCATTTAAGTTTTGTTTCTGGATGACGTGGAGGTGGAAAAGTATATATATTACTAGAGAAAATCATTAAGTTATAATGCTAGAGACTGAACGTTTAAGCTAGGTTTAGAAACAGTACTGATACCATTTTTTGTTTGATGTAAGAAATAAAAATATCATAGTCTGAGATACAAAAATATGAGCTGATCCATCAGTCAACTCTCTGTATAAAATGATAATTTTCTAAACATATTTTTCATACAAGTCAAAACTATTTTTTTTTTGAAATTAAGGATAATAAATAAAATAAAATAAAACATTAATAATGTGATATATATTTATGGGTCCTACAGTAAAAAAACTCACATTTGTATAATTATGACCTCAAGATTTTCTGTGACGATGAATCTAGCTAGCTGATAATCCTACACCTTTAAATCATGTATGGATATTTTTTTTCAATTTTTGTCTTTGCTTGTTTTTTTGTTTTATTTTTCTTTAAGTTTGTTTTGTTTTATTTTGTTTTTTACATAAAATAAAATTCTTTTTGGATAATCTTATTTATTTCTCTTTGCAGGATCAAAAAATTAATCAAAAACAATTTTATAGGCAGAAATAGAAGGTACAACACAGTTCCAATTTCGTAACGCAATTAAACTTACAAAAAATACACTTTAATAATAGAAAAATTATTATTCGTGGAGTCCGAATATAGAAGAAAAATTATTACATATGGATTCTGGATCTAGTTTCTATATTCGAATTTCTACATTCAGACTCAAATTACATAGCATCATGTGATGATCAATCAATACACAGCTTCTATATATTAACTGTAAAATATTATATATTACTATATATTGATATGTATATAAATATCATATATTATAATGTAATTAGTATTACATTAATACATAACAATATATAAATGTATGACTAAACGCCATATGCATATTAATAATAATTGAATGCAGAGAACATCTGCATATAATAATCTCTAATTGATAATAAATAAAAAGTAAAGTATAAAAATACTTCTTATTTCTGGATTTTTTTTTTTTTGGGAACATTAAAATAAAGCATAACACTCAAACATGTTTCTTACAAAGGCAGTGTTTCTACACACACACAAAAAAAAAAAAAAAAAAAAAAAAAAAAAAAAAATCCATATGCAATCTTCAAAACGTGAGCAGGATTAAATAAATATTAATGTTAATCCACCTAATTTAATAAAAAACCTCTAAAAAAAAAAAAAAAAAAAAAAAACACACACACACACACACAACATTTACTAGGCCTGTAATTGCATCCTATCCAGTGAATCAGTATCTAAGCTTGTTTAGATGTTGCTTTTCTCCTGCATAACTTAAAAAATAATAATTTAATTTATATAAAAAATAAACTTAAGTCATACAATTTTTTTGACTTAGCGAGCAAATAAAATAGCCTCATGAAATGGCTCATAATCTTATATGAGACTATAATCATTTTATTCAATACTATAAAACAAAAACATAATATCCGACCATTTGTAAAATTGTACCAATCACTGCTACAACTTTTGAGTTACAATCATATTATTTTAATGCGATTAAATAGCAAATTATTAGCCATCACTTTTTAAAAAGTATCGCTTAATGACTTTATCAAAGCTATATATTTATTGCTTGGGAGGTTAAAAATATTTATGCCTAAAGACCAGTAAAGCCCATTTTAATAAAAAATATATAACAAAAACTTTTAGTCAGAAAAATATTAATAATATTTTTCAAGAAGCATGACTCAAAGATTAAAAAAAAATTCTTCAAATATTGTTTTAGTCATAAAATTCAGTCAAAAAAATTTAAATAATATGTGACAGCAGCATACATTTGTTTAGTAAATTGTTAGCTTAAGTGCTCCACCTGCCTTCCCACCCCCCTCCCTGCAGTTTTGGAATTAAGAGTCTTGATTTCTCCTAATTTGAGTTATATTATTTCCCCCCTGCCCCCACGCATCCCATCATGGAATCAAAATATTAAATTATTGATCTTCTTATCAGATATAATACAAAATTAATTAATTATTCATTGTTAATCACCTCATAATCCCCCTCTCCATCCCCAAACTATTATATAAACATCAAAACCCCCCTAAATATTACTCAAAGCTATTAATTTCTCTAATTACAACAAAATGCCTTCTCTCTCTCTCGACCACTTCGACCTCTACTCAGCCCGCCAAGTCCCTGACTCCTACACCTGGCCCTCCTCCTGTCTCCACGATTACCCCACCGCCGGCAACGATGGCGGCAGCAGCGGCGACTCCATTCCCGTCATCGACATATCCGACCCCGCCGCAGCCTCCCTAGTAGGCACCGCCTGCCGCTCCTTCGGCGTCTTTTACGCTATCGGCCACGGCATCGGCGCCGATCTTTTTGATGACGTGGAATATCAGGCTCGCAGCCTCTTCGCTCTCCCTCTCCATCAGAAGCTAGTCACGGCCCGCCGGCCGGGCTTCATCTCCGGGTTCGGAAGACCACCTCTCTCTGCCTTCTTCCCAAAGCTCATGTGGTCTGAGGGGTTCACCTTCGCCGGCGATATATTGCCGCAGGAGCAGCTTGCCTTCAGGTATGGTTATTGAGTGACACTCGCGTGGCACACACGTGGTGCGATCTAATTGGTCCAACTATTACGTGTGGGTCCCGATACACCTACACGTAATGTGTGCGCACCAATAGAACAGATTCAGTACAGTACTCAGTCTTAGTCAACTAACTAATCGCTAGGCGCATTCCAGATAATATAATAATATATAATTAAAACTAATTATAATTAAGAGCACTATGGGCTCTAACTACCTACGGATGCCGTGATAATGTGGCGCTTGTGTAGCCATATGCCTTTTATGAAAAATATTCGATCAAAATTTTGATATAAAAGAATTTCAAATCATTAAATTTATTTTGAGTAATCTGTTTTCCGAAATTTAATTTGACTATTTATATATTTTATTTATTTATAAATTAAATTAAATGGCATTAGTGCTCATTCTGATTAGTTTTTTTATAACAAAATTTCTCATTTTTGTAGATAATTAGTTGCATGATTATTTTATTTATAATTTTTAATCATCATAATTTTTTGAGTTCCTTATCTCAAAGTGAGGATAAGGAATTCCTATAGTTTCATATGATTCAATTCCAGTATTTGACGCATTACTATGACTGTCTTGCAGTGACGTGATGGAAAAATATAACAGGAAGATGAAGGAGGTGGCTGGGAAAATACTGAGTCTCATGCTCCTCTCCTTGGGTATTGATGAGGAAGAAGCTGGTCGGGCCGGGCTCACGAAGGGCCTACCAGAATCAACGGAGGTGCTGCAGCTCAACTCCTATCCGGCCTGCCCCGAGCCCGAGAAGGCCATCGGCATGGCCGCCCATACTGATTCAGGCCTCCTCACCGTGCTCCATCAAAGCGGCGGCGCCAACGGCCTCCAAATCCTCCGGACAGAGGACGAGTTCGGCCCGACCCGATGGGTCACTTTGCCACCTCTCCCAGGAGCTCTAGTTATTCATGTGGGTGATCTCCTCCAAATCCTCTCTAATGATCAGTTCAAGAGTGTGAGGCATCGCGCGGTCGTCAGTCGGGCTGATTACCGCCTCTCAGCTGCCTATATCATCGGCCCGCCCGAGCACCTCAAGGTAGGACCCATAAATAAATTACTGAAATCGGGCCAAAACCCGAAATACCGATCGGTAACATGGCCCGAGTATCTGGGTATCAGGGCTCAACTATTCGATAAGGCCCTCGAGTTAGTGAAATTGCCTGCAAAATAAAATAAAAAAAATGTAAGATAAAAACAGGCAACAGAATTATATTTTTCATTTGTTTTCTCTCTTTTTTTTCGGAGAGGGGTAAAGATGTAAATATTTCGTCTCTTTTAGATAGAAACTACGAATCGGCAAAGTTATTTTTGTCAATTTCCTTCTTTTTATTTCAGTTTTTCATAAATTATCCGTCTTCTTACTCACAGAATGCATCTACCTAAGAATTTAAATTTTAAAGATATTTGTAGGGTACTCTGCATCAGTACAAAAGAAGGATTTTATGAGTAGGTATTTTAATATACTTGCAAGCAACCATATATATATAGAACACAATTCTTCAGCATATGATTTTGGTTTTTAGCATAATATGGTATGATATATTTAAAAAAATATATCATATTTATATTTTTCCATAAAACTTAATTTTTTATCTCAAAAAAAAATATGTTACATAGATTTAATCTCTATCCAATCATGAGAGAGATTGGAGGATTAAGCCCTAAGAGATATTTATTATCTATTAACCTGAATACATCTTTTATTTGCAAGAATTAGTGTTACATTTTCTCAATAATTAAATCATAATAAAATTTATAATGACAATAATAGTATATTTAATTTTTATGCATTTTATACCTTACAAAACTTTTTTTATATTTATTCATTATTTTTAACTTTTTATATGAATGAAATTTTATTTATTTCCCAATAATATCTCTTAAAATGTCGGTCCCATCTCATTATATTATGTAATTATCCCACACATGAAGTAGTCATAACTGTTTTGGTCTCTCACCACTTCGAAGGGAAGGCATGAAAAGTGCCAAAAGATCCCTCTCCGGAACTGCACACTAACGTTTTTCAGAGATTCCATTCAGTCGGAAGAAAACGACAAATAACGGCATCCAGTTTATTTGTTTAATATAAAATACAATAGCAAGTGTAAGAGTTCTCGCAGGCCGAAACCTGCTTTGAATTGGGGCAGAATGATTGGATTATTGCGTTCATCTGTTTATATTTTAAATTAAAATTGTTAAAAAATATTATATTTTTTTAAGTTCGGTGAGCAGTGAACGCGACAAATTGATAACTGTAATGTTAGGTCAAATCTATTTTTCTTTTTCATATATATTTAATCAGATGATTATATTTATTACAGCTGTCGCCAAATTACAATCAATATTATTCATTATAATTAGAATTGCTGAGTTGTTCAACTTAATCTGGCTTCATTTGGCTTTGAAAGTTATTGTTCCATTTTCTGTAGACTTTTGATTTTTCATATTGAATAAAAAATTTATTTTTTTTAGAAGGTCACTGGTTTTGAACTATAGTTTCTTATACTTTCGGTCTTCACACTCTGGCTCAGGAAGTGTAATTCTCTTGAAGATTAGGTTCTTAGCTTAAAATTTTTTGAAAGTTTTATCAAAAAGTCTTTGAGTAGGTGTACAATTTGGATAATGGATATATATATATATATTTTTTCTTCAAGTGGGACTTGCATTTAGAATATCAAAATACTGTAAACGTATATTTCGACTAAATGATTCAAATTTCATTCGTTAAACTAACGTAACACAAACAAAAAAATTTGTCGAAGGAACGAGTAACACAAACAATGAATGTTGTTCGCCTCGATAAAGCTCGATAAGTGGTGGGTAGGGTTGAGCGATTCCTCGATTGTATAACTATGTAACTTATTTCGTTATTTATTTTAGGGTTTTAGCTTATTCGGTTTCTCCGAGCGATTCAAATTCCGCTATTTTCTACTTTTCTTAAGTCTTTCCAGCTTTCAATGACCACGCGTGTCAGGTTAGTTTCTTCTCTCTCAGCCTCTACCTGAGTTCTCCAATCTCCACTCCTCGTTAGTCTCGACTTGAGCATCGATGACAGCAGAGTGAAGCACTCCAAATCCACAATCCTCCCTTCCCCAGTCCTCCCGGATTTCTTTTGTTCTTGCGTCATTGCATAGTCATCATGATCGAAAGTGGAGAGTCTTATATGTGAATCGATCCTCTTTTATGACTTCCTCTCTCGTTCTTGCTTTTTTTTTAGTTTCGACTCTTCTCTCTCTGTGATTTTTTTACTTTTCAACTACTCTATTTTGTCACCTGAGATCTTTGTGGCCTTTCACCAATCTATGGTTAGATTATGTGATTTTTTTGGAGCATGACTCTCCTCGTATGTATGGTCATGGGAGCCTCTGGTTGTGATTCTTGTGAATCTGTGAGATGGATGTTGTTATCGCTTGTTAGTGTTTAGTTTCAATGTGACAATGTGTTGCATATTTTTAAGAGCGTGACTCCTCTGTTGTATGGTCGTATGGGTCTATGGGAACCTCTGTGAGTTTGATTCTTGTGAATATGTGAGACGTGATGTTGTCGTTATTGTTGTTTAGTTTCAATGTGTTGCATATTTGATTTGTGTTGTTCGCTCCTTGATCCTTGACTGGTTTCTTCAAAGTTCGAGTAACTTTGGTTGGTATTCTTTGTCCCCATTCTTTACCGTCGACTTCGCACCGTTGATTTTATTGTTTCATAAGTTACCCATAAGAACTTAGTAAATTTACTTAACAGGCTAAATAAAAGAATTAGCCAACAATGTTATAGGGATATTTTGTTCATTGAGAATTTGGAGTTTAGTGATGACATCTTTGACAAAACCATGTAAGAAAGCGATGAGTTTATTGCTAATGTCACTCAAAGCAACAACATGAAGAATAATTCAGAAAAAATAACAATACAAGTAATTAACATTATCAAAAATAGAAACATTTGGAAGATAGGAGGATGCAAAGAAAGTACTAATTAACTTAAAAAAAAAAATAGTAATTTGCCAAAATTACCCATCAAGAGAATTGATCAACAACCAAAAGTTACCAAAGTATCAAACTAAAACTCACAAAGAATCAAAAACAACCATCAATGGTTGGATAATGAATGAATAATAAGTCTTTCATCATACATACATAATAACAAATACAATTACATGATTCACATCTAACACCCAAATGCATCTATTATTATAAAGTTGTTGACTTGTAGTCTTGCATATTTAAAATAACAAAATAGTAGTTGAATGAAAATAACAAAACAATCAAACATCATAGAATGATAGAAGGCAAGTAGGCGCAAGTGTAGTGGATGGTAGTCTGCACAAAGGTACAAGAGTTGTATATTTGAATGAAAAGATAGAAACTTTTTGTAGCTAATTGTAAGCTCTGCAATTAGTAATGCCTAAAGCATGCTTAATATCATCCTGAATGCCGAGCAAGAAAAAGGATCATATATTCATATGTTTTTACTTTGATATTTGATGATGATTTGTTGTTTGACTTATTTCTACTTTTACCAAATTATTTTTAAAAAAAAGGTGATTTAAATAGCCATTAGCCAGTTAACTAATTTTTTTAATAATCTTCTTATTTCTATTATTATGTTGTTTTGTTGTTTTCATTCAGCTGCTATTTTGCTGCTTTAATTCTGCAAGACTACAAGTCTACAATTTCTTATAAGTTATAATAGATAACCTGTTGGATGTTAGATGTGATTCATGTGAATCATGTGATTGAGTATTTGCTATGCTATGGGCATATGACATCAGAAAATTTTGACTTATTATTGTGTTTCGTTTCATTTTTATCCAACCATTGATAGTTGCATTTGTTGATTCATTCAGACAGAGTTTCAGTTTTGGTACTTTAGTAACTTGGTTGGTTGTAGTTCTCACTTCTCGTGGACCTAAAATGGTTCTGTTATAAGCTTTGCCCTCTTTGCTTTGATTAATACTATTTTTTCTGGATTGGTTAATTAGACTTATTAAGTACTTTTTTGCATCCTCCTAGCTTCCATGGGATGTTCTATATTTTGGTGAATGGTGTTGTTGTATACATAATTTGTATTTTTTCCAATTGTCTACTTCCTCTATGATCCTTTTCTTGCCGCATTCAAGATAATATTAAGCTTTGTGCATAACTAATTGCGATTTACAATTAGCTACAAAAAACTCCTATCTTTTCATTCAAATATTCAATGTAGTGTCCACTACCACTGATATCTTGTCCCACTACACCTTATTGACCGCTTCACGCTATTCTATCATTCTATGATGTTTGGTTGTTTTGCTATTTTCATTCAACTGTTATTTTGTTGTTTTAAATATGTAAGACTATAAGTCAACAACTTCTTATAATAGATAACATGTTGGCTGTTAGATGTGAATCATGTGATTGAGTATTTACTATGCTATGTGATGGAGGTGGGCATTCTTTCTTTTGATGAGATTGAGAGAATGTGGATATTGGAGGTGAAGGAAGAAGATATGTTAGATAATTAGCGCTCCCACCAAAGATTGCCAAGGTTTGGCCACCAAGCTCTCAAACCACAAGAATAACTCAAAAATTTATAATTTCCAAAAGATCTCCTTCATTCTAATAAGAGGGCTATTTATATCCATTACAAGCATCTTTAAAAGAAAAGAATTCAAAACATGGAGGGAAAGGTGGTGGCCACATTAATGTGAAGCATTAAATTGCTCATTATTTTACATCCACCCATTTCACATGCTATTATTTTATGTGGATTCAACCACCTCACATGTCATGCTTTGAATTTTTAAATGAAAATTTTGAAACATGGATTTTCTAGAAGAAAATTAAAAATTACATAAATAAAAAAGATGAAATCATAAAATGGGCCTTAGCAGGCTAATGGGCTAAGTCTTCTTCTTTCTTGAATTTTCTTGGGCTTTAGCTTGAGATCTTGTAAATGCCTTGAGCTCTAATTTGTTGATCCTCGATGTTCTACATCAACTCCCTCAGAAACTCTAGAGTTGAAATCTAAGAAGTCTTCTAGCAGAGGCTAATGTCTCCAAATCACTACGTCAACCATGTGTCTTCGGTGGCTTATTCTTTCAACGAACTAGAAAATGATGTTCAAAATAATTAATGGGTGCTTCCTGATAATATAATCAACTTCAAAGAAGAGGAAGTACGATGCTATATCTCTGCTAAAGAGTTAGATAACAAGTGGAGGTTTTATAATTCCTTCATATGATAGAATATCTTCAATATTAATAACTAGATGAATGAACATATCAGCAGGAAAATCAAGGTGATAAGCATTAGTTCCAATTTTCTTGAGAATTTTAAATGGACCACAAGCTCGCATGTAATTTCTTATATTTAGTAGTTTGCCGTCGAATGCAATCAATACATAATCACCTTCTTTATATTCTTTCATTGAACGATTATGATTTGCCTTAGAAGCATAATTATCATTACTTATAGTAATTTGCTTTCTTATATCTTCATGGAGGCTTTAAAATATTTAGCAAATGAGAATCTTTGCGAAAATACATGAGATGGTAGGTTTGCTACATCTATTGGTCGTCGTGGGTTTTGACCATAGACTATCTCAAATGATGATTTTTGTAGTTCTAGATATACTATTATAAATTAGAGGTTGGTAAATGTAAATTCAATTTCTAAACTTTTACCTACCAAACATCTAAGCAAATTTCTTAAGACGATTAACTACTTTTGTCCATCAATTTGTGGGTGAAAGAAGATAATTTTAATTACCTAATATTTTCCATAATATTTTCCAAAATATGAGACAAACTTAACATCTCATAAATAATGGTTAAAGGGAGACCATGGAGTCACTATTTCTTTAAAAAATAATTTAGCTATATAAGAAGCATCATTTATTTTTGAACAAAGTAAAAAATGAGCCATTTTTGAGAACCTATCCACTACAACAAAAATACTATCATGTCCTCGAGAGGTAATCCTAGAATAAAATTCATTGATAGGTCTTCCCAAGGCTTATAAGAAGGCAAAGGCGTGTATTGTCCGCACCTTTGTTTGATAGTTTTAGCTGCTTTACAAATTAAATATTGAGCCACTAATTTTTTGAACATCTCGTTTTAATGAAGGCTAATAAAATCCATTTTTTAATAAACATATGGTCTTATCCTTTCCAAAATGACCATACACCCCAAAGATGTAGCTCAATGATGGAATTCTCTAAGAGAAGATCGAGGAATGCATAATTGTTTTCCTTTATATAAATATCCATTTATTATCAAGAATGTCCCTTATAAAGTTATTGGTTTATCTAGGTGTTCAAGATAAATTAGGTGAAAGTCAGGGCACACAATATAATCATGTGATTGAGTATTTGCTATGCTATGGGCATATGACATCAAAAGATTTTGGCTTATTATTGTGTTTCATTTTATTTTTATCCAACCATTGATGGTTGCATTTGTTGATTCTTTCAGACAGAGTTTTAGTTTTGATACTTTGATAACTTGGTTGGTATTTTATTTATTCACTTCTATGGGACCTAAAATGATTCCTTTTTTTTTGGCAAACTTGCCTCTTTGCTTTGATTAGTATTTTTTGGATTAATTAGACTTATTAAGTGCTTTTTTTGCAACCTCCTAGCTTCGGGGATGTTACATGGTGAATGGTCTTGTATATCGATATTTGTATTTTTTTCCTGGAATTGTTGGCTACTTTCTCTTTGTTATGATCCTTTTTCTTGCTCAACATTCAAGATGATATTAAGCATGCTTCAGGCATTACTAGTTGCAGAGCTTACAATTAGCTACAAAAAAACTCCTATCTTTTCATTCAAATATTCAACTGCTATAGTGTCCACTACTAGAGTCGCCCACTACACAGCCCATTACATTATCGCTTGTTATATCATTCTATGATGTTTGGTTGTTTTGCTATTTTCATTCAACTGTTATTTTGATGTTTTAAATATGTAAGACTACAAGTCAACAACTTCTTATAATAGATAGCATGTTGGCTATTAGATGTGAATCATGTGATTGAGTATTTACTATGCTATGGGCATATGGCATTAGAGGATTTTGACTTATTATTGTGTTTCATTTCATTTTTATCCAGCCATTGATGATTGCTTTTGTTGATTCTTTTAGAGTTTCAGGTTTGGTACTTTGGTAACTTGGTTGGTCATTGCTCTCACTTTCGATATTTGAATTGTTATTATTTTTTTCTCGAATTGTATTACTTGCCTACTTGTTGTTGGCTTGTTGCTTTGACCGCAAAGCCAAGTTACTTGAATTTTGAACTTTGAAGGTTGCTTACTTACTTTTGTTATTTCTATCATTCTATGAGGATCATGGGATTGATTGACTCATTGATGTTCAAGATGCACTACTTGTATAAACTATTTTGACTTTTACCCATGGACCATGGTGCATTTTCACGTTCCTTTTGATTTTTTTGACCATTATAAATAAGTAACATCATCGCAGGTAAGTTACCTCTGCGATGTTGTTCTTTGTTGTTTATGGTGGCTAATTCTATGATGGCTATGATGATCTTAAAATTCTTTCTTTGGTCGGTAGCATCTTTTGTGATTGTAACCCTTCTTGGAAGTTGGATGCTCACTAATTTGTTGTCCCTTATGTTGATAATTAAAATGAATATTTTTTTTACTCTGAGCCTAAGCCATCTATGCCTTCTCTTGTAGACCATACTCATATATATTTTTTTTCTCTTCATTAACTATTTCTCAAGTGTTTTTTTTTTTTTTGCAGATCATTTTCTCTACTCCTTGCAAGTTTGAAGGTGTTGGTGTTGATCCCTGAATTCTACTGACTGCTGTCTGGTGATCTTTTTGAAGCTCTCTTCATCGGCTGCTATTTTTTTTTTTCAGTTTTTACCTTTCTTTAGCTTTTCTTATTTTCAATTTTTTTGTATTTATATGGAGATTAAACTCTTTAATATTCTTGTAGCTCCTAGAGCATTAGATATTTAAGCCTTATCCCCTATAAGGACTTTATATTTCTTTCTCTAGTTTAATAAAATATTTTTTTATATTTTTGTATGATTGTGTCATTGTATTTGCATGTCTTTCATTAAAAAAAATTTTA
Source organism: Cymbidium sinense (assembly GCA_021442155.1). NCBI lineage: Eukaryota > Viridiplantae > Streptophyta > Magnoliopsida > Asparagales > Orchidaceae > Cymbidium > Cymbidium sinense. The sequence goes on from CM038221.1 coordinate 159,425,924, forward strand.
TGTGGAATGTATATTATAAATTTCAAAAATATTAAATATTAATAAAATTTGTATATTGATTTGTGTTTTTTTCTTATTTGTAAAATTGTATCTAAAATTTTTTGTTATAATAATTCAAAATTTTTTAAAAAGTTAGTTTAGTACTTAATTTGATAAATTGATCCTATTTCGAGCTTCTTCACGATGAAATCGAAATGATTCGAGCAAACAAAAACGAGTCTTATTCGAAATGAACACATCATCGAGCTTAAACGAACAATAACGCAACACCTAACATTCTCATAACAAGCTTAAATAAAACACTAGCAAATAAGAGCCTGTCTTCATGTTCGGCTCGTTTACACCCCTACTTGCATTTTATATTGATGTTCTACAAATTGAGAATATACTGGACAAGAGACTCATGACTTCTATATTTAAACTACATAATCATCTATTATCACATAATATGAAGCTTAACAAATATGAAGATAGAGTTGATTGGTAAATTTGCATTCTAATCCAATATTACACCGATTTAAATAACTTACAAACAATTGCAACATCTATCCTTGAAGTGGATAATGTTGATGTAAGTTGCTTGTACCATTGAAAGCTTATATTCATTTGTGGATGATCTAATTGCAACATCTTTGTTCAAATTTGAGCTTAATCTAAGTGTTTTGGTTGGTTTCCTATCTACTTCATACTCGTTTATTGAATTGGGTTTTGATTTATCTATTAACTCAATCACAATAGAGTAGATGTTTTCTAGAGACTACAATCTAGGCCAAATGACAACTATATTGCTCACAATATCATCAATTCTACCTTCTAACTTGTTATTTTAATGAGCTTTTTCTCCTAACTATAATAGTAATTGGTGGAAAAGATCAATAAGTTATTGATCAATTTCCTCTATTATGTGATTTTGAATGTTATTTGATAATTTGTTGCATGTTCTATCCAATATTTAATATGTAAATACTAGCACTAGCTACAATCAAAGTAATAATATCATCTGATTTCTTGTTTAATGACACTTGTTATTTAAGTTTATCTAAGATTTGCTTCACACTCTTCATCTTAAGACGTTGATCATGTTCTTATTACATTGGCATATAAGAGAGTAATCATTAACCTTTTCATAGCGGCCTTCTTCAACCTTCTTAATTAGAGATGCTTGATGAAAAATGGTAAAAATTATTAATCAGTCACCACACTGGGTTTCACTCATAACTAACATATAAAAGTAATGTTTCTTTTCTCTTTCTCAAGTCTATAAAATTATGATTGAGAAGGTGTGGCTCATCATAGAATGTTAAGAGACCTAAAATTTTTAAATAGTAGAATATACCTTAAGTGGGTATTTGAGTATTATACAGAACATAGGCATCCTTAAGACTGACTTAATTATTGCCATCTGTCTAACCATCTATCAAATTATAAGAGATAAGGAATAGTGCATTGGAACTAAAACATAATGATATGTTGTTATTAGTGCTAAAAACGATGGTAGAAGGTCATTGTAGATAATGCTCTCGTCAAACCTACCCTTCTTGGTCCTTAGAAAAGAAGTGCTTCCATTAATTTGGGTTATTATTTCCTTCTAATAGCGATACTTCTATACTTTCTCAACACGAGAACATTAATAAAAGTTATGACTTTAAAACCTATCATTATGTGAGAATAATTAAGGCTTTCTTAGAGTATGAGAATTCATGGCATATAAATAAGCTACCATCTCCTATTTATTCATATGAACCGTTCTACCAATTGTTTTGATAATTCCATTAATGTTTTGAAGAAGCTATTGAGATTCTTCAAATAAGTCAGTCCTCTAACAATTTTAATGAAGGTTAAACAATGGTCTTCATTTTATTTTCTCCAACTGCTCTATATTAAAATGTGAAATTTGGACCCAGAGATATGTGAACAGATAGGCTCCTCTCTAACTACCTCATCAACTCATTAAATCTAAGTAATTTTAGCCATTAATTCCTTGATATTTTATTCTTATTCCTCCATATAGTTAGCCTCTTCAAAGCAATAGAAGAAGCTTCTGCATCGTAAGAATCAAAGCTTTGACTGACTAAATTAGCTAGTCGTTGAAGATATACTTTTCTCAAGAATAAAGATATTGCATCAACCTTTCTACAAATTTATTTTGAAACGACAATTTCATATAATTGATATATATATATATATATATATATATATATTAACCCCCATAGAGGGCAGTTAGCATCCATTTGAGAAAAAAATAAGGCTTAAAACATGCTCAGAGCTTGCCACATGCATGCATCCCCCTCAACCACACATAATTCTCAAATTTCTCTAGTCAACTAGCTTGCAAAAAGCAACAATTTATTTTTCCTGCATTTATAATTGAATATATCTTGCGGTTCATTGCTAATCGAAAGTGTACATCGTATATGGACAACGAAATGAAAAAAAAATGGTATTTTGTTTAAAAATTTAGTGATAATAGAGCTCTCAAAATTGTTATATTTATTTTAAGATAAATATAATATAAGTAATTAATTAAAATTTATATTGCGCTTATTTTTAAATAAATCAAATAATTTTATAATTTATTATCACTAAATTATGATTTAATTTTATAAAATTATGGTGTGTTGAGAACATATCCTCAATTAAATTTAAATGTTGAAATCCTAAGCCTTTTTATATATTTTTTTTATGGCAACACCTTCTTCTCTATTTAGAAAAGCTGACCTGTTCTAATGTTTACATTCTGTAAGAAAACAAATGAGACCTTTGACCTTCAGCGCAATAATTCAATCTATAAATGCTGTAAAAACTTAATTATTTAGACCGCTGAATGGAGAGAAGAAAGTGTTGAAAACACGAACAAGGACTTAAGTTAAAAGTATCAGTTTTTTTTTTCTCTTTATTTTTTCCTTGTTGAATAGTTTGGACTTCTTTTATTTTATTTTTTATTGTTTGCGTTCTCTGTCATTCAATTATTTCTCTTAACGTTATCGAATGATGTTGATTTAATGCTTTGTTCAAAGACTTCTTGCTTCAGATACAATTTTAATAGTGTTATTTACATTTATTTTCTTAAATTGGTCTTTGACTTTAATGCATGCATAGTTTCACTCTTACCTCCCTCGTTGAATCTGTCATAAGATTTGCTTATAGGAAATGTATAATCATGGATTCTTGAAAATAAGAAAAGAACATATTTGAATTTTCCTAAATATTGGGAGTTAAAGCAATTCTAATTATTGAAATTAATTTTAACTTAATTATTTAAAGGAGTTATCTACATTCAATACCAATTAAATCGAGCTAATCAAGTTAATTATGAATCGGGTTCAATAAGTTATCAATCAAATCAAATCATCTAAAAGACCTAATCGATACTTTACCTTTTAAAGTTAGTAGAAAAACTCGATGCGCATTTTAAATTAAAATCATTAGAGTAAAGAATTATTCGCCAATGAATTTGATCATCAATTGACGTTAATTAAATTTTTTTCTTGATTATAACAAACTCATCTAATAAACTCACCAAGCATATTAAGTTAATTGTCAACTCAAAATAGAGTTATCAAACTTCATATATCAAAAGCTTCATTTTAAAAGATCTTGCCCTCTACTTGAACCTCATCATGAGTTTTTCATATATCTTGATAACACAAGCTAGCTAGATTTATTAATTTTACAATAAATACTTATTAAGACTTACTATATACTTCTAATAGATTTATATGCAATCTTTCATATAATGTTGTGTCTTGACCTAAGCCTATAAATAAGAGGTCAAAAATGAGTTTGACACCATCATTATGTTACATCAATTTTATAAGCACTATAATGACATCCTAAAACTTCTCTCTCTCTCTCTCTCTCTGTGTGTGTGTGTGTGTTTGTGTGTATGTCTAGTTTGCTCCATACTCATTAGTAAGATTGTTATATCACCAACATACAAATTTGAATCCAATATCAATATAGGTGCAATGAGGGTGGAAGATGTAAACGAAAAGTCAAGCACTTAATCATTTGAATGAAGGAAAAATCTATATAAGATAAGCAATAAATTGAATCACTTCAGAATAATTAAATCAAATAGAAGATTGATTAACAAAATATTTCAAGAAATCTCATGATATTTTTGACACTATAACTCCCATATTTCCTCTCTGATAATTGAACTTATTAACTCACGTCTCCATCAATTTCATATTCATTCATCAACTTCCACTAAATGATCTTCTTCTTAAAGATGATAAAATGAAGCAAAATATTGTCATCCCTATCAACTTAATAAACTAAACAAACAAATGCCTTCTTTATCTAAATTGTAGAACCTTAACCTCCATTAAAGTTCAAAATGTCTATTTTAGAAGGTTATAAAGTGAAGTTAGAGATTCAATGAATCACATTGTTCAAATTAAAATAATAGTTTCTTTCCTTGTTATAAGTGATATTGTTAAATGTTGACAGCTCTTCGTAATATTTAAAGAGACACTATTACAATAACTTTCAAGATTTCTTCATAGTATTATTATAAGTTTTTTAAGAGTTTAAATGACTTCTTATCATATATATTGCTAGCACATAAAGGCCTTTGAAAAACTCAATAAATCTCTTGAAAACTAGATAGGAACTAGGTGAATCTCTTTGACATTTAATCACTCACTTTTGATATGAGATATTAGAAGTGAAAATTTTGAAACCTATTGTTGACCTTACTTTTAGAGTGAGTTCTCAACCTCCTCATCATATATTTAGGACTCTTATGAACACTAAGAGTTCCTAGTCTGTAGACACTTCTAATGATTAGGTGAACACTTAACCTAAGCCTAGAGACTTAGAAGAGTTAGTCATAGGGGTAGGTCATGCCTTATAGATTTAGGGAGACTTGTCCATCCTGTGGCCTAAGCCCAATCTATGTTCACCTCCTCAAACCAAATCTCAAATTCAATTCAAATATCCAAATCCAAATTCTAAATCAAATGATTGAAACCCATAATTAAATCCAAAATCAAAACCTTGTCTAAGCCCCATGATTTTATCTTGTGGGCCATTCAATTCAATCCATGATTATTCAATTCTGATATCACAAAATTTTAAACTCTCAAATCCTCTATTGAATTCCATGGACATAGCCAAATCTCCACCCAATTCAATCCAAACTCAAGTGATTTTCGTAAATCATTTATATCTTCATTTATATTCACAAATATAAATAAAATATAAATTCAAACAACAAAAACCAAATCAAACTAAACCCAAATCTAATCAAATCCCAAGCTAACCCATATAAACCTACTTCCATGAGCTTAACCAAATCTCATTCAAATCAACCTAAACTCAATTAATTTTCTTATAAATTAATTATATCTTCATTTATATTCACAAATATAAATGAAACCATATTGACCTCCACATATGCGTCATAAGTCGAGTCAAGCCCACAAGTCGAATTCGATGGACTTCTGAAGTGATAGTGCCTAAATCGAAGCTCAAAATGCACCAAACATCATCGAAAATAGTCAAAATGACCTCCGATCGACGAACAAACTTCGTCATCACGTTCAGAACGTCAAAGTTGAGCAGAATATAAATATTGCATAACCTAAAGATCAACTGATCAAGCGAGCGAGCAATTAATGTGTCGACACACATATAAGAGTCGGGAAGCTTCGACGATGCCAAATGATTTCCGTTCATGAAATTGAGCACACTGTTAGCTTTGAAAATGCCGAAAACTACCAAATGAGACTGTCCACGCTTAATTCGGACAAGTCTATACAAATGTCGAATGATCGAAAAGTCATAAATCGATCCGAAATATACTACATCGTCAAAATTAGCCCAAAATCCTCCGATCGATTAACGAACTTCTCGGCTCAAAATATCAAACCGGTCGAATATAACTATTGCACAACTGATGATCAACCAATCGTCGATCAAGTCCAAAGCACATGCATATCAAGTCGGGAGGCCGACTTAAACCAAACATCATTCATTCACAAAATGAAGCATTTTAAATGTCAAATCAACAAGTAGAAGAGACTCAATTGCATAAATGCATGAAAATCGGCGGTTAGAAATGTAGCACATTTTGAGTTGAAATGGACTCGTTAACGCCGATAACCAAACGACTGACATAAACAGACCGTGTGCCAGATTTGAAATATCGAATATATATATATATATATATATATATATATATATATATATATATATATATATATATATATAAATTATCTAATCGTATTAGTATAAAGTTCATATTAAAGTCCATTAATCAACTTAAAAAATTAATTTAAAAAAACCTAATCCCAAAATTCCACTCAAATAAACCCGATCGACCCTAACCCGTCGCTTGACCCAGTTCTCTCACGCGCGACCTCATTCCCCTTCGGCTCCTTCGATCGCACCCGAAGAACGAGGATTGGAAGCCTCATGCACACGAACGGCTCGCTCGATCCCCTCCTTCTCCACGCACGATTCAAACAACAACCGTTCCAACCACTCCCGTGCAAGCTTCCTTCAACCGTTCCCTCTCATGGACCACATCAAAACTGCAAGCCATGCACAATCTTCCGGCTCTCGTCTCCTGTTCATTCGGTGGAAGAACTGTACAATCCCCCTTTCTCCCTTTCGGTCTTACTCCCTCAAGCAGTAAGCACCCTCTCCTTCCACTCTTCCCTCAATTACTAGCAACTCAACCGTAAGCCTCCCTTCTCTTCCGCTCTTGGTTTCTGATCGAAGCAAGCCACAAAGAAACCAAAGCCTCGCATGGTTTCTCCCTCCCCATTTCAGTCTTCTAGCCAAACCTCCATTCTTTGCTGAAATCCCCTAGCCGAAATCTTCATTTGGCCGAAACCTCTTGGCTGAAATCCCCTAGCCGAAATCTCCATTTGGCTGAAACCTCCTTTGCACACCTCTGCTTCTCTAAATCCCGTAAATTAGCCTACCACCTGGCTAATTAAACCTGGATTTATTAAAGCAAAACGGAGGAGAAACATAATGTAAAATTATGTAGAATTTAATGTTGTCATTTTGCTGTTTGGTGGGATTCAAAAGTTGGCTCTTCCCTCTAATCCTTCTCCTTGCCATAAACCAAACTCCTATGGCCGAAATTCCTTCTAGCCGAACTCATGCAATTTTGTTATTGTTGCTAGTTATGGGTATGTAGGAATGTGTGAATGGTGAATATATATATATATATATATATATATATATATATATATATATATATATATATATATATTGTATTTTTTTTGTAGGTTTCAAGATTCCGCTAATACCCCATGCGTGCAAAGCGAAGACTGTGATGTCAGACACCACTTCAGCTTCAGACGCATGAAAGCCAAATAAATTATTAGATGTCATCAAAATGCTCAAATTTCGCCGACTTTATTTTTTCTAATCTATATTTGGAAACTAATGTTCAAGACTCGCTAATGCATGATGTGGAAGAATGGTGTCATGATGACACCACTAGCTCATAGTGAAAAAGCCAAAATACTTCCGACGCACTCACGTAGGGATAACGCCAGACCAAATTTAAATGAACAAATTGATTGAATTATTTAAAATTGATTATTTCAATATTCAAGTACACGATAAAATGAGATCAAATACACATAAATTTATGGAAATTGAATACTAATGAGTGACTTAAATGACATGCATTATATGTCAAATAAATTAAAGAAGCATGAAGTTTGAACACCAAAATAAACAACAGAGAGTGGATGTCTTAATTATTAGTAAGAATATGAGCAAATAATTTGCAATAAACATAAGTAAAATTTCTTAGCAATCATTTAAATTACACTATCCCATCAAATGAGTTGAAAAGTCAAATGTAGATTTGAATCAAATTTAGAACGGTTATAAAAATGTGCTGATAAATGTAAGTGAGGGCTTTCTCAATGCACATTCAACAATACTATACTATGCATTGAAAATATAAAGAGAACTGAATTCATGCAAATTCTTGCAAGTAAAATTTTTCTTAAAAGCTTTGAACTTGCAAGAAGTCATATGAGAGAATTCAAAGTAAGGAGAAAGACTTTTCCTCTATTCATGGAATGAAACTAATCCTTGTATGGCTCAACCACATTCAATTACAAATCATAAAATGAAGAAAATTTATTAATATGAAGCTATGAGATAAGAGATTTTATTAAATGTTAAAGTTAAAAAAAAGAGGAATTTCTGCTAATTAGCAAACTTTGGAAACATTGAAATCCATATTAATCAAGAGAGTCAATGTATGCCTGTGAAATGGGAACAAGATCTAAATTGAGTTTAATACAATTCAAGAAGGATAGTCCTTGAATATGGACAGTTGTTAAAATGGAACTCATTATTGATTTTCTTATCGCAAAGCAAAATGTGAAATGCTTATTCCAAATTGACTCCATAAAGGCAGAATGAATAATGAATTCTTATACAACAACAACAAGAAGCCTTAATCCCACTAGGTGGGGCTACATGAATCCTTCGTCTCCATTGTGTCCTATTATGTGTCAAATTCTCATTTAATTCAAGTATACTAAGATCATTTTTTATACATCTTAACCAAGTCTTTTCAGGTCTACCTCTACCTTTCTAACATAAGGAAATCTAATGCATCTACTCTCCTAATCGGTCATCAAACCGACGCTTTATGTGGCTAAACCATCTAAGGCAACTCTCCTAATCTTATCTACCACCTGAGCTACTCCAACTTTTTCCAACATACTCATTTTGCATTCTATCTCTAAGAGTAAAGCCACTCATCCACGAGCATCCTCATCTCGTAACTTAGTCTTATGCTTTTCTTTTTTATTGGCCAACATTCGCACCATAAGTCATTGTGGTCTTACCATCATCTTATAAAATTTTCTCTAAAGTTTAAGTGGAACTTTTCTATCACAATAAAGCCGATGTATTCCTCCACTTCAACCATCCAACTTGAATTCTATTAATAACATCTCCATCTATTTCACCATCATTTTGAACAATAGAGCCTAAATATCAATCGCCACTCTTATTAATGACTTGATCACCTAAAGTCACAACACTATCACTAAAACTTCTACAACTAAAATTACACTCCATATATTCGCTTTAGATCTACTTAAACGAAAACCTTTAGACTTAAAGTTTACCTCCATAATTCAAGTTTCTATTGGACTCCCTCTCTAGTCTTATCAACAAGAAGAATGTCATCAGCAAAAAGCATACACCAAGGTACATCTTCTTGTAAATGCCTAGTAAGAACATCCATAACTAACCAACTGAAATAGGAAAATATTTTGTCAATCCTCTTTGTGTTTGGACACAAGTAATAGCTCTAGTATACATATCCTTAATGACTTGAATATAACCAATATTAATTCCTTTCTATTCTAGAACTCTCCAAAGAACATCTCTTGAGACTTTATCATAAGCTTTCTCTAAATAAATAAATATCATATGTAGATCCTTCTTACTTTCTATGCTTCTCCATCAAACCTCTTAACAAATGTATAGCATCCATAGTAGATCAACTGCATGAAACCAAACTGATTGTGAGAAACTTCTGTATCACATCGTAACCTATGCTCAATTACTCCCATAATTTTAATGTATGGCACATTAACTTAATTCCTCTATAATTTACACACTCTTGTGCATCACCTTTATTCTTAAATATAGGAACCAACAAACTCTTTCTCCACTCATCTGCATCTTTTTAGTCTTTAAAATAACATTAAAAAGATTTATAAGCCAAGAAATTCCTTGATCTCCTAAATATTTTCACACATCTATTGAAATATTATCGCCCTACTTTTCCACATTTCATTTTCTTTAAAGCTTCACTAACTTCGATTTACTAATACATAGAAATGAAATTTCTATTTTGTTTAGGGTATTAAGGTTGCTAAAATCAATCGTACTTTCAGATCCTTCATTGAAAAGTTTATCAAAATACCTCATCCACCTATTTTCAATATCTTTTTCTAAGAAAAGCACTTTATTATTTTCATCCTTAATACCCCTCACTTGAACTATGTCTTTACTTCTCCTATCTCTTTAGTTGGCTAACTTATACATACATCTTTCACCTTCTTTGGTATCTAATCTATTATATAAATCACTAAAAGTTAAATTTTTTGCATAATATATTGCTTTCTTAGAATCTCTAGCCATTTTTATATCTTTCCCAATTCGAGTTTTACATCTAAATTAAGTTTTATAACAATGCTTCTTATTTCTTATCTTTTCTTGCACACTCTGACTCCACCACCAACAACTATTCTTATTAAAAGAAGCTTTTCCTTTTGATTCTCCAAGCACATCTTTAGCAACTTGCTTAATTTCACTTGATATTTTTTTCTCATATAACGTTAGCTTCCTTACGAATATCCCAAATTCTAATTTCTTGTAGCTTGCTCTTAAAAATATTTTTATTTGTGTTCTTTAAGTGTCCCCATCTAATCCTAGGACAATAATTTAGTTTATTTTTCTCTTACAATCTTTCATCTTAAAATCTAAAACTAATAGTCGATGTTGTACTTAAAATTTCACTTGAATAACCTTACAATCTTTACAATCTAAACGATCTATTTCTCTTATGAAAATAATCAATCTGTGTTTTACTAGATCCATTTTATAAGTAATAATTTGTTTATCTCTTTTCTTAAATAAAGTATTAGCAACTACAAAATGATAAGCTAAGACAAAATCTAATATAGTCCTACCTTCTTCATTAGTCACTCCAAATCCATAACCACCATGAATATTTTAAAATCTTCACCATTCTACCAACATGTCCATTTAAATCTCCCCAATAAATATTTTTCTTCTTCAAGAGGTATCTTTTGTATTAATCCCTCTAATTCATTCCAAAATTTTTCTTTTAAGCTTACCTCCAAACCTACTTGAGGAGCATAGACACTTATAACATTGATAATCTTAGTATCAATAATCTTTAAAGCTATAATTCTATCTCCACATCTATTAATACTTATAACATTATCCTTCAAACTTTTATCTCTAATCACACCTACACCATTTCTAGTTCGACTTTTACCTGAATACCAAAATTTAAAACCTAAACTATCAATCTCCTTAGCCTTCTCACCAACCCATTTAGTTTCTTGAACACATAAAATATTTATCTTTCTATGAACCATAATATCTATTAATTCCATTAATTTACCTGTAAGAGTACCTATATTTCAAGATCCTAACTTAATTCTAGTTTTATGGACTAACTTTGCTTGCATCCATCCATAATGTGGGAACCCTTGCTTATTTAACATTGCACCCGGGCACCGATGCAACGGCTCTAGCACATTTTTCACTGTATTCAAGCCATACAACATGTCGCTTCCAGGGGACACCCTAGCATTAACACAATGATTTAAAGGATTCATGTCATGATTATTTTGACAAATTTTATGCTAGTTGTCGACTACCTAACGCAACCCTCCACTTTTTGCATCCGGACTTGGGACCGGCAATGGTAGTGTTAAAAATTTAGAATAAAAGATCTTTAATCTGAATCTACTAATGCAATTAATAGATGCTTACTCTTAAGCAAAAAGTTCAGAGTGAGGATAGCAATTCCGTGATCGTTGAATAATCTCATGAAAATTTGAAGAATATCATGAGGCTATTTTTGTGAGATTCATTTCCTTTAATATAATTGATTAAAAATGAAATGAAATTTGAATGGCAAGTTGTAGAAAATGTGAAGGGTCTTTTAATGATATAATTATAGAGGCTTGAAGCTTTCTTTTGGGTGAACTTCGTACATGTAAATTTGTATGAATACAACTGCATGAAGTATGCTCTTGCACATATCTTATAACGGTCACTCCTTTGGTTCAAATATTCCAAAATACATTCAAATAGTTGAATGAAAATAAAGTCATTACACATATCTAAATGAATGTATTCTTAGTCAAAGCTTGTAGAAACTTTTAAATGAATAAATAAAAAATGCACATGAATTATGAGGTGATCCCATATTTGAATTCATTGTATCAAGATGCGTGTAAATTATGTGAATGGTGAAGTAGTCATTCATTATGAAATAAGAGTGTTTATATGTAGCACCTTGAAATTCATATATGTTTCTTAAAATGAGATACTCACATGTATTTCAAGGGATATCTAAAATCCAATTTAAAAGTCTCAAAGCATGTGCAAATATCTTACGCAATGAATAAATAAATATATCTAACTATTCAAGACCGATCAATAACCCGCATGAGCCCCAACACTATGTTGATTGCTTAAATTTAAGTGTCTGAGGATGCTGTGTAGGTTGCTTCCCAGTTTAGTCTTAGGACTGGTTCCGGGTTAACAAAATCTAAAAATCTATTATAAGAAATTCAACTTTATTGAAATATTTGAGAAGCTAATTATATTATATGACGGTAGATCTGATCTTCTGTTAGGAGCTAAATAGAGTTGACAAGATCTAAAGTTCTCAAATATATTCGAGTCAATCAATTAACTACCCCAATGATGGTTGTGTTGAATGGTGATTTCAACCGGAGGGGATATTTCTATCAAAATATGATTCTATTTTCAAATTAAATTAACTCAAATTAAATATCAATCTAAAAATGTTTAAATGAAATTCTATCATTAAAATCTTAAAGTAAAACTCAATCAATCCACCTTCCGTAATTATATGTTGGAGGTGACAAATTAAGAAAACTCTAGCTCACAAAGAAGCTAATGTCAAATCAAGTGTTCTGTTATGTTCACTCTCAATCAATCTCTTGCCAATTAGGACATGGCTCATGCCCTCGACACTAAGCTGATAAGCTCCACAAATGATGCGCTATGACCAGTCCTCTCGACTGGCTTAGCCAATAAGGCTCCATTATATTACGATCACGATCATAGCCCGTGTGCTTCCCAATAGCTCTGCCCTTTGAGTTATGAATCATATGGTATACTTGATAGGACAAACAACCCTCTATCAGTTAAGATAAACTTAAGACTATCTCCATATGATGCTACACATTTAATGATCTAATGACTACCTTAATCAAAAGTTCTCTCTCAACATTGAGAAGGGTAATTACTATAGGTGTTTATGCCTATAGGAAACCTGGAACCATATCTAAAGTCCTCTCCAAATGAGGGCGAAATCTCTAGGTAGTGTCTTATTTACTATTCCATCTGCCTTTTGAAAATTACACTGATATTTTTAAATCATACTCTCTTCAATTCAATTTGTCGAGAGGTCGGTGGCAAATTTTTGGAGCCCACAGATTTCTGGCGACTCTATTTAGAAAAAAATTCTCTTTCCATCTTTAGCTAGTCATATATGTGCTATAGTAACAATAAAATTTTTGAAAAATTCAAAACAAAAATGGTGACTTAAATGTATAATAAATTCAACTTACTAATGTATGAGACTTTATGTTGAATGAATTATTTTGCAGAGTATATTCTTATTACACTATTATTTTGTTCTGTAGTACCTCTACATTCTGAAAGTATAGGGTGAAATAATAATTACTAGTTATTAATCCCCATCTTTCACTTTTGCAGAATGGATCTATAGAACACTCCTTTCACCATCCAGTTAGGGCGTGGTGCGAACATCTGCCTAGCCAACGCCATTAACACAAGAGATGTTGGAGCTATAATTCAATTTGGTAGCTTGAATTTCTCAACTATCGTAGCTGCAACTCTAGAAGTACTCAACCATGGTACACTCGTTCGAGGCCATACTGGAAGGCCTCAGGTTACTGAAGCTCCTACTAGCCATGTTCACCAATTAGTTCAGCAGCCAACCGCTGTTAAGGAGTTCTCTCGACAGAGAACTTCAATTTTCAAAAGGATAAGTCAATCTGAATCCCCCATGATGAAAAGAATCGTCAATGGGAAAAATGTGTCTTTAATGCCTCATGGTACAACTGCTCCGCCTATTGAACCTTTTGTACCTGGAAAGCATGGTCATGAAGCTTCTTCATCAAGAAGAAAATTAACGAAGCATAGATGAAGAAGAAATGCTGAGTTAAGGGCTCAAGAAATCCCCTTTGAATGACCTAGTGAACAAGCGATACTTTCACCAGAAGCGAGTATTCCTACTCACAATAACTTTGATAACCTAAAGTGGGTAAAGAGGAATAGATCTACTGGTGAAGTAAAGCAACCTTTTTGGACTCAACAACGTCAAGCTCCAACATCACAGAGGAGGCAGCCTGAAACACTGTCTTCCATAATACATAATGTTCTTAAAGTAGCAAAGGATAGAGGCTTAATGAAAAGAAGGTTTCAGAAGCCTGTGGTGATGGAAAATACTGAAGCTCTGCCAAGGAGGTCACCATCTCTTCTGGTAACCAATCATCGAGCCAAGTATTCTTCGCGCGGTGAGCATCATAGCGCGACACTCATACCACATGTCCAAGAATCTTCTACTGAAAGGTCCCGATGAAAGGATAAGTAGATATGGAGGCCAAGGCCCCGTGATAAAATCATGAAGAATGGAAGAGGTGTGACATCTGATACATATACTCAAAAATCTGCCTAAAAATACCTATTAGAAGTGGATACCCAAAAGGATGGATATCACTAATAAAAGACCTGATGGTCGACACCTTGGAGAATCCTTTAGGGGATCCCATCATTGATCAGATTCACCACAACAAGAGAAGGTTGACTTTGATCGCAGCCCTTTAATAAAAGAAGTATTTGTTCCGCACATTGAACCAGAGATCCACTGGAAACGTCAATCAAAAATTCATGTGCAAAAAGAAGGTGATGAAGAGGACACTATGAAAGTAGAAGTCATCTATATGGTCAAAGATATAGATGAACTTTTCGCTCAGCACCATCACCAGCGACATAGATCCAGGGAACCTAAACCTGAATTTGACATTTACGAAGAAGAGCTTCACAAAAGAAAATAGAAGATGGATCTTTAATCTCTACTAAAGAGGAAGAAGAAGAAGATCAAAATGAGAAAGAGATCATGGGTGTTGAAGCTATTTATATGGTTGAACTAGAAAATGATTCGCCTGACACATGCTTTTATAATCAGTGTCGTCGTTCAACCCTATCAGCAGCTGCCCTTACAAGTGCACAAGGAGAAGGACCATCAAGTTCTTCCCCTGAAGATGAGCAAGGAGCAGAACATTAACAATGAATAGAGGAAGAAGAAGAGCCTGTATTGATTGACACCGTGATGCTAGCTAGAGAGCAAAAAGAAATACAGCGTAAAATGGAGGTCAAAGATAAGGAAATTACACAGCTAGGTGCCAAGATGAATGACATGATAGAACAAATGAATATCATTATGGAGATATTACAGAAGAATATCATGTTAAATGTAACACCTATCTTGTCAGCTAATCAACAAATTAATAATATAACTTATACCACGCCAAGCATCTTAAGCTCTACAAGCTATGCTACACGGAATGAAGTTAACCAACTACCTCTTCAGCCGATAATTCAAAATATGGCTAGCACACCAGGAACGATAATAGTTGCTCAATTGAAAATGATAATCAATGAAACGATAAAAGTAGTTATAGCCTCAAAGCAAGTTGAAAAGTTGGTGAGTAAGGGCCGCCCTTACCCAGTTGAATATGATCAAGTGTCGTACCCAAAAGGTTACTCAATGTCAAAATTTAATACTTTCAGTGGGCTTGGTAATATAAAGCAACATCTAGCTCAATTTAAGGCTACTTATGGTAACACGGGAGGAAATGATGAGCTAATTTTAATTGAGTCGATGGCCACCGCTGAAAGTGGTATGCAGAATTGTTGAATGATTCGGTTAAAATCTTTGCTGAGTTAGAGATGATATTCATGAAGAGGTTCACCATTGCAACTAAAAAAATAACAATCGCCAACCTTGCCTTGCTGAAAAGGAGAAAAGATGAGTTAGTTGGCGTAACCTAAGCAAGAAATGTGAGCAACAATTAGAAGAAGAACATGCGATCCAATTGCTAATGAGGAATATAAACCAACTTCAAATTCATGAAATTTTCTCATAACCCATTTATATTCACAAATATAAATGAAATATAAATTCAAATATCCAAAACCAAATCCAAAAATCAAACTCAAACTCATTCAAAATTCAACCTAAGCCTTTCAAGTCAAATTCTTGAACTTAGCCAAATCAATTCAAATCAAGCCAAACTCTTGATTTTTCTTCATGATTCAATCAATCCATCAATCATGAATCTAAATATAAATACAAACTTCAATCATCAAACTAAAACTCAATTCAAAAATCAAACCCAAGTCAAGCTCATGTTCACCCTTTTGAACTTGAAATTGTTAAATGAATCAAAACCCATTTGACTTCAAATCACTTGCAAATGGAGTTATATTTCAATCATAAGTCCATATGTGAGTTCAATCAAACTCAAATCAAACTTTGACAAAGCCATTTAATGTACTTAGACTCACTTGACCCAAAGTGACCTAAAGTACCCGTTATGAGCTATATTCTAATCCTAACCAAATTGGATTGAACTAAGTCCACCTAAGCCTCTCATCATGATCAACAATCATCATAAGATGATCAATCACTCAAATTGGGTCAAACTAAGTCAAACCTAAAGGTTGACCAAGTCAACACTTAGCCAAAATGAAATCCAACATAGCCAAAATCCACCATAGGCCAAATTGATTGAAACCATTGATCAAAACTCATTCATGACCAATGTTTGAACATGACCAAGCCAACATTTGAGCCTAACCTATCCCAATTGGCCACTTGACCCAAGTTGACCCAACTTAACCTAAAAAGTCAAAATATGTCAAAACTTGATCTAAGCCAAATTGATTGAAACCAATGGCTCAAGTTCATTCCAAAACGATTGTTTAACTTGACCAAAGCCTTAAAGCCCAATTGACCATGAACCCAACTTGACTTAAAAGGTCAAATTGAGCCAAGCTCAAATATAAACCAAATTTATTGAAAATAAAGATACCAATCCATTTTAAATGACCAACCAAACATAAATCAACCTATGACCTACTCCAAATAGGTCAAATGGGTCAATTTGGTCAACTTGACCCATTTGATCTAAATAAAATCAAATGAACCAAATTCAAATCTAAACTAAATTGAACCAAACCAAAGATGCCAAAATATTTCAAATGGTCATATGAACTTGACCCAACCTGGTGTGACCCAATTTGACCAATTTGTCAACTTGACCCAAGTTGACCTATTTTGACCTAAATGGGTCAACATGAGCCAAATCATATCAAAATAACTCCAAATCTATTGAAACTTGGCCCAACCTATTTTTCAATCATACCAAACATATTCAAATTAAAACTCAAGCCAAATGACCATTTTAGCCCTAGGAAATAGGGTAAATTTTGGCCAAATTCACTTGGAATTTGGTCAAATCCTCTTCATGATCACTTGACACCCTCTTAATGGACCAAGTGGACACTTGTGAGTGTGGTGCACCTAACCCAATGGGTTTGGGTCAGCCCAACCCAACCTAAGGCTAAAATTGACCACCTCATTTGAAATTAAGCACATGGAATCCCTCCTCCACTTGAATTAAGCACATGGGAGCTTCACCACTCCACTCCTCTAGCTAAACCGAATGCAATGACATTTTTAATAGCTTAACAAACCAATGGAATGAGGTCAATTGGATCAAAATGGAAAGATCCTTCTCGACCGTCCGATTGCTCTAGGGGTACTCCCCCTAATATCATTTCAATTCATCATTCTCCAATTCGATTGAGTTTAGGGAAGTCAAAGCAATCCATTGCAAGCCTCTCCAAGCTTTCTAGAGTGAGTTTGAATTTCCATTTTCTCAGTTTTCATAGACTAAAAATAGGGGTCCATCTCACTCAATACTCCAAACCAACCCAATTCCTCTTTGAGCACCCTCAGAGGATCAAATCAAACTCACTCCAAGATTTACGCAAGTTCTCCAAGCAAGGGAAGAGTGCCTTTAACCAAGACAGAGCCCAAGTGAAGGTGAACTTGGCCTATAGAAAGATCCATCCAATTTCAACACCTCAAAACTTCAACAAGGCTTCATCTCCACTAAACAAAGCTACTTCCAGGGAATCGAGCACCGGTGATAGCCTCTGGCGAGGTATGCCATTAAACTGAGCTTAGATTAGCCATAGTGTGGAGCTTTGTGAAGTGAATTTTCATCTCATGAGAAGTTAGCCATTAGATGTGATCTCCCTTGCATGATGATGGTGTGGGTTGAATTTTGTTTCAATCCGAGCTCAATTGAGCTCAGATCTTCCCTTAGAAGGTGGACGGTGGCCATCTCCCGCAGGGAAGATCAGGGGTGAATCATGGTCTGTCCATCCATGCATTTTGGATGGTCGACCATGATTAAAACACGTAGGATCCATGGATTAATCCTTTAATACAACAGGTTTAATCCCTCCCATTTGATCCTTGATCGGACGAACAGGGAGAAGTGCGTAGCACCACCGCTGACGCAGCGCTATGATGTGACTACTTAAATAGGCTCTCCCGATGCTCCACATGGAAAGCGCGCGCCGTATCAGCCTCCACATGGCGTCGATGGGATTAGCTATATAACTAGGTATTAAATTACCTAATTAATCAGGAAAAGTTCAAATATTTATATCTAAGTGTAGAAAAATAAAAAAAGATATGAAATAAATTGCATATGAAAGATAATTGAATGTAGAATATTATAAAATTAATTTTGATGGATTTTGGTAAGTGTTATTTTCTAAATTTGGGTTTTATTGGGAATGCAATTAAGCTAATTACCCTCTGATTATCCCATTAATTAATTTCAAACTTTTCATGTGTATTTAGTGGGATGAATTCTACCTCCCCTAATTTTCTTGGGATTTATTAATGGTTTAATTAGGATAATTGTTGGATTCATTCTTAATTACTCTCCTAATATAATTAAGCCTAATTAAGTGTGTAATCAGTGGTTTAATCCCTTGATTGAGTTAATTAAGATTTGTTTAAGTGAATAAAAGATTTATAGAATAATTTTGGGATATTTTCCTTAAGCTATTCCTTAAACCTCCTCTTTCTTTATTAATCCAAACTTAATTAAGGATTAATCCACTAATTATCTACCTAATTAATTTGATAAAATTCTAAAACCTTCAAGAACTTAACTAATTCACTTTGGGTAGATGCTTAGGTGTTCAATAACCTAAGTACATTAAGGAAATCAAAATCTAACTCATATGTGTGAGAAGGATTATGAAATTATTTAACTTAAACCCCTTATCTTAATTAATCATTAATCATGAGCCAAATGCATTAGGCCCTTTTCTTCTTCCTTGCATGGTTTTATGTCATATCATTAGATCATAATTATTTGATTAAATATGCTAAGGTGGTATAGGTAAGGGGTAATTAACACACTTAATTAACACCTTAACCTAATCAAAATATAAAAAATCATCTCATCATCTAAAGATTAAACTAAAATGCCAAACACATGGGGGAAATGGGTCAGGGCCAACAAACATTCTTTCACATTTCCTGAATCAAACATAAAGCAAATTTAAAACATAAATCACATTAAACAAACTTTGATTCACTTTAAACTTTTTTATTTTATAGGATTGTCTTTAGGAATTAATTATGGTAAATGAATTTACACTGCTTTCATCACTTTATTTCTTTCTTAGTATGCTAAATTTGTATGTCATATGAAATTCATGCATTCATATCTTTTAAAAATCAAAATTAAAATGAAATATTTTCTTTATGTCAAATTGCATGTTTTGGCTAAAGTAGAAATATGAATGGCTATTATCACTATTAAATTCAAAATTATTTTCAAAACTTATAAATCAAATATCAAAACTAAAAGGTATGCTACTTATAATTTATTTGTAAGCTTGCATGTGAATATAAAAATATGTCTTATGTTTGCTTCCTTTCTTTCCTCTTAACATGGATTTGAATAAGATTTGCAAAGTGTATAGTTATTTTAAAAGAACATAACACTTGTTTAAAATCTATTTTTATCCTCTTCCATGTTATAACTTAAGAAGGATCCTTACATTTACACATAAATTGCATAAACAAACCAAAATTAAATAAACATAAACTTTGTATCTTTCTTTTCATTTATCTCTTTTTTCTACATGCATATGTATTTAAGGAAAGTGGTATATTAGTCCTGGACAACCCGGGTTGACGCTTTAAGTCTAAGTAGGTCTTGTACCTTACACCCCTGGTGCTAACAATGGTGTCATACTCACTTATTCCTTTCATACATACACATGTGCATATGAATAAAGGATAAAAGAATACCCCTTTTTCTACTTAATGAAAATCATGCATCATAAAGCATTCTAATTTTTTTAAGTAATATTTCTTAGCATTCATCATAAAGTGTGCTAAATATTTCCATTTATATGTATAGATATATTTAGGATTCATTCATATACATGTTATACATGTTGGGAAAGAACATAAAGTGATGTGTGCTTTATGATATTAATTTACTTTACTTAATCTTAAAATATCTTTCTTTTTTAATAGGTTTGTTGAGAGAAAATATAAACTTAGGATTAATTAAAACAGATAATAAAACTTTCACTGAACAAATTCAAACATGAATCTACTTTAGAAATTACATAAGGTAGGGAAGGAAATATAAGTTATCTTCTCTTTTCTCTCTCTCTTTACAACTTAGTAATTAATGATAGGATTCACTTAAACCAAATAAAAATACAAAATAAAATCAACCCAAATCAACTAAGCACTTAAATAAAACCACCCATCTAAGCTGAACATTTCCACACTTAGAAAATCTAAGCCTTAAATTCATAGTTAAGTATACCACACAAACTTTTTAAAGCATACACATTAGACTAAGTCACCATTTCTAGCTTTAGGTTAGAGCGGTGCATGGTGTGATGTTTGCTTTTATTTTGTGATGTATTATTTCTAGTCTGAATGTTAGGATGAATGTGAGTAGAATGAATGATAGGGCGATCTTAGTCTAACTAGTGTCTTTTATAGAGGATTGTGCTTAAGTTACACTATAATAAATAAAAATATAAATGCTTTTGATGTGCAGGTGCTTATACCCCTAAGCATAATCCAATAGGCCAGGTGGACTTGGTTGCCCATATATGGGGGTGCTAAGTCCAATATACATGCTTAGGATTTATATGGTTTGTTTAGCTAATCTCTGTTTTGTAGGTGTTAGTTAGATTTACTTTTCCTCTTCATGTAATTTTGGCAATTAGGATTTTAGAATGAATGTTATGGGGAATTGGGATGAGTATTGGTCACAAGATTACATCTTATGTACCATGTGAAGCCTATGGAGCAACCACCTTTCAACCATCAAAAGCAGGAACCAAAGGAAGAAAGAAGAAAGAAGAAAGAAGAAAGAAGAAAAGAAGAAATGAAGACATAACATGAATTTTTTTATTATAAATTAATTCATTTGTAATTCGGGTTGTATAAGGGTAGAACTTTGTACCTAATTTATTTTTGGGTTTGAACAGTGGTGCCCAACCATAAATGGCCTTTTATTCTTTTGCGTTAATTTTATAAAATATTTGATGTTTTATTTAGCTTGTGCAATAGAAATGATATGTTTTCCTAGTTTCTTCCTTACTTGATGTATGGCCTGGATGACGATTAGGCTCTTAGGAAAAAAAATAAATCTTCTACCAAATTAATCAACTCAATAATAAAAATAAAAAACTCATAACCTCATTTAAAGCCTAAGTTAAAATCAAGATAAAAGAATTAGCAACCCCTTAGCTGGATGTGCACTTTTATTTTCTAACATCATGCATAAAAGCATATTATTTCACTCTTGATTGGAGGGCTTTCACCTTTGTCATAGAACTTGGCTTGACCTATGAGAGCTATGGTGGAAACACACCTCCTTATCTTGCTGATTTTAGCCAATAATCTAATTTCGCATGTATTAGGCATATGAATCCTATAGCCTGAGTCAAATGATTGTCCAAATAAAAATAAAACATGTGAAACTCTTGCATTAGATTTAAGTCATTTGAAAGCATATCCTTACATGTTTTAGTTTCTTTAGGGAGTGTGTTTAAGGACTTAATCTCATTCTAAATAAATAACTATATTGCTATCTTGTTGTGGGCTCCAAAAATTTGCCATCGATCTCTCGATAATATTGAATTAAAGAGAGTTTGATTTTAGAATGTCGGTGTAATTTTTAGAAGGCAGATGAGATAGTAGATAAGACACTACTAAGAGATTTCATCCTCATTTTGCAAGGACTTTAGATCTTGTTCTAGGTTTTCTATAGGCGTAAATCCTTATAGTTAATTATCCCTCTCAATAAGTGAGAGAGAACTTTCGATTAAGGCTAGTTATTAGATTACTAAATGCATAGCGTATAGTAGCAGCATATGGAGTTTTAAGAATTATAGATTTATGAAATTCATCATTTCAGCTTAAATCGGATGGTTGGGGGAATGATGACGTGCCCAATCTAGATCCCATCCATCTCCTATTCCTTGTCTACTTAGTCAAAGGAGGTAACCAACCTCACCAAAGGATCCTTATCAATTATGTACCCAAGAAATTCTTATAGATCTGGGGTGTTGTTTGTCTAAGGAGACAATCTTAAGTCTACCTTAGCTGTCAAAGGGTTGTTTATCCTATCAAGTATACACTATGATTCACAACTCAAAGGGCAGAGCCATTGAGGAGCATATGGGCTAAGGTCGTGATCATAATATAATGGAGTCTGACTAGCCAAAAACCCCGAATGAGACCTCGTGAATCCATCTATGGAGCCTATATAAAACCACATAGTTAGAGAACACGGGCCACATCCTTACTAGCAAGAGATTGATTGAGAGTGAACATAGTAGAACACTTGATTTGACATTGACTCTTTTTTGAGCTAAAGTTTTCTTAATTTATCACCCCGACAAATTGTTATGGAAGGTGAATAAATTGAGTTTATTTTAAGGTTTTTTAATGATAGAGTTTTATTTAAACAATTTTTTGATTGATACTCAATTTGAGTTAATTTGATTTAAAAAATTAATTAATTTGAATATATTTAAGAGCTTTAGATCTTGTCAACTCTGTTTAGCTCCTAACAGAGGATTAGATCTAATGTCACCTCATAGAATCAGTTTCTCAGATATTTCACTGATTTAAATTTTTTATAATAGATTTTTAGGTTTTATTAACCCATACCCTATCTAAAGACTAAATTTAGCAACCACCATCATCCTTAAAATGACTTTAAACATTCAAAGATAGATCTGGACACGGTATTTATAGCCTAGCTAATTTCACCTAATTAGTGATTTCATTGATTTTGAAAATCATAATTTAGAAATGAAATTTCTTAATTTTTTGTGTTGAAGGAAAGCTCCATCATTCATGTAGCATATAATTTAGTGTTTCCTTCTGTCTGCTTGTACAAAGAATTGCAGATCAAGTGGTGATTGATGAATTGAATATAAAGATTTCTTGCAAGTATCCAATTCATTCATTGAAAGCTTTAATAAGCTTTGAAGCACTTGGAAAGGAATATTTAAAATATATGTATAAATGTATTTCAAGATATCTAAATCAAGAAAGTGATATTTTATTTCTTTTTAAAATATTATGATTTTAAAATATCTAATTTGAAGCAAGAATATTTTCCTTGAAATATATGCCACAGTATATTTAAGCTTATATATATATATATATATATATATATATATATATATATATATATATATATATATATATATATATATATATATATATATATATATATATATTGATGCAACTAGTTGAATATAAACATATCTCATAATGTATAAAAGTGTCACATCATTACATTTAAAAGCTTGCACAAGTTTGACATGAGTGAATGAAACTACAAATCACTTTGAATCATGTGCAATCACATTTCTTTGAAGTTCATTGCATGCTTGTTGTTAAACTTTCAACTTCATTATCAGATTTCTTTAAACTTCTTTTTTTATTTGCTTTCAATTCATATATCATGATGATGAACTCTATTTGAGTTATCTTTAAAAAGCCATATTTATACATATCAGGGATTCTTGTTTTTAATGAGCTATTGAATTGAACATAATCTCATTTGAAATGAATGGATTCCATCATCATTTGAAAGCTAACACTACTTTCTCTGTATTTTACTTAACTACTTTTATTGTTCAAACATATGTTATAACACTATTTAAACATTCATTAGACAGGTTATGAAACATGCTCATTGATAAGTCGTTAAGTTTGTTATGAATCTCTTATAAACTTTATTTGATTTCTTCATATTTGAAGTTGATTATCAACTTTACTATAAATCTCCTATGATTCAATTATATACTCAATGAGATTTATTTTCCAATCATATAAATGAGATATCACAAAGTTAAGCTTATGTTTATTGATGGATTGTCAAGTTCTCTGCATTTGCTTCGAAACCAAGCACCCCTATAACTCACATTCGCCTTTCACTTCAATAATATATAGCCAATTGAAATTCCTCCGAATATTTCAATGTGAATTACAAAATGATCCAAGATTTTAGTAAATAATTTTTCCCATGTTCACTTGTAAGAATTCAACTTATTTTAGTTTCAGTTAAGCTCAACTCTTTTCTTTTTTATTTAATGGGCTCAGATTCGATTGATATCATACTAATTTTCAATTTTAAGCTTGATTTTCTCCTTTTTTTTTCTAAGCCTAGAATTTATTCAAAATTTCGACAGCATTTTGGCTAGGGGGAGTGACATCTAATGGATGTTGGCTTACTCAGTATACCCTAATGAGCGCAGCGAGCGGTGTATTGTGACACCGCAGCCAGTTTTTCATCTCGTTACTCCCTCATAAGCACAACGAGGCCTTCAAACATATATCCACATTCACACATTGATCTCACATGTTTTGAATCATTTTTTTGCATGTTGTGATGATCGATAAGGGAATGAGATTGGTATTTAAACCAAGAGGGAACCCACTTGATGGTGTTCTTCTCACACGTGAAGCAAAAAATTGGAAGTGTAATGCAGATGAAATAAAAGAAGAATCTATCTCATGACAAGTTCTTCCGCTTAAATAAAAGAGATTGGCAAAATTCAGACATGAAATGAGGGCATTTGAGAGTTGAGAAAATGAGGGAAAAATCAGAAAAAAAGAAGGAAGGAATGAGGAAAATTCTGACAAATTTTTGGATTGGTTTTGTAAGGGAAAGAGATGAAACTTTCTATTTTTGTGAAAATGAGGGATGGAGTTAAACGGAGAAGGAGGAAGAGGGAAGGAAAGAAAGAAAAAGAAAGAAGGAGGAGAAGGAAGAAGAAGAAGAGGGAAGAAGAAGAGCAATGAAGAGAGGAACACACGAGAGGGGAGAGATCAAGTGAGTGAGTGGACTCGAGAAGAAAGACAGAATGAGGCTACAAAAGAAATAAAAGAGAAGAAGTGACGGAGAGGGTTATGATTTCACAAATGAAGGGATGAATGTTTGTCGTTTACTTTTGCCGTTGAGGGAGATGCAAGAGAACAAGGGAAGGTTTCCTTGTGGTTTGGAGAAGGGAGCGAAAGTGAAAGAAAATGAGCAAGTCATTGCTTGGGAGCATTGAAGGAGACAAGAAAGGGGGAATGGTTGAGCAGAAGGGTTATGGAGGAGCAAACTTGCTATTCATGGTGAAGAGGGGCCCATGGAGAAGCTTTTTCAGGCCAGAGGACACTGATGAGAGTATGAGCAAAGAGGGGCACTGACTACAAACATTTCCCAACCCTCAGGTAGCTCTTCTATGTCTTACTTCAAAGATCTCCTGCTTTCCCAATGAGCTGACTTTCTCACCCTCTGTCTTCTCCGCTCCAACCTCTAGTCAAGAGCTCTTATCTACATCTATGGCTTTTTTTCTCTTTACTCCGCCTCAATGAATGATATTTCCTAGCCACCTTGTCCATGCCTGATCTCTACCTTGATGATATTTCAGTGCTCAACGACATAAAGGACCACGCCTTTTCCTCCTCCGCTCCATTCGTTTTCTACGTTGATTTTGCTTTCAATCTGGATGACCATGGGCCGTGATTCGAGGGAGTTTGCGGTAAATCAAGATTGCTACGCCATTGCGTTCCACCTTTGTTACTGAATTTGCCATCGAGCTACCCATCGTACCATGAAAGTTTCATCATGTATCACGCTATTATTCTTGTCCTTTTGACAATTCACTTAATTGCTTTACTAAATAGTTGGGTCTCTTTATATGCCCTTTGTCCAAAATTCATATAACACCTTATTGTTGTTAGATAGGTTGAGGATCTTCAATGAATGTGTAAATGGCTGAAGTTGGAACCCTTGTTCATGAAAATTGTTTTATTCTTTCCTTTGAATGCAATTCTATTTTAATCATTACTTATATGCTTTATGTTTTATGATTTTAGAAGAACGTAACATTGAAATATTTCTCTGAACGGTCTTCTTATTAAGGTATGTGAATATTTTTATTTAATAAAGGCCAAAAGTGTGCCTTTTGAAAATTTATTGATTTATATTTCTTAATAAAGTTTATTGTGTCTTTATTAAAAAATACTATTGATTTATTTTTAAGTATAATGATTGTGCCTTTATTTTGAGAAATTATTTTTTTAGAAAAGGCAAAGTGTGCCTTTATTTTATTGAAATATGTTCAAAAGATGTTTCTCATTTTAGATATTAATCTTAAGACACATATCATTTTAATGTTCTTTAATTAGATATGTTCAAATTTATGTTATTGCAAGTTTGATTTCTTTATTTTGTTATATGATTTTGATTTTTAATTTTATATAAGTAAATTATTCATTATTTTATTGTGCCCCTCAAAAAAAATTTGATCCTCTGCTGACGAGAAATGTGAAGAGATCGAGTGAGGTCGCATGTGAAGGGAGAAAAAAATGAACCGAATGGGTCATTTGAGTGGTAACTTAGGGATTTAAGGTAATTTAGGTATTTAGGTTAGGGTTAAATTGATTTTTAAATTAATTTTTTGACTTTAATGTGAATTTTATGTCAACATAACTAGATAATCAATATATATATATATATATCAATTTAAGATTAGTTTGAAGTTCTGAATGCAACGATGCGACCCATTTTACAATTGGAGGTCATTTGGTTCAAGTCGACATCAAATTGAGTCTTTCAACTCAAAATGCGCGTCACCGCTTTCAGCCACTCGATATTCATACAGACTTGTCCGAATTGAGTGCGAGTCTTACTTGACAGTTTTCAGTGTTTCAAAGCTAATAGCATGATCAATTTCATGAGCGGAGGCCGTTTGGTTTACATGAGCGCCTCTCGACCTTGATATGCATGCAGACACGTTGGAGATTCGATCATTTGATCGGTTGAGTAATAAGTTGTGCAATATTTATATTCTAACTAGTTTCAATGCTTTGAACATGATGATAAAGTTCGTTCATTGATCGGAGGGCATTTAGGTCAATTTTGGTGACATCCAGTTCATTTTAGCATCAATTTGTGCGATGTCACTTTAAATCATTCGACATTTGCCCAGACTCATCCGAATTGAGCGTGAAAAGTCTCATTTGATAGTTTTTGATATTTTAAAGATAACGACCTAATTAATTTCATGGGGATTGTTCAATATCGTCACTTTCGACTATATGAGATCGTCATTGATAGCAATTGATTATGCAATATTTATATCTTGACCAATTTCGACATTCTGAGCGTGATGATGAAGTCATCAATCAAAGATCATTTCAACCATTTTTGATGATGTCCAGTATATTTTAAGCTCCGATTTGCGTACTATCACCTCCAACGCTCGTTGAATTTGACTTGTGGACTTGAACTGACTTATGACACGTATGAGGAGGTCAACAAATGCCCCCCCAACAAATATGATTCATGCATGGAGCGAGTCACTTTTGTTGAAAACTGGTTGACCCTTTGGGCTGTCCATAAAACTTGGATCATTTCAGCTTCGATTGCAATAGCCCCTCCTTGGTATACTTTTTCAATTACAAAAGGGCCTTCCCAGTTAGGCTCGAATTTGTCACCAAATTTTGATTGAGGATAATTGGTCTTCTCAGCACTAGGACCAATTCTCCTTTTTAGAATGTTCGAGGCTGCATCGTATGGTCAAAATCCCTTGACATCTTTGCTCGATAAACTTTCAAATTTTGATGAGCTTGCAATCTAACTTTGTCAAGCACGTCAAGTTCCTTCATTCTTAAATGAGCATTATTATCTTCCGTTAGATTGTATTGGATGGCTACTCGAAGCAAAGGTAACTCAACTTTAAGTAGAAGAACTGCTTCAGTTCTAAATATTAATGAATAATGAGTGCCTTTAGTCGGCATTTTGTAGCTGGTTCGATACGTCCATAATGCCTTTATCAGTTTGGTGTGCCATTCTCCCTTATTTTTAGTAAGGATCTTCTTAAGCAGCTTGACTAATGTCTTATTGAAGGACTCCGCCAAACCATTTGCTCTTGGATTATATATTGAAGAGTATCGCCAATCAATTTTATGTCAATCGATGAATTTATAAATCTTTATATTTTTGATAGCTATGCCATTATCATAAATTATTCAGCATAGTACCCCAAATCTATAAAACACATTATGCGTGAAGAAGTTGATCACTTGATCAATAGTAACTTCTTTAAATGGGATAGCCTCATCCACTTAGAAATAAGCTAGGATGAAGTGTGTCCATGACAACGGATCAATTGGCCCAATTACATCTGTACCCCAGCATTCAAATGGCCAAGATGCTATTATTAGGTGTAGTTGATTTGGAGGTTGATGGATTATATTTCCATGTACTTGACATTCATGACACTTTTTAGCATAATTAATACAGTCTCTCATCATAGATGGCCAATAATAGCTCATCCTTTTGATCTTTACTTCTATCTTGGGACCTGACTAGTGTGCACCCCAAAGTCCTTCATGAACTTCAACCATCACTTTGATACCTTCATCTCTATTTAGGCATCATCGCCATATTTGGTCAAATGATCTATGATGTAGAGTGTTGTTGATGAAAAGCATAACACAATATTCTCTTCTCGATTTGAGCTGTCAGTGATTTATTATTTGGTAATTTTTCTTCTTTAAAGTAGTCGATGAAAGGTCACTCCAATCATGTGGCTCTTCTACAATAAATGCTTCACACTGCTTTTCTAAGGTGATATCTTTCTTAACTCTTCTTGGTACAACTTCTTGTTGATTTTGGAGAGTATGAGAGCAACCTGAGTCACATCCTACTATGTCAAATTTAGTAACCCCTCTACTTATGGGGATGGATACTTTACTGGCTTTAGAACTCATCGAGTAAATATGTTAATCATGACATAATCACCATTCATACTTGTCATTTTATTAACTAATTTTGCTAAGCAATCAGCTCTGCTATTCTCGGATTGAGAGACTCGAGTTAGTATGATATTTGATATTTGCTTCATAAGCTCAAGAACTCGCTTATGATAGAAAGCTAACTCAAGTTTGTTGATTTTATAGATACCGAGTACTTAATTTATAATGAGCTGAGAATCGCCAAAAATATGCAAGTTTTAAATGCCTATGAAAATAACTTCTTCAAGATCTGTCACTAATGCTTCATACTCGGCTTCATTATTAGTTCTTGGCTCAGTCAACCCATATGATCATCTCATTATCCCTCCTTCTGGTGTTATGAAGATGATGTCGATTCCTGCTCTTGCCCTTGGAAAATTTAGAGGTTCGACTTGTTTGATCGATGAGGCTCCATCAAAGTACATTTTCCAAATTTGTGATTTTTCTCTTTCATGAATGAGCATAATTTGTTCATTAGGAAAATCATCGTTAAGAGAAGAGTCTGCAGGGATGAGATGTATAGCAAGAAAATCTGTTAAGACCTGTCCTTTCACTACTTTCTGCAGAACGTATGTGATATCAAATTGTAAAAGCAATACTATCCATCTTGCCAAGCGACCTATCAATGCTGGTCTTGTCATCAAGTACTTCAGCGGATCAATCCTTGAGATGAGGGTAATCTTGTGAGATAACATATAGTGACAGAGCTTTTGGACTGCAGAGATTAATGTCAAACAGCGCTTCTCTATCGGAGAGTATCTCATTTATGCTCTTATTAATCTTCGATTGATATAATAAAGAGTATTCTCTTTACTTTCTTTATTGTGTTGCTCCAATAATGCCCTGAGAGACTCTTCTAATGCAACTGTGTATAGGATGAGAGGCTTCTAAGAATATCACGATATGGATTTAGTAACTTTTAATGCTATTGAAGGCTTCTTGGCACTCCTTGTCCCACTTGAATGGAGCATCCTTCTTCATTAACCTTGCAAATGGTTGACAGCTTCCTGATAAGTTTGATATAAATCAAAGGATGAATGCATGCGTTCCTTGTAAAGAATGGAGCTGACGTAAATTTTTTGGTGGAGGCATCTCCACAATTGCCTTGATTTTGGCAGGATCAATTTCAATACCTCTATGATGTACAACATACCCAAGAAATTTTTTGGAGGATACCCTGAATGCATATTTTAGAGGATTCATCTTGAGATCATATTTTCTGATTCTCTCCAATATAATTCTCAAGTCTTTAAAATGATTTTCATAATTTATGCTCTCCAGTACCAAATCATCAACATAGTATTCCACCTTCTGGTGAATCAACTCATCAAAAATACACATCATGGCTCTTTAGTATGTATCTCCAGCATTTTTTAAGCCAAAGGGCATGACTGTGTAGCAATAGATGCCAATAAGTATTCTGAATGATGCATATTTTTCATCTTCAAGTGCCATTTTGATTTAATTGTATCTTGATGATCCGTCCGTGAATGAGAATATGCCATAGTTAGAAGTGTTGTCCACTAGTAGTTCTGATATTGGAAGCGAAAATTCACCTTTTGAGCATGCCTTATTTAGGTCATGAAGTCAATGTAGAGACGGATTTGACCGTTCTTCTTTCTAATTGGGACGATGTTGGCTATCCAATCTGCATACTTCTCCTCTCAGATGAAGCCTGCTTTGATTAGCTTGTTAGTTTATGCAATTACCTATTCTTCGATCTCCAATCTCATTCGCCTAGGAGCTTGCTTAATAAGCATCGCATCTGGTTTAATAACAAGTTTATGAACTGCTACATTAAGGGATAAGCCTGGCATTTTAGATTATATCTAGGCAAAGTAATCCCTGAATTCATAAAGTAGCATTTTTAGCTCTTCCACTTTCTCATAGAGTAGAAGCACTAATGAAAGTTAGACGAGGATCATCCTCAGCTCCTAAGTTGATTTCTTTGAGTAGTAGCTATTTGTCCACCATCTTCGAGTTCTTCAAGTGTAGGCTTGGCTTCTACTTCTTCATCGTTCGTGAGAAGAATTCCATGGAGATCATCTTCTTCGTCATTATTAGTTTCGATCTCAACTTCTATTATATTATAACAAGCTTTATTTTGATGAGATTTATGGATGAACCCAATACCTTTAATGATAAACTTATCACTTCTTCGTGATGTTTGAAGACTTCTTTGGCTCATCTGTTAAAGATTTGAGTTTTATGCTTAGTAGTTCCAATATGAATTCCAAGCTTATGCATCATTCTTCGTAATTTATGTGGATAATATATTGGTATTCTTGTCGGCACTATCTCATCATAATTTTTATGTTGAGTAGGCTACTCAAAATTGTGAGGCTGAGACTCTTCATATTTATAAAATAGAGTTCCTATTCTGCTACTCTCGCTCAACAGTGGCACATAAATGTTATCAATTCTTCAATGTCATGGACCTCTAGTAGAGTTATTTCTTTGAAGGACTACTGAGGGATGAGTATAATTTTAAGGGAGTCATCTGACTCTGCCAAATGAGATATCCATCTTGATGTAATCATCTAAACTCTATTTCCATAAGTAGATTCAAAATCATAGTCTCAATCAGAATCACTTATTTCATACTCTACCATTCTTGAAAGCTTATAAGTTCCCTTAGGTTTGACAGGAATATATTATCCTTTTTCTGTGTCATTTCTCAAATTAGGAGCTGATTTTCTTGATTTAGGTGCAGAATCAAGTGCTTTAGGGAGAGTCGGCATTACCATCTTTCTTTCCTCTTTGCTTCTGCTCTTTTACTTTGTGAAAGTACTTTTTAGTTCTTGAAGTAGATACTACTTCTTCAAGAGGCTCTGTTGGCTTAGGCTCTTTAAGAATGAAATATTTTGCATCTTCATAAATCTTTGATTCATTGACAAAGAATGGTTGTAAGTTATCACAAATTCTGAATTATTCTCCTTCTTTTAGGTACTTCATACACTGATGCATAGTTGATAGAACCACGTCATACTCATGCAGCCACGGCCATCCCAAGAGAGCTTTAAATGACATATCAATATCGATTACATGAAATTTGGCTTCTGTATATAAATCTCAAAACTTGAGCTGAGAATAAAAGAACTCATGATTTTCCGCCCTTTTTTATTGAAACCATGAACCATCAAGTTATTTATCCCAAGATGTTGGATATCGAATAATAATCCTCTCAATACCTTTAAACTCATAAGATTGATAGAAGAACCTAGATCAATCAATATTCGACTGATCAAGATGTCATCACTCTCTATAGTAACATAAAGAGGACAGTTATGATCCGCTGTCCCCAACATAAGATCTTCCTCAGAAAATATGATTACTGGGAGATCTTGAGTTTGTAATGCTTTAGTCATGCATTATTCAGCAAAGTAAGCTTTATAACTCTTCGGATCTTTGAGAGCCTGTATCAAAGTTTCTTGAATATCTTTTAACATCAAGAGAGCCTCATACACACTCAGTTGTACAGGGATCTTTCTCAAATGTGATAGAATATTATAATCTATCTTTTCACTTGATTTAAGATTTACTTTAGCATTTTTGGGAATGACATCTTCATTGACTTCAATTTGTTTACTTTTATCTTTATTTATATTTTCCCTTCTTGATGAAGGTGGTAAGACTTTACCACTTCTCAACTGAACTTGAATAACTTTTTCTTGCTCAGATTCTTCTGAAGGCATAGTTTCTTCCAATTTCTTTTTTATTCTGGTGGTTTGGCCAAAAGAGTTAAACTCATTGTTCAACTTCATATGCATCATATGTGATGATATCGATGAGTCTGACTCTTATCCGTCATAAAAATATAGATCTTCATCTGAACTGTTATTGTCTTGTTGAGTCATTAAACAAAATTCAGACGTTAGCTCCTCAGGCTCTTCTTGCTTTTCTAATAAGAATTTTGATGGGTTCATCGAGTCTGTTTGACCATCATTATTGTTTTAGAGTAACTGATGCTGAAGGACATTTGACATTATGTAGATGATTTCGCATGTCTATACTAGACAAGATTCACCATTATCTTCTTTATCTAATTCATCAATGTAAAGTTTAGGCATAAAGTCTGCAAGCCTAAATGGTTGTCTTGCCGGTTGGTGTTACTCTTCTAAATTGTCAATGATCTTTTGAGTTGTAGTTCTCTTCTTGATCTTCTTTTTCTTAGCCTGGTTCTTTGATTTGTCAGGCATGCATTTAGTAGACTGTTTCTCATGTTGTGATGAAGTAGCCTTATCAGAATGCTACTGAGAAGCTTAAATACTTGGTTTAGGCATCTCTCTTAGTCCAATATAGGTTAAATTGGTAATTTCCACTTAACACTAGGGACATTTTTAAGCTGCTTCAGCATTTTCATTATCTTTTTGGATACTATTATTTCCCATTCTTCAATCTGAATTGATTTCTCCTTCCTTTTGTCTTTGAGGGATGATACGGTAGAGGACATAATCATCCTTGTAGATTCTTTTTTAGGGTAGACTAGAACACCGTCGGATATTACAAATTCACCTCTTTGATACTTCCTTTCTAGCCAATCCTTAAAGACATAACAATCTTCGATAAGATGACTGATCATTCGATGATAGGGACAATAATTTGGATTACTTGCTTTATCAGTTTCTTCAGGCCTTTTAATTTCTGGTAATTATAAACCAGCTTTGACTGCTTGTTGAAATAATTTAGCCACACTATCCCTTCTAAAGGAATATTCTTTATTCATCTTTTTCTTAAGAGATGGTCGCATTCGCTCATCATCTCTTATTACTTATTTTGGATGCTCCCCACCACTTAAAAAAGTTTAAGGTTTATCATTGCCTCCTAATACCAATTTTGGTTATGGATTAGAAAAAACAGGCTTCTTACCCTTAACATTATTATACATCGGATGTTTTCCTTTATCCACATTATATATCACCTGCTTTTTTTTATTTAAGTTATAAGAAACGGCATGAATTTCATTTCTTCTTGAGTCTGAAGGTTTGTTTCTCTTCGCTTTATCTGTATAGACTTCAAACTTAGGCTGATTCAACTTTTCAAATTTAGCCACCCTATCGATCAAGTCTTAGAATGCTGAAATTGATGTCATACATAAAAATGGTGTCATTTTATCATCTATATTGCCCATTAGCAATTAGATCGCATGTTCTTCTTCCAATTGTTGCTCACACTTCATACTTAAGTTACACCACGACTTATGAATTTTATCACTGACTCATCTTTCTTCATTTTCAGTAATGTAAGGTCAGCGATTATGATTTTCTCGGTTGTATTGGTAAACCTCTTCACAAATATAGTCTCTAATTCAGCAATGATTTTAACTGAATCATTCGATAATTTTATATACCATTCGAAAGCAGCTAAGGTTAGGCTACTAACGAACTAACGAAAAAGCAGTGCATCATTCCCTCTTGTGTTACCACAAGTAGCCTTAAATTGGGCTAGATGTTGCTTTGGATTACCAAGCATGATAAAAGTATTAAATTTCGACACTAAGTAACCTTTCGAGTACGACACTTGATCATATTCATCTAGGTAAGGGCAACCCTTACACACCAGCTTTTCAGCCTGCTTTGAGGTTATGACTGTCTTTATCTTTTCATTGATTATCGTTTCCAGTTGAGTACCTGTTACTGCTCCAGGTGTGCCATATTTTGAATTATCAGCTGAAGAGGTAGTTGGTTAACTTCATTCCTTGCTTTAGGTGTAGCATGTGCTGTAGGAGCTTGAGATACTAAAGTAACTGGTAGTATAGAAGTTGTATTATTAGCTATCTGTTGATTAGCAGATAAGCTAGGTGATGCATTTAATATGATATTCTTCTATAACATCTCTATCATGATGTTCATTTGCACGATCATATCATTCATCTTGGTACCAAGTTGTGCAATCTCCTTGTCTTTGACCTCCATTTGACGCTGCATTTTTCTTTGCTCTCTAGCTAGCCATGGCGTCAACAAGTACAGGCTCTTCCTCTTCCTCTATTTCTTATTGTTGTTCTGCTCCCTACTCATTTTCAGGGGATGAACTTGACTATCCTTCTCTTTGTGCATTTGTAGAGACAACTGTTGTTGGGGTTGTATGACAATACTGAGTATAAAAGCATGTGTCAGGCTGATCATTTCTTGATTCAACCATATAGATAGCTTCGACACCCATGATCTCTTTCTCCTTCTAATCTTTTTCTTCTTCATCTTCAACAAAGATTGAAGGTCCATCCTCTACTTGCTTCTATGAAGACTCTTCTTCATAAGCTGCCACCAGTTCGTTCCGGATCCATGTTCTTGATATGTCGAGTGGAAAGTTCATCTATATCTCTAACCATATAGACAACTTCCACTTTCATAGTATCCTTTTAATTATCTTCTTCTTGCACATGAATTTTTGATCGACGTTTCCAGTGGATCTCTGGTTCAATGTGCAGAACAAATACTTCTTCTATTAAAGGACTGCGATCAAAATCAACCTTCTCTTGTGAGGGTGAATCTAATCGGCTATGGGATCCCCTAAAAGATTCTCCAGGGTGTCGACTGTCATATCTTTCATCGGTGATATCCCCTTTTTTGGGTATCCACTTCTGATGAGTTATTTTAGAGGCAGATTTCTAAGTATATGTATCAGATGTCACACCTCTTCCATTCTTCAAAGTTTCATTACAGGGCCTTGGCCTCTATATCTGCTTATCCTTTCGTCTGGACCTTTCGATAGTGGATTCTTGGACATATAGTCCAAGTGTCATGCTCCGATGCTCACCATGTGAAGCATACTGGTTTTGATGACTGGTTACCATAAAAGATGGTAACCTCCTTGGTGGAGCTTCAGTATTTTCTATCACCACATGTCTATGTAATCTTCTTTTCATTAAGTCTCTGTCCTTAGCTACTTTGGGAACTTTGTATATTCTGGCAGACAATATTTCAGGTTGTCTCCTCTGTGGTGGTAGAGCTTGACATGGTTGGTTCCAGAAGGATTACTTTACTTCACCAGTAGAGCTATTTCTTTTTATCCACTTTAGATTGTCAAAATTATTGTGGGTGGGAATACTCGCTTCTGGCGGCAATATCGTTGTTCACTAGTCGCTCAAAGAGGATCTATTGAGCCCTCAGCATAGCGTTTCTCCTTCTTCTCCATCTTCTGGTTAATTTGCTTCCTGATAAGGAAGCTTCATGATCATGCTTTCTAGGTACAAAAAGTTCAATCGACGGAGTAGTTATACCATGAGGCATTAAAGACACAGTTTGCCCCCTTGACGATTCTTTTCGTCACGGGGACTTCAGATTGACCTAGCCTTTTAAAAACTGAAGTTCTTTATTGGAAGAACTCCTTGACAGTGGTTGGCTATTGAACTGGTTGACACACATGGCTAGTAGGAGCTTCATTAACTTGAGGCCTTCCAGCATGGCCTCAGACGAATGTACCACAAGTCGGTATTTCATGAGTTGCAGCTATGATAGCTGGGAAACTCAAGCTACCAAATTGAATTATACCTCCAACATCTCCTCTGTTGATGACGACATTGGCTGCAGATACCGACCCTCTAGCTAAGCGGTGAAAGAGTGCTCAGATCCATTCAAAAGTGAAAGATGGGGATTAGTAATTAGCAATTATTATTTCACCCCATACTTTCAAGATGCATAGGCACTACAGAACAAAATAATAGTGTAATAAATATATACTCTATAGAATTATTCATTCTATATAGAGCCTTATGCATTAGCAACATAAATTTATTACACATTTAAATCACTATTTTTTTATTTTGAATTTTCAAAAAAAATTATTGCTACTATAGCACATACATGATTAGCCAAAGATGGAAATAGAATCCTGTCACCAGTAGAGTCGCCAGAAATCTGTGGGCTCCAAAAATTCACCACCGACCTCTCGATAATATTGAATTGAAGAGAGTTTGATTTTAGAATGACGGTGTAATTTTTAGAAGGCAGATGTGATAGTAGATAAGACACTACCCAGAGATTTCATTCTTATTTTGCTTGGACTTTAGATCTGGTTTTAGGTTTCCTATAGGCGCAAACCTCTATAGTAAATTACCCCTCTCAGTAAGTGAGAGAGAACTTTTGATTAGGGTTAATCATTAGATCGCTAAATGCATATCGTATAGTAGCAGCATATGAAGTTTTAAGAATTTTACATTTATGAAATTCATCATTTCAGCTTAAACTAGATGGTTAGGGGAATGATGACGTGCCCGATCTAGATCCCATGGTTCTATCATCTTGAGCCATCATGGTCCCTAGTATATTTAGCTAAAGGAGATAGTCGACCCAACCTAACCGAAGGATCCTTACAACCAACACATGGGTTACATCATCCAAGAAATTCTTGTAAACCTGGGATAGTGTTTATCTAAGGAGACAATCTTAAGTCTACCTTAGCTGACAAAGGGTTGTTTACTCTATCAAATATACCCTATGATTCACAACTCAAAGGGCAGAGCCATTAGGTAGTATACGGGCTACGATCGTGATTGTAATATAATTGAGCCTGACTGACCAAACTGCTAGATCAGATGACTCTAATCATAACTACTTCATCTGTGGAGCCTACTAGCTAAACCAGTCAGTCAGAGGACACGGGTCATGTCCTTACTGGCAAAAGATT
This sequence comes from Cymbidium sinense, assembly GCA_021442155.1. NCBI lineage: Eukaryota > Viridiplantae > Streptophyta > Magnoliopsida > Asparagales > Orchidaceae > Cymbidium > Cymbidium sinense. The sequence goes on from CM038221.1 coordinate 159,463,824, forward strand.
GATTGAGAGTGAACATAGTAGAATACTTGATTTGACATTAGCTCCTTTGTGAGCTAGAATTTTTTTAATTTATCACCCCTGATAAACTGTTATGAAAGGTGAATAGATTGAGTTTGTTTTAAACTTTTTTAATGATAGAGTTTCATTGAAACAATTTTTAGATTGACACTCAATTTAAGTTAATTTGATTTGAAAAATTGATTAATTTGAATATATTTAAGAGATTTTGATCCTATCAACTCTGTTTAGGTTTTAATAGAGGATTAGATTTACTGTCACCTGATAGAATTAGTTTCTTAGAAATTTTACTGATTTAAAATATTTATAATAGATTTTTAGGTTTTGTTAACCCAGACCCAGTCCTAAGACTAAACCGGGTTGCAACCCACGCAGCATCTTCATACACTTGAATTTAAAATATTCGGCATAGTGTCGGGGCTCATGTAGGTGTTTATAGCCTAGCTAATTTCACCTAATTAGTGATTTCGTTGACTTTGAAAATCATAATTTAGAAATTAAATTTCTTACTTTTTTGTATTGAAGGAAAGCTCCTTCATTCGTGCAGCATTTAGTTTAGTGTCCCCTTCTATCTGCTTGTACAAAGAATTGCAGATCTAGTGGTGATTGATGAATTAAATATAAAGATATCTTGCAAGTAACCTATTCATTCATTGAAAGCTTTAACAAGCTTTGAAGCACTTGGACAAGGCATATAATTACTTCAAAACATATGTAAGCACTCATTCTCTTGTTCATGCTCTTACATGTATTTCAAGATATCTAAATTAAGAAAGTGATTGCCTTAACATATGCATGGATATTTGTTTCTTTTAAAATACTATGTAGATTTTAAAATATCTAGTTTGAAGTAAGAATATTTGCCTTGAAATATACACCACATCGTATATTTAAGCTTTTCATATATCTCATAATGTATATATATATATATATATATATATATTGATGCAATGATTTGAATGTGAGCATATCTCATAATGTATGAAAGTGTCACATCGTTACATTTAAAAGCTTGCACAAGTTTGACACAAGTGAATGAAACAACAAATCGTAAGCTTCCTAGCTCACTCTAATAGATGATTGGAATGCTCACTAGGCTTCCTAGTATTATGAGCATTCCTTACCTTTTCTCTTTTGTTTCCAAAAATAAATCTTCTCCTTGATCTTTTCCACTTGATTTTTTAACATAGCTAATTTATTGATAATCTATCATTGAAATCTTTGGAGACAATAATTGTCTGCTTTAGTCGAGAGTATTCCTAAAGAATTTACCTTCCTTAGGATGTAATTAACTATAGAGGCTTGCCTCCATAGGGAACTTTAGAACCCAGTTTAATATAAACCCTATTTTATTTATCCATGTAAAGTAGGAGAAAAATCTCTAGTATATTCGAAGACTCATCATGTCTTAGGAGTCCTTATTAGGTGATTACGCCCATTGAAGGGTGATATTCATATCTTTCGAGATAGTATATCATACCTCAATGTCGTACTGATCACTTCAATAAGTATCCCCTCAGATCTGCGTGGTGTCCCCCATATACATCTCAAAAATAAACACCACACCTATAGTCACCCAAGTTATATTTTATTCAAAATTTTAGAAAATGATCATTTAAAGATGCACTTAGATTATTATAATTAATGGACTTTAATTGAGTTATTTGATCTTATCAATAATTATATTAATGAAAAAGAGAACAAAAATGATAAGATTTTTTATTTTAAGCACTTTTGATTTGGGAGTTGTTAATGACGTGTGATAACATTAGCTAAATAACCACAACAATAACTCAACTCAATAAATATTAAAATTCATCGTAATAATCAATGACAATATTAATTTTGTGCATACTAAAATAAATATAGAAACCCCCAATATATAAACTTCTAATTAGAAAGAATTCACCAATAATATAAAATTATCTCACATATATTGACAATGAGTACTTTCATCATCCATCATTATTATGCACACAATCTCATAAGTATCAAAGTATTAAAATTGTCACAAATATCATTATCATGATACAAAGGATTGACAACATCTTATTAATCTCATAAAATAGATTATCAATATTAGAAAACTCAAGGAGTTTATACTTGCAAACTTAGAATAATTATTAAAAAGTAGAAGAATGAAGGAATGCAACAATGCTCATATTCATATAGATAATAGGAATTATCCCATAAAAATTTGTGATAAAAGTCTTATTAAAAATGTGATTTATAAACTTTTTTATTTATTTACAAGTATTAAATGAAAGAATGTTCTCAAACATTCACTGCATTTTTCTTTGCTAAAAAAATAAAAAATCTAATTTTGATAGAAAAAATACTCATTTTTTTTTTCCAGATTTGAAAGTGAATTCAATTATACTTTAGGAATTCATTCTAGGAACGTGATAATGTTCTTAAGGAACCTTTTTTACGAAGTTGACAAGGCACTCAATGAACTTATTCTAAGAGCTTAATAATATACTTAGAAAACACATCCAAAAAATTCAATAATATACTTGAAAATTAGCCTAAGAGGCTTATTTAAAATTCAACAAATTGAGATTTAACAAAAGTTTAAATCTAAAAGTTAATATTCATTTACTAATTTGAAGTCAAACAAACTTTAAATTTAAAACTTGAAATATTAAAAACTCAAACATAAGTCTAAAGGAAAAAGTTTAATTTTGAATCCCATATACAACCCAACTAAGTTACATAAGAGAAAGACTAACATAAATTTATGATCATAGTAATCTTAGCTTAGGTTCAAATTTAAAACTTATGAGACTACACCCAATAGAGGGGATACAACCCTTAAGGAGACATACATTTTATACTTAATAAATTCACCCAAGCACTTAGCAAAGTTTCATTCAAAGACATAGTAAATTAAAAACTAACTAAAATAATAATCTTTTTTACTTGATAACTCAGCTATTTGTTGATTTTGTAATTTGGCTACTTGACAATTTGATTAATTAGTTATTCATGACTTGGATTTTATTTAAAATAATTATTATATTATTAATTTCTCTCAAAATTATGTTAGTCAAATATCATGATAAAATCTTATGTGTCATAAGAAAAAAATTAAGCTTTAGAACTTAGACTCTTTCTTTTATAGCAAGGCTCATATTGAGAATGAGCAAAGTCCCATCTAGTAGTGAGTATAAATATAATTATCTTGCAAAGATAAAAGCATTTGCATAAGATGAGACTTGTAAAAGGCAATGACTTGCCTAGGATACATAAAGGAAAGATGTCAATAAGACTTGCTAGTGATGTCACATATGTGAACTATTATATTGCATATTTACTTGGCATATTCTTGGTTATTTTATTGAATATCAACTAATGATATTCTTATAAAATTTATTTAAATCAACTTGAAATATTATTGAATATATTATTTGATATCAACATAACATATATTCTTCAATATTTTGTTGAATATCTATTTGATATATTCTTTGACTTAAATATAATATTTAAGCAAATATTTATTAAAGGAAAATAATAATTGATTTAAAAATTGTTTTAATTAACTATAACTCCATTGATTGATATCAACTTCTTAATGCATTTATACTTAAACAATACAAGGGATTTTTAAAAAATGAAGAAAAAAATAAGAACATGCAATTAAAAAAAGGTGCATTTTATTGATTTGATTATGTGAAGTCACCCAAAAGGACATGAGAAAATATAAAATATATATCTCCTAGAAATTTTTCTAGAATAACCCTTTTCCTCACTCTTAAGAGAATCAATGATGAGATCTTCAAAGTATTTACAATTGCTTAGTTCATTATATTAAAGTAAAAGGAACTTAAATCTTGTTAAACATGATTGATTAAGTCATGTTTTCTTAGAATATCTAACAAATATACATGATTTCTTGATATTTGCCACCAATCTTAGATATTAGCTCATATTTTTTTAGGAGGCAAGTTGGCATTTTTCTCTTCGAGAATCACATTCAAAATGTCATTTAAAGAGGCACTAATATCTTGATCTAAGTTGATAATACAAAATATCACCATGAATATTATAAGGTATACATAAGATAAAATAATGTATAAATAAAGTTAAAAAAAAAACTTTAATAGGAAAAAGAACTATTCAAATAAATAACTAAAACTTGGTGATTTATTCTTGACAGATTGGCTGAGAAGAGTAATCTTCCTAATATAATTTACAGGTGTATAATATGCATAATTGAGTTGTTATTCTCACAAGTTATTAAATAAAGCCACATATTCTTCATAAATCTAAGATGATGACATTTGGGTTCTTGGAATAAATTTTGCTTAATTTGTACCCACCATTCCTTTAACTAGCATCATAAGAATATTACTTCTTTGAGTCTTTCACTTTATTCTCTATACTTATTATTTTAATATTCTTTGATTAAAAAATAATAGTCTCTTTCTTAAAAACTTTTACTATAAACATGAATATAAATAAATCAAAAACTTAGATACTCTCTCAAATGTCTTTATATTCTCAAGCTCATAACCAATTTGAAGAGCAAGTACCATTCCTTTAATTAAATTAAAATACTTTAGTATATTATAAAACTCACTATCTTGAACTATAATGACAAATTTGACATTTTTTGACTTTAAACTAGACACTTCAGTAGAATTCTTAATCTCAGTTCAATTATCATATTCCTTATTCAACTCATCATAATCAACTTCCTTATCCTTTCATAATAGTTATGACTTCACCATATATGGCCCCTTCTTAATCAATGGCCTCAAGAAGTAGAAGGCCTACTCATTCCTAGGCGGTATTCCTAAGATGTTTCTTTATTAGCTCCATCTAGAATGATCTAGACAAAAGTGAGTCATAACTAATATCCCTTTTTGGAAGAGTTAATTGAATAGGATGGCTTACTATGACCTCCACATTCTTCTAATCTCCAACATTTTCTTTCTCCAACTACTTTTGATTTTGAATATCGATCATCTTTGATGAAAAAAAATGAAGATGATTCATTAATAGATTTGTGTTTTGTTTTTCATTACTTAAAACACTCATAGCATTATAAAAGCATATTTATTAGTTTACATTTTTTTTCCATATAGACTAACAAAATTATAGATTAGATTATGATATCACTTTGTTTAGAGATCATACCTCCACATAAATAATTATACTTTGATAGCCATTATGGATCTTATACTCTTTGGAACTTTGATCAATCATGCAAGTACTTCACATAAGCATGAAAGCTAAATGTAAGAGATAAATAAGAGATGAGGGGAGAGAATTTGACTTAATTACATTCTCTTTATAAGATTTTTATTTTGAGTTGTTGGTATGACAACATCTTGATATGACTTCATCGATTATATGGAGTTGATAGTTATAATGTCATGAGCTTGACTGGACATTTTTTTTTTTTGGGTGGGGAAGAGAAGGGGATCTTTTATCCTTGGAGATGTGAAACTAAAGTGCCCCTCTAATTCTCTTCCTTTCTTAGCCAAGTGGGGCCCTCCAAGATGAACTAAAATCATGCTTAAAATGTGCCTTCGCTGAGCTAGTAATGACCTAGGGGTGGGGGAGAAAAGGGAAGTGTGCTCTTTAATCCTTGGAGATGTGAGACTAAAGTGCCTCTCTAATTCTCTTGTCGTTCTTAGCCAAGCAGGGCCTTCCAAACTAATTAAAATCATGCAAAAATGGGCTTACTCATATGTTTGTGGGGTAGTATAAAGTAGTTAATATGTTATCACTAGCTTAGGGAAAGCCATCTAAAGTTTGCAAACCTATATGAAAATAGGCATGTGCTTTTACCATTCTTTGGAACTCTATCAATGGATTAGAATAATTTGTTAATTTAGCAACAACTTGCTAAACTATTTACAATAATCTATCATTTTTATCAATTGGGTTGCAACACAACCTGTGCACACATGGTTTCACAAATAAATTCAATCATTAGGTTGATTGAGATTTTTTGTTTAAAATTTTAGGTCAGTTGATGTTTAGTGTTAAATTAGGAAAGCTTATTGATCATTTAGGTTGAGGATTATATATAAGTAATTAGCAACACACTTGAAAAATTTTCATAATATAAATACCTTTTAGCACAACAAGATGCATTCCATCTTATGCTATCTAATTCAATCATGCTCATGAAGTTTTTAGAGGTCTACAATAAGCATACACAATAGTAATGCAATATAAAGGAATGGTTCCTCATGTCATGTGGTTAGGTGTGTGATCAATTTGATAGGTCATATGTGGTGGCGACATAATGAACAAATGAGAGATTTAGGGGTGTAGGATTGAGATAGGAGCGCACAATCAAAATAAGATGAGAGTTATTGTGATTGTAGTAGGGAAGCAAAGGAAGGGATTAGTCTGCATTATTAGATAATAAGAAGAGAAGAAAGGTAACGAAAGAAAATGGAAGCAATGACAAAGGAAGGGATAGAGAGAAATACAAACAAAATGTGAATTAAATAAATATAAATAATTTATTATCCGATTAACTTTTTTTTTTTTTGGAAGCTAAGCCCCTTTTATAATCTTGTAGCTCAAGTACCTATTTAAAATTTACCATTATGCATAAAGATATAAGCACTCATATTATATGCTATGAAATAATTTAAGCTTGTTAAAATTATATTTATATTTATATTTTTAGTTTTGACAAAAGAAATAGTGTTTCTTTTTTTCAAAATTTAAGTTTTCTTATATACATAAAAAAAATGTTCCTGTTCATATGGCCATTAGTTAATCCCTTTTCCCCTCTCAAATCGAAACTGTTTTAAATAATACTTTTAGTAATTATTATCAACGAAATAAACTGCAGGGCGAAACCACGGCAAAATCCCAGAAATCCAGCCATGGAAGCGAAAGATCGACGCCAGCAAAATCGAAGTGTAGGTAAGCCCTTCTTCTTCCCATCTGCACCACCAACCTTTGGCACATCTCAGGCCATCGCGATGCCGCCATGCCCTTGTGTTTGCCGGTGGCCAATGGTTGCAAAGGGATAAGAGAATCAAATGGCTCGATTTACGCCTTGACAAAAAAACCTTTGGTTACGGCCTCCTTCCTCATCGTGATTGAGACGTGGAACGTTGGATACGTCCAAAATTGAATTTTGGTGTATTCGCAGTTCTTTGAAGTGATTGAATTGATTTATTTTTGTTCAAGTAATCCTCGCGTGATGATGTTATGTCAATTATGTGTTACTGTTCTGTAGGGGAACGTCTCCTTAACTGGAACTGATTATGACATGATCCGGGGAGAAGGTATTAGGCTCCCTATTTTTTGAAATGGTCTTTTTTTAGTCGCTTTGGTCCTTCCCTGCTACTTCTGTATTTTATTGATAGTCACTTTCAGAAGTGGTTTTCACTTGTTTTCATTAGTTTTTTTTATTATAATTCCTTATTTTATTAAGTCATGTCGAGATAAGGTAATGATGATAATAATGTCTAATCTATAATCAGGCCTGACCCATATGGGAATAAACTATCAAATTTCTCTTTTCTCTTTGATAATGCCGTACTACTGCTGCTTCTGTTGACTTTATTTATGAGGACATGAATGGTGAATTGACTTACTGCATATTAGATTTAGTTTTGTAACTGAACTAATGGTTTGTATTTCAGCTTTGCAAATTGCATGCTTTATGATCACCAAGCGATAGCAGCTAGGGAATATGCTAGATTTAACATCTCAATTTCTCAATCGTGTAAGCATTATGATTTGATTTTTTCTAAATTGCAAACCACTTACATGTTACTCTGCCAAAAAAAGGTTAATAGAAATCAAAATATGAGCAACTTATGAAATTTGTGAAACATCACCTTAAAGATCTGCATCTCACCAAAAGAAGTTAATAAAAGATGATTCAATGGATAAACATGTATCATTGAATTCAATTGGAACGCAGAGATCCTGTACTTGAATTAGTGAAAAATAGGTCTGCCTTTTGACTTGAAGACTTTTTATTTTAAATCTCTTTAATATTGATCCTTTTTCTTGATGCTTCTACAATGAGCTAAAATTTCAAATAAATAGAAATTAATGAAATTATTTACCTATTTTCCATAGTAAGAGAATTCAAACATTGCCAATATACCATATGTTTAAACTTCTCTAATTTCATGCTGTTTGGCTGATGGTTGCCTCTACTTATAGTCTTTCAACTAAATTGACTAATATTAAATATATATATATATATATATATATATATATATATATATATATATATATATATATATATATATATATATATATTCATAACGATGGTCACACACGCCATGCTTATTTCACTAAGCTGTTTCAGTAGATTGCACTTTGTTGCTACCATTACGAATCTCATATAATGGAAGAGCATTGTTATGCATCTTTACAATTGTATGAATGACAACCATATGTATTTCTCAGTTGAGACATATACTTCCAGCAAAGCCGCATGAGTGCAGATAAAGTTCTGAAGATTGACCACCACAAGTGTAACAAAGTATGAAACACTTGTCCACCTTGCTTATCTGTGGGTTTGTATCAAGTTACCATAATAAAATTAGTATTGAACAAACATCATTTAGTGTAGTTTGGTGAAGTTACTTGATTAATTAGCAAACCTGCACATGAGGTGAGATAGTTTGCTTCTCAATCAACTCTTCATAGGGATCATTTGGTTGCTTGTAGATATAAAACATATTTTAAAAAATGATGATTTCTTTTTTATTTGTTTTGAGTGTGAAAATGAAATAATAATTTTTGAGGATCGTGGAGGTTTGAAATCGATGTTTTTACCTATGTTCATCCAAATAATAGGTTAAACAAATTTCAGCACTTTTAGAGACATTTTTTCTAATTTCACAAAACTTATTTATGGCTTCTCCATCACCACTTCTTAAGAACTTGAATTGCTTAATTTGTTGAAGAGATTGTCTACAACTTAAAAAGATATCAAACTAGATTTAAAGGCTGTTTTTTTTTCCAAAAAGAATAATCAACGAAGGGAAAGCTAATAGTTATAATGCAAGTTTACTTGTTATTTGTGATATGTCAGGTTATATTGTTTCTAAAGTTTCCTCCTAAACATAATTTACTGCAAGAAGATATTATTTCATTTTAAACAAAGATATGATATATATACCTTATAATTCCTAAGACGCAGTTGCATAAATAACTACTTACCTCCACCCTTTTTACAGCATTCCACTTGTCTTTAGCCTAATATTTCTTGACTCTGTAATTTGGTTGCACTTGTTTATTTGCCTTAACTTTTTTAGGGTTATTTATGAAAACATTGGGAAAGGAACAAAATGATTCGTAGGCTAAGTATATTTCTACTAAAGGTGCTATTTATTAGGATAGTTTTTGATGTATTTTTTTTAAGGTAGGATGCAACTAAAGAATGAGATTTCATGGAGTCATATAGGTGATTTTTAGAAATTGTGAAAAGGTAAACCAAACATTTTTTATCCTAGAAATTTTGAATTTTGTGGTGTTTTGATAGTACAGAAGAGATTCAAACAGTTTTGTAGTGTCACAGAACTTGTGTTGTCATAATTCCCTTTTCCCTTTTTTGTTTTTTTTTTCAGGCGCATTTGTCTTTCCTCGACGCACCATTTTCCATTGCTAAGTCCTTAAAGACTCGCTAATCTTTTGTTGTAGCCGCTTCCATTAGTGCATTTCACCAAGTATGGTTGTATATTGTAATATACTCGTTTGTTTATGACAATAGCCACTAATTATGTCTCTTTGTTACAAAATGATATTTAAATTGTTCAAAAAAGTTAAACATTCTTAAAATATTTTTTTCTTTAAATACCTTGCCTTCTTTCCCTTTTTAATCACATATATTACTAGTCAATGCATATGCCGTTTGTATAAAAAAGAATGATAAATTTGATGATTTAATGTATGTGTGGTTATGGCTGTATAAAAATTTATTCATATTGGCACCCGCACCCTATATTTTCTTTTGCATTTTAAAACATATACTAAATTATTTGATATTATGTAATTTCTTTTACTTAATTTAAATTATTTGAGTTTGGAACTAAAGGCGTTATAGAAGGATGATGTAGAAACCCTTTGACTCTAAAACTCAGTAAAGATTTCCGAAGACCCAATCACCCAAGTGATGTTTGATTGGGTAAAAAAACACATTGGTCTCTAAATTTTGACTGTTTTAGAAAATTTGGTCTTATTTTCTAAGACTGCCACTATAGGTTGGGGAAGATTAATTTGGTCTTTTGCTATTCAAACAGCAATGTTACGTCCCTTAATACCTAGATCTTCCCATAGCAAAAGAGAAGGGTGCATTATCTTGATTTAAAGAATTAGAAAAATGCTAATCAGTTTATACAAGATTCAAAATACTTTTTCCCTTTGTTAGCACCTTGGCTTCAATATATAATTTAATGTCATTTCAAAGTGCATCATACTCCTCTAAGAATGTGGCTATTTCGCTATCAACTTATACTTCAGCTTATTAAAGGGCTTACAAATTTTCTTATTGCCATATACTCACAGTAAAAAAAATTTAATGCAATTCTACACCACACGTGAACTCTATAATTCTCTCAGGACTAGGACTATAATCGAGCCAAAAACATCATTGATTGTATTCGGCTTAGTCATGTTAAAAGTTATTCATGTTCGGCAAGAGCTTGAACTAAGCTTTCATATATTAATAACTAATTCTATAAATTTAAACGAGGATGTTTTTCAATAAATATGAAATAGTATCTAACTACTTGATACATTAAACAAACATGAGTTAAACAGGATAATAATTAAGTCAAGAACAAACTTTTTTCTTGCCTTTTCATATAAACAAATATAAATAAATTTATTCATTGAAATAAAAAAATAAAAAGAGCTTTTTTTAAGTGGAGGGTTGCGTTAGGTAGTCGACAGCCAGCGTAAAACTTGTCGAAATAATCATGACATGAATCCTTTAAATCATTGTGTTAATGCTAGGGCATCCCAGGCGGCCTTGTATGGCTTGAATATAGTGAAAAATGCACTAGAAGCATTTGCATCGGCCGGTGCGTGTTAAATAAGCAAGGGTTCCCATTATGGACGGATGTCAAAGAAGTTAGTCCATGAATTAGGTTAGGATCTTGGAATATAGATACTCTATAGGTAAATTAATGGAATTAATAGATATTATGGTTCATAGAAAGATAAATATTTTATGTGTTCAAGAAACTAATCGGTTGGGGAGAAGGCCAATGAGATTGATAGTTTAGGTTTTAAATTTTGGTATTGGTAAAGTCGAACTAGAAATGGTGTAGGTGTGATTATAGATAAAGTTTGAAGGATAATGTTATAAATATTAATAGATGTGGAGATAGAATTATAGCTTTAAAGATTATTGTTATCTTAAGATTATCAATGTTATAAGTGTACATGCTCCTCAAGTAGGTTTAGAGGTAAGCGTAAAGAAAAATTTTGGAATGAATTAGAGGATTAATTTAAAGATACCTCTTGAAGAAAGTATTTATTGGAGATTTAAATGACATGTTGGTAGAGTGGTAGAAGATTTTAAAAGTATTCATGGTGGTTATGGATTTGGAAATGAAGAAGAAGGTAGGGATATTAGATTTTCTTTTACATGATTTTGTAGTTCTTAACACTTTATTTAAGAAAAGAGATGAACATATTATTACTTATAAAATGGATCTAGTAAAACAGATTGATTATTTTTTGATAAGAAAAATAGATCGTTTAGATTGTAAAGATTGTAAGATCATTCAGTGAAAATCTAAGTACAACATCGATTGTTAGTTTTAGATTTTAAGATGAAAGGTTGTAAGAGAAAAAATAAATCAAATTATTGTCACAGAATTAGATGAGACACTTAAAAAACACAAATAAAATATTTTTTAAAGAAGAGATTAGAATTTGGGATGTTAGGAAAACATTATGTTGAAAAATATAAGTGAAATTAAGTTCTAAAGATGTCTTGGAGAATAAAAAAGAACTCTTTTAATAAAAATAGTTGGTGGTGGAGTCGAGTGTGCGAAAAGATTAAAAAATAAAGTATTGTTATAAAACTTGATTTAGATGTAAAACTTCGGAGAATTGGGAAATATATAAAGCGTAGAGATTAAGCGATATGATACAAAAAATTTAGCTTTTAGTGATTTATACAATAGATTAGATACCAAAGAAGGTGAAAGATGTATGTATAAGTTAGCCAAAGAGATAGGAGAAGTAAAGACATAGTTCAAGTGAGGTGTATTAATGATGAAAATAATAAAATCTTTTTTTAGAAAGGATATTGAAAATAAGTGGATGAGGTATTTTGATAAACTTTTCAATGAAGGATCTGAAAGTACGATTGATTTTAGCAACCTTAATACCTAAACAAAAATAGAAATTTCATTTTATCGTTGTATTAGTAAATCGAAGTTAGTGAAGCTTTAAAGAAAATGAAATGTGGAAAAGCGAGGATAATATTCCAATAGAAGTGTGGAAATATTTAAGAGATCAAGGAATTTCTTGGCTTACAAATCTTTTTAATGTCATTTTAAAGACTAAAAGATCAGATGAGTGGAGAAAGAGTTTGTTGGTTCCTATATTTAAGAATAAAGGTGATGCACAGAGTGTGCAAATTATAGAGGAATTAAGTTAATGTGCCATACATTAAAATTATGGGAGAGAGTAATTGAGCATAGGTTACGATGTGATACTGAAGTTTCTCTGTCGGTTTGGTTTCATGCCAGGTAGATCTACTATGGATGCTATACATTTGTTAAGGGGTTTGATGGAGAAGCATAAAGAAAGTAAGGAGGATCTACATATGATATTTATTGATTTAGAAAACTTATGATAAAGTTTCAAGAGATGTTCTTTGGAGAGTTCTAGAAACGAAGCGGTTATATTGGTATATTCAAGTCATTAAGGATATGTATACTAGACATTTACTTGTGTCCAAACATAAGGAGGATTGACAAAATATTTTCCTATTTCGGTTGGATTACATCAAGGATCAACTTTAAGCCCTTATCTTTTTTACTTTAGTTATGGATGTTCTTCTTAGGCATTTACAAGAAGATGTACCTTAGTGTATGTTTTTTCGATGACATTCTTCTTGTTGATAAGACCAGAGAGAGTCCAACGACTTGAATTATGGAGGTCAACTCTGTCTAAAGGTTTTCGTTAAGTAGATCTAAAGCGAATATATGGAGTGTAATTTTAGTTGTAGAAGTTTAGTGGTAGTGTTGTGACATTAGGTGAACAAGTCATTAATAAGAGTGGCGTTTGAGATATTTAGGCTCTGTTCAAAATGATGGTGAAATAGATGGAGATGTTATTAGTATAATTCAAGTTGGATGGTTGAAGTGGAGGAATGCATTTGGCCTATTATGTGATAGAAAAGTTTAAAAAATTTTATAAGATGGTAAGGGAATGAATTATGTTGGCCAATAAAGAGAAGCATAAGACTAAGTTAAGTGTTACGAGATGAGGATGCTTAGGTGGATGAGTGGCTTACTCTTAGAGATAGAATGCAAAATGAGTATGTTAGGAAAAAAGTTGGAGTAGCTCTGGTGGTAGATAAGATTAGAGAGAGTCGCCTTAGATGGTTTGGCCACATAAAGCGTCGGTAGTCCAGATGACGGAGAGTAGATGCATTAGATTTACTTATGTTAAGAAAGGTAGAGGTAGACCTAAAAGACTTGGTTAAGATGTATAAAAAGTGATCTTAGTATACTTGATTTAAATGAGAATTTGACACATAATAGGACACAATGGAGACGAAGGATTCATGTAGCCGACCCCACCTAGTGGGATTAAGGCTTGTTATTGTTGTTGTTGTTGTATCATTATACTTTAAAAATATATTACAAAGTACTGAGGTGACTCAGGCTTCATTTGGGGTTGATTTTTTTACTGTTTTTTTGAAAATCATCTAACAAAAAGCAATGTTTATATGGATGAACTTTTTTCATTTCTTTTTCTGTTGTTGGTTTTAATAAAGTTACTTTTGAGAAAGAATCATAGAAATTTTGGTTAAGGAAGTAGATTTTGAAAAAGTTATGGTAATGTAGTAAAAAAGCATAAGCCATCACAAAGACTTGGTAAAGTGAGAATGTATAGTTTTTTTATAATTGAAGAAATGTGTTTATAAGAGTGATGAATTAAATACTAATGATATTTATAATGATTATAAGAAAGCTAAAAACCTTATAAAATTGTGTAAAGTAAAAGCTACAATTTTTTATGATTTATATAACATCCATGACCACAAAATGAGAAAGGGTGATATGTAAAATAATTAAGGTTAGTGATAAGAGATATAATGACACTTCCAACCTAGTAAGATGTATTAAAAGTAAATATCAGAAGATCTTAGTTAAAGATGAAGACATTAAAAGTCGTACATGTTTTTTTGAGAAATTATTAAATAAGAATTTGGAGTAAAAAAAATCATAATGAATATAATAATGAGGCATATTATAAATTGATTGATAAAGTAGAAGTAGAGTCAAGATATAAGGTATATTATAGTGATTTAATTGACTGATCTTTTTAATGAAATTGTGAAGACGAAGATGGTGCCAAATGATCAAAGAATAATATTCTGCTATCAACATTTAAGAATATTCAAGGTTGTTGACAATAAAGTAATCAAACTTATGATTTATACAATGAAACTTTGAGGAGTAATGGAATATAACTAGCAAGATTACATTTTGAAGAAGTAAGTTTTGTTAAAACAATTAATAGAAGTGCATATAGCACAAATAAATGATCTTTATATGATTATTAATTTAAGAATACATGCAAAAAGATGTGTGTCAAAGATATGTCCATGTTGTCAAAGATATGTATGATGTAGTATTGATTAGTATTAGTTGTTGTTAGGGAGTGAGCTAAGAATTTCCAATGGCCTTATGTTTCTATTAGGCATTGTCATTTAGTCCATATCCCTTGAGAAATGTCTATAAAGAACATTTGAGGCAACAGCTTTGGTGAATGCTTTATGTATATAATATAATTTAAATTAGTGAGTCATTCATTGAAATAAGGAAAAAAATAATATAATGGAGGAAATTAGTAGAAGGTAGAGGTCTTAGAATTGGTAGAATAGAGATTGATCATATGATAAATAATTTTTGGTATTGTATTCGCAATTATCATTTGATATTAGTAGAAATTAAGGTGATACATAGGGTGTGATAGATTCAAGTATCTTAGATTTATTATATTGAAGAAGGAATATATAAATAATATAGTGAAGGCTAAATAGCTAAAATGGAGGAGTGCTTCATGAATTTTTTTATGATAAAAAGATATCATAGTTTGTTAAAGGTAAATTTTGTAAATTCAAAATTTAATTGAAGATTGAAAACTATGCCTATTAGACAACTCGATAACATAATTGCTACATGGTTAAAAAAAGAGAAGGGATCGACCTAAGGCTATATCAATAGAAGTTATTTAAAATAACTTGTGAATAATGAGTTTAACACTTTAGATTACATTTAGCATAAATAAATGATGCATAAGGTTTAATAATGCCAACCCCAAATAATTAGAATAAAGCTATTAATGATGGTGTCAAGAAGAACTACAATGTAAGTATTTTTTATTAAGACAATTATTGGAAAAGAATAAAGAGCATAATTAATGATTTTAATATAATTTTTATTGATGTTTAGAAAGAATATGATCAAGTACTATGAGAATTGATTTAATGCACACTGAGAAAAATAATGATCATTAAAAGTATGTTGAATTTAGTCAATATACATATGATGCAATACTAATATTAAAGGTACTTGTGGAGTAACTAAGAGTTTTCAATTATAATAGGATTACATTTAAGGATCAACATTAAATATGTATCTTTTTGGATATGTAATGTAGATGTTTGCAAAATATATGCAAAATAAAGTGTCTTAACATATGCGCTTTGTGGATGCAGTAATTCTAATCAGGAAGCTATTTATTAAAATTAGTGGAAAGCTAGAATATGACAAAAAAAATATTTAGAAAATATAATGTTAGGAATCAATATAACAAAAATTAATTTTATGTTTTACAATTTTAAATGGTAATATTAATAATTTTAGTGAATATTTTTGAACAAAAGAGTGATATCTAGGTGTGATAGATTTAAATAACTTGTAGTTTTTTTAATAATAACTAGACATATATAGGAGGATATAACCTATACAATTAAGGATGAGTGGTTAAAATGGAGAAGTGACTCAATAGCATTATAGGATAAGAGGATAGCATGAAGACTTGATGTAAATTTTAAACAACTGGAATTAGATTGATAATGTTGTATTATTCCAAGTATTATGTAGCAAAAGGTCGTTGATAATTAAGTGTGGTGGAAACAAGAATGTTAATATGAATGCACAAAAAAAACAAACAATAATAATAATTAATTAAAGAATGATGATATTAGAGGAATGATTAGAGTGACATTTATTGAAAATAGATAGTTAAAATGGACTTATGTGATTTGTATATGTATAAAAAATGGTAGAAGGTGCACTTACTAGATGGGCAAATAAAATTAGTTTGGAGGGCTAGGAAGGAGAATGGGTTGATGCAAGCTAACTTGAATAGAAGTTGTTCAAAATGATTGTAAAGAATACTTTTAACAGCTCAGATAATACAAAAAATGAACAAATACAACAACAACAACAACATCAAGCCTTTATCCCACTAAGTGGGGACGGCTACATAAATCCTTCGTCTCCATTGTATCCTATTATGTGTCAAATTCTCATTTAATTCAAGTATACTAAGGTCATTTTTATACATCTTAACCAGTCTTTTTTGGTCTATATTTCTTAACATAAGACAAATGCATCTACTCTCCTAAGGGTCATCGGACGTAAGCTTTTATGTGGCCAAACCATCTAGGCGACTCTAATCTTATCGCCTGGTCTCTAACTTTTCTCAACATACTCATTTCGCATTTTATCTCTAAGAGTAAAGCCACTCATCCACCTGAGCATCCTCATCTCTGTAACACTTAACTTAGTCTCATGTTTCTCTTTTATTGGCCAACATTCTGCACCATAAGTCATTGCAGGTCTTACCACTATCTTATAAAATTTTCACTTAAGTTTAAGCGGAACTTTTCTATCACACAACCGCTAGATGAACAAATGAAAAGTAAAATTTCATAAAAATAACCACATATTGGTGGGGTAATACTAATGATGATGGCGACAATACTACAGATTTGAAAAATATTTTCATCAATATTTTATTAATCCTTGAAGTAAAATGGTGAAATCCAAGTTGAATGGATGGCTCAAATATGATGAAACTTTCATAATTCAGTATGATAAATTTCATAGCATCTGCCGTTTCAAATCCCTTAGTGAAAAAGCATTTTCACATGCATTGTTGAGCATTTTCATTTAAAAGACAGTTTTTTCTCTTTGACTTTCCTGCTTAGATTTTAATTGTTAACTATATGCATAATGCTATCACTTTCATGCAACCAAACATTTTTAAAAAATAATCGCAAAATGTGATTTAAACTTTAAATATTTATTTTCATGCTAATCATTATCTACATTCTTCTAGTTTAATTATGTGCATTTCACGTATGCCATGGCTAATATATAAATGCACTCAGGAAAAGAGTAGGTGACAATCTCTATAACAAGATATTTTTTATGAGTGCTAAATTTGTTTGTAAACATACTGTGGAATGTAGCATTGAAAAACTTAACCATCTTTGTTTTCAAGTCATATCAAATTGTTATATCAAAATATCATTTGCATGAGCTTTAAGCATCATTTTATATAACTATGAAGTCTGCGTAATGCTCACCTTTATGTATCCAATCCACCATCTTCCATAAGGTTCTGATCAGATATTAATATTGAAGATATTCATACCACCTTAGCGATAGCCTTATTTAACAAATATCCATTTGGATGCCTTTCGAAAGTAGATGTTTTTCTATTGTTCCGATTATCTTGAATCTTAATCAAATGTCTAAATGCCAGTGCAAGTGACAATTGGCAAGAGCAAGATCAATCAAGTAAAGCAACGCCAAAGAGTGACTGGAAGCGATTTGGAGGATTGTTAACAAGAAATGCAGTTTTCATCCTGTGCACACATTTTGCAGCGGGAGAACTGGCTGCATGTTTGCTGTGTAGTCGGCTTCATTGGCCTCATCCTCTTGGCAGCGACACCAAGAGTCCCTCACTCGCCCAAACAGCACATTTTTGCTGATATGCGCAACTTCCTAGGTTTTTGTTTGGAGTTCGGATTATGAAAATCTACATCAATTGTCTTCTTTTTTGTTGGGGTTTTTGACTTCTTTCTTTCTAGGAGTTCCTAACACGCTCAATGTGCTCACAACATATCCCTACTTGTTTTTTGGTGTTCCCGGTCTTGTTTTTTGCCTCTCCAGTAGTTGTTTTGGCATCAGGTTTGGGTTCATCTCAATAATACTCTCTTTTATTGTAACTTATAGATTGCCATAGTTTGTTACAAGTGGTTATTGACTAGTTGATGTAGCTTGAAATGGGAACTCTGGGGATGGGTTTTGTTCTATACTGGGATTACTGCAGCAGCATTTGGATCTGCTTATTACCATTTGAAGCCAGATGATGATCGAATTATTTGGGACAGACTGCCGGTATGATTTTTCTGTGTTCTTAAGACTCTTATTCTATGGTATATTTTGATCAACCATATCTATTGGACATGATTTGAATTCTTGTTTGCTTCTGTCGCAACATTTCATTTTTTTTTTAATTTTGAATATTCTTGAAATGCAAGACTGAGAAAATATAACGAATAAGTTCAGGTTAATTGCAGATCCGTATATAAAAATGTTGAGATCACTGGATAATTTTTTTGTTTAACCTTTCAAAGTTGAATTTTATGGAGCCAAAACAAAGAAAATTTGTATTTCCCCATAACGTTTTTAGCAGTTGCTTCTGTTAGTTGCACAGTTGTGAATGTTTTTTACTTTTGTTATGGAAATCAAAATATCGTCATGGTTAGGGAACTGTCTTGATACTTATTTGAGTCTAGATGTATGGGTCCAAGTCTTGATCAATTTGACTCGGGGAACTAAATGTTTAGTACTTCTATTGTAGGGGATTGAAACCTTTGAGAGGGTTTATGGTTTTCTCATTTTTACAAGCACCAAGTCCAAATTGATAACTGCTCCAACGTTTTGAAAGTTGAAATTTAGTTTGATGTATCTTGAAATTGACCATATATATATATATATATATATATAGAGAGAGAGAGAGAGAGAGTCTTTGTGATTTTATAGATATTTTGTATGTATATAATTTTAATCAAGGATTTTAAAATATTTAGCAAATGTTGGCTTAAGTCAAAATTTAACTAAAAATCAATCATTAGTTAATTCAATTAAGAATCGAGTTGAAATTAAAACATTAGGTTTCAAATCAAGGCTGATTTTCTTTAAATCAATTCGATATCACCCCTACCTAAGAATAAGGACTAAGAGAAGGTGAAGGTGGTTAGTTATGTATGCATAATACAATATACTATAATATTTTGCAATCAATGTGCGGGGCTTTTAAGTTTGTGCTTGCGCAATCCACTCTTTTATAAATGCATCTATTTTCTGCATGATATCATGCGACTTTCAAGGCAACAACGATTGGATTTTTGAAAGATATTGAAAATTTAATAGAACTTCTATATTATGCTTTTTAATTATTTTTTTAATAATGCTCTCAACATTTTTTTAATGAGTTTAAGACCAAATTATTTATGAAGGATTAATTTAATCAGAGCAGAGGATTTGACTATTTGATCGGGGGAGTTGGTCATTCCATTGGAATTTAACGAAAGTTGTAGAAATAATGAATCTTTAGGATATTTTGAATAACAAAAGATAAAAATAAGTAGATAACTAATAACTAATATTACCTCTTTATTCATTTTTTTTATCAGACCAACAGTCATCAAATAGTCGACCAAATTATCCTCCTGTTAGTCTAATTAAATTGCTCTTTCATAAATAGTTAAGATACCAATTTATTCTTAAACCCTTTTTTAATCTTTCTTGCATATCCCAACATTTAGACTACCTGGTTCCTTTTTTCTTTCTATTGGCTATATATGTTTTTAGTATATGCTCCAGAGCCACCTGCTCTTATATTTATTATATGTTCTTCTTCAAAGTTTTTTTTTTATTTAACATCCTTTGTGGAAATATTTTTTTTCTGATGCAGATGATGATTTCTACCATTTCTCTTTTGTCTAACCTGGTTATTGAGAGATTGGATGAGCGTGTTGGAATATCTTGTTTGATTTCTCTTCTGATGCTTGTTTTTGTTAGTGCCACATTTGAAAGGTGGGTAAGCTTCTCTACATTTTGTGGTATCTCAATGATTGAAGAAGACTAAAGCTAGTTGTTTGATTGTGAGATTTCAGGATCTTTGATGACCTCAGGTTGTGCATCATCTTTCATTTTATTCCGTGCATTGCAATCCCAATATTGGTATTCTTGTTTCCACCCAAGTATACACATTCGACATATTGGTTCTGGGCAACAGGTAGGACTCGTAAACAATTTTAGTAGTAATATTAGTACCTTTGGGATATGAGAACTACCATTGACAAGAAGGTTTTATTATTATTTTTTTTTATTTTCTGCTTGGTTCTGTCTTTATTTTTTTTAATTTAACAATGTCAGTGTCTTGAAATATTTTACTGCCTAACTTTTATGCAGATGAAATGGTCTATTTTAATTCATTATTATGCATATGAAATAGTAGTATCTTTAAGATGAAAAGAATTCAACATTTAGTGATTTGTATAATAGATTAAATACTAAAGAGAACAAAAGATGCATGTATAAGTTAGCCAATCTAGAGATAAGAGAAGTAAAGATTTAGTTCAAGTGAGGTACATTAAAGATGAATATCAAAAAATACTTTTCTTAGAAGAAGATATTCAATATAGGTAATGAGATATTTTGATTAACTTTTTAATATAAGTTGTAAGAATACAATTGATTTTAGTTACCGTAGTATCCTAAATAAAATATAGTTTTTTATTTTTATTATCATGTTAGTAACTATGAAATTGGAGAGGCTTTAAAAAATGAAGTGTGGTAAAGTAGTAAGATATGATGATATTCCAATAAAAATGTGAAAATGCTAGGAGATCAAGGAATTTTTTAGCTTGCTAAAATTTTTAATATTATTTTAAAAATTTAAGAAGTATCAGATGAGTGGAGAAAGAATTTGTTAGTTCCTACTTTTAAGAATAAAGGTGATGCATAAAAGTATCTAAATTATAGATGAATTAAGTTAATGTGTCATACATTAAAATTATGGGAGAGAGCAATTGAGCATAAAGGTATAACATGATACAAAAGTTTCTCAAAATCAATTTGGATTCATGCTGGGTAGGTCTATTATGGATGATATATATTTGTTGAGAGATTTGATGAAGAAGTATTAAAAGAGTAAGAGGATCTACATATGATATTTGTTGATTTAGAGAATGCATATGATAAAGGGCTAAGAGAAGTGCTTTGGAGAGTTTTAGAAAAGAAAGTAGTTAATATTGTGTATATTCAAGTCATTAAGGATATGTATACTAGAGTTGTTACTTGTGTTTGAACACAAAGAGGATTGGCGAAGTATTTTCCTATTTAAATTGGATTATGTTAAGGATCGGCTTTAAGCTCATATCTTTTTGCCTTAGTTATGGATGCTCTTACTAGACATTTACAGAAGGATGTATCTTGGTGTATGATTTATGTTGATGATATTCTTCTTATTGATAAGATTAGAACATGAATTATGGAGGTCAACCTTAGAGTTTAAAGGCATTTGTTTGAGTAGATCTATAACTTAATACATGGAGTATAATTTTAGTAGTAGTAGATCTAGTGGCGAGGTTGTGACAATGGGTGATCTAAGTTATTAAAAAGAGTGAATGTTTTAGATTTTTCAAGTCTATTGTTAAAAGTGATGGTGAAATAGTTGGAGATGTCATAGTAGAATTCAAGTTGGATTGTTATAGTGTAAGAATGCATTGGGTCTGTTGTGTGATAGAAAAGTAGTGCTCCGACTTAAGGAAAATTTTGTAAGATGGTGATGAGACCTATAATGCTTTATGACATAAAATGTTGGCTAGTAAAAGAGAAGCATAAAATTAAGTTAAGTGTTGCAAAAATGAAGATGCTCAAGTGAATGAGTGGTTTTGCACTTAGAGAAAAAATAGGAAACAAATTTTAGGCAATAATTGGGTTATTAATTTTTTTTTTTCAAATTTCTCATCCTTTCATTCGTAATATAGAGTTTTGAGTATACTCATCTTTAGGTAAACTTTTTCCTTATGGACCTAGGTTTTGTAAAAATAACAATCATCAAGAAACTTAGCCATGAAATATACTCAAACATCTCAAGTCTTGATATGTTTTCTAATGAATCCCATATTTTTTGGGATTTTTACTACATACCATTCTAAATATATGAATTTACTATTATACCACCATAATGTTGAATATTTTGATATAGTACACTAATCTCTTTAACATTGACAATGATGCAATTGGTGATAATCTAAAAGAATCTACAATTAATTTTTTTAAAGAACAACCCTTAAGGTCACCTTGATCAAGAAAACATCCCACCCCACATTCCTCATCATTACTTTGTGACATTTTGTAAATTTTTTGGACGATCAAGGCATCACTGGGGTGGAAGTATCATCAAATTTGTAATAGGGTGCAATATATATAACTTTGAGATGGCTAAACAATAAGTAAATTTGTTATCCAATAAGCCTGGTTTTTTCAGTAACTTCATTCACCTAATGTTAGTTGAATAAGTTGTTTGTTAATAAGAAGATATAAATTAGGGTGTTATAATAGTTGTATTAAATATTGTGGTGATATGCCAAAATATTTTTATGTTTAGAGTGGTATGCCAATAAAAATCCTTTATTTTAAATAATTATTTCAATGAATTCTTAGAATACTTTTTAAGATCTTTTCACATACAATAAGACAGTTTCATACACAAGAAGTTATAGCTATTGGACTTGGAATCTCCCACTAGAAATATGACAAGTCATGATTCAAGATTGAGGAGGATAAATTTGACTCTCTCTTTTTTGAATTATAATTGTGAAGGTGAGTATTTTGTTCTAATAACAAAGTTAAGATTGATTTGATTCTTAAAACACCAAATGAAGTATCAAGACTTTACATATGAAGTCTTTGATTTATAATACGAGTGTGAAAAAAAAATAAAGAAATCCTTATAGCAGATTATTGGCTCTCCTAAAAAGTCTTTAGTGGAAGAGGGAGATTGGGGTTAACCTAATAGGCTTATGCCTAGAGGCCATGTTGCCCAACCTTAAACTTTAAAGCCTTTGGCATGGGCCCAACCAACCCAAACTGACCTAATTGATCTAATAGGTTAATCTCAACTACTGAGTTAAAGCTACCTATCTTTATCTCAAATGACCTATATCAATTCTTAGGTGATTGGAAAATGCCTTGATAGACTTTGCACGACCTCAATTATCTTATGGAAGTTTCAAGCATCTTGAAAAGCTCCAACAAACTCAACACGGGCTTTCTATTGTCACCTGCTCCTAGATAGCCTACATGGTCTTTGGTTGACTCGAGTAGTCCTAGATGATCCAATAAACTCTACTTAACTCAATAGGTGCAAAGTGCCTCCAATTTATTCAAGATTGTCTAAGTTGACTGAACTGTTAATAGCTAAATTGATCTATGATTCCGATTTTTGTAATGGGTTGAGGAAAAGTTGTCAAGATAAATATGATCACCCTAATTGTATTAGCATTTATCCAAGCTCATTTTGCTCCTTGTCTCTATTAACTCATAACAAGCTAAATTATCTCATAGTCATTCCTAATTGAATTTATTAAGATCCAATTAGCCTGTGGCCTAGTCCAATATATTTGTTATGGTCTCAAGCTAAATTAGTGGGTGCATTAATTAATTTGGCCTTATTCTATTATCTTCATAATGATTCTAGTTAACCTAAATGGCCTCAGATGACAACCCCTCTTCTCCATCCATCCCAAACTTTAAGACTAATCCTGTAATTTTATATTTAAAGCTCATGACGATTGAGCACTTGTTCTAGGCCTAACTTATAAGGTACAATTTTGCTCTTCTTTGTTCCATACGTCTTTGCAAACATATGTTTAGAGACCTTGCTACTTATTTAAGACTCTAAAATTCATAATATGGGCCTAACTAAATAGATTAAGGCTAGCTACTGAGGTACATGTTTGTTTTGTTATTCTTTTCCCCAAATCGATTTGCTAATTTGTGCATAGAGTGTTTAGTCTCTAAAGCACTTAACTTAAGCCCAAGTGACCTCATCTTGAACAAGATCCATGTACTCAACATTGGTCCTGGATTCCCATTTGTCTCCCAGTTTACTTCTATGATCTTTGGTTGACATAGAAATATTGAATGATTTAATTCAACTCTAGCTAGCTCAATGGGTTCAAAGTGCCTCCAATCGATTTAAGATGATCTGAGCTGATTAATATGGCTTAGTAAGGCTCTCTTGGTCAGCTCAATTGACCTTTAGTTAGTCCAATTATTGCAATGAGCTAAGATATGAATCAATCAAAATAGTCTTGATCACCCTAGTTGCACAGGGACCTACATGAGCTAATTCATTTTGCTCATTAGGCTTATTAACTCTCAATTTGTTGAATTGACACATAGATAAACCTACTTGAATCTTTTAAGGTTCAGTTGGACTATAGCTTAGCCTAAGTAATTTATTGTGATTAGAAGCTAAACTAGTGCGCCCCTGATTGATCTAATATTATTCTAATCGAACTAAGACAACTTCATGCAAACAAATAGTCGCCATATGAGTTGACCTTAAAATGACCAACTCTAGAATGGTTCTAATTGACCTTAAAAACCTTGGCAACCAAGTCCTTGACTAATTTTATAAGCTTATGCTTGGAGCATATACCTTCCAATCCTAAACTTTGAAGTGCTTAAACTAGTCTTACTAACTTAATAGCATAAGAATAACTAATAAGGAGCGCATTTTTCCATTTCATCCCAACTGATCCTACAAGCCTATACTTAGAGCTTATGCTACCAAATCTTAGACTCATGAGTCCATGACTAGGGCTCCGCTTGCCCAACTAACTCAACAAGTTAAAGTTAGCTAATTAGGTGCAACTTTACTCTTCTTTATTCTAGGCAACTCTATAACTCTAACTTAAAGCCCATGCTGTCAAACCCTAGACTCTAAAGCTCTTGACCTAGGTCAAATTAGCCCAATTGATCCATAGGTCGAGGCTAAGGTGCAAGTTTGCCCCTCTTTGTTACAAATATCTCAAAATGGTTGTTTGAATTAAAGTAGTAGTTAAGTGCCTCAAAGTGGTATTGACAAAGTCAATATGGCCTAGTCCAGCTAAGACAGTCTCAACCATACATATCAATGGTGTAGAAATGTGCCCGTCATGGCTCATGGCTCATGGCTCATGGCTCATGCATGATGATGCGATGCACCATCGATGCCATTTGTATAGTGTGGCGCGACGCATTAAAATGGTATGCGCTATTTGCGCCATGCATGAGCAATAGTGCATGGCGCACATGGAGCTTGCCAAGTTATATTTGGGAGCTTGATATGAATATCTATATATATAATGTGAACCTACAATGTCGGTTCATAGAGTTGATATTGCGGTTCTATAGAGGCCAAAAAAAAAAAAGGAGAGAGAGAGGAAGAAGAAGAAGAAAAAGAAGGAAGAGGAGTGAGGGAATTTATGCAAAGAACAAATTCAGGTAATATGAATTTTTTTCTTCCTTATTTTAATCAAATGAATATATTGATAAAATTTTAAGTGAAAAACTTTAGAGAAAGTGTATGGGGATCCATGTATATATATGATGTAAAATTTTTCATTAGTGGAAATTAAATAAAATAGATTTAAAATTTATAGTCATGTGTTAGAGGTGTAATCTAAAATTATTTAAGAATATTTCAAGAAAATTTAATGTGAGATCATATGAAATTTAAATCCAATTTAATTATAATCATTGTATGCTACATTAAATTAGTTTATAATTTTAGAAAATATCAAATTTATGTATTAGGATTAAGAAAATATTTTGATGTCAATATAAGATATATATGTAAAGGTTGTAATAAAGTTTTCTTTATGGTTTTAGGAGAAAGAAAGAGATAGGGAGTTGAAGGGATTATTTTGACAAATCACATTGAAAATTAAGGTAGAGTAGTTATCTTTTTACTTATACTAATTTCAATTCTTTGAAATGTAAAGTGCATTCATGTTTGAAATATTTAGATTCTGAAAGTTATGAATAACATCAACTGAATATTTAATTTACTCCAATTATTATGCATTATATATTATTTTGAAAAGACTTCATACATTTTATTTGCTTTGAAAGTTTAATACATATTTTAAGGGAATATTAAATGAAATTATTGTATAAGTCAATCAAAATAGTCATCCCATTATGATACTAGCTGGAGGGGGCTATTGTACTCATGTATGAAATGAAAATGAAATTGGCTTGAAAATGGATATAAAAATGGATATACCTTAATTAGTATAATATTTAAACAGTACTCCTGAGATGATTTATAAGTGAAATGGAAATGAAAATAATCAAGATTTGCATTTAAAGAAAATGCTAATGATTAAAAGGTTTTATAAAGTAAATTATTAATATTCATTTATTATTTTTTTACTATATTACATGTTCGAGTATATACATAAAAATTTATATATAATAGAACTATAATTATTCACTAATTTATTATTTAAATGCTTAAATTTTTATTACAAAACAGATTTCGTAAGTTAAGTGTCGATAGAAGAGAGTTCATTTTCAGAAGAAGAGACAACAACAACAACAACAACAACAAGCCTTAATCCCACTAGTGGGCTACATGAATCCTTCGCCTCTCATGTTCTTTATTAGTCAAATTCTCATTTAATTCAAGTATACTAAGATCATTTTTATACATCTTAACTAAGTCTTTTTTCACCTCTACCTTTCTTAACATAAAGAAATCTAATGATCTACTCTCCTAATCGGGTCATGGACGACCGACGCTTTATGTGGCCAAACCATCTAAGGCGACTCTCCTAATCTTATCTACCACCTGAGCTACTCCAACTTTTCCAACATACTCATTTTGCATTCTATCTCTAAGAGTAAAGCCACTCATCCACCTAAGCATCCTCATCTCGTAATACTTAACTTAGTCTTATGCTTCTTTTATTGGCCAACATTCGCACATAAGTCATCAGGTCTTACCACCATCTTATAAAATTTTCCTTAAGTTTAAGTGGAACTTTTCTATCACATAATAGGCCGATGCATTCCTCCACTTCAACCATCCAACTTGAATTCTACTAATAACATCTACATCTATTTCACCATCATTTTGAACAATAGAGCCTAAATATCAATCGCTCACTCTTATTAATGACTTGATCACCCAAAGTCACAACACTATCACTAAAACTTCTACAACTAAAATTACACTCCATATATTCGCTTTAGATCTACTTAAACGAAAACCTTTAGACTCTAAAGTTGACCTCCATAATTCAAGTTTCTTGGACTCCTCTAGTCTTATCAACAAGAAGAATGTCATGAAAAGCATACACCAAGGTACATCTTCTTGTAAGAACATCCATAACTAAAGTAAAAAGATAAGGGCTTAATGTTGATCCTTGATGTAATCCAACAAATAGAAAATATTTTGTCAATCCTCCTTGTGTTTGGACACAAGTACTCTAGTATACATACCCTTAATGACTTGAATATAACCAATATTAACTCCTTTCTCGTTTCTAGAACTCTCCAAAGAACATCTCTTGAGACTTTATCATAAGCTTTCTCTAAATCAATAAATATCATATGTAGATCATTCTTACTTCTCTATGCTTCTCCATCAAACCTCTTAACAAATGTATAGCATCCATAGATCACGGCATGAAACCAAACTGACAGGAGAAACATCAGATCACATCGTAACCTATGCTCAATTACTCTCTCCCATAATTTTAATGTACACATTAACTTTATTCCTCTATAATTTGCACACTTGTGCATCACCTTTATTCTTAAATATAGAACCAACAAACTTTTTTTCTCCAATCATCTCGCATCTTTTATTTTAAAATAACATTAAAAGATTTGTAAGCCAAGAAATTCCTTGATCTCCTAAACATTTCCACACATCTATTGGAATATTATCCTGGTACCGCTTTTCCATATTTCATTTTCTTTAAAGCTTCACTAACTTCGATTTACTACGATAAAAATGAAATTTTCTATTTTTGTTTAGGATATTAAGGTTGTTAAAATCAATCATTTCGTGATCCTTCATTGAAAAGTTTATCAAAATGCTCATCCACCTATTTTGAATATCTTTTCTAAGAAAACACTTTATTATCTTCATCCTTAATACCCCTCACTTGAACTATGTCTTTACTTCTCCTATCTCTTTGGTCATTAACTTATACATACATCTTTCACCTTTAGATCTAATCTATCAGATAAATCACTAAATTTTGATCATATATCGCTAATCTCTACGCCACTTTATATATTTCCCAATTCCGAGTTTTTACATCTAAACCAAGTTTTATAACAATGCTTTATTTCTTTATTTTTTTCGCACACTGACTCCACCACCAACTATTTTATTAATGAGTTTTTTTTGATTCTCCAAGACATCTTTAAGAACTTACTTAATTTCACTGATATTTTTTCTCACATAACGTATTTCATGAACATCCCAAATTCTAATTTCTTGTTTGCTCTTAAAATATTTTATTTGTGTTTTAAGTGTCATCTAATCCTGGACAATAATTTAGTTTATTTTTTCTATTATAACCTTTCATCTTAAAATCTAAAACTAATAATATGGGATCTTAAAATTTTACTGGAATGACCTTATAATCTTTATAATCTAAACATCTATTTTTCTTATCAAAATAATCAATCTGTTTTACTAGATCCATTTTTATAAGTAATAATAGTTTTCTCTTTTCTTAAATAAAGTATAAGAACTACAAAATCATAAAGTCAAGAAAATCTAATATACCCTACCTTCTTCATTCCACTCCAAATCCATAACCACCATGAATACTTTTAAAATCTTTACTACACTCTACCAACATGCCCATTTAAATCTCCCCAATAAATATTTTTTTCTTCAAGAGATATCTTTTGTATTAATCCTCTAATTCATTCCAAAATTTTCTTTTTTTACCTCCAAACCTACTTGAGATGTATAACTTATAATTGATAATCTTAAGATCCACAATCTTTAAAGCTATAATTCTACTCCACATCTATTAATACTTATAACATTATCCTTCAAATTTTTATCTATAATCACATACACCATTTCTAGTTCGACTTTTACAATACCAAAGTTTAAAACCTAAACTATCAATCTCTCTTCACCAACTCATTTAGTTTCTTGAACACATAAAATATTTATCTTTCTATGAATCATAATATCCATTAATTTCATTAATTTACCTATAAGAGTACCTATATTTCAAGATCCTAACCTAATTCTAGTTTCATGGACTAACTTTTTTGCCCGCATCCGTCCATAATGTGAGAACCCTTGCTTATTTAACATCGCACTGGCCAGCAAATGCTCTAACACATTTTTTTTCATCAAATTAAGCCATAGCTTCGTGGAACGCCTAGCATTTTCAGAAGAAGAGGATATAGTAAAAATATGTATAAAAAAAGAAAACATTTATCTTGTGTTAGTTATTTTATTAAGACTGTTAATTTCAATTGGATGCTTTATATGTGTTTAGATAATATTATAAAAATGTTGTAGTTTAGTGTCTTTTTATTATTTGGATGATTGTGATGGAATGTTATGTATATTAGATTGTATAACTCTAGTGTTCGATCATTTGTTCTTGCTTGTGTGGGATCCGAAAATTCGCCACCGACATCTTTCGATAAAAAAGGAAAAAGAATTGTGTGTTTCGGATAATTTCGAAGCATGAATAGTAGATAAGACACTACCAGAGATTTCGCTCATTTGGTGAGAACTTTTATATCTTTCGGTTCTATAAAGCGCAAGCCCTATAGTTAATTACCCCTCCCAATACGAGAGAGCACTTTCATTGGCTACCAATGAATCGAAAGAACGAGTATATAATCAATGAGTGGAGTTTAGAACTTATGAAATTTATTATTTTAACTTAAAACTTTGTGGGGAACGACGCGCCCATCAAGATCCCATGGTTCCGCCATCCGCGATCCCCATTAGTGGGAGGTATCGACTAACCTCGAGGATCCTCACAAACACATGCACGCCGCCCAAGTGTCCTTGTAGACTGGTGGAGTTTGTTAAGGACTATAAGTCAACCTAAACATAGTGCTTTTGCCCAACCAAATACATTCTACATTTCAACCAAAGAAAGAAAGCCGTTGGGGAACATACACGGCGTGAGAATTTTAGTGCCATATCGCTGAACCACCCGGCCGAGGGCGTGTCGAACCGCTATTTAGTATATATCAGAAAAAACCACGCGAGGACACGCCACGCCCCACGCAGGAATATGTGAATTAGATGATATTAGCTCTTTGTGAGCAAAGTTTTCTTGATTTGTCACCCAAGACAAACAATGAGGAATTGATTTTTTAGTTTTAATTTAAATAATTCATTTCATATTTTTTTTATTTATTTTTTGTTATTTTGAATTTTGATCATTTTATAGATTATAGATTTGAATATATATGATCATTTATCATGAAATTTTAATTATAATTACCCTTCAATCATGCGCTAATATCACCGATGACTGTCTACTCGTCAGCTTCTGAGACTCTAATTCATTATCCGAGTATAATCCTTCAAAACCTTGTCTATTTGAACATGTGGATCGCTCAGACTTTTCTTGAGGGTTTGAATTTTAAGCTGCCGTTTTCATATCTATTTATGTATAGCTTAGATATTATTTATTTGCAATTCTTATAATATCAAATTTTAGGTTTTGTTAACTAATTCTACCAAACCATATGTAGATTCTTTTATGTTTGACTGATTGTAATGCAATCGAGTAAGTGATTTTAGATAATTCTATTCTCAAGACCAAACCAAGATGTCTGTTTCTTTTATATTTGTCTTTGCATATGTCCTAATTAAACATTTCACATACACAAGATGCTTCTTTTAAAATGTGTAATTCAATGTCAGTTGAAATATATGTCAATTGATTTTGAGTTTTGTTAACTAAGGACCCTAGACCAAACCAAAGTATAGATTCTTTTTGTTTTATACCTAACTGCATGTCTCTAATGTTTGAACATTTCAACATACATAATGATATTGTTTTTTAATTGTATCAATGTCTAGTTGAAATATATGTTCTTTGATTTTTTTTTAACCCTACATCCTAACAAACCAATTAGTAAAGATTCGTTCTTTGACTTAGAATTACTCCAAATACATATATCCGTTTTGAAAATCAATGGACATTAAGATGTCTGAGTTTTCATGTCAAATTTTGATTTTGAGTTGTTAACTACGCCCAAGACCAAACCGAGAAAGACTTCTTTTTGATGACATGATCAGTAATGCAATCATGCGTTTAATATGACATTTTAGGTTTTGTTAACGGACTCCAAAGACCAAACCGGATTATGTAAGATTCGTTTTGTATTTGACTTAATACAAATATTATGGATCTCTTTTGAATTATGGACATTAGAATGTCTAAGTTGGAGATGTCAAATTTTGATTTGAGTTTATTAACCCTACTAAGACCAAACCGAAGGAAGATTTCTTGATTTGACATGATTATATAAGCATGAATTGATTTATTTTAAATTAATGACACCAAGCCAAAGATGATTCTCTTTTTTATACCTAACTTGCACATGTCTATGGACACTTCAACATACATACAGCATCTTTTTTTTAAAATGTTGTACATTATTCAAGTTGGAGTATATGTTCAAAATTTTAGATTTTAATGACATTTTTGTTAATTCTACCCCCCAAGACCAAACCAAGAAGAAGATGTTCTTTTGTATTTGACAAGTAATTACCCAACACGATATGGACATTCGTTTTCAAAATGTACTACATTAAGATGTCTAATGTCAGTTTTACGTCAAATTTTGATTTTGAGTTTTTAACTGGCCCCAAGCACAAACGGATTATAAGATCTCTTTTAGATATCTAACTCGAATACTGTAAAATCGAAGCATAAAGGGTAAAATAATTGATTGAGCCATACGTTCATAAAGAAGGTGACAAAATGCTTAAAGATTTGATTTAGCAAATTTCCTTTATATTGAAATCAGCAACATAAAGCATAAAATAATTGATATAAAAGATCATAAAAAATGAAAATGCTTAAATTGATATAAACTCTCTTTTGTTGCCAAAATCACCAACATAAATAAATATGATTTATACCATACGATCATGAATTTTAAAACGCTAATTTGATGAATATAAATTTCTTTTTCAAAACATATAAAATAGATTTAGAGCCATATGATCATAAGAAAGACTAAAAATTTGATTTGCAATTCTTTACGATAAAATCACAAAGATAAATAAAAATGCTTTAAGCCCATACGACCATATACCATACCATTTATTTCTCTCAAAGGAAGGAATATAAAAATATGAGTACATTATATTTCATTTAAGAAGGATTAATTAAAATCCACCTCCCTCACACGCAAACTCATGGGGGGACACAAACCCATTAAATTTATTATGATATAAAGACTTTACTTTCCTTTTCAAAGAAAGGAATGACAGATGCATATGTCCATGCATGTAATGCACGACAAAAGATCACGATCCCCTCAGCATTTATGACAAGACACGCGATCAAAATACATTTATAAAGAGGAGGCTAGAAAATCTATAAATAGAGGAATTTTCAAATCTCACACACTTCCTACTCTCATTTCTTTCCTTTTCTCCCTGATTTCATTTGAGTTCTCTCAAGCTTATAAGAGAATTACATAAAAATTTGTAAGTTTTCTCCTCCCTTCCTTTACAATTTTTTTTCATTTTTTTTATTTTAATGATGTCATGTCAAAATGTTTCATTTCATGTATGTCTTCCTTGATATATTTCTTTTTTTTTTTTTATAATCATGTGTTGATCAATGTGAAAATGGATATAGGAGAGATAACATGTTAAACGTATTTAAGCGGTTCTAAGCATACCCTAAAGATATCTGGGAGTATTAGAACCAAAGATCAACAAATATTTCACAAGCATATCCATTTGATTCTATTACATACTTCATGTTAAGCATGTAAAGGGGACTTTGATTCAATATTCATCAAACTAAGCATGAATAGATATATGCATACAAAAGTGAGTTAACAAAGATATGCATAAAATACTAAGATTTTTACCTTTCCCCTTTTTTTTTAAAAAAAATTTTGGCACTCCTCCATCCCCATTTAACCGGAGACGACCACGCCAAGAAAGATGCAACAGATGTGTGAGACACCTCGAAATTTATTTATTCACCACGCCGAAGGCGCATAAGCAAGATAATATAAGAAAATGTAATCCTTTATCAGTTGCTCTCCCAGTGCTAAAGAGATGAGTCGCTTCCACCACGCCAAGAAAGCAGCGTCAATAACATGGTCAAACTTTGATTTAAGATTTCAGCAGATATCACATATGCAAGAGTATAAAGATGAAATCTCAACCCTTATCTCACAAAGTTTACATACCTCTCAGTTGCCACATGAGAGATCGAAGTCACCACCACGCCAAGAGCATGGTGGTGTCGTGACACCGCAAACTTTGATAACAAGATTTCTAAGGATATCACATATGCAAGTATGCAAGAATGAAACTCATAGATAAGCAAGTGGTATAATCAAATCTTTCTATTAATTTGATTTCAACTTGTATATGAAAGAGGCATGACATATATATAATTCACTAAAAACCAATTGAGCAAAGTAAGCATGAAATTATAGAGAACAAGAAATAATATGATATTTAAGCCATACATCCTTCCTTATCAAATTTTCAAACTTCCTACTTAAATAAAAGAAATTTTCAGCAAGCACCACGTCCTTTAGATAGCAAGCTACTTGATTTCCCTTAGATAAGAAAGTTTAGCAAGCCTTATACTCATCCAATAACATATTAGCTGATTTCCTTTAGATAAAAATGATTTCAGCAAGTATTTTACCCATTACAACAAATCAATTCACTTTCCATTCATAAGGATAATGAAATTCATTTTTTTTTTTTTTTTTTTTATCATTCCACATTATTTCAACGATAACAAAGAATGCTTCAAAGAAAAGCGCCATAATGGATCTTATGGCTCCAAACAAAGCTTTCAATTCCATCAGGTGATTGGTAAAAAAATCCTTCCTTATGTCCAATGACCAAATATTTATTCAACTTCTCCAATAGACCCATATAAGCTCTAATTTGCAAGCTAAGCCTTAAAGTTATCATACAACAAGGATAATGTTATCATGAAATTTAATAAAGTTTAAAGAAATGAATATTCAATCTAAAGATAGAACAAACATCAACAAACTTCAAATTTCCTTCAGCCATTTCACTTCCAAACAAATACACAATAGTTACTTTCCTTGATTCCATCTTGTGTCTCGAGGCACGCTCATGGAGAAGAAACGGAATCACAGAATAGAGGATTATCCCAAAGAAGAACTGAGAGAATGAGCTCTCCATGAGGAGAAAACAAAGAAA
Organism: Cymbidium sinense; assembly: GCA_021442155.1. NCBI lineage: Eukaryota > Viridiplantae > Streptophyta > Magnoliopsida > Asparagales > Orchidaceae > Cymbidium > Cymbidium sinense. The sequence continues at coordinate 159,498,588 of CM038221.1, forward strand.
GCAAAACCCAACATTTCAAAAGAGGAGGAGGAAGCCTAGGGCTGGCCAAGAAGGAAGAATCAGGAAAGCTCTCCGCCTTTAGGAGAAAACAGCAAAGAAACCCAACATATCACACAAGAGAAACAAATCCAACCATAGAACGATAAGGATAAATCAAACCATTTCCTTCAAGAAAATCCCACATAGCAAAATATAACTTAAGATTGAAACCAAACAACCCGGGGTTTCTGCTGAAGAGGAGTGGGAAGGATCAGGTCCTTTGTGCTGAAGTAGGGTTTTCAACCGAGAGAGGAGCACAGATTGTCAAGGGAGCTCTACCGAGGGAGGATCGTGCCCAGAGGTGAACGAGAGAGGAGTATGCACCTGTTCTCGATCTAACCGAACAAAGAAGAGAAATCGAGAGGAGAGAGAGAGTCACCGAGAGAGGGAAAAAAGTCGAGAGTGAGAACCGATAGAGAAGAGAATCAACAACGATTCTTTCTACCTGTGGTCACCGTTTCTCTTTTCACCCTTCGAAATTAATAGAATCCGACAGGGTTTAAGGAATTAAAGGGTTTTGAGAGGTAATTAGATTAACGTTAGTCATTTAATTATGATTTATTACTTTTGACAAACCCCAGCAATATGCAATCAATTGTTTCAGTAACGCAACTACATCAATTTCATGAGGTCGACAACGCCGGCAGTCGGCGGAAATTAGGTTTAAATTATGCGACGTCAAATTGCTCGACGCCGCGACACTTCAATTTGATCGCCGGCGCCGTGATAGTCTCGACGCTTCGAACGACGGCGATCAATTTCGCGAACGGGTCAGACGCCGTAGGGCTTCTAATTTTGATACGCATAATTTATTAAAAAAATTGATATTAATTATCCGGCCGATCCTTAATTGATTCAAAATTTTCGAATTTATTTTAATATTTTCGACGATCGGGTCGAATCGTCAATTAAAACGAATTTGATCGGTTCGATTGCGATTTAAGGATTTTAAAATCCACCTTATTTATTTAATTTAAGTATGGTGAAAACAATGCTCCAACAAAATGCCGCACGAGACCTGCTATGCCCAAGAGATTTTGTTTGATGTCACGCTTCAATAACTTTTGATAATATCTGACGCCGCTCTCGATGTAAAGTATAACTCGGTAGAGTTTGAAATTTATATTTTCCTCCTATCCTGCCTTGGCTTTAGCGACTTAATGGAATTGATGATTTGTCAGAGATGAGAACATCTTCTCCTTGCTTTTGCTGACGACTCAAAGATTTCCTCTTTTCTTTTTCCTCCCGTCCGCCAGCCTCATGGACTTGATGGAGGATGAGAAATGCCTTCTGCCCCGCTTTGTGCTAACTTGTTGAAGATTCATCAACTTTGGGATTTATTTTCCCCTGCCCCGCTTCAAGCCTCGACTGAAGTTGATGAGATAAAATGTCTTCTCCTGTGCTTTGGACTTGTTGAAGATTTCATCTCGGATTCTGTGCTTCCTTTTTATCCTCGCCATGCCTGGATTTGATTTGATAAAGGAATGCCCAATTATCTCGAGATTTGTCAGCGATAATGAATTACCTTCCCGCTGCCGCTTAAGGATAGGGGATAAATGCCACACCCAGCCTGAGCTTGTTGGATCAATGGCAAAGAGTCATCGCCCCTGCTTGCACATGTAATGAACCTCTGATGACAAAACTCCTTAGTTCGATTTAGCCTTGTACAACATTGGGATGCTTCTTCTCCTCCGCTTTTGCTTGATCGACTATCAAGAAGAATTTCCTTCGCTTGCTGATAGACTTATCAAGGAGTTGAGATTTTACGTTGTATTTGATTCCAAACTCGTGCCTTCTAGGATATCTTTGTTTGTTGTAGAATTTTGAAAGATGACCTTACCACCAATAGGATAATTTCCCGCCCTGGTCACTTGAACTCACCAAGTTGGAGAGATTTGGGATTTGGATGTTTGTCTTGAACTAACGAAGTAGGATCCCTTACTACTTTGTGCGTTGAGTAAGTGACTGCCAACTATATTTGCGTGTTGAATCCGACCTTATACACCCACTGAGTCGTGACTTGAGCAATTGATGAAGGATTTTATCCTCTGCCGAGATGGGGATCTCTTTACTACTTTTTGTGGCGGTTAAGTAAGCACACCGACTCTACCAGATTTTCATGCGGTTGAGTCCGACCTTATACACCAACTCGAGCCTTTAGATTTGAAGTGGGATGATAAATGTATATCCAACTTGGTTTGTTAAAGTTTGCAGACTTGAAAGTTTTCTTCGTCGAAGACTTTTAAATTTGAGCATTTGAACATAATTTTGAGTATGTGGGGATCTCGACTAAGCACGATGTCAACCCAAAGAGAAAGAAAGGCCCCTGCCTTACCAGAACGCCGATACTTTACTATAAAATTTTAAAAAATGCCCCGCCTAACAGGGGATTTTATTTTATTTTGAAATGCATTCTTTATAAGAGAGAATTTCCAATGAAAATTTTCATAAGTGTTTGATAAAGGATTTTCAAATGCAGATTTGTCCAATCACACTTTCATGTAATATTTCTTTAAATGCCGACCGCTGATGATTGGTCTTTCACCTTCAAGTCAACGAAATGATAGCTCTCGATATACCTTTTCAATAACAAAAGGTCCTTCCCAATTAGTTCAAATTTACCGCCAGCTGGAGGATGATTGGTCTTCTCACTGTGACCAACTCTCCTTCCTAAAAGCTCGGACGCATCAGATTAATGCTCTGACATTCTCGCCGACACTAGATTTTTGAGCTTGGAGCCTAACCTCGCCAAGCGATCAAGCTCTTCCATCCATCCAGCATTCTCATCTTGGGTAAGATTTTGTTGAATGGCTACCTGAGCTAAGGTAGTTCAACTGAGTAAAACTGCCCCAAACACAAAGCATGGAGACTTTGTAGAGTCTGTAAGTGGTCCTAAGCCCATAACGCCTACAAGTTTGGTATGCCACTCCCTTTTATTTCTTGTGAGAATTTTTCTACACTAGTGTTTTATTAAATGCCTACCAAGCCATTTGTTTCCTGGATTATAAATTGATAATATCGCCAATCAATCTTATGCCGATCAAATTTATAAACTTTAGCGCTTTTGAAGAACCATTATCCAAATGATTCTGGTACACCAAATCAGACGATATTGTGGGTAAAGAAGTCACTTGTTCACAGAACTCTTTAAATGGTGCAAACCACGGAGAAATAATCTACGCTAATGCGGACACCGATGATGATGGATCAATTGTCCAATTACATCTGCCCCGCCTCAAACGGCCAAGATGCTATCCGGATGCAACGGATTTGAGGTCGATGAATTATGTTATCGCGGACTGCATTCATGGCATTTCTGCATGATTGATACAATCTTTACCATGACGCCCAGATCCAATTCTTTTAATTTTGAAAGCCATTTTAGACTGATTGTGCACACAAAGTCCTCGATGGATTTCAACAATTACTTTGTTGGCTTCTTCTATTCCCAAACATCGCAGCCTACATCTCGTCAAGGATCTACGATACAGTAGTAAACATATAAATAAGCCTTTTCAAGTTGGCAGCCTATCGACTTACTTGGCAATTTGCTTCCTTGAAGTAATGACGGGGTCGCTCCGCCTTCCTTCTCTTCTACTATAAGGATTTCATCATGGTGCACTTCCTCGTTGAAGTCTTTCATCCGAATGGTTTGAAGCTTGTCTTGTTGACTTTGAGAAGTGATTTGAAGGGGAGTGTGAGCAACATGAGTCGCGCCGATGATGTTTGATAACCCCTCTTCCAAATGGGATTTTAAACTTATCTAGACTCGACGACCGCACACACTAATTAGTATGTAATCATCGCCATCCATACTTGCCATTTCTTTAGCTAATTAGCTAAGCCCGCTATTCCTAGCTGAGACTCGAGTCATAATGACAATTTGCTTCATAAGCTCGAGAACTCGCCAGTGATAAGAGCCAATTCAAGCTTGTTGATTTTGTAAAGGCCCAACACTGATTATGACGAGTCGCCATAAATTCGTGACTCCCATGGAAATGACTTCTAAACCCGCCACCAACGCTTCATATTCTCGCTGTTGGTTCGGTTGAGTTAATTTATAAGAATGTCAAGATGCCACCTCGTGTGATCATAAGATGATACCAGCCTTGAGCCTTTGAAGATTTGAGGGTTGAGTGTATCTAATGGACTTTCCATCAAAATACAATTCTACATTTGTTGCTTTTTTTTTTTCATATATGTGCATGATTTGCTCATCGTGAAGATCATCGTTAAGCAATGAATCCGCCAGATGGGATGAGCGAAGAAAATCGCCGTAATTTGCCCTTCACCGCCGGGGAACATATGTAATATCAAATCAGAAGTGTAAGAACGCCATCGTGCTGCGAATGCCAACGCTGGTCTTGTCATCAAGAACTTCAACGGATCGATCCTTGAGATAAGGGTAATTTTATGAGAACATGATGACAATGAAACTTTGGGCAAAGAAAAAAATTAACGCCAAACAATTCAATTGAGAATAACGCTCGCCTTATTACCGACTAATATAAGATAGCATTCTCCTTTCCTTCATCATTATGTCCAACAAAGCACCTAGATTCTTCTGGTACTATGAGAGGCTTCCGATCGGAGCCGCAAGAATGGGTGGATTCAATGATATGTTGATACCGTCAAAGCCTCTCGACATTCGCCCCACTTGAAAGGAGTATCTTTCTTCATTAATTTTGCAATCCGCCTCACGTGATTTGATATAAATCTTCTAATGAATGCGATGTCCTCAGATGATGGTTGACTAAGACTCCTTGAGGAGGCATTTCGACAATCGCTTTGATTTTGTTGGGATCGATTTCAATCCTCCACTACAGACAACATATCCAAGGAACTTTCCAAGAAACTCAAAGCACTGAGAGGATTCATCTTGAGATCATATTTTCGATTCTTTCAAAGACAATCCTTAAATCATCGAGATGATCTTTGCGATCTATACTCGACAACGAGGTCATCAACATAAGACTCTACTTTGATGAATCAACTCAAAGATTCGTCATCTTTCGATATGTAGCTCAAAGATTCTTCAAGCAAGGCATCAGATAGCAATATATGCCAATTGGCCCCGAATGAGTATGTTTCATCTTCGTGAGCCATCTTGATTTGATTGTAACGACGATCCGTCCATAAATGAGAACATGTCGTTTGAAGTGTTATCCACTAATTGACACAGAAGAAAGTCATCCACATGCTTTGTTTAAATCCTCAAGTCGATACGATACTAATCGACCATTCTTCTTTTCACGGGACAATATTAGCTATCCAACAGATTTTTTCTTCTCGAATAAAACCCTTCAATGAGCTTCTTGGTTTCAATTACCGTTTCTTCAACCTCCAATCTCATTCGAGGCTTGCTTGACCGGTGTTGCCGCTTAATTGCTAGTGGAACCGCTATATCGGGATAAGCCCTGCATTTCAAAGATATGTCCAAAGATCTCCCCGAATTCAGAGCAAGATTTTAATTCTTCCATTTATCTTCGAAAGAAAGACCGATGAACGCAGGCGATCCTCCGCCTCCCAAATTCTTTTGTTCATCCATAGTAGCCTCCCCACCATCTTCAAGCTCTTCAGGCGCCGGTCTGCTTCTACTTCTTCATTATTTATGAGACTAATTAAGAATGACATTCTCATTCATCATCACTCTCACTTCTATTCCCAATGTGTATATCCTTGGACAGCTCTTGATAAAACCAAGGCCTTTGGTAGTGTGTTTATTTCTCTTACCAATGGTTTGAGAACCTTTGGTACCACACATCATTTCAAGAGCTTAGTCCTTGCTTACTCCCACTGGACCCCATGTTTCAGATTTTGCATCTTTGAGAGTAATATTTTGGTATTCTCAGGGGCTTCTTCTTCTGATAGATTACCCAATCGTGATCCTTCTTCGACACCCCTCGATTTATAAAACAGCTTCCGCCCGTGTTTTCCGTGGAGAGGAGGTACATAGAAGGTCACCACCTCGACTTTGTGAGTTTCTCGGGGTGATTTCTTTAAAATTGGGAGGAAGGAGTGACTACGAGTGTAGTCTCCGGCCGATGGATCTATGATTGTTTTAAAGTAGTGCATTGCACCTACCTTCAAAAGTTGATTCAACTCATAATCGAGTCAAATGTTCTTCTTCAGAGCTTTACTCAAGAGTCATGGACCTTTGGATTTAAGGAACACATTCATCTTCTTTCTTCAAGATCACCGCCTGGGATGGGTTAAGATTTTGACTTGTTTTATATCCTCGGAATATTTGGAACAATCTCCTTTCTTTATTCATTTTATCTTCTCCTTCTTCTTAACTTGTTCTTTTATGGGTTTTGAAGTAGCAGATTTGCTAGTTGTTTTTGATTCCTAAGGAAATAACGCATCTTGATAAATCTTCATTTCATGCACCGCAAAAAGGTTGCATGCCACTTTGGCATTCTTCTCCATCCTTTGTATATTTCATACATCGATGCAATGTAGATGGGACAATGCCATACTTATGAAGCCATGGTCACCCGCTAATGATTCAAGATCGATCACATGAAATTTAGCTCCGGGTAGGTCTCCAAATTTAAGAGGAAGGACTAATGACATAGTTTTTGTCCCTTCTCATTGAAACCTTGAACCATGACTTTATCTCGCCCTGATGTTGTACATCTGAGATACCATCTAAGAGTTCTCAAGTTCATAAGATTCATTTGAGGAACCGGATCACTAAGATCCAGATTATAATTTCATCACTACCGTAAATATAGACATTGCTCCCCAGCATTGGGATCATCTTCAAAATGTACGGGCTCTGAACATGCAAGGTCTCTCACAAATGTCAAAGAAAATATGCTTCAAATTTTCCTCTGAGAGCTTCAATTAAGGTATTACTGAGATCTTCCGACATTAAGTGCTTCAGATACACTAAGTCGGCCGAATTTTCTAGGGATAGAATATCAGAATGATCCCTTTGATGAAGGCTTCTTATTTGAATCCTTAGTGGATAACTCTTTCATTGACTTCAATTTTTTCCTTTATCTTTATTCATCTTCTCTATCAGAGATGGTAGCACTCGACCTCAACTGATTGAAGCTTTCATTTGCATCAATCTTCGATGACGCTTGTTTCAAAGATTCTCGCCCCGCCTAATGATAGACAAGATTCGTAATCACCAATTTACATTTTTATGTTGATATGGTGAGCTCTTCTCATCTTCATCTGGGAAAGAGTTCCTCTAAGTCATTATCATCAAAGCAGAAGACTCAGGAAGTTCTTCTTCTTCCCCGCTTTCACGATCCAAGATTTGAATGACTCGCAAGCGCGTGATAGGTCTTCATTGACAGACATAATCTTCCATATTATTGATCACGCGTTACCATCCATAATAAGTAACATTTTGTGCTATCGTTCTTCTTTTTATTTAATTTACTTTTGTTTGGCGTTTCTTAGCCTTCCATTGCGGTATTTTAGCCTTTCTTCGTGAGATGAACTAGCCTTCCCATAACTTAGGTTTTGTCTCAACTCAAGTACGCTCAAGTGGTGATTTTAATCACCCGGAACGCCTTCCAATTGTTTTAACATTTTACGCCTTTTTTAGAGATCATGCCGCCATCCTTCATCATCGCCTTCTCGCTTTATTATCATTTGATAATACGAGATGAGTGATTATTTTGGTGGATTCTTTCTTCTGACGCATAATACATCGTCCGACAATGTGAATTCACCGCTTTATATTTTCGCTACCTTTGAATATGTAGCAATCTTCAACAGATGGCGAAAGCACCATGATATGGACAAGAAGTTAGATTATCCGCCTCTTCTCTTTTACACTCAGTTGGAGACCTACTTTGAGTGCATGTTTAAACAATTTGGCCACACTTTCCTTTAAAAGAATACTTTTGTTCGCCTTTTCTTTTGCGTATCATCGAAGTCATTCGCTTCCTTTTTTTGGTCGCCGCTTCTTCAGCGACCTCGAGGTACATCACCTCCAAGTATGAGCTTGGGTCATGGAGCGTGATTGAACGACCGCCGATTTTTCGATAGACGTGTAGCTTTTCTTTGTCACGCTATATTAACCGCACTCAGATCCTTTTGTATGAGGTGAAATGTGTTTCACCTTTCTTTCGTCCTGAGCTTTTGCTCTTTTGAATTTATCTTGTCATCGAGCGTGATAAATTTAATTTTTCAAATTTAGCCACCTATCAAGCTCTTGAAATGTGGTAATTGAAGCCATGCAAAGATAAGGCGCCATCTTATCATCGATGTTGCCCATCAATTGAATCAGATGCTCTTCTAATTGTTGTTCATTTTCATAATTTCGCCAACGCGTAATATATCGGTAATCCATTCTTTTCTTCCTCGCGAGATCAAGAATCTTTTGATCACCACGAACCTTTTAACGAATATTTTCAAGTTCGCAAAAGTTGACCGAAGTCATTCGATAACTCAAAGATACCATTCGAAAGCTAAGTCAAACTATCGACGAATCATAATAATAAATCGTTACCTCGCAGGATGCTTTGAATTGGGCCGATCGCTTGGGATTACCATTCCCGCCGAAGATTGAACTTTGGCATTGAATATCCCTTTGATATGGAATTTGATCATACTCATGGATATGGCGACCTTTGCTCACCAATTTTCTCGCCGCCGCATATAACAGCCTTTGATCTTCTCATTCAATATAATATCAAGTTGAGACTCACGCCGATATATGTATATTCGGGAGCCGCGAAGCTTCATTTATTTCAATCCTCGCCAGCTCAATTTGGACCCTTGAAGCATGTGAGATCAAATTTATTGGTGGTCATTGCATTCTTGGAGCCGATGATGATTGGATTGGACTCGCCAATATTTCTGATTAATGATCATCGCATATCATCATTTCGCCATTTTCATTCAACCAGCGATTTCTTTATCTTGGCTTTCATCTCGACGCCAATTGCCTTCGCCAAAGTGGTAGAGAAGGTGGATTTTCTTCCATTTCTTCTTCCTTCTTTGTTCTCTCCTCAAGACTCGAGGATGCTTCCTCTATTTGAACATTTTGTTGTTCTTCAGTGAGGGGAGGTATAGCGACGCCAGTTGATATCGCGACACCGATGGCTCACCGACTGCACCATATACACTACTTCAACATTGCTCCTCCTTCTTCTTCTCTTCGACACTAATTTCAGACGGCGTCTCCACGAACTTCCATTCCAAGTGGAATCAAATTTCTTCGCCAGGGCTTCGATCAAGTTAACCTCCTCTTTGAAATTAATTGATGACTGATCCCCTGAGGATTCTCCGCGTGTCTACCGTCATATCTTATCGGGGCCTTTTATTCCCATCACGAGCAATTTGAGAGGATCTCTGGAATTCACACCGATGTCACGCCATGCTTCGCCTAGAAACTTTTTGAGGCCTAGCCTGATCTGCTTCTTCCACCGGACCTTCTGGTGGATTCTGACGCTGGGTCCAAGTGTCACACCGATGTTCACCGGGGGACATGAATATGTCTGCCCCGCCATTTGAGTATGGATGAGGTCTTGAGGAGTACTGCATCCTTAATAATGTGTTTTCTCATCCCCTTTCCTGGCTACTTGAGAACCCGATGCACTGCAGATATGGGCTGCTTCTCGCAGAGGAGTCGGAACTCGAGTTGTGGGTCCGTATGATCGCTTGACCAAGAGAAATGTTCGCTTAACCCACTTAAGCGTTATCAAACCATTACATGGTGGAACACTCACCGCTGGTTCCACAATTGTACCGGTCGTGACAAGAAGTGCGAGTACGCAGCCTCAAGATTTTTTTTCTTCCTCCAAGCTTGCCTCGATGAAGAAGCTTAAAGATCATACCTCCTGAGAATGGTTCACTGGATCAGATATTCGAGGAACAAAGAGACCGTCCTACCAAGAATAACCCTTTTCATGATTGGTGTTCTGGGCCGAGCCTCTCAAAGATCGATTGAAGTGACCCTACAGAGGGTCACAACTTCAACGCCTTTCGAGATTGCCGATACGGCGCAGTGACGAAGTTGACTTCAACAAGTCGAGGCCCAAGAACTCGCTTCGCTCAAGATGGTCGAAATCCACGCCACCAAACCTGATGGTAGCCTGCTTCCAAAGATTGATGACAAGGCTACAACGGATGCCGGCACTACGCCGAGAGTAACAAATGACAAATGTTCTCAGCCATTTTTTTAAAGGTAAAATTAGCAATTAAAAATAACCGCACTATCACCTTACTTCCAAAAAATATGAGATGATAAGATAAAGCATACTAAGATATGCACTAAATAAAATCTCAAATGACTTAAGACTTGAAAGTAAGTTTTGTCAAGTTTAACTTATCATTTCATTTCATTTTCATTTTTTTATACTCCACCGCAATTATAACTTAGATTTGACTAGCCAAAGATGGAAAGAGAAACCTTTCCCCAGCGGAGTCGCCAGAAATCTGTGGGATCCGAAAATTCGCCATCGACATCTTTCGAGAAAAAGGAAAGAGTTGTTTAAGTGTCGGTGATAATTTCGTAAGCTATGAATAGTAGATAAGACACTACCAGAGATTTCGCTCTCATTTGGTGAGAACTTTTATATCTGTTCGGTTTCATAAAGCAAGCTATAGTTAATTACCCTCCCAATACCGAGAGAGCACTTTCGACAGGCTACCAATGAATCAAAAGAACCAGTATATAATCAAAGGAGTTTAACTTATGAAATTTATTATTTTAACTTAAAACTTTTGGGGAACGATGACGCCCATCAAGATCCCATGGTTCCATTATCCCGGCCGTCACATCCTCGGTCCGCTAATGTAGGAGAATTCAACCTCGACCGGGATCCTCGTCAAGAACACACGGTTACGCCGCCCAAGGCCCTCAGACTGGAAGTTAAGGACAATATAAGTCAACCTTTAACATAGTGCTTTTGCCCAACCAAATACATTCTACATTTCACAAAGAGCAAAGCCGGAACATAATGGCCGCGACAGAATTTAGGTGCCATATCGCTACGAACCAATCCCTACGAGGCTCAGAACCGCAACGCCATATATCATAAGAAAACCACGCGACAGAGGACACGCCACGCCCCACGCTTTGAATATTCGAGCGGAAGGTATATTTAATGATGACATCGCTTTTCGCGAAGAAAAGTTTTCGATTTGTCACCAAGACAAACAATCATGGAGGTGAATTGATTTTTTTATTTTAATTTAAATAATTCATTTCATTTTTTTTATTTATATTTTGTTATTTTCAATTTTGATCATTTTATAATCGATTATTCAATATATACGATCATTTATCATAAATTTTAATTATAATTACCCTTCTCAATCATTAATATCAATCGATGATCTACTGGCCCGCTTTCTACAGGACGGTCTAATTATCTCAAGATAATCCTTCAAAACTCATTTCACTCTGGGCCAACATGTAGGATGTCGGACTTTTCTTCGAGGTTTGAATTTTGTGTTTTACCATTCATATCTCAGATTACATGACGTAATTGCTTTCGAATATTTATTTAAATTCTTATAATATCAAATTTTTGGTTTGTTAACTTGACTCCCCCAAGACCAAACCATACGTAAGATTCTTTTATGTTTCGATTTATCAAATGCACCATGAAGTTTATATGTGATTTTCAACATATCAAGACCAAACCTAAGAAGAAGATTGTCTTTTTTTATTTTACTTGATATCCCTACAAAACATTTCAACATACACAAAGATTCGTTTTTTAAAATGTTGTATTACATCAATGATAAATATATGTCAATTTTGATTTTTGAGTTAACTTAACCATCCAAGCACCAAACCTAAGATAAAGATCGTTTTTTGTTTTATACCTAACTTCACATCTAATGTTAACATTTCAACATACATAATAAGATTTGTCTTTTAAAATGTTGTATTATCAATGCCTAAATATATCAATTTTTTTTATTTGAACATAACCCTAATCCATCCAATCAAACCGACATGTAGATCGTTTTTGTATTTGACTAATTACTCCAACATGCATACATATCGTTTTGAAAATTGTATTTAATATTTCCCAATGTCATTTATGAAGTTAACTGATATCCGAAAACCAAAGATAAAGACGTTTCTTCAGATTTTACATGATCAGAATGCAATCACGCGTTTTAATATGACATTTTAGTTTTGTTAACTTAACGTCCAAGACCAAACCGGATTACGTATATCTCTTTCAGATTTGACTTAAGAATTACCCAAATACGATACGACATTCTTTTTGAATTGTATACATTAGAATGCCTGTTGAGTTTCAGGCCAAATTGATTTTTTGTGTTTTATTAACCCGACCCTAGCACAAACCTAAGTGAAGATTTGTTCTTCAGATTTGACATGATTATAATGCAAGCATGAATTTGATAATGATGATTTTTTGTTAACTTAATTCGGCCCCAAGACCAAACCCAAGATAAAGACTGTTTCTTTGTTTTATACCTAACTGCACATGTCTATTGTTTGACACTTCAACATACATACGAGCATCTTTTTTTTTAAAATGTTGTATGACATTGAATGTCAATTGGAAAGTATTGTCAATGCAAGCTAGATTTTAATACATATTTTGTATAACGACCCCAAGACCAAACCGAAGATGTAGATGCTTCTTTCAGATTGACAAGAATTACTCCAACATGCATATGATTCATTCTTTTCAAAATTGTACATAAGATTTTAATGAGTTTCGCCATTTTTTTGAGTTTTATTCGACCCTTCCAAGACTAAACCGACATGAAGATTCGTCTTTCAGATATCTAACTGACACGTCCCTATACAAATCAGCATAAAGGTAAAATAATTGATGAATACATACGTTCATAAGAAGAATGACCCAAAACGCTTAAAGATTGATTTGCTAATATCTCTTTATACAAATCAGCCAACATATGCTAAAATAATTGATTTAGAACATACGATCATAAAGAAGACGCCTAAAATGCTTAATGATTTGCGCCTCTTGATACAAATCACCCAACATAAAGCTAAAATAATTGAAGTATATGATCATAAGTAAGAATGCCTAAAATTGTGAATTTGATTTCAATAACCTCTTAAAATCACCCAACATAAAGCAAATAAAATAATTGATCCCATACGATCATAAGAAAGAATCGCCTAAACGCTTAGATTTGATTTAAAGCATAAATTTCTCTCTATGATAAAATCAAGAAGATAAATAAAAACAATTGCTGAAGCCCATATGACCATATACCATATTTATTTCTCTTGAAAGTGAAAGGAATATAAAAATACGAAGAGACGTCATATTCATTTAAGAGAGTGGATTAATTAAAATCCACCTCCCTCACATGCAAACTCATGGCAAGTGGGGACACAAACCCATTAAATTTATTAAGAGGTAAGAAAGACTTTAATTTCCTTTTCAAAGAAAGATAAGGATGCACAAGATGCCACATGTCCATGTGTATGCACTACGACAAGGCAGATCACCTTAGATGATTCCCTCAGATGCATTTATTTATGACAAGACCCATGTGTCAAGACGATACCATAGATGAGAAGAGAGTAGAAAATCTATAACAGAGGAATTCCTTCTCATAAAATCCTCACACACTTCCTACTCTTTTCTTTTTCTCTCTCGATTTCACAAGTTCAGTTCTCTGCCTTATAAGAGAAGTCATGGTCATAAAATTTGTGTTTACCCTCCTCCTTCCTTTAGCAATTTTTTCATTTTTTTGAGATTTTTATGACGGATGTCACGTCAAAATGTTCATTTCATGTCTTCCCTTGATATATTTCTTTTTTTTTTTTTTTATAATCATGTGTTGATCAATGTGAAAATGGATATATGAGTAAAAGATAACATGTTAAACATGTATTTAAGACGCTTCTAAGCATGCCTAATAAAGATATCAAGAGTAGATTAGAACCAAAGATCAACAAATACATGTCACAGCATAAAGCATCCATTTGTATTCTATTCACACACTTCATACACATGTTAAGCATGTAAAGGACTAGGATTCACATTCATCAAACTAAGTACGAATAGTGATGCGCCATATACGACATTAAAAGTGAGTTAAACACATAAAGATACGCACATAAAAATACTTAAGCATTTTTTACCTTTCCCCTTTTTTTTTTAAAATTTTCAATTCTCCTACCATCCCCATTTGTGGGTCGCCGAGACTGTCGCCACACCAAGAAGAAAGGCGCAGGTTGTCGGAGACACCCTACCGAAAGATTCCACCACACGCCAAGAAAGCGGTGCAAGATAATATACAGCAGCTTAATTGAATCCTTATCTGCTTATCAGTTTACAAGCCCCGGCCTCCCCAGGGCCACGAGAGATCGAGTCGCCCACCACGCCAAGAAAGGCGTGCATGGGTGGTCGAGACACATAAAACTTTGATACTAAGATTTCCCGTAAGCGATATCACATATGCAAGAGTATAAAGATGAAATCCACCCTTATCTATCGTTTACAAGTCCCCGGCCTTCAGGCTACGAGAGATCGAGTCCCACCACGCCAAGAAAGGCAGCAGGTCGTGAGACACGCACAAACTTTGATACCAAGATTTCTATTAGATATCATGCAAAGTATGCAAGAATTTAAAACTCATGATAATAAGAAGCAGATAATCAAATCCCTTTCTATTAATTTCGATTTCAACTTGCATATGAAAGAGGCGACATATATATAATTCACTTCATAGAAACCAATTGAGGCAAAGAAGCATGAAATTCATGTGAGAAAGCAAATAATATGATATTTAAGCCATACATCCTTCCTTATCAAATTTTCAAACTTCCGCTTAAATAAAAGAAATTTTCAGCAAGCACCAATCCTTAGATAGCAAGCTACTTGATTTCCCTAGATAAGAAAGTTTAGCAAGCCTTATACTCATCCACAACATATTAGCTGATTTCCTTTAGATAAAATGATTTCAGCCAAGTATTTTACCCATTACAACAAATCAATTCACTTTCCATTCATAAGGATAATGAAATTCATTTTTTTTTTTTTTTTTTTTTATCATTCCACATTATTTCAACGACAAAGAATGCTTCAAGAAAAGAACAAAGGCCATAATGGATCTAAATGTATGGCTCCAAACAAAAGCTTTCAATCTCACATTGTGATTGGTAAAAAAATCCTTCCTTATGTTGGCAATGACCAGATTTATTCAACTTCCAATAGACCCATATAAGCTCTAATTTGCAAGCTAAGCTTAAAGTTATCATAGACAACAACAAGGATAATGTTATCATGAAATTCTAATAAAGTTTTAAAAGAAATGAATATTCAATCTAAAGATAAAACAAAACATCAACAAACTTCTTAAAGTCAAATTTCCCCTTCTCATAGCTTCACTTCCAAAGACACACAAAAGCATATTTCCTTCAGATTCTCTTGTGTCTCAGGCACGCTCATGGAGAAGAAACGGAATCACATGGAACAGAGAGGATTATGCCCAAGAAACAACTGAGAGAATGAGCTCCTCGCCTATAGAGGAGAAAACAAAGAAAGCAAAACCCAACATTTCACACAGAGGAGGAGGAAGCCTCTAGTCTGCCAAGAAGGAAGAATCGAGAATGAGCTCTGGCCATAGAGAAAACAAAGAAAGCAAAACCCAACATATCACACAAGAGAAACAAATCCAACCATAGAACGATAAGGATAAATCAAACCATTTCCTTCAAGAAAATCCCACACAAGCAAAATATAACTTAAGATTGAAACGAAACAACCGGGGTTTCTGGAAGAGGAGTTAAGGATCGAGTCCTTGTTTGTTCTGGCTAGGTTCTGCTTCAACCGAGAGAGAGCACAGATTGCCGCAGGGAGCTCGCCGAGAGGGAGGATCGGCCCCAGAGAACGGAGAGAGTATGCCGCGGCCCTGGGCCTCGATCGAACCGAACAAAGAAGAGAAATCGCTCGAGAGGGAGAGACCGAGAGCTTCAGCCGAGAGAGGGAAAAAAAAAAAGTCGTGCGAGAGTGAGGTTCAGCCGATAGAGGAAGAGCCGAATCGCGAGGGTCAACGATTTTCGCCCTAGCTGTTTTTTTTTTACCGGTCGCCGCTCCAGCCAATAGAATCCGCTGAATGACAGAGGTTAAGGAATTAAAGGGGTTTTGAGAGGTAATTAGCTGATTAAGTCAGTCATTTAATTATTACTTTTGACAAACCCCAGCAATACGTGTCAATTTAAGTTGTTTCCGGCCAACGCGAACGGCGATCAATTTCATGATCGGAGGCTGTTCGGACAACGCCGGCGACGGTCGAAGTGAAATTAGGTTTAAATTATGCGACGTCGCGCTCAAATTGCTCGACGCTCGCGCACACTTTGCCGATTTGATCGCTAAAAGGCGCCGCTTGATGTCTCGACGCGCGACGACGGCGATTTCGCAACGGAGGTCGTTAGACGCGTCGGCTTCGACTTTGATATGCGATAATTTTATTAAAAAAATTGATATTAATTATCCGACGATCCTTAATTGATTCAAAATTTTCGATTAATTTATTTTAATATTGACGATCGGCAATGGCCGAATCGTCAATTAAAACGAATTTGATCGGTTCGGCATTTAAGGGATTTTAAAATCCACCTTATTTATTTAATTTAATGCGCACATAGTTGTTGGTCAACGCTTGAAAATTTCAAGATCCTAAACTAGGTTGTGACAAAAGTGGTATCAGAGCCAAAATAAGACCAAGTGATATTAATCATGATCAAAGAGCCATTAGGATGATTAAATAAGTTTATAAAAGTTCTAATAGGATCTTTTTAGTCTAATTAATTATTTTGTCTATTATTTTAGATCTATGAAAACTAAAGAAAAAGAAGTATGACAAGATAGTATAGAGGAAATAGGAAGATCACAAAGTGTCACTGTTGTTCACCTACAAGTATGTGTCATAATTCAAACTAAGCGTATATAACAAAATTTATAAAAAATCAATGTCAACGTCGCATAATTGGAGTTGAAACGTCCTAATTGCAATCAAATTCGATCAAAAAATCGTCAAAATCTAAAATTTGGCTTCGTAATTGCACTTAAAATATCAAAATTAATTAAATAAAAAATATTGGATCAATTAATAGCCAATCAATTAATTAAAATAAAAATTTTAATGAAATTATGCGCATATAAAGTAAAGCCGATGCGTCCAACAACCTCCTCGTTAAATTGATCGCCGTTGCCAAACGCCGAAATCTATCAAACACCATCCACGGTCAATTCGTCACGCAACGCCGAGAAATGCGATGCATTTTAAGCTTGATTTCACTCTAATTATCATTGAAGTCGCTCAAATGACCTCCATCAAATCGATCAAGGCTTATCAGATCCCATTACGCTGAAATCACTTAAAATCAGCACCCATATTGTTAGGGTTCATCACACAAAATAATTTTATAAAATTTGGTGCAAAATTATGTTAATCTTCAATTAAAATGACTAATAGCTGCCTAATTTATCTTATATCCTCCTAATAATCTACTTAAACCTACCGTCCAATTACCCAATAGGATTCGCCGCCGAATACTTCTTATTGGCTGCCGTTTGGGCAGCCAATCGAGTGAGTCGACCCCCTAAATCCTTCCAAACCGAAAGTAATCGCCCTCACTGCATGTCTCCGAGACGATTCGAAGCTCTCTCACGAGACATTCCTCTCGAGCAACCGAAGGCCGCCTCCTCGCTTTCCTTTCATCCTAAGCCGAGTACAAGGAGGCTCTTCTCCTATTCCGTCTATCCTAGTCGAGGAAACGAGCACGCAACCTTCCGATCTCGTGCCGTCCTTCTCGGGCCAAACGAGATGATTTCCTCCTCCCCTAACTAAGTATCAGACGACCGAACTCCTCTCGTGTCTGTTCCTCCCGAAGCTCCTTGACGACGAGCCACCATGAACTCCCTTCTATTTAACTCTCCAAGTCGATCAAGCCCTAATCGCCAAGCTTGGCTCTCTCTCTCTTCCTTCCCTCTTCAAATCAAGCTCCAGGTTGTTTCTATCTAACCCTAAATTATATCTTCCTTTGCTATTCGGTTTTCTTTTCTTTTGGAGGAAATGAAGATTTGCAAATCCCTCTTCCATTTGTGTTATATGGTTGGATTTTCTTTTCTGGATTTGCAATAACGTGAAATTAAGATGTTGGATTGATAAGCTTTCACTTTGCGGTTTTCACCTTCTAAGGTTGAACCGAGAAGCTCATTCTTTTTGCATCTCTTGTTCCACATCCTACTAGTGTTCTATAACTGAATTATCTTACTGAGTTGAGAAAATCGGTGTGATTGCAATTCTAAAGGATGTCCTTACCTTTCATTTGTCTCTTTTTTTACTATTTGGCAATGTTGAGGTGGGATTATGCTTAAATTTCATTATCATACAAATGATCATTTGATTAAATCTGAAATTTTCTGATTTGTGTGTAAGGCTTGGCATGATTGATTGCCTTACTTTTTATTTCTCTTCTTACTACTATTTGGCAATGTTAAGGTGGGATTATCAAATAGCCATTTAGTTAAATCTAAATTTTTCAGATTTGTGGTGATGAGTTTAGCATACGTGTTTACCTTGCCTTCTCTTTATCCCTTTCCACTATTGGATTACTTATAATTATGTAAGTTTATATATATGAGCTTATCATGTGTACTTACTTCCTTATCACTATTGGCTAATGTTACTAAAGATGGGTTTTGACATCATTTGAGTTTATTGGCATACAAGTGTTTCCTTTATGATTCATGTGATTAAAGTTATAAAAAAAAAGAGAGAAGAATGGAATAAAATCCTTCTTTGGCTTTGCTTTCCTTTCTTCCAATCATAATTGGTTTCAAATGTTGATTCTATTTCTATATTAATATGGAATTAGAATGCTCTTTATGACTTGATGCAACTACCCTTAGTGTTTCACTTGTGGGGATTTTTGGAATATGGAAAGTTTACCTAGCCTAATGGAAGGGTTGAATTTAAATTCATTTGACTTTGCTTCATATCTCTATTCTTGGGCAAGTACTTGACTTGGGTTCTATTTGAATTTCATTATCATATGAGCACATGTTTAGCCAAAATATGAGATTTCAGATTTAAGCTTTATCACATTCAATTTGAAATAATTGTTGTGCATCATTTAAAATAGTTTGTGATCATGTATTCATATCAGATTTGATTCTTATTTGAATCACATCGATTATATAGGTTCTCTTTTGATCAAATCTGAAATTTCTACTATCTACTTTGTTGAACATGAAGTGATAATGTGTCATATGCAAATAGAGTTATAAAAAGAAAAGGTAAGACAAAACCTCATTGACATGCAATTCACAATGACACTCTTTGATTGATTGCAAGTGGAATCATTTGAATAAGTTTATTGAAATTTCTTATTATCAATACAAAACTAATATAAAGTTAAAAGCATATGAGCTTGGCATCAATTCAAAATCCCTTTTATATGATTTTGGGGCTTTCTTGTCTAATGTTATGCTTTATTTGAGTATGTTATTTTTTTTATATGGTATGCCAAGATTTATATCAAGCAAATTTTATTTGCAAATAAAAAAAAAATCATATATCATATACATGCAAATGCAAGTTTTTTAAATATACTTTGTTAATTGCTCACATTGTTCCAATGTGACGGAAATCGCTGATAAGACTGCTCACATTGTTCCAACGCGGTAAACTCATTATAAGTATCCGCTCACACATTGTAATAGGTAAATCGCTTTGTGATAAATATCCATTCATTGTCTAATACACGGTAAAACTTGGCTATAAGACTGCTCACATTGAACGCAATGAAACTTATTCTGCGATAAGCACCGCTCATATGTTCCAACGCGCGAAAATTTCATGATATAGATTTGCTCACGCGTTCAACGTAAGAAAATTTGCCTTGGATTTAAGTATTTGTTTATGTTCCAACGCAGGAAATGCTTCATAATCAGATTAACTCATGCATGCACGTGAGAAAATAAATTTTCTAGCCAGCCACGATATTACTACAACGCCTTTCTCTTGGAGAAGGCCTCCCGCCACTCTACGGGATGATGCCTATAGGCTATCAAAATTTTACAAATGTGTATATAAATGTCTTAGTTTTAAGAAGAAAAACATGCATTTATAAATGTGTTCACTCATACTTTAATCATATGAACCTTCATATCACGTACAACCGCTTAAAATTCAATTTTTTTCTTGCCTAAATGGTGATAGTATTCCTCTTTATATGCTACATGATCGGGTGAGAGATAGAAATATGAAATCCAATGCATCGTATGATTTAAACTTTACTTCATTATCAAGTAATCATGCATATTTTAGTACTTTTCCCTTTGTCTAAATTAAGGAATAAAGTTAAAAAAAATCAGCAAGGTTAATTGTTCTTTTGCAATATATAGTCATGCTCAACTTGATTCCTATTTGAATTTCTCTTAAGTTCATGAGGGATCAAATTCTTTAAAGGGTTATTAGCCCAAACTCATGAATAGGCCTATAATAATAAAAAAAAAACAAACTCCTCTCATGAAACTTATAAGCCCACAATTTCTCTTAAGTTCAAAAGCCTATCGGGCCTAAATCCATATGTGAGGGAAACAATTAAACTAACCCTCATATTTTAATATATATAAAGGGTTTAAATGTGATCATCTTGTTTATGTGTATTGCGACATCCCATCTTCCTTGATTTTGACATGTGGCATATACTATGAAGGAAAATCATAAATATTCAGTTCTATGTGTGAACATTTGAATCGAACAAGTCTACATATGTCTTATGATATAATGTTCAATTGCTTAAATTCATATTTGATCTATGACATTCCTCTAAATTTCATGAGAACTTTAAATAGAACATATACTACACTGCGCATAGCAAGTGTTTTAAAAATGGTTCGAGAGTAAGTTTTACAAAGATAGATACACTTGATTTATGCCAACTAGATATCTCATATTCTCTAGTATGGATACATGCTTGATCGTTTAACTAGAAGGGATCAAATTCACGAAAGGGCTTTATAGCCCAAACTCATGAATAGGCCTACAACAAAAAAATAAACTCCTCTCATGAATCTTATAAGCCCATAATTTCTCTTAAGTCCAAAAGCTTGTCGGGCCTAAATCCATATGTGAGGGAAACAATTAAACTAACTCTCGTATTTTAATATACATAAGGGGTTTAAATGTGATCATCTTGTTTATATGTATTGTGACATCCCATCTTCTTTGATTTTTACATGTGGCATATACTATGAAGGAAAATCATAAATATTCAGTTTTATGTGTGAACATTTGAATCAAACAAGTCTACATATGTCTTATGACATAATGTTCTATTTCTTAAATCCATATTTGATCTATGACATTCCTCTAAATTTCATGAGAACTTTAAATAGAACATATACTACACTTGATGCATTGCAAGTGTTTAAAGAAAGGGGCCGGGGTCGAGAGCAGGTTTTACAAAGATAAATACACTTGATTTATGCCAACTAGATATCTCATATTCTTTAGTATGGACACATGCTTGATCGCTTAACTAGATATCTCATATTTTCTAGTATAGATACATGCTAGATCATTTAGAAGAAAAGCCTACTTGATTTGCAAACAAACGCCCGATTAGAGCTGCATTCCCAAACAATCCAATTCGTCAGCGATTGCCGTGTTCTTGGCGGGTTCGGGAGAGGGTTCTCACCTCCGGCTTCAGGGACTTGGGCGGTTGTCGTTGGGCGCTTCACCGGGACTACCTCGACGTTACGCGGCCATTCCAGGGCATGTCGGTTTGCTCGTCGTTATTAGGGGAATCCTCGTAAGTTTTTTCTCCTCCGCTTATTGATATGCTTAAACTCGGCGGGTGGCCTCGCCCATCTTGGGGTCGCATTCCAAGCTGTCGCATGTAGATCGACGTGGGTCGGATCGCCGAGGGCAGATCATTTTCTCAAACTTTGCATGACAATCGGCGTGCTCATAACTCACCCCTCGTTGCATGCCCGTGAGACAATGACGGCTCTTGACCCGCGCGCAATGGCACGACGAGCCACCCGGCAGAAGCCTCGGCCACGCATCCATCGGGATGGAGTTAGCAGCGCGCGACTTGATCATCTAGAATAAATGTTCATTTGGTTTGCAACAAATATTTGGAAATGTTGAATTCATATTTTTGCAAGAACAAATTTTCACTTTCTTTGCGACAAATGCATATATGAATCAGAACTCCTGTGTTTTATAAAGCTGATATATATTTGATTTGTGATCCCTTCTAGGTATTAAAACTTAGATGTGACACGTAGATCATACCAAATATAATTACTTTAACTTAGACATCTTAATATCCTAAAAGAACAGATATTGGTATATATGTTGAAGTATCATTAAATCAAATATCTAAAAAGGTATCCAAGTCAAATGCAAGTAAAAAGAACAGATAACTACACTTCTCGGTTTAGTCTTAGGACCGGGTTCGGGTTAACAAAGCCAAAAATGTCACATCAAAACTCATACTTGCAATTTGACATCTGCACTTTGACTTAGACATTTTAATGTTCATACAACATTTTAAAAGAACAGATACTTATATGTATGCTGAAGTGTTTACTAAGTCTTACACTTAAGAAAATACGTAAGTCATATACAAAAAAATGAACAAATACTTACACATCCCGGTTTGGTCTTAGGATCGGGTCCGGGTTAACAGAACCAAAAAAAAAAAAAAAATCATATCAAAACTTATACTTGTAATTTGATATATATGTCATGCCAATATAATCACTTCAACTTAGACATCTAGATGTCCATATAATATTTTAAAAGAACATATATTTATATGTATGTTGAAGTGTCTACTAGATTAAATATGTAGAGGAAATATGCAAATCATATGCAAAATTACGTCATTATGATATACCTAAATTATGATTATATGCAGTATGTTCACGGCTTTTCTTTTGTTGTGAATTAGAATATATTTGATTTTAAAAAAAGTCATTTGTTAATTAATGTTGACTTATATTTGTCCCCTTAGACAAACTCAACCCCGGTCCACAAGGACACTTTGGACGATGTAATGGTTCTTCAATCCCCTCAAGTTGGGTCGATTACCTGACTAAGTGTGACCGACCATGGCGACCTTGGGATCTTGATCGGGCGCGCCATCGTTCCCCCAAACATAAGCTTTAAATTAAATGATAAATCTCATAAATTCTAAACTCCATTTACTGCTACTATATGCTCGCAATTAGCGATTCATCGACTAGCCTTAATTGAAAGTGCTCTCTTAGTTTTGGGAGGGGTAATTAACTATAGGCGTTTGCGCCTATAGGAAACACATCAAATTTAAAGTTATTGTAAAATGAGGGCGAAATGTCTGGGTAAACAAAAAAAAATATTAACATATATAATTTAACATTTTGTATACAAAGAATTTAATATATCTAGCAAGGACAATAATTTTAATACAACTATTGTTGGCAAAGTTTATCATAAGAATGAGCTATATAGTTAGCAAAACAAATATTTAAATATCAAGTTAAGAAATAAAAAAAGGTGACCTATATTACATAAATGGAAATTATATTTTATGAGTATAACTAAGAATAACAAAACACATTTTACATATTCATTCGAGCATTAGTGATTTGTTCACTCAGTTGCTTCATCTCCTCAGCCCCCTCTGCATGTTGCCTCATTATCATTCACTATTAAATCACTCTCAACAAATGATCGACCCATGCAATATTTATATGCTTAGGATGTATAAATGTTAGATCTTCATCTACAATATTGAAATCAATATCTTCTCAAGATGAATCGTGCATATAATTATGTAAAATCGTTGTTGCTACTACTATCTTTACTTATTTTTGTAATGAGTATATCAGTATGTCACGTAGAATAACCCACTTCTTCTTCCAAACTCCAAATGTCCTCTCGATAACACCCTGTAAAGAAGAGTGTCACTTGTTAAACATTTCTCTTTGACCTCTTACTACTTGACTGTTTCACTCAAAATCGGGGATGTGGTATTTTGCATCTGAAAATGACTTAAGGAAGCCTCGTTGCATGTGATATCTAGCATCAACGAGGTAATATTTTCTTGGAGACAATAAAAATATGATAAATTCAAGTGAATTGCTTTAAACAATGGTTTCTTGCACAAGTACTAACCTAGAGGCGGCGTTGAAAATTACACTTGCCTACGTATTACACATTTGAATATACAACTATCATGCGCACTACTCTCCCATCCAGCCATGATGAATGTAAAACACATGTTGAAGTCACATACTACTAAAATATTTTGCATCGATGATCCACAACATCTGGTATATGACTTTCTCATTGTTAGGAACACATGTACCATCTAGTGCTCCAATGCAATCCTGTGATACACTTTCCACTGTTTAGAAATTATTATTTAGAAAAAAAGGCATAATGTAGTAATTTATATGAATGTACTTTGAAGAATGACATATATCTGACATCGTTATATATTTCTGGTGGAGTACTTCTAAAAGTAGGATTGTTCGGCTTCACAATATTTCTAGCCAAACTTACTAATGCATCTAAACCCATAGAAAAGTATCTACTAATAGTCTTTGATGAATGCTGAAAATGTTTACATGTTACTCGTATTGATTCATTGTGTGACAAAATATACAAAGTTATAGCCAACACTTCTCTTGTGTTTGTATTGGCTGAACCATGAAGCTCATGAGAAGTTTCAAGTTCATGCAGAAGGTCAGAAAAAATTGTTTTGATATCCGAAACATATTGTGAAACCTAATAGAGTGACCTTCAAGTAGTTCTCCATCCATTTATCTCTAATGTGAGATGAGATCATACATGGAGTTATGTATATATATGTTTCTTAGTATTCATTTATGAAGTATGTCGCCATTGTGATAGGAGATATGTGTTGAGCCCTTTATAGTAGCTTATCAGTCCCTGTTGTCTCTATCATTATGCAACTTTCTATTTTAGAATATACCAAAAATAAATAACTCATGGTTTATGCAACATCAAAATTCAACTACAGAATAAGAAATACAAATATGTTGACTAATGAAGAAACATAATAAAACAAAAATAACGAATTTAAAGTACAAAGCTATAAAAGTTTTATGAAATTATTAAAGGCATGATCATAGTTGATATATAATTAAAAAACAGGCAGACAGTCAAAGCTACTAAAAATTATTTAGACATCACTATTGTTCATAAAATAACGAAGGTAATAAACTCTTCACTCAGACACCATTGTCTGAAAAACCTCTCGCTTAGTTGAGTCTTTAAGGAGTTTTGCTGAAAATAAATATAATGACATATCATGAAAAATTTTAGGAGTGTTATCAAGTTTCTTAATGGCTTCTGACATAGGTGGACAAACATGCACAGTTCTAGCACGGGATGTCATACTTGCACATGCTGAAATCAATTGTGATGGTCGGTCTCTATGAATATAGTATTATTTTTTCTTTTCTTCTATCTTTGTTGACCTAGTAATGATGTGCATTTTGAATGACTACCTTCATCTCGTTCACCAATATTATGCAATTCTTCATTTATTCACTAGAATGTGCTTCTTCGGGCTCAGTCAAATTCTAAGGAATTTTCTGACTTTGACCCAAGCATGAGCACCGGTAGCTACAACTCTTCCAAATATCATGTCATAGTTCTCTTCTAGCTCCAGATCTATGCCACATAGCCCAAATTTTTTTGCATTAGGCACAACCTACTTTTGAGATTACCATTTTTTAGTATAAATATGCTATTATTTAAAGACACAATTCTGCAATAGATTCAAAAAAAAATAAAAGGACTATATGGTTAAAGTGTTAGTTCATCTTTAATTTTTCTTTCCACCAATTATCTGAAGCTTCTATTATTTTCCTGATAAGATCCCACCCTAATCCAATAGATTCTCATTTTAATTCCTTCCAGAGTTTGAAGTCTTTCTTAAGTTGGTCTCATTTGTACTTCAACTGCATTTTATCATATTGTCTTTCTGTTTTCTTTGGAAATTTATTAAAATGTTTTATCAACCTTCTTTATTAAAGTGAGTTGTTGATTTGTTTCTTAATTCCACCTCTTTTAAACACAATTCACAAAATATGACCTTAATTGTCTTCTCCCATGTGGCAGATGCATCACTATTTTTAGTTTTTCCATTTGACAAGCTATAACATTAACAAAGCAATATAATAATAGGATAATTATATGTTTAGGAAATATGTCTAAATATATATATATATATAACTCCAAAAAAAATATGTCTTTACTTCTAGCTCATAAAGTACATTATTTCTATTCAAAACCTAAATAGTCATGCAAAACAACTAGTAGGATCGTTCATAAGATGATCTAGTTTGCTATTCGACCAACAAAAATCTATAGACAACAACATATTTTTATAAACTAGACAATAGAAACTTTTATAGCCCTTTAGGTCAAACCCAACCCTATTGAAATCATCATTCACTTATATATTCATCTAATGATATATTTTCTAACATTCATTGTAAAAGCCCAAACCACTAGAGCCTATTTCTATTACCTTGTCTTCAATTAATGTCAGTGCAATCATTCCTATAATACAATCGTTTCTTAATTTATCCTTTCTTACCAATAATTATTATAAAACAAAATGTAAATAGACACGAGAGAATTAAAAAAAATCTCAACTTTCTTAGATATCACTAGACCGATATAAATAAAGAAAGAGGTTCAATGATGAAATAGTATTCTCTGTATTAATGCATCATTGAAAAAAGTTACGAAAGAAGCTAAAAAATCATTGTACCTACATTAGATAAAAGTTGAAAATCATAAAAAAAATAAAAAAACAAACATTGACTCCAAAAGGCTTCAAAAGATATCGGTTGCATCGGTTGCCTTTAAATGTAACCACTCCAATAAAAAATGCCTTAAGGCACAATAGAATGTGCATGATATTTGTCCACTGGTGGATCTATTAGAGTGGGGCCCGTGCCGTGTTAATGAGATAAGAGTGGGCTTGTTTGCGATATTTGAGTAGGGTTTACGGTATTTTTAGAGAAGTTAAATCCGGTTTTGTAATCACGTTAAAGCCGCAGTTAAATGCGGATTGACTAAATCCGCCGATATTTGGATTACGATTTAGAGAAGCGAAAGCGAAGAAGGGTGGGAAGGAAGACAAGGATACCTTCTGGCGTCTCCTTCTCTTTTTTGCTGTGAAGCGAGGGAATACCAAGATGCGGGTTTTGACGCCGATATGTTAATACCTTCTCTTTAGTTATTTTTATTTAGATTAATTATAAATTAATATGAACTTAGATATAATTAATATGACTTAATGCTTTATAATTGATTAATAGATTTATAATTAATTAAAATATATATTATGATAAATATATTATAATTAATTTAATTATGATTATTATTTTTATATAAATAAATAAATAGAAATTATTATTCAATTCACTTATTAAATATCCTCCATTATAATCTCACCACACATGCGGATTATATATATTTTATTGATTACTTAAATAATATTTAAGAATAATATGTTAATTACTATCATTTGCTTATTTTTTTATTGTGTTTTTATAACTATCATTTAGTATCTATTAGATATCATTTAATATAAATTTAATTAGTATTATCATCTACATTACTATTGTATTCTTAATTACTTGATTTATATCTTCTTGACTTAATTATTTAAATAGTTTTAAAATTTTATTTTGTGATAAAAAATACAATTAAAAATAATCTCTAAATATTCATTATTTAAATATTAAATAAAATAATTAATTTAAATTCTCATATAAATAATCAAACATTACGAGATTTAACCGGATTTAACTATCATCATACCAAATTGTTTCTGTTTAATGATGTTTACTTTCGTATTATATTTGCTTATAAAGATCGCATTGATATTATCAATCGTAATAATAACTATATCTCCACTTAGTGGGATGAAGGTTTGTTGTTGTTGTTGTTGTAATAACTATTGAATGAGTATTTTCAACAATAAAGATCGTAAAAAATTATTTGTGCAATAGAATGAGAGATTTTTAAATGAATGATTGTCTTGTTGCATATATTGAAAATTATTTATTTACAAATATGATAACAAATTGATTGTATAATAACTTTAAAATATAAATCTCAAAAGGAGAAATTATAAATGATATGCAATGTGAAGAAAATTTATTTTATTTTGTTATATAAAATGCTTTAATTTTATTTTGTATATGAGTATTATTTTAAAGGATTCATGTCATGATTATTTCGACAAATTTTACGGTCTAAATATGACCCTCCACTTTTGCATCCGACTGGGACCGTGGTGGTAGTGTTAGCGACCTTAATACCTAAACAAAAATAGAATTTCATTTTTATCGTCATTAGTAAATCAGTAGTGAAGCTTTAAAGAAAATGAAATGTGGAAAAGCGAGGACCGAATAATATTCCAATAGTGTGGAAATGTTTAGGAGATCATGGAATTTCTTGGCTTACAAATCTTTTAATGTTATTTTTAAAGACTAAAAGATCGATGAGTGGAGAAAGAGTTTGTTGGTTCCTATATTTAAGAATAAAGGTGATGCACAAGAGTTTGCAAATTATAGAGGAATTAAGCTAATGTGTCATACATTAAAATTATGGGAGAGTAATTGTGCATAGGTTACGATGTGATACGAAATTTCTCACAATGTCGGTTTGGTTTCATGCCGTAGATCTACTATGGATCTTATACATTTGTTAAGAGGTTTGATGGAGAATAGAGAAAATAAGAAGGATCTACATATGATATTTATTGATTTAGAGAAAGCTTATGATAAAGTCTCAAGAGATGTTCTTTGGAGAGTTCTAGAATAGAAAGAAGTTAATATTGGTTATATTCAAATCATTGGGATATGTATACTAGAGTTGTTACTTGTGTCCAAACACAAGGAGGATTGACAAAATATTTTCCTATTTGGTTGGATTACATCAAGGATCAACATTAAGCCCTTATCTTTTTACTTTAGTTATGGATGTTCTTACGAGGCATTTACAAGAAGATGTACCTTGGTGTATGCTTTTCTTGATGACATTCTTCTTGTTGATAAGACTAGAGGAGTCCAATGAAACTGAATTATGGAGAACTTTAGAGTCTAAAGGTTTTAGTTTAAGTAGATCTAAACCGAATATATGGAGTGTAATTTTAGTTGTAGAAGTTTTAGTGGTAGTGTTGTGATTTTAGGTGATCAAGTCATTAATAAGAGTGGCGATTGAGATATTTAGGCTCTGTTCAAAATGATGGTGAAATAGATGGAGATGTTATTAGTAGAATTCAAGTTGGATGGTTGAAGTGGAGGAATGCATCGGCTATTATGTGATAGAAAAGTTCCACTTAAACTTAAGGAAAAATTTTATAAGATGGTGGTAAGACCATGACTTATAGTGCAGAATTGACAATAAAAGAAACATAAGAAAGTTAAGTGTTACGAGATGAGGATGCTCGGGTGGATGAGTGGCTTTACCCCAGAGATAGAATGCAAAAATAGTATGTTAGGAAAAAGTTGGAGTAGCTCCTGGTAGATAAGATTAGGAGGTCTTAGATGGTTTGGCCATACATGTCAGTCCAGATGACGATTAGGAGAGTAGATGCATTAGATTTCTTATGTTAAGAAAGGTAGAGGTAGACTAAAGACTTGGTTAAGATGTATAAAAATGATCTTGGTATCTTGAATTAAATGAGAATTTGACACATAATAGGACATAATGGAGCGAAGGATTCAGTAACCACCTAGTGGGATTAAGGCTTGTTGTTGTTGTTGTTGTATATGAGTATTATTTTCTTATCTTGTTGTGTCCCCACTAAAAAATTTTTCTGGATCCGCCCCTGTATTTGTCTACTTAAAAATCTAAGAGGACATCCTAAATATAAAATCCCTAAGAGCATGTAGTGCTAGAGAAAGTTTTTATCATATCAAATAAGAGATCAAATGTACAATATCCCAATGGTGGTGACACCTGCAGATATCCTTTTGTTACTAACTCAAAAATCCAAAATGGAGGAGTTCACACAAATCAAACACCAATGGCTTAAGAGGAGATCAAGCAACTATGACTCAAGGAGTCTTCAAACATTATTTAACAAAAATTGTAAGATAGAAATATAAAATCAAAGAAATTGATATCACAACTCCTAAATTACAACAAATCAGCAACATTTTCACTTTATTCCAATAAATCAAATGATTACAAAGGAAACTGAGTGATGCACTTAACACCTCGTTGCAAGGGCATAGCTTTGTTCATTATTGGAATCACGGTCAATGGGAAGGACAGAACAGAGTGTTAGTCGCCAGAGCGGAAATGTATAGCCGATGGCGGAGAAACTTCGAAGCCCCTTTTCATTCAATGCACGATACTATGAAGTCCTAGAAACTTCACGGTTCATGGGTTGGAGAATAGGAAAGTGGAGATGCGAAAATGCCGAACACATGAGACAAACTTGGGGTATTATCGTGGCTTTCGTTCGTCATAATGGGAAACTGGCAGGGGTAGTTTTGGAAGAATAATTTAGCAGAAGGCCGAATGGGATTTAGAAAGCCCAACTGGACATTGGCCCCTAGGTCACGAAAAAGCAGGTGCCGAACGTAATTTCTTATGAAATATAATTTAGAAAGCAGCTCCCAAACACCCTATGCCTGCTTTTTTTAAACGAAGGAACTAAAAAGCTGCGCCAAACAAGGCTTTAGTATGGGTTATAAGCTGGGTTAAAGCGGACAATACCTCATAGTATATGGGTTGGGTTGTTATGTAAGCTCTTTTAACTTAATTTTATTGTCCTCCATGGTAATTCCATTATATCCCTTGTGCTCAGTGGACTTATCTTGAGCCTTTCCCTGAGCCTTTCTCCTGAATTCAGTCCAGCACTAGGGTTTCCATTTACACTTGATGTAGTTATTCCTAAGACTAGCACGATGGATAAATTGACACCACCCGGAAAAAATGTGACCACAGAACACTACTTCTAGGGGTGGATGATGTTAAAACTTTAATGGGAATCTACTTTTGATATAGCAATAGGTTCAGTGTAAATGTTTGAGGTTTCATTAGAAATATTTTTTTGAACAATGGAGATAAATCGTTTATTCCATTTGGTTAACTTGATATTTGCAGATTATTTTTATGATTTGTGGTTGTTTTCAGCCCTGACTGGACAAAATTAAACTAGAAGTTGATAGAAAATCCTTCGAGAAATCATTTAAGTTTTACCATAACATGAGTAGGTACTACTGCAGACTAAGATTTCTGGTGCATGATAAGAAAACCAACCATTTGAAAGTGGATTTAAGGATTTTATCTTGGGGGAAACAAAGCGTTCAGTCCAACTCGTATTAAATTATCAAAATATGAAACTGATTATTTTTTGAACATCTGGAGCTTCCTCTTCTTGGAGCATGCTCCTGTTGGCCGCTGTATCAATAATTATCTATTTCTGAACTTCCTCTTTTAAAGACGAGATTTTATTCCTACCGGATTATGATTGGTTGATCTCTATGGCACACCTTTACGAGTTTTCCAAATACTAGAAAAAGTACTGCTCTTTAAGATTTTAATAAATATATGTTATTTATTCTATCACTTTGTTTGCTTCTTACAATTTTGAACTCTCTTTTGAAATAAATGTCTTGCCTGATGATGCTTGACTGTTAAATAAAACCTTTTTTATATTTAATCATTATAGTACACCTTTATGAATTTCCCTGTCATAAAATAGGCATTTCCCTTAAAAAAAAAAAATCAATTAACTTATCATTGGCTATTTTGTGTTTGTGTTTTTTTTTTATAAATTCTAACAAGTTTTGAGTATTTCATGCAGGGTTTTACCTTCTTTCAAGGTTCGAGTCTCTTGCTGACATGAAAGTTTACAGCATAGATAGATATATTATCAGTGGTCACTCCTTGGAGCACCTTTGCTTGGCAACGGTTACTTTTATTCTCACGGTGATGCTGTGGTTGCGAAGCATTAAAATTTCCAGGTATGAATTTGAATGATCTTTCACTTTATGATTGAAATACATTATGTTATTCTTGTGCTATACTGCTTTGCAATGTACTCTTGCATTTGTACTGTGGAAGTATGACTAACACTTTTTGAAAGATTGCTCTTTGTGCTTCTATTTAAGTAAGGTTAAACTTTCACATTTGTGTTCATGCTCACTTGGTTGTTTTGTTCTTGTTAATTTAGATGGGTGAATAGCTACTAAAGATATAGATACATATTCCACCATGGCTTTGCCATATATTGCATGGTTTACCAACAAGCCATACATGATTGACAAAATATATAGTAGGAATTTGGCCTCTTCCTTAGTCTGTTTGTGGAACCACCAATTATAAATTTCACCCCATAGCTGTTTCTTTTAATTGCCATATTTTGGTCTATTCATTTGCATAGGGCATCTATCTTCAGGTTTAATTGTCCAAACTTTGGGTAAGTTTAAGAAGAGAGATGATAACCGTGTAATTGATACTTAAGACCTTTATGTTGTTTGCCTTGACTTGCATAAATGAAAATTCGATTGTTTCCTCATTCAGTGAGTGTTCTGCTTTGCTTTAAGTTGCAGGCGTCAATTTCTTTGCATAAATCACACTAGAAATTTCAGCGCACTGTAGACGCTTTCTATCTTAGGATGTCTAGAGAAGGAATTCATCTCTTTTGGAACCACTAATTATCCTAATGTAAATTTCATTACTCGGTGTTCTATTTATATCTTACAGGGATTATTAGTTCCATCCCATGTTGGGAGAGTTGTCCGAGAAGAAGACTTAGGATCATCATTACGATGGAAATACCAGGTTAGTTGATGAAAAAGATCTAGTTAAGGATGTTTTTTATTTTTTGTTTTATATTTATATTTTGTTTCAAAGTAGAGCATGTTTGGTGGTTATTACTATTTTTAAAACAGTCAAAATAGCTAAAAATTATTTTGAGTATTTTTAAAAATAATTTGTTTTTTAAAAATGGAAAGTAAAAAACACTTAGAAAACATATTAAATAAATATGTTTTTAAAAACAAAAAAAAGTAAAAACAAAAAACACAACAAAATTGATCCCAAGAAGCCCCTAACTATTTCTATTTTTTTTTAATTTTTGAAAACAAATTATATTATTTTTAAATACTCTTAAAATAATTTTTGAGCATTTTAAAAATAATTATAACTGTCAAATATATTTTATTTTAAATCAAAACACAAATAAAATCAAAAAAAAAATTAAAAATGATTCCAAATGGCCCCTAAGTTTTCTATTTCTTAGCCTTGTTCTTCCTGCCAACTGAGAATAGCTCATTACTACGTCTGTGATGCTGTTCTCTGCATGCTATGAGATCTTAACAATATTATGCATTGTTTTTTTTGTTCTATTTGCTAGTAGATGTAGCGTGGAGAACGGCAGTTGCTTAAAAATCAATGAACATATCTGACTTGGCCAGTTTTGGCCGGCTCTTCATTTATCCCAAGCTTTAGGAACTTGGAATTGAGCCGACACAATGCCAGATACCACATACAGTATTTTATGTTTTAATGAGTTGTATATCGCCGATGGAAGTTTTAGTGTTTTTTTTTTTTTAATCTTCTTGGTGTTCCTATTGTATATCCAGGGGCCTGTTTGTTCAAATAATAACTTATTTTATTGATGCTTTTATTTCAATATGAGTTGATTGGTTGTTGGCAATGTTTGACTATTTTTAATTGATAATATGATGTGGTTTTGTGAAGGCTTTTTATGATATATTTGTTTCAATTTTACGTGCTATTAAGTTGTATAGAACTAGGATCCCAGTGTATCTTCCTTTCATTCAATTGGCTTGTCATTGAAGGATGTTAGCAAAATGAGAACTCGGGGCTCGAAGGCTCGAGCTGGTCAAGCAAATTGATTCATTTCATTTATACGCACAATAAATCGTAAACCCTAAATCCTAAAGCCTAAACCCTAAACAATAAACCTTAAATCCTAAACTAACTCTAAACACTAAGCTAACCCTAAACTCTAAATTGTAAAATCTTAAACCCTAAATTCGAAACCCTAAACCTTAAATCACTCCCTCTCACTCCCTCCTCATTCTGGCCTCTCATATTCTCTCCCACTCTACTCTCTCTCCAGCATCTCTCTCCCATCGAAAAATCCAAAGAAAAGCTAAAAGGGTAAAAAAATTTCTCCTTTCCTAAATTTCTCCTAAACCATAAATTCTAAATCCTAAAGTCTAAATCTAAATAATAAATCTTAAATCCTAAATTAACTCTAAACACTAAGCTAATCTTAAACCTTAAAGATACACTGAGGATAATATTTTGATTGATTTTGCATTCTTACTAATTTTGATTCGTATGTGTAGATGGGATAAAGGAGTGTATCTTTACGTACTTGTACTACTAGGTTGACCAAATGTATGTGTATGTATATAAATACATAAAGAGAATATCCTTTTTCTTATTTTTAGTCAAAATCATGATTATTAAATGAATAATTCTATTGTATTAACTCTTCTAAAATCTAAGGATATAGAGATCATACATATCTTATAACATACCCTACTTTTATACCTCTATAGAAACATTTAAAATGAATGAAATATGCTAAAAATGCCACAAAGAATCTCTTATATAAATAAATATAAAAATATATAGTATTTTAAAAATACTAAATTATGCATCACTTTGAGCTCAAAGTAAAACTCGACCTTCCACATTAAGTTGATTGGGAGGCTCAATTTATATTTATGTCATAAATGAGTAAATATCATATCAAATAATGTCGATTAGCCTAAAAGTCAATGCCCTTGAGGACATAACACTTAAATCATATAATTATATGATTAGTTAAAATACATTATCATTATAATGCAATTACAATAAAGGATCTCTAACAATATGGCTAAATAATAGAAAAAAGATGATGTCATTATAATAATATTCTATATATGGCAAATATTGTATTTTCCTATATAGAATATTTTGTGCTTCTGTTCATATTAGGTGCATATAATAAAGCATCAAGTTCTCTATTAACCTGAATCAAATTAAAATTGGCCATTTCAGTTCTCTGAAGACTTCTTAAATAACATAACCACTAATTATTGATAATGATCCTCTAATATCCCTTTTCTTCTCCCCACGATAAGGATGATGCAATTAGCTATCTTGAACATAGACTATAATAATAAAATAATATTATGCTCCTAAAATACCTGAGTTCACAACTCTTTATGATGAGGGAAAACTAGCTCGCTATAATGAGATTACACTATAGCTCAACATAAAATACATAATGAGAAAATTGTGATGGAAAGCATTTGCAACAATACTACCAGGAATATAAAAAAATATATTTTATAAAAATAACATTAAAAATTTGTACAAAAACCTTTATGAAAATCATAATAGTATTATTAGATAAATAATTTATATATCACAATTATTAATATTATTATGAAGCATTATTTTAAAAGAATTTTAAAAAATGTGAAGTAGAAAGTAAAGTACAAATATTACAAATAAATTTTATTATATAAATAATAAAAATTATTATTATAAATTTATTGATATATTGCAGGTGCACAAAGTGCACGTGAATAATATTTTAAAAATAAAAAAATACTTTAAGAATTAATTTCTCTAAAAATATTTTCTTTAAAAATTTTTTTTCAATGACAATTATTTTTTTTAAGATAATTACAAAGATATATGTCATATTACATGATTAGTTTCGATAACAAAATATTTGAAATATTTTTATATTAAGATGATAAGTAAATATTTTTTAAATTCATAATAATATTCAAAATTATAATTCAATATAATAATTAACTATCTATAAATTTCATATAAAGAAAAATTTGAGCTTATTATTTTGAACATTTCATTAAAAAATATATTTCATGATAAGATGAAAATATGTACAGTATAAGATCTTTTAAGATAATGAGTTAAGCATATATTAAGTTAATAATCATATATATTATTCTAAATTTATAAGTCAAAATACATTTAATTTTTTATTAGGATTTCATAAATAAATAATTTTATATATCTCATAAATATTAGCATATCATTTTGTTATCTCATGATTTTGTGTAGTTTAGATATTAATGAGTATATATAAAATTTGAATTCTATATATCTTTCAACTTCTAAATTTAAGATGAAAGAATTATCTATTAAGTTAATAATATTGTGCAGTCTAAATGCTAATGAGTTATTATGAATAAGTATCTATTTAGTTGATCATATTAAGTTATTGATTATTAAATAAGAATATTAAATTAATAATCATCTATGGTGTTCTCAAATTGTAAGACATATATATATATATGCCATAGGGTTGAATTAATTAATATACAAATTATATAATCACAAATATTAGGATCTCATTTTATTATCTCATAATTTTGTGTAATTTAAATATTAATGAGTGCATTTAAAGTTAGAATTCTATATGTCTTTCAATCTGTAAATTTGTGATTGAACAATTACTTTTATTGTTAATTATGTTAAAGTATTGATGAATTTGTACTTTTTAATAATCTAAGTTAACTTTAATTATATATAGAGTTTATTCCTAAAAATATTTAAGATATTCAACATTCATATGAATCAAAATAAGATTTTATGAATAGTGAAAAAATAATATCATGAAATTATGTGTGACTTAATTTAATCATGCATATAGAAATATAAAAGAATACAAAATTAACAATATTATAATAAAATTTAATAATTAATTTGCTAAGTGCAAAATTAATTGTTGTAAAATCAATAATTTGACAAGAACAAAAACTTTATTGAAAACAGATATAAAGATAAGTGCATTAAAGAGATATAAAAAAAAGATACAATACATCAATTTTATTTAAGTAGTTAAAGTGTTAAACTATAAGAATATTTTTATATACTTTAAAACTTGGTATTAACATACAAAATAAATAATGTAAAAATTATGAAATTAAATAGAATTATTATTATTTTCATTGTATTCAACACCAAATTAATTTTAAAACATTTATAGTTGACTATAATTCAGTGATGAGTTTGAGATGGTCCACTTTTCAATTTTAACAAATAATAGTTTAATATTTAGAGAATAGAAAAATTATAAGCACAATTTTTTGTAATTTAAACATGATCGAAATTATTAACTTCTTAGGAGGATTGCAATAATTGATATGGAGATGATAAGTAAATATCGTTTAAATTCATAATAATATTCAAAGTTATAATTCAATATAATATTTACTAATATATAAATTTTATATAAAGAAAATTTTGAGCTTATTATTTTGATCACTAAATTAGAAAATATATTAAATAATTATGAAATAAGAGTTTATAGCATTAGTTTATATTCTATTAAATTTATTATTTAAAAGCATTTGGTACATACATAATTATTTTACAGAGATTATTAAAAAAGATATACAAAATATTCTTCATGAATTAATGCTTTAATGTTTGATTTATGTAAAAATATTTTATATATGTGTTTTATAATGATATTTGTATTTAATTTAATTTATTATTAATTATATATATTTCAATAATTAATATTAATCAAGCAATTACAAAATCAGCATGGTTGTTGCATATGGTATATTTATAATTGAAATTAGAAAATCAAATTAATTTCACATAAATTATATATATTTCATTAATTAGTATTTTTAAGTATTTATAAAATTAAGATGGTTATTTTACAATGTAATTTTATGATTGAGATCACAAAAATAAAATTGAAAGGTTATATAATAAAATGAAAGTAGATCAATAAGATATATAGTATCACTTTCATAAAATTTTTTCAAAATATTTATAAAAATATATCTATAGAAGGAAATAATTTAAAATGGTGGAAAGAAAAGTTGATTGCAATCTAAATGTTATCATTATTAAAGAAAAAAATAAGAAAAAAATGATGAATAATTTCTTGGCAAGACTGCTGAGCAAGAGTGAGAAGTATAGATAGAAAGATTGGTGATTTTTATAATTAATTATATAACATAATTTATATTGGACTAATAAGTCAATAGGTTAAATATAAGATCCTGATGTAAAGATGATTATTTAAAAAAAATCATCCATATGAGTAAAAAGTAATTTGTTTATATCATAATGTCAAATTAAATAGAGATTATTAAATCAAAATTATGTAATTATGTTGCGTGATCTAAATGCTAATAAGTTATTGCAAAGTTCACATGAATTTTATCTCTTAAAAGTTTGTAACTTGTGATCGAAAAATAGTGCATCCATTATATCATATTAATAACTTGTGATTGAAAAATAGTGCATCCATTATATATATTAAGGTGATCGATTGAAGTGTTGTTAAAGTCCAACTTAACCTTAATTATATTTATATTTTTTCTCAAATTAAAAAAAATTAAATATAAAAAATTATCAATAAATATATAAGAATTTCAATATGCATATCTATAAAAGAATGTTATTACAAATTGTAAATAAGAATATCAAAAAAAAAATGTGACTTAATTTAATCATACATATGTAAAAGTAAAAATTCATAAATCTAAAATATATATTATAAACCTAATAAATAAATAATTTATAAAATATATACCTAATTAGTGTAAAGTTAGTAGAAAGACTATCCGTAAAAAAAAAATATAAAGAAATACATTAGAGAGATAACAAAAAAAAGTAATCTATGAATTTTTTTTTAATAGTTAAATTATGTAAATAATTTTATATTAATAAAAAGTTGACATAATGTAAAATATATTATGCAAAAACTCATGATATTAAAGAAATTATAATTTAGTTTTCATTAAGAAATGTATTTTCATTCAATACAAATTAAATTAAATTAATAAAAGCTAGGCATACTAAAAAATCTAATTATATTATATTATATAATTATTAAATTAAATTAAGTTAAATATTTAATTATCTAGAATTAATGTTACATATGGCATTGAAGATTAATATTTAATTTCATATATAATAATAAATATATATAAAATAAATGATCTGACTAATATATCATGGTATCATCATACCACATTAATATTAAATTAAAATAATTATTCATTATTTTGAAGAAAGCTTGAGAACATGAAAAATATACATCAAATCTTAATAATTTGAATAAATGGATTCATAAATTGAATTAAGAAATTAAAATTTATATCATTATTGAAAGTTTAGTGGTGACTAATTTGGCTTAAATTTTTAAATATCACAAATTCATAATAAGATGTTTAGCAGAAATAATATTAAGATAAGAAATCATTGAAGTGAAGAAAATTTGGGCTTTAGATATTTGTTAATATATTAAACTTCAAATGA
The DNA here is from genome assembly GCA_021442155.1 of Cymbidium sinense. Classification (NCBI taxonomy): domain Eukaryota; kingdom Viridiplantae; phylum Streptophyta; class Magnoliopsida; order Asparagales; family Orchidaceae; genus Cymbidium; species Cymbidium sinense. The sequence continues at coordinate 159,537,933 of CM038221.1, forward strand.
TGTATTAAAACTGAAATAATAATCACAAAAATTTAAAAATAACAAATAAAATAAAATATTTACTAAATTATCACATGCATGCATACATACACAAGATTTCATTATCTAATATTAGAGTAGTAAGTGAAAACAGAGCACAAAAAAATAAAAAAAATTATAGATATTAATTACCTATGTTTAAAATTCACATGCATTAGAGATTTATCCCTATTGTCGATCACACAATAAAATAAGATTCAGAAGAAATGAAAGAACTATGAGATGTAAATGTTAGATAAGAATATAAAAAAACTTAAAAATATAGACTTAAAGAACTAAATAGAAAGAAACACATTGGTTGAACATGGCTAACTTTCAAAGCCAAAATAGAGCATTTTGCATACAAGTACATAATTCTTATACATTTACATATCTAACTCATAAAATTTAAGATTTATAAGAACTACTCTTTTCTATGCATAAAAAGTACATTTGACTTTAAAAAATAATGATAGTATTATTTTTATGTAATAATAGGGATTTTGATGTTATTTAAGTGAAAAATAAAAATTTAAGTAGTAAATATATAAATATATATAAGAAGTATATACTTTATATAAAACTAAGTCAAAATGATGACTTTCAAAAATAAAAAATTTTGCATACATAACACACAATTCTTATACATTTACATCATAACCTATAAAGTTTAATAGTTTAAAAAATAACTCTTTTTCTATGCTTAGAAATGTGCATTTGCTTTAAAAATTAAAGATGATAAAAATTTTAATATAATCATAGAGATTTAAGTACTTTTAAGTAAAAATAAAACTTTAAATAATAGACATATAAATAAATAAGAAATATATGATTTATATATAAATAACAAATTATATATTTTATGCTTTTTTATTACAATCAATTGTAAATCAATTATAAAATTGTCACCTTACATCATTCACATAAAAAATGAATGATCAAAATTTTCTATTGAAAAGAATACAAACTATTTCTTAATAATAATATAGATATATATAATCCTCCAATCTTAACAAAGAGTCATTAACTTGCCGGGTCAATAACATCATTTTGGAGAGGGATTTTTCCCTATCCTCCCGTTGTAGGGCTCATCTCCTTCGCTGTTCCATGCCTTCAACGTCATCTGAACGAAGCCCTATTGAAATATTATTTCACATGCGACTTTAAGGTGTTGAGGTTCCTCTCATCTCCTTTACGCCAATGCATTTTATTTTATAAATATAGGTAATTTGCATACAATTCACTTTTCTCATGTCCTTTTTAAGAGAGAGAGAGAGAAAGAGAGAGGGAAGCTTAAGACTTCTTAGTGACAAAAATAAATATTGCATGGCCATTTATGCAAATGTGCAATGTTGAAGTACATTCATTGAGAGATATTTCATGTTTGGACTTGAGGGCTGTTTGATTGCCTGCAACGCATTTAATTTTCTGAGTTCTTAGTATGGTTCAAAATAAAATTTCAATGCATTTATAATATATTTGAAATACATTAGAATGATTATTTTGAACGTATTTAAAATTCTAAATATACCTAGTAAAATATTTGTCGCCATACCGCAAGAAATCCTTATAAACTTAGAGTGGTATAAGAGAAAAAATAAGTCTACCTTTATACTTTTGCCCGTCAAGTATCTACTATGGCTCACAACTTAAAGCAAAGTCATTGAGAACATATTCTGATGGAGTGATATAATGAGGTCATTTGACGACAATACCGGTCAGGAGAATCATCATGCTTTGTTCTGAAGCCTCGGCCACATCCTTGCACGGTGATATTGCTTTGAGAAACATAATCTGATTTAACTTTCAGCTAGCTAAGATTTTCTTAATTTATCCTCGAGACAATGATTGGATGAATTAAATTTTTTTAAAAGTTCTTTAAAAATTAAATTTCATTTAAGCATTTATAATTTGATAATTTATTTGATTTTATATTTGCATTGATATTTGAGTTTGATTAATTCAATTTGAAGTTAAAAACACATTTTTATGATAAGTATCCCCTCCGGTTGAAATCTTCATTCAATACTCATCAGGTGGTTCATGTTTATTTATTTTAGATCCGTATTTCTAATTTAATAATAGAAAATCAAATCTGCTGTCATATGACATAATTAACTTATCATATGTTTTATTAAGTTGAAAATATTATAATATCATTATATTTTTAAGTTTTGTTAACCCACTCACAAAATTAAAGCGGGAATCAAGACGATCCTCACGCTACGTTTAAGCATTCATCATAATGTCGGAGCCCATGCGAGTATTTGATCGATTTGTTTAAGCATTTGATTCTATTTAAAGGCTTGTATGTATTTCAAAGCACTCGAATTAAGACATCACTTCAAAATAGAAAAGAATTTATTTCCTAATTTATTTCCTTCAATTATTTGCATCTATCTCTAAGGCACTCTAGTTAGATACGAGACTACCTTATAACATGTGCAAAAACTTGTTTCATTTAAATACATGCATGAGTTTTGAAGCACTTAAATCAAACAAAAAATATGCTTCATGATATGTGTGAAGTTAATTTGAAATCTTTCATTAATGGAGTTGTAGGCTCGATAATACTGAAGACATTTGGTGTTCGATCACACTGTTGCACAAATATTTAATTGTTTACATTTGATCTTCAATCAGCTGAATATTTATTGTTCTAGTGAAGGATCATGCTCATGTTCATGTATGAGACTTCAAGTGTACTGTGAGTTCCCCCTTTTTTTTATTCATTCAGCTCTTCCTAGTAATTCTAAAGAGAGCTATAATAAAATCCAATCATTCACTTAATAGCTTTATTTGCATTAGATGAAAAGCTATCAAGTCATGTTTTGGCTTGCAAGCGACCCATCGAGCCCTCTTGTAAGTCACCTTTCAAGTCTAATTTGAGACTTATTTTCATGTGGGAAATAAACTTCAAGTATAGTATCCTTTATATGTTTTGTATAAGTTCTGAGTCTTGCACACATTTGAATCAAGTTCATATAATTATTTGGATACAATACAACCCAAACATTCATTGAATTTATCATTTGAGAGGCGTAGAATCTCTTGTAAGACTTACTTTGCATTTCTTTTGGTCCAAAGCTAAGTTCTTAAATCCATAATGAATTTTATTTGTACTCATGGTGAGTTATTGAGTCACATTATAAATATCATTTGAATTTTCTTGTTATAACTTATTTTTTTTCTTATTTTGATGTTTTAGAAGTCTTATATTCAACTTTAATTTTGATTTGAAATTCAATTTTAAGTCTAAAAATTTGGCTAAATTTCAATATAATATATCGTCACGTAGTTTGGGCCACGCACTACAAAGAGCGTGTATGAGTGATATAAACCACAGCCTAAATCTTCATTTTTCCTATCACGCTACAAAGAGCGTGTATAAGTCTGACACAAAGAAATCATGTAAATCTCACGTCTGAATGTCCTTCTGAGTTTTCCCAGTGCTACTGAAGCGTCTGAGTTCGAGTCAAAAATCGTCATGGCGGGATTTTAGGAGCATTCATGATTGAACATTTTATACTTTTGCATAAAAATTGATGATAGCACCTTAAGTCTTCGTTTTCCCAACCATGCTACAAAGAGCGTGTATAAGTTACCTACACAAAACAATCATATAAATTTCCGTCGGCGTGTAGTGCTCTGAGTTTTCACTCTTTGCTACAAAAAGCGTCAGGGGTTCATCGTGTCAAATGCATCGCAACTGGGATTTTAGGAGTATTCAAGATTGAGTATTTTATACTTTTGCATAAGAATTGATGATAGCAGCTTACTAAATACAAATGTCTGCATGTTAAGAAAGAAAGCTAATTGAATAATCACAGCACGGACAGCAAGAATGCACAAGGCAACAACTACAGCAAATCTCTTCCATCCTTGCTGTTCCTTCATCGGACAAGTAACCTCGTGCATAATTTGTATTGCATTCATGAGGTTCAGCCTTGGTAATTATAGTAACAGATCTACTGCACAGAATACCTCCACCAAGCAGCATTCCCCCCAGGCCAGAGACATGATGTTTAATCAAGAGGGAATATATTTTGCTCGCACTTAATAAGTTTTATGCATTTATTAAATGTTGGATACAAATATAAAAACTTTTGAAGATCATTACCCCTAAATTGGAGTATAGTTGTATTTATGACAGTTGATGTCGCCCCACTTACATATTACATTCTAATTATTCAAAATCTGCATTCCGTTGAACAGAAAAAAAAAAAAGAAGAAAATGTTGCAGCAAAAGCAGTGTGCGGGAGGGGAGAGAAAGCTCGGAGAAGAGCAACTGTTGGAAGTTCGAAGTGATAGAGAGGGAGTGAGGCATGAGGATAGCAGGATGTGACGACAGGGAGAGGGAGTAAGCCGAGAATCGAGCAGTCAAGGACTGACCTAGTCCTCGAGCGGCAGTCATGAGCAGCAGCGGCGTGGTCGGCGATGAAAGGAAGGGAACGGGTGGCTCAGCTGCGCCGTTCGCGCGATGCTCGGCTGCGATCTGTTCAGCGTGCGTGAACAGCGAGGGAGTCGCGTGCGGCTTCGAGCACGTACGTAGGGCAATCGAACAGCGGGTTGCTGAAAAAATGCCGTTTAGGTTAGGCCTCATTATATATATAGAGAGAGAGAGAGAGAGAGAGGCTTGTTTATTTCATTTAACTAATTAATTAACCCTAATTTAAAATTTTAGGGGAACTTTATTATATAATTAATATATATTGATTTAAAATTATTCCGATATTCCGAACGCAATAGTATGATCCGTTTCGCGACCGGAGGCCGTTGGTTCACGTCGGCGTCGGCGTCGTCGATTTCGGTTAATTTGCGTGTAAACTTGCCTCGATATTCGCGGGCCAATTCGTTGAAGCGCGGTCTCATTTGATAGGTTTGATGTTTAATTTGAGCGGGTATTGTTTGTATTATGCGCGGTTTCTCGACCTCGATATGCGTGTTAACGCGTCGACGAACTTCTTTCTTGATCGGTCGGTAATTAAAGATGATCTTTATGATTTCGGCGTTAAACAATAACGTCAGTTTGTCGATCGAAGATTATTTTTGTCGAGTGCGTTTATTCGATTTGCGACGCGGCTCGTTAAATTCACTTTGTGAGCTCGACTTGACTTATGACGTATGAGGTCAACGCCGCGACCAATACTGTTGTTGCCGCCATTCGTCGCATCCGCCGCCATCCCATCGCGTATCAAAGATCATTGACATAAATCGTGATAATCTCAAAAGAACATTATATTTATTTTGTCAAACAAAAAAAAAAATTTCATATATTTATAAAATTTTCAACCAAACAAATTAAAATAATTCAAATATACTACATTCAATTTACTTTACATTCTAAATACAAATAACCAAATAACCCCTTAAACTCAAACTCAATAAATGATTCATGAATCAAACTCAATAAACTAATAAACTAAACTTAAACCATCCCCCAACTTGACTATCATCTTTCAAAACTATTCATTTAATAAATATTAATATAGAATATATTTTAAGTATATCAAAATTTAATAATTTAAATATACTATTACTCAAAATATTTTAAATTTATCTCATTATCTTATACCAAGTAATTTCTTATAATTTTAATTCTTATTTATTAAAATTTTATTCTTTTTATCATAAATTTTTTTTAAATTAAAATTATTTTATGCTTTTTATATTAAATAAGCTCTTGAGTCAACTAAAACTCATAAAATAAAACTAAAATTTAAGCTCAAATTAATATTACTTGGCTCGACTCATTTACGCGCCTAATTTTTAATGTTATGTTTTTCATCCGAAAGTTTGTAGGTGTGGGAATATGCTCTCTTAGATCTAAAGCCAACCGCCACATATCTGGAAAGCAAAAAAATCCTTGTAATCTTGACATGACTTCCCAGAAGTAGCACAGTTACAATAACCCTAAATGACTACACATAATTATCTGCACAGTGATCGTGAGTCCTCTCAATGCTCTTCTAGACTCGACAGTGTCAGTGTGCTGCATAACGAGCATGGTGGTGGTGTTATAAAATTATTGTATGAAAATTGATTTATTTTAGAGAATTTACCTACATAGCACTCAAAACTCTATATATTGCATATTTAACATCTAAAACTAAACTATTACACCTATAACACTCAAAACATTCAAATCTAACATAAATAACACTCCATTAAAATGTCACTGTCGTCTGTCTGTCTCATCGCCGTTCACTCACAACCTTGCATAGAATTTCCCACTGCATAAAATCTTTGATCACCTCTTCCTCTCTCATGGCCAAACCATTCCAAAAAATCAAAAGTGAACCGAGTTTTCTCTTGACTTTATTCGAGAACTTAAATCACCCCCACTTGCACTTAACTATAGCTTCAATGCATTCCACCTTTACAGCTTTTCTTTTCTCCTAGCAATCAACTGCAAAACTTAAAACTTGAAATTTCTTCATCTCCTCTCCGAATACTAATTTTTTCTTCCCCCAACAATCAAGATATGATGGACAAAAACATCAGCACTTATTCTTCTCCGTTGCAGATGAAATTGATAGTATGTATCACTCCACTAAGAAATATCAACTCTTTCTGCATAGCGATAGAAGAGGCTGATTTTACAAAAAGTGGAAGAGCAGCGGTTGTGACTGTATCACTCCAAAAAATACCAAAGTCCATCTTAATCGTCTTCTCTCTTGGTCCTATGAACCCGGTGGTCTTATATGATCTCACACTTTCCATCCTCGCTCTAATCACCTTCATTCGAGATAGGTTCTCTTCTTGTCTCCCCCTTGCAGCGCTGAAATTGATAGTATGTAAGATGGTGAATGGGCGAGACATAAAGCGAGTGAGCGTCCAAAGAGCGGATGGTGATGACGGAATGTGTTTATTTTAACGGAGAATGATATTTATGTTTGATTTGAATGTTTTGGATGCTATAAGTGTAATATTTAACTTTTAGGTGTTAAATATGTAATATATGAAATTTTGAGTGCTATGTATGTAAATCCCCCTTTATTTTATTATAAATTTTCTTTGAAAAAACGGCCAATTTATTTATCGCAGGCAGGCTGTAAAATACAGTTTCACTAAAAAAAATTAAAAATAGAAAAATTAATAGTCAAACAGAAATATGATAATGATCTAAAAATTAAACAAAAAAAGCCTCCAACAGTTGCACTTTAACATTAAAGTCTCCGTATAAAATGTTAAAAACACAAATAATACACGAACAAGACTTTGAAACGACAAAAATAAAAAAAAAAGCAACGCGATACAGTATATACAAAATCTACCTTTGAAGCAGAGAACAACAACAAGAGTCATTAACACTCAAAACAAAAGGAGAAAGAGTCGTTGGCAAGAGAGAGCTTAAATTTCTAATGAGAATTCATAGGAGAGCTGAAAAGAATGCTGTGAGGAGAATTCAAACCTACTTAAAGAGCAAAATTTCTGAACTGATGATGCGCGGCTATTTCCAGAGCTTAACAAACTTATCATGGCTGGCCGAAGCCACCAAGCCATTGGCATTTGATGCAGCGAGAGCAGCAATCAGCCCTTCATGTGCTGTAAGTGTCATCCTCTTGTTCTCAGCCATATCCCACAGCTCCAGAGACTGCATGCATGATGGAAGCTTTGTTGTAGTTCAGAAATGAAATATAATGAGAACTGCCATTAGCGATTCAATGTTCTACCTCACATTGAGACATTTGATGTGGCCATTGGGCTATCGTTTGGATGTCAAATTTAAAAGTGTAATTATGATGCTTTGGAAATTTAAAATTTAAGTAATTTTAGGATTAATCTGACTTTAAATTGAAATTGATTCTCAATCAGTGTTAGCCGCTACTGTAGACTATAAGGAGTCATGAATAGTTGCATGAGGCAGAAAATTTATACTTTTTTTCGTGCAATTTATCTTCCAAATTTCGACCATACGATTGCAAGTTGAATTTGTGATGGTTTCGAAAACAGTACAACTGTCAATACCTCACTCGGGGCAACTCATCTTCTTGTAAGGTGTCAGGATTGATTTTTTCTCTAATTTTGTAAACCCATTCCTTGCTTATTTCTTCTACCTAATTTGTTATACCAAGTTTATTACTATTAAAATGGATAGAAATTTTGATATGTCAAAAATCTTAATTAATGAAAAATTTTCTTTTATTTGGCTTTGCATTAGCTCTTTTTGTGGGCATGAGATTATTATGCTTTAAATATATGATGAGTTTCATTTGAGTTGAATTTGCATTTAACTGACATTTTAATATTTTGTTAATTTAATTTAAGGCTCAACTAACTTTTGATAATAATGTCCTATCTGATTAAAATAATCATTTATCATGATCATCATCAGGGTATTAAATTGATTGTTGTATTATTTATTTAGAACTTGTCAACTTTATTTGTCAATTTTAAGATCTAATTATGTCAAAGATCCTGTCAATTCTACTCCCACTAGTAGAGAATCAAATATGTAAATTAGAGCATGTAACTGTTCTTTAAGATCTTGCAATTAATTGGACTCTATCAAATAATCGTCATTAACTCTTACCGCACAACATTCTTAGATGCTAAATTTAAGTATTTGTCATTATATTGAGGCCCATGCGGGTATTTTAGAATGCTCAGATTGGACAAAATTTACTTCATGCTTTGCACAAGAATTCATTTCTATCTAATTGATTTGAATGATAATTAGCCTCGTAGTTCATGCAAGATTTATTTCAATCTAATGATTTGAGTGAGAATTTAAGTGTCTGTGTTGGATGAGAATTCAGTTTGTGATGCATATACATAAAGCTTATTCCACTTGAATATTTGCACAAATTTTAAAATATTCAAGCCGAAAGCAATGAGTGTTTTGAAAAGCATGCAAATTGCATTTAAAACTTGAGCCAACCTCTTCTATTTGCAAGCATAGAGATGTTGCAAATCTGGTGGCATTATGATGTAATCTTTGAAATTAGTTCTCAACCTACTGAATTTTGAATGTTCATTAAGTCAAACTTACACTAATTAACATGTCTTGAGCTCATTATAGATTTATTCAAGCTCTCTTGATTGCTTTCAATCATACAATTCAAACTATGTTATAATCTGATACCCATTGAGAGATTTGATTTGTGTTCATCAATAGACTATTTGGCTCACTTTGTTCATAAGTGGATTCATTAACTTGTAAAGTCTCATCTTCTTTAATTTTATGGCGATTTAAGGTCCTTTAATTACTTCAATATGAATTGAAGGGCAATCCAAATGTTGAATGAGAGATTTTATTTATGTTTGTTTACAAGCATCCAAATTCATTTTGATTTCATTCAAATTCAAATTTTGTAAGTGAATTTTTGTACCAAAATTAATGCTGTGAAAACCTAGCCGAACCAACTGATCGAACCGGGTCAATCGTGACTCGATCATAAGGCAAATTAGATCACACTGAAAAATCAAATTCACACTGAACCGGTGTAAATCGAGGAAAACTGCTGGTTCGCCTTTTGATCCAACAGACCATTCTAGATTTTAAGAAACCACTCGATTCAAGAAATTTCTCCTTACGTACTATTTTATATTTAAAATTTTTAATAAATTTTATATTAAATTTTTAATTATTTAGATTTAATTATTTTTATAATAATTTTTATAAATTCTAAAAATCTTATTTTATTAACATGAATCTAATTAAATTAAATCATAATATAACCACCATACAACCACTCAAATATTTTACAAGATTACCTTTTAAAGCTTTTTTTATACATAAAGAGTGTGACATATATTCAACCTTATGACGTAGGACTAAAGAGTGCAACTATGCTTTAATTTTGAGAACAATAAAGAACATTGAGATATAATAATATAAGAGTAAATTTTAAATTTTAAACTCTAATCTTATTATAAAATATATTTTCAATGTAAAAAAATATTTAAAAAATATATTTTATACTAATATTTTATAAATATTTTATATGTTATATTTTATGTTAGCTATATTTTATGAAGTTTTTAAAAATAATTTTTATATTTGAAATTTTATTTTTATTACAAAATATATATTTTATAATAATATTATATAAATAATTTTTATATTATATATATTTTTTATTTAAAATTTAAAATAATTTTTATATTTTTAATTTTATTATTTTTAATACAAACTATAATTTTTTATAAATTATATTCTTATTATGAATTATACTTATATTCATAAACTTAAATAAAAAATTTTATTAATTTTTTGAAATTTTTAATATACTCATCTAGATTTATAACATATATATAAACATATTTTAATGAGATTTACATCAATCTTTAAATTTATAATTACTAGAAATATTATTTACATATTTATTTGATTTATTAGATATTTATGATATATTTATATTATTAAATCATTTAATTAGATTAATATTTAATCATTTTTATATTTATCATATTATCCGGTTCAATTCTAGTCGAACCATCGAACATTAAACATCTCCTTCTTCTAATTCTATATCTAGTCCGGTTTGTACAACTTTGCACTAAATTTGAGGGAGCTTAAGTTTAGTTTGATATTATCTAAAATTTTCATTTAAGCTCAAAAATTTTATTTAACTTTGTTTATTTTTGTATCTCCTATCATTATAAATTTTAATAACATTTTGATAAATCCCATCTATAAGGGGCTGCGTGTGCTAAATGCCAAATGCTAAGCGTGACAATCAGTGTTTTGAGGCACTATATTTGAATCTTCAATGATTCGCTACATCGGCTTAGGCACAACGAAATCTTCAAATACTTGCACAACTAAATTTTTTTTTTCAATTTTAGATTAGAATTTTAAATTTAGTTGTGTTTACTAAGTTCTATGTCTTTACAAGATTTGATAGAATTTCACCTATTTTCCAACTCACAACATCATCCTCACATCGAGGACTACTTCGGGATTAATTTGACCTACCTTATACGTCTTATTACGGTTAGTGCCTTATGACACCGTGATTGAGCCTTCGCACCTACTATGCCCTATTGAGCATTAAGAGTCTTCAATCACCTGCATGAATAGCAATAAATTTTCCCATGAGACCGAATCATAATACAAGTGAGTACTTAAATTTTATAGTTTTTCCTCATGAGACTGAGTCTCGGCACAAGCGAGTACTTAATTTTTAGGTTTAAACATTATACCTTGGCGAAAATCGATGATGACATGACTAATTTGATGGCAAGGATTTGAATAGGGCTTAATTTGAATCCCACCAAATAATAAAAGATATCAACACTAAATCTTACGAAATATGAGATATCACTAGTGTATTTCCTTTATAAATGGCAAGAAAAGAGTGAGAACTTCAAATTTCATATCTTGCATCATCAATTAGGCCCTAATATAAGGATGACTCAAATGAGATTGGACTTCATCTCGGCCAAACACTTAAAAAAAAGACAAATCAGAAATACTGCACAATCTAAAATATGTTTATTTCCTTTGATTTTTACCTTATCCAACAACGATGATGTTGGCGGGTTGGGGAAATTCGACACAGGGGATTAGATAAGGCTTGTGGGCAGCTGTAAACAGGGAGACGTGAGGAGATCGGGTAATGTGGAAGCAATCAGGCAACAATTTTTTTTTTGGGAGATTTACATACATACCACATAAGTTTTATATATTTACATATAAAACACCTAAAGTTAGATATTTACGCATCTAATACTTTTCTATGCTTAAAAATGTGCATTTCACTTTTAAAGAGTGAATAAAATGATATTTTTGATGTGATTTTGAAGATTAGGATGTTATATATATATATATAAAAATTGAAATTGGTGTTAGATATATAAATACATAAGAATTGTGTGGTATGTATGTAAATCCCCCTTTTTTTTAGAGGTATTTCAGCCTGGAGGCAGAAAATAGGGAAATAATGAGAATGAAGAGTGCGGCCTGCTTGTATGCACGGGGAAAACGGGGAGTTCAGCTTTGCTGGGGTCAGCCTGAGAGAGTTATGAGGAATCGAGTGTTGGCAGCTGAGAGTGGAGATTGGGTTCGGCTTCAGTTGAAGCAGGTCGGCGGGATCGAGTAGGGTCAATGTTCAGCTGGAGCAGGTTCCTGGGAGCTGACCTGAGGAAGGAATCGGGAAAGGTTGGACGTCCGGCTTGGGCGAACTAGCAGAGACGGGGATGTGATTTTTTTGTTAGTACAATCTCAGGAGAACTGGAATGAGGCGGACAGGATAAAAGAAATAGCGGGTATGAGTTGCTGCGAATCGGGGATTCCGAGAGGGAGAATCGGGAAGTGGGGAGATTAAATGCTGTAAATGGCCCTTTATGAGGGAATTTGATATTCAAATGTGATTAGATAATATTTAGGGAAAATTCATGCACGAAATTAATTGTATGCAATATAGGTGAATTTTGATTGAATTCTGACTAGTTAAAAATTATATTCAACTGTATTTTGTTAAATATTTGATTTTCTTATTTTCGAATGAACCAATTTTCATGATATCGCATCAAAATTCATAACATCGTGTGAACTTTGTCGAAATTAATCATACAATATGGGTGTCATTCCTAGATAAACTTGATGCTCCGAATGCAACGGTGCAATTCGATTTGCGATCAGAGGTCATTTAGATGACATCGAGATCGATCGAAGCAAATTCAAGCTTAATTTGTACATGCGTATTAGAGCTTGTTTGTTTACTTTCGAATCGATTGCAAGAGATCTCATTTAATAAATTTCGACGTTCGACGACATTGGCGCAATCCATTTCATGAAAGAAGTTTGTTGGATGACGTAGAGGCATCCCGACTTTAATGTGTTTATATGTCTTATTTTCTTCATTGGATGATAATTGGATGACAAGAGATCAATTCTAGTCAATTTTGATAGTTCAGACGCATTAACGTAATCAATTTCGCAATCAGAAGACATCTCGATTGATTTTGAAGATGATCGAGGTGTTTCAACTCCAATTTGCATGAAGTCACATTTGATTTTTATTGCATGATTATGATTATGGAAGTTATTTATAAGTCAACACATTATCTATTTCTACATACTTTGTTCTTGCTAGTTACTACTATTAATTTTGGTCAAAATTTGACATGCAAGAAATCAAATATTTATGAAAATTAATTTGCTTACTAATTTTATTTCTTTTAAAGTTCTTCCTGAAATTTTCAAATAATTACAATCACTTCATCCATTAATCATATATATTACAATTGTCTATTTTTATTAAAAGAGCATAAGCTGTTGTTTGATTAGTAATTAGTAAGATATGAAACGTAAATTTTTCTTTATATAAACACAATATATATCATATTAGTCGTATTAAAAAAAAAAAATACTAGTACTGAGTAGTGTTTGGTCAATATTGATTACAAAATCATGCCAAGAGCTTGAAATGTATTCAATAATTGAGTTTTAATCAAATTGAAATCAATAAGCTTAAACTCAAGGATGACATAAGTATACATTCATACACACAAACATAAATATGCAGAATTGTTGTATTTCCACACACAAATAAATCAACCACCTACACTACTATTTTCTATACTCAATTAAGGTAAGCATGAGGTATAATATAAGTTCTATATAAATCTTTACATGCAAAAATATGTATAAAAGGAATAAAATGGGAAAAAAAAAACAAGAGATGTTCATAACATAAATTCATTGTAGGAAAGAGAAGAGGGAGAAACAAAAGCCCCAAAACGCTGCTATTTCACCACATAAGATATGAATTGAATTCTTTACAATGATATTTATATTTTCCTTTAAGAAATTAATAGGCCGAACTTCATTAGTTAAAGTAAACTTGAATTAAATCATTTTTAATTAGATTTTTACCTCATTCTAACTTGCTTCTCTAAACAAATAAAAAATGTTCCATTGGTGACGTCATCCAGCTAGATTTTTAGTTGATACACACATGTGATTAAAACATATTTCATTATTTAACTTTTTACAGGAAGCAATTCATGATAACTAAAGTTGGAAATGTTTTCTATTTACCATACGCTGCCATACCACCAAGACAAGTAGATTTAATATCATCAGATCATAATCATCTTCATCACCAATCATATTTTGGTTTAGAATTCTGATCTCCATTCATTCCTATGGACCATTGATTGAGGTATTATTAAATCTATATTGTACAAATCTTTTTAAACTAATACTATCTAATATCATAAAAAATTTAACCGAAAGTATGAATTACAAACATTTCAACAGTAGGATACTTTTATTAACTACATATGCTTAAAATCATAGCAAACGAAGTATCGAGCATCAATATGTATTCAAAAGCAACACACTGAAAAGGTAGATTACCACAACATCTAAAACACAAAGAATACAAAATACATACCTGGTAACAGCCAATGACAAGCAAAGATGGATAGGTAGGGTGGAACACACATGAATGGAACTTATTCCCGCTACAGCTCAATTCATGGACACACTCACCCTCCCTTCCAGATCCAAGCGACCATACACGGACAGAATCTTCGCTCACAGAAGCTACTAAATCTCCAGAGGGATCCCAGCAGATTGAATCGACATGTTTAGAGTGTCCCTAAACCAGGCTTACAAGTTTAGCTTACATTATATGAGAAAAATATGAAGAGTTTATAGACCAGAAGAAAGAAAGAGGAAGACATTTCATCACAAAACATTGGGACAAAGTGAAAATACTGCGTAGAAAATCCAGAAGAAAGAATAGTGAATCGGAAAAGGTACAGATTGAAGATTGTAGCTGCAGATCTGAAATCAAGCAAGACATAAAGAATGGCATTTTAACAGTTAAGTCATCAGCTGTCCAATAGTCATAATTGATGAGAATTTCTATGTATTGCATTAACTAGGAATTAAATGTTTTGATTGTCATTCATCATTTTCATGATGATAATATGGCCTTAGTAGTAGTTTGAGTTTTCAGCTGTCTAGCTATTTCAATACATAGCTACAACTTGATAATACGATGAACTTAATCATTATCCTCCCAATAGTGTTTCCTAAATTCCCAACGAATCTAGAATTTCGCTACCTGTCCTGCATCAAAAAGCAATGACATCAAAACCCGAAAATATGGACAAAATCCAACATGGTTAAAGGCGTTCTAGACAAATTAATAAGAATTAAATATGAATACCTAAAGAGTCATTTTTAATTGTCTGAATAATAATAAAACTGAAGTCAGAGAAGGCTTGACGATATAAGAAAACACAAACAAGAACATTAATTTGGTTTACAAATAAAATCAAATCACAATGCTAGATTTATAAAATGCAAGTTTACTGTCATGAAATACTCAAGATGAATACTCCTGGGTCTAAAACATTTTGCATGACAGAATTTAATGTGCAAAATTCACAAACCTGCAATGAATGAAGGCAACTCTGTGTCTCAACATCCAGAACAGCTACAATGTTCTCAGCAGCAGCTGCAAGATATCGACCTAGACGTGGTTGAAACCTCATTTGTGCAGTGCCACCCTGCAAAAAAAAATTCAATTAAACCTTAAGGTAGGTATTTATGTTCAGCTTCAAAGTCATAGGTTGAGAATGAAAGTAGAAACAGCGTCCAAACATAGAAGTTGCATGAAGAAGTTTTATGATGGTGAGTACATGAGCAATCTAACATGTTTACAAAAGTGTAAACGAAATAATGAATTTAAAGTTTAAAAAAAATTAACCTTGAAGACTCTTGCACAACTACCATTGTTAATACTCCAATAACGTATTTCCCCTTCTCCATCACATGAGCATATCAGATCCTCTTTGTTGGGATGAAAGTCCAAAGACATTACAGATGTAGAATGCCCCATAAAAGTGCGAAGAGAATACTCAGGCTGAAATTAGAGTCATCATATCAGGCATAGCGCTAAAACTGACAGAAAGTATGATAAAAAAAGTATGCTACAAATAAAAAATGCATGCTGACACTATCTTCTTCAATTTGAAGAAGGATAGCCACGGTTATCAACAGGAGGGCCTCAGATTCTCAAAAGGTAGGATATATTATTCCAAATTGGAAGTAACCTCTAATCACCTTTCCCAAAGAGAAGATGAAAAAAAATCATCATCATCAACATAGTGTTATCTCAACTATTTGTAGTTGGCTTTATGTACTCATTTTTCATCTATTTTATGGAGTATTTTATGAAGTATCATGATATAACTTAAATTGCACAAATAGTTTTGAACAGCAAAAATAAAAAACCATTGAAAATTAATGCAAAAGAGATACTAATTTTAATCCGTATTTTTATGATTAATCAACTGTAAATTACACGTGTTAACTCAAGTCAGATTCCCACCAAAATGTTTTTAAAACAAAAAACTGGGTAAACAGTATGTGGGATAGAGATGCAATTTGCGCCATTGCTTTGGGAAGAACAAACAGGGGGGATGATTCAGCTGCAGGAGACGTGAAGGATGGAGACAGAGGAAAAGGCACATGGGATGATAGGACCCACATAGCCAGGGCCACCCAAATAACTCGTGGCCATGACAACATCTCGCCAGTGTCTAAAAACCAATGACTGAATCACCAATGATAAATCTCTCTGATTGATATATGTTGACCACATATCAACTTCATAATACGACTCAACAAAGCTTCATGATGATAACAAACAATAAATATATCATGTAAATATGAGTTACATCGACAATCTCGCAATTAAAAAAAAAGAAAAAAAATGAGAAGAAAAGAAGTTTAAAAAAATAATAGTAATAAAATAAACCAAAAAAAAACTCATTCTTGCTGTCTAGAGGTTTTAATATTAATATCATTTTTTTTTAAAAAAGAGAGGCTTCGGCTAAGTAAAGAAAAGAGATGGAGGAAGCCTAAATTGCAAAATAATATATATGTATATATATATAACGGAGTGAGAACTTGTAAGAAAACCTGAATGGAAAAGGTAATTAAGACTATAAGTTATTTATATTATTAAAGAAAATATAAAAGAAGACTTAGAATATTTATATTATAAGAGTTATCTCTCATTTAGATCTAATTGAAGTAAATGTTTTATTCCCTTCTAAAATTAGAGACTTGCCATCTTCACGTGAAAATCATGTGGCTGAGTAAAAAAATATAAATATATATAATAATATTATAATGCATGTTTCCTCCATTTTTTTAATATTAAAAAAATAAATAAATAATAATAAGTGAATCTGAAGCTAGGAAGGAACACTTCAACCGAATTAAGCTTTAAAGTTTTGTTCAGATGAGCGAGGATCTCTTTTCGGTCACGAGTCCGTGCTCCAGTTATTTTTTTCCCCTTTTTTCTCTCACATCTCAGTGCTCACAACTCTCATTCGGAAAGATATAGCTCGCGACGTCCTCTTCTTTATCCCAACCTCCTCACCAGTCGTGACTTCGTTCTCTCTCTCTCTTTCTCCTTGCCCAACTTCTCTCCACCTCATCCCTCCTCCCTTTCGTAATTTTTTCTGCTTTGGACAGAACACCCAACCACAGATTTTTTTTCGCTCACCTCGCTCCAGCCAACCAGCCCGCCGCACTTCCTCCCCCCACACAGCCAAACAAGCAGCTTCCCGCTCTTGACAACAAACGACATCCTCTCCCTCTCTCAGGTTCGCAAAGCTTCAAGCCTACAGCAGCTTTCCCTCATTTTTCCATCCTCCTAGCGAAATTCTCCTTCATCTCACTTCTATTTTCAGCTTGTCGGATTAGCAAGCAAAACCTGAAACCTACCTCCTACTCTTTCACACAACCTGCACTGAGCGAGCTTTCTCACTTTCACACACTAATCACTCCCTCCACCATCTCAGCCTCATGAGAAGAGCATATCCCATCCCATTCTCTGCCTAGCTGAACGTCCAATTCCCCTTTTTTTGTACTCCCTGCAATACCACATAATAGCTCTCATGTCACCTCTTTCCTGTTTCAAATAAGCCACCGACAACATCGTCTCCTCTATTTCAGGTTTCCAACGACAATGACTCAACCTAGTTACAACCCTTCAATCTAAACCGTATCCATGCTAATCCAAGCAACACATCAGTTGTTGCCAACATCTCTACTATAACCATGCCTCTCTTTCCATCTCTTTTCAACTTGCTTTCATTCTCTTCACCATCCAAAATAACCACCGACCTCCCCCACATAGCCAATTTGAGATACTAC
The DNA here is from genome assembly GCA_021442155.1 of Cymbidium sinense. Lineage (NCBI taxonomy): Eukaryota > Viridiplantae > Streptophyta > Magnoliopsida > Asparagales > Orchidaceae > Cymbidium > Cymbidium sinense. Next base: position 159,556,090 of record CM038221.1, read on the forward strand.
ACTTTTTTTTTCTCTTATCAACATCCTACTGATCTCTCACCACATCATCCCACACATAACAAGGCATAAATGATAGAGAAAATGTCAGTCATGTTAAATATATGTTACAAATTTGATTGTGTTTGTAAAATTTCTTTGCAGGTGCCCGAAGCCCCATGCACGTTTTTTTAAGTGAGGTGGGTTTGAAGATTTATAAGAGTTGTCTCTCATTTAGATCTAATTGAAGTAAATGTTTTATTCCCTTTTAAAATTAGAGACCTACCGTCTTCAAGTGAAAATCATGTGGCTGTGTGTGTGTGTGTATATATATATATATATATATATATTATAATGCATGTTTCCTCCAATTTTTTTAATATTAAAAAAATAAATAAATAATAATAAGTGAATCTGAAGCTAGGAAGGCACACTTCAACTGAATTAAGCTTTAAATTTTTGTTCAGATGAGCAAGGATCTCTTTTCGGTCACGAGTCCGTGCTCCAATTTTTTTTCCCCTTCTTTCTCTCACATCTCAGTGCTCATAAGAGAAGCCTCACAACTCTCGTTCAGAAAGGTACAGCTCGCGGCATCCTCTTCTTTATCCCAACCTCCCTCACATGTGACTTTGTTCTCTCTCTCTTTCTCCTTGCCCGACTTCTCTCCACCTCATCCCTCCTCCTTTTCGATTTTTTTTTTTTTTTTTTGCTTTGGACAGAACACCCAACAACAGACTTTTTTCACTCTCGCTCCAGCCAACCATCCCGCCGCACTTCCTCCCCCACACACACAGCCAAATAAGCAGCTTCCCTCTCTTGACAACAAACGGCATCCTCTCCCTCTCTTAGTTTCGCATAGCTTCAAGCCTACAGCAGCAGGTTTCCCTCATTTTTCCGTCCTCCTCTGGCGAAATTCTCCTTCATCTCACTTCTATTTTCAGCTTGCCGGATTAGCAAGCAAAACCTGAAACCTACCTCCTACTCTTTCACACAACCTACACTGAGCGAGCTTTCTCACTTTCGCACACTAATCAGTCCCTCCACCATCTCAGCCTCATGAGAAGAGCATATCCCATCCCATTCTCTACCTAGCTGAATGTCCAATTCCCCTTTTTTTGTACTCCCTGCAATACCACACAATAGCTCTCATGTCAACTCTTTCCTGTTTCAAATAAGCCACTGACAACACCTTCTCCTCTATTTCAGGTTTCCAACGACAATGACTCAACTTAGTTACAACCCTTCAATCTAAATCACATCCATGCTAATCCAAGCAACACATCATTTGTTGCCAACATCTCTGCTATAACCATGCCTCTCTTTCCATCTCTTTTCCAACTTGCTTTCATTCTCTTCTCCATCCAAAATAGCCACCGACCTCCCCACATAGCCAATTTGAGATACTACACGTTTTTTTTCTCTTATCAAAATCCTACCGATCTCTCACCACATCATCCCACACACATAAGGCATAAATGATAGAGAAAATGTCAGTCATGTTAAATATATGTTACAAATTTGATTGTGTTTGTAAAATTTCTTTTGCGGTGCTCAAGCCCCATGCACGTTTTTTTAAGTGTGGTGGGTTTGAAGATTTAGGGCGTGATGTCACTTTCACCCCGTACGTCTTATTAGGCAGACAAGCCCAATACACACTCTCCCGATGGGATATTTGAGAAATTTTGCCAAACTCTGGACTTTTGCAAGACTTACATAAGACAAAAAAAATATCATATGAACTATAAATTGATAATTAACTCAAAGTGAATCATAATACAAATCTTCAAGAGCCTAAAATAAGAAAGACGATTCTTAAATATTAAGCCAAATAAGAAAAGGAAAACTTACTAAAAGTTTGACCGACACATTTAATCTACTCTCTTAATCAAGGAGTCGATGGCAAATTTTTGGATCTCACAAATTTCTGACAACTCCGTTGTGGATAGGTTTCTCGTTCCATCGTTGGGTAATCGAATCTAAGCTATAGTAGCAGTGAAGCATTATAAGTTTAAAATCTAAAGTCAATTTTGAAGTAAAATTATTTCTAAAATAAAACTTTTAATGAACTTAAATATTTTTTAAGCACAATTCTGTGTTATTTAAGTCTTCATATAGAATTTGATTTTATATTTATTATATTTGTTCTATTGTACCTCTGTATTTTTTTGAAAGTGTGGGGGTAAAGCATCTATTTTTTATTATTAATCTCCATCTTTCATTTGAACAGAGTAAGTTTTCAGAATACATCCTTCACTGTTAAGCTAGGCCACAGAGCTAACATACGTCTGGCTAATGTTGTTATTAATACTGGGGATGCTGGAGCTACCATCCAATTTGGTAGCGTGGACTTCCCAACTATTGTGGCTGCTAACCATGACTCAACTGTTCACAACCGACTTGCCCGAAGTCAAGCTCAAAGGCCTCAACTAGCTGAAATGAGTGCACAACCTGCACCTCTGCTAGTACACCAAAGAAGGTTGATTGAATATAAAAAATAAAAAAATAAAAAAAAGAAGGTTGATTGAAACTGCTATTACTGAGGCTCCAAGGAAAAGGGCCTCTGTGTTCCAAAGACTGAGACCTCCAGAAGCCCCACTAACAAAGAGAACTATTATTGGCAGAAGATTTCACTGGCTCCAGTAAATGCTACATCTTTATCAGCTGAGTCATTTGCTCTTGAAAGACATGATGCTGAGGCTTCCTCATCTGAAGATAAGCTAAATAGAAGACAGCGAAGGAGAAGGAATGTTGAGCTACAAGCTCAACAACTATTGCCTGAACCACCGATTACACAACTAGCAATGCAACTAGAAGCGAATGTTCCTACCTGTAATAAATTTGAAAATCTGATATGGGTTAAGAGGAAGAGCCCTATTGGCAAAATCTAACAATCCTTTTGGAATCAACAGTGACAAGCTCCAACTCCCCAGAAGAAGCAACATGAGACTTTATCGACACGAGTACATAGAGTCCTAAAGGTTATCAAAGAAAGGGGTCTAATGAAAAATAAGTTTCAAAAGCCAATAATTAGAGAAGCTGAGAAAGTCCCATCAAGAAATCTGTCATCACTAGTACTAACTCAAAATCAGCCAAGACAGCCTCTGCACGGTGACCATCGAAGCGTGATACTTGGACCATGTGTCCAAAAATCCTCCATTGAAAAGTTCAGGCATAAAGGACAACAAAACTGGAAACAAAAGCCTCAAGAAAAAGCAATTATGAAAAATAACAATGGCGTGACATGTGGCCTGTATTCCCGAAGATCCGCCAATAATAGAGCCCTACAGGAATAGCTCCCAAAAAAGAAAATTACCATTAATGAGTCAATGGATGGTCGACACCCTGAGAATTCTCCAGGGAATCCCATCACCAAGTAGCTCCATCTTCTCAAGAGGTAATCAACTTTGATCGAAGCCGTCTAATTGAAAAAATGTTCATGCCGCAACCTCATGAGATCCGTTGGAGATGACGCTCAGAAGTGAGGCTACAAGATGAAGATGAAGATGACGATGATGAGACCATGGGAATAGAAGTTCTCTATATGTTAGGTCAAGATAATGATCAGCCTAGTACTCGATTCTATAATCAACGTCGGCATACCATCCTACTCATTGGTCCTCCCGAAAGACGAGAAGAAGAGAGCATTTAAGTCCTTCCTCAGACAATAAGTGAAAAGAAAAAACAGAAAGAGAGGAGAATCCTGCATTTGCTGATACAACCACAATAGCCCAAGCACAAAGGCATATGCAACGCCATATGAGAGCAAAACATGAAGAGATTGCACAACTTAATACAAAGATGAACGAGATGATGACACAAATGAATTTGATAATGCATAGGAATGTTGCAGAGGGGCCAGCACTAGCGCCCGTTCCAACTGCTAATCTCATACCATTAATGCAATACCTATAAACTCATCTACAAAGGCAGCACCTCAAACTTCAGGAGCACAGAGTGCTCATAATGGGAGGAATGAAGTTAATTGGCATCCCAGCCAACCCCTCAAAATATCCGAACATATGACAACCGCTTAACTGGAGACTATTCTGAATGAGCAGATCAAAGTTATCAATGCTATAGAGCAGGCCGAAAAATTAATAAATAAAGGTCGCCCGTACCTAGCAGAGTATGACCAAGTGTCATACCCCAAAGGTTATTCAATACCGAAATTTAATACTTTTAATGGCAATGATAATCCCAGACAACACTTAGCACAATTCAAAGCGACATGTAGCAATCGGAGAAAAAATAATGTTATTTGTCGTTTGTTAGCTCATTAACTACTTTTGAATAGTATGTTGAATTGTCAAACGACTCGGTCAAGGCTTTTGTCGAGTTTGAAACTATGTTAACCAAGCGATTCGCCAACGCAGTCAAAAAGACAACTATTGTTGACCTCGCCTCAGAGAAGAAAAGAAAGGATGAGTCAGTAACTAAATATATTACACGCTGACATAATATGAGGATGAGGTGTGAAAAACAACTGGAGGAAGAGCATGCAATCTAATTGTTGATGAGAAATATCGATGATAAGATGGCAACGTATATTTGCATGGCTTCCATCACTACTTTTCAAAAGTCACTCGATCCGATAGCAAAATTAAAATAGTTAAATTTTTCAAAGTCTGTGAGTCAATCAGATAAAGTAAAAAGGAGTGAGCCTTCATACTCAAAAAAGAGTAGATCTCACACTGCTTCTTACAGCATGGTAAAAGAAAACAAATAGTCTATAATATCGATAAAAGAAAACAACCTATTTATGTTGAAGAAAAAGTCAAACAACCAATCAATCCTTAGCCCAAGCTTATCCTTGGAGGCAACGATAAACCTCAAAACTTCTCAAGTGGGAGAGAGCGCCCAAGGCAGTCAATGAGAGATATGAAACGGATACAACCATCTCTCAAAGAAAAATGAACAAAGAATATTCTTTTAAGAGAGAAAATGTGATCAAATTATTCTGCTAAGCTCTTAAGGCAGGGATGGAAGTACAAAAATGCAAAAGGCCAGAAGAATCAAATCAAAATGATAATCCAAATTATTGCCCATATCATCGAGTAGTTAGCCACCCAATTGAGGATTGTTATGTATTCAAATACTGGTTGGAAAGAAAATATAGGAGAGATGAATTCACACTGTCCAATAATGTCCTTATTCACCAAAAGATAGAATTTGCAATGGTGATCACGTCCTCTTTCGTGCCGCCAATTAGAAATAGCGTGAAAGAAAAGGCAGTACAAGAAAAACACTGGGAGACTGCAGTCTCCAAGAAAACTATCAAAATGTTGAAGCAGCTAGAAGGTGTTCCCGGCATCGAGTGGAAATCACCACTTGAGCCAATGCTGGAGTCGAAAGGAATGCTTGAAGCGAGAATCTCAGCTTCTCAATGGCGTTTTAATCATAGTACTCTATCGTAGTATAAGGAAGAGTCTACCAAGCATAAACCACGTACATCAAAGAAGTTGAGTAATAAGAAGAAGAAGATTAAGAAGAAAACTATAGTTCAAAAGATCATTAACAACCTTGAAGAATATCATCAACCAATAAGACGACTATCAAGCTTGTTGACTTCATGTCTGGACTCCAAACTATTAAACCAAATCAAAAAGATGATAAATCACTTCTTAGAGAAACGTGTCGAGTTATTTCAATGTCATCAAGCACTTCTCGACGGAACTCGTGCCCTTATGATATTTATTGTCAAACAGTCCCAATATATGCAGAATGTTCGAATAAACTCAAAGGGTTTACTTCAACTAAAAGAAGAATGACTGAAAATGCAGCACCCAAGTTTTTCTTGATGGCAATATAGACAGATGATAGTTCGGAGGAAAATTTATACTTTCCCATCATCAATGAAGCGTGGAGGCTAAGTTTCGGAAGATTTAGGAGTAAATGTTGATCTTGAAGGATTGCCTCTTGAAGAGTCCCAGCCCGCAACTAAGTGTGTCAAGGAAATTAATGGCGGCTTTGGTGCACAAGGGTTTGGGTGGGCAAGGTGCCCAAAAATCATTTCTTGAAGAGCTAAGAGAGAAAAGAATTCTCCCCTTAATTCCTTTCTTTGAAGCAATTTATGATAATGAATCTTGATCGACCCAACAAGTCATTAACCTCTTGGTGAAACGCGATGAACGATCTCTTGACATTATGGGGATAATAATGATTCAATGTGAAGGACAAAAAAATCTGGATCTTTATTTTTGGCAACAGAAGCTCTAAATTTCATGGTAATGAAGGATACTTTATTTTGGGCTTTATTGGGGCTCCACGGCTCCATGAATGATGGAATGATTCCTCCACCGCTCCACATGGTGCATAAAATACTTAAAGAATAGAGAAGAGCACGTGAATCCTGGCAACCTTCAACTGTTTGCTATCCATGAGGCAAAGATCTATGAAGATGCCAAATATTTTCTCCAAAAAATCCTAAACCTCAACAGTCAACACCATCCATCTCAAAGACTACAAAACAACTGAATGAAGAGAAAGAAGATATGAAACAAAAAGGAAGAAAGAAGACAATATCAATTCTTCCTAAACAGTTGAAATACCATCCAAGCTAAAGAGGTAAGTTCCTCACTTGGGTAGTGATACAGAAGAAGAGCATAAAATTATTGCCAAGCCCAAGGAGACTTGTGAATCTTCTAAGAAAGGAAAGGAGAAAATAGAATATTCTAATTCAGATTATGAGTTTGAATCCATCTATAAAGGTCAGGTGCAATATACCTCTACAATAAGAGAGGCAAGCTTACTATTATCAAAAGATTCACTTGTGATCACATCAGTTCCTTCTCAGTACTTCAAAGAAATCACTCCACGTGAAATCCACATTGTTGAGGAGTTGAAAACCTCTTATGTACCTCAATAACAAAAAGGAAGAAAGAAGACAATATCAATTCTTCCTAAACAGTTGAAATACCATCCAAGCTAAAGAGGTAAGTTCCTCACTTGGGTAGTGATACAGAAGAAGAGCATAAAATTATTGCCAAGCCCAAGGAGACTTGTGAATCTTCTAAGAAAGGAAAGGAGAAAATAGAATATTCTAATTCAGATTATGAGTTTGAATCCATCTATAAAGGTCAGGTGCAATATACCTCTACAATAAGAGAGGCAAGCTTACTATTATCAAAAGATTCACTTGTGATCACATCAGTTCCTTCTCAGTACTTCAAAGAAATCACTCCACGTGAAATCCACATTGTTGAGGAGTTGAAAACCTCTTATGTACCTCATTTGTCAGATAGTGATAAACCTGGAACCTCATTCTACAAGTCCGAAGAGTGGTATCATTAAGATTTTGATTGGCTTATGTAATTTGATGAATCCGATAATATGGTTCCCACAAGAATGCTAAAATATTACCCTTTAAAGAATCGAAGAATGATGCACAAATTGGGGATTGATGTCAGAACAGACAAGTGGCGAGCCCACTTCTTTGACACTCTTTGGGTCTAAAGAGTCCACAGGCCTCATGAAAAAGTGATAACTTCACTACTAAAGGCCTTGGATATGTCCGACATAAACACCGTCAAAGAAGAATCTATTACGTGGTAGCAAAAGAAGAGATTGAGACTAGGACTGAAAATGAAGATGATTTTTTTGAAGTCAATCTCACAAATGACGGGGAGGTAGAAACTAGGCATGCACTTGATGAACTCGAAGATGGTGGACAGACAGCTACTATGGATGAGCTGAAAAAAATGAACTTGGGAATAGAATGATCCCAGTCAACTTTTTGATCTTGATGAGAAGGTTGAAGAACTATGTGAATTTAGCTTTGCATATTACGAAAATGTCGCTTATCCCGATGTGACATTCATTAATTAAACTAGATGCAACACCAGTTAAATAAACTCCTAGGCGAATGAGATTGGAAATTGAAGAACAGGTGATTATAGAAACTAAAAAACTCATCGAAGAAGACTTCATCCGGGAGAAGAAATATATAGATTGGATAGCCAACATTGTCCCAATCAGAATGAAGAATGATCAAATCCATATCTACATTAACTTTCGGGATCTAAATAAAGCTTGCCCAAAAGATAACTTTCTAGTTCTAATATCAGAACTGTTGATGGACAACGCCTCCATTTATGACATTTTTATTCAAGGACGGATCATCAGGATATAATCAAATCAAGATGGAAGATGAGAAACACACATCATTCAGAATGTCAATCGACATTTATTATTATACAGTCATGCCATTTGGTTTGAAAAATACAGGAGCCACGTACCAAGAGCCATGACTCATATATTTGATAAGTTGATTCATCAGAAAGTGGAATGTTATGTCGATAGCCTCGTCATTAAAAGCGTGGACTACAAAGATCATCTTGATGATCTAAGGATTGTATTTGAGAGGATTAAAAAATATAATTTCAAGATGAATTCCCTCAAATATGCATTTGGAGTCTCACTTAGAAAATTCATTGGCTACATTATACGTCATAGAGAAATTGATATTGATTCTACAAAAATTAAAGCAATTATTGAGATGCCACTGCCGAAGAGTTTGCGTCAGCTCCACTTGTTACAAGGACAACTCACGTTTATTCGATGTTTTATATTAAATCTATCCGGCAGATGCCAACCCTTTTCAAAATTGATAAAGAAGAATGCTTCATTCAAATGAGATAAGGAATGTTAAGAAGCCTTTAACAGCATCAAGAAATACCTATTAAATTCACCAATCCTTACAGCACCAATGCCAAGAAAGCCCCTTATTTTGTATACAGTTGCACTAGAAGAATCCCTCGGAGCGTTGTTGGCACAACATAATGAAGAAAATAAGGAGAACACTCTTTATTATATAAGTCAAAGGTTAATAGGAGCGGAAGCAAGATATTCTTCAATTGAGAGACATTGTCTTGTACTAATCTTCGTTGTTTAGAAGCTCAGATATTATATGTTGTCGCACAAGATAACACTCATCTCAAAAAATCGACCCACTGAAGTTCTTGATAACAAGACCAGGTTGACAGGTCATTTGGCACGATAGGCGGTGCTCCTATTACAATTTGATATTACATATGTACCTCGGAAAGCTGTAAATAGGTAGATACTAGTAGATTTTCTTGCAGCGCATCATATCCCAACAAATTCAGCACTTAACGATGATTTACATGATGAACAAATTATGCTTATCTATGAAAGAGAAATTACAGATCTGGAAAATGTACTGCAATGGATCATTATCTATTAAGCCTGCTCAACCCCCGAATTTATCAAAATCAAGAGATGGTGTTGGCCTCGTCTTCATAACACTAGAAGGAGGAATAATGAAACACTTGTATGGATAGATTGAACCCCGAACTAATAATGAAACCGAGTATGAAGCATTAATAACAGGCCTTGAAGAAGCCATTGCCATTGATATAAAGAATTTTTTGGAGATTCTCAATTGATTATCAATCAAATCTTGGGTGTTTATAAGATCAAAAGCTTAAGTTGGCCTATTATCACAAACGAGTGCTCAAATTGATGAAAGAAATTTCGAATATCACACTAACCCGAGTCTCTCTATCGGAGAATAAAAAGGCAGATTGCCTAGCGAAGTTGGCTAAGGAAATGACTAGCATGAATGAAGACTATGTGAAAATTAATGTCTTCACTCGTCAAGCTTCACAACCTACAAACCCATACTCCCCGTAGGAAGAGGGGTCGTTAAGCGTAAGTCAGCAGGATGTAACTTCAGTTCATCCTCACACTCCATCACAAGAACGAGAGAAATCAACTCAAGAGAATTCTAAGTTAGAGTTTTCAAAAATACAACAAAAAGCCTTAACGGTGAAAGTATATGATGATTGGAGGCAACCATTCATCGACTACTTTAAAGAAAGAAAGTTACCTAACGGTAGATCATTTGCCTCACAAATGGAGAAAAGGATCCTACGTTATGCATATGTTAATGACACGCTATACCGTAAATCTTTCGAACATATGTGGTTACGCTGTTTGATACTGGATGAAACTACCAAAGTAATAATTGAAATTCATGAAGGGCTTTGCGGTGCCCATCAGTCAAGTCCTAAGATGGTAACTAAAATCTCATAGGATATTATTGGCCATCGATGGTGAAAGATTGTATTAATCATGCTAAAAGGTGCCACGAATGTCAGGTCCATAGTAACATCATTCATCAACCTTCAAATTTGCTACATCCAACGATAGCATCTTGGCCGTTTGAATGTTAGGGAACGAATATAATTAGCGATTGATCCGCCATCATCAGTCGACCACCGCTTCATCCTAACAGCAATTGATTATTTCTCTAAATGGGCTGAAGTTGCTTCATTCAAAGAAGTCACTGCAGAGCGCGTCGTCAACTTCTTCACCAAAAATATTGTCTATAGATTCGATGTGTCACATCGAATTATTTTTTATAATGGCTCAGTCTTCAAGAATGTAAAGATTTATAAGTTCGCTGATCAACATAAAATTAATTGACGATATTCATCAATCTATAATCCGAGAGCTAATGATTTGGTAGAAGCATTCAATAAGACTTTGGTGAAGCTACTCAAGAAGATTCTTACAAAGAATAAAAAAGAAAGGCACACTAAAATAATAGAAGCGTTGTGGACACATATAACCACTTACAAGACGCCAACAAAGGCCACTCTTTATGCTCTAATGTTTGGAATTGATGTTGTTTTACCACTAGAACTCGAGCTACCATCACTTCAAGTGGCTATCCAATTCAATCTCACTAAGATAAGAACACTCGCCTGTGAATGGAAGAGTTGGATGAGCTTGATGGAGTTAGACTCCAAGCCCAACAAGTTTAGAAATGTATCAAGCGAGGATGTCCAAAGCATTTAACAGCTCAATCGAACACTCCAGAAAAGTGAATTGGTTCTGGTGTTGAGAAAGTCAATTATCCCTCATCGCAAGATCGACGGTAAATTCGAAGCAAACTGGAAAGGTCCCTACGTCATAGAGAAGGTGTATGAAGGAGGATCCTACCAATTAATTGACACAAACGACTAACGACCAATGCCGCCAAACAACAATCGCTATCTCTAGAAATATCACACCTGACTGCAAATGAATATATACATAAATGAATCTTATACTAGTAAGAGCTTTCATGTCAAATACCTCATAAAATGAGAATGTATTTTCAAGTTACTGCGAAAACCCCAATTAGATAGAGGGCATTTTTATATATTTATCTAAATCGATATTGTGCTTCAAGCAGAGATCCTTAGATAAATCTATACATGATGATCATAATAAATTATGTTTATTTATATTAAAGAAATTTAAGCCTTGTAATATATTCATGAACTAGTCCACAATCCCTCTATTAGACTGGGCATTTTTATATATTTATCTAAGTCGATATCATGCTTTAAGCCGAGATCCTTAGATAGATACATATTATAATTGAAAATATATCACGTCTAGTTTGCATTAAAAGGAATCAAACTTTGTAATATATCTTAAAACTAGTCTGCAATCCCCTTATTAGACAAGAGGCATTTTTTAAAATTTTTATAATCAATGTTGTTCAATCCTCTCCTATGAAATAGGAGATCTTGTATATATATATATATATATATATATATTCAAGTTGACATCGAGCTTTATGAAATTCCTAAATATATCTATAACTGTTATTGTTTAAGTTATATGCTCTTGTAAGAACAAAAAATTTAGTTCTATGCATAAAAAAGACAGCTCTAAATATCAAAGTTTGTCTCCAAGATTCATCAAATTTTAAAGATAAGTTAGAAGAACTCTCAATTCCGAAAGTTTCAATCAATTAAATTAGAAAAACATCAACCTCTACATATTCAAGCCTAGGACTCAAACGGGTTCTAAAAGTCAAACTCACAAGCCCATAAATGATTGAATTGCTGACACTCCCCTCACTCAACAAATCGCAAGAAAGGGCTGTAGTGAAAGAGTCTCTGTTCGTTAGTCTGATGAACAAACCACCAATCCATCACAACTTAAGTCGAAGACTCGAGTAAATTCAAGCACACAAATTGTCGAATCTCTGACGCTCTCCTCACTCAACAAGCCATAAGAAAAAACCATAGTGAAAGAGCTCATACTCGTCAGTCCAATGATAATAACTATTTAATCCCAAACCAAATTCAACTTTGTGATTACAAGCAACTAGAATACAATAGATCTTTCAACTTGATCAATAAGCCAAGACAATCTAAGGAGACAAATCTTAATTCAAAGCAACCTCAGATCAATCTCTATATTGCTTGTGAGGTGATATTTTAATCTCTTTTTGAATGATCTGGTTAGGTATAAAACACATATCAAAGCCAATTTTCTCATCAAGTCCGCCAAAGTAGAAAGCACGGGACCGAGGAAGCAATTTCATAGTTCATACAAAGTTAATAGCTGGAGCAAAGAGATTTTGTAGTTATTCAGTCCGTTAGAGCACTCATGGTTGGATTGATAACCCTAACATTGTAGATCTAATATAAGCCCGAAGGCTAGATCATCGGTATGCATACTTCAATGAGTCTGTTAAAGCAGGAAGCACAAGACTGAGGACATACATACACTCATTGACAAGTATGGACAAATCAGGTCAATCCTTCATCAAGTCTGTTGAGCACAAAATTAGGACAGAAGTTTTCTAAATCTTAAACAAATAAGATTAATTTGTCATTAAGCCCGTTAAAGCATCAAACTAAGGTAGAAGATAATATTTCATTTTTCTGACAAGTCCATGAAACAATCTCGGAAAGCCAATTAATCAAATCCCAATGCAAAGACAAAAAAAAATTCACCAAAATATCAAAATAAAGTCTCTAGTAAGTTCTCCATAGCATAAGAGGCTAAAACTAAAGACGTGACTATCTCTGACAAATGATTTTGACAACTTCTGATGAATCTCAACCAAGTTCATTTGAGCAATAGAGTGAGTAGACAGTAGTGTTTGTCTACTCAATTAGCTCCTAATACTTAAGTCCAAAGATTATGTATTTATGACCCTATGTTTTGTTTGTACACAATCATTTGTCTCAAGTGATATTCATAAACATTCATACAATGCCTAAAAGAAATAATATTGGCATAAAAACATGGTGATGAGGGATAACAAAGATTACATCAAAAGTAAAGTAGTACAATCACAAAAGCTACATCAAAAGAAAATACAAAAAGGTACATCAAGGTAGTCGGCTCTGCAACTCTTCGAGTTGTGTAGTAATAGTGGAAAGTGTCTAGTACTCTGCTTCAACAACCTGAAGCTCATCTACAGCTCGAGCTAGTCTGCGGATCTATTATAGCATGTCGATCGATCTCAGCTCCCTCCCAAGCTTCGGGCTTCTATATCTGCCGCAGAATTGTCTTGTAGGATAACAAGCTAGTGAACTCCTTCCAAAGACTCTTCAACTTGACGGTGAGTTTATCTATCTCACCCCCAATATCAATAGATCTTTGGCGGAGCCACCTCAAAGCCTCTAAACTCTTCTCAAACTCATCAGAACTATAAGTCGACCTCAATTAGAACTCTAGCGCTGGCTCAGTGATGCTCGATAAGCGGAAAGAGACTTCATTTTGGGATTATGAACTCAACCTCTCGGCATAACAACTCCCAAATATCTAAGCGTATCCCAACTCCTAATATCTAAGCCACCTCAAAGCCTCTAAACTCTTCTCAAACTCATCGTAAACTATAAGTCAGCAGCCTCCCGTCGAACTCTGGTCCGCGCAAAGGAAAGAGTTCATTTGCCAGATTATGAACTCAACCTCTTGGCATAGCAACTCCCAATATCTAAGCGTATCCTCCTCTAATCCAATACGAGCCAAAAGATCTAATGTGTCATTGACATATGGAATGAAGCGATCCAGTGACTGGTGATCCAGGAGTTAGCCTAGAAATCACATCCCGTAAGAACTTAAGGCTGTTTATCTTGCATGTATAAGATAAACAATCATAAACATATCATAAGCTCCAGATCCTCGTAATCGTGACATGCAAGATAAACAGCCTTTTTTATAATAAAAAAGGTTGTTTATCTTGCATGTCATGTTTACGAGGATCTGGAGCTGAAGAGTGTCTATGATATGTTTCTGATTGATAATCTACTCCCTCAGGCACTGCACAAAGGAAACATAAATTCATCAATATTATCTTCAAAGTGAAATAATGCACTATAAATGTAAGAATTTAGAGTGATTAAAGAAGTAAGGTATACCTAAGCTGGGCATCTCAATTGCGACACGAAAATCCTCGAATGAAGGAGTAGATTATCAATCAGAAATATCAAAAGGGTCAGCGGAATAAGAGCAGAAGTATCAAAACTCTCACTATGTACTGGATCTCTCATCTCTGATGTTTCTCCAGGCCAAAAAGTAGAGGTGAAGCCCATTGAAGAAGGTACATCGGTTGGAGGCGTCGTAACTATTGGAGAAAAAATATCTCTAGAAAGTGTTGAACTGACTGATCACAAAATTCTCAGAAGTGGTAGGATCAACATCAACTGACATCCTAGGCTCAAAAGCAACTTCCTCAGGAGTTAGAAGTTGCCTTAGACCTAGGCTTGCAGACCAATCTGCTGAAGCTCAAAGAGGCTCCATTTGATGAAGTCAGCTACGTTGACTAGAGGGAGTCCCTTCAGCACCACCAGGAGAAGGCTCACAAACTCGTACTCGAGGGAGAGAAGTATCCTCCCTTGTCACAGTTTGAGTATCCCCTCCACCTATCATACAAAAAAAAAGGGAGAGAGCGAAGAAAGTCAATGATTAGACAATAATGAGTAAAATAAATGTAAAGTTGTTGAAGAACAATACCTCTATTGCTCTCAGTACCGCAACAAACTCTTTGACCTCGTGGGACTCCCAATAATCTCACCTGGCATTCATACTTTCGAGAATCACATTCTAATAAAGGAGCAAAAGATAATCTTACCCAAGTTAGGCGCATATAACTAATTCCAATATGATTGTTGTAAGGAGCCAAGCAGAATCGTGAGCCTGTGCCCAACCTCAATAAACGTGCCCACATCATGGAAACTGCATACAATCATGCCTCTATGGGCACTAAATCAATCTGTCGAGCATCAACTACTCCTTGAATGAATGGTTTTCCATCATAAACAGTTGCTTAAGAATATCCAAATTGACGAGCTGCTCGATTAGGTTAGTATCCCTCCAAAATAATTGAACGGCCAAAACGGTAACATAGTCAACCAGGTCGCAAACTGATGAAATATTCAACCACTTTAATAGTTTTCCTACCATGAATCAATGTATATCTTCCTCTTCGATCAAGTGCATCAATAATCTCCACCTCTCAGATCAAATGGGAGTCCAACTACTTCAGGTTGATGAATTAAAGAGAAACGATCTACAACTAGATGTGGAGCAAAGAAAAAGAGACGTCCAAGGTAGATGATGCTTGCGATAATTGGATGATAGTGGGATGTCCGTTATCCAAGAAATAAGTAAGACACTCCAAGCAAGTGAAAGCTCCATGAACATGTAGGTGAATCCAGACGTATACATATTGCCAAGGTAAAGCTAGTTCTCGTGATTCATAAGAGTTATTTCAGAAATTACCTTCAAAACTCTAAATATCCTAGCTTGCACTACCGGAGCTAGAGACAGTCGCTCACCTTGAGAAATCCGACTAGCTGCTAAGAGGACACTAGACCGTAGAGATCATTCTCTAACAAGAAGTACAAAAATATAAAGCCAAGTAGCTAAGAAGTCCGCACAAAATAAATCTTCATTTATACCGGATTTTGCTAGGTACGAATACCCATGTGGTAAAGTCAGCTCGACAGTGGACTCAGATAAATGTTGATCATATTGCAAGCCGTGGTCAAAGGGATCATTCAATGATGCAGTCGGGTGAGACAAGCTATCTTCTTGAAGAAAGCTCTGAATCCAAGCATATATGGGAATAATATCCCTTGATTGCATGGACATGCCCGTTGCCTTGTATGTTCGATGATACTGAATCAAAAGCTCATGATAAATAGATAGTAAAATCATCTCTCCTCGACAATTTCCATCAAAAGAGACAGTCTACGAAAAAACTCTTCATCAAAAGGAATACATTCTTTGTAACGATGACCAAAGATAAGCAATCCTGACATAGCTTGCAAATCCCATAATGTAATGATCAATTCTTCAGGGACCAATCCAACATGTATTGCTACCAGAGTCCCAGAACACAATCACCCCTCGTGCCCATAAAAGGGGAATACTTGCAAAGTCAAATATAAAAGCATACACTGCTGCATAAACTCCTGTTGTTTGTAAAGTGTGCTTATACTTTTGTAAGACATACATGGCCCATGTCACATATCCTTGCGGAAGGGTAGGAAGCTTTCCAATAGGAGAATCTTGAGGCCACTCTAATGAGCTCGACTACAATTGGCGATGACTTAGCAGTTTTTGATTGTCTAATTTCTGTAGTGGTATCAGCAGCTGGCTGCAAGATATCACAGATCTCATAGCTAATATGATCAACAGTGCTATCCAAGAGATTATATTCTCCGCAGTTTAGTTTGATAGCAGTCACCCATTCTACCAGATCATCAAATATAGAAGCCTCGAGTGTGCAATCTAAAAACATCGACGAACGCACAAAGAAATTATTGTAGAAGTCATGTCCCTGCAGCACCTCTGCATGCTGCTCAAGCCTATCCTCAATTCCAACAATCCCTTGAGGGTTGTGACTATCAATAGCATCCTCGTTAGGCTCTCTAGCTAACATACCTATAGGCCTCCTCCAGTTGAACATTTTCTTTACAGAAACTACAACACAAATATAAAATGCCAAGAAAATTATGAAGGTGAAATTCAGTTGAAATACAACACTAAAGAAACTTGACAAAATAGTATCGTGTTCATATAAATTAAGATCGAGTCGATTATTTGCGTTAACATCCATAATTACTTCCAAACACTTACAAGGTGAAAGTATCAGTGCAATGTTAAAATAAAAAAATTTTGAAGAACGATAGAGTCAACTAGTTTGGAACAAATATGGACGCTCCAAGCATTCTATATTTGTTAGGGGGCATTTGTTAACCCACATATCATCTTCATAACACGACTCAACAAAGCTTCATGATGATAACAAACAATAAATATATCATGTAAATATGAGTTACATCGACAATCTCGCAATTAAAAAAAGAAAAAAAATGAGAAGAAAAGAAGTTTAAAAAAAAACCTCTAATGTTGTCAAATATGGCACCAGATGATATACAAATCTCTTAGAAATTTATGATGAAAGAAAATTAATGAGATCAATAATTAACACAAAAAAAGATAAATAAGTATATATATTTTTTTATAAGAGTACAATCTTGATTATCAATAATAATGAGAAGTTAGAGTGCAAGGATTTGTACACATGTTGAAAATGCAAATTGGAGTTCGGTTAAATTAAGTTAAAATTAAGCCAAAAAAAATTATTAGTGTAAAAATAATTAAATATTTAGTATATATTTTAGCATGTATACATAATTAACTTTAAAAGAAAAGAGAGGAAGGGAATGGACTAAGTATGAGTTATTTAAAAAAAAACTCATTCTTGTCGTCTAGAGGTTTTATTAATATCATTTAAAAAAAAGGCTTCGACCAAGTAAACAAAAGAGAGAGGAAGCCTAAATTGCAAAATTATATATATATATATATAAAGGAGTGAGAACTTGTAAGGAAACCTGAATGGAAAAGGTAATTAAGACTATAAGTTATTTATATCATTAAAGAAAATATATAAGAAGACTTAGAATATTTATATTATAAGAGTTATCTCGCATTTAGATCTAATTGAAGTAAATGTTTTATTCCCTTTTAAAATTAGAGACCTACCATCTTCACGTGAAAATCATGTGGCTGTGCAAATATATATATATATATATAATAATAATAAATTATATCTTTTAGCAATCCTTTCGGCATGCCATGCT
The DNA here is from genome assembly GCA_021442155.1 of Cymbidium sinense. Taxonomy (NCBI): domain Eukaryota; kingdom Viridiplantae; phylum Streptophyta; class Magnoliopsida; order Asparagales; family Orchidaceae; genus Cymbidium; species Cymbidium sinense. The sequence goes on from CM038221.1 coordinate 159,573,972, forward strand.
GTATTTATTGTGCATGTTTCCTCCATTTTTTTTAATATTAAAAAAAATAATAATAATAATAATAATAATAATAATAATAATAAATGAATCTGAAGCTAAAAGGAACACTTCAACTGAATTAAGCTTTAAATTTTTGTTCAGATGAAGGAGGAGGATCTCTTTTCGATCACGAGTCTGTGCTCCAATTTTTTTCCTTCTTTCTCTCATATCTTAGTGCTCACAAGAGAAGCCTCACAACTCTCTTTCGGAAAGGTACAGCTCGCGGCGTCCTCTTCTTTATCCCGACCTACCTCACCGACCACGACTTCGTTCTCACTCTCTCTCTCTCTCTCCCTGCCCGACTTCTCTCCACCTCATCCCTCCTCCCTTTGATTTTTTTTTCTGCTCTGGACCGAACACCCAGCCGCAGATTTTTTTTCGCTCACCTCACTCCAGCCAACCAGCCTGCCGCACTTCCTCCCCAACACACACAGCCAAACGAGCAGCTTCCCTCTCTTGACAGCAAACAACATCCTCTCCTCTCTCAAGTTCGCATAGCTTCAAGCCTACAGCAATCGATTTTCCTCATTTTTCCATCCTCCTACAGGCCGAAACTCTCCTTCATCTCACTTCTATTTTCAGCTTGTCAAATTAGCAAGCAAAACCTGAAACCTACCTCCTACTCTTTCACACAACCTGCACTTCCCACTTCGCACACTAATCAATCCCTCCACCATCTTAGCCTCTTGAGAAGAGCATATCCCATCCCATTATCTACCTAGCTGAACTTCCAATTCCCCCCTTTTTTTTACTCCATGCAATACTACACAATAGCTCTCATGTCACCTCTTTCCTGTTTCCAATAAGCCGCCAACATCATTTGTTGCCAACATCTCCTCTGCTCTAACCATCCCTCTCTTTCCATCTCTTTTCCAACTTGCTTTCATTCTCTTCTCCATCCAAAATAGCCACCGACCTCCCCACATAGCCAATTTGAGATACTACACTTTTTTTTCTTTTATCAAAATCCTACCGATCTCTCACCACATCATCCCACACATAACAAGGCATAAATGACAGAGAACATGCTAGTCATGTTAAATATATGTTAGAAATTTGGTTGTGTTTGTAAAATTTCTTTGTAGGTACCCAAAGCCACATGCACGCCTTTTTTAAGCATGATGGGTTTGAAGATTTAGGCTATGGTGTCACTTGGCCGTGCCTCTTTTTTAGGCGTGGCAAATAAACCCACACCGAGAGCTACTGAACGACGCCGGGATATTTTTTGCCAAACTCTGAACTTTTACAGGACTTAAATAAGATCAAAAAAATATCATATGAACTTTAAATTGATAATTAACTCAAAGTGAATCATAATACAAATCTTCAAGAGCCTAAAATAAGAAAGAAAATTCTTAAATATTAAGCCAAATAAAAAATTTAAAAAAAAGAGAACTTACTAAAAGTTTGACCAACATTTAATCTACTCTCTTAATCGAGGGGTCAGTGGCAAATTTTTGGTGCCCACAATATACAACAACAACAACAAGCCATTCTCCCACTATGTGGGGTCGAGTCCATGAATCCTTCTTCTCCATTGTGTCCAGTTGTGCATCAAATTCTCATTAATTCAAATATACTAAGGTCATTTTTTATACATCTTAACAAAGTATTTTTAGGTCTATCTTTCTTAACATAAAGAATCTAACATCTACTCTCTCTGCGGTCATCGGACGAAGCTTTATGTGGCCAAACCATCTATAAGGTGATCTCTCTATCTCCATTTACTCAACTTTTTTCAACATACTCATTTCACATTTTATCTCTAAGAGTAAAGCCACTCATCCACCTGAGCATCCTCATCTCTACAACACTTAACTTAGAGTGCCTTTGGGACAACATCCTCATCCACCTGAGCAACGCAGCTTCGTTTGGCTATAGCTTTTTGGCCTTTTCTTCAACCAATTTAATTTCTTGAATACATAAAATATTTATCTTCTTATAAACTATAATATCTATTAATTCTATTAATTTACCTATAAGAGTACTTATATTTCAAGTTCATAACCTAATAGCGGTATTTGCGCTTTCCTTGTATTTAAGTCATAAACTTAAGGAGACGCTTAGCATTAACACAATGTTTTAAAGAATTCATGTCGTGTTTATTTCGACAAGTTTTACGCTAATTGTCGACTGACTATCGCAACCCTCCATTTTTCATATCCGGGACTTGGGACGCAGCAAGTGTTCTCTCTGATTGGATATAACGTGGCTATAATGGCAAGTAGTCTTAAAATCCAATTGCTTAGATGGAAAAAATGTCAAAAAAAAAAAAAATGATTGATAACTGGATTTTGATCTCAGTTGGTGGAACTCAAATAGATAAACTATTAGCATCAAATAAATATCTTAGGTGGAAGAAATAAATAGGGGACATCTAAAGCTAACTCCGGATAATTAGAATAGTGCCAATAATGATAATGACAATGATAATGGTGATGATGATGAGGACTGAAAAAGAGAAATTACTTTCTACATTAAAAACCTTGAGTTTGGCAAACAAAATAGTTGAGTACAATATTAAATTGTGCAAAATAAGTACAGTTACATGAATCATCAACTAGCACCAAAACAAGAATGAGATTAACTTACATTATCAGCATCCCAAACCCTAACAGTTTTGTCAAAAGAAGAAGTGGCCAATCGTGGCATGCTTGGGCTAAACCTAACATCAGTAATTAGAAAAGTGTGCTCTTCCAATGTTGATTTTGGCTTCAAATTATCCGTGTACCACAGAACCGCCTGCATTGCAGAATCAGTATAAGCATAATGATTTAGCAAAACGACTTCAGAGGTAATAGAAACAAAGGAACAACAGAACCAAAGTTAAATGCATAAATAACATGAGAACAACCTTTTTGTCATGACCACCTGTAGCAAGAAGCTTTCCATCTGAAGAGAAGTGGCAGCAGACAACCTTACTTGAACTTGCTCGAGTAGATCCAATTTCATTAAAAGTAAAACCTGTAAATCCCAGATCAAAAAACAAGTTGATGGAAAAGTAAGCTTTTTGGCTATCAGTACAATACAAACTATTTCAAACAAATAATGATTCTAATTATCATAAACACTACTGCTATTACCATCATCAATGTTGGCATTATTGTTGTTGTTATTATTATTACTACAACAAGTATTCTCAATGTTACAAACATACCTTCTGTCACATCCATACAACGACCTACAGCATCTCTGGGATCTGTATCATCATGAGAAAGAAACGATTCAACATTATCATCCAGTGATCCATCTTCCACAAAACGATCCACGTCAGCTTGTACTTTGTTATCCCACTGCCTCAACAAACATTTTGGACATTAAAATTACTTTTTGTACGTGAATTTATTATAGCCAAGCGAGTGTTAATTACCAGCTGATTTGATGGAGAAGTTCCTGCGGCATCAGAGCTAAACATCATGAGAGGCTTGTTTGAATTCATAGACATCACATCACCAGGAGTGTGAGTGGAGGGCGTTGATGGTGCTGAGCTTGGAGAGGGACCAGCAGTATTAGCGGTTCCTGAACTATTGGCTGGACCAGATGATGAAACTGGTGGCTGTTTCCTCTTACGAATTGTTTGGTTCTTTGAAGCCTACATAATGTTGTTTCTAATTTACTTTTTCAGTGAAAAACATGTCAAATGATTAACAGCCAGCCTCCAACGGAATATGCACTCTTTAAGTAAAAGTCCCGACAGGAAGTACAATACTAGTTAATTTAGTTTGCTTCTACATACAGAAATAAACAAAATAAATTTTACTTATAATCGCCCACGACACAGAATACAGTAATTTCAGATGAATGTCTTGAAACAAATGCTTGTAGTGCTCGTTCGTCAAACAAGGTAAGGCACAAATCAATCACAAAAAAATAGTTTTTGATATTCTGCTCCAGTATCCAAGAACAACTCATAGTTCAAAACTCAAAATTCCAAATCAAAAATGCAGGCATGCGTACTCCAGTTCAGTAATATAATACAAGATGATGAAGATCAAGTTTACACTCGGACATAAACATCGGGCAAACAAATAAATGCTTTGAGCAAGGGTTTAATTACTTTCAGTATTTGATAGAGAACTATAATTTTCGATTTATAAATAACAATAATAAGGCATATAAAAGCATCACTTGATTTAAGAAAATTTATGTTTCTAGTCTCAATCTTGTGCATGTTGATGAGTGATTTCATCAATTATGGTATCTAAATCCAGGGAAGCCATTTCCTTGTATCAACATAAGTTCTCAATTTTCTTGTAAACTCTTTTTTTCTAATTTCTTCTAAATCATATACGATTGGTATGATAGAGTTGTTGATTTTGTTCAAATTTGAAACAACTAAATTCTTATTTTCATTAAAAATTTTCAATTGCTCACTGATTTGTATGATTCAAATTTACCATTAGTGCAAAATGTGAGGGGTGTGCATTCATCGGTTAACCAAAAATCCAAAACAAACCGAACTGAATCTTCTAATTTGGATCGGTTTTATATTTTTCATATGAATTTCGATTTTAATTTTACCTATTTTCGGTTATTGGTCTGTGGATCGGTTTAAAATTTTTTAAATCCAAAAAACCGATTAAACCAAATTTCAAATTTCAATTGGGCTGTCGTGGTCGGGTCGTGTCATGAGTCGTGTCGTGAGTCATTGAGTGAGTCGTGCATAAAAACAAAAACCATTCCCCGCTCACAACTCACCGCTAACCCTATCCTCTTCATTTTGTTCTCGTGCTGGCCCTCGGCCTCCACTCAAGCAGCCCTAATCCCTATTCTCTCTTTTTCGCTTCTTGGCTTTCTTTCCTGTGTTGACCTCTTCTCTTTTTTTTGCTTTTTTTCCCCCTTCTGATTTTCTTCTCGGTGCATCTTTTGGATTTTTTTTGTTGGTTGGCTGTTAGTGACTACTTTATTTGATCCTCTGGGTTTTGTGTTGTTGGTCTATTGGTGTTCTTTGAGGGGTGTGGTGTTGTTTGAGTCGTTTGTTTTTTTTTGAATCCGGATGTTTGTTGTCTCTTTGTTGGATGGGTCTTTTTGTCTTGGTGCCTTTATCTTCTTGGTTTCTCCTTTTTGGTAGTTGGTTGTGTAGGCTTCTTTGGCTTGTGCCTTTTTGACTTTGTTGTTACCCATGATGCTTATGTTGGCTCTAATAGCTATAATGTTCATATAATTTTTTTCTTTTGTTGGTGCATCTTTTGTATTGTATACCTTCTTGGATGTTGGATGCTCATAATTTTTGTTCTTTGTTGCTGCTTTTGTTGCTTATATTGGCTATGATGGCTATGATGTTCATATAGCTCTTTTCTTTGGCTGGCAGCATCTTATGTGATTGTAACTCTTCTTGGAAGTTGGATGCTCACATATTTTGTTGCCCCATTCGTTGAATGATTTTACTTGATGTTTCTTTTGGTCTAAGCCTAAGCCTTCTTTGCCTTGTACTTTAAATCTTAGTTTTATGCTTTTTCTGCTGGTGGTGGTGGCTCTTTAGTTTGTTGGTTTAGTCGGGTTGCAAGCCTTCTTATTTTAGGGTTGATTTGCTAATTTCTCGTGTTTTTGACCTCTTCTTTTCTGCTTTTAGATTCCCTTCCCTGTTGATGTTCTTCTCGGTGCATCTTTTGGATCTTTTTTGCTGGTTGGTTGGTGGTGGCTCCTTTGATCATTTGGGTTTTGTGTTGTTGATCTCTTGGTGTTCTTTGAGGGGTGTGGTGTTGTTTCAAGCTATTCAGGTTTGTTTCCCCCTTGTTGGTTGAATCTATCATTTGGATGTTTTGTTCTGAGCCTCTTTGTTCTTTTGTTGGATGGTCTTTTTGCTGTCTTGACTGGTGCCTTTATCTTCTTGGTTTCTCCCTTTTGGTGGTTGATCGTGTAGGCTTCTTTAGTTGGTACCTTTTTGGCTTTGTTGTTACCCATGATACTTATGTTGACTTTGATTGCTATGATGTTCTTCATATTGAGCTTAACTTGGCCTTAGTGTTTACCCTTCTTTAATCTTAACATAAACTATTAGTTTTTTTTAAACCTAACCGAAAATAAATAAAAAAATACGGATTGGATAAATGTGGTTTATGTAAAATTTTAAACAGATCGAATTTTCAGATTCTGGATTCCAAAATCGAACGATTTAGAAAATTGAGAAACCAATCCGTCCAAACCGACCGATTGCACACCCCTACAAAATATTAAGAATAATTATCATAAAAATTAAACAAAATAAATAAAATATTAACAATAATTATTCTTTAATGCATAATGCACAATGCATATAAAAATATATCATGATCATAAGGTAGAATTTGTATTTATAGTACTCACAAAGAAACACATCTTAACAAGAAATAAAAATACATGTTAAGCTCTTATCAAAATTATTTAAACAATTAAGAATGCAAGATTATTAAATCTCATCATTCACAATATTTAACTAATTCAAAAATTAATTCTCCCTCTTAAAAATCTTAGGGAAAACCAAAAGACAAAATCTAGAGAAGTATTGAAAATATGAAATACATATAATATAAATTATAAAACTTTATTTTAGTATGAATTTTTTTATCAAGATATTAGCAAACATGTGTCCCTTTTTTTATTTTTTTATTTTTTTTATTTTTTTGAGCACCTGCTAGGCAAATCTAATCCGTTTTAGTAGTGTATGTTCGCGTCGGTGCATCATAAATCCTAATTTTCTTTGTGTGATATACATACATTGCAACATTATATTTGCATTAGGTAACATTAATATTAAAATTTCAACATCAAATTGACATTAGATCAATAAGTTATTTCAATATACCACCCAAAAGTAGTGCCAATTATTCAAGTAATTTAACAAATTATAAATAAAAAAAGAATTTCGCTCACTTTGCAAAATCAATTTGCTAAATTACTAAGCAAATAAAAGAAAATGCATGATGACATTAACATTAATAACACGAATAAACAATTTAGAAACTAATCAAGTGTATGCATGTAGAATTATAGACTCAAAATGATGATATTATTCAACTGAATGTTAAAATTGATGGGAGATAGATAAATTATCATGATAAGCAATTTTGAGTTTTTAATAATGAAGATAAAGAACATCATAGACATTACAACTTTATCGTAGCTAATGAAAACCAAAAAGATCAAAATCAAAGTATCTAATTTTGATGGTAGATCCAAAATTTCTTATAGATTGGATATTAGACTTCAAAATTTCTTTGAATGATAAACTACATCTAATGAGCAACAAGTGGGATTTGCATAACTTAAATTAACTAGACAAGCTAAAATGTATGCAATGATTATGAAAAATGAAGTAAAAAGTTAGGAAAAGACTCTGTTATCACTTGGCCTGAACTTTAAAAAAAAACATATAAAAGAGAATTTCTTGGCTTTATCTTATCATGATGGCTTGTTTAATGAATTTAATTCATTGAATCAAAAAATTAAAATTGCAATGAATAACAACAAATTTACAGAGTTTTTTGTTGCAATATAAGATCACTAAAAAAAATCTTAAAATCACCCTTTCTAGATTTAGGTTTGATTTCAAACTTGATATAAAGAGAGATGGAACATCACGGGATTCCATCAATTAAATATTTTTTAACTTACACTAGATTTTGAGCAAATGTTACAATTCCTTACAGATAAAAAGGTTACTAAGTATTCTGTAGTTTAGTCTATTGCCCATGTTGCAACTAAGAATAGGACCATGAAGTTAATAAGAACATTAAGGGAAATCATTTACATCTATATATGGGCCCAATATTTTTGCCAAGGCATATTTTAGGTATTATCAAACTAGTCATTACGCAAATAAGTGCCATATTAAGAACTTGTATATAAATATGGAGAGACAAGATAATGAAATAAATGATTACGATGAAGTTAATGAGATTGATGAAGAGTTTAGTAATTCTAAGAATTCTTTAATTGATCATTATTTATGTGCGATGTATTAGATTATAGCTATACTTAGTTTAATTGGAAGAGAATATAACTTTATAAACTAATTTTAAACATGAGAAAATTTGCAAACTTATAATTAATAAAAAGAGTTGCATGGATGTCGAGCCAAAGACTACCCAAGAACACATGAATTAGAAACATGAAATGCATTCACAACCATACAAGGCAACACAGATAGACGAAACTATTATTTTTGTGCCCCATAAGTGTTTAGGATGAGGTGTTTTATATTTGGTATGATGCGCTAACTATGGGTATTGCTCATATTATCTTCGATAAACCTTGACTATATGATTTAAATGCTACTCATTTTGAAGGATCTAATACTTATCTTTTAAGATTAATATGAAAAGAAATAGTTTTGAAATCAATAAATTAATAGGTAAATCAAAATCTTCAAATGAATCTAGTGCTCTCAATGAGTAAAAGCACCTTTGAATATTTTAAACCAATATGTATTTAAGAAAAATAGTAGACTCAAGGGTGTGGATATATGCCCTAATAGCTACTGAGATGAATGATGTTGTGCTTGAGATTGTAACTTTATTTGATAAAAAAAATGTTGACAAATTTTTAAGAGATTTATCCTTATGAGCTTCCTAATCAATTACCACCACATAAGAATGTACCTATCATTAATTTAATTTTAGGTTATCATCACCTATTTAACATATTTTAAAGATAGATTGATTTGCTCATAAATAGATTTAGAGAGAGTATGAGTACTTATATTATTCCTGCCTTACATTTTAAAAAGATGAAAGCCGTCATGCCTGTGGGACATGGAGCCATTGACATTATCATTAAATAATGATTTTGTAAACCCCAAGTGATATGCTAGCTATGATGAATGTTATGATTCTTCCTCAAATTGATTTCAATGACCCCAATCAAGTGAGAATGATGAAAGGTGATGAATGAAAAATTGCTTTTAAGACAAAAATAGATTATCTTAATAACAATTGATGTATTATGAAGGAATCAATGCGCCCAATACTTTCATAGAGATATAAATCATTCTTGTGACCTCTTCTTAAAAAATTACTTGTATACTTTTATTATATCTTAATTTATAGTAAGATGCAAGATGAGTATTTAAGAATTTCCAAGTTAAAAAATTGAACTTGAATTCAGAGAAATGTTGCTTTATAACACCATCTGCAATCCTCTTAAGATTTCTTGTGCCTATTTATTAATTATCTAGTAATTCAAATAAGCTTAAGCTAAAGCAATTAACTATTGACCAAAACCTATTATGATACATGATGTTAAGAGATTTTATGATTTGACACTTTTTATAGGTGATTCATTAAGAAAAAGTACCATTATGACCTTAATTATCAACTATTTAAATAAAGGAGGTTTCTTGTGACTCATCTAGTATGGTTATTGGAGTATTAAAACAAGAATGATAGTGCATTGTATTCTTTAATTAAAAACTAAATTAATCTAAGAAAATTATTCAAACTATAGAAATGAGGTGTATATTGTTATGCGAGATCATTGTGATTGGAGATATATTTTGCCGCCTAAAAAATGTGTACTTTATTATTACCATCAAGCTTTGAAATATTTGAATTAACAAAATCGATCAGGTCACAAACTGTTAATGGGATTGAGATTTTGTTAGAGAACACTTTTGTCCTTTAACACCATGCTAGTACTTAGAATAAATAGTTTTCATAATTTTACAGGCAATGCTAGTTAACGTGGTTGATTTTGATCCTAAAAAGAGTAGTTGTAAGGACTGACGAAATTTATCAAAAACTTAAATAATAATTCATCTCTGCTTAATAGAAACTATAAGATTAAAAACGACTATTTATACAAGGATACTTATTTTTGCATTCTTAACTTATGTTTAAGAGATTTTCTGATTTTACATCTGCATGTTAGTGATGTTTCTAGACATTTTGGTTAAGATTGGACAAATGACTAAAGATAGACATAATGCCCAATTTAAAAGGAAATGTGACACATTGTTTCATTTATGAGTAGGAAACATACCATAGAGTTGTACGGGCCATTGCCATTCCCATATAAACCATTGGTGGACATTAATATGTATTGACTCGTGAATTTTAAGAGAACATTATTTCATTTTTGTGGTGATGGTGGTGAATCATTTCATACCATGCCATAAAATTGTTGATGCCTCTCACATACAAATTATATTTTAAAGATGATTAAATTGTATGGGTTACATAAAATTATTGTTTGTGATCAGTGTGTATAATTTGGGAGTTATTTATGGAAAACTACATGGACAATAATGGAACACAACTTAAATTATATAAATTGCATATAACAAATAAACTAATTAACAAAAGTAGTTAATATGAGTTTGACTGATTTATTACATTGACTAGTTAAAAAATCATGTATTAGGTGAGATTTTATAGTGTATATACTGAGTTTGGATTTATGCCGGGAAGATCTACTATGGATGCTATACATTTGTTGAGAGGTTTGATGGAGAAGTATAGAGAAAAAAGGATTTTTATATGAAATTTGTTGATTTAGAGAAAGCATGTGATAAAGTTCCAAGAGAGATGGAGAGTTGCTGTTAAGAGTCACTAAAGATGTGTAAACTAGAGCTATCACCAAACACAAGGAGGATTGACCAAGTACTTTCCTATTTCAATTGAATTACATTAGTTATGGATGTTCTTACTAGACATTTACAAGAGGATGTACCTTGTTGTATGCCTTTTGCTTTAGTTATGGATGTTCTTACTAGACATTTACAAGAGGATGTACCTTGTTGTATGCCTTTTGCTAATGATATTCTTCTTGTTGATAAGACTAGAGAGGGCAAGAAAAACTTGAATTATCGAAGTCAACCTTAGAGTCTAAAGACTTCTGTCTGAGTAAATCTAAAATCGAATACATAGTGTAATTTTAGTTGTAGAAGATCTAGTGATGGAGTGGTGACAATGGGTAATCAATTCATTAAAAAGAGCAAACGTATTAGATACCTCAGATCTATTGTTCAAAGTGATGGTGATATAGATGGAGATGTTATTAGTAGAATTCAAGTTGGATGGTTGAAGTGGAGGAATGCATTGGGATTGTTGTGTGATAAGAAAGTACAGCTTAGATTCAAGAAAATTTTTTGCAAGATGGTGGTAAAACCTACAATACTTTATAGCGTGAAATGTTGGCCAATAAAAGAGAAATATAAAATTAAGTGTTGCAGAGATGAGAATGCTCAGGTGAATGAATGGCTTAACACTTAAGAGACATAAAAACAAATATATACATGACAAGATTGGAGTAGCTCTAATGGTAGATAAGATTAGAGTCACATAAAACACTAGTCATCCGACAACTCAATTAGAAGAGTAGATGTATTAAATTTAGCCTATGTTAAGAAAGTAAAGGTACACTTAAAAAGACTTGATTATGAAGTATAAAAAATGAACTTAATTTATTAGGATTATATGAGAATATGACACTTAATAGGACACATTGGAGAAAAAGGATTCAAGTAGCCAACCCCACATAGTGGGATAAAGGTTTGTTGTTATTGTTGTTGTTGTTATTGTTGTTGTAGTATTAATAGATCTACTAATATGACTCCATTTGAGATTATCACAACCTTTTAACCTAAAAATCTAAAAATCTTGTTGAAGTTCCTATTACATAAAGGCCCAATGCATATACACAATCATTTGTACCATATATGTTTGAATTGTATGAGGTTGTTTAACAAAAAATAGCTATTTAATATGATAATTATAAACTTAGGAGATATGTAAAGTTTAAACTTGGTGATAAAGTGATTGTGAAATTAAATACAAAAAGGCTTCCTTCAAGAAACTATAAGAAATTACCAACAAAAAAGGTAGAGCAATTTGAATCTTGTACTGCATGAAAACATATAAATTAAAAATCACATAAATGTTGAGTCTTAATCCAACTTTCAATTCATCAAATTTGATTTTAGTTCATGAACTCGCTACTAAATTAAAATTTAATTATTCTCTTTCTATCTCCTCCTGGTGACTTCACAACCAATATACTTTAAGAAAAATCTACACAGCTGATTCCTAAAGCTATCTTAGATGATAAGGCTGTATCCACTACTAATGATGTGTTCTAGATATCTAATGCACTTGTGTGGAAGACATTTGTGCTGACTAATAGCTCACTTTACCAAAAAAAACTAAAAAAAAAAATAGCATTGATACCTTGATTTAGTTGATAAAGACAATAACAAAATTGTTGAAACCAAATTTATACAAGCCAATCAAATTTGATAAAGATCTATAAGTTCACATACAAGGAAAAATCAACCAATTTAATAAATGCATTGAGATTAGTTAGTTTAATTGTGCTTAATTTGCAATTTAAAATTTATATATAACAATAATTCAGGCATGCAAACGTAAATTTTGAATCAATAAAATCAATGACTACAGCCTCAATATTATAAGCATGTTGGATGTGTGATTCATTCGAGTGTGGTACAAGTGCAGCCCCTAAGTATAGGAGAAGTCATCTCCTAGTATTGATGTTAGGCTTGGATTGTCTTTGCTTTGGTTAACTCTTCCTCAAATTTCTTTTAAATAATTTGTTATTAGCTTTGCTAGAATTCTTAATTTCTTTAACTTCCGTGCAACTAATTTTTTTATTGCAATGAAAGAAATTTAATTGCTCACTAATTTTATGTAGTACAAATTTCTCATTGCTATCTTCAGATTTATTTAATTGTGACATTATTATTTGGATTCTAATTCTTGTATTTTATGGCTTGCACCTAAGAAAATTGAATTTTTATATTTTTATTGGTCTTTGATCGGTCCATGAATACTAATTTTCTTTTGCGTGATCTATGTGCATTGCACAATAAAAATTCCATGGGATAACCTAGACCCTATAGTGTCTCGCATCACAAAAACAACATATAAAATTCTAGTAATTGGATGCATGCCCTCCTTACCATGTCCTAAGAACAGATTAGTTCATGCATTTGAAGTATCAAAAGAACCAATGTTTATTTCCTTTAAATTAGCAGTATTTAAAAGACCAAAAACTTATGTACAAAATTTTATAAATAAAATGGTGATTACTATAACAAACAAAGTATCAAAAGAACCAATGTTTATTTCCTTAAAATTAGCAGAATTTAAAAGACCAAAAACTTATGTACAAAATTTTATAAATAAAATGGTGATTACTATAACAAACATAAAAGTGTATAATGAGACATTAGCAAAGCATGGGAAAATCTATTGAGTTGGCAAAATTTTCTCAGCATTTTCAGCACATCAGGCAAACAGAGTAAATGTGTTCTCAAGAGGGTGGGTTAAAATCTTGGATGAAATACATATGATAGCATACCCGATGGGCTATGCTCCTAACATGCTATCAAGATCGATAAATGACTAAACATCATAGGGTCATTTGTTGCCTGATATATTATAGCCAAGCACATAAAAAACTTATTCCATTATCAGAAATTGATTTAAAAAAGTTTGCAGATATCATTAAACAATTCATAAGTCAATAATTATACAAAATAAGTACCAGATCATTTCCTCGAAAGGAATTTGGCATGCTTCCATCAGCAGTACCAGTGCTCATTTTCTCTGGTTGGTTAAGATGTGAATTTGGACCAAGTGATTGCTGATTTGACATGACAAGCTGTTGTAGCTGCTGGTTCTGTTGGCCACCACCTTGCTGCTGCTGTTGTAGCTGAGCTATCTTCTACTACACAAAATCGATAGTAAGAAGGTTGATGGCACACACATAAAGAATATACATTCAATTATTAACATAAAACCAATAGACACTTCAATTAAAAATCCAATGAGGTTATGCACACAGAATTATGAAGTTCATTTGATTTGCTAAACCATTCACTTCATTCATTGTTCAGTTTAATATTTCCCAATTAAAAATTGTGACATTGAAATAGTTGGGAGTATCTGATATCAGATACAGATAGAAAGTTAAGATCCTACTTCGGTCAACAGTACTAGGTGATGCAGAAAAAGATGAAAAAGTTTGTTTTATTAAGGTGGTATAAAAAAAGGTATTATTGGCCAGATAATGATACTGGATTGAAGTTCGCAAGGAAATTTCAAGTTATTCTGCAGAGAAAGTACTGAATCAAATGAAAAACTCAGAAAGTTTGGTAATTGGATGATAAGTAAAATTATATAAGAATGACTCTATCAAAAGTATCTTTGATTGTTATAACGGCAACTGTAGATGACAATGATGAAACAATATTAAGAATGTTGAATAATAAATAACCAAGAAAAAGTACAATACGACTATCATGTTAACAATTTGCTGAACCAGACGTGCAATCCAAATATGATATTGATGAAAAACGGACAAATTGTAATTGTAAATTGTTCAAAAATTATTTCTTTTGAGGTCTGCATGAACTGTCTGGCTTTAGGTATAAATATTAAGTCTTTAACATTTAAAAACAAATGCCTTTTAATTCATTCAATAACATACTCAACATGTGGGTGTCCTTGACATTGATAAAAAACAGTTCTAGTAAGAAGTGAATAAGTTTCTTGTGAATGATGCTATTTCATTTAATCGGTAACCACTAGGTACAACACACCTTAATCAACATATCCGTATCTGCACGTGGTAAAACAGGACCTCCAGTCAGTATTGGTGATCCCACATTTGGAATTGCATCACTAATAGAGTTCTCCAGACCATCCTTCCCAATCCCGACGTTCCTGTTACCAAGTAACATCCTTAGCCTTCTGCTATCAATGTCAGCAGCTGATGTCGAAGTAAGATTTGGCTGTGCTTGAAGCAAGAGCTGCTGTTGCTGTGGACTAAAATACTGAAGCTGATGAAATGTTTGGGGAGATTGCATGAATGACTTCTGCTGAAAGATCCCTGATCGAAGTTGATCAAGACCCTGAATGTGCAACAAATACAAGGTATGCAGAGCTTGTCATAAAAGAATATGATGAAGCAAGCCACAGAGATGACAGGTGAATCGTTCATTAATTATAAAGTTTGTCCTGAAAAAAATTTATATCTAGCTGAAGGGTTATGAAACAGATTAATAATCAACAAATTTGATGTGCATCAAAAACAATATGATGTACACCCAGTGACAATTGGCTTTTCAGAATGCCTAAAGATTTTGATGCAGACTAAACATAAGAATATTACTAACCATTTCATGA
This sequence comes from Cymbidium sinense, assembly GCA_021442155.1. NCBI lineage: Eukaryota > Viridiplantae > Streptophyta > Magnoliopsida > Asparagales > Orchidaceae > Cymbidium > Cymbidium sinense. Next base: position 159,589,136 of record CM038221.1, read on the forward strand.
ACAAACATTGGAATTGGTAAATCTAGTAGGGAAGTTTTCTTTCAAGTACCGCATTAATCATACTACCTAATGTAAATACATATGGATGTAAATTTTATAGCATCTTCAAAATTTTAAAATATAAGTTCTTATAGATGTAACTAATTTCTAATGTAAAATCTACTAAAACATTTAAGAACTTTATGAGACATGATAATACACGATGGCCATGTCAACAGCAAAACTATACACAATTCAGAGATGTCCAAGTATTTTGGTACTTTATTATTGAAGACACATGCATGGTTGACCTGATGCACAAGTTTTTATCCAATGAAAACTTACAGTGAGAGGCCATCCTTTCAGAGTTAAATTATTCCCACCCTGATTTGATCCTGCAGAGCAAACAATTACCATCACATTTGTTTGTCCATAAGATTATAAAAGCAGCATTCCTGTTTTTCAAAACATAATATAGTCATGTAGAATTCCAAATTTAGTATCCATCATAACCAAAAACCATATGAAAAGGATGATACTAAAAAACTTTCCAACATAAAAGATTATAGCTAAAATCACAAAGCTAATAAATGATATTAATAACAGGACACCATCTAAAGTGAATTCAGAACACAATTCAGTAAAGAGAGATTAATTAATTAACCAGATCCACCCACATCACTGAAATCAACTCCAGACAGGTTGAAAAATATGCAAGAATAGAAAATAAGAGATTTTATCGTAAGTTCAATCATATTGGTAAGAAAAAACGAACAATATCTGGTGAAGTATGCATGAATTTGATATTAACAATATCGCTAGAAGCCTGCATTTCAAGATAAAAAAAGATAATTAGAGAGAGCAAATACTTTCAACTGATTGAAAGTTTCAACAACAATAACAACAACAACAAGCCTTTATCCCACTAAGTGGGGTCGGCTGATTGAAAGTTTCAAATGAGAAAAAATAAAATGAAAATAATGAAAAAAATTCCCTAGATGGACAATTATTTTTTCTCTTCCAAGACAATCAAAAATTATAGAGAAAGGAATTCACTTAGGTAAATCGTTATAATACCTACAATACCCAAACTACATGTATTTTAATAAAATGAATCCTATCCTCTCTTTATTTCTATGAGGGTATATCCATGTCAAATTTATTATAATATTTCATTTTCTTTCTTTTCTTATAATTGGATAAATAAACTTTTTTTCCTTCTTAAAACTCCCAATCAAAAAGGAAAAAAAATCCTTTTTCTCTTTTCTCTACACTCATATCTTCACTTTTCTTCTCTGAACTCCTAAGCAGAGCGCTAAGTCCACAAATCAACAAAATTCAAAGGCAGGAGATTTACCAGGCGCTCCATAAAATTCAAAGGCAGAAGATTACCAGGCACTCCATTTAATGATCCATCAGGAACAGCAACTCGGGGAGTCAATGCTGGATTCATCTCAGACTTGATATCCTGATACAAACTTTATTGGTATCAGTATTTCAGGAAGAAAACTATCATAATTATTCTAAAATAAGCTACCTGCATTCCTCCAGGTTGTTGCTGGTTCCTAGCCTGTGCCTGCTGTAATGCCCCAGAGATAGCACCAGCAGAGCCCTGTAGAATTTGCCTACAGATCAAAAAACGATAATATCAAACCTTCTAGTTTGTGCAAATTAATAGCATACCTCCAACAGCTATAAGAAAAAGAGAAAAGCAAGCAAATTAAAAAAAGAAGTCCATGCATTAAATGTGCATGAACTGATAATACATTCTTACAAGAAGCAAATCTTCGTTAAAAGTGTTTTTTGGATGGCTCATAATCTAATGCCAGTAATTGAAGCTTGTGATGGAGAGCTCAATGAAGTATCACAAGAATTTCTTTCAACGTCTAACTATTAGATTCTGAAAGAAAATACATCGCTTCCATACAAATGCAAGCATTAGCTAATTACATTAATCTTAAAAATTAGAATTTAACATCACATTCAACATTTGCCTAAAACCGACTATGTATCCTTTTCCACCAACCGTTCCTTCTGAATCTATTCCTAATAAGGTGCTGCATGAGGTATTAACTCTATCTTGTGTGAATCTTTATGCCCTTCTAGATATGATCAAATTGGTCCTGCCAAATGAATATTCTTAGTAAGCTGTCATCATTATCTACCACCTCATTGTCTTTGGCATTCTAGCCACCTTCACTATCATCAAGCTAGTAGTGTCGGCTCTTATTAACACCAAGAGTAACTCGGTCGTACCTCATCCAGTATAAACAACTGACAACAAAACACATCTGTCTAACTCATGACAATATTATCAACAAAAAGTATTAAGGGAAGCATCCCGCCATTCAGGAGCACCAATGACATTTCATCCATGACAAATTCATGTGCGTAAATGATAATGACGGTTAGCCCATCCTGAAGGGAAGTACCTGTCAGCTCACAGGGGCCAACACAATGACCTTTGAAACAATGAAGATCTACTGACTAATAAATTATTAAACTATTGCCAAAAAAATAAAACAGAGGCACATGCCAAGATTTAGAGATTTCATCTTTTCCTTGAATTTATTAAGTATCTAGAGGAAATTGAAACAACGAATCAAGAAACCCACATGCATAAAAATGGACTTTGGCTCTCAAGTTTCTCCAATTATCAAAGCAGTATCGCATCCACAACAATAGGCAATCTGTGAATAACTAATAGTTTCTTAAAAGTACAAGCATATTTTTCCTGAAAGTATCATGAATGCATCTTCGGTAGGTGCTTAAAAAAAGCTCCAAGATACAATAAATGCAGCAGAAATTGTTAAATGTGAGAAGAAAAGATACCCTGAAGCTTGCCCTGAAGTAACGGCGGACTTCAGCATTGAGGCTTGGCTAGCATCCATAAGCTGGCCAACATTCTCACCGAATCTTTGCTGAAATATTTGTTCAAATTAATTAGCAAAATTAGTATAATCACTGCCACCAAATGGACTACTACACGTTGAGGAAGATAACCTTCCTTTAGAATTTGCAAAGGATATCAACTTAACAGTATACCTTCATTGATCCATCATCAAGAGAATCCCTCTGCAAAGGAATCTTCAATCGATCCTCATACATCTTTGCAGCTAATGCATTTGCAGTGGGATTATTTTGTCGCATTAAAGGATCACATCCAACAATCCCATTTGCAGAACCATTTAGAAGATGCGCTCCATCTCTCCTTTGTTGTTGCTGTTGATGTTGCTGCTGTTGCTGCTGTTGTTGTTGTTGTTGCTGCTGTTGTTGTTGCTGCTGTTGTTGATGCTGTTGCTGTTGTTGCTGAGCATGCCTTTGCAACAACAATTGTTGCATCTGAACTTGTTGTTGCTGCTGCTGCTGTTGCTGCTGTTGCTGCTGTTGCTGCTGGGTTGGCACAGACTGCTGTGGCTGCTGCTGCTGTTGCTCTCTAGCTTTCATTAATTGAGTCTGACAAGGTGTAGCACAACTACATTAATCAAACTTTAAAGGGCATGCAAGTGCATTCCGAGTCTATATTCTATAGTACAAAAAGGATATTTGCATGTGACCATGGTGCTATTAATTATTGAAGACAATGATCCTTGACTCATTTAGTTTTATGTGCAGTAAGTTATGAATTGTCTTATAGAACCAAAAAAATTCCAAAATCTATGCTGTGGAAGCAACATAAAAACAGTAATTGATGTAGCAGGTCATTCAAAGAGGGGAAGAAAAGACTGTCAATCCAGTTATATATAAAGCAACTCCATCATTTGGAGCTTAATAAGTCAGCTAACAGAAAAAACTCAACCACGCAAAATTTTGACAAAACTGTTCCCAACAACTTTCTCATTAAGTCGCATGCTAACATGGTTTAAACACCAAACCATAAGATAGCTCACAAATCTATTGAATTTAAAATTTTGGCACAATTCATTGGAGACTCAAAATATAAATTTTAAAAATATGGGCAAACAGATATGATATCTTCACAAAAAAATAATAGAAGTTTGAAAGACTGACAACATTTCCCTGCAGAAATGTTTTCAAGTATGCAGAGATATGGGTGCCAGCAAAAAACTAAATATAACCAACTTGAATATTCAACTAAAGAAATTTAAAATGGAATTAATATGTATTATTTGGTTAAAAATTTACAGGTTAGAAACACCCTTCTAACTTTATAAAGAGCAAATTTGTTGAAACTTTATTAAAAAAAATACACTAACAAATGCTGGAAAGCTCTTATTTTGTCTTGTGTTTATGCCCACATGCTAATCTGAATTGTCCTCGTGAAGGAACAAAAATCTCAGTCGTTAGCCTTGTAATAAACAGTTGAACAATGACAAACCACCTAATAGTTAACCATAGTTTGGTTAATCAAATATGGGAAAAAAGCACCAATCCATGCATCTTTAAGGAAAAATAAGCCTTCTTCAAACCAGCCACCTCCATGGGTCTTCAATAGACAATCTAACAAGTTGCACAAGTAAAATAGCTGATAAGCATGTCTAGTAGCCCAAATCTACCAGCAACGTGGCAACCTCAATTCTGCAGAAGATTGTAGCCAGGATGTGTAGAGAAGATGTCATAGTAATCCGTATGAGTTACACCACCGCCACAACAGCTACATAAGACGCTACAAAGGGTCTGCAAATATGCAGGGTCAATGGGCTGCCTAAGATTTCAATAGAACCAGATGTATACTTTTGGGAAGCTAGCTAGCCCGCAAGGGTGCTAATGGCATGCAACACTAACAATCACCGTATTATCACAAGGGTGATAATGGCATAATGCCAGTCTCTCACAAAACAGAACATGAACACTACTGCAATGCCCAGAGGTAACATTATAGTTTTCTCAGTGAATGAGAAAAAATAGGTTAGCAACATTCTTTTACTCAGCTTGAAAATAAGAATACATGCCATCCACAAGGTGGTATCATAAAAATGTAAACATATAAAAAACATAAAAAAGTGAAAATACATACTTCAATATATGATGCAGCAACATCAGAATGCTTCTCATTCGTCCTTGCAATGAAAATATCCCAAAAAACCGACCACCACTCAAAGAGAAATCCACCAGGGGCATCAATGGCTGAAACTCACCACATTCCATAATTAGGAAAACACCAACAGAGTAATACCAAACTGTTTAAGTTAAATTAACCGAAAGGAAAAAATATGAGATTACTTCCTCTTCGACTCACCAACAGGATCTGAAGAAACCTTCCCTTCAGCTTGAAAAGCTTTTGCAGAGGCTTGCAAGTTCCTCTTTACCAGATAATCATAAATATAAACGTCCAACCTGTTCGAGAAGTCAAGTTTTAAAAAATGAATAAATTAGATAAATAAAAAGGTACAGTTTAAATCCAGATCACCTAAAAAAAGAAGAAATTAACCCAAGAAAATAGCTCAGAACAAAATTTTATCACGGGCATAGACAAAATAACACACTCAAGTTTCATCCCAATTTCAGTACAAATGATAGATGAAGAACAGAATGCGATGCCCTAAAAGCAAAAAAAAGAGCCCATAAATCAAACAAATTCACACACAAAAGGGCAACCAAAAAGCAGAAGGGAAAGCAAGCTCCGTAACCTATTACTGAGTAAAAAAAAATTTCAAAACACGGCCTTTATTTTTTTTATTTTATTTTTTTTTTTTCAGTTCAAAACTAGTAATGCCAACTCAAATAAAAAGCCCCAACTCAAAACCCTCAATTTTTTTTTCTAACCCCCAGTACAGCTGAAATCACCGAAAACCCTAACAGCAAAAATAAATAAAAATAAAAATAAATCCCGAAACACTCTAACCACAGCAAGCCCTCGCCCTAAAGTGAAGTCCCGAATAACATATTATACAAATACAAAAACGCAACGAACACAGAATAGCAACAAACCAAGAATCCAATTTTTAAACAAAAAAAAAAAAAAAAAAAAACAGCAAGAACTCACATTTTATCAGCCTCCCAATTGGTCTGCGACATGATTCCTCCCAAAGCAACAGAAAAATAAATTATTTCTTCTACCGCTTCTTCCTCCTTTTACTTCTTCAACCAAAACAATACACCTTTAAATCAAATCAAACGCAGCGAACCATATCAACCAAAACCCGATTCACCATCTCTAAAGTCCTAACTTTTTAAATAACACTAAGAACAGAATTGGAGATGCAGACTAGGAGGGAGAGAGAGAGGAGGGAGAGAGAGAAAGAGTGAGACAAAGGGAGAGAAAGGGAGTACAAGGGAATGAGACGAAAAAAGAAATAGGAAAGCAAAAAATCTAATCGGTCTGCGGAGGACAGCCCGATTTAAGCTGCCCGTAAATATAGCCATATATTCTCTTCGTTGGATTTATAGATAAATGTTTTGCCACGTCGAAGGTCATTTTACATTGGTCACGTTTTTATGGGGGACAGGCTTATCTTGTCTTGCTTTCATTCTATTTTAATTGTTTTCGAGAAATCACTCGATCATATTTCAATAAAAATATATAAATACTTAAAAAAAAATTAAAAATTATCTTATTAATCTTTTTAATATTATTTTAAAGATTAAAAAAATATGAGATGAATAAAAAAAATATTTTGTTGATTTTATTTTTAAGAATAAAAGTGATGTATAAGAATATGTAAATTATAGAAAAATTAAGTTAATGTGTCATAAATTAAAATTAAAGGAGAGAGTAATTGGGCATAGATTACGATGTCATACAAAAGTTTCTAAAAATCAATTTGGTTTCATACCGAGTAGATTTAGATGTTATATATTTATTGAGAGATTTGATGGAGAAGTATAGAAAAGATAATGAGGGTCTACATATGATATTTGTTAATTTAGAGAAGCATATGATAAAGTTCTAAGAGAAGTGTTTTGGAGAATTCTAGAAAAGAAATGAATTAATATTGCTATATTCAAGTCATTAAGGATATATAGAGCTATTACTTGTGTTCAAACACAAGGAGGATTGACCAAATATTTTTCTATTTCAATTGGATTGCATCAAGGATCGACTTTTAGCTTATATCTTTTTTCATTAGTTATGGATGTTATTACTAAGCATTTGCAGGAAGATGTACCTTGGTGTATTCTTTTTGCTTACGATATTCTTCTTGTTGATAAGAGTAGAGAGGGAGTTCAAGATAAACTTGAATTATGGAGGTCGACCTTAGAGTCTAAAGGTTTTTGTTTAAGGGGGTGTTTGGTAGCGTGCATTTGGAATACACTGCATTCCAAATGCGCAATATTTTAAGCGTTTGCAAGTAAAAATTTCGTAATGTAATGTAATCCAAATATATAGTGATACGTATTTGGAATTCACCCGATTTGGGTAAATTCCAAATACACCGGTCAATGTAAAGTGAGTGTGGCGTTGGCCTCGCCTGTCGCTGCCACCGTCGCCACCGCCGCTTTACCGGTCGCCGATAACCGCATTCACCCCCACCGCCATCGCCAAAACCTTCACATTTACATTACATTAGTCAACCAAAAAAAAAAGAAAGTCATGAATTTGTAAAACTCTCAACCAAACAATTATAAAGTAATCCTTTTACACTGAATTCATTTTACACTGCATTCCTTTTACACTGCATTTCAAATACAGGCAACCAAACAGCCCCTAAGTAGATCTAAAACTAAATACATGAAGTGTAATTTTAGTTGTAGAAGATCTAATAGTGGGGTTATAACATTGGGTGATCAAGTCATTAAAAAGAGAGAATGTTTCAAATATCTCGGGTTTACTGTTCAAAATGATGGTAAAATAGATGATGATGTTATTAGTAGAATTCAAGTTGGATGGTTGAAGTGGAGGAATGCAAATGGCTTGTTGTGTGATAGAAAAGTACTGCTTAACTTAAGGAAAAATTTTATAAGATAGTGGTAAGACCTATAATGGTTTATGCTACAGAATGTTCGCCAGTAAAAGAGAAGCATAAAAATAAGTTAGGTGTTGCAAAGATGAGGATGCTCATGTGGATGAGTAGATTTACCCTTAGAGATAAAATGCAAAATGAATATATACGTGATATGGTTGGAATAGTTCCAATGAGAGATAAAATTAAAGAGAGTCGCCTTAGATGATTTGGCCTTATAAAATGTCAGTCATCAGATGACCTAGTTAGAAGAATAGATATTAGACGTGCCTTGATTAGGATGTATAAAAAATGATCTTAGTTTATTATAATTAAATGAGAATTTGACACTTAATAGGACATAATGGAGAAAAAGTATTCATGTAGCCGACCTCATAGTGTGCGATAAAGGCTCATTGTTGTTGTACTCAGTCATCTTTCATCATTTTCTAGTTATTTAAAATTTATATTCAATTTTAAAGTTAAAATTATTTTCTTTTTATTTTATTCACAATTCTGAACTTCCTTCTTAGAAAAGAAAGATAGTATTAATCATTGATTAAATTCATAACTATGAGTGTTGCACATAACTAATATAATTTTAAGAATACAATTAATGAATATACATAATTAACAATTTAATTCATCTCAAGTGATGTACACAATCATGTACATTTCTCGAGCTAAATGTAATACTTAGAAATAGATGCATGTGTGTTTTCATAGTAACTCATTTCATTATAAAAGTTTATTCCAAAATCAGGGTTGTAGATAAATGTATACATATTTTATAAAATATTATTTTATTGAGTGTATTATACATAATTATATACAATTTTAAATATATAAAATAAGGGTTATACATAACTACTTTATATAGTTTGCAATAATTTAATTTATTGTATATATATATATATATATATATATATAATGGTAAGTCAGTGCATTTTAAATGGTGTATATAGTTGTGCATGATCTTAAAAAGATAAAGCAAGGATTATGCATAAATTTGTACACATTATGCCTCATTTTCTTGTGCATGATCTTAAATGGTGTATATAGTTGTGCATCATCTTAAAACGATAAAGCAAGGATTATGCATAAATTTGTACACATTATGCCTCATTTTCTACACTTGATCAAAATTATTCACAAGGTAAAGATGATCCAATCTCCTTGATCAAATTTAGCTTCTTATAAATGAGTAGACTACCTCAAATGCTAACTTTCTAGCCATATTCCTAATTAGATCAAGCCAATGGTGACCAATTATCTTATCTTGAATGATTGGATCCATTTGAAGCATCATCATACCCTAAACGTTCACCCAACTAAGGGATCAAACCTAGTTATCACAAGCAATATTTGTCTAACACTCATTAAAGGCTACATAACTACTACTCATCTAGTTAAATAATTCACATCCATATGCATCAACACTCATTTTCTTAGATTGACACTACATTAGTGGCAATGTCACACTAACCAAGACACTACCCCAATATGATATATGAGAATGGTCACCTACCCATGATGCAATATGGAATTTTATATTATGCACCACCACACCCAATGATCATGACACTTGGTAAATACAATATGCACAAGCAACATATTAATTTGAGGTGTGTTGGTGGGCATATAAATTGGAGGGAATGATTATACATTATGCATGGCACTTTGTACGTTTAGAGCTTGATAGTGAGTCATGGGTTAATTATCTTCACCTCATCCTCCCCCCCCTTCTTTTCTTCATCCCCACCTCTTTCTTCATTTTTCTTTCTCATCCTAATTTTAATTTTAACTAGGGAACTAGTATATCATTATAAGGAATGTCAATAAAAATTATCAAACAATTTGTTTATTTTCTTCCATAATTTCTTGTTTGATATCTCTATATTTATTACTATATGTTTTCTCTTATCAATCCAAATAAGCTAGCTTAAAGAATCACTTCTTATATTATTCTTTTCCAGTACTAAAACTAGAATAGAAGGCAACTTGAGCTAGAATCCTAGTCACACTACAATTAAGACTTTCTTTCATTAACATCTACTAATACTCTTTATCAAGAGATTGTATTGGCTAAAGAAGTCTGATGAAAGGTCATATAAACTAAGAGAATCTACCACTTGTTATAAACTATCAATCGTTATTATTGTCTCTTTGCTTACTTACAAGAAAGACATGAAAGACACCTCATACCAACCTAACACGATACAATCCTAATACAATTATAAGCTTTTTGGACAATATGGCTTCCCATTCCCTCCCTCTTGAACATATAATAGAGTTGTTGATCCAAACTCATCTTATAAGTGTAAAACTAGATGGCTTCAATGATGCTAACAACTATTATTGTTATTCCACTCAAATAACTTATTCACCAAAAAGGCATCCCATACTCCTTTAAAAAAGCATACGTAATATAATATTTAATGTATCTATCAACAAAGTTTTTATAAGAATGCATTTGCTAAGTAGCTCTATCGAATCACTATAACAAGCTAATGGAACCCATAAAGAACCTTGGATGCTTTGATAATGCCATGGAGTTAGCTACCATATATAACAACCTACATTACTACATCTTCACCATTACACTTAAGATATAGCACTAAGGTGGTTCATAAGGATTCAACTTAGCTGCATCACATCTTTTTATGGGATGCTCTAGTAGATCATTATCAAATTCAATGCTTCCAAGTGGTCATTTAAGTTTGCCCAAACCTTTCAATGTATTTGTAAAGGAAAAAGGAGCCCTTACAAGATTATGTGCATTGATTAACCTAGGCTCCCCAAGAAGTTATGAATATTAAGTGCAAATCAATTATGAAGCCATTCACTTTTGGGCCACCACAATTCCATTTTAACACTCTTGGCAAAGAAAAATCCAACCATAGTAGAGGAGGTTCTTAATAAAGCCTGCTTACACATATGAGTGGTTCTCAAGTTAGTAGATGAGAGTGATTAATATAAAATGATGTTTATGGCTGCCTAAAATTATATGATCTAAGCATGTGACCATGTCTAATATGCCTTAATAATTGTTATAAGAATGAGAGACATAATCTCAATAGAGGTGGGATGAATCATGCATTTATAGCTCTCGAGGCTCAAGGCAACTCTTAGTAATAATCAATATGAGGCTTAATAATATATTTTAGTCATTCAAGGGAAGAAGAGGTTATGTTAGCTAATGCCCCCTCTTTAAAAACTCTAGAAGTAAAGGTAGATGACTGAAGTGCTATACCATAATGAAAAATGACCAAAACATAAAAGATTTCGGGCCCTCAAGGAGTTGCCAGAGAAGTTCTTGGAGGAGGACAAATTGAATCAATTATCAATATAAGTGGTGCCACCACTCTCTACCAACTCTGATGGAAATAAGAGAGCTAAAGAGGAGCGCTTCCTTTACCACATCCAAACCCCAACTATCATAATGAAAGCTTGCATATCATCGAGCACTTAAAGATGTCATCATTGGATGTTTCAGCATTGAGCGACCAAAAAAAGCATTAATCAATTTCATGTTAAGACTAATTCCAACAACTAATCATTTCCTTTTACTACTTCTGTTTTAAGTGTGAACCTTCTTTTCACCCAGAATAAATATTATGACAACTATAGCTGCAAATGAACTGAGCGTTCGACAAGCTACTCGTGGCTCGTCTCGATTAGAGCTCATTCATGATCGTTTGATTAACTAATCAAACAAGCTTGAAAACTTTTGTAAATACTCGATTGCGAAATGAACAAGCTTGAACAGCTTGTTGTTCGGTTCATTTATGCTCATGAACATTATCGTTTAAAGTTTATGAACAAGTTTGTGGTTAAGCTCGTTAAGGAGCTCGATTATGGCTCAATTACGGTTTAATTAAGGTTTCTTTGTGAACAATATTGTTTAAATCATTATTTTTTTAGGCTTAATAAGCTTTAATTGATACAGCTCATGTATATTTCTCAATAAGCTGCTCATGAACAAGCTCAATTAAGGCTTCATTTATTTCATTAAAAAAGTTGTTTGTTAGCAAGCTTGATAATGCAATTTGAATTGAGCTCACATACAAACTCAATTCGAGGTCGAGCTTGATAATGCTAAAGAAGCTCAAGCTTGAACACCATTCTAAAAAGCTCGAATCGAGCTCAAACTCAATAATATTAAACAAGCTCAAGATTGAACACATATATGCTCGGGTCAGCTCGATTCGTTTGCAGCTCTTATGACAATGAAGAGGAGGTGAAATGACTGTTATAAAATATTTACATACTGAAAAAATTTTATAAGTTTATTTAATATGCTTGAAGAAGTTTGAGATAAATAAATTTATTTTGGTTTACTAATATATCAATCAAATTGATATGTTACCAAAAGCTTCACTTGATCAAGCCTTAAATGAAAACAAAATAAAAACAAAACAAAATAACAAAAATAAATATTAAAAAAATTGAAGGACAAGTTAATAATGTAGCAAAAAAATGATAAGATTGATAAAAGATGCATCATATGAAGACTACCCACCCTTTCAAACTCTACATTGTCCTTTATGCATCAAAACTAAAAACTGAAAACAAGTAGCAAAAAATAAAATAATATAACTTTGCATTGTCCCCATTGCATCGCCGTAGGCAATGTGCTAATTATCCACATTATTTCGAATTAGTGTGTGATATGTACATTATGCCAATAGTGTATCTTTTCATCCTTATTCATAATAGCATTATAAAAATAAAAGCAAAACATTAAAGAGATATATAAACTAAATAACTATTAGAAACCTTGGGTTTAATATCCTTTTTCATTTCTACATGCAATGCTCCAATAGTATCCTTTTTCATTCCTGCTCACAATGGTGTTAATAAGTGCTTGATGAACACCCTTAATTGAATAACCTCTTTTTCATTCTATCTTATCAAGTAAGATATTATTCTTACGATGTTTTATAAGAATTGCTTTCACTCCAAGCATGAGCTACTTTAAAATTGTCCCAGCTTAGTTCCATAGGTTAACCTAATTATATCAAAATAATAAAAAGTTACTATTTGTAAATATGATTTTAACCTTAATACTTAGATTTGACACAATCACACAAGTATCTCTAAATCTCAATTTTTTTTTCATAACCAGCTAACCATCGCATTCTACGAGGCTATATATACACAAAAAAAAAAGAATTAAGTTATTAGAAGAACCTCGAGAGTAAAAATCTTCTCCACATGAAGGCAATAAATTTATTCTATGGGCCCAAAGAAAATTTGTAAAGAATTTTCTCTATCTAAGAGTCTTTTTTTTTTTTGGAGAAAATGAGAGCCTTAGCTCAATTGTATTCCAAAAAAAGAGATAATTACAATGTTACAAAGTGACTTCAAACAATGAAATCAACAAGCAACACCAAAACAAAATAACAAAACCTGTAGGGAAACTATAAAGAAGAAAGAAAAGCTAGAAAGGAACAGCCATATAGCTTTTCCCAAAAAGAAAGCATAAGCTCAAACATATAGTGAATAAACCAAACCAAAGTGCCTCCCAGAGCTCAAGACAGCACCAAAAATAAAAACATATTTGCTATAGATGTATAGAGATGATATCTGGACTCAGACATCGAATAATCCAAAACGAATCCACCCCGAATAGAATATGCAATGCAAAGACCTTCAGACCATCCATTTGGCAAAAGCGATCCTACCAAAGTTGTTGTGCAACCGAAAGCAAAGCCAAGATCACCCCAACAAGTGGGTAGGATTAGTCATCATCGCCCAAGAAACCCAAAGATACGTAGCATCACACAGCACGTCCATCCCAACAGCAATAACCTCGATCAACATTAAATCAAAGATATAATGAATTCCGTTTCAGCAACCTGCAATAAGCTCAGAACCCAGCCAATGGATAAGAATAGTGTAATCAACTTCCAAAGATACCCAAAGACGCAGACAAAGACTCCAAAGATACTAAAGATAACCAACATTACCAAAGACACAAGAATAGATTAATCAACATTAAAATAGCTCAAAGATTGGTTCTGTTTAAACCCAAATAAGTCCAGAACACTAACCGGCCAAGAGTCATTAATCTTCCATCTTGCAACTTTAAAGGCTATACGATCCCTTATAAGATCAATTAAAGCACTAATAGAAGAAGCAGAGCAAGAGATACACCTATTGTTCCTTTCACGCCAAATACAATAGACTAAAACAGAAACTGAAAGGTAGTGAAGTTTTGTAATCATTTTGTGCATATTGGGTGCTAAATTATTCAGAACTTGCTGCAAAGTGGATTGTATTAAGTAAAAATTGCCATTCGGAAGAATCCTTCTTATTAAGTGCATGGAGAATGGACACTCAAAGAAGAGGTGTGCATGGGTTTCAGGTTCGGTTTGACAAAAACAGCAAACAGTTTGAGTGCAAATCCCTCTTTTAACCAGTAAATCAGAGGTCTTTAACCCACCCAAATATGCCAACCAGCAATAGATAGAGTAGTTAATAGCATAACCTGAGAACCAAATACATTTATACCAATTAACCGTAGGCAGATTTTCAAACAGGGCTCCTTTAAAATCAGAAGTTGTTGGAGATCGTTTGGACTCCCATGCTATCCAATCCTCTCCTCTTATAATTTTAATGAAACAATAATATCAAATAGCAATGGAAATTCAACCCCAAGTAGTGTAGTGTGTTCCATTTACCATCTGTATGAATGTGCAAAGCATATTTTCCTTATATATGGCCCAAAAATTTCTGTCATTGGAATGAGATGCTTCAATCATTGTTTTACTATCACACCAAGGATCCAATAGAAGACTAAAAGTTTTCCCATCCCCAATGTGATAGGAGATTTTGTCACGAAAATGATTTGCATATATTTTCAATTCCTTCCACATTGGGGAAATATTACGAATAGATGTACTCCAAATAGATCCATATTTACACCCCAAATAGCAAAAGGGAGTTGTGTTTGAGAGTCTTCCACATAAGTTTGATCTTACATAAAGCATTAAGTAAAGTGAGAGCACTCCAATACCTCCTTTTTCCTTGGGCCGAGAGGTTTTATCCCATGAGATAATGGTAAGTTTTTTAAGATCACCATTGTGATAGAAAAAATGAGAAGTTAGAGAATAAATGCTCTTTAAGACCCCCTTGGGAATCACCATTGATCTAAACCAATAAGAAATAAGGTTATTTACCGAAGATCTAAGTAATTGTAGTCTTCCTCCAAGGGACAAGAATTTGCTTTTCCAACCAGCTAGCCAACTTTGAAGTTTATCAAAGAGACTAGAAAAGTTTGTAATTTTAGGAGAGCCCAAAGTGAGGGGAAGGCCCAGGTATTTGATTGGAAAGACACCCTGAGATATATTGATAATGTTACAAAGTCTTTCCACCTCTTTAGAACCTTTTGAGAAACAAATACTAGATTTATCATGATTAACCACAAGGCCAGTGTATCTCTGTAAGCTTTCAAGACAATATTTCAATGATTCAACAGAAGGGCAATCAGCCACACCAGTCACAAGAAGGTCGTCTGCAAATAGTAAGTGAGAAATCTTACAAGTCCCAAAGAATAAGGGTCTCAGATCAATAAATTTACTCACATTAGGCATGAAAAGGTGTCGATAGCTAAAGTAAAGAGAAAGGGGGATAAAGGGCACCCTTGTCGAAGCCCATGTTTAGAAGAAAAGTAACCTCTAATTTCCCCATTTAGAGTTATTGAGAAAGGAACATCAGTTATGCATGCCTTCACCCAATTTATAAATCTAGATGGAAACCCAAAAGAGTAAAGCCTATGCAAAAGAGCTTCCCTATTAATAGAATCAAAAGCCTTTCTGAGATCAAGTTTAGCAAGAAAGCCACCCTGAGACTGTTTTTGAAACAACTCATGACATATTTCATAGGCCATAGTGATATTATCAGAAATGTCCCTACCTTTAATAAATGCAGATTGAGCTGGATGAATTAACAAGGGGAGGACCTTCTTGAGTCTAAATGCAAGAGTTTTAGCAATGACTTTATAGAAAGTATTGCAAAGTGATATGGGCCTGTAATCTGATAATGAATTGGAGTGCTTAACTTTGGGAATTAATGTAATCAGAGAGTGTTTCAACCGATTTGGAAGCTTCTGAGTTTTGAAAAAGTGATGTGCTGCCTTTAAAAAAGTTTTCCCAGTTACCTCCCATGTAGCAGAGAAGAACTTAGAGTTAAACCCATCTGATCCAGGAGATTTGTTCTCACTAATGCTGTGTAGAGCATTAAGAATTTCCTGGTCAGTGATATCAGCTTCCATGCTCTGAACAAGATCCGACGTGAGAGAATTCCCAATTGGGAAATCCTGCAATATGAAAGAATCGAGGTCGGCTATTGAAAAGAGTAATACGCAAATTTCCTCGAATTGACGATCATTCAACAACCGTTGTCGAGAGAGAGCTCCTAATGCATTAGCTATGCCTTTCCTTAATTGAGAAGTAAAGAAACTTAAGATCATCATCGAGGAAGTTAACCAATGAGCCTTAGCTCCGCTTCACCCAAACAGCTTTCCATTTGTAAGAGAAAGGTAAGAGTCTTTAATTGCTTTAGCTTCAACAATAAGATGAGAATCATTAGGATTCCTTTCCAGTTTTTCAAGAATGTCATTTTGATTCCTTTTAGCTTCATCTAACTTGATATGCAAATGAGAGTAACATCTCATTGATTCCTTTAGAGCTCGTTTGACATTGGAAAGTTTATTTGCAAGAACAAAAATTGGATCACCAACCACAAAGATCTTCCAAGCCTCTCTAGTAACTTCCAAAAAGTCAGGTGAAAGCACCCAATGATTTTTAAACATAAAACGGGTGATCCGAGTACTCATATGATTTAAATAGATAACAAGTGGGGAATGATCCGAAGAAAGAGGGGGAGGAACTTTGTAAAAAGAAGAAGGATATTGTTCCAACCAGCTAACATTGCATAAGGCCCTGTCTATTTTCGAAAAAATAGGATTATTAACTTGTTGATTGGACCAAGTATAGAATAAACTCATACTGGGAAGATCCATTAATTCACAGTCTTGGACACAGCTATAGAAGGATTGTGTATTTGCATAAGATAGAGGAATACCTCCAGATTTTTCCTTACTTACTAAACAGCAATTAAAATCGCCAATAAGCAACCAAGGATCGGTCATGTTAATTGCTATACTCCTAAGAGAATCCCAAAGAGAATTCCGAGAGTGAGGATCATTATCAGCATATATGCAAGTTAAAAAAAAAGAGGGGAGACCGGTACAGGTTACAGCACCATGAATGAACTGATTGGAAACAACCCGAGGCATAAAATCAATACGCTCCGAACACCATTTGATCCAGATACGGCCACCCGATGCCATATCAAAGTTTGAACAGCAATTTTCAGAAGGAAACATGGAGAACTTACGCAACAGGAAGGGATTAAGAGAAGTTTCAGAGTTGATTTTTGTTTCCAAAAGGCAAACCAAATCCAATCTAAATTCTTTTATGAGTCTCATGCAATCCAATTTACGGCCCTCAGCAGCTAGGCCCCTAACATTCCAACTTCCTATGATCGGAAAGGTCATTGAGAAGAAGAAGAAGAGAAGGGTTTTTTACCCTTTTTGTTTTTACTTTTCTGATTGGAAACTGTCGAAGAAGAACTTACTTTCGGATCCTCTCCATAATGATTTGTATTAGCCAGTTGATGTGTAACATTACCCATAGACAGCCCAATAGGTTGTTCTGTCAGCTTAGGAGATGAAGTAGAAGATCTAGTCGCAACACCCGACTTGGGAGGAACTGCGGAAGAGCCAGACTGTCCAAGCACCTCGTTAATCTCCTCAGAGTTAGAGGAGTCTACCTCATGTCCTGGATCAAGTTGTGGAGAAGGAGAAGGAATTTGATTTAGATCAGTAGGAAACTTACTCTGTGAAGTCACTGCAGCAACCCCCTCTTCCCGATGCACAAATTCTTCCTCTAGAATCTCGCCTTGTTCAGCCAAGACAGAGAAGTTATTAACTAAATCCAAGGAGACATTCGCTTGACGATTCCTACTCCTTCCCCTATTTGAGGCACGGTTGATAGTTGGCTGTTGAGTCGTAGCTTTACTTTTGGGACAAGTATTTTCGTATGAGTAAACGTATTGCACTTAGTGCACGCAGCCGGTTTCCAATCGTAAACAACAGGTTGATCAATCTTCTTACCGTTCAAGTTGATTGGAATCGAATCAGGTAAAACCGAAGAGGTATTAATCTGCACACAGAGCCTAGCAAAGGTAATACGGGCTTTGGAAGCTGTAAGATTGTCGACGGCTAACGGGACTCCTATCATACTTCCCATTTTTGAGAAGCCGTTCTCATTCCAACAGCATAGAGGATAATTGGGCAATTTGATCCATAAGGGAATATCGTCCACGATCTTTGTGACGAAATCCCATGTCCATTTTGAAATATAAATGGCCGTAGTTGAAGCAAGGTCCCTCATGCCAAACCGATTCATAGTCTTCCACACATGAGAACTTGAAGAGGAAATAATCACCTTCAAGGGAGAGCAACTCAAAAGTCCCCTTGAACCTCCACTTCTTCCTAACCGCCGCCAAAAGGGACCCGTAAGAAGGCTTTTCCTATGGCATGACTAACAGGGATAAATTCCACCTTTGACCTTCTAGCAGATCTTCCTCAGAAAATGAAACCTCTGTAGAAACCGGGGGAATGAAAGATAAAGGAAAATCCCTACTCTTCTCATTCTGAGCTAGCAACAATTCTTTCCAATTACAGTGACCACTAGGAGCAGCCGATGGAACCACAAGTAGTGGTAGAGGAAGAAAGGGGTGGGAACATATTACTTGTGGTACCCATTGAGATAGCACAGATGTCCTGGAAAAAGACTGACCCCCGGCTAAGAGCCGGAGGTCAGAGAGAAATTAGAGTGGAAGGGTAGCAAGGGGAGAAATTGGATGCTAAGGAGAGAGCTAAGAGAGGAAGAGGAAGAAGACGCCGGCAGGAATCTCAAAAGAAGCCCTAACCACATGGAGGGGGAGTTGCAACTTCCAATTTCCTATCTAAGAGTCCTGTTTGGAACACCTTTAATTATATGAGAAAATAATAACGAAGATGATGTAGAAGAATCTATTATTTAGGAAGCTACGATAAGATCTATAATTTTTTTTATTCTCAAAAAGTCAAATTGCAATTTTCTAGCCCTCATTACAGGGAGCGAGGTGAAGTTAGAAATATAGCTTTCTCACCATAGATTCATCAAAATACACGTGAAATATGGTGCCCCAAATAAAGTTACTGTGCGGTGCGACACTACACCGTCATGCCAAATGCACTCTAAGATGAGAGAGCTCGCACTTTAAAATGAACGCATCCAGCTCTAATGATTGGGACTTTGAGATAGGATAGCTTGCAAGATCATTCTTGAGATCGGAGAATTTACCACTACGCAAAGTCAACAGCCAATCTTGACTCTTCCTAGCTCATTCCATAGTGCTTTAGCCTTTGGGATTGATATGACACTAAAAATTCTACTAGTCGAAGCACGAATCTTGATGTCAAAAGCAATCTGATCCTAAGTTGAAACTTATCCAGATCAAACACTTAAAATATCATTGGAAACTTTGGGATATAAGTTAAATCCCTAAATAGTTCATAAATATGGAGTGTTTATGATCAAATCGAGCATCTTGATGAGCCAGATCTAACAAGCCAAAGATCTCTTGATTCTAACTCATTTTAAGTATTCAAATACTTAAAATATATTAGATGATCAAGGAATCATTTTGAGTCATTCGATGGAGTGGTTTGGATTTTGCATGTATAGAAACACTATCTCTTTAATCTATAAATAACCTCTCATTCTTCACATGAGGGGGGCCCAAGCTAAAGAGAAGAGAGAGCTCTAAGGCTTGAAAATCTCTAAGCATAATCATGCCACCACTCGATGGTCGCCGACCACCGCCGGCCGCCGCCGCCGATTCTCATCGTTGTCAATCACCGTTGCCGGTCATCACCACCGACCAGGCCATCACCGCTGACATCCGCTGGTTATCGCCGTTAACCATCATCGTCGTTGGCTTATCACGCTACCACGCTGCCACCACCATCGATCAACATTATTAACTATCGTCTCGGTCTATCATACCGACCATATTGCGCCGATCGCTGCTGACCACTGCCGTGCTGCTGCTGGTACCACCATATCATCGTGCTATCAACCACCGTTGCCGCGGTCATAATGCTGACCACCGCTACCGGGCCACTACCATGGACCACCATCGCCGGTTGCCGACCATCGCCGCCATCTCTCATCACCACTGCCGATCATCCGCTGGCTGACGCTGCTTCACCATCATCAATCGCCACTAATAATTGATAACCTAACCACGGCCAGATATGTTGTTTGATTCTAGGATTCCCATTGTCAGCCCTTCTCATATACAATTATGTAATCCCGTTATCGGAAAAACTTTGTACTCTGAAATAGATGCATAGTGGAAGATTTTTACTAGGCTAGGCCCCGTGATTTTTTCACATAAAAATTCTGGAGTTTTCTTGTTCATTCTTCAAACATCTGTGTGTGTGTGTGCTGGATTTCACAACAAAGCTAAGGTATAAACTTTTATTCTACCACAATTGGTTTTCTAGCACGCAATAGTTTGACGCCGTCTATAGGAAACAAACCCCACAAACGCAATCTCTGTGAACACCTGTATTATGGCCAATAGGTGCAATACTCACAATAACGGAGCCTCCCGCTCCAACTCCCGTCACTCTCGAAACCAATCCTTGAACCAAGGATGTCAAGCATCAGCCTCACTTCCCCCTGATAGGCATGACCCAATTGGTGAAGGTGCAACGAGAATCTCTTTAAAAGATCGTGTGTGCTGAATGAAAGAGTCTCAAAATGAGATAATCTGACTTTTACGAGAAACACGACAACCACTACTGCGGCATACACATCTCTCAAGATCGATCGTTATTTAAAGGAGGTCAAAATGCTAATACGAGGCCTTCTCACGACGTCAACTTCCTCCGCTTACGTGACCGCGTGATGCCTTCTTTACCGCTTCTTACTCATCCATCGCCAAAAGACAACAGCTAATCCACCAATTATTATGTGCAGCATCTCGTTATGTTGATTCCACTCATGTTATACGTGATTATAATGCTTAAATGAGAAGAATTTCACTTTAAAGATGAAAATCACATTCCCTCTCATCACGACTATTAGGAGTCTTCACCTTTGACTGAAGCTATTCTTCAACATCTTATTCCTGTAGGGTTCAAGCTTCCGAGCATCGACTCTTATGATGGGAAACTAACCCATATAAACACATTGACCATTACATAACCATCCCTCATATCCAATGAGCTCCTAACACACTGCTTTGTCAGATCTTTCGTCACCCTCAAGGGTCAGACTCGCACTTAGTTCTACTCCCTTCCAAGGGGATCCATCCATACCTTTGATAAACTCACTATGATTTTTGTAGAACAGTTCATTACAAATTGGAGGATCATTAAAGATTCTCCTCATCTCTCAGGCTTTCATCAAAATGAGGGGGAATCACTTAAGGAGTACTTCCAGAGGTTCTCCCTAGAGGCTCACCAAATACCTGGAATAGACCCTAAACTATTAAGAGGAGTTTTCCTTGGAGGGCTCCGTCCTGGGCCTTTTTACTCATCACTAATGTGAAATATGGTTCGCTCATATGCCAACTTGGTTCATCATGTGGAAGCATAAATTTCTACCGATGAGGCTATTAATGCCCATCATAAATAATTTGAATAATCCACAGAAAAATGTAAGAGTGCCCCAGGGAATATAGACCGATAATCCCATCAAAAGAAGCAACAAGACTGTCATGATCTCCCTCCACGACCCTCACATCAATGACGTGAACCACGACCAGAAAATGAATACACACCACTGAACACGTCTCGTGTTAATGTCTTGATGGCCATTCGAGATGAAGAGACCATCAAGTGGCTACATCCGCTAAAATCAAATTCAAAAAATCAGGAGTAATATTGTCACTTCCATCGAAGTCACAGACATACTACTAAGGTGTGTAAACAACTTAAAGAAAAAATTGAGAGGATCATTCAACAAGGATATCTACGTCAATTTGTGCAGAATCAATTGACTCAAGCAAACATAACTAGAGGACCACTACTATCTAATCAAGTCCTCATTGCTACCTCTGAAGAACCAGAGTTAAAAAAAATCTCGTATTGATCATTCCATCACTTTTAATAACTCGAACTTAGAAGGAGACCAAGTTCCCCATCAAGATCCTCTTGTCATCAGCTCAGGGATCGGTGACCCATGCTATAATGTTAAGAGAATTTTGATTGATAATAGGAGTTCTATCGATATTTTATTTTACTCCACATTTTTTAGCATGAGCTTGGTTAGAGAAAAGCTCCAACCCGCTACAAGACCATTATATGGGTTTGATAATCACCCTATACGAGTGGAGGGGGCAATCACCCTTCCTATTATCCTTGGAGAATTTCCTCGATAAGTGACTCATTCAATTCAATTCATAGTGGTCAAGTCAGATTCGACGTACAACGCTATCTTCGGAAGGCCCCTCCATTTAATTTTTTATGCCATTACTTCGGTATCTCATCTTAAGATAAAATTTTAAACCTCCATTGGGGTTGGAGTGATCTATGAAAAACAACAAATAACACAGTCATGTTACCTCAGACAAGCTCAACCATGCCCTTCGGTGATCTTCAATATCAAAAATTTTAATTTTCAAGATGAAGAAGTACCCAGAGAGCTTGCATAAGACTTGCTCGTTTCATTATCGATGACCAACCTCTACTAGCAAGTCGATTTCGCTCGCATTTAACAGAGGACAAAATACATAGACTTCTTGTGCAAAAATCAAGACATCTTTGCTTGGAGTCTGATAGATATGCTTGGGGTCGACCATGCACTCCCTTAGGATTGATCCAACATTCAAATTGATCATCCAAAAGAAGCAGAGTTTTGCACCTGATTGTCTCTAAGCTATTGAACAAGAAGTTAACAAGCTCTTAAAAGCGAGATTCATACGAAAAGTACATTACCCTATATGGCCAGCAAATATGTCATGATTAAGGAAGCAAATGGAACTTGGAGAATGTGTATTGATTACACTGATCTCAATAAAGCTTACTAGAAATATAGTTTTTCTCTCTCTCTCGAATTGATCAATTGGTCGATGCTACGTCTGGGCATCAAATGCTTAATTTTTTTGGATTCTTACTCAGGCTACAACCAGATAAAAATGAACCCAACCGATGATGAAGTCACATCATTTCAAACATATAAAGGTTTATATTGTTACCAAGTTATGTTATTCGGGTTAAAAAATATTGGTGCTACCTATCAACGTCTTATGAATAAGATTTTTAAGGACCTCTTAGGCCACATAATGGAGGTATATATGGATGACATATTAGTAAAAAGCTTGAAAGAATCACAACATATTTCTGACTCAGAAATATGTTTTAACCTTCTTCGATGTTATAACATGTGACTTAACCCGACCAAGTGTGCTTTTGGAGTTACATCGAGAAAATTTCTTAGGTTCAAGGTCACCCACCACGGGATTGAAGCTAATCCTGAAAAAATCAGAGCCCTCAGAGATATGGCTCCTCCGAAGAATATCGAAGAAGTTCAATGCTTGAATGGATGAATTGTTGCCTTATCCCACTACTTAGCCTATTTTGAGGATAAATACTTGTCATTCTTTGAAATACTAAAGGGAGCTAAAAATAATAATTTTCAGTGGATTGACGAATACCAAGCTGCTTTGAAGCAACTAAGGGAATATTCAGCATCTCCACCCTTACTATCCAAGCCTATCCAAGGAGAGATGTAATACTAATATCTCGTAGTCTCTTCCCACACAATAAATTTAATTTTAATGCGAGAAGAAAATGTGATACAACAACCAATTTACTATGTTAGGAAAATTCTCTCTGATATAGACAGTAGTTATCCAGTGTCAGATAAGATGGCTTTGGCTTTAGTTTTCTCAGCCCAAAATTGTGTCCATACTTCCAAGCTCACACCATCGACGTTTACACTCATTTACTATTGAGGGCCATTCTACAGAAACCAGAGGTATTTGAGAGGTTAATCAAATGGTCCGTAGAATTGAGAGAGTTTGATATCTATTTCTTACCTAGGCCAGATATAAAGTCTCAAGTACTCTCAGACTTTATAGTGGAATGCACTACCCTTACTCCAAATGAGCTATTTATTACACCCCTTTCGTCTCTTCAATGGACCCTTTACGTTGATGAAGCTTCAAAAAATATTGATGCCAGAGCAAAAATCTTACTTATTTTCCCCCACAGGATACCTTAGAGTATGAACTTTGCCTAAAATTTTTTGCAACCAATAATATGGCTGTATATGAGCCTCTCAACACTGGGTTGAGACTTGTCATCGATTGTTAAGCTCAAAACTTAATGATCAATACTAACTCTTAGCTTGTCACCTCCTAGGTTGAGGGAAACTTTAATACTCATAACCCCCAGCTTGCACAATACCTCAGCCTGGTGAAGTCACGTCTTGCCCATATCAAGACATATCAAATCATTCACATATTACGAGAGAAGAACACTCAAGCTGACGCTCTCGTTAAGCTCGCTACCTCTGCTCTGGAGATCTATTTAAGAGAAGGCATGTTGAGAAAATATATTTCCTTAGTATCCAGGGATCATGAGTAATATAAGTAATTAATGATACAAAAGGAACCTTCGTGGATGAACCTCATCCCGTCTTTTCTACAAGAAAAGACCCTTCCTGAAGACTCAACTGCTGCAACTCATCTCCGAAGACAAGCTGCAAACTTTATTATTATTGGAGGTGAACTATACAAATGAGCTTTTTCTGGGCCATACCTTAAATGCCTCTCACCATCAGAGGCTGATTATGCATTAAGAGAGGTTTACTCGGGCATATGTGGAGAACACTTAGGAGGAAGAGCGTTATCCCTTAAAATTATAAGGTAATGGTTCTATTGGCCTACGATGAAGCATGGTACCTTGGAGTTCACAAAAAATATGCGAGTTGTTAGTTACACTCTAACCTCTCTTATACACCACATATAGAGCTCTCATCCCTTCAAAGCCCATGACCTTTTGCTCAATGGAGAATTGATATCATGGGGCCTTTTCTAGTAGTGTCAGAGCAACGAAAGTTTATCATTTTAGCTGTCGACTACTTCACTAAATGGGTGGAAGCTGAACCACTCGCTAAAATCATGGAGGCAAATGCTAAATAATTTATTTGGAAAAATATAATATATTGATTCAATCTTCCTGCAAAGATCATCATTGACAATAGAACCCATTTACTGGAAAAATCTTTACATTTTTATAAAGATTTTCATATTCAGCTGCTGCATACGGATGTAGCCCATTCTCAAACTAATGGATAGACTAAAGCTACCAATAGGACTATAGTCAAAGGGTTAAAAATGCATCTCGAGAAGGCTGGGGGGCAATGGGTTGAGGAGCTCTCTAATGTCCTTTGGGCTTACCGCACTACATCGCGAACTCCGACTGGTGAGATACCATATAATTTGTGTTTTAACACAGAAGCTATTATACTAGTAGATATCAAGATTCCAAGTCTAAGAGTTCAATCATTCAATCATGATAGTAATGATGAAAACTCGATAGAACTGGACCTACCTCAAACTCGACATGACTACTGACGCTTCCAACCACCAAAGGGTAGCTCGTCACTTCAATAGAAGAGTGAAACCCCATCCCATCTCTATCGATGATTTAGTCCTACGAAGTCTTGAAGCTACGGGCAAAGGCCCTCAATGCAATAAACTCTCACATCTTTGGGATGACCCTTATGTGGTTATAGCTATGATCAAGCCATGAATATTTAAGCTCAAGGATTCAGAAGGAAAAACCTTGCCTCAAACTTGGAATACCGAGAATCTCCAAAAATATTATCAGTAATTCTTACCGTATAATTATTGTAACTTTTATTTTATCTCATTTGTTATTCTCTCTTTAAATTCATATCTTTGTTAAAATTATCTTATGATTGTATCATCGACCTTATCAGAGTAATGCTTTTATGGCCTTTTCTTTTAAGCTTGTTACATAGAACCAATCTCCTTCATTTAATCCTCCCACTTGAGAAATGCACAACTCACATTGTGTCTCAGTCGGGGATGATCAATGCTAAGGGGACTTGATCAGACCTCTTCCATACAGGTAAGAAGTCAAGTAATACTTTGACTAATTCTTTGGATAGGTCAAAAAGTCCTTGGTGGACATTCCATGGCCTCTTCCATACAGGTAAGAAGTCAAGTTACACTTTGGCTAATACCTAGGATAGGTCAAAAAGTTCTTGGTGGACATTCCACGACCTCTTCCATATAGGTAAGATGCCAAATAATATTTTGACTAATACCTAGGACAGGCCAAAAAGTCTTTGGTGGACATTTCCCAACCTCTTCCATACAGGTTAGCGTCATTAAATAATATTCCGATCAATCACTTCGGATAGGTCAAAATAAAATAAGAGCAAATCACATAAAATTTTTTAATGTCATTGATAACTCTGATATGATGATATAAGAAATAATCAAATTTCTAGATACAAATAATAAATAATAATATATAGATAAAAGGAAAAGAAATGCATCCTCAAGTGATATTACATGATATCAATGTCCTCCTCACCATTGGAAGATGTTCCCTTAAACTCACTCTTAACCCCTTCATCTCCGAATCATGGGGGTCTTCGATACTGGAGACGATTCTCAATACTAGCTCCAGTTTTGTGATGTACTAAACAGATTCATTTTAGGAATTCTCGGATGAAGCCTTCCTCCAAACATTGGTGCTCCAAGTCCTTCACTTCAACATCAAGAATATGATTACAAGCTTCTTAGACATGGTCCTCGATAGCATCGCGATAAGCTATAGAGTTCTTAAAGTCTTCCACTGCCTTCAAGAAGATTTCATTTTCTTTTGCTTCTAACATTATAAGCTCCTTCTCGAAAATACGATATGTAATGCTTTCTTCTCCAATTTAAGAGCTTTCTTCTCCGCTGCAAGTGCTTTGAGTCTTTTCTCTTTCTGGCGAGTCTCTGCCCTCACCTGAATCAGCTCATCATGAGTACGCTCCACCTCCTAATGTTGGAGAGAAAGAGAAGTTGACATGTTCGCTAGCTCATTTCTACACCTGATTAGTTGATCCTCTAGAGCTGCGACTTTTTTGGCCTTAGCACTCATCTTTCGTTCATACTTGCCTTGTAAATATTTTACCTTCATAAATTCAATATTCCACTCGTCTAGAGCGACATCCAAATGAGCCATCAACCCCAATATTTGAGCTACCTATAATAAAAAAATCATAAATATTACACGAAAAAAAGAAAAAGAAGAAAAGAAAGAGAAGATAGCGTACTAATTCGTCTGTTCGTTGATGTCCAGTGCATACATGCTTTAACACCTCTTCAGGAATATGAGACTTCGAGAAACGAATCCCCCATTATTAGTTGAGATTGCTAAACTCTCAGAGGCCAACTGGGGTGAACATCTTCTCCGCAAATATTTGACATAGTTATTTCGGCACATATCTTATTTTTCTTTAAAAAAGAAATATTGCTATCACCCTGATTTTGTAATGGACTTCTTGAAAGAATCCTGTGAATATGAGGAGACCTTTCATCATCTTTACTTGATATCTTCAGTGAAAGAGCATGAGATCTCCCTGTCTGAATGGAAAGGCCAACTTTGAACATTCTATCTTCAATTATATATTTGTCAATATGACGTAACTCATACTACAAGCTTCCTGCATCAGGAATATTAAGAGTCGTTAAGATTTCATTCTCTTCAATCAGCAATGGATCTGAAAGGTCATTCAATCTTCTCTGTCTCTTAGGGAGGCCTCACTCATTTTCATAAAAAAGAACCCATTAAACCAATTGTTAGATGGATCCTGTGCTGAAAATTCTATCCAATTCTTTATAGCTTGATAAGAAACATGTTTCTGAGCATCATATGTGAATCTACACATTTGACACAAGTATTTGATGTTCAAAGTAACACCACACTATTTAAAGAAGACAGTTGAACCAACGATGATCACTAAGACTCAAAATAAAATTTGTGACAAAGCTACACCGTATATTTTAAAGATCTCAATCAATTTAGGAGCCAAAGGGAATCGCAGTCCCGCATGAAAATCATCTAAAAAATAGTAAAGTAGCATAGCAGAGGAGAACGTGCTCGATCAGACTTTTTGGCAATAATAGCCACAAACTCATTGGAGAAATGAAATTTCCTGCGGAGCACCATTAAACTGTCAGGTGTGATAGTAGATGATATATCGTCTGTAGTTATCACGCTATTGGTTTTCTTCCGGCCATCATCTTGTGAAAATACATAATAAATAAAAAAGAGGAGAGAAAGATAAAAGTATAAGAATTGTGTGAAGCAACTCACTCACCCCAATACTTGGGCATATCCTTTCATGACTTTGTTGCTCATAGACACCTTTAGATAAAATTTTTCACCTACAATCTAATAAAAAATATACACATACATATGAGATCAAAAAAGAAAAAGCTTCCCCACCATCTTGGCAGTTGTCAACTGTTGAACTATCCATTGGTGTTTTAAGAAATTCAATTTATTACAAGAAAAAGTGGAAAATACGGGCCTTGATACGCCGTGAGACGGTTGGCCTCTGGGAAAATTGGAGCCTGCGTCTGTGGTAGGGTCTTGATAGCCTCAATCTAGTCGGTCCAAGCGAGGGCATTTATACTCATGAAAAAATCGAAGCTTCGCCATATGAACTACGGGTCTTGATCTCCTCCAAACTTGGTCGGTTTGATTAGGACAGTTGGTGTTTTTCTCAAGAGAAAATCGGAGCCTCACCGTATGATCTGCGAGCCTTGATCGCCTCCAAACCTGGTCGGTCTGATGAGGATAGTTGACGCCTCTCTCGAGGGAAAATTGGAGTCTCCTTGTATGAGGCTTGAGCACTCCAAACTTTGTGGTCCGACTCTCTCTCTCTCAAAAAATCTGAGTGCCTAGCCTTGATGATCGATGGCATGACCTTCTCTTAAGAAAAATGTCAAAGCTTCACTGACAAAAAGAAATTTATTTTTTATCTTAGCCCTTAAACTTGAGCTTCTGCTAAATGATTTCTCATTCAATGCAGAGGAATACTAGAGCATATGAGAGTTGTATCTCCTTACTTGACCCTAAGGGGGTTTTTATAGGCCCACTATAGGGGCAAAAAGAAAAAAATAAAAAATGGAAAGAAATAAAAAAAATGCTCATTGGTGTGTGTTGTTTTTGCATGTGAGTGATGGCGTCTGGCGCCCATAAGCATCCGGGCAGCTTGAGCCTTTTAGCCTGCACCATGCACCACTGCACTTCCTGATCATAATGTGCATCCATGAAGATCTATTTTCTCAAACTATATGGTTAATGAACTCTCAAATTTTATTAAAAAATTTGTTATTTTCAATTATTTGGCATATATTTTTGGATGATAGAGATAATGTCATCCAAAAATAGGGGACAATTGATATGACATTGAAAATTTCACTAGTCAAAACACGAATCTTGATGTCAAAAGCAATATGATCCTAAGTCAAAACTTATCCAGATCAAACACTTAAAATATCATTGGAAACTTTAGAATATCAGTTAAATCCCTAAACAATTCATAAATATGGAGTGTTTATGATCAAATCGAGCGTCTTGATGAGCCGGATCTAACAAGTCCAAGATCTCTTGATTCTGATTTCATCTAAGCATTTAAAAAAATACATTATAAATTGAATTAAGACATCCCGATGGAGTGATTTGGATTTTGTATGTGAAATATATCTCTCTATATCGTTCATTCTTCAGAGGCTCAAGAAGAGAAGCTCAAAACGAAAATTCTCAAGCATAATGTCGTGCCACCACTTTCGGCCGTCGACCCCGGCTGTCGGCCCGCGCAATCATGGTAACCGTCAATGCGTAATCGGTCATCCAGCCGCGCGGCCGATCGCGCGTCGGTCATCGTCGTTAACCATATTTTCATCACTGCTCCATTTTATGGCCGCGGCCACCATCATAAATCAACATCGTCATCAACCATCCGGTGTCATCAACATGCGTACGGTCATCGACCACGCTGCCGCGTTGGCCACCACCATCGATCGATTGTATCGACCATCGTCGGCTTACCATCGACCACCGCCGCGGTACTATCGCTAACCATATGCTTTTTCGCCGACGCCGACCGCCATCGTTCATCATCATCAACTGTCACCAACAATTGTTACAACCTAACCACTACCGCATTATTGTGCGCGATTCTGATCACAATACTCTTATCATATACAATGTAATCCATTATCGGAAAACTCAGACCAAATATATATATAGGAGAGATTTTACCGCTGCACTCAGGATTTTTTCCTCCTCTTCAGGGGTTTATTTTCACGTAAAAATTCTCGAGTTTTCTTATTCATTCTTCAAACATATGTGTATGCTGAATTTCACAATAAAGCTAAGACATAAACTTTTATTATAACACAACTGATTTTCTAGCACTCAATACGGATTATACTGATCGAATTCTCCGATCTATGTTTGGTGAGTCCCCCTTTGCTTAACTAATATTTCTAAGGTGAACGCTTTTATAAATTAACCGCATTTAATATCAATTTTTCAAATTGCTTTCAAATATTGAAATTCATAATAAAAGTTTAACCCATATTTCTTATTTTTATAAATTTTTAATAATTTAATTATGAAATATAAATACATAAATCGATAATTTAAAAATAATAAATATGATTAAATTACAAATGCATATGAATTGAGCGGTTGATTTTATAAAAAAATCTAGTAATTATTTAAGTCACAAAATAAATTCACGAAATGTGAATTCAAAATTTTTTTAACACTTATTTAAGTTTATAAGGCTGTACATAGTTGTATACGACTAACTTTTGAAAAGGAGCATCATATTTAACTTTTTTACAATTGGAGCCTCATAACTAAAATTTAAATAAGAACATAAATGTGATTTAATATGATATTTTTAAGAAAAAGTTAATTCAAATCATTAATATTTTTAATATTTTAATTAAAATTTAAATAATTAATTGTTCTTATTTTTATATTTTATAATTTAAATATTCAGTTATTATTATATTATAATTTGATTTTTTTTGTTAGTGAGGTAATGAAGTTAATTTAGTTTTAGTGCTATGATTTTATTAATTTTTATTTAATAGTTTTATAAATTTTCTCTATAATAAAATATTATAATTTAAATTTTAAATATAAATTTTATAAATAAATAATTATTTTTAATTTATTAATTAAAATAAAATTTAATTTTTGTTATAAAATTAATTTAAAATAATATGTGGATTATAAATCAATTATTGATAATAAATAAATAAAAGTTATAAAATGTTCTTACGAATAATTAAACTAATAATCATATCCTACCAATTCAATGTATAAAATTTTAAAGGGTCGGTTGTCTTGCAAACTAACATAATATTTAAATTTTAAAATATTAAATTATTTAAGTCTAATCTTATCAACATTATAAAATATTTTTTAAATTTAAATAATTTTAAATAAAGAATTAACATCACACTAAATTAATCTTATCTTAACCAAATATTTAAATGAACAATTTTTTATTTCATTTATGATATTTTATATCTGAAAATGATATGATAAAAAAATAATAAAAAGTATAGTGATTTGCTAACACAATTTCAAGAAAACATGGATTTAATTCCTAGAAAATGTGAATTAGCTTCAGTTTTCTTTAAAATGTGACTAAGTTTTAATTATTAAGTCATTATAATTTGTTTTATATTTATTAACAAATAACAATTTGATTTTCTTGTGAATGTGATTATAAAGTTAATTTAATTAGTAGTAGTTTGTTTTTAATTTTTTTATTTAAAATTTTCTTGAAAAATTACAAATTTAATAAATTTGTTCTAAAATAAGTTATTATTTTAAACTTCAAATGCTAAGTTGAATTGTTGGTCAATTTGCACTAAAATTTTTATTCGTTAAATCGAAAAAAATATAGCATTTAATTATTACTTTAAGTTTTGTAAGAACATCGTTTAACTTTACGTATATTCATTATCCATAAATAATTTATAATATATAGATTATTTTAAATATAATTATAAAGAAAATATTGAAATTAATTAAATTAATAAATTATATAATAATTATTAGTTATCAAAATTTAATTTAAAATTTAAATTATAATATTTTCATTATAGAGAAAAAAATATCATAAAGCTATTAAATAAGAAAAAATTTAAACCAAACTACTAAAAACTAAATTATATTAATTACCTCACTCACAATAAATCAAATTAGAATTTACTAATAATTATAAATCAAATTCTAATATGATATTAAATAAAAATTATACTATGAAATGTCGGAAATAGAAATAATTAATTATATGGCTATGAACTAAAAAAAAAAAACTCTTAAAAATGTGAATTGAAGTCACGTTTTTAAGAAAAAGTGAATTCCTTATTTAAATTTAAAGTATACGAGGCTATTTGCAAAATAATTAAATACGAGTGTTTTTTATATAAAAAATCCATTGTATATAATACAAAAATGAATAAATTGTTATAAAAATCAGACACGTAAACCTTTATTTAACTTAATTATATTAATGTTATTTACACTTGTTGCGTGCTAGAAAATCAGTAGAGTGAAAGTTACGCCTACTTTGTTTAAATCCAAAGACAATAATATTTATGAAAAGAAAAACAGAAAACTGTAAATTTTACATAAAAAAAAATCTCAAAAGAGAAAAAATCAGACCCACCGAAAAGAATCTTCCACTATGTATTTGTTTCAGAGTACAAAATTTCATGATAACGGGATTACAAAATTATACATGAGAAGGGCTAACAATGAGAATCACTAATCGATAATAAATATATAGTCCGCTCAGATTGCTTGAGAAGTAGATGATGATGAACAACGGAATCGGACTCATGATGGCGTCATGATGGTGATCGACGAAGATTAATGACGAAAAGATCGACGGCCGACTGGTGACAACCATGGTGGCATGATTGCTTTGAGGATTTTCGCTTTAGAGCTCTCTTATCTCTCTGCTGGCCTCCCTCATATCGGAATAAGGGACTATTTATAGATTAGAGGAGCGACATCTCGTAAATATACGCAAAATCCAACCACTCTACTTCCTGGACGGCTCGAGAATGATTCTTTGATCATTTGATGTATTTTAAGTATTTGAATGCTCAAACGAAGTCAAATATGAGATCTTGGGCTTGTTAGATCCTTTGTCAAGACGCCGATTGACTATAAACACTACGTTTAAGAATTGATTGATAATGAGCTTGATCTTAAATTTTAATTCGTAATCATTCGCTGATATCAAGATTTCCGTGGAATGGAATTCAAGATCATATCAACACTCTTAACATATAAATGAAATTTTATTCACACATGAGGAGTTGAACTGTTGAACGTTTGAGGAAGAGTCAAATTATCTAACATAAACTTATCTATTTCTGTCTAGTTTATTTATGCTCGAAGAGTCACTTTAGAAAAAAAAAAGTTTTTAATAGCGGTTAATTTTATTTTTAGTGTCAGTTTAAATAGTCATAAAAATTGTAGTAATGGTTTTTAAACTACTACAGATGGTCCAGAATTGTGGCGATTAAAACTGCTGGTAAGTGTCCATTACAAACCTGCCCAAAATTTGTGAAGTGATGAAGGAATCCACTTTTGCCTACATAAATCACTGGCAATCAAGTTGCAAACCACTGCTGAAGCCTATATAATGCAGCAATTTTTAAATCGTCGATACTAAGTGTCGGGTATTTATTTAGATTTTAGTAGTGAGTTGAACATTTTAATTATTAGTGATGCATGCCATACTTTTATGGTAATAGAGAGTAGCCTAACATCTATGCTAAGATTTAGCACACATTTTAATAAAAAAAGAGTTCTAAGAGATATAAAGTTTTTTACATGAAAAAATTTTTTAAAAAAGAAAAAAATTATGGACCACGGTCTGGTTGAAATAATTATACTAATATATATTGGCAATTACAAATAATCATAATTATGAAATGTCTTAATATAATATTGACATAAAGCGTAGAAAATGGACTCTAATATATAAATTAGAGGAGCCTAAATAATTTGAGTGGTTTTAAAAGGTTATCTTATGATCTATTCGATTGTCCTCCTTTTAAAAGACAAGACTTAAAAATAAGAAATATAGCATACTCCTAACAATAATATCAAAAATTAGAGTTAGTGTTCCCAATATGCATTGATATCAAAAGTAATTTTATGTGTTGAATATTGTGAGCGCAATAGCATGCATTAATAATGTGCATTGGTTTTATAAGACAATGGTGCATATCAATCGTATAGAGTGATGTCATGTATTTACTTTGTTGGCGCTTACTAGTGATAAAAATGGTAGGCATTAGCCTTAGCATCATTGACATGTATCAGAGTTATAGATGATTTTGTGCACCAATATTATTGGTGGTGGTGAATGATGAAGTTAGCACATGTTTGGTGTAGCGATGATAGTGATTAAGAGAATGTAGTTGTGCATTGTCGTCAAGAAGCCATAATTGATTGTTGGTGGTTAAAAGATCATAAGCGGATGATGATGGTTAGGTGATTATAGTCAAGAGATGATAGTCAAGTGATGATGATCGTATGATTGTATTTGGATAATAATGATTTGGTGAAGGTGGTCTAGCGTTGATGTTTGAGTGATCGTAGCATGTAATAATTTTTTGGAGATGATGCTTGGATAATGGTATTTGGGTGACCTTTATTAGATGGCGTTGATTAGGCAATATAGCAAAGAAATGGTGGTTGAGCACATGAGCAACCATATTCACATGATGATAATTAGGTGATGATGTTGGGAGATTGTGGAAGGTAGACCATCATCAGGTGATGACAGTTTAGAGATAATAGAAGATGGAGTTGAGCAATCATTGTCGAGTAAGGTTTGTCAAGCGATGTAGTTGAGTGATGGTGATTAAGCAACAATGGTCGCACAATGGTGGCTGAGAGATGATGTCAGGAGACCATAGTAAGAAGAATGTCATTGGGTGACGACAGTTAGAAGACTATAATCAAGAAATTATAGTTTGCTGTTGGAGGAAAATGATTGTAGTTAGGTATATATTATCGAACAACCATAGCAAGTTGATGGTGATTAAGCAATCGTAATTAGGATACAATTATGATGGAGGTTGGTTACTTGCATCCATCGACAACAGTTGATGATGACAACTTGGCGTGATGGTCGGGAATCAATGGCCTAACGAGGTTGGTTTGTGGCATTCTAATGACAGTGGTTGGTAATAATGATATAACACAATGTTTAGATAACAATGGTCTAACTATTTGTTTAGCAACAGTGGTCATGTGGTGGTTCAATGGAAGAGATCAATTGGTGGCAATCCAACAATGTTGGTTGGCGACAACTATTTGATGTGATAGTCAATGATGATGATCTAATGGCAGTGGTTAGATAATGGTCCGACGGTGGGTCTTAAGCTCTCTTTTCTCTTACTTCCATCCAATATCTCTCTCAAAGTCACCTTCATGCAAAGAGTGGGGGCTTATTTACAAATTTTAGGAGTGAAATCCTTATAAATGCAACTAAAATCTAAATTACTCCATCTGATAGCTCAGAGCATCCCCTTGATCATAGAATATTTTTTAAACATTTAAGTGTCTCAATAATGTTAGAATTGAGTTATTTAAGTTCATTAGATTCATCTTATATGAATGCTCAATTTGATTATAACATACAAGATTTAGAGATGATTTAATCTTTCAAATTTAAATTTTTTTATTATATTTTAAGTACTTGATCTAGGCTATTTTGATGGATCACTTTTAACATCATTAAGCTTGTCTTATCAAGACATTTAGTTCGACTATAACTTAATTGAAATCAGAGCTTGAATGATCTTAAACTAAAGTTAAAAAAATTTTAATTCTAAAAAGCATCAAGATTCATGTTGAATTAATAGACTTTCAAATGATGCATCAACTAGAAATTATCAAAGGATACAACTCTATTTGATTATTTTTCTTGTAGAACATTCATGCCAATTTAAGGACCAAAAAAAAAAAAAAAAAAAGAGAAGCAAGAAAAATATAATAAGAACAAAATCTCTAGTAATAATAATATATAATAATAAATATTATACATTTTTATCATAAATATTAAGCTCATATCATTTTTAAAAATAATAATTCTAATAAGAATTCACATACATAATACTTGAAACTTGAAACTTTATATAGTTAACACCTAATGTTCTCTATTTAAATGTTTAACATTTAAAGCTTTTAAATATCATAAAAAAGTAATCTCCTCACCATCTCTATTGCAGATTTGACAATTTCATTAAATGTGCGGTGGTGTTAAAAGCAACAACAATGGTTGGTTAGCGAAAAGGCCATGATTACAGGGAGTTGGGTAGTGTGTGCTCAAAGAGGAGGTGAGGAACTAGGACATCGCCATAGCTTTATATATCCCTAATAATATTCATCCTTAATTAAACAAAACAAGTAATTAATTTTCCTTTTTTGATTTCCACTATTACCCCAAGTTTCTTCCATGTGGGTGATAGCAAACTACCGCCATTACTAACAAATTTCACATGGCTAGTACATGGTCTACTCAACATCAGATGTATTATCCTTCTCCTAGTCATCCAGATATAGCAGATGCAATCTACACTATTCAACTATAACTACTACATTGACATTAGGTTATAATACAGTTTATAAATACCTCCAAATCATTCACATTGTAATATGAACTTTGTAATATTGAATTCTTTATGTATACCATATATCTTTCTAC
This sequence comes from Cymbidium sinense, assembly GCA_021442155.1. Taxonomy (NCBI): domain Eukaryota; kingdom Viridiplantae; phylum Streptophyta; class Magnoliopsida; order Asparagales; family Orchidaceae; genus Cymbidium; species Cymbidium sinense. Next base: position 159,625,893 of record CM038221.1, read on the forward strand.
CTAGTATATACCATACATCTTTCTTCAACTGCTCTTGTATTTCTTCATGGAATTAGAGTCTTTTCACATCGAAAGGTGCTAAACTTGTGTGATCCAGTTTCACATGTTTGAACAGTTATCCTATACAAGTTCTTCGAAAACAACACCAATCCTCTCATGATGAGCAAGGTTAGCATTCCACCCCAACTATAGTTCTTCATGAGCATCAACATCCAACTAATCTAAAAAATCATTCTACATGGAGGTCACAAATTATGATCTTGTTCACTATGAATGGTTTTGATGGGTACATGGATGGATCAATTCCAAAACCAGCCTCACACATTACAATAATTGATGGAACCATCCAACGAATCAAAATCACCCCCTATGGCTATGATTGCTCAAAATCTTGTTGTTGATCTCTACTCTACTATCTCACCATCACTCCTTCCATATGTTTTAGATCTTGACTCATACAAAAACATATGGACAACCTCAGAACATCACCTGTAACCTGCCTACCTATCTCACATAATATTACTTGAGAATGAACTTTGAACTCTACAATATGTCTATGAAAGATCAAACAATGACCCAATACCTATCTCAAATCAAGTCCAAAATTGATTCCATAGCAGCAGTCAAATCAAAACTAGATGCATAAGACATAATTCATTATACACTTAATGAATGACCACCTACATATCAAGCATTTAAAATAGCCATTCAAACAAAATTTCAACCACTCAGTGGATGATATCTACTCCTTACTTTGCAGTGAAGAGAAAAATATGGTGTCTTTAGCTCAAAGTGCACATCATATAACTCTGGTTTCCATACAGAGCTATATAATTTTTCTCACTGATCTACAATGGGCATGTATAAGGCTTACTAGTGCGCTGCACGCTACTAGTTTCTGCTACAAGAGCGTGCTGTTCCTAAGCCAAACGCTTCACATACAAGATTTAAGGAGCATTTAAGATTGAGCATTTTATACCTTCAACTATTTATGTTGAAAATCAAGTATGCTCAACAGTAGAATTATATTACTTTATCTAATTTTAGTAAGTGGAATAAAAATTCAACAGCGAAACATCATATTTTAATTATGTATAGCATGAAGAAAGCAACTTAAAACCCTACGACAATTTAGATTCACTATCACATACCTTTTTGGTTGAAATCAAGATAAGGGAGTTTGAAATATTGAGGTGGAGGGGTTGTTCTCCTTGCCGGAAGTAACAAAGGAAGGAAGGGAGATCCTTACATTGGTTAGCGATGCGCTAGGGTTGTCGATGATTGGATGAAAAAGGTGGAGGAATAGCTATGTGAGAGATGAGGATATACTTGCAATCAACAACAGATCTGTGCCGACTATGAGTTGCCAGACTATTGCTCACGAGAGAGGAAGTGGCGAGAACAAGCTACAGGTCGCTCGGCTTCTTCTAGGAGGGAGTTCGATAGCTGTTTAGTCGGGAGAGGGGAGAAGAGACTTGACTAGGTCTTCAATCAGATATGATAAGGTCGAATGGGGTTCAATTCAGCTACTTTAACCTGACAGACGGGAGGTTGGGACGGAAGGAAGGCCATGGATTTGAACGATTGGTTTGGCTGGGTAGGGTAGTCGGTGAGATGATGTATCCTGGATGAGACTCACATCTGGTTAGAGCGGTGAATCCTCTTGCAGGTTTCAGTATCACTTGATTCAGGAGCTCTTTGAGTGGTTCGATTTGGTTAGCTAATGGAAGTCGCTCGTGTGGTCGGGTGTTAGATGGAGAATGGGAAACGAACGAGAGGGAGGGGTTTCTATCCCATGAGGCTGAGCTCGGTACGAGAACTAGAGATGGAGTGGCACGTCTAATAAATGAGAGCTGGATTATTAGTGTTCTCTCCCATGGTTAGATGAAAGTAGGTATATATGTAGGCTTACCTCCCTTTTTTTTACATTAAATAAACTTCAATTTTGATTTTTCATAATTGTGTCGCCACATAGATAAATTGGATGTCAACTAAAGGTTATTCTAATATTTCGAATGCAATGACGCTATTCGTTTCGTGATCGAAGGCCGTTTGGTTCAAGTCGGTGTCGAGTCGGGTCAATTTCTATTCAAGAATGCACATTATCATTTCCGATCGCTCGACATGCATATGAACTCATCCAAATTGAGAGAGACTCGTTTGACAAGTTTCAGCATTTTGATGCTAACGATGCAATCAATTTCATGAACGAAGGTAATTTGGGTATCGTCGTAGCCTCCCAACTCGATATGCATGTAAGCATGTCGAAGGCTCAACCTCCTGATCGGTCAATCGCCGGATTGCGTCGGACATATATTTCAGTCAATTTTGATGTTTTGAATGTAATGGTTGAGTCTGTCCATTGATCAAAAGTCATTTTGACTAATTTCAATAATGTTTAGTGTATTTTAGCTTTGCTTTATGTGATATTGTATCCGAAAGTCCATCAAATTTATCTTGTGAGTTTGACTTGATTTATGCATCATACATGGAGGTCAAAAAATCCCCCCAACAAATGTGATTCGTGCATGGAGTGAGTCATGTTTATTGAAAATATGTTGACCCTTTAGGCTATTCACAAATCTTGAAATCACTACAGCTTCAATTTCAATAGCTTATGGAGCTTTGATAGGATTTGCCATTAGTATGATGCCTTATTTCAGACAAGATAAACTCGTTGAAGGTCTCTTTCTTTATGTTGTTGTAGATTTAAATTTTCTTTGACCCTAGCTTCATGATTGATTGGGTTTAGCGGAGGAGTTGATTCATTTAGTTTGAGATTTAAAATTTCTTCTGTCTTAGCTTCAAGCTTGACGAACTTGAAGAATGATCAGCCTGATTAGTCCATATTGACATATCATGAAACATATGTATACCCTCAGTCCTGTGATTCTTGCTTTGATGGACTCATTGAAGGATGCATACAAATGACCTAGCCCTCCAGCTTATATTAGGTCTATAATGTTGAATTATCAATTCAGCAATGAGTGCTCTAATAGAATGAATAACCATAAAATCTCTTTAGTTTGGTCGTTAGCTTCATATGAACTATGGAATTGCTTCCTTCGTCCTATGCTTTCTGCTTTGGTAGACTTGATGAGGAAATTGGCTTTGATTTATGCTTTGTATTTGAAAATATATTAAAATATCACATTGCATGCAATATAGAGATTGATTTGAGGCTACTCTAAATTGAGAGTTATTTTCTCAGATTATCTTGGTCTATCGATCAAGTAGAAAGATCTCTTAGATTATAACTGCTTGTAATGACTAAGCTGAATTTGAATTTGAGATTGAATAGCTATCATCATTGGACTGATGAGCAGTGGCTCTTTCACTGTGGTCTTTTCTTATGGCTTATTGAGTAAGGAGAGCGTTAGCAACTCGATCATTTGTTGACTTGTCGAGTCCAACCTTTAGAACCTACTCGAGCCTTCGACTTAAGCTATGATGGATAGGTGGTTTTGCAGACTAATGAACGTGGGCTCTTTCACTGCAACCTTTTTTTGCGGCTCTTTCACTGCAGCCTTTTCTTATGACTTATTGAGTAAGGAGATCATTAGCAACTCAACCATTTATGGGCTTGTTGAGTCTGACCTTTAAAACCTATTTGAGTCTTCGACTTAAGCTATGATGGATAGGTAGCTTTGACTAACTAACATGGGTTCTTTACTGCCTCTTCGATTTGTTGAGTGAAGAGCGAACTTAACCATTTATGTGCTTGTTGAGTTTGACATTTAGAACTCATTCGAGGTTTAGACTTGAATATGTAAAAGTTAATGCTTTTCAACTTAGTTGATTGAAGCTTTCAAAATTGAGAGTTATTCTAACTTGATCCTCAAAATTTGGTGAATCTGGAGACAAAAATTTGATATTTAGAGTTATCTTTTCATGCATAGAAATGATTCCTTTTTGTTCTTACAAGAGCTTGCAACTTTAACAATAATAGTTATAAATATATTATGAATCTCTTCATAAAGCTCAATGTCAACATGAATATATGCTATAAGATCTCATGTTTCAAATGAGAAGGTTGAACAACCTTGATCATAAAAAAAAAATGCTCCATGTCTAACAGGGGGATTGCAGATTAGTTCTAAAATATATTACAAATCTTGATTTTCTTTAATGCAAAATAAACATGATATATTTTCAATCATAATGTGCATTTATTTAAGGATCTAGGCTTAAAGCACGATATCAACTTAGATAAATATATAAAAATACCCACTGTCTAACTAGGGATTGCGGATTTAGTTCAAAAATATATCACATGACTTAATCTTTTTTAATATAAATAGACATAACTTATTTTGATCATTATATATATTTATCTAAAGATCTTGAATTGAAGCACAATGTTGACTTAAATAAATATATAAAAAAATTCCCCTCTGCCTAATAGGGGAGGCTTTTGTAGTGACTTAAAAATATGGTATCATTTTTATGAGAGAATCTTCAAGTGACATTGTATGTGTGTGTGTGTGTGTGTGTATATATATATATATATATATATATATATATATTCACGCTATATGTGTGATCTTGAGATAACGACCATTGATTGGTGGCATTGGTTGTTGGTCGCTTTTGTCAATTAGTTGTTAGGCTCCTCCTTCATACACCTTCTTTATGACGTAGGGACCTTTTAAGTTGGCCTATATATATATATATATATATATATATATATATATATATTCACAGTTAGGTGTGATCTTTCTTGAGATAACGACCATTGATTGGTGGCATTGGTCGTTGGCCGCTTTTGTCAATTAGTTGTTAGGCTCCTCCTTCATACACCTTCTTTATGACATAGGGACCTTTTCAGTTGGTCTCAAATTTATCAACGATCTTGCGATGAGGGATGATTGACCTTCTCGGCACTACAACCTATTCACTTTTTGAAATGTCCTAGGATGTACTAAATTATTGAATGCTTTAGACATCCTCACTGATAGATTTTTAAACTTTGTTGAGCTTGGAGCCTAACTCCATCAAGCACATCCAACTCTTCCATTCACAGGTGAACATTCTCATCTTGAGTAAGATTGAATTGGACAACCACCCGAAGTGATGGTAGCTCAACTTCTAGTGATAGAATAACTTTAAATCCAAATGTAAGAGCATAAGGAGTGGCTTTAGTGGCGTCTTATTAATTATTTTATATGCCATAACGTTTCTAGATTTTACGATGCCATTCTCTTTTATTCTTCATGAGAATATTTTTGAGCAACTTTACTAATATTTTATTAATGGCCTCTACTAGACCATTGGCCCTTGGATTATAAATTGATGAGTATCATCAATCGATTTTGTGTCGATCAGTGAATCTGTATATCTTTGCACTTATTGACGTCACTTTTGGAGTGAGTTCAATCTCCTCTTCTTAGACTTAGGAGTCTTCTAGATACTAAGACTTCTTCTAGTCATAAGACACTTCTAGCACTTAGGTGAACACTTAACCTAAGTTTAGAGACTTAGAAGGATTAACCATAGGATTAGGTCATGCCTTAGATATTAGGATAATCCACCTACCCTACAACCCAAATCCCATCCATGTTCACCTTCTCTAACCAAACCTCAAGTTCAATGCAAACATCAAATTCAAATCCAAATCCAAACCCAAATCCCAAAACCAAATGATTGAAGCCCACGATCAAATCCAAATCTAAGCCCTATGACCTACCTTCATGGAATTAGCCAAAACCCTTTTAAATCAATCTTAATTCAATTGATTTTCACATAATCAATTTATATCTTCAATCATCTTTCTAAATATAAATCAAATCTATATTCAAACGACCAAACCTAAATAAAACCAAATGAAATTAAATCAAAATCTTTCCTAAGCTCTATGACCTACTTTCATGAACTTAGCCAAAATCCTATCAAAATCAATCCAAATTCAATTGATTTTCTCATAATCAATTTATATCTTCAATCATCTTCACAAATATAAATGAAATATACATTTTAATTATCAAAACTAAATCAAAGTAAATCAATAATTTTTTAAAGCCACATAAATCAATCCCATGGACTTAGCCAAAAATCTACTCAATTAAACCCAATTCAATTGATTTTCTTACAAATCAATTATTCCTTCAATTATCATCCCAAATATAAATGAAATCTACAATCATCAAATCAAATCAAAATAAACCTAATTCAATCCTAACTTAGCCCTTTTGACTTGAAATATCCAAATGAACCAAAACTCTTCCTAATCCAAATTAATTTCAATTGAATTTATATATCAATCCCAAATCCATATATAAACTCAACTAAGCTCAACTAAATCCAATATCAAGCCAACTAAACCCAATTGGTCCACTTGACCCAAAGTGGCCAATTTGACTTATTTGAGCTAAGTTCCAATCCTATCCAAAATGGATTGAACCAAGCTCACCAAGACATCGTATCATGATTATTGGTCACCCTAGGTTGATCAATTGTCATAAATTATGCCAAAGAAAGTCAACTTGGTCTTTTTACCAAGTCAACTCTCTTAACCCATATGAACCCAAACTAGCCAAATTGTAACCTAAGTCAAACCCCTTGAAACTAATGATTCATACCAACTTAAAATCAATATTTGAACATGAATTGACCTTCAATTGAGCCAAACCAAACCCAATTGGCTCACTTGACCCAATTGACCCAATTGAACCCAATTGACATACTTAGCCCAAATTGACCTAAATCAAAATTAAATCTAAATTGATTGAAACCAAAGCTTGTAATCATCTTCAATTGGTCAACCAAACCCAAACCAAAATCAACTCAAGCCAATTTGGCCAATTTGGTCAAATTGGTCAACTTAACCCATTTGATCCATTTGAACTCAAATGAGCCAAAATCAAATTTAAGCCAAATCAGACCAAACCGATGACACCAACACATCCCAAATGATCATATGAACTTGACCTAACCCTTGGTTTAACCTAATTTGACCAATTGGTCAACTTGACCCAAGTTAACCCAATTTGACCAAAATGAGTCAAATTGTGCCAAATCAAACCAATTCAACTCCAATTGACTTGAAGTTTGGGCTAACCTAGTTTTGGATCATTTCAAATATACTTAAATCAAGTCCAATTACAAATGACTATTCTACCCGTGGATCAAGGGTATCATATGAGACAAATCACATATGTAAGTGATCATTTCCATTCCTTGGCCACTTGACACTCTCCCAATGGTCCACCTAGGTAGCTAGGACACTGCCCAACCTGACCCAAGAGGTGGTTGGGTCGGCCATGACCCATGGGAGGTGAAATAACCTCACCCTTCCCATTGGTGCACTTGGAAAGCTCAAGGACACCCATATTCCTCCTTGGCAGCCACCTCCATACCATCACCCAACAAAATCGATCCACCTCATCCACTCCATGCCACCCACCCTCGAGGTGGGTGGACTCCAAACCGTCAGGACCGTCCGATCAAGTAAAGGAAGGGTATACCCCTTCATTCAGTCCAAACTGAGCACTAGAGCATAAAGAGAACCCTAGCACCCTAAAACAAGCAGTCTAGAGCTACTCCCAAGTTCCCCAAGCTCACTATTGTCGATTTCACCCAAGCTGAAATATGGCATCCTCCCTTCGATCCCAACTTGCTCAAACCTCCATAGAAATCAAATTAACTTTGCACACACCATCCCCACACTCCATCAAGGAAGAATGAATCACCTCTCGAGCCCTCCGACCATCGGACGTGTGATTTCGATTAACGTTGGCCTCCCATGCTTTGGGTGTTGGTCTTCCGAGCAAACTACACCAAATCAAGGCTCATGCTATTCAGTAGGGCTTCGTCTCCACTAGACGAAGCTTCCTCAGTCGTTTGCACCGCCGATCTTGAGCTCTGGTGAGGTATGTCATTGAAACTGATCCTTAGGCAAAAATGGTTTGGAGCTTTTTGAAGAAAACTTTCATCCCGTGTGATCTTAGCCGTTGGATCCCTTTGGATCCTTCACGCGAAGGTTTGGGATCCTTTTGGAGTCGATCTGAGCTCGAGTAAGCTCAGATCAAGCGAGCAATGGTGGATAGACTCCATTCTCCCTTGCTCGTGTGATGATAGATCACACACCATCCATTCTGCGTGATCAGAATGGATGGTCATGATTAGATTCAATTAGATTAATCTGATTTAATCCTTTGCTCAGTAAAATTAATCATAACTACTCGATCTTTGATCAGATAATAGACAAGAAAGCGTGTTTGCCATTGCCATGTAGGCACTGAGTTAGATAAGTTTTAAGTAGCCAATCCCGTGACGCCATGTAGAAAGTCCACTACGTCAGCGCGCCATATGACGCCGACGGGATTAGGCTTTAATTAGGCTTAATTAATCATTTTTATGGCTAAAACTTTTAAAATTCATAAAAAATTGTAGAAAAATTAAAAATACAAATAAATACTAATTTAAAGGTATTTTAGGAAAAAATTAATTAAAAATAATCTTAATTAATTTTGAATAATAATTAAAGCTTAATTAAGGTTTAATTATAAAATTGAATTGCTAATTTCTTCTTAATTACTTGAGCAATTAATCTCAATTTGTGAGTTAATTTAATGGGATGACCTCTACTTCCCATAATTTTCTTGGGATTTATTGCTCATTTAATTAAAAAAAATTGATTAATTAAACTTAATTACTCTCTTAAGTTAATTAATGATTAATTAATCCCATGAATAGTAATAAATTGGTTAATTAAGTTTGTTAATCATTATTCAACAATGAATGGACTAATGGAATAGAGTTAAGACCTATTTCTTAGCCTCTTTCCCTAAGTTTATTCCATCAATTAAAATGAAATCAATTAAGGTTTAATTAATTGATTAAATGACTTAATTAATTAAATTGAAATCAGAATCACATCAGACCTTAATCAATTCTTGGGTAGACCATTACGTGTTTAATAACCTAAAGCTATTTAAGGAAAATTATGGTTAACCCATATGTGTGGGGAAGCCATGAAAGTACCTAATTAAGTTTTTTAATTTAATTAACCATTAATCATGAGCCAATTACATTAGGCCTCTTTTATTTCTTAGGATTATTGCTAATTTAATTTATAATTCATGTGCATATCATGTTGGCTCATAATTATTTGGATAATTATATTAATGTAACATAGAAAATGGTTAATTAATGTATTTAATGCAACCTATAACTTAATTAACTCATAAAATCAACTTAATTACATTTCATTAAACCAAATTAATTAATAAACATGGGGATGAGTTAGGATTAGCAAACCTTTTCCTCATATCCTCAAATCAAATCAAACCCTAAAACTAAAATTAATAAAAAGCTTTGGTTTATATTAAATGACTTTATTTGATTTGATTGTCCTTAGGAACTAGTTTTGTTGAATGAATCACATGCTTATATTTGATTGTTCCCTTTCCAATCATGTTAGCTATTGTATGTCATTTAAAATCATGCATCCATTTTTTTCAAAATCAAGTGAAATAAAAATGGATTTCCTTTATGTAAGCTTGCATGTGTTGATTTAATTTAATATATGTGATTATTATCACTATTAAATCCAAAGATATTTTTCAAGAGCTTATAATTGAATGATAATATGAGTTATGATGCTACTTATAAATACATAAGAAATGAATGTGCCTATAGCTTAAGTGTATGAATGTTGAGTTGTCCTTCCTCTATTCATGTGTTGATTTAAATAAGATTGAATGGTAATGGGTATATAGTTTGGACATCCCAAAAATACGAGGCTTTATCTAGCCCCAAAGAGGTCATTTGATTACCTCACTTCCCTGGTTTAACAATGAAACATACCCATTTGATTTCACTCTTATGTGTTTTGACATTATAATTTGGATAAAGCTTTAATTTATATACATAAATGATTTAATCAAATAAAAAATATAATCATTGCATGATTTTCTTTCCTTCATTTATGTATACATTCATGTGTATTCAAGAAAAGTAAGTATATAGTCTAGACATCCTGGGAATATGAGTCTTTAGCTAACCCCAAAGAGGTCACCTGATTGCCTCACTTCCTTGGTTTAACAACAACACATACTTGTTATACATGTGTATGTATATGTGATTAAAGAATAAAAATCCACTTGTACATCAAAATTGCATGCATTCATAATTGATTAAGTGGTTGAATTAATTAGCCATATGATTTGGAGTTTACTTCTTATGTTCATGTATACGACTTTACATATGTTTGAATGCAAATGGGTATATAGTTTGAACATCTCAGGAATACGAGCCTTTAGCCAGCCCCAAGGAGGTCATTTGATTACCTCACTTCCCTGGTTTAACAATGGCACACACCTATTTAATTTCATTTCTGTCTTTTTGTATAAGAATTTAGATAAAGTTTTAAATTAATATGCTTAAATAATTCAGTCAAATAAAATATCAATTCTAAACATACACATACATTCATCATTTAAGTGTGCTAAAATATGTTGTATATATAGATACGCATAGGATTAAATCATATGCATATTACATGTGATGAAATGAATGATTTAATATATGTTACGTGATAGTAATACAATTAGATTAATTTTAAGATGACTTTCATATTAAATAGGATTATTTAAAGTGAACCCAAACTTTGAATTAATTAAATCATTTAATAAGCCATTCACTAAAGAGAACTAAATCAAATTAATGTGCTTTAGAAAGTGGTTTAAGGTAGGAATGAAAGAGGGCAATCCTCTTTCTTCTCTTTATAACACTTGGGTGCTAAGTGTAAATCACATGAAATAAAATAAAATATAAATATAAATTTGTAAATCAATTAAACAACTTCAAGTGAAACTAACCTTCATGTTAATTTGAATGTTTTCTACACTTAGAAAATATAACTCTAATGCTTAGTTAAGACATACCATAAAAAACTTTAACACACACATTATAGTTAAGTCACTACTTGTAGCTCTATGTTAGGACATTGTATAATGTGATGTATTATTTTAGATTGGATGTTAGGGTGTATGCTTCGTAGACTGGATGGTAGGATGATATTAGCCTAATCATATTTTCTGCAGGGGAGTATGCTTAAGGGATGCTTAAAAATAAATTTTAATGCTCTCTTTACATGTTGATTAAACCCTTAAGCATAATCTAAGTTAGGACAGGTGGGCTTGGTTACCCATGTGCAGGGGGCTAAGTCCAAATTATATATATAGCTGCTTGAGATTATATGTATGTTTAGCTAAGCTATATTTTGTAGGTGTAGTTGTGATGCTTTTAAAGTGGAGCATATCAAATCAAATGAAGGGATGAAGATATACAGACTGCAGAATAAAGAATGAAGACCCCCATAACATGTATTCATTTTTAATTATAATTATCCATTCATATTCCTATAGATCATTGTGTTAATGCTAAGGCATCCCCTAGAAGCGACACACTATATAGCTTGAATACAGTGAAAAATGTGCTGAGCCTGCATGTGCACAGTGCTGTTAAATAAGAAAGGGTTCCCACATTATCAGATGTGGGCAAAAGTTAGTCCATGAAACTAGAATTAGGTTAGGATCTTGGAATATAGGTACTCTTACAGTAAATTAATGGAATTAATAGATATTATGATTCATAGAAAGATAAATATTTTATGTGTTCAAGAAACTAAATGGGTTGGGAGAAGGCCAAGGAGATTGATAATTTAGGTTTTAAACTTTGGTATTCAGGTAGAAGTCAAACTAGAAATGGTGTAGGTGTGATTATAGATAAAAGTTTGAAGGATAATGTTATAAATATTAATAGATGTAGAGATAGAATTTTAGCTTTAAAGATTATTGTTGATACTAAGATTATCAATGTTATAAGTGTTTATGCTCCTCAAGTAGGTTTGGATGTAAGCTCAAAATTTTTTTTTTGAATGAATTAGAGGGATTAATATAAAAGATACCTCTTGAAGAAAAAATATTTATTGGAGGAGATTTAAATTGACATGTTGGTAGAGTGATAGAAGATTTTAAAAGTATTTATGGTGGTTATGGATTTGGAGTGACTAATGAAGAAGGTAGGACTATATTAGATTTTGCCTTAGTTTATGATTTTGTAGTTGCTAATACTTTATTTAAGAAAAGAGATGAACATATTATTACTTATAAAAATGGATCTAGTAAAACATAGATTGATTATTTTCTGATAAGAAAAATAGATCGTTAAGATTGTAAAGATTGTAAGGTCATTCTAAATAAAAATTTAAGTACCCAACATCGATTGTTAGTTTTTGATTTTAAGATGAAAGGTTGTAAGAGAAAAAATAAATCAAATTATTGTCCGAGGATTAGATGGGGACACTTAAAGAACACAAATAAAAATATTTTTAAGAGCAAGCTACAAGAGATTAGAATTTGGGATGTTCATAAGGAAGCTAATGTTATGTGGGAAAAAGTAGCAAGTGAAATTAAGCAAGTTGCTAAAGATGTGCTTGCAGAATCAAAAGAAAAAGCTTCTTTTAATAAGAATAATTGGTGGTGGAGTCAGAGTGTGCAAGAAAAGATAAGAAATAAGAAGCATTGTTATAAAACTTGGTTTAAATATAAAAACTTGGAGAATTGGGAAAGATATAAAGTGACTTGTAGAGATTCTAAGAAAGTAATATATGATTTAAAAAATTTAGCTTTTAGTGATTTATACAATAGATTAGATACCAAAGAAGGTGAAAGATGTATGTATAAGTTAGCCAACCAAAGAGATAGGATAAGTAAAGACATAGTTCAAGTGAGGTGTATTAAGGATGAAAATAATAAACTATTTTTCTTAGAAAAGGATATTGAAAATAGGTGGATGAGGTATTTTGATAAACTTTTCAATGAAGGATCTGAAAGTACGATTGATTTAGCAACCTTAATACCCTAAATAAAAAAGAGAATTTCATTTTTATCATCGTATTAGTAAATCTGAAGTTAGAGAAGCTTTAAAGAAAATGAAATGTGGAAAATCAGTAGGACCTGATAATATTCCAATAGAAGTGTGGAAATGTTTAGGAGATCAAGAATTTCTTGGCTTACAAATCTTTTTTAATGTTATTTTAAAGACTAAAAGATGCGATGAGTGGAGAAAGAGTTTGTTGGTTCTATATTTAAGAATAAAGGTGATGCACAAGAGTGTGCAAATTATAGAGGAATTAAGTTAATGTGTCATACATTAAAATTATGGGAGAGAGAATTGAGCATAGGTTACGATGTGATACAAAAGTTTCTCACAATCAGTTTGGTTTCATGCCAGGTAGATCTACTATGGATGCTATACATTTGTTAAGAGGTTTGATGGAGAAGCATAGAGAAAGTAAGGAGGATCTACATATGATATTTATTATTTTAGAGAAAGCTTATGATAAAGTTTCAAGAGATGTTCTTTGGTGAGTTCTAGAGTAGAAAGGAGTTAATATTGGTTATATTGAAGTCATTAAGGATATGTATACTAGAGCTGTTACTTGTGTCCAAACACAAGGAGGATTGACAAAATATTTTTCTATTTGGTTGGATTACATCAAGGATCTTTAAGCCCTTATCTTTTTACTTTAGTTATGGATGTTCTTACTAGGCATTTACAGAAGATGTACCGGTGTATGTTTTCTTGATGACATTCTTCTTGTTGATAAGACTAGAGAGGGAGTCCAAGAGAAACTTGAATTATGGAGGTCAACTTTAGAGTCTAAAGGTTTTTGTTTAAGTAGATCTAAAACTGAATATATGGAGTGTAATTTTATTTGTAGAAGTTCTAGTGGTAGCATTATGAGATTAGGTGAACAAGACAATAATAGGAGTGAGAGATTCAAATATTTAGGCTCTATTGTTCAAAATGATGGTGAAATAGATGGAGATGTTATTAGTAGAATTCAAGTTGGATGGTTGAAGTGGAGGAATGCATTTGGCCTATTGTGTGATAGAAAAGTTCCACTTAAACTTAAGAGAAAATTTTATAAGATGGCGGTAAGACCTGCAATGACTTATGGTGCAGAATGTTGGCCAATAAGAGAAGCATAAGACTAAGTTAAGTGTTACAGAGATGAGGATGCTTAGGTGGATGAGTGGCTTTACTCTTAGAGATAAAATGCAAAATGAGTATGTTCGGGAAAAAGTTGGAGTAGCTCAGTGGTAGATAAGATTAGAGAGTTGCTTAGATGGTTTGGCCACATAAAGTGTCTGATGACCCGGTTAGGTGAGTAGATGCATTAGATTTGCCTTATGTTAAGAAAGGTAGAGGTAGACCTAAAATGACTTAGTTAAGATGTATAAAAAATGACCTTAGTATACTTGAATTAAATGAGAATTTGACACATAATAGAACACAATGGAGATGAAGGATTCATGTAGATGACCCCACTTAGTGGGATTAAGGCTTGTTGTTGTTGTTGTTGTTCATATTTTGGGTTGAATAAGGGTAGAGCTCGGCTACCCATCTTTTCTCTTTTCATGTTGTACGGTGTCAGCACTGACCTCTTATTATTTTGCAGCAGTTATAAAATTGATTGGTGTTATGTTTATATTGCGTATTAAAAATGGCATACTTTTTTCATAGTTTCTTATGATTGATGCTTTAATGTATGGCTTGGATGCGTTGTTGGCTATTAGGGTTAAATTAATTTTTTACCCCAACTAATCACTCATAACTAAATTTTAAACAACTCATAACCTCACCATAAAGCTTAGGTGTTAAACAAGATAATTAAAAGATTTAGCAACACCTTAATTGTATGGTTGTATCTCTCACACCATGCATATCATCTTACTCACTTTTACAAAATAAGAGCCTTTGTCCTGACAAATATAAGGATCGACTATGAGCAATCCTTAATGATGGAGCTTCACCCTCTCTCTTTTGATTTAGCCAATAATCTACTTCAATATGCATTTAGACATATAAAAATCCTAAAGCCTTTGTCAAAATGACTTGTAAAAAATAAAATACAATATTGAAGGCTATCTTGGCCTCTAAGATAGTCTCCCCTACCTTTGAGGTAGGTTTTAGCTCACGCTCTACCCCGCTTACTCGAACACAATGTCATAACAAGAATCAAAAGGTTAAGCGGCACTATGAGCATGAGGTGAGGCAGGTTGATGATGCCTCTCATATACCTGAGGAGGGTTCCCCTCGTGAGACCTCTCCACTCTTGAGTGGCAGTAAGTTTCATCCCCTCTCAGCTTCAGAAGGAGAGGAGGATTATAGGAGGATTGTTACATTGCCTCCACCACCAGCATAATTTGAGATACCAGCTAGGGAGAGTAGGAAGCCCTATGCTGGTTTATGATCAGTTCTTTACCGGGTCGGTAGAGGCCATAGATGCTCGGAGTCTGGCTTCTTACATGACTTGAAGAGTTTGATCCCTAGGAGCGTTAGGGGTTAAATTCATAGAGAGAGAGAGAGAGAGAGAGAGAGAGAGAGAGAGCCGTGGAGGCTAGAGTCACTGCTCAAGTGGAAAGCAAGAGAGGAGGAGGTATGCCAGACAGTTAGCAGCCTCCGCCTTAATGGACTTTCTTGATTGGTGCCCTGTAGGGCTGATCATTTGGACAACATCATTCTAAGTGGCATCGTTCAATGTAGAGGAGATCTCCAGCCGAGAGGCAGTCGATGTCTTTATCATCACACTACTCCACTCGCCATCCACCATCACCAGTTTAGCTTTTAGCAACTACCACCCCTGAAAAGTCCCCATCTAGGGAAAGACTATCTTCTTTGGTGATCCATCTATGGCCTAAGGATCCCACTCAATCTATTCCACCTGTTGAGGTAAGGTTGAGCTATCACATTTGACCTTCTACTTCAGCTGTGGTAAAGAAAGAGTGGTGACCCAAAAGTATCGTGGTCGCATCACCTCCATAGTAGTCAAAGGAAGAGAGGAAAGGAGGCATAGACATAGTCCTCATGGTGGTTGAACCAGTTAAGGAGTGCACCCACTAGTGCGGCCTATGCTGATCAGATCACAGTGCTATGGTCAATTAGCAGCCAATATATTCTAATAGAGCCAGGCAGGATAGATGACCGATCTTTAGATGATATCATAGACGACTATCATGTTGCATTCAAGTAGATTGTTGGCAATGATCACTCAAATTTGGAGGAGGGTAGTTATCTTTGACCCTGATGATGATGACATGTTGAATGACACAACCGGGGTTCATGTGGTCGACACTCGAAGATCCTTACAACAGGATCAGCATAGTAGGAAGGTGTTGTGATCGAGGAAGGTGACACTTCTCACTCGACTCAGCACCTCCTCCACCAGCTCAAGCAAAAGGATGATCAAAAAGATAAGATGGAGAAGAGGGTAGAGGAGTTGATGGTAGTGATCTTAGCATTACAGAACCTAGCTCCAATCTCACAGCCTTCTCCTATGGTAGCCGATCGGTCATAGTTGGTGCATACTTTAGATCGTCCTAGGTGCACTCCCGCAGATGATGATGGTGATAGTTTGCATAGGAAGGTCACAGATAGCACCTCTGTGCATGAGAAGAAAATTAAACATATGGTGGAACAACAGGTGAGGGAAGCATTGATGCAAGCTAGTGGGAGCTCATCCATTCCAAAGGGTAGACCATACTTGGAGGAATTGATGTAGTTAAGTACCTCAAGGGTTTTGTGTCGCCATCCTTCAAGATCTTTGATGGTAGTGGGAACCCATGATAATACATTGCACATTTTAGAGCCAGCTGCTACAACACCGGTGGCAGCGATGCACTCATATTCAGACTTTTTATCAGCATTTTAATAGGGGTTGCATTTGATTGGTATGACAAACTACCCAATGGTTTGATGAAGACTTTTGTTGAGTTGGAGCACCTCTTCATCAAGAGGTTTGCTGGAGCTCAACAAAGGGTGATTGTAGGTGACTTTGTGGTAGAGAAATAAAAACCCAATGAGCCTCTCATTGATTATATTCTCAGGTGGCATAGCCTGAGCATGAAATACGAACCACAACTGTTTGAACAACAAGCCATTGAGATTCTTCTTAAGAATATCCATGGCCCGTTTGCCTTCATGCTTAAAAGTTTTACCCTCAAAATATTTGAGAAGCTAATTAATAAGGCAACTAGCCTATAGGAGGAAGCTAAACAGTTGCCCTTTCCTGACAAATCATCTAGTCCCAAGCCACAAAAAGTGTTTGAGAAGAGGCCAGAGACAGCTGTGTTAGTAGATAGAGGGAATCAACCAGCCATAATTTAATATGAGAGACCATGAGCTCAGCAGCCTCCTTTTCCACCACCTCGGACATCATACTAGCCATATAGCTGCCATAATGACTACCCCACCATAATAGCTTACCCATCAGCGGTATTCATATTCACTGCAAGGTAGTTTCTTTCTATCTACTCTTTCCAATAGATTGAATAAGCTATATTCATTTAAGAGGTAGTTAGAAAAATCTTCAAGAATCTCTTAAAGAAATTTGACTTTCAATTACCAGAGCCTAAAAGGCTGGAAGAAGTGGGCAAGAGCGATGCTATTTCTCCTACCACTGCATGTTAGGCCATGTCTTGGAGGATTCCCTAAAGAATACTTATTAGAATAACCATCCAGTTATTTTAAAGTAATCCTTGGGGATACTTATGATCCTCATAAGATCAAAGAAGGTTGGGATATATCCTTATCCTGTACCTCTAAAAAGATCATTACTAAGATCAGAAAACTTTCCTTGCAGGTGCTTGAAGCAGCAACCTCCAATACCCTGGAAGGTTTGCTAGTTGCAAAGAACAACTCAAGGAGGGTGACAAGTGATAGCAGCACACTTTCGGGGATAGTCCAGAGCACAACCCAGTCCAACACTCCCTCCATCATTGTAGTTACCACTTCTTCTACTAGCTCTTCTTCTACTAGTATAAGCATTGTATTTGAGGATAAGGGGACTAAATCCCTTACTCCACTTACTTTACTTATTTTCTACCATGTACCTTCACCAAAAAAAAAATCAATGAAGAAAGCTGATTCTACTTATATCTTGTCTACTTATGATGCTCTTGATTTTATTCCTTTAGAAAGCTCTCCAAGTTTAAATAATAATAGCTCTAGTAGTTCTGATCCTTTTCTTTCAGATTCGGAGTCAGGCTTTCCTTTTTGGCATTAATCAGATTCACCTCTTGAGATTGACTTAGAGTCATCTGACTGTGAGGATCCCATAGGAGAAGCTGTAGGTATGCCTAATGAGAAGGTAGAACTTTCTACAAGCTCATCATTCCAAGAAGTCACTGAAGTCAGCCTACATAGTGGCAAAGTTATACCTCCTAGGATAGCACCTCAGAATAAGGGTTAAGTAAGTCATTTGTTCTAATGAGCAGATAGCCCCTCCACAGGATGCTCCACTTATGGATATGCTTGTGGAGGACCAAGCCATAGTTGATTACAACGTCCTAGCTCATCTTAGAAAGTTGCCAACTAAGTTAAACATATATGACACCCTGGTCTTATCCAAAGAGATGAGGGAATCTCTAATCAAGCCTTTACTTGACCATGAGATATGCTACTCGAAGGCATTTTAAGAGTTACTTTCAACAATGAAGACTTACAGATGATGCACAAACCATCCCTATATTTTGGATGTTGGTAGATCTACTATCAGTTACGGTTTACTGTGCATCAACATTATGAGTCTAAGAACCCTTTCTTACTTGAGGATTAACATTTCTAAACTTCAAAAAGGATAGAATGATGTTAATAGGATTCAATGAATAAGGAGAGAGGGCCTTGCTTTGCCATTGAAGATAGATGATTGAAAGACTGAAGCCAATTTTCACATTATAGACTCAGATACATCTTTCAATGCTTTGCTTAGGAGACTGTGGATATACGAGAACAACACGGTTCCATCCTCTATACATCAGGGTATGAAGTTTGTGAGAGGTGGAATCACCTACTATGTCAAAGGAAACCTCAAGCCATTTACAGTTCATGAGGTTAGAATATATGAGGATGCGGCTTACTACCTCCCTCAAAATCAACAAGTCTATTCTTGCAAACTTGGCCAAGTTCAAAAATAGAAGAAAAAGAAAAAGAAAAAGAAAAATAAAATGGAAGAGAAAAAGAAAAAGAAAAGAAAAAGAAAATAAAAAAGAAAATAAAAGGGAGCGATAAATAGACTTGGAGGAGGAAGTAGAGCCTAATATTAGATTCCACCCATAGTTCGTTACTCCATTCGAACATATGGGTAGGATGACCTGACCTCCACTAGGTAGAGGAAGAGGCTAGTTCAGAGGTAGTCCCAGGGGCAGAAGACTTCTTTATTGGCCATCCAATAGGAGATATGTCCCAGCTACCAAGAGTACATCTGCTATCCATATAAACTTAGAATCTAATTTAGAAGATGAGCCTTATACGGTTAGCACACCAGCTAGCTCTTCTCAATAGTAGATTTCTTGGGCGGTGACACTTGAGCTAAATATTGATATAGATTGGGCTCCAAAGAAAAGCATAAGTGTATCCAAGTATATATGTGAAACATTTAGACATTAGTTGGGAACCTTAGCTCAAACCCACTTTTCTCAGAAAAAGTTGAGGGATTGGTAGTTAAGAAAACCCCTAAATCATCCACTTATGTGAAGACTCAGAGGATCTTTCTCGGACCATCATCCTTAAGTCAAGAAGTCAATGTAGAACTTGAGGATGATTCATATAAAGATTTAATAAAATTACCTTTTGATTGGTACTCACCTTGTGTTCATAATCTAATAAAGAAGGGGCTAATCCCATATACTTAGTCAAAGCACATGTCAGATTACTTTGAAGGAATATAGAATAATAAATGTAATAACTCTCAATCAAGACCAGGAATAGGATTTGGTATAGTGAGTTCAATCGATGATGATGATTACTGCTTGGTCATCACCAATCGATGATGATGATTACTGCTTGGTCATCACATTAATTCATACGAGGAGATGTGCTTAAAAACTTCAGATGATCCAATTGATTTCAATGTCAAAGATGCACCACTAGAGTTTGAAGAGAAGATCAAGTCAACCATCGATGCTCAAAGAAATCAACTTGGGAACTAAAGAAAATCCACGTCTGACATACATCAATTCATTGTTGAATGAAACTGAAACCAATGACTTAGGCTACTCATTGAGTTTAAGAACTACTTTGCATGGAGTTATGAAGAGATGCTTAGATTTTCTCCTGATGTAGCAGTCCATAAAATAGCAATAGGGCCTAGTGCTAACCCTATCAAGCAAGCTCCTAGACACATGTAATTAGACATTGAACAACATGTCATTTCTAAATAAAAAAAATTGATTGATGCTAGTTTCATTCGAGAGAAGAAATACCCCACGGTTGGCCAATGTCATCCTAGTTAAGAAGAGAAATGACCAAATTCACATATGTATTGATTTTAAGGATCTAAATAAAGCATGTCCAAAAGACAAATTTCTACTACCAATCTCAAAGCTGATGGTGGACATTGTCTCATCTCATGTAGTCTTCTCTTTCATGGATGGCTCATCAAGGTATAACTAAATAAAGATGGCCCGTAAAGATAAAAAAACATTACTTTTAGAACCCTGATCAAAATCTTTTGCTATAAGGTCATTTTAGTTTTAAAAATGCCGGTGCTACCTACCAGCAGGCCATTACTCGAATCTTCGATGAACTCATTCATCTTTAAGTAGAGTGCTATGTCGATGTCCTCGTGGTCAAAAGTAAAGAAAAGGAATACCACCTCTTTGACTTGAGAGTAGTTTTCAAATGATTAAGATAATTTAACCTCAAAATGAACCCCCTGAAGTGTACATTCAGAGTAGCTTCAAGGAAATTCCTTAAGTTTATTATCCAACACTGGGAAATCAAAATCGATCTGGAAAAGATCAAAGCGATATTAGAAATGGCACCCCCTAAGAGTTTAGCTCAACTTAGATCATTTTAAGGGCAGTTGTTATATCTAAGATGATTTATATCTAACATATTAGGGAGATGCTAGCCATTCTCAGCACTTGCCAAAAAGGATGCGAAGTTCAAGTGGGATGATAAGTGTATCACGCTTTTGAAGACATCAAACATTACCTCATGATGCTGCCAGTTCTAGCAGCCCGTATCTCGGGCAAGCCTTTAATATTATATATCTGCATTAGATGACTCCCTTGGTTCTTTATTAGCTTAAACCAATGATGAAGGGAAGGAAAATATACTCTACTACCTCAGCTATCATCTAATCCTTGCTGAGGTAAATTATCCACCCATTGAGAAGCATTGCCTAGTTTTAATCTTTGCATCCCAAAAGTTATGGCACTATGCTTTCTCATAAGGTAAACTTGATCTCTAGAATCAATACACTACAATACCTCATGACATGGTCGACACTATCCGGATGGTTGGCATGTTGGTCCATGATTCTATCACAGTTTGATATCACTTTTATACCCCTATGTGCAATGAAAGAACAAGCACTCATAGATTTTTTAACAGCACACTCACTTCCTACTGACTCTCCGCTTAGTGATGAACTCCTCGATGAACAAATCATGAACTTAGGGGACACTAGCATTCTGCGAAGATGACTCAGAGGAGAAGAATCACACTACTCTTTGGGGAAGAAGTAGGGATAATTCTCTAACTCAGGAGCTTGTGATGAGAGTCTCATATTACTTATCCAATTCTTACACAAACAACAAAGTCGAATATGAGGCTCTGATTGCCGGTCTGGAGTTAGCCGTTACTCTAAGCATCCAGAATATCAATATCTAAGGGGATTCTTAGTTAGTCATCAACCAAATCACCAGGTTCTACAAAGTCCTCAAGCCTAAACTTTAGCACTATCACAAGTACACCATGGAGTTGTTGGCTCAAATCCCAGAGGTTATCATTTATAAGATTCCTCGAAGAGAAAACATCATAGTGGATGCCTTAGCCTAGCTTTCCAAGGAGTTGTCATGTCTGAAAGATGAGTCCATATTAATAAAGGCCAAAATAGACAAGTCTTATCCCTCATTGATATCGAACTCATCAAAAAGTACTCTTTTGAAGGGGAGGTTGGCATTGCCAAAATGGACGATGAGTTAGATTGGAGGTAACCATTCATAGATTATCTAATTAGAGGAAAACTACCTTAAGAGAAGTCCCAATCCCATTAGATAAAGCAGAGAGCACTTTCCTACGTCCTCGTGGATGGCACCTTGTACTGGCAGTCCTTAGATCATATATGGCAACATTGTTTGGACAAACATGAAGCCCATAAGATCATGACTGAGGTGCACTCAGGATTATGTGGAGCTCACTAATCCGGTTTGAAGATGAAAGCTAGGATCAAGAGATTATGATACTACTGGACATCAATGATCATAGATTACATGGATGTGGCTAGGCGATGCCATCAATGTTAGGTACATGGAGTGGTTCTACATCAACCACCCTATATTCTCCACCCAACATTGGCCTCATGGCCTCATGGCCATTAGTGTATGATAGTGTCGATTGACCCTCTTGTTCTAAGGGTCATCGTTTATCATACCCAGCGACTTCTTTTCCAAATGGGCGATTTTGTTGAGAGGTCTCTTCATGTGCTCAGTTCTTGAAACCATATTATATAAATTATTGTCTAATTATATCGATAATACTACATTCGAGCACAAAAAACATAGCATTTAGATATTCTATCATCTATTACCTAAGAAAAAATAGCTTGGCAGAAGCCTTCAACCAAACTTCATCCAAATATTGGAAAAGACATTCGATAATAAATGACAGTGGCATGAGAAATTTGTTGAATCTTTGTGGGCTTATCACACCACATATAAAACTCCAACTTAGTATACTCTTTTTTCCTTAGTATATTGGTCCGAAGTGGTTCTACCATTAGAAGTTCAACTCTCATCACTCAGGATAGCCTGGGTAGCAAGATCACAATAGAACAGAATGCCATGTTGCAGTTAGAAAAGCTCGAGAGGAGAGATGCTTATAAGCATGCCAAATCCTCAAGTTATACAAAGCTAAAATGATTCAAGCTCATAATAAGTTGGTCTGTCCGAGAGCTTTTTAAGTAGGAGAGCTTGTTTTTATTCTAAGGAGATGATTGTTGCCCATCGCAAGATGGGAGGAAAGTTTGAACCCACTTGGGAAGACCCTTTTTCCATAGAGGATGTAAGCTACATTATGTTGACCTCGTCTAAGAGGATGTAAGTCTGCTATGCTTTTTTCTTGAGCTAGCCATTGTGCACTGATTATGTTAGGTATCTGAGGTTTAGGGTAAGTCCCCTGGCAGATCCTTTCCTCTTGACTACTTCAAGTCTGGGTCCAGTCCTCTCTCAGGACTCCCCTCTTAATAGTCTCCCTAGGTCAGATAACATTTGTCCCGCCGATGACAAACTATACTATTGATCATTTATGTTTGTGAATATGTAAGTTTGCTTCACCTTCTTCATTGAATTGATCATTGCACATTGATGGACACCTTAGGTTGGTTGGTCATCGCTATAGTGATAGTGACCCACCCAGTGGAAACACCACTCATGGCAGATGTAAGTCTGCTACGCTTTCTGCTTGATTTGGCCACCGTACACCTATAGGTTTTCTTCTTTTCAGGGCTCTGGATAATGCCCCTAGTGGCACCTCCCTTGTGGACACTCTATTTGGATCACGTCCTTTGTGACCCCATATAGACACTACCCGTGTTACTATTGGATTGGACAGTTCTCCTTTCTTAGTAACCACTCCTATGGTTGAAGAATCCGTTCTATGGATGTTCAGATTCTCCATTGGTCCAGTAAATATGAGATAAGTCAAGGCTGATATAACCCCTTCTCAGTATGGTCCCTCGCACACCAACAGGGTCCATACGAATATATAAACAAAACATATATATTCACTTGTAGTTTAGGAGGACACCCTCAATGGTACCTTTTCCCAAGCGGCATTCTATCTTTAGGGCAGTGTCAGCAAAGCTTCCTATAAGAATTGCCTGACTACTTTTGAGGACACCCCAGCAGTTGTTCCCTGCTTTGGAAGATGTAAGTTTGATATGCCTTCTTCCTAGCATAATCGTTGCACAGTGAAAGGCAAACCCTTAGGTTGGTTAGTTCTACCTCACGGTCGGTAGACTATTCCTTTGTATTTGTAAACCTAAGATAGGGCAAGGCTGATATAGCTCATTCTCAATGAGTCCATCGTACACCGATAGGGTCCATAAATTAAATTTATCAAACTTGATCAGGCACACATCCCCAATGGATACGCCCTCAATTTGAGATCAAATTAAATCAAATCAATTAAAAAAAACCATAGGAAATCACATAAAATTAAGATAAAATTAATCATGACTACTTTTGAGTTGATATAAGTCCCCATCGACATTCACTCGAGTAGCCCTAGGGTTCATTTGTTGTTCTTGGTCCAAGTGTTGTTCCCTCATTTGGAAGATGTAAGTCTACATGCTTTCTTTCTAGCTGACTGCACCACCAGGCGACCCAGTCAGTTCAATTTGTGTGCATCCAACTGGTCACCTAGCAATTGTTCCTCATTTTGAAAGATGTAAGTCTAATGCCTTCTTCCTAGCATAGCCATTGCACACCAAATGGAAACCCCTTAGGTTGGTTAGTTCTACCCCGTGGCTGGTTGACTATCCCTTTGGACTTGTAAACCTGAGATAGGACAAGGCTGATATAGCCCCTTCTCAGTGGGTCCAGTGCATTGACAGGGTCAATATATTAATCCAAATCAAATTAACCCTAATATGATTCTCCCCAGTGGAGTTAGATCACACCCTTCTCCCCAGTGGAGCCCTAAATCATATATAAGCAAGTCAAATAAATAAATCAAATTCAAAAACCAACCTCCTCAGTGGAGCCAAATTAAACCAACTCCCAAGTGGAGTCAAAATTGAAATAATCTAAATCCATCTCTCCCTAGTGGAGCTAATCAAAAAAATTATGGGAATCCAAGCAAACTCTTATCCCTCAACAGATACATCCCCAAAAAAAAGCAAACTCAAACTCTTATCCCCGACAGATAGCCGGAGCCTACTTTCTTAATGGAAGGTTCATATACTTAATCCTCAGCAGACTCGAGCCCATATCCCTAATGGATATGCCCCCACATCAATTAAAATAAAATAAATTATTGTCAATTCAATCTTAATCCCCGACAAATTATGGATTCTTATCCCCAGCGGATCTTCTCCCCACAAATCATATAATCAAACCAAATTCAAACCTTATCCCTAGTGAATTTTCTTCTTCTATGCCCTTGGGATAGACCCCTTACATGTCATCTCGATGCATGTGTGATCTCTTAGCAGATCTCCCTCCATGTCCTTGACATGGAATCCTAATCAAATCCTTCTAGCTCTCTTCTGCCCTTGGCATAAGTTGAGTTGCATTGCACTAAGATTGTGATTCTATCTACCCCTCAGGTTTAGGTTTAAATCATTTTCATTAAAGTTTGCAAACATCTGGACGTTGTTGATCATCTCGGTCAACATTGATACGTGCGGTCTACCTTGTCAATTACACCACATATATTGGGGTCCTTTTGTTGACCTCACTTTTGGAATGAGTTCTCAATCTCCTCTTCTTAGTCTTAAAGTCTTCTAAACACTAAGGCTTCCATAATCATAAGATACTTCTAGCACTTAGGTGAATACTTAACCTAAGCCTAGAGACTTAGAATGGTTAACCATAAGATTAGGTCATGCCTTAGGGATTAGGATAATCCACCTACCCTACAACCCAAATCCCATCCGTGTTCACCTTCTCTAACCAAACCTCAAGTTTAATTCAAACATCACATTCAAATCCAAATCCAAACCCAAATTTCAAAACCAATTGTTTAAAGCCCATGATCAAATCCAAATCTAAGCCCAATGACCTAACTTCATGGACTTAGTCAAAACCCTTTTAAATCAATCCAAATTCAATTGATTTTCTCATAATCAATTTATATCTTCAATAATCTTCCTAAATATAAATCAAATATATTCAAATGACCAAAATTAAATCAAATCAAATCAAATTAAATCAAAACCTTTCCTAAGCCCTATAACCCACATTCAAGAACTTAGCCAAAATCCCATCCAAATCAATCCAAATTAAATTGATTTTCTCATAATCATTTTATATCTTCAATCATATTCACAAATATAACTAAAATATACATTTAAAACATCAAAACTAAATCAAACTAAATCAAGATTTTTCCTAAGCCACATAAACAAATCCATGGACTTAGCCAAAAATCCACTCAATTCAAACCCAATTTAATTGATTTTCTCACGGATATATTATCCATTCAATTATCATCCCAAATATAAATGAAATCTACAATCATCAAACCAAAACAAAATTAACCCAATTCAAACCCAACTTAGTCCTTTTGACTTGAAATATCCAAATGAACAAAAACTCATCATAACCCAAATCAATTACAATTGAATTTATATATCAATCCCAAATCCATATATAAACTTCAACTAAGCTCAACTCAACCCAAGATCAAGCCAAATAAACCTAATTTGTCTACTTGACCCAAAGTGGCCAATTTAACTTATTTGAGCCAAATTCCAATCCAACCTAAAATGGATTGAACCATGCTAACCAAGACCTCTTATCATGATTGTTGGTCACCATAGTGTTGACCTAATTTTAGAATGAGCTCTCAACTCCTCCATCTTAGATGTAGGACTCATCTTAGACACTAAGAGTTCCTTAGTCTTAAGACACTTCTAGTGATTAGCTGAACACTTAACCTAACCTTAAAGACTTAGAAGAGTTAGCCATAGGAATAGGTCATGCCTTAGGGGTGTTAGGAAAATTTGCCTACCTTATAGCTTGAAACAAATCCTCACTTCCTTCTTTCAAGTCAAACTCCAAGATTAAATCAACTTCAACTCCAAAAACAAATCTCAAATCAATTATAATATATTTTCTCAAATCATGGATGAATTCCAAATGATTGAAACCTATGATTGAATTCCAAGTTCAAAAATATTTCTTAAGTCCCTTTGATTCCCTCTTATAGACTTAGCTCAAATCAAATTTAAATCAACTCAAATTCAGAAATTTTCTCATAACCCATTTATGTTCTCATTTATATTCACAAATATAAATGAAATATAAATTCAAATCACAAAAACTAAATCCAAAACGCAAATCCAAATTCCAAAAATATTTTCTAAGTCCCTTTGATTCCATCTTATTGGCTTAGCTCAAATCAAATCCAAATCAATTCAAATTCAAGAAATTTTCTCATAACCCATTTATATTCTCATTTATATTCACAAATATAAATAAAATATAAATCAAATAACCAAAGCTAAATTCAAAACTTAAACCCAAATTCAACCAAAATTCAACCTAAGCCTTTCAAGTAAAATTCTTGAACTTAACCAAATCAAATTCAATTCAAGCCAAACCCTTGATTTTTCATCATAATTCAATCAATCCTTAAATCATGAAACCAAATATAAAATAAACTTCAAAAATCAAATAGCCAAAACTAAATTCAAAACTCAAACCCAAATTGAACCAAAATTCAACTTAAGTCTTTCAAGTTAAATTCTTGAACTTAGCCAAATCAAATTCAAATCAAGCTAAACACTTGATTTTTCTTCTTGATTTAATCAATCCTTCAACCATGAAACCAAATATAAACATAAACTTTAAAAATCAAATAACCATAACTAAATTCAAAACTAAAACCCAAATTCAACCAAAATTCAACCTAAAATCTTTTAAGTCAAATTCTTGAACTTAGCCAAATCAAACTCAAATTAAGCCAAACCCTTGATTTTTCTTCATGATTCAATCAATACTTCAATCATGAATCCAAATATAAACATAAACTTCAAACATCAAACCAAAACTAAATCCAAAAAGCAAACCCAAGTCAAACTCATGTTCACCCTTTAAACTTGAAATTATCAAGTGGATCAAAACTCATTTGACTTCAAATCACTTGCAAATGGATTTATATTTCAATCATAAGTCCATATGTGAGTTCAATCAAACTAAATCACGCTTTGACCAAGCCATTTGACCCACTTAGGCTCACTTGACCCAAAGTGACCTAAAATATCCCTTATGAGCCAAATTCTAATCCTAACATAATTGGATTAACTAAGCCAACCTAAGCCTCACATTAGGAGCAACAATCATCATAAGATGATCAATAACTCAAATTAGGTCAAATCATGTCAAACATAAGGGTTGACCAAGTCAACACTTAGCCAAAATGAAATCCAATATAACAAAAATCCACCATAGGCCAAATTGATTGAAACTATTGATCTTTGTTCAATCATGATCAATGTTTGAACTTGACCAAGTCAACATTTGAGCCTAACTTAGCCCAATTGGCCACTTGACCCAAGTTGACCAACTTGACCTAAAAAGTTAAAATGTGTCAAAACTTGATCTAAGCCAAATTGATTGAAACCAATGGGTCAAGTTCATTCCAAATCACTTGTTGAACTTGACCAAAGCCTTAATTGGCCAACTAGACCCAACCTAGCACAATTGACCTTGAACCCAACTTGACCTAAAAGGTCAAATTGAGCCAAAATCAAAATAAACCAAAATTGATTGAAAATAAAGATACCAATATATTTCATATGATCAATGAAACCTTAACCAACCCATGACCTAACCCGAATAGGTCAAATGGGTCAAATAGGTCAACTTGACCCATATGACCTAAATGAAAATAAATGAACTAAATCAAATATAAATCAAATTGAACCAAACCAATGATGTCAAAATATTTAATATATGAACTGACCTTGGTTTGACCCAAATCAAATCATGTATTTAAGCAAATCTAAAGCCAAATGATCATTTTACCCCTAAGTTAAAGGGTAATTTTGGCCAAATTCACTTGAAATTTGGTCAAATCCTCTTCATGGCACTTGACATCCTCTTAGTGGACCAAGTGGACACTAGTGAGCATGGTGCACATGATATTTGGGTCACCAAACCCAAAATGGCCAAACCCACTTGGAAATTAGCACATGGATCACCTCCATACTCCCATTCTCCACATGTGCAACTTCTCCACTACCTCCCTCCTGCCGAAATGAACCATGTGCAAGCTTTAACAGCCAAAAAAACTCACTCAAGGAGGTGAATTTGTTCAAAATGGCATAAGCCCTCATTGCCATTCGATCTTTGGATGGGGAGATATACTCCCCCTCAGTTCACTTCATTTGCATAGACTCATACTCAATTAAGCTTAGGACACTCAGAGCTAGCACCCCAAGGTCCCTCCAAGCTTCCTCAACCCATTTTGATCTCTCCATTTCTCAGTTTCTTTAAGCCAAAAAAAGGGGAGCTCAAGTGAAATTCCAACAGCTCTTGCAAGCATCTTCAGAGGACTCAATCGAGCTTGCTCAAAGCTTCTTCCAAGCTTCAAAGGTAATGGACAGGGGACTTAGATCAAGGCCGCAAGCTTAGGAGGAGCACCTTGGTAAATAAAAGGATCTACCCAATACCATAGCCTCAAATCTTCAACAGGGCTCCGTCTCTACTAGACGAAGCTACATCAATGGATTGGAGCACCAGTGATAGCCTCTGGTGAGGTACGCCTTCAAATCGACCCTAGAATAGGGAGTGTGTGGTCCTTTATGAAGAGAATTTTCATCTCAAGTAAAATTGGCCGTTGGATGTCTTCCCCCTTGCATGATGATGGTGTGGGATGAGTTTGAGCTTAATCCGAGCTCAATCTAGCTCGGATCTTTCCCTAAGGAGTGGATGGTTTCCCTTTCCCGTAGGCAAGATTAGTGATGGATTATGGACCATCCATCCATGTATTTTAGATGGATGGTCATGATCAAGCTGCGTAGGATCCTCTGATTTATCCCTTAAGAACCACGAGTTTGATCATGATTCGATCTCGATGGTAGAAAGCGTGGCCATTCTGATCGACAATGGGATGTGATAATAACAAGTGATGAATCCCATGCATTGGAAAGCACACCACATCAAAAAAAATATAAGATAAATTGCATTGTGAAGATAATTCAGAGAGGAATAATATAAAATTATTTCTAATGGATTTTGAATAGTGTATTTTTTTTTTAATTATGGTTTTAGTGGAAACTTAATAACCTTAATTACTCCCTAATTACTTTATTAATTCATTTCAAATTTTTTAGATGCATTTAGTGGGATGACCTCTACCTCTCTTAATTGTTTTGGGATTTATTGATGAGTTAATTAGAAAAATCAATTAATGGATCCTTAATCACTCTCTTTATGTATTTAAGGGTAATTAAGCATGTGAACAGTGGTTTAGCCCCTTTATTAAGTTAATTAAGCCTTGCTTAAGTATAGAAGAGGTTTATGGAATAGATTTGGGGAATTTTTCTTAAGCCATTCCCTAAACCCCTTTCTTTCCTTAATCCAAACTTAATTAAGGGCTAATCCACTAATCACCTACTTAATTAACTTGATAAAAATTTAAAATATTCCAGAACTTAACCAATTTATCTTGGGTAGGTGCTTAGGTGTTCAATAACCTAAGTAGCTTAAGGAAATCAAAGTCCAACCTACATGTATGAGAAGGGCTATGAAAGTACTTAAACTAAACCCTTTAGCTTAATTAATCATTAATTGTGAGCCAATTGCATTAGGCCCCTTTCTTTTCTAGGTGCATTACTAATTTAAATTCCTTGTGTGGTTTTATGTCATACATTGGCTCATAATTATTTGATTAAATATGTTAAAGTAGTGTAGGTAAGGGGTAATTAATGAACTTAATGAACACCTTAACCAAATCAAAACATAAAATTCACTTAATGATTCTAAAATTAAACTAAATTTATGTACACATGTGGGAAATGGGCTAGGACCAGTAAACCTTTTCACATCTCGTAAATCTAAAGTCAAACTCAAAATAAAACAAATTTTTCTTAAACTAATTTTGATTCACTTTAAAAAACTTATTCCATAGATTTGTCTTTAAGAATTAATTAGGGTGAATGAATTTACATGCTTTCATCACTTTATTTCTTTCCTAGCATGCTAAATGTGTATGTCATATGAAAATCATACATTCATGCCTTTTCAAAATTAAATTAAAAATGAAATATTTTCTTTATGTCAAATTGCATATTTTGGCCAAAGTAAGAATATGAATGACTATTATCACTATTAAATCCAAAATTACTTTCAAAACTTATAAATCAAACATCAAAACTGAAATGTATGCTACTTATAATTATTTATAGGCTTGCATGTGAGTAAAATATAAAGATGTGGATTGTGCAGCTTTTCCCCTATTTTCTTTTAACATCATTTTGAATAGTATTTGCAAGGTGTATAGTTCATTTAAAAAGAACAGAACACTTGCTTAAATCTATTCCTATTCATCCCTATGTTATCAATTAAGAAGGATATCCATAATTACACATGTAAATTACATAAACAAATCAAACAAATAAATATAAACATTGCATGATTCTCTTTCCATGCATTTTTTTCTACATGCACATGTATTTAAGGAAAGTGATATATTAGTCTGGACAACCCCGGGGTTGTGAGGCTTTAAGTAGCCCTAAGTAGGTCTTGTACCTTGCACCCCTGGTGCTAACAATGGCGCTGTACTCACTTATGCTTTTCATACATGTATATGTGCATATAAATAATGGATAAAAGAATCATTCTTTTCTACTTAACAAAATCATACATACATGAAATATCCCAAATCTTCTTAAACAAACCCTCTTAGCATTCATCATTAAGGTGTGATAAATACTTCCATTTGCATGTATTGATATGCTTAGGATTCATCCATATGCATGTTATACATGTAAGAAAGAAATAAAATGCTGTGTATTTTGTGATAATAATTCACTTTACTTAATCTTAAAGTGCCTTTATTTTTGGATAGGTTTGTTTAGGGAGAATCCAAATCTAGGATTAATTAAAATACATAATAAAACATTCACTAAACAAGAATCAATAATGAATCTACCTTATAAATTACTTAAGGTAGGTAAGGAAAGAGAAGTTCTTTTTTCTTTTCCCTCTCTTTGCAACTTAGTAATTAAGTAGGTTCATTGAAGAAAAATAAAATCAAATAATAAAATTAACCCAAATCAACTAAACAACTTAAATTGAAACCACCCTCTAAGTTGAATATTTTCATACTTAGAAAGATCTAAACTTTAAAGCCTAGCTAAGCATACCACACAAATCTTAAATTACACACACATTGGGCTAAGTCACCACTTGTAGTCCTATGTTAGGGCGGTGCATGGTTTGATGTTTACTTTTATTTTGTGATGTAATGCTTTAGTTTGAATGTTAGGGTGCATGTATGTAGACTGAATGGTAGGATGCTTTTACTCTAATCATTGTCTTCTATAGGGGATTATGCTTAAGGGGCGCTGTAATAAAAATATAACTACTTTTGCGGTGCTGCTTATAAAGAATAATCAATAGGCCAAGTGGACTTGATTACCCATGTGTGGGGTGCTAAGTCTAATTTATGAATATACATGCTTGGGATTGTGTGGTTTGTTTAGCTAATCTTTATTTTGCAGGTTTTAGTTAGATTTACTTTTCTCTTTTTATGTAATTTTACAATTAGGATTTCAGAATGATTGTTATGGGGGATTAGGATGAACATTGGTTATAAGACTATATATTATGTACCATGTGAAGTCCTTGGAGTATCCACATTCTAACCATCCAAAAGAAGGAACCAAGAAGAAGGAAGAAGCAAATCCAAAAAGAAGAAAGAAGAAAGAAGAAAAGAAGAATGAAGACCCCCATAACATGAATTTTCTTACATGATTGTAATTTATTCATTTGTAATCCGGATTGTATAAGAGTAGAGCTCGGCTACCCAATTTATTTTTAGGTTTATGCGGTGGAGCTCAACCACACTTGGCCTCTTATTCTTTTGCACTAGTTTTATAAATTGATTGATGTTTGTTTAACTTGTGCATTAAGATGACATCTTTTTTTATTTTCTTCCTTGCTTTAATGTATGGCCTGGATGATGATTAGACTCTTAGGAAAAATAAATTTTTTATCCAACTAATCAATTCAAACTAAAAATAAATAACTCATAACCTCATCTAAAGCCTATTAATAAATCAAGATAAAAGAATTAGCAACCCCTTAGCTGGATGTTGTATTACTTTTCTCACATCATGCATAAAAAGGATATTATTTCACTTTTGATTGGAGGGCTTCCACCTTTGCTAGAGAAATTGGCTTGACCTTTGAGAGCCATGGTGAAAACACACCTCCCAATCTTGCTGATTTTGTCCCATAATCTAATTTCTTATGCATTAGGCATATGAATCTTAATGCCTGCGTCAAATTAATTGTCCAAAATGAAAATAAAATATATAAAAAATTTGCATTAGATTTAAGTCATTAATCATGCCATGCATGATCTAGTCTCTTAGGGAGTGTGTTTAAGGACTTAGTCTTTTTTTAAATAAACAATAGCTTAACTATCTTGCAAGAGCATGTGACTTGCCTACATGTATTTTAAATTATAGGAGGAGTTAGTTGGTGGCCACCCTCAGGCGGTCGTAAGTCCAAATAGTCAGGTGATTTATCCTTTCTTGTGGAGGTGAACTAAATACCCATTTTGCCTTAGATTTAGGTCGTGCTTTGGCCCTCGCCAAAGCTCCATAGATTTATGTTCTAAGATTGCTTCTCCTCTTTGTGGGCTATAGGCATAAATCCTCATCTCTTAGGCATTTTTCATGATCTTATGTCAAGAAATTATAAGCCCTAGATTTCTAATAAAAATTCAATTCAAATAAATAAATCATATTAGTTTCAAAAATATAAAGCCCAACCATAGGATAGTTTGAGGTGCTTATTATGCTTCCTAGTATCTTAAACATCCCTACTCATCTTTATTTGGCTTTGATAAGAATTCCCTCCTCTTGATCAATCCCGCTTGATCTTTAAAAATAAACTAACCGATTGATAGTCCTACCTTTGAAATCTTTGGAGACAACAATCATTTACCTTAATCGAGAGTATTCCTAAGGAATCTTCTTCCTTAAGATGTAATTAACTATGAGGGCTTGCCTCCATAGAAAACTTAATGAACCCGATTTAAAATAAACCCCGCTTTACTTTTCCA
The DNA here is from genome assembly GCA_021442155.1 of Cymbidium sinense. Lineage (NCBI taxonomy): Eukaryota > Viridiplantae > Streptophyta > Magnoliopsida > Asparagales > Orchidaceae > Cymbidium > Cymbidium sinense. The sequence goes on from CM038221.1 coordinate 159,659,934, forward strand.
TGTAAGGTAAGGGAAAAATCTCTAGTACATGCGAATACCCATAGTCCTTAGGAGCCCTTATTCAGGTGATTAGGTGGTGGTGACTTCTATCTTTTGAGATAGTACATATTTCTCTCAATGTCGTACTCGATCACCCTAATAAGAATGTCTACAGATATACATGGTGTCCCAAGAAGGTGTATATTTTTATTTTCATTTATCCTTTCCAAAAAGGATAGATGAAGGTGAGATTTTCACCCACACATAAGTTGATCAAGTGTCATAAATTCAAACCAATTCAACTTGGTCCTTTGACCAAATCAACTCACTTAACCCATATAAATGTAAACTAGCCAAATTGTAACCTAAGTCAAACCCCTTGAAAGCAATGATTCATACCAACTCAAAATTAATATTTGAACTTGAATTGACCTTCAATTGAGCCAAACCAAACCCAATTGGCCCTCTTGACCAAATTGACCTACATAGCCTAAATTTACCTAAAGGGTCAAGTTGGCATAAATCAAAACAAAATTTAAATTGATTGAAACCAAAGCTTGCAATCATCTTCAATTGGTCAACAAACCCAAACCAAAATCAACCCAAGCCAATTTAGCCAATTTGGTCATACTGGTCAACTTAACCCATTTGACTCATTTGAACTCAAATGAGTAAAAATCAAATCTAGGCCAAATCAAACCAAACTAATGACATCAACCCATCCCAAATGATCATATGAACTTGACCCAACCTTTGGTTTGACCTAATTTGTCCAATTGGTCAACTTGACTCAACATAACCCAATTTGATCTAAATGAGTCAAATTGATCCAAATAAAACAAAATTAACTCCAAATGACTTGAAATTTGGGCTAACCCACTTTTGGCTCATTTTAAATCTACCCAAATTAAATCCAATGCCAAATGACCATTCTACATTTGGGTCAAGGGCATCACATGAGACAAATCACTCATATAAGTGGTCATTTTCATCCTTTGGCCACTTGACATTCTCCCAATGGTCAACATAGGCAGCTAGGACACTGCCCAACCTGACCCAAGAGGTGGTTGGGTCAGCCATGATCGATGGGAGGTAAAATCACCTCACCCTTCCCATTAGTGCACTTAAAAAGCTCAAGGAAACCCATATTTCTTGGCAGCCACCTCCACACCATCACCCAAGAAAACTGATCCAACTCATCCACTCCCTGCCACTCACGGCCGTCTGACCACTAGGAGCCAAATCCAATCAGACCGTCTGATCAGTTAAGGAGGGGGTATACCCCCTCCAATTTATTTCAAACCGAGCACTAGAGCATAGAGACCCTAGCACCCCAAGGCAAGCATCTAAAGCCGTTCCCAAGTTCTCCAAGCTCCTCATTGCCAGTTTCACCCAAGCCAAAATAGGGCATCTTCCCTTCGATCCCAACTTGCTCAAACCTCCATAAAATCAAATTAACTTTGCACAAATCATCCCACACTCCATTGAGTAAGAATGAATAACCTCCTAAGCCCTCTAACCATTAGATATGCGAATTCAATCAACGCCAACCTCTGAATCTTTGAGTGTTGGTCTTCAAAGCAAACTACAACAAATCAAGCTTTGTGTTGATTAGTAGGGCTTCATTTCCACTAGACAAAGCTTCCTTAATTATTTGTGTCGTCAGTCTTGAGGCCTAGTGAGGTATGCCATTGAAATCTATCCTTAGGCAAAAAAGGTTTGGAGATTTTTGAAGAAAAGTTTCATCATATGTGATCTTAGCTATTGGATCCCTTTGGGTCCTTCGCGGGAAGGTGCGGGATCCTTTTGGAGTCGATCCGAGTTCGGGTAAGCTCGGATTGAGCGAGCAATGGCAGTTAGACTCTGTTCTCATGATGATAGATCACACACTGTCTGTTCCGTGTGATCAAAATGGACAGTCGTGATTAGATCCAATTATATTAACCTAATTTAATCCTTTACACTATGAAATTAATCATAGCTGTTTGATCTTATATAGGATGACAAACAAGAAATCACGTCAGATGCCACATAAGTGAATGGTAGCCAATCCACCCACATCACGCGGAAAGCGTCTGCGTGCACTAGATGGTGCCGATGGGATTAAGCTTTAATTAGGCTTAATTAATTAATTTTTATGGTTGAAACTTGCAAAATTCATAACAAATCATAGAAAAATTGGAAAAATATAAATAAATACTCATTTTAAAGGTATTTCAGAGGAGAATTAGTTAAAAATAATCTTAATTAATTTTGAATAGTAGTTAATGCTTAATTAGGGTTTAATTACAAAATTATTTAGCTTAATTACACTTTAATTACTTGAGCAATTAAACTAAAATTTTATGGGTTAATTTAATGGGATGACCTCTACCTCCCATTATTTTCTTTGGATTTGTTGCTCCTGCATTAGGAAAATTGATTAATTAAATATTAATTACTCTCTTAAGTTAATTAATGATTAATTAATCCCATGAATAGTAATAAATTAGTTAATTAAGTTTATTAATCATTATTCAATAGTGAATGAACTAATGGAATAGAGTTAGGACCTCTTTCTTAGCCTCTTTCCCTAAGTTTATTCCATCAATTAAAATGAAATCAATTAAGGTTTAATTAATTGATTAAATGGCTTAATTAATTAAATTGAAATCAAAATCACATTAGACCGTAATCAATTCTTGGGTAGGCCTTTAGGTGTTTAATAACCTAAAGCTATTTAAGGAAAATTATGTTTAAGCAACATGTGCGGGGAAGCGATGAAAGTACCTAATTAAGTTTCTTAATTTAATTAACCATTAATCATGAGCCAATTGCATTAGGCCTCTTTTATTTCTTAGAATCATTGCTAATTTAATTTCTAATTCATGTGGATATCATGTTGGTTCATAATTATTTGGATAATTATATTAAGGTAATATAGAAAAAGGTTAATTAATGTATTTGATGCATACTACAACTTAATTAACTCATAAAATTGACTTAATTATATTTCATATTAAACCAAATTATTTAGCAAACATGGGGATGAGTTAGGATCAGCAAACCTTTTCCTCATATCCTCAAATCAAATGAAAACCCAGAACTAAAATTAATAAAGAAGCTTTGGTTTACATTAAATGACTTTATTTGATTTGATTGTCCTTAAGAACTAGTTTGATTGAATGAATCACATGCTTATATTTGATTGTTCCCTTTCCAACCATGTTAGATATTCTATGTCATTTGAAATCATGCATCCATTTTTTCAAAATCAAGTGAAATAAAAATGGATTTCCTTTATGTAAGCTTGCATGTGTTGATTTAATTTAATATATCTGTGGCTATTATCACTATTGAATCCAAAGATATTTTTCAAAAGATTATAAATGAATGATAATATGTGTTATGATGCTAGTTATTAATACATAAGAAATGCATGTGCCTATAGCTTAAGTGTATGAATGTTGAGTTCTCCTTCCTCTATTCATGCATTGATTTATATAGAATTGAATGGTAATGGGTATATAGTTTGGACATCCCGGGAATACGAGACTTTAAATAGCCCCAAGAAGGACATTTGATTACCTCACTTCCCTGGTTTAATCAATGACATGTACCCATTTGATTTAACTTTGATGTGTTTTGACATTAGAATTTTGATATAGCTTTAATTCATATACATAAATGATTTAATAAAATTAAAATATAATCTTTGTATGGTTTTCTTTCCTTTATTTATGTGTACATTCATGTGTATTCAAGAAAAGTAAGTATATAGTCTGAACATCCCGAGAATACGAGGTTTTAGTTAGCCCCAAGGAGGTCACTTGATTACCTCACTTCCCTGTTTATCAGTAGCTTGTACTTATTTATGTCTTTATATACATGTGTATGTATATGTGATTAATGAATGAGAATTCCCTTTTATATCAAAATTGCATACATTCATAATTGACTAAGTGGTTGAATTAATTAGCCATATGATTTAGAGTTGACTTCTTATGTTCATGTATACAACTTTACATACATTTGAATGCAAATGGGTATATAGTCTAGACATCCCAGAAATATGAGGCTTTAGCTAATCCCAAGGTGGTCATTTGATTACCTCACTTCCCTAGTTCAACAATGACACACTTATTTAATTTCATTCTTATGTATTTTTATGTAAGAATTTAGATAAAGCTTTAAATTAATATGCTTAAATAATTCAATCAAATAAAATATAAATTCTAAACATATACATACATTCATCATTTATGGGTGCTAAAATATGTTGCTTGTATAAATATACTTAGGATTAAATCATATGCATGATACATATGATGGAAAGGAATGATTTAATATATGTCATGCGGTAGTAATTCAATTAGATTAATCTTAAGATGCCTTTCATATTAAATAGGATTATTTAAAGTGAACTCAAACTTAGATTAATTAAATCATTTAATAAGCCAGTCACTAAAGAGAACAAAATCAAATTAATGTGCTTTAGAAAGTGGTTTAAGGTAGGAATGAAAAAGGGCAATCCTCTTTCTTCTCTTTATAACACTTAGGTGCTAAGTGTAAATCACATGAAACAAAATAAAATACAAATTAAGATTCACAAATCAATTAAGCAACTTCAAGTGAAACCAACCTTCATGTTAATTTGAATGTTTTTTACACTTAGAAAAATATAACTCTAATGCTTAGTTAAGACATACCACACAAGACTTTAACACATACATTAGAATTAAGTTATTACTTCTAGTTTTATGTTAGGACGGTGTATGATGTGATGTATATTTTATTTTGTGATGTATTATTTTAGACCAGATGTTAAGGTGTATGTTTTGTAGACTGGATGGTAGGTCGATATTAGCATAATCATATTTTTTTATAGAGGATTATGCTTAAGAGATGCTTAAAAATAAGTGTGAATGCTCTCTTTATAAGTTGTTTAAACCCTTAAGCATAATCCAAGTTAGGACATGTGAGCTTGGTTACCCATATGCAGGGTGCTAAGTCCAAATGATATATATAACTATTTGGGATTGTATGTATGTTTAGCTAACCTCTATTTTGTAGGTGTAGTTAGATTTACTTTACATAAATGTAATTTTACAATTTTGAACTAGGATTAGTGATATGGGGGATTAGGATGAGCAGTGGCTAGAAGGCTTCATCTTAGGGTGCCCTGTGATGCCTTTAAAGTAGCGCAAATCAAATCAAATGAAGGAATAAAAATATGGATACATGAAAAATAAAAAATGAAGACTCATAGCATGTATTCATTTCTAATTGTAATTATTCTTTCATATTCTGGGTTGTATAAGGGTGGAGCTTGGCTACCCATCTTTTCTCTTTTTGGGTTGTACGGTGGTGCCTGACCGCACCGACCTCTTATTATTTTGCAGTAGTTATAAAATTGATTTGTGTTATGTTTAAATTTTGCATTATAAATTACATTCTTTTTCATAATTTCTTATGATTGATACTTTAATGTGTGGCCTGGATGTGTTAGACTCTTATGGTAAAATTAATTTTTCTACCCCAACTAATCACTCATAACTAAATTCTAAATAACTCATAACCTCACCATAAAGCTTAGGTGTTAAACAAGATAATTAAAAGATTTAATAACCCCTTAGCTATATGGTTGTATGTCTCACATCATGCATATCATCTTGAGTCACTTTTGTAAAATGAGGAGCTCCACTTACACATATATGGACCGCTTAACCTATGAGAGCAACCCCTAACGATGGAGCTTCACCATCTCTCTTTTGATTTGGCCAAGAATCTAATTTATCATGCATTTAGACATATACAAATCCGAAAGCCTTTGTCAAAATGACTTCTTAAAAATAAAATACAATATGAAAAGATTTTACATTTATAGATTAAGTCATATGCTCATACCACTCATGCTCTAGTCTCTTAGGGACTGAGTTTAAGATTTTAATCTCTTTCTAAATAAATAACAACCCCACTATCATGCAAATTTATATGACTGGACTATATGATTTTGAATCGTATGAGGAGTTAGCTGGCCGCCACTCCAGGTGGTTATAATTCCAGAAGTTGGATGATTTATTCTCTCTTGTGGAGGTAAATCTCATGTCCATTCTCCGCTTAGATTTAAGACGTACTTTGGCATCGTTCTAAAGCTCTCTAGATTTAGGATCTAAGGTGTCTATTTCCTTTAAGCTACAAGTATAAATTCTCATCTCTTAGGCATTTCCACAACCTTGTGTTGACAAATTATAAGCCCTAGCAATCTAATAAAATTCAACTCAAATAAATAAATCTCTTCACTATCAAATATATAAAGCCCAATCATAGGATAGATTGGAATGCTCATTAAGCTTCCTAGTATTATGAGCATTTCCTATTTCCTCCCTTTGGATTCCAAAATAAGTCTTCTCCTTGAACTTTCCTAATTGATTTTTTAAATATAACCAATCCTTTGATAGTCTACCCTTGAATTCTATAGAGATGATAAATGTCTACTTTAATCGAGAGTATTCTTAGGGAATTTTATTCCTTGAGATGTAATAAACTATGGAGGCTTGCCTCCATAGAAAGCTTTAAAACTTGTTTTAATATAAACTCTACTTTATTCATCCATGTAAATGTAGGGGAAAAATCCCTGGTACATTCAAAGACCCATCTTTATTCCGTGATTAGGTCTTTTGAAGGGTGATGCCTCTATCTTTCAAGATAGTACATCATACCTCAATGCCGTACCTAATTACTTCACTAAGTATCCCCTATGATTTACGTGGTGTCCCCCCTCCCCACCATACATTCTAAAAAAGTACATAACTCTTGAAAGCCAGACCATTATCTGAAATGATTCATCTTGGCACCATGAATCTATAGACAATATTGTTGGTGAAGAAGTCAACAGCTTGAGTAGCGATGACTTCCTTAAATGGAGCGACTTCAACCAATTTGGAGAAGTAGTTAGTAGCTGCTAGAATGAATCGATGTTTGGCTGATGAAGGAGGAAAAATTGACCCAATTATATCCTTGCCCACATTTTGATCAGCCACGATGCTATTGTTGGGTGCAAAGGATTTGGAGGTTGGTGAATGATATCTCCATGGACTTGGCATTCATGACATTTCTTAGCATGATCTATATAGTCTTCCAACATTGATGACCAATATTTTTCCATCCTTTTGATTTTTGTTGCCATTTTGGGACCTAACTGCTGTGCCCCACAAAGTCCTTCCTAAATTTTGAACATCACCTTGTTAGCTTCATCTGTTCCCAAACATCACAACCACATTTTTTTGAAAAGATCTATGATACAATGTGTAATTGACATAAGCATATCGTAAGATTCTTTTTCTAATATACGCAGCTAGTGATTTACTATACGGTAATTTACTTTCTTTGAAATAGTCGATGAAGGGCTATTTCTAATCATCAGACTCTTCTATCATGAATGCTTCATATGATTTCTTTGCAGTATTTTGAGATTTTCTATCTCTTCTCTAATCATCAGGCTCTTCTACAATTCGAATTGCTTCTTTGAGTTTGATGTCCCCTCTACCTGCGGGGAGTATGGATTTACTAGTTGTAGAACTCAATGAGTGGACACTTCAATCATCACATCGTCATCATCCGTGTTCTCCATCTCTTTTGTCAGCTTGGCCAGAAAATTTGCTTTGCTATTTTTTGATCGAGAAGCTTAAGGTAGTTTAATGCTTATAATTAACTTCATGAGGTCAAGCACTTGTTCATGGTAGTATGCTAATTCGAGCTTATTATTTTATAGACATCCAATACTTGGTTGATCACAAATTGAGAGTCTCCAAAGATTTTTAGATTTTGGATGTCGATAACGACTTCTTCGAGGCCTGCCACCAATGCCTCGTATTTAGCTTCATTGTTGGTTCTTGGTTTAGTCAACTTATATGAACACCTCATTATGCCACCTTATGGTGTAATGAAGATGAAGCCCACACCAGCTCTTGATTTTGGTAAATTTCAAGGGTTGAGCAGGCTTAATAGATGATGCTCCATCAAAGTACATTTCCTAGATCTGTAGTATTTCTCTTTCATGGATAATTAAAATCTATTCATCAGGAAAATCATCATTAAATGTTGAACCTGCTAGGATAAGATGTGTGATAAGAAAATCTTCTAGTATCTACCCCTTTATAGCTTTCTGAGGGACCTATGTAAATCTAATTGTAATAGGAGCATCGTCGATCATGCCAAATGACATGTCAATGTTGGTCTTCATTTCAATAATTTGATCTTTGAGATGAGTGTTATCTTATGTGACAACATATAATGTCTGAGCTTCTGGACAATGATGGTTAGTGCAAGACAATGCTTCTTAATTGGAGAATATTTCACTTCTGCTCGTATTAACCTTGACTTATATAATAAAAAGTGTTCCCTTACCTTCTTCATTATGCTATGCTAACAACGCTCCAAGGGATTCTTTTAGTGCAGTTGTATATAAAATGAGCTATTTTTCCTTAAATGGCGCTGCTAGAATTGATGGATTCAATAGGTATCTTTTGAAGTTATCGAATGCATTTGACATTCATTATCCCACTTAATTTGGTGCATTCTTCTTCATTAATTTAGCAAATTATTGACACCGCCCGATAGATTTGATATGAAGCACCATATGAATGCTAGTTGTCCTTGCACATAATGAAACTGACGAAGATTCTTTGATGGTGGCCTATTCACTATTGCTTAAATTTTATTAGGGTCTATGTTAATTCCTCTATGTTGCACCATGTAGCCAAGAAACTTTCTAGAAGAAACCCTAAATGCATATTTAAGAGGATTCTTCTTGACATTATATAACCTAATTATTTCGAAGACCATTCTTAGGTCATCAAATGATCTATGCTCTTAACGGCGAGGTCATCTACTTAGTATTCTAAGGAATGTGATATGCTCTCGATATGTAGCTCCAACATTCTTCAATCTAAATGGCATGACTGTGTAGTAGTATATACCAATTGACATCTTAAATGATGTGTGCTTCTTATCTTTAGGAGCCATCTTGATTTGGTTATACCTCGATGATCCATCCCTGAATGATAATATATCATAGTTGGAAGTATTATCTACTAGTAGTTATGATATTGGAAGCATAAAGTCATATTTGGCAAGCCTTATTTAAGTCCTAAAAATTAATGTAGATATGGATTTAATCATTCTTCTTCCAAATTGGGACAATGTTGGCTATCCAATTAGCATACTTCTCCTCTCGGATGAAGCTAGCTTTGATGAGCTTTTTAGTTTCTGCAATAACCTATTCTTTAATTTCCAACCTCATTCACCTAGGAGCTTGCTTAACAGGTGTTGCATCTACGTTGATAGCTTGTTTATGAACTACCACCTTAAGGGATAAGCCTGGCATCTCATCATATATTTAAGTGAAGCAGTCTTGAACTCATAAAATAGAGCTCTTAGCTCTTCAACTTTTTCATCAGTAAGAAGGACACTAATGAAGGTTGGATGAGAATCATCTTCTATTCCCAAGTTGATTTCTTTTAGTTCATCCATGGTAGCTATCTGTCCACCATCTTCAAGCTCTTCAGGTGCAGGCCTGATTTCCACCTCCTCATCATTTGTTAGGTAAACCTCATAAATGTCATGATCATTTTTAGTTTCAGTCTCAACTTTATTTTCTGTTATTATGTAACAGGCTCTTCGATGATGCTCATGTCGGATGTATCCAATACCTTAAGATGTATGATTTTCACACCTTTGTGAGGTTTATGAACTCTTTAAATTCGAAAGGGTGTAAAAAAAGTGAGCTCGCCATTTATCAATTTTGATATTACTCCCCAATTTGTGCATCATTTTACGGAACCTTGGAGGATAATATATTGGCATTCTTGTTGTCACCATATCGTTAGATTCATCAAATTACATGAGCCAATTAGAATTTTGGTGATAGCACTCCTCAAACTTGTAGAATGAAATTCCATGTTCATTACTTTTAGAAAAATGAAGAAAAATGAAGCACATAAAAGGTTTTTAACTCTTCAACAATATGAATTTCATGTGGAGTGACTTGCTTAAAATGCTGAAGAGGAACTGACACGACCACTAATGAATCTTTTGATATCAATAAATCTATCACCCTTCTTGAAGAGACACACTAAACTTCACTTTCATAGATAGATTCAAAATCATAGTCAGAGTCTGAGTACTCTATATGTTTCTTTCCTTTCACTAGAGGCTTGTTTACTCCCTTGGGCCCAACAGAAGGATCATCCTCTTCTTCTTCTGTGTCGCTGCTGTTGACCTCACTTTTGGAGTGAGGATTCAATCTCATCTTCTTAGATTTAGGAGTCTTCTAGATACTAAGACTTCCTTAATCATAAGACACTTCTTGCAATTAGGTGAACACTTAACCTAAGCCTAGAGACTTAGAATGGTTAATGATAGGATTAGGCTATGCTTTAGGACCTAGGAAGATTTACCAACCCTATGGCCTAAACCCAATCTATGCCTACCTCTTTGTCCTAAACCAAACTCCAAATTCAACTCATCAAAATCCAAATCCAAATCTAAATCCAAATCAAATGATTAAAACTATAACCAATTCCAAACCATCATCAAACCAAATCAACCCTTTCTAAGCACTATGATTTTATTCTGTGGACTTAGCCTTAATCAAATCCAAATTAAATTGATTTTTTCAAAATCAATTCAACCCCTCAATCAGTTTACCAAAATCTACAATCAAATCAACTAAACCAAAAATCAAACTAAACCTATCTTAAGCCATATGATTCAATCCTATGGATTTAGCCAAATTCACATCAAGCTAAATTCAATTGATTTTCTCAAAATCTCCAATCAATCATACCAAATATATATAAATTCAAATCAACAAAAAAACCAAGTTCAAATAAGCCCTTGATTCAATCCCATGGGCTTAGCTAAATCTTCTTCAATTCAAACCAAAATCAATTGATTGTCTAATGAATCAATTATTTCTTCAATCAATTCAATCAAAGCCACAATCATCAAGCCAAAATTTTAATCAAGCCAAGTTTGACTTATTTGACAAAATATCCAAATGAACCAAAAGATCAATCCAAAATATAAATCAACTAAACTTAACTAAAATTTAACCCAAAATCAATAAAGTACTAAAGTGACCTAAAGTACCTATTTGAGATAAATTCCAATCCAACCCAAATTAGATTGAACCACGCCAAAAACCTTTATGATGATTGTTAGTCACCCTAAGTTGATCAATTATCATCAATTGGGTCAAACCAAGTTAACTAGGTTATTTGACCAAGTCAATGCACTTTACCTACATGAACTAAAATAGCCAAATTTCATCTTAAGCTAAATTAATTAAAACTAATGATTCATACCAACCTATAATTAAAATTTGAACATGACTTAACCCTTAATTAAGCCAAACCAAACCCAATTGGCCCTCTTGACCCAAGTTAACCCAATTTGACCTAAAAGACCAGATAGGGCCAATTCAAAATATAACCCAAATTGATTGCAACCAATAGCTCAAGTTCATTCCAGATTGATTATTGAACTTGACCAAAACCTTAATTAAACCCAATTGACCCATTTACCCCAAATTGACTTAAAGGGTCAAATTGGATTAAATCCAAATCAAATCCAAATTAATTGAAACCAACACCTACAATCATCTTCAATTAACCAATTGAACATTAATCAACTCATAACCCAAGCCAATTTGGCCAATTTGGTCAAATTGGTCAACTTGACCCATTTAACTTACATGAATCCAAATGAGCCAATATCAAACCTAAGCCAAATTGACTCAAACCAATTCAACTAACACATTTCAAATCATCATTTGAACTTGAGCCAAGCCTTGGATCAACTCAATTTAACCAATTGGTCAACCCACCCAACTTTATCCACTTTTATCCATTTTACTTAAAGGTAGGTGATTACTTAAACCCTTGAACCCAAACCTAATGAGACCTGATCCAACCCATCCTAAACTCACTTAGGGTTAGCCCAAAATCAACCCAACCTGAATTGGGTCAAATCCAAAGCAATATCCAATGGCTAAACCTCCCCATATGGGATCATACCCAAATGGGAAGATCAACTCCTCTTTCCACTTATCAACCTCTTCACACCCAATTTGGCACCTGACCTACCCACCTAACTTGACCCAAGTGGGTTAGGTCAGCCATGGACCAAGAGGAGGTGTGTTAACTCACCTACCCATACCTAGCTAAAACCCATTGGATCTAGAATGGAGGAACTGCCTTGAGCCACCCCCCCTGGCCGACCAAGTCGAGCCACCTAGGACTGACCTTGAAAACTCCGATCTCGGACAATGACTGATCAAAATTCAGGCTCCAATCCTGCCCATCCAATCTAAGGGAGGGGGATATAACCCCCTCATTTCAATCCAAAAAAAAAAACATGATTCCCACTTAGAGAGCTTCCCAGACATTTTTGAAATTCTAGAACTCTCCCTAGGTCTCTGTGAAATTTATTTTTAAGATGTGGGACACCATAGATCTTAGAGGGTACTTATTGTAGTGATGGATACAACATTAAGGAATGGTGCACTATCTTGAAAGATAGAAATCACCACCCTATAATGGACCTAATTACCTAATAAGGACTTCTATGGCATGATGGGTCTTTAAATGTACTAGAGATCTTTCCTCTACATGGAAAAGTAAAGCAGGGTTTATTTTAAGCCAGGTTCATTAAGTTCCCTATGGAGGTAAGCCTCATAGTTAATTACATCCTCGAGATGAAATGATTAAGAATATTCTTGATTAAAGTAGAAATTAAAGTCTCCAAAGATTTCAAGGCAAGACTATCAATAAATTGGTTAAGTTTGGAAAATCAAATGGGATTGTTCAAGGAGGAGACTTATTAGCGAAGCCAAAGGGAATGAGTAGAAAATGCTCATGATACTAGGAAGCCTAGTGAGCATTCCAATTTATCCTATAGTTGGGCTTTATATATTTGAAATTGAAGAGAATTATTTGTTGAAATTGACATTTCATTAGAAAGCTAGGACTTTTAATCCAACAACACAAGGTTGTGGAAATGCCTAAGAGGTGAGGATTTATGCTTGTAGGCCGAATAAAATAGCTACCTCAGATCTTAAATCTAGGGAGATTTAGCATACGCTAAAGCACGACCTAAGTTTAAGCAAAGATGGGTTATGGTTTATCTCCATAAGAGAAGATAAACCACCTGACTGCTGAACTTATAACCATCTGGAGTGGCTGCCAGCTAACTCCTCCTACGCTTTAAAACCTTGTAGGCAAGTCATATGATTTTTCAAGATATTTAAGTTGTTATTGTTTAGAAAGAGACGAAAGTCCTTAAACTCACTCCCTAAAGAGACTAAAGCATGACTGGTATGAGTAATGGCTTAATCTACAAATGCAAATCTTTTTAAATTTTATTTGATTTTTGATGCTTCATTTTGACAAAAGCTTTGGGATTTTATATGCCTATATGAATGATGAAATTAGATTATTGGCTAAATCAGTAAGAAGGGGTGTTTTCCACCACAAGGGATGCCCTCATAGGATAAGCATTCCCCTATCATGCAAGGATAGAAATCCCTTATTGTCAAGAGCGAAATAATATGATATGCATATTGTGAAACATTCAACCATTTAGCTAAGGGGTTGCTAAATCTTTTAATTATCTTGTTTAATGCCAAAGCTTTATGGTGAGGTTATGAGTTGTAGAAAATTTTAGTTATGAGTTGTAGTTGGGTGAAAGATTTATTTTTCTCTAAGAGCCTAATAACATCCATGCCATACAACAAACACCAATCATAAAGAAACTATAAGGCATGTAATTTCTAATGCAGAAATTAAATATAACATCAAATATTTTATTGTTACCATAAAAGAATAAGAGGCCATGTTGGGTACCACCGTACAACCCAAAAAGAGAAATGGGTAGCCGAGCTCTACCCTTATACAACCCGAAAAATGAAAGAATAATTACAATTACAATGAATGAATGCTATGAGGATCTTCATATCTTCATTTCTCCTTCATTTGTTTAGGTCTCTTCCTTCTCCTTTTGATTTGATTTTCTCCACTTCAAAGGCATCACTGGGCCTCCCAGGACAAAACCTTTTAGCCACTGCTCATCTGAATCTCTCATAGCACTAATCCTAATTCCTATTGCAAAATTATATTAAAAATCAAAAAAGTAAATCTAACTACACCTGCAAAATAAGTGTTAGCTAAACACACATACAATCCCAAGAAGTTATATCATAATTTGGACTTAGCACCATCCACATAGGTAACCAAGCCCATCTTCTTACTTGGATTATGCTTAGGGGCTTAAGCAACTTGCAAAGATAACATTTATATTTATTTTTCAGTGGCCCCTTAAGCACAATCCCTCTAGAAAATATGATTAGGCTAATCATGGCCTAACATCCAGTTTACAAAATATACACCCTAACATCCAGTCTAAAACATTACATGATAAAATAAAATATACATCAAACCAAACACTACCTTAACATAAAGCTAGAAGTAGTGATTTTATTCTAATGTGTGTGTTAAGGCTTGTATGGTATGTCTTGCTAAGCATTAGAGTTGTAGTTCTCTAAGTGTAGAAAGGAATTTAATTTAACCATAAAGGATGATTTCACTTCAAGTTGTTTAATTGATTTGAGAATTTTAATTTGTGTTTTGTTTGGTTTCATATAACTTACATTTAGCAACTAAGGTTGTAAAGAGAAGGAAAGAGGTTTCCCTCTTTCATCCCTACCCTATGCCACTTTCTATAGCATACTAATTTGATTTAGTTCTCTTTAGTGAATAGCTTATTACACATTTTAAATTAATCCTAAGTTTAGGTTCACTTTAAATGATCCTATTCAACATGGGAGGCATCTTAGAATTAACTTAATTGAATTACTAACACATGACATACATCACATTATTCCTTTTCACCATATGTAACATGCATCTGATTGAATCCTAAGTATAATTATATGTGCAATATGTATCCTTTAGCACACTTTAAATGAAAGATACATGTGTAGTTTGTAGAAAATAGGATTTTCACTCATTAACTAAATGCACATACAAGTGTATAAAATTTTTAAGCAAGTACTTCGCTATTGTTAAACCTTGGGGCTACTTAAAGCCTTGCGTCCCCGAAATGTCTAGACTAGATATACCCATTACTCTTAAATACACATGAATATACTGTTGACCTCACTTTTGGAGTGAGTTCTCAACTTCTTGATCCTGGCATAAGGACTCTAGAAACACTAAGAGTTTCTTAGTCTTAAGACACTTCTAGTGATTAGGTGAACACTTAACCTAATCCTAGAGACTTAGAAGAGTTAGCCCTAGGAATAGGTTATGCCTTAGGGATATTAGAAAAACTTTCCTACCCTATAGCTTAGACCAAATTCTTACTTCCATCTTTCAAGTCAAACTTCAAATTCAAATCAACTTCAAATTCAAATCAACTTCCTTCTTTCAAGTCAAACTTTAAATTCAAATCAACTTCAAATTCAAATCAACTTCAAATTCAAATCATCTTCAAATTTAAATCAACTCCAAATTAAAACCAACTTCAAATTCAAATTAACTTCCTTCTTTCAAGTCAAACTTCAAATTCAAATCAACTTCAAATTCAAATCAATTCCAAATCAAACTTTAAATCAATTCCAAATCAAACTTTAAATCAATTCCAACCTAATTTATTTTCCCAAATCATCAAATCGATTCCAAGATCCAAATCATGAATCAATTCCGAATCAAATGATTGAAACCCATGATTGAATTTCAAATCCAAAATCTTTCCTAAGCCATTTTGATTTCATCTTATGGACTTAATAAAACAAATCCAAATCATTCCAAACTCAAAATATTTTCTCATAAAGCATTCATATTCTCATTTGTATTCACAAATATAAATGAAATATAAATTTAAATGACCAAAACTAAATTCAAAACTTAAGCCCAAATCTAACCTAATTCCAACCTATACCCTTTCAAGTTAAATTCTTGAACTTAACCAAATCATTCTCAAATCAGTTCAAACCTTTATATTTTCTCTCCAAACAATCAATCCTTCAATTATAAGCCCAAATATAAACATAAACTATAATCACCAAATCAAAATCAAACTAACCCAAGTCAAACCCATATTCATCCTTTTGGCTAAAAATTGTCAAATGAATCAAAACCGATTTGACTCCAAATCACTTACAATTGGATTTATATTTCAATCATATGTCCATATGTTAGTGAAACCAAACTTGAATCAAGTCTTGATCAGACCAATTAACCCACTTAGGCTCACTTGACCCAAAGTGACCTAAAGGACCTTTTTGAGCCAAATTCTAATCCTACCCAAATTGGATTGAACTAAGCCAATATAAGGCTCACATTGTGAGCACCAATCATACCAATATGGTCAATCATTCAAATTGGGTCAAACCAAACCTTTGACCAAGTCAACACTTAGCCTAAATGAAACCTAAACTTGCCAAAATCCACCATAAGCCAAATTGATTGAAACCATTGATCTAAACTAATTCATAATCAATGATTGAACTTGACCAAGCCATCAATTGAGCCAAACCAAGACAAATTGGCCACTTGACCCAAGTTGACCAAAGAAAGTCAAAAAGGGTCAAATCTTGATCTAAACCAAATTGATTGCAACTAATGGGGCAAATTCAATCTTAATCACTTGTTGAACTTGACCAAAGCTTCAATTGACCAACTAGACCCAACCTAGCCCAATTGACCATGATCCTAACTTGACCTAAAAGGTCAAATCAACTTGAAATCAAATCAAACCAAAATTGATTAAAACTAAAGCTTGCAATACATTTCAAATGATCAACCAAGCCTAAACCAACCCATGACCCTAATTGGGTGGGTCAAATTTATCAACTTGACCCATTTGACCTAAGTGAACTCAAATGAACCAAAACTAAATATAAATCAAATTGAACCAAAATGATACCCATAGGCTCCAATGATCATTTGAACTTGATTAACCCATGGTTTGACCAAATTTGACCAATTGGTCAACCTAACCCAAAAACCCAATTTGACCTAAATGGGTCAAATTGAACCAATTCAAACCAAATGAACTCCAAATCACTTGAAATTTGGCCCAACCCACTTTTGAATCATTTCAAATCTGCCTAAATCAAATTCAAGGCAAAATGACCATCTTACCCCTAGGTCAAAGGGTATCCTATGGCCAAATTCACTTGAAATTTGATCAATTCTTTCTCATGGCCACTTGACATCTTCCTAGTGGTCCACATGGACAATAAGGGAGGTGGTGAACATGACCCAATGGGTTTGGGTCAGCCATGACCCAACCCAAGGCCAAACCAACCCATCCAATGGGAATTCACCACTTAGATCACTCCATACACTCACCTAGCACATGTATACTCTCTCTCCTCCACTTCTATGCATGAAATGAACCAAAATAAACCAATCAATCAGAGCAATTGATCAAAAATAATAAAGCAAGTCTCGATCGTCCGATCAAAGGAGGGGGAGATATATTCCCCTCATTCCCACTCAAACCAAAAATTCATTGCATTCGATTGAGCTAGAGTGATCGAAGGCAAGCTTCTAAAAAAACTTCCCAAAGCCATTTCCAAGCATTATGGATTTCTCCTTCTCGGTTTTCTTCAAAGTAACATGGGAGGTGAAGGGAATTTTCAACTCACTCAATTCTCCATCAAATTCAAATTGCTCTTGCAAGCACCATCAAGGGACTTCAAACCTCAAGGTGTTTCCCAATCCAGCCACGGAAGGGGACTTTGATCAAAGCCATTGCCATTGAAGGAGCTTGGTCAATTGACAATCCACTTCAAATTAAGACTTGAAACCTTCAGAGCTTCATCTCCACTGAAAGCTACCTCTCCTGTTAGAAGCATTGATAGCCTCAAATATTGTAATCGATCCTCCCTTAAAAAATGTTTGGTCCTTTGTGAAGGGAATTGTAATCTCATTAGATTCTAGCCATTGGATATTCTTCCCTACACCTATTGATGATGTGGGGGTAAATCCTAGCCTAATTAGAGCTTAGGTGAGCTTAGATCAAGAGGAGGATGGGCGACCTCATCTCGAAGCGGATGAATCATGTCACATCCATCCGTGTTTTAGATGGATGGTCCTGATCTAATCACGTTAGATCTTTGATTAAATCTTTTAGAATAACAAGATTAATCCTAGTCATTGATCCGATGACAACCCGAGGAAAGCATCTCGCCGGTTGATGGTGCGATGTGACAACTTAAATAACCAATCTCGCACTGGAAAGCATGCACGCGCCAGTCCATGGTGCCAATAGATTAGTTAATTAGGCTATTTTAATTATCCATTAATCACATAAACTTTATAAAGTAATAATTAAGTGTAGAAAAATCTAGAAAATATAAATGAAGGCTCATTTTAAAGGTATTTTAGAGGGGAATCTAATACAATTATTTCTAGTTGATTTTGAATTGTAATTTTCTTAATTAGTTTTTATTTTAAAATTAAATTACTATAATTACTCTCTAATTACTTCATTAATTAATTTCAAATTTCTCAGACATGTTTAGGAGGAGGACTTCTGCCTCCCTTAATTTTTTTGGAATTTATTAATGAGTTAATTATTATGGTGAAATGTTCTAATAAAGAAAAGACTAAGTTAATGTTTAATGCTCTATGAGTGGCTTTACTCTTAGAGATAAAATATGAAATTATGTTTAGAAAAATTTGGGTATTGGCAAATAAGATTAGAGAGTTATCTGATGGTTTCCACATAAATTCTTTAAACCTAGTTAAGTAGATGCATTAGATTTGCCTTATGTTAAGAAAGGTAATTAGACCTAAAATACTTTTTAGATGTCAAAAATGACCTTAGTATACTTGAATTAAATGAGAATTTGACACATAACACTATGAAGGATTTTAGTCTTCTTAGGATAAAGGCTTTGTTGTTGTTATTAATGAGTTAATTAATTAATTAATAATCACATTGTAATTAGAGTATTAAAATATGAATATTTAATCATTGAGATAATTAGATATTATGAAAGTTATGAATGGGTTTATATTTTTAAGTTATTTAAATTTATCTTAATCCAAATATAATTAAGGATTAATCAATAATGATATACTTAATTAGTGTAATCAAACTTTCAAACCAATAATTAATCATCTTAATCTTGGGTAATACTTATGTTCAAGCCAAAATTTTAGAAAATCACATCCAACTCATATGTGTGTATTATGAAATACTTAATGAAAATCCTTTAGCTTAATTAATCAATATTCAATTGAATTATTCATTTCTTAGGTGCATTCATTTAAATTCCATGTAGTTGCATATCATATGTTGGCTCATAATTGTTTGGATAATTATGTTAAAGTGATATGTATATTAATGGATTTAATTTCTTAACCTAAACAAAATAAAATCAACCTAATTATTCTAAAATTAAACTAAAGCAATTAAAACATGGGGGAAATGGGTTAGGACAAACAAACTCTTTTCACATTTCCTAAGTCAAATCAAATTCAAAAAATAAAAATCTCTTCAAAGAATTTTGATTCACTTAAAATTATCTTATTTCATAGGATTATCTTTAAGATCTAATTAGGGTGAATGAAATCATATGCTTACATCACTTTATTTCTTTCCAATCATGCTAAATATTGTGTGCCATACCTTTTGAAAAATTAATTAAATAAAATCTTTCCTTCTATGTCAAATTACATGTTTTGGCTAAAGTTAAGAATATGAGTGACTATTATCACTATTAAACCAAAAAAAATTATTTTCAAAAACTATAAATCAAAGATTATAAATGAAGGTGTGCTACTTATAAGTACTTATAAGCTTGCATGTGATTACAGCATAAGAGATGTGTATTTTGTGATTTTCTTCTCTTCTCTTAACATGGATTTGAATAGGATTTGCAAAGTGTATAGTTTATTTGAAAAGAACCTAAATCTATTTCTATGCATGATGTTATGACTTAGAAGGATCTTCACATTTACACATATAAATCATCAAAAATCAAACAAAAATATTTGCATGATTCTTCATCTATTTGCTTCTTTTGTACATGCACATGTATTTAAGAAAAGTGATATATTAGTCTTAACATCCCGGGGTTGTGAGGCTTTAAGTAGCCCCAAGTAGATCTTGTACCTTACACTCTTGGTGTAGAAAATAATGGGGTTGTACTCACTTATATCTTTTATACATATGGATGTGCATTTGATTAATGGATAAAAGAGTCCCTCTTTCTACTTAATAAAAACATAAATTCATGGAATATCCAAATTTTCTTAAATAGCATCTCTTTCCATTCATCATTTAGGTGTGATAAAATTTGCATTGCATGTATATATATGCTTAGGATTATTTATATGCATGATATACATGGTGGAAAGAAATAAATGGCTGTGTTATGTGATAGTAATTCACCTTAACTAATCCTAAGATGCCTTTCTTATTGAATAAGTTTATTTAGAGCAAATCTAAACTTAGAGTTAATTAAAATACATAATAAAAAATTCACTAAAGAAAAATCATTAATGAATCTACCTTAGAAATTACTTAAGGTAAGGAGGAAAGAGAAGTTCTCTTCTCTTTTCCTCTCTTTACAACATTTAGTAACTAAATATAGGTTCATTCAAACCAAATCAAATCATTAAATAAAATTTACAAATCAACTAAATCACTTAAAATGTAACCACCCTCTAAGTTGAATCCTTCACACTTAGAAAATTCCAACATTAAAGCCTAGCTAAGATATGCCACACAAGCCTTAAATGGCACACATATTAGGCTAAGTCACAATTTCTAGCTTTATGTTAGGGCAATGCATGGTTTGATGCCTGATTTTTTTTGTGATGTAATATTTTTAGACTGGATGTTAGGGTGTATGTGCGTAGACTAGATGATAGGGCGATCTTAATCTAATCATGTCTTTTGCAGAGGATTATGTTTAAGAATGTAATAAAATATTTTATGCGTTGCTTATACCCTAAGCATGATCCAAATTAGGACATGTGGGTTACCCATGTGTGCTAAGTCTAATTATTTATATAACTTGGGTGTGTATGTTTAGCTAATATTTTATTTAGTTAGATTTATCTTTCCGATGTAAATTTTGCAAAATTTGGAATGAATGTTATGGGGGAATTAAGGTGAACATTGGTCATAAAGCATGTCTGTACAAAGCCTTGGAAAAACCACATCTCAAGACAAATCAAAAGGAAGAAAGAGAAGAAAGAAAGAAATGAAGAAATGAAGAAATGAAGAATGAAGAATAAATAAATTCTTAATTGTAATTATTCATTTATAATCGGGTTGTATAAGGGTGAGCTACCCCATTTCTTTTTTTGTTTTGCGGTGGAGCTCGACCACATTAGCTTATTCTTTTGTGCTAATTTTATAAATTGATGTTTTGTTTGATTACAATTAGATGACATGATTTTCTAGTTTCTTCATTATTTGATGAATGGCGGATGCGATTAGTCTTAGAAAAATAAATTTTTTTCCAATTAAAAAATCAAAATTAAATTAATAACTCATAACCTCACCTAAGCCTAGTATAAATAAAGATAATAAAAGTTTAACAACCCACTTAGCTGGATGTTGTATGTCTCACATCATGCATGAAAAAATATTGTTTCACTCTTGCTAATGGAGGGCTTACACCTTAGCTAGAGAAAATGGCTTGACTTTTGAGAGTCGTAGTGAAAGCACACCTCCATTTTTTTGATTTTGGCCCATAACCAATTTCTCATGGATTTTGCATATGAAATCCCATAGCTAGTGTCAAATAAATTGGCCAAAAATCAAAATAAAACCTAACAAAATTTGCATTAGATTTTAGTCATTATTCATGCCCTACATGATCTAGTCTCTTAGGGAGTGTGTTTAAGGACTAGTCTTCTTTCTAAATAAAGAATAGCTTAGCTATCTTGCATAAGACTTGTTTACATGTATTTAAAATCATAAGAGGAGTTAGTTGGCGGCCACCCCTAGGCAATTGTAAGTCCAACAGTTGGGTGATTTATCCTCTCTTTTGGAGGTGAACCATATACCCATTTTCACCTTATATTTGGGTCGTGCTTTGGCCCTCTCCAAAGCTCTCTAGATTTAGGATTTGAGGTTGCTATTTCTCTTTACGGGCGATAAGCATAAATCCTCCCCTCTTAAGCATTTTCATGATCTTGTATTATAGAATTGTAAACCTTAGATTTCTAATAAAAATTCAACTCAACCATATAATCCTTTTCAAATTTCAAAAAATATAAAGCCCAACCATAGGATAGTTTAGGATGCTTACTAGGCTTCCTAGTATCATGAGCATCTCTTACTCATCTCTTTTTGGTTATAATAACTCTCCTTGATCAATCCCATTTGATTTTCAAAAATAACTAATTTATTGATAGTCTTATCTTTGAAATCTTTGAGACAATGATCATTTACCTTATCAGTATTCTTAAGGAATCTCATTTCCTTGATGTAACTATGAGGGCTTGCCTCCATGGGAAACTTAATGAACTTCGATTTAAAATAAACCTACTTTACTTTTTTCATGTAAAGTAGGGGAAGAATATCTGGTACATTCAGAAGACCCATAGTCCTTAGGAGTCCTTATTATTAGGTCCATTGCAGATGGTGACTTCTATCTCTTGAGATAGTACATCATTCCTCAATGTCAAAGTCGATCACTCTAATAAGTACATCTGTGGATGTACGTGGTGTCCCAACACCACAATTTTTTTTGGCGACTTCGCTGGGGATGGTTCCTCTCTCCATCTTTGGTAAGAGATTATTGTATCCAAGTATCGATAGTGGATTTGTATTTCATATGAGTCCGAGACTATCCTTCTTTTCCATTGGCACTTAGTTTATTTCATTCTTAAGCTAAGCTAGCCAACATCCTTTAGGTTTTAGGACCTCACTCCATGTAGGTCTTAAAACCCATTGTTAGTCATGTGAAAATAAAATTTAATAAAAAGAGATTATTAAAGTCTTTTCTCCATACCATTTCTATGGTAAGGAAAGGTTCATTCAAAAAAAAAAAAAAATCCTTTATAAAAACATCACTTTCTAAAAAACACTTTTAAAAAAAGTTCACATACTTGCACAAAATACATATACCTCAACCTTATCTAACAATCTTCATGATGGTTACATGTAGGATCTTTTCAAAAATCAAAGCTAAGAATCATCTTTCAAAAAGCACAAATGAACATCTTCATTCAATATACCCAAATTTATTGAATGAAGATTTTCATTTTAAATAAAATCAAAATCATCTTTTCAAAAAAGCATAAATGAAAATCCTCATTCAATATACCCAAATTTATTGAGTGAAGATTTCCTTTCCAAATAAAACAAGCATCATCTTTTGAAACACACAAATGAACATCCTAATTCAATATACCCAAATTCATTGAATGAGGATTTCATTTCTAAATAAATAGAAAATCATCTTTTCAAAAAGCACATATTTGAAAATGAATATCCTCATTTAATATACTCAAATTTAATGAATGGAGATTTCATTTTCAAATAAAATCAAAATCATCTTTCAAAAAGCACATTCAATATACCCAAATTTATTGAATAAGGATTTCATTTTCAAATAAAATCAAAATCATCTTTCAAAAAAATATGAACATATTCATTCAATATACTCAAATTATTGAATGATTTCATTTCAAATAAAATCATATCATAACATTGAAATTCATT
Organism: Cymbidium sinense; assembly: GCA_021442155.1. NCBI lineage: Eukaryota > Viridiplantae > Streptophyta > Magnoliopsida > Asparagales > Orchidaceae > Cymbidium > Cymbidium sinense. The sequence goes on from CM038221.1 coordinate 159,683,655, forward strand.
TCAACATATCTCATAGATGTTGGGTTAAATTTCTCTTTCAAAAAAGTACAAATTTGAAAATAAGCATCTTCATTCAATATATCCAAATATGTTGGATGTATGTTTTATTTTCAAATAAAATTACACCATTTGAAATTCCACTTAACACATCTCACATGTGTTAAGTTAGAATTTCCTTTTTTTCAAAAAGCAATAATCACACACAAAAAATTCCATCTTTGAAAAATAAAATATAATTGACTTCCATTTTTTTGTTAAATTTGTCTACTTTTCAAGAATCATGAATAACAAAACACATTGAAATTCTATTTGACATACCCAAATTTGTCAAATGAATGTCTCATTTTTCAAAAAGAAAAATAAATTGAATTTCATTTAACACACCATCTTTGTTAAAAAGAAATCCCCTTTCAAAAAACACAAAATCAAAAAAAAACACATTTGGATTTTCATTTAGCATACCCAAAATTTTTAAGTGAAGATCCTCTTTTCTAAATCAAAATATAAAAATTAAACACATTTGGATTCTTTATTTAGCATACCCAAATTTGCTAAGTAAAGACCCACCTTTCAAAATAAAAAAAATTAAACACATTTGGATTTTCATTTAGCACACCCAAATTTGTTAAGTGAAGATCCTCTTTTCAAAATCAAAACATAAAAATCAAACACATTTGGATTTTCATTTAGCATACCCAAATTTTCTAAGTGAAGATCCTCTTTTCAAAATCAAAACATAAAAATCAAACACATTTATTCTTTATTTAGCATACCCAAATTTGCTAAGTAAGATCCTCTTTCAAAATCACAAAAAATCAAGCACATTTGGATTTTCATTTAGAACACCCAAATTTGCTAAGTGAAGATCTTCTTTTGAAAATTAAAACATAAAAATCAAAGCACATTTGTATTTTTTTTATTTAACATACACAAATTTGCTAAGTAAAGATCCTCTTTTCAAAAATAAAAAAAAAAAAATATTTGGACTTTATTTAGCACAAATTTGCTAAGTAAAAGTTTCAATCCTAAACTCACACATGATTCACATCATGAGCAAACAAATAAAAGCAGAAAAATTGATTTCGAACAACTCATTTAGCATACCCAAATTTGCTAAGTGAGTAATCCCCAAATAAAATCAATTGACCCTTTATTTTATCATACTCAAATTTGTTAAATAAAGGGTCTCCAAATATAAAAATCAAATTCAAATATGAACCAATGGAAGCATCAAAAATCTCTTCAAAATATTTGAACCCATTTTTAACATACATAAATTTGTTGAAAATGGATTCTAAACTCAAAAATCTCATCTCCAATTCATTCAAAAATCTCCACAAAAATCAATGAGCCCCACTTAACATATTCAAATTGTTGAGTATGGGTTTAAACTCTAAATAAAAAAAAAATTCAAAAGTCAGCATAATAAACAAGCATAAGATCTAATTTGAGTTTGTTTTCAAAATGCAATTTCCATTTTAATTATCTTCTAAAAGATTGCTTTATATTCAAGGAATGGATTAAGCATAGCTACAAGTCATGCACCATAGTTATCTTAAAGAAATATCTAGTGGAACAACCATCCAGTTGTTGGGTAATCCTTGGGGATACATGTCTTCCTCTCAAAACAAAAGAAGGTTGGGATATCTCTTTATCTGAACCTCTAAAAATTATTTCAAAATAGAAACTTTTCTTTGGTGCTTGAGGTAGCTCAAACCTCAACATCAAGGAAGGTTCATAAGTTGCCAAAGACAACTTGGGGAAAGTAGAACTTCAGTGACCATACTTGCAGGATAGCCAAGTAGCACAACCACATTTACCTTTGTTCATTTACACTACTTACTACAGCTCTTCTAGTAGACATCTTGTATCGTGGATGAGGGCATCAAATCCCTCACCCCACTTATTTTACTAGATTTCTACTATGTATCTCCTTTTAAATCTAAGAAATCAGAATAAGGCTAGTTTGAATTACATCTGTGTCACTTCTTATGGGTTGTCAGGCTCTACTCTTTTAGAAAACTCTTCAAGTTTAAATAATAATTATAATAACTATGATCTTCCTCTTTCTAATTAAGAGATGGACTTTCCTTCTCTGAATAATATGGGTTCACCTCTTGAGATAGACTTGGAATCATCGATTCGAGGGTCCTATAGGAGAAGTGTAGGTGAGCCGAGCGGTAGAATCTTCACTAACGCCACAGAGATCACCAAAGTTAACCTCTCCAGTGGCAAGGTTCTCCAGGGTACCTCAAGATAAGGGAAAATAAGTCATTGTACTAGCAGAAAGCCCTCCACGATGCTCCACCCATGGATATGCTTGTGGATCATCAGAGTGATTAAATGTCCCTCACCTAAGAAAGTTGTTAGCTAAAGCATATGTATATTATCTTATCCAAAGAGATGAGAATCATTAATCAAGGCTCTTCTTGATCTAGATATGCTAATTGACCCTATTGGAGGCACATTATTCAAGAAAGCCAGAGTCACATTCATAGATGAAGACCTTCTTGGGATATGGAAACCCTCTACATCACAGTGGATATGGGCAGATTTAGACTCTCAAGGGTTTTGTTTGATCCAGGTGCATCAATGAACATTATGAGTCTAAAGACTCCTGCTTATTTGAAGATTGACATCTCTACACTCAGAGGAGATCAGATGATGCTGAGAGGATTCAATGAACAAGGCGAGAGGGCTTTAGGCTCCATTGTGTTACCCTTGGAAATAGAAGACTGAAGCCAAGTTCTAGATAATTGATTCAAATACATCATTCACTGCTTTGCTCGGTAGGCTTTGGATACACCAGAATAAAATGATTCCATCCTCCCTTCATCAGTGCATCAAGTTTTAAAGAGATGGAATCGAATACTATGTTAAAGGAGATGAAAAACCATTTTCAATTAAAGAGGTTGAGATATATAAATATGTGACCTACTATCTTCCTCAAAATCAAATGCCTTTTCTTGTGAACTTGGTCAAAATTCAAATATAATGAAAAAAAAGAAAAAGAATCAAAAGAAAAAGAAAACGAAAAGAAAAGTGAAGTGCGAGAAAGGACCAAGGAAGAGGTAGAGAGCATGTTACATTCCACCCGTTCATTCCACCATGAACATATGGGTAGGATGACTCGACCTCCACAGAGGCGAAATCAGAGGAGAGGCAATTCAGAGGGAAGACCTGGTTGGTAATAATAGGGTTATGTTCCAGTTCACATGAGTTCTCACTATTCACATAGACTTGGAATCAACTTGAGGATGAGTCATGTGATTAGCATACCACCAACCCTCTGTGAGTTTCATTGGAGGTGACACTGGAGATAGTGATGAAGACCAAGCCTCAAGTAAGCACATATATTGAATCAGTTTATGTAAAACTATAGGAGTTGGGAACTTTAGCTCTAACCTCACTTTCTTCTCAAAAAGTTGAAGGTTTAGTAGTTAAGGAAGCTCCTAAGTCTTCCATGAATGCCAAGCCAAAGAGATTGCTATTGGGATCATCATCCTTAAATCTGAAAGCTGATGTAGAACTTGAGGATAATTCATATAAAGATTAAATGGAATTACTTTTTGATTGATACTCTACTTATATTCATAATCTTATAAAGAATGGTTTGATTCCTTATATATGGTCCAAGCATGTATTTGAAGCTATGGAACAAAGGTAAGATGCACTCAAGACCATGGCCAAGATTGATGCAGTGGGTCCAGTCGATGATGATGATGCTTGCTTGTATCACCAATCATCAGAGTCGATAGGTTCTTCTCAAACCACACTAACTCTTATGAGGAGGTGTATTTAGAAACTTTAGATGATCATGATCTTCAAATCAAAGATGCACCTAGAATTTGAAGAAAATCCATTCAACTATCGACAAGCTCGAAATCAACCGAAATAGAGAAGATCACGCCCTACATACATCAGTCCTCTGCTAAATAAAGAAGAAACTAAGAGATGCCCAAATTATCTTTTGACATAGCAGTCCATAAACTAACAATAGATCCTAATACTAACCCTATCAAACAAGCTCCTAGATGCATGCGATTAGAAATTGAACAACAGGTCATTTCTTAAGTCAAAAAATTGATCGATGCTGGTTTCATCAGGGAAGAAAAATATCCCACATGGTTAGCTAGTGTCTTTCCAGTTAAGAAAAAGAATGGCCAAATTCGCATATGCGTCAATTTCAGGGACTTAAATAAGCCATGTCCTAAGGATGAATTTCCATTCCTATACCAGAATTAATGGTGGACATCGCCTTATCTCATGCAGTATTCTCTTTCATGGATGGGTCATCTTTTATATAAAATTAAGATGGCCCTCAAGGATGAAAAGAAACACTTTTTTCTAACCCGATAAAATCTATTATTATAAGGTCATGCCTTTCATCCTTAAAATATTGTGCATACTAGCGAGTCTTAGATCTTCAACGAACTCATTCATCACCAAGTTGAATGCTATGTTGATGATCTAGTAGTCAAAAGCAAAGAAAGGAAGACCATCTCTTCGACTTGAGAGTAGTTTTTGAATAGTTAAGATAATTCAACCTCAAAATGAACCCCTTGAAGTGTGCATTGAGTAGCTTAGGAAGTTCCTTGGGTTTGTTATGCAACGGGAATAGAGATAGACCCAAAAAGATCAAAACTATCTTAGAAATGACACCCCTAAAGTTTAACTCAACTCGAGATCTTCCAAGGGTGGTTGGCATATCTAAGATGCTTTATCTCCAATCTATCAGAGAGATGCAAGCCATTTTTTTAGCACTTGTCAAAAGGATGCCAAGTTCAAGTGGGATGACAAGTGCGACATGAAGACATCAAGCAATATTTGGTGAAGCCATGAGTTCTATAGCTATCCTGAGCCACTTATCCTCTACACTGCATTGATGACTCCTTGGCTTTGTTGGCCAAAGCAATGATGAAGGGAAGGAGAATGCTCTCAACTACCTCAGCTATCGTCTGATCTTTACTGAAGCAAACTACCCACCTATTGAGAAATATTGCTAGCTTTAATCTTTGCATCCCAAAAGCTATGACACTATATGCTTTCTCATAAGGTGAACTTGATTTCAAGAATCAATCCACTGCAGTATCTCATGACACGGCTGACATTATCTAGACGGTTGACACATTGGTCCATGATTCTCTAGCAGTTTGATATTACATTCAAACCCCTCCGTGCGGTGAAAGGGAGCTAGCGATTTTTTTCAACCACCGATTCCCACTTTGTGATGATCTCCAATGAACAAATCATGAACTTAGGGAGGTTCAATCGCCTTTGGAGATGTATATTGATGGTGCGACTTCCTTTCAAAAGAAGAATCACGATCTACTCTTCTGAAAGGCGGGGTAGGAATAGTTCTCTTAACTCTAAACCATGATGTGATGAGATTCTCATACTCTCTCCAATCCATGCACCAACAATGAAGCTGAGTATGAGGCTTTGATTGCGGTCGAGTTAGCTATTACAGTGTGTGTCAAAGCATCAACATGGATTCTCGGTGGTCATCAACAGTTGTTTATATCTATAAGGTTCTAAAACCTAAGCTTCATCACTACCATGAGTATACCATGAAGCTATTGGCCCAAATCCACAGGTCACCATCTACAAGGTCCTCGAGAAGAGAACACAATAGCATGCTTTGGCCAAACTTGCCAAGGGGCATATGGAAGATGAGTCCATTCAATAAATAGTCATATCCCTTATTGATGATGAACTCATTGAGAGACTTTCTCTTGAAGTGGAGGTTGCTATTGCCAATAAAGATGAGGAGCTGGATTGGAGGCAAGCATTCATAGATTACTTGAACACAGGCAAAATACCTCAAGAGAAATCAAAAGCCCATTAGATGAAGTAGAGAGCTCTCTCCTATGCTCTCGTGGATGGCACCTTGTACCAATGATCTTTTGATCAAATGTGGTTACACTATTTAGACAAACAAGAAGCCCGTAAGATCATGACCAAGGTACATTCAAGTCTATGCAGAGCACTCCAATCCAGTCTGAAGATGAAAGTAAAGATCAAGAGACTAGGATACTACTGTCCTTTGATGATCACAGACTACATGAACGTAGCTAGGAGATGCCATCAGTGTTAGGTACACGGTGTGGTCCTACATCAACCACCCAACATTCTACATCCTACATTGGCCTCATGTCCATTTGAATGTTGGGGTACCAACATAGTGGGTTCCGTCGATCCTCCTTCTTCCAAGGATCATTAGTTCATCTTAGTTTCCTCTAACTACTTTTCCAATAAATGAGGAAATCCCAGTAGAGAGGTCACAACTCAGCATGTGCTTCAATTTTTTAGGAATCATATCATATATAGGTTTGGGGTGCCTCGATGAATTATATACGATAATGGTACTACATTAAAAAAGCACCAAGATCAACAGCTTCGCTAGGAGACATATTATAGATTGGCTCCCCCATCTACTATCCCAAGAAAAGTGGCCTTGCCGAAAAATTCAACAAAACTCTCATTCAGATACTAAAGAAGACACTCGATGACAGCAAGCAACACTATGGCATAAGCAGCTAGTTGAAGCTTTGTGGGCATACAACACCACATATAGAACTCCAACTCAATTTACCCCATTCTCCTTAGTGTATAGGTCTGAAGTTGTTCTATCCTTAGAAGTGTAGCTCCCATCACTAAGGATAGCAATGGGTAGTAAAATCACTATTGAGCAGAATACAGAGTTGCAGTTAGAAGAGCTCAAAGGTTTGAAGGAGAGATGCCTATGGGCATGCTAGAATCTCGTGTTATACAAAGCTAAGATGATTCAAGCTCACAACAAGCTGGTCTGCCCTATAGCTTTTCAAGTAAGAGAGCTTGTTCTAGTTTTAAGGAGACTAATTGTTGCCCATCGAAAGATGGGAGACAAGTTTGAACCCACTTGGGAAGGCCTTTTTATCATAGAAAAGGTCTACCAAGGAGGGTCTTATCAACTATTGATTGTAAGGGAACACCGATGCTTCTTAATGGGCTCTATTTGAAGAAATACTACCCATAAAATCATGTTTGAAAATAATTATCATCAAAAATTTCATTCCAATTCATCAAAATATTCTCTTCATTCAAAGCATTGTTTGCTTGTTTGCAAATCTGCCATGACATTTTTAGGGTAGGTGTAAGAGAACCCAAGAGGCATCCTATCCTTCTTTCACAACATGAACACAATTAAACATGGTTCCCCAAGCATTACTAGAATAGGTGTGAGAGAACCCAAGAGGCATCCTATTTCAACTAGCACGACTAAGTTTGGTGTAAGAGAACCCAAGCATCATCCTTTCTTCGTGGAATCCCAACTTCCATTCATGGCACTATTTCATCAATTCTCTAGCGTGTTTAGGGCAGGTGTAAGTGAACCCGAGCAGCATCCTATTCCCTCAAACATAAAAAAAATAAACACATATCTTTTGTCTTCAGCTATTTTGATGTGGGAACAAGCCTATGGGCACTCATTAAATTTTGCTAGGTCGGTGACATGCTACTTTGCTAGTATATCACCCTAGTGGTCATTGTGGATGTGAGTCCCTTGTGCTTTCTTCGACTTGACCATTGTAACAATGAGCACCTTGTTAGTTTGGTAGACTTTCTTTGTAGTAAGCTACCTAATGTTGACTTTGTTTAAGAAGATGTAGTCTGCTTTCTTCTTGAACTAGCCATCATCTAACTAGGTTGAGTATATGAGGTTTAGGATAAGTCCCCATGGCTCCTTTCTCTTGACTACTCTTGAGTTGATATAAGTCCCCAGTGACATTCACTTAGTAGTCGCTAGGTTGGGATACTGTCAGGCGAAGAAGACTATCAATGTCGGTTGCTATAAGATGTGAGTCCCTGATGCTTTCTTCCTAGGCTAATTTTTGCAAACCAACATGCACTTTAGGTTGGTTGATGTTCACTATCTTCGACTCGTGGATACACCTCTTGGTAGATGTGTCCCTGCTTTCTTTTGAGTTGGCCACCAAATACCTATAGATATTATCTTCTTTGGTTTTGGATAAAGCCCTTAGTGGCCCTCATGGGCACTCTACTTGGATCATCCTTTGCACCCATTTATACACTACTTGGGTTACTCTTGGATTGGACAATCCCCCTTTCGTAGTAACCACCCCTATGGTTGGAGAATTTGTTCAGCGGATGCATAGATTCTCCCTTGGTTCAGTAAATCTGAGATAGGTCCAGGCTATTATAAGCTCTTTCTTAGTATGATCCTTCGCAAACCAACAGGGTCCACGATAAATAAACAAACAAACAAATAAATCTATTCACTTATGGATTAGGAATTCAAGCCCCCAATAACCCCTTTCCCAAGCATGCATCCTATCTCTAAGGTAATGTCAGTAAAACTCTCTATAGGAATTGCCTGACTGCTCTTGAGTAAAGATAAGTCCTTGGGTCGGCATGCTCTTTGTAGTCCCTTAGGTTGGGTTCAATCTATTTTTCCACAAATAGGTTACCTAAACAGTCATTTTTCTTTGGAAGATGTAAGTCTACTATGCATTCTTTTTAGCATGGCTGTCGCAAACCGACGTGCAGCCTTAGGTCGTTGACATGTTACCTTTCTAATGTGTCACCCCAGTGATCTTTTATTCAGGAAAGATGTGAGTCCCCACACTTTCTTCCCTGAATTAACTGATGTAAGCCAAAACACACCCCTTTGGTTGGATAGTTCTCCCCTCTGCCGGGAAGTTACTCCCTTTAGATCGTAAATCTGAAGTTAGGTCAAGGCTGACATGGCCCCTACTCAGTGCAATCCATTGCAAATAGATGGGATCCATCAAATATAATTAAAAATAAAATTAATTTTGATTATCTTTGAGCTGATTTAAGTCCCCAAAGGCATTCACTCAATAGTCAGTCTAAGGTTGGGTTCAATCCGTTGCCTCACCAACTGATCACCTCAGCGACTTTGGAGGATGTAAGTCTACTATGCTTTCTTCCTAGTACAACCGCTGGACACTGAAAGGCAACCCCTTTGATTTGGTAGTCTTACTATGTGGTTGGTAGACTACCCTAGTGGATTAGTAAATCTGAGCTGGATTAAGGATGACATGGCACCCCTACTCAGTGTGGTCCATTGCAGACTGACAGGGTCCATCTCAAAATTTAAAATTTAAAATCTAAAACAAATTCAACCCTCCTCCCCAGTGGAGTCAAATTAAACAAACATAATAAATTCGATCAACCTCCCTTGTGGAGTCAAACTAAATTAAACAAATCAAATCAATCCGCTTTTCTTGAGTGAGATGCAAATCTTTCCAGTTCCCTTAGTGGAACCAATTCAATCTAACTTGAACTTGCTCCCCAAGGAGAGTTCACATTTTCATCCCTAGCGATCTGAATTCTAATCCCCAGTGAATTTCACAACCTCTTATCCCCAGTGGATGACTTCAATTTGCTCTCCTAGTGGAGTGTTCTCATTTTCATCCCAAGTGGAGCACCAAATCATAAATCAACAAATCAAATCAAATTTCTCCCCACCATGACACAAATCAAATCAAACCTCTCATTCCCAGTGGATGACTTGAACCTATTTCCCTAGCAAAGGATTCACATACTTAATCCCTAGTGGATTCCTCCTTCACTCTCTTATGTCTTAGTCAGAAGTAGAGTTGCAGTGCACTAAGCTCTTGATTCTTTCTACACCTAGAGTTTAGGAATAGATCATTGCTGTTAGTGCTTATGATTGTTCAAGCATTGTTGATCTCCTCAGTCAACACCAATACGTGCAGTGTGCCTTGCCAGTCACACCACACATATTGGGCGCCCTTTGTTGACCTCAATTTTGGAGCGAGTTCTCAACTTCTTCATCCTAAGCATAAGGACTCCTTTAAACACTAAGAGTTTTGTAGTCTTAAGACACTTCTAGTGATTAGGTGAACACTTAACATAACCTAGAGACTTAAGAGAGTTAGCCATAGGAATAGGCTATGCCTTAGGGGTAATAGGAAAACTTGCCTACCCTATAGCATAAACCAAGTCCTTACTTCCTTCTTTCAAGTCAAACTTCAAATTCAAATAAACTTCAAATCCAACTAAACTTCAAATTTAAATCAACTTCAAATTCAAATCAAGTTCCTTCTTTCAAGTCAAACTTCAAATTCAAATCAACTTCAAATTCAAATGAACTTCAAATTCAAATCAACTTTCTTTTTTCAAGTCAAACTTCAAATTCAAATCAACTTCAAATTCAAATTAACTTCAAATTAAAATCAACTTCAAATTCAAATCAACTTCAAATTAAATTAAATTCCAAATTAAACCTAAATCAATTCCAACAAAATTGATTTTCTCAAATCATCAAATCAATTCCGAGATCCAAATTATGAATCAATTCCAAATCAAATGATTGAAACCCATGATTGAATTCCAAATCCAAAATCTTTCCTAAGCCATTTTGATTTCATCTTATGGTCTCAACCAAAACAAATCCAAATCATTCCAAACTCAAATGATTTTCTCATAACCCATTCATATTCTCATTTATATTCACAAATATAAATGAAATATAAATTCAAATGACCAAAACTAAATTCAAAAATCAAGCCCAAATCTAACCTAAATCCAACATATACAATTTCAAGTCAAACTCTTGAACTTAACCAAATCATTCTCAAATCAATTCAAACCTTCAGATTTTCTCTCCAAACAATCAATCCTTCAATCATAATCCCAAATATAAACATAAACTATAATCACCAAATCAAAATCAAACTTACCCAAGTCAAACCCATATTCACCCTTTTGACTTGAAATTATCTAATGAATCAAAACCATTTAACTCCAAATCACTTGTAATTGGATTTATATTTCAATCATAAGTCCATATGTGAGTTCAACAAACTTGAATCAAGTATTGATCAAACCAATTGACCCACTTAAGCTCACTTGACCCAAAGTGACCTAAAGGACCTTTTGAGCCAAATTCTAATCCAACCCAAATTGGATTGAACTAAGCCCATCTAATCCTCACGAGCAACAATCATCCTAAGATGATCAATCACTCAAATTGGGTCAAACCAAGTCAACTAACTTTGACCAAGTCAACACTTAGCCCAAATGAAACATAAACTAGCCAAAATCCACCATAACCCAAATTGATTTAAACCATTGATCTAAACCAATTCATAATCAATGATTGAACTTGACCAATCCATCAATTGAGCCAAACCAAGCCAAATTGGCCACTTGACCCAAGTTGACCTAAAAAATTCAAAATGGTCAAATCTTGATCTAAGCCAAATTGATTGCAACCAATAGGTCAAATTCATTCTAAATCACTTGTTGAACTTGACCAAAGCTTCAATTGGCCAACTAGACCCAACCTAGCCCAACTGACCATGAACCCAACTTGACCTAAAAGGTCAAATCAACTTGAAATGAAACCAAACCAAAATTGATTGAAACTAAAGCTTATAATACATTTTAATGATCAACCAAGCCTAAACCAACCCATGACCTAACCCAATTGGGTCAAATAGATCAAATTGGTCAACTTGATCCATTTGACCTAAGTGAACTCAAATGAACCAAAACCAAATATACACCAAATTGAACCAAACCAATGATACCGATAGGCTCTAAATGATCATTTAAACTTGACCTAACCCATGGTTTGACCTAATTTGACCAATTGATCAACTGAACCCAAATTGATCCAATTTATCCTAAATGGGTCAAATTGAACCAATTCAAATCAAATGAACTCCAACTCACTTGAAGTTTGGCCCAACCACTTTTGAATCATTTCAAATTTTCCCAAATCAAAATCAAGGCCAAATGACCATTTTACCCCTAGGTCAAAGGGTATCCTATGGCCAAATTCACTTGAAATTTGGCCAATTCCTTCTCATGGCCACTTGACATCTTCCAAGTGGTCCACATGGACACTAAGGGAGGTGGTTAACATGACCCTGGTCAAACTCACCAATGTTTCCCAATCACCAAACCCACAAGGGAATTTTATCAAACATTGCCATTAATGGGGAGCTTTCAATTAAGCAATCCATTTTAATCAGACTTAAAACCTTCAGCAGATATCATCTCATTGACAAGCTACCTCCTCCATTGGAAGAGGCAATAGCCTCAGTATTCCTCAAGCTTCCTCCCTTAAAAAATCTTGGTCCTTTGTGAATGGGGAATCCCATTAGATTCAAAGCATTTGGATGTTCTTCCCTACACCTCTTGATGGGTGGGAAGTAAATCACCAGCCTAATTTGAGCTTTTACTGAGCTTGGATCAAGTGATGGAGAGCAGGAGCGACTCCATCTCCCTGTTTTGGATGGGCACATAATCATGATAGATCTTTGATTAAATGCTTCAGAACCATGAGAATAATACTAGCCATCCGATCCTTGAGCAGATGACCTAGAGGAAAGTGCATCCGCCACCAGCTGATGTGGTGCGAGATGTGACCACTTAAATAATCAATACCATCATGCTAGGTGAAAATCGCATCGTGTTAGTAGTCCACATGGGGCCGACAGGATCAGTTAATTAATTAGGCTTTTTAATTATCCATTAATCATAGAAACTTCATAAAATCATAATTAAATGTAGAAAAATCCAAAAATAAAAGAACTCATTTTAAAGGTAATTAGAGAATCAATAAAATTATTTTAATTGATTTTAAAATAGTGAATTTTCCTTAATTAGTTTATTAAAATTGAATTACCTTAATTAATTAATTACTTCATTAATTAATTCCAAATTTCTACATGTTTGAGGAGGACTTCACTTAATTTTCTTGGAATTTATTAATGAGTTAATTAGGAAAACTAATTAATGAACCCCTAATCACCCCTTAATGTAATTAAGAGTAATTAAGCATATGAACAATGATTTAATCCTATAATTGAGATAATTAAACATTATTTAAGTAAGGAGGAGGTTTATAGAATGGGTTTGGGATATTTTCCCTATGTTATTCCCTAAACCCCCTTTCTTCCTTAATCTAAATATAATGAAGGATTAATCCACTAATGATCTACTTAATTAGTCTAATCAAACTTTCAAAACCAATCTAAACTTAATCATCTTAATCTTGGGTAGATACTTAGGTGTTCAAAAGCCCAAGGTAAGTTTGAGAAAATCATATCCAACTCATATGTGTGGGAATGTTATGAAAGTACTTAATGAAAACCCTTTGCCTTAATTAATCAATAATTATGAGCCAATTGAATTAGGCCCCTTTATTTCTTAGGTGCATTAATGATTTAAATTTCATGTGGTTGCATATCATATGTTGGCTCATAATTGTTTGGATAATTACATTAAAGTGGTATAGGTAAGGGGTAATTAATGAATTTAATTTATACCTTAACCTAAATAAAACATAAAATCAACATAATTGTTCTAAAATTAAACTAAACCAATTCACATATGGGGAAAATGGGTTAGGACCAGCAAACTCTTTTCACATTTCCTAAGTCAAATCAAATTCAAAAATAAAAATTTCTTTAAGGAAATTTGATTCACTTTAAATGATCTTAGTTCATAGAATTGTCTTTAGGAATTAATTAGTGAATGAAGTCATATGCTTACATCACTTTATTTCTTTTCCAAGCATGTTAAATATTGTGTGCCATATGAAATCATGCATTCATACCTTTTGAAAAATTAATTAAATAAAATGATTCCTTTTATGTCAAATTGCATGTTTTGACTAAAGTTAAGAATATGAGTGGCTATTATCACTATTAAATAAAAAAAATATTTTCAAAACCTATAAATCTAAGAATATAAATGAAGGTATGCTACTTATAAGTACTTATAAGCTTGCATATGATTATAACATAAGATGTGTTTTATGTGATTTTCTTCTCTTCTCTTTACATAGATTTGAATAGGATTTGCAAAGTGTATAGTTCATTGGAAAAGAATAAAACACTTACCTAAATCTATTCCTATGCATTTCTATGTTATGACTTAAGAAGGATCTTCACATTTACACATGTAAATTATACAACCAAATCAAACAAAAATCTTTTGCATGATTCTTCATCCATTTGGTTCTTTTTGTACATGCACACAAGTATTTAAGAAAAGTGGTATTTTAGTCTGGACATCCCGAGGTTGTGAGGCTTTAAGTAGCCCCAAGTAGGTCTTGTATCTTACACTCTTAGGGTAGAAAATAATGGTGCCATACTCGCTTATATCTTTTATACATATGGATGTGCATTTGATTAATGGATAAAAGAGTTCATCTTTTCTACTTAATAAAAACATGCATTCATGGAATATCCAAATTTTCTTAAATAACATCTCTTTTTATTCATCATTAAGGTGTGCTATGATTTGCATTGCATGTATAGATATTCTTAGGATTATTCATATGCATGATATAAATGGTGGAAAGAAATAAATGGTTATGTGTTATGTGATAGTAATTCCCCTTAACTAATCTAAGATGCCTTTATTATTGAATAAGTTTATTTAGAGCAAATCTAAACTTAAGTTTAATTAGAATACATAATAAAATATTCACTAAAGAAAAAATATTAATGGATCTATCTTAAAAATTACTTAAGGTAGGGAGGAAAGAGAAGTTCTCTTCTCTTTTTCTCTCTTTACAATATTTAGTAACTAAATATAGGTTCATTCAAACCAAATCAAATCATCAAATAAAATTGATAAATCAACTAAATCACTTAAAAGGAAACCACCCTCTAAGTTGAATCCTTCATACTTAGAAAATTCCAACCTTAAAGCCTAGCTAAGACATGCCACACAAGCCTTAAATGGCACACACATTAGACTAAGTCACCATTTCTAGCTCTATGTTAGGGTAGTACATGGTTTGATGCCTAATTTTATTTTATGATGTAATATTTTTAGACTGAATTTTAGGGTGTATGTGCATAGACTGGATGATAGGATAATCTTAGACTAATAATGTCTTTTGCAAGGGATTGTGTTTAAGAGCTGCTATAATAAAAATATAAATGCTTTTACTGTGCAGGTTGCTTGTAACCCTATGCATGATCTAAATTAGGACATGTGAGCTTAGTTACCCATGTGTGGGGTGCTAAATTTAAATTATTCATATAACTACTTAGGTTGTGTGGTATGTTTAGCTAATCTCTATTTTGCAGGTTTAGTTAGATTTATCTTTCCCTTTTGATGTAAATTTTGCAATTGAAATTTGGAATGAATGTTATGAGGGAATTAAGGTGAACAAATGTCATAAGAGCATGTCTTATGTACCATATGAAGCTTTGGAGCAAACCACATCTCAAGACAAATCAAAAGGAAGAAAGAAGTGAAGAAAGAAAGAAATGAAGAAATGAATAATTAAGAATGAAGACCCCCATAACATAAATTTCTTCTAAATTGTAATTATTCATTTATAATCCGGGTTGTATAAGGGTAGAGCTCAGCTACACATCTTCTTTTTTGGGTTTGTGCAATGGAGCCCGACCACATGGGTCTCTTATTCTTTTGCACTAATTTTATAAATTGATTGATGTTTTATTTATGATTGCGCAATTAGGATGACATGATCTTTTTAGTTTCTTCATTGTTTGATGAATGGCCTGGATTCGATTAGTCTCTTAGAAAATTTTTTTTTCTATCCAATTAATCAACTCAAAATAAAATTTAATAACTCATAACCTCACCTAAAGCCTAGGACATAAATCAAGATAATAAAAGATTTAACAACCCCTTAGCTGGATGTTGTATGTCTCATATCATGTATAAACACATATTATTTCACTCTTGCTAATGGAGGGCTTCCACCTTAGCCAGAGAAAATGGTTTGAGCCATGGTGGAAACACACCTCCTTCTTTCTAATTTTTTTGGCAATTTCTCATGCATTAGGCATATGAAATCCCATAGCCTATGTCAAATAAATTGTCCAAAAATCAAAATAAAATTTAACAAAATTTGCATTAGATTTAAGTCATTATTCATGCCCTACATGATCGAGTCTCTTAGGGAGTGTGTTTAAGAATTTAGTCTCCTTTCTAAATAAATAACAGCCCAGCTATCTTGTAAAACATAAGACCTGCCTACATGTATTTAAAATTGTAGGAGGAGTTAGTTGGCGGCCACCCACAGGAGGTTGTAAATCCAACAATTAGGTGGTTTATCCTTTCTTGTGGAGGTAAACCATATACCCATTTTCACTTTAGATTTAGGTAATGCTTTGGCCAAAGCTCCCTAGATTTAGGATTTGAGGTTCTTTGTTTTTTTTAAGCATAAATCTCACCTCTTAGGCATTTATGATCTTGTGTTATGGAATTGTAAGCCTAGATTTCTAATAAAAATTCAACTCAAATATATAATTCTCTTCAAATTTCAAAAATATAAAGCCCAACCATAGGATAGTTTGGGATGCTTACTAGGCTTCTTAGTATCAGGAGCATCTCCTACTCATCTCTTTTTGATTTCAATAATAACTCCCTCTGTTTGATCAATCCCACTTGATTTTCCAATAAATAACCAATTTGTTGATAATCCTATCTTTGAAATCTTTGGAGACAATGATCATTTACCTTAATCGAGAGTATTCTTAAGGAATCTCATTCCTTAAGATGTAATTAACTATGGGGGCTTGCCTCCATAGGGAACTTAACGAACCCGATTTAAAATAAACCCTACTTTACTTTTCCATGTAAAGTAGGGGAAGAATCTATGGTTTATTCGAAGACCCATTGTCCTTATGAGTCCTTATTAGGTGATTAGGTCCATTGTAAGATGGTGACTTCTATCTCTCAAGATAGTACATCATTCCTTAATGTCATACACGATCACTTTAATAAGTATATCTATGGATCTACGTGGTGTCTCAACATACACAACATAATTTTATTTTTTTCAAATTTTCCAAGAGTTTGAAAAATAAACAACATAGATTTTTCTAGCAACTCCGTTGGGGATGGTTCCTCTCTCCATCTTTGGTAAATGATCATTGTCTCCAAGTATGGATAGTGGATTTGTATTTCATATGAATATGAGACTATCCTTCTTTTCCATTGGCACTTAGTTTATTTCATTCTTAAGCTAAGCTAGCCAACATCTTTTAGGTTTTAGGACCTCACTCAATATAGGTCATAAAACCCCTATTAGGTCCCCCAATAGGTGAAAATAAAAATTTAATAAAAAGAGATTATTAAAGACCTTCATTTTTACCTTTTCTATGGTAAGGAAAGGTTCATTCCAAAAATAAATAAAGAAAGATAAATCCTTTATAAAAACATCACTTTCCAAAAAAAAAAAAGTTCACATACTTGCACAAAATACATATACCTCAACCTTATCTAACAATCTTCAAGATGGTCACATGTGGATCTTTTCAAAAATCAAAGCTAAGAATCATCTTTCAAAAAGCACAAATGAACATCCTCATTCAATATACCCAAATTTATTGAATGAAGATTTTCTTTCCAAATAAAATAAAAATCATCTTTCAAAAAGCACAAATGAAAATCCTCATTCAATATACCCAAATTTATTGAATGAAGATTTCCTTTCCAAATAAAACAAGCATCATCTTTCAAAAAGCACAAATGAACATCCTCATTCAATATACCCAAATTCATTGAATGCGGATTTCATTTCTAAACAAAATCAAAAATTATCTTTTCAAAAAGCACATATTTGAAAATGAATACCCTCATTCAATATACTCAAATTTATTGAATGAAGATTTCTTTTTCAAATAAAATCAAAATCATCTTTCAAAAAGCACATTCAATATACCCAAATTTATTGAATAAAGATTTCATTTTCAAATAAAATCAAAATCATCTTTCAAAAAGCACATATGAACATCTTCATTCAATATACCTAAATTCATTGAATGAAGATTTCATTTCCAAATAGAATCATATCGTAACATTGAAATTCCATTTCAACATTTCTCATAGATGTTGGAGTTAGAATTTCTTTCTTTTCAAAAAGTACAAATTTGAAAATAAGCCTCTTCATTCAATATATCCAAATATGTTGGATGGAGGTTTTATTTTCAAATAAATTACACCATTTGAAATTCCACTCAACACATCCCACATTTGTTAAGTTAGAATTTTCTTCTTTTCAAAAAGCAATAATCACACACAAAAAATTCCATCTTTGAAAACTAAAATATAATTGACTTCCATTTTTTTACATACCCAAATTTGTTAAATGGAAATCTACTTCGCAAAATCATGAAGATCAGAACACATTGGAATTCTATTTGACATACCCAAATTTGTCAAATGAGTCTCATTTTTCAAAAAGAAAAATAAATTAAATTTCATTTAACACACCATCTTTGTTAAATAGAAATCCCCCCTTTCAAAGAAGTAACACAAAATCAAAATCTCAAAAATCAAACACATTTGGATTTTCATTTAGCATACCCAAATTTGCTAAGTGAAGATCCTCTTTTCAAAATCAAAATATAAAAATCAATCACAATCAGATTCTTTATTTAGCATACCCAAATTTGCTAAGTAAATACCATACTTTCAAAATCACAAAAATCAAACACATTTAGATTTTCATTTAGCATACCCAAATTTATTTAGTGAAGATCCTCTTTTCAAAATCAAAACATAAAAATCAAACACATTTGGATTTTCATTTAGCATACCCAAATTTGCTAAGTGAAGTGATATCTTTTTAAAATCAAAACATAAAAATCAAACAC
Source organism: Cymbidium sinense (assembly GCA_021442155.1). Lineage (NCBI taxonomy): Eukaryota > Viridiplantae > Streptophyta > Magnoliopsida > Asparagales > Orchidaceae > Cymbidium > Cymbidium sinense. The sequence goes on from CM038221.1 coordinate 159,702,305, forward strand.
ATTTGGATTCTTTATTTAGCATACCCAAATTTGCTAAGTAAAAATCCTCTTTCAAAATCAAAAATCAAACACATTTGGATTTTTCATTTAGCATACATTAATTTGCTAAGTAAAGATCCTCTTTTCAAAATCAAAACATAAAAATCAAAACACATCTGGATTTTTTATTTAACATACATAAATTTGCTAAGTAAAGATCCTCTTTTCAAAAATTTTTAAAAAAACATTTGGACTTTATTTAGCATAGACAAATTTGTAAGTAAAGGTTCCATTCTAAACTAACACATGATTCACATCATGAGAAAACAAACAAAAGAGGAAAATTATTGTCAAACAACTCATTTAGCATACCCAAATTTGCTAAGTGAGTAATCCCTAAACAAAATCAATTGACTCTTTATTTTAACATACTCAAATTTGTTAAATAAAGGGTCCCCAAACATAAAAATAAAATTCAAATATGAACTAATGGAAGCCTTAAAAATCTCTTCAAAATATATTAACTCATTTTCAACATACACAAATTTGTTGAAAATGGATTCTAAGCTCAAAAAGCTCTCCTCTAATTCATTCAAAAATCTCCAATCAAATCAATGAGCCCCACTTAACATATTCAAATTGTTGAGTGTGGGTTTAAACTCTAAATCAAAAAAAAAAAAAAAATTCAAAAGTCACTAAAATATAAAAGCAGAAGATCTGATTTGAGTTTATTTTCAAAAATTATAGAATTTCAACTCAGTTTCAATTAGCTCTTCCCGAGTTCAGTTCAATGCAAATGGATGCTCAGACGTATGTGTTCACTTTTCCTTTTGGGATGGATTTGGCCTTGGATCGCCTCCTAAACTGACTTTTCATCGATTCACTTTGGGTGAGGATGAGGGGCGGGATCACTTGTGAGGCAACCCTCACCACCATCGTGAATGTGGTGGTGGGCAGCCATCATCCATGTCAAGATGCCTTCAGATTTTGAATTTCCCTCACAAAAGAGGAAGGTAGTGGAAGTTTCTATAGTAGTGTAGTTTTTGGTGCTCGTGCTAGTTGTTCCCATTTCCCCTAGTATGCTAATACCCACTTGGCTTCTTTAAGGGGAAGGCCAGGATAGTCTCCCTACCTGAGGTAGGTCTAGTTCCCATCCTCCTAGCAAAACTTCGGTGCCACAGCAGATGTCCGATCAAGATCATGTGCTCATAGCCAAGGAGATGGAGGCAATTTCTTAAGTTGCAATAGAGGAGTCACCCAGGTAGTTTCTCCTCTGATTACACAGAACAAATTTCATCCTCTCTCTAGATCTGATGGGGAGGAAGATGTTAGGAGGATTACAGTGTCACCTCCACCTGCAGTTTACTATGAGGCACCTATCAGAGATAGGAGGGGGTCCTATGCTGACCTTAGACAGTTCTGCGCCTAGTTGGTGGGGCTTAGGGATGATCAGAGCTCTTGGCCCAATTTGATTTACGATCAGTTATTCCTCACAGCATAGGTGAGAATATCCAACAGAAGAGGGCCAGAGAGGCCCATGTATTATTGCATGTTACTCGTAGGGAGAGGGGAAGGTATGCCAGTCAGTCAGTCACCTCCAGCCTCATGGATTTCCCGATCGGCGTCTTGCTCCAGTCATATTGACATCATTCTATTGACTGGTACTACCCTCCATGGGAGGAAGGCTCCCGCACAGAGAGAGTCGGTGGTGCCTCTATCACATTGCTCTACTCCATGTCCGCCATCACCAGTGTAAGTTCCATCCTCCACAGTTTCATCAAAAGCCATGATGGTAGCATCGGGAGAAAAGAAAGCCCACTAGGGATCCAACTACGGCGTCCCAGAGATCCCATTTTATCTACACCACTGACTGAGGTGAGGCCGAGCTCTCCTGCTTGACCTCCTACTTCAGTTGTGATGAAGAGGGAGTGGCAACCTCATAGAATCATAGTTGTGCCATCACCACGACCACCTCAGCAGATCATGAAGATAACAACATTAGAGGGAGAAGGAGACAGTTCAGTTGCCCCCATGGTGATAGATCCTCCCAGGAGTAGCACTCCACCTGTATTAGGTGATATCCATGAGAATATATCCTCTAGTGAGCATAGCTCTCATAAGATCGATATTTGTAAGGGAGGTGTGCATCTAGTTCATGACATGATCCCACCAGGTGAGCTTTGTGCTGCATGGTTCGCTCCCATGATATCATAGTACAGTATCTCACTAAGAAGAAGAAAATCCTAGGGTATGATTGTCTGACCTAGAGGAAGAAAAGGTTAGCTTTGATCCCAATGAAGATGACTTGTTGGAAGACTCAGCAGAAATGCATATGGTAGACACCATGGGTTCCCTCCTTTGGGATAACCAGAGTTTAGAAGGTGTTGCGGCCGAACATGATGATACGACCTATTAAACACAACACCTCTTTCAATAGCTCAAATAGAAGGATGAATAGATTGATAAGATGAGAAAGAGGTTTGAAGATTTGCTAGCAGTAGTTTTGGCACTTTAGAATCAAACCCCAATAGCACATCCTACTATTATGGAGATTGGGTAGCCTAAGTTGTTGCATGTCTTGGATCAACCTAAGAGTTCACCTCTAGTAGAGCAGGGAAGCACTAGCTTGTATAGGAAGGTAGTGGACAATACCTCCATATAAGAAAAGGATATTAAACTAATGGTTGAATAGTAAGTGAGAGAAGTGTTGGTGTAAGCCCAAAGAGGATCATCGGTTCCAAAGGGTAGACTCTACCCAGAGGAATTCAATATTATCCAATATACTAAGGGTTTTGTGCCTCCTTCTTTCAAAAGTTTTGATGGTAGCAGGAACCCACGCCAAAGACATATAACACACTTTTATTGTAAATGTCGTGATGCATTACTATTCCATCTTTTTATCAGCAGTTTAGCAGGCATAGCCTTTGATTGGTATGCTGAACTCCCCAACACTCTAGTGAAATTTTTTGCTGAGTTGGAGAAACTCTTTATTAAGAGGTTTGCTGGAGCTTAGCAAAGGGTAACTGGATCTCATTGTAGCACAACAATACCCTGAGTCCCTCATTGATATATTCTCGATGGCAATTTGAGTATGAAATGTGAATAGCAGCTGTGTGAACAACATGCCATAAAAAGTCTACTAAAGAATATTGATGGTCCAATCGCCTTCATGCTCAAAGGTTTCACCATCAAGACATTTGAAAAGCTAATCATCAAGGTGGCTAGTCTACAAGGAGAGGCTAAATAATTACCTTTTCAAGATCAACCATCAAAGCCAAAGCCATAGAAGGAAGAAGAAGCCAAGAAGATTGGACAAGAGGAAGAAACCGCCGTGAGCAAGATGAGATCTCAAGCTCCACCACCACCTCCTCTACCATCTCTAGTCACCACCACAAGTAGCCTCCATGTTCACCTCCTCCTCACCATACTCACAAAGAGTGGTACACATACCCGCCACCAGGTAGCTACCATCCACCTACTCTTTTGGATACACTAAACAAACCTTATTCACTTAAGAGGGAGGTAGTCAGAAAAATCTTTAAGAACCTCTTAAAGAAACCTAATTTTAGCTACCCAAGCTTAGGAAGCCGGAGGAAGTGGGCAGGAGTAATGATCCTAACTTTTACCCCTACTACCGCATGCTAGGCCATATTTTGGAGGATTGCTTTACATTCAAGGAATGGCTTGAGCATAACTACAAATTAGGCAGCATAGTTATCCAAAAGGAATATCTAGTGGAACAATCATACAGTTCTGTTAGGGTAATTCTTGGGGATTCATGTCATCCTCTCAAAAATAAAAGAAGGTTGAGATATCTCTTTATCTCGAACCTCTAAAAATATTGTTTCAAAAATCAAGAAACTTTTCTTGCAGGTGCCTAAGGTAGCTCAAACCTCCAACATCAAGGAAGGTTCGCAAGTTGCCAAAGATAACTTGGGAAAGGTAGGAGCTCAACAAGAATAAACTTACTTGCGGGATAGCCAAGTAGCGTAATCACCGATCGAGCCTAGCCTCTATTCCACCATTGCAGCTACTAGTTCAGCTAACACTTCTACTTCAGCTAGCTCTTCTTCTAGTAGACATCTTGTATCGGTGGATGAGGGCATAAAATCTCTCACCCAACTTACTTTACTAGATTTCTACTATGTACTTCCTTCTAAATCTAAGAAATCAAGGAATAAAGCTAGTTTGAATTACAATTGTGTCACTTCTGATGGGTTGTCTAACTCTACTCTTTTAGAAAACTCTTCAAGTCTAAATAATAATTATAATAATTGATCTTCCTCTTTTTGATTTACAGATGGACATTCCTTCTTTAAATAATATGGGTTCACCTCTTGAGATAGACTTGGAATCATCTAATTCTGAGGGTACTATAGGAGAAGCTGTAGGTGAGCTTGAAAAGCAGGTAGAATCTTCCACTAAATCACCATAAGAGATCACCAAAGTTAACCTCTATAGTGGCAAGGTTCTACCTCCTAGGGAAGCACCTCAAGATAAGAGGAAACAAGTCATTAGTACCACGAGCAAGAAGCCCCTCCATAGGATGCTCTACCCATGGATATACTTATGGAGGATCATCCCAAAGTTGACTACAATATCCTCGCTCACCTAAGAAAGTTGCTAGCTAAACTAAGCATATATGATGCCCTTGTCTTATCCAAAGAGATGAGAGAATCATTAATCAAGGCTCTTCTTGATCCAGAGATATGCTTGGCTCTTGACCTTATGGAGAGGAGGCTTATTCAAGAGAAGAGAGTCACATTCAGATAAGACCTACATGGAGCACATTTACATCATAGATATGGGCAAGACTTTCTTTTAGTTGATCGAGAACATTATGAGTCAGACATCTCTACATCATGGATATGGATTCATGAGGGAGACTCCATAGTGATATCATAGGTGAAGTTCATTAATTGACTCATTCTACTTTGCTGAGCTTGGATTTGAAGATGATTCAATGAGGAGAGGATTGATGTTAGATGACTTTAGAGAGGTGTCTATAGAATATTTATATATATATATAATATATATATATTATATATATATATTGATATATATATACATATATATATATATTATATATATATATATATATATATATATATATATATATATATATAATTTTGAAAGAGATGGAATATATATATATATATAATATAAAATATATTTTATATATATATATATATATATGAAGATGCGACCTACTATCTTTCTCAAAATCAAAACCTTTTCTTGAACTTGGTCAAAATTCAAATACAAAAAAGAAAAAAAGAAGAAGAAAAGAAAAAGAAAAAGAAAAAGAAAAGAAAAAGGAAAGTACAAGTGAGCGAAAAAAGAATAGTAAAGAAGAGGTAGAGCCGCATGTTACATTCCACCCACAGTTCATTCCATCATACAAACATATGGGTAGGATGACTCGACCTCCACCAGGCATAGGCAGAGGCAATACAAAGTAATTCCAGAGGTGAAGACCCCGGTTGGCCTACCAACAGGGTTATGTTCCAGTTCACATGTACTGCTATTCACATAGACTTGGAATCTAGCTAGGATGAGTCTCATGTGATTAGCATACTAACCAACCCCTCTCGGGTTTCATTGGAGGTGACACTCGACAATGATGAAGACCAGGCCTCCAAGCAAAGCATGAATGTATTTGAATCAAGTTTATGTAAAACTATTAGGCAGTAGTTGGGAACTTTAGCTCTAACCACACTTTCTTCTCAAAAAGTTGAAGGTTTAGTAGTTAAGGAAGCCCCTAAGTCTTCCATGAATGCTAAGCAAAGATATTCCTATTGGGATCATCATCCTCAAGTGAAAGTTTATGTGGAACTTGAGTATAATTCATATAAAGATTAAATGGAATTACCTTTTGATTGGTACTCAGCTTGTGTTCATAATCTTACAAAGAAAGATTTGATTCCTTATACATGTTCCAAGCACAGGTCAGAGTATTTCGTGAAGCTGTGGAACAACAAAGGCAGGTATGCACAATCAAGACCAGGACTAGGATTCAATATAATGGGTCCAGTCAATGATGATGATTAGTGCTTAATTGTCAACAATCATTTGGAGTCTAATAAGTTCTTCTCAAACCACACTAACTCTTATGAGTAGGTGTCTTTAATAACTTCAGATGAACCTGATGATCTTCAAACCAAAGATGCACCTCCAAAATTTGAAGAGAAAATCCATTCAACTATGGATAAGCTCAAAGAAATCAACCTCGGGACAGAAGATGATCCACGCCCTACATACATCAGTTCTCTGCTAAATGAAGAAACTAATGATTTAGTTAGGCTATTGATTGAGTTTAAGGACTAGTTTGCATAGAGCTATGAAGAGATGCTAATTATCTCTAACGAAGTCCCATAAACTAGCAGATCCTAACACTAACCCTATCAAGCAAGCTCTAGATGATTGAAATCAACAACAGGTCATTTCTTAAATCAAGAAATAGATCAATGTTAGTTTCATCAGGGAAGAAAAATACCCTACCTGGTTAGCTAGTGTCTTGCTAGTTAAGAAAAAGAATGGCCAAATTTGCATATGCATCAATTTTGGGGACTTAATTAAAGCATGTCCTAAAGATGATTTTTCATTTCCTATACCAGAATTAATGGTGGACATTACCTCATCTCTTGCAGTATTCTCTTTCATGGATGGGTCATTCGGCTACAACCAAATTAAGATGGCCCCCGAGGATAAAAGAAACATTACTTTTTGAACCCCGATCAAAATCTATTATTTTAAGGTCATGCCTTTCGGCCTTAAAAATGCCGGTGCCACATACCATTGGGCCATGACTTATATCTTCAAAGAACTCATTCATCATCAAGTTGAATGTTATGTTGATGATCTAGTAGTCAAAAGCAAAGAAATAAAAGACCATCTCTTCGACTTGAGAGTAGTTTTCGAATGGTTAAGATAATTTAACCTCAAAATGAACCCCCTGAAGTGTGCATTCAGAGTAGCTTCAGGGAAGTTCTTTGGGTTTGTTGTCCAACACTGAGGAATAGAGATAGACCTAGAAAAGATCAAAGCTATCTTAGAAATCACACCCCCTAAAAATTTAACTCAACTCAGATCTTTCCAAGGGTGGTTAGTGTATCTAAGATGCTTTATCTCCAATCTATCGAGAAGATGCAAGCCAGTTTCAGCACTTGTCAAAAAGAACGCCAAGTTCAATTGGGATGACAAGTACCAGCATGCCTTTGAAGACATCAAGTAGTATTTGGTGAAGCAGCCAATTTTAGCAGCCCCTATCTTGGGCAAAACACTTATCCTTTATAATGCTGCATTGGATGACTCCCTTGGCGCTTTGTTGGCCTAAGCCAATGATGAAGGGAAGTGCTCTCTTTACTATCCTCAGCATCTGATCCCAAAAGAAACATTGCCTAGCTTTAATCTTTGCATCCCAAAAGCTACACACTATATGCTTTCATAAGGTAAACTTGATTTCAAGAATCAATCATCGCGATATCATGACACTATGTAATATGCAGACATTGGTCCATGATTCTCTCACAGTTCGATATTACATTCATACCCCTCCATGACGTGAAAGGATAGACACTAGTGATTTCTTAGCAGCACACCCACTTCCTGCTGATTCTCCGCTTAGTTACGATCTCCCTAATGAATAAATAGTGAACTTAGGGGAGGTTGACAATCTCCTTTGGGAGATGTATTTTGATGGTGTGGCTTTCGTTCATAAAGGAGAAGAACCACGATCTACTCTTCCATGAAAGGCAATGGTAAGAATAGTTCTCTTAACTCTAGACCGTGATGTAATAAGATTCTCATACTATCTCTCCAATCCATGCATCAACAAAGCTGAATATGAGGCTTTGATTGCCAATCTAGAGTTATCCATTATAGTGTGTGCCAAAATCATCAACATCTATGGGGATTCTCAGCTGGTCATCAACTAGATTGCTAGATCTTATAAAGTTCTAAAACTTAAGCATCATCACTACCACGAGTACACAATGAAGTTGTTGGCCCAAATCCATGAGGTCACCATCTACAAGGTCCTCAGGAGAGAACACAAGAGATGCTTTGGCCAAACCAAGGAATTAGCATGTCCGAAGATGAGTCCATTCCAATAAGGGTCCAAAATAGACAAGTCTATCCCTTATTGATGCCGAACTCATTGAGACTTTCTCTAAAGGAGGTTGCTATTACCAAGAGATGAGGAGTCGGATTGGAGGCAACCATTCATATTACCATAAAGGCAAACTACCTCAAGAGAAATCATAAGTCCATCGATGAAGAGAGCTCTCTCCTATGCTCTCATGGATGGCACCTGTACAATCTTTTGATCAAATGTTACTGACAAACAAGAAGCCTATAAGATCGCGGATGGTAGGGTCTATGGAGCACAATTTGTCAAGATGAAAGAAAAGATCAAGATACTAGGATATTACTTGCCTTCGATGATCATAGACTGCATGAACATAGCTAGGAGCTTCCATCAGGGTTAGGTACACTGTGGGGTCCTACATCAACCACCCAACATTCTACATCCTACATTGGTCTCACGGCCATTTGAATGTTGGGGTATCGACATAGTGGCTATCGATCCTCCTTCTTCCAAAGATCATCAGTTCATCTTAGCTGCCTCGGACTACTTTTCCAAGTGAGATAATCCCACTGAGAGGTCATAAAAATGTGCTTCAATTATTCGAGAATCATATATAAGTTTGGTGCCTCAATAAATTATATCCGATAATGGTACTGCATTCAAAAGCACCAAGATCAACAGCTTCACCAAGAGACATAGTATAGATTGGAGATACTCCACCATCTACTATCCCAAGGTAAATGGCCTAGTAAAAATATTCAATAAAACTCTCATTCAGATACTAAAGAAGACACTTGATGACAACAAGCTAGGACATGAGCATAGTTGAAGCTTTGTGGGCATACCGCACATACGTAACTCCAATTCAATCTACCTTTCTCCTTAGTGTATGGTCAAGACATTCTACCATAAACTCCCATAACTAAGGATAGCAATGAGTAGTAAAATCACAACAGACCAGAATGCAAAGTTGTGGTTAGAAGAGCTCAAAGGTTTGGAGGAGAGATGCCTACGGGGGTGTCAGAACCTCATGTTATACAAAACCAAGATGATTCAAGCTCACAACAATCTAGTCCACGCTAGAGCTTTTCAAGTAAGAGAGCTTGTTCTAGTTCTAAGGAGACCAATTATTGCCTGTCGAAAGATATGAGCCAAGTTTGAACCCACTTAGGAAGGCCTTTTTATCATAGAAAAGGTCTACCAAGGAGGATCTTATCAACTTATTGATTGTAAAGGGGAACACCCATGCTTCTAATTAATGGGCTCTATTTGAAGAAATACTACCCATAAAATCATGTTTGAAAATAATTATCATCAAAAAATTCATTCCAATTCATCAAAATATTCTCTTCATTCAAAGCGTTGTTGCAAATCTGCATGACGTGTTTAGGGTAGGTGTAAGAGAACCCAAGAGGCATCTTATCCTTCTTTCACAACATGAACACAATTAAACACGATTCCCCAAGCATTACTAGAATAGGTGAGAGAACCCAAGAGGCATCCTATTTTGACTAGCATGACTAAGTTTGGTCTAAGAGAACCCAAGCGGCATCCTTTCTTCATAGAATCCCAACTGCCATTCATGACACCATTTCATCAATTCCCCAACATGTTTAAGGTAGGTGTAAGTGAACCTGAGCGACATCCTATTCCCTCAAACATAAGCAAAAAAAACACATATCTTTTATCTTCGACTATTTTTATGTGGGAGCAAGCCCACTGTGTCACTGACTCATTAGCTGCTCTAGGTCGGGTTGACATGCTACTTTGCTAGTATGTCACCCCAGTGATCATTTTTTTGGCAGATGTGAGTCCCGATGCTTTCTTCCTGACTTGACCATTATAATCCAATGAGCACCTTGTTAGTTTGGTAGACTTCACTGTGCAGCCAGTAAGCTACCTCATGTCAACTTTGTTTAAGAAGATGTAAGTCTACATGCTTTCTTCTTGAACTAGCCATCATGCACTATCAAAGTTGAGTATATTTGAGGTTTAGGATAAGTCCCCCAGTGCCTCATTTCCTCTTGACTACTCTTGAGCTGATTTAAGTCCCCTAGTGGCATTCACTCAGTAGTCACCCTAGGCTAGATGGTACCTATTGAGCCGAAGACAGACTATCTTGATAATCAGTTCTGCTATAGAAGGATTTGAGTCCCCGATGCTTTCTTCCTAGGCTGATTGTTGCAAACCAACAAGCACTTTATGTTAGTTGATGTTCACTATACTGACAATGACTCACCCGATGGATACACCACTCCTGGCAGATGTGAGTTCCCGCGCTTTCTGCTTGAATTGGCCACCGAATACCTATAGATATTATCTTCTTCAGGGTTTTGGATAAAGCCCTTAGCGGCCCCTCCCCTATGGGCACTCTACTTGGATCACATCCTTTGCGACTCCATTTAGATAGTACCTGGGTTACTCTTGGATTGAACAATCCCCCTTTTATAGTAACCACCCTTGTGGTTGGAGAATTTGTTTAGCGGATGCACATATTCTCCCTTGGTTCAATAAATCTGAGATAGGTCTAGGCTAATATAAGCTCCTTCTCAGTATTATCCCTCACAAACCAACTGGGTCCATGATAAATAAACAAACAAACAAATAAATCTATTCGCTTGTGGATTAGAATTCCCCCAAGAGCCCCTTTCCCAAGCATCCTATCTTGGCAGTCAAGAAAACTCCCTATAGGAAGTTCCTGACTACTCTTGAGTAAAGATAAGTTCCCGGGTCGGCACTTTCTTTGTAGTTACCCTTAGGTTTGGTTCCATCTATTTTGCCATAAACGGGTTACCCCGACAGTCATTTTGCTTTGGAAGATGTAAGTCTACTACACATTCTTTCTAGCATGATAAAAGCAAATAGGTCGCTGACATGTTACCTTGCTAATGTCCCAATGGTATTTTTTTCAGAAAAGATGTGAGTCCTCCCACTTTCTTCTCAGAATGAATTATTGCAAACCAAAGGGCACCCCTTTGGTTGGATAGCTCTCCCCTCGGCCGGGAAGCTACTCTCTTTGGATCGGTAAATCTAACATTAGGTCAAGGCTGACATGGCCCTTACTCAGTGCAGTCCATTACAAACTGATGGAATCCATCAAATATAATTAAAAATGAAATTAATTTTGATTATCTTTGAGCTGATTTATGTCCCCAGAGGCATTCACTTAATAGTCATCCTAAGGTTGGGTTCAATCCATTGCCTCGTCAACTGATCACCCCATGGACTGATCCCTACTTTGGAGGATATAAGTCTACTATGCTTTCTTCCTAGTACACCACTACACACCAAAAGACAGCCCCTTTGGTTGGATAGTCCTACTATGTGGTTGGTAGACTACCCCTTTGAATTAGTAAATCTGAGCTGGATTAAGGCTGAAATGGCCCCCCTACTTAGTGTGGTCCATCACAAACTGACATGGTCCATCTCAAAATTCAAAATTTAAAATCTGAAACAAATTTAACTCTCCTCCCCAGTGGAGTCAAATTAAACAAACAAATAAATCCGATCAACCTCCCTAGTGGAGCCAAACCAAATTAAATAAATCAAATCAATCCCCTTCTCCTCGTGAGATGCAAATCTTTCTAGTTCTCCGTGGATCCAATTCAATCCAACTTGAACTTGCTCCCCAAGTGGAGAGTTCATATTTTCATCCTCAGTAGATCCCAAATTCTAATCCCCCAGTGGATTTCACAACCTCTTATCCCCAATGGATGACTTCAATTTTCTCCCCTAATGGAGAGTTCACATTTTCATCCCTAGTGGAGCAACAAATCATAAATCAACAAAACAAATCAAATTTCTCCCCAGTGAGACACAAATCAAATCAAACTTCTCATTCTCCAGTGGATGACTTGAACCTGTTTCCCTAGCAAAGGGTTCACATACTTAATCCCTAATGGATTCCTCCTTCATCTCTTATGTTTTAAGCATAAGTAGAGTTGCATTGCACTAAGCTCTTGATTCTTTTCACACCTCGAGTTTAGGAGTAGATTATTGCTGTTAGTGCTTTTGATCATTCGAGCATTGTTAATCGCCTTAGTCAACACCAATACGTGCAGTGTGTTTTGCCAATCACACCACACCTATTGGGCACCCTTTGTTGACCTCTCTTTTGGAGTGAGTTATAAACTTCTTCATCCTAGAGCATAAGGACTCCTCTAAACACTAAGAATTCCTTAGTCTTAAGAAATTTCTAGTGATTAGATGAACATTTAACCTAACCATAGAGACTTAGAAGAGTTAGCCATAGGAATAGGTTACTTAGGGGGAAAACTTGCCTACCCTATAGCTTGAACCAAATCCTTACTTCATTCTTTCAAGTCAAACTTCAAATTCAAATAAACTTCAAATTTAAATCAACTTCCTTCTTTCAAGTCAAACTTCAAATTCAAATCAACTTCCTTCTTTTAAGTCAAACTTCAAATTCAAATGAACTTCAAATTCTAATCAACTTCCTTCATTTAAGTCAAACTTCAAATTCAAATCAACTTCAAATTCAAATAAATTACAAATCAAACCTTAAATCAATTCCAACCTAATTGATTTTCCCAAATCATCAAATCAATTCCAAGATCCAAATCATGAATCAATTCTAAATCAAATGATTGAAAGCTATGATTGAATTCCAAATCCAAAATCTTTCCTAAGCCATTTTGATTTCATCTTATGGACATAACCAAAACAAATTCAAATCATTCCAAACTTAAAAGATTTTCTCATAACCCATTCATATTCTCATTTATATTCACAAATATAAATGAAATATAAATTCAAATGACCAAAACTAAATTTAAAAATCAAGCCCAAATCTAACCTAAATTCAACCTATACCATTTCAAGTCAAACTCTTGTACTTAACAAAATCATTCTCAAATCAATTCAAACATTTTTCTCCAAATCAATCCAACCTTCAATCCCATATTCATACCCTTTTGACTTGAAATTGTCAAATGAATCAAAACCCATTTGACTCCAAATCACTTGCAATTGGATTTATATTTCAATAAGTCCATATGTGAGTTCAACCAAACTTGAATCAAGATCAATCCAATTGACCTCACTTACCCAAAGTGACCTAAAGACCTTTTGAGCCAAATTCTAATCCAACCCAAATTGGATTGAACTAAGCCCATCTAAGCCTCACATTATGAGAAATAATCATCATAGGATGATCAATCACTCAAAGTCAAATTAAGTCAAACCTTTGACCAAGTCAACACTTATAAAATGAAACCTAAACTAGCCAAAATCCACCATAAGCCAAATTGATTGAAACCATTGATCTAAACCAATTCATAATCAATGATTGAACTTGACCAAACCATCGATTGAGCCAAACCAAGCCAAATTGGCCAATTGACCCAAGTTGACCTAAGTTGACCTAAAAAGTCAAAATGGGTCAAATCTTGATCTAAGCCAAATTGATTGCAACCAATGGGTCAAATTCATTCTAAATCACTTGTTGAACTTGACCAAAGCTTCAATTGGCCAACTAGACCCAACCTAGCCCAATTGACCATGAACCCAACATGACCTAAATGGTCAAATCAACTTAAATTTAAACCAAACTAAAATTGACTGAAACCAAAGCTTACAATACATTTCAAATGATCAACCAAGCCTAAACCAACCCATGACCTAACCCAATTGGGTCAAATGGGTCAAATGGTCAACTTGATCCATTTGACCTATGTGAACTCAAATGAACCAAAGCCAAATATAAACCAAATGAACCAAACCAATGATACCCATAGGCTCCAAATGATCATTTGAACTCGACCTAACCCATGGTTTGACCCAATTTATCCAATTGGTCAACCTAACCCAAAGTGACCTTATTTGTCCTAAATGGGTCAAATTGAACCAATTCAAATCAAATGAACTCCAAATCACTTGAAGTTTGGCGCAACCCATTTTTGAATCATTTCAAATCTGTCCAAATCAAAATTAAGGCTAAATGACTATCTTACCCCTAGGTCAAAGGGTATCCTATGGACACATTCACTTGGAATTTGGCCAATTCCTCCTTATGGCCACTTTGGTCCACATGTACATTAAGGGAGGTGGTGAACATGACCCAATAGGTTTGGGTCAGCCATGACCCAACCCAAGGCCAAACCGACCACTTTAATGGGAATTCATCACTTGGATCACTCCATACACTCACCTAGCACAAGTGCACTCCCTCTCCTCCACTCCTCTGCCTAAAACAAACCACATTGGAGTCCCTAATAGCCAAAACCAACCAATCAATCAGAGCAATTGATCAAAAATGATAAAGTTAATATCGATCATTTGATCCAAGAGGGGAGATATACTCCCCCTCATTCCCACTCAAACCAAAACACATTGCATTTGATTGAGCTAGAGTGATCGAAAGCAAGATTCTAAAAATACTTCCCAAAGCCATTTCCAAGCATCATGAATTTCTCCTTGTTGGTTTTCTTCAAAGCTAAAACAGGGGAGGTGAAGGGAATTTCCAACTCACTCACTTCTCCATCAAATTCAAATTTCTCTTGCAAGAACCATCAAGGGACCTAGTCGAGCTCACTCAAGGTGTTTCCCAAATCACCAAGCCACAGGAAGGGGGACTTTGATCAAAGTCGATGTCCATTGAAGTGGAGCTTGGTCAATTGAGCAATCCACTTCAAACTAAGACTTAAAACCTTCAACAGAGATTCGTCTCCACTAGATGAAGCTACCTCCTCCATTGAAAGCACCAGTGATAGCCTCCGGTGAGGTATTGCTTAAAACTAATCCTCCCTTAAAAATGCTTAGTCTTTTGTGAAGGGAATTGTAATCCCATTAGATTCTAGCCATTGGATGTTCTTCCCTACACCCCTTGATGGTGTGGGGTAAATCCATTCGAGCAGTAAGTTTCGGATCGGGAGGATGGAAAACCTCCATCTCCTTAGCTTAGGCAGGGATGAATCATGAGCCATCCATCCCACATATTTTGGATGAATGACCCTGATTTAATCACGTTAGATCCTTGATTAAATCTTTTAGAACCATCAGATTAATCCTAACCGTTCGATCCTTGATCGGACGGCCCAGAGGAAAGCACGTCCTACCGCTAGCTAACGTGGCGTGTGATGTGATAACTTAAATAACCAATCCCATCGCGCTAGGTGGAAAGTGCACCACGTTAGCAATCCACATGGCGCCGATAGAATTAGTTAATTAATTAGGATATTTTAATTATCCATTAATCATAAAAATTTCATAAAATCATAATTAAATGTCAAAAAATCCAAAAAAATATAAATGAAGGCTCATTTTAATGGTATTTTATTAGAGAATCCAAAAAAATATAAATGAAGGCTCATTTTAATGGTATTTTATTAGAGAATCCAATAAAAATATTTCTAATTTATTTTGGACAGTGAATTTTCCTTACTTAGGGTTTAATTGAAAATTGAATTACCTTAATTACTCCTTAATTACATCATTAATTAATTTTAAATTTCTCAAGCATGTTTAGGAGTATGACTTCTGCCTCCCTTAATTTTCTTGGAATTTATTAATGAGTTAATTATGAAAATTAATTAATGAACCCCTAATCACCCCTTAATATAATTAAGAGTAATTCAGCATATGAACAATGTTTTAATCCTGTAATTGAGATAATTAAATATTGTTTAAGCAAGGAGGAGGTTTATGGAATGGGTTTGGGATATTTTCCTTAAGTTATTCCCTAAACCCCCTTTCTTCCTTAATCCAAATATAATTAAGGATTAATCCACTAATGATCTACTTAATTAGTCTAATCAAACTTTTAAAACTAATCTGAACTTAATCATCTTAATCTTGGGTAGATACTTAGGTGTTCAAAAGCCTAAGGTAAGTTTAAGAAAATCATATCCAACTCATATGTGTGGGAAAGTTATGAAAGCACTTAATGAAAACCCTTTAGCTTAATCAATCAATAATTGTGAGCCAATTGCATCAGGCCCCTTTATTTATTAGGTGCATTACTGATTTAAATTCCATGTGGCTGGATATCATATGTTGGCTCATAATTGTTTGGATAATTATGTTAAAGTGGTATAAGTAAGGGGTAATTAATGGATTTAATTTATACCTTAACCTAAACAAAACATAAAATCAACCTAATTATTCTAAAACTAAACTAAACCAATTCACGCATGGGAGAAATGGGTTAGAACTAGCAAAATCTTTTCACATTTCCTAAGTCAAATCAAATTCAAATATAAAAATTTCTTTAAAGAAATTTGATTCACTTTAAATGATCTTATTTCATAGGATTATCTTTTGGAATTAATTAGGGTGAATGAAATCATATGTATAC
Organism: Cymbidium sinense; assembly: GCA_021442155.1. Classification (NCBI taxonomy): domain Eukaryota; kingdom Viridiplantae; phylum Streptophyta; class Magnoliopsida; order Asparagales; family Orchidaceae; genus Cymbidium; species Cymbidium sinense. The sequence continues at coordinate 159,718,687 of CM038221.1, forward strand.
ATCACTTTATTTCTTTCCAAATATGCTAAATATTACGTGCCATATGAAATCATGCATTCATACCTTTTGAAAAATTAATTAAATAAAATGATTCCTTTTATGTCAAATTGCATGTTTTTGCTAAAGTTAAGAATATGAGTGGCTATTATCACTATTAAATCAAAAAATTATTTTCAAAACCTATAAATCAAAAAATATAAATGACAGTATGCTACTTATAAGTACTTATAAGCTTGCATGTGATTATAGCATAAGAGATGTGTATTATGTGATTTTCTTCTCTTCTCTTAACATGGATTTGAATAGGATTTGCAAAGTATATAGTTCATTTGAAATAAACATAACACTTACCTAAATTTATTCCTATGCATTTCTATGTTACGACTTAAGAAGGATCTTCACATTTACACATGTAAATTATATAGCTAAATTAAACATAAATACTTTTGCATGATTCTTCATCCATTTGGTTCTTTTTGTACATGCACATGTATTTAAGAAAAGTGGTATATTAGTTTGGACATCCCAGGGTTGCGAGATTTTAAGTAGCCCCAAGTAGGTCTTGTACCTTACACCCCTAGTGTAGAAAATAATGGCACCATACTCACTTATGTATTTTATACATGTATGGATGTGCATTTGATTAGTGGATAAAAGAGTCCATCTTTTCTACTTAATAAAAACATGCATTCATGGAATATCCAAATTTTCTTAAATAATATCTCTTTTCATTCATCATTAAGGTGTGCTAAGATTTGTATTTCATGTATAGAGATGCTTAGGATTATTCATATGCATAACATACATGGTGGAAAGAAATATATGGTTATGTGTTATGTGATAATAATTCACTAACTAATCCTAAGATGCCTTTCTTATTGAATAGGTTTATTTAGAGCAAATATAAACTTAGGGTTAATTAAAATACATAATAAAACATTCACTAAAGAAAAATCATTAATGAATCTACCTTAGAAATTTTTTGTTAAGGTAGGAGGAAAGAGAAGTTCTCTTCTCTTTCTCTACAACATTTAGTAACTAAATGTAGGTTCATTCAAACCAAATCAAATCATCAAATAAAATTGATAAATCAACTAAATCACTTAAAAAGAAACCACCCTCTAAGTTGAATCCTCCACACTTAGAAAATTCCAACCTTAAAGCCTAGTTAAGGCATGCCACACAAGCCTTAAATGACACACACATTAGGCTAAGTCACCATTTCTAGCTCTATGTTAGGGCGGTGCATGGTTTGATGCCTAATTTAATTTTGTGAAGTAATATTTTTAGACTGAATGTTATGACATATGTGCGTAGACTGGATGATAATATGATCTTAGTGTAATCATGTATTTTGTAGGGGATTGTGTTTAAGGGGCATTGTAATAAAAATATAAATGGTTTTACTGTGCAGGTTGCTTATACCCCTAAGCATGATCCAAATTAGGATATGTGGGCTTGGTTACCCATGTGTGGGTGCTAAGTCCAAATTATTTGTATAAATGCTTGGGTTGTGTGGTATGTTTAGCTAATCTCTATTTTACAGGTTTAGTTAGATTTATCTTTTCCTTTTGATGTAAATTTTGCAATCAAAATTTGGAATGAATGTTATAGGGGAACTAAGGTGAACATTGGTCATAAGACCATGTCTTATGTACCATGTGAAGCCTTTGAGCAAACCACATCTAAAGACAAATCAAAAGGAAGAAAGGAGTGAAGAAAGAAAGAAATGAAGGAATGAAGAATAAAGAATGAAGACCCCCTTAACATAAATTCCTTCTAAATTATAATTATTCATTTGTAATCCAGGTTGTATATGGGTAGAGCTCGGCTACCTATCTTCCTTTTCAGATTTTTGCGGTGCAACCCGACCATATTGGCCTCTAATTCTTTTCACTAATTTTATAAATTGATTGATGTTTTGTTTATGATTTCCCAATTAGGATGGCATGATCTTCCTAGTTTCTTCATTATTGATGAATGGGCTGGATGCGATTAGGCTCTTAAAATTTTTTTTTCTATCCAATTAATCAACTCAAAATTAAATTTAACAACTCATAACCTCACCTAAAGCCTAGGACATAAATCAAGATAATAAAAGATTTAACAACCCCTTACCTTGATGTTGTATGTCTTACATCATGCATAACAACATATTGCTTCACTCTTGCTAATGGAGGGGTTCCACCTTTGCTAGAGAAAATGACTTGAACTTTGAGAGCCATGGTGGAAACACACCTCCTTATTTTTGATTTTGGCCCATAACCAATTTCTCATGCATTAGGCATATGAAATCCCATAGCCTATGTCAAATAAATTGTCTAAAAATCAAAATAAAACTTAACAAAATTTGCATTAGATTTTAGTCATTATTCATGCACTACATGATCTAGTCTCTTAGGGAGTGTGTTTAAAGACTTAGTCTCCTTTCTAAATAAACAACAATCTAGCTATCTTGGAAAGCATAAGACTTGCCTACATGTATTTAAAATCATAGGAGGGGTTAGTTTATGCCACTCAGTAAGTATAAATGGGTGGTTTATCCTCTCTTGTGGAGGTAAACTATACACCCATTTTCACCTTAGATTTAGGTCATGCTTTGGCCCTCGCCAAAGTTCCCTAGATTTAAGATCTGAGATTACTATTTTCCTTTGCGAGCTACAAGCATAAATCCTCCCCTCTTAGGCATTTTCATGATCTTATATTATGGAATTGTAAGCCCTAGATTTCTAATAAAAATTCAACTCAAACATATAATCCTCTTCAAATTTCAAAAATATAAAGCCCAACCATAGGATAGTTTGGGATGCTTACTAGGCTTCTTAGTATCATGAGCTTCTCCTACTCATCTCTTTTAGGTTTCGATAATAACTTCCTCCTTTTGATCATCCCACTTGATTTTCCAATAAATAACCAATTTGTTGATAGTCCTATCTTTGAAATCTTTGGAGACAATGATCATTTACCTTAATCGAAAGTATTTTTAAGAAATCTCATTCCTTAAGATGAACTATGTGGGCTTGCCTCCATAGGGAACTTAACAAACCCGGTTTAAAATAAACCCTACTTTACTTTTCCATGTAAAGTAGGGGAAGAATCTCTGGTATATTCGAAGACCCATTATCCTTAGGAGTTCTTATTAGGTGATTAGGTCCATTGTAGGATGGTGACTTCTGTCTCTCGAGATAGTACAACATTCCTCAATGTCATACCCGATCACCCTAATAAGTACATCTATGGATCTACATGGTCTCCCAACATACACAACATAATTTTATGTTTTTCAAATTCCCCAAGAGTTTGAAAAATAAACACCACATGTACAATTGACAACAAGAATATAAAATCATGCAAAAAGTTTGTTAAGTTGGAAAGAAGATTGTCATTCATTAGCTAAATGCACATACAAGTGTATAAAAGTTTTAAGTGGATACTTCATCGTTGTTAACCAGGGGAGTGAGGTAAAGACCTTCTTAGGGCTACTTAAGGGTTTGCATCCTAGAATATCCAAACTAGATATACCCACTACTCATAAATACACATGAATGTACAAGTGACTACAAGAATGAAAAATCATGAAAAAAGTTTGCTAAGTTAGAAAGAAGATTTTCATTGATTAGCTAAATGCACATACAAGTGTATGAAAGTTTTAAGTGGATACTTCTCCATTATTAACCAGGGGAGTGAGGTAAAGACCTCCTTGGGGCTACTTAAAGCCTTGAGTTCCTAATGTCACTAGATATACCCACTATTCTTGAATACACATGAATGTACAAGAGACTACAAGATTGGAAAATCATGCAAAAGTTGTATTTCTCTTAATTTAATTTATTTATACAAATGAGTTAAAGGACTATCCAATTCTAATATAGAAATGTATAAGGATGAATTCAAATAAGTGTTGTGTCTTTTTAAATAGGCTATACACTTATGAATGTTCAAACTTATGGAAATCTATATGTGAATTAAAGAGAGAGAACTCCACATCATATGCTTAAACTAGAACACATGCAAGCTTACATATACTTATGACTAATATCACTCCAAATATTGTAATTGATTTATAAGCTTTTGAGAATATTTTTTAATTTAATAGTGATTTTAGCCACACATATTCATATGTTAATCAACACATGCATGCTTGACATAAAGAAAATTTCATTTGATTTTTTTTGAAAGACATGAATGAATTATTCAAATGACATACAATATTTAACATGGTCGAAAAGGAATTACTAAATGTAAATACATGATTTCATTCAACCAAACTAATTCCTAAGGACAATTATATCAAATAAAAGAATTTAAAGAAAACCAAAGCTTGTTAATGCTAGTTTTCACTTTATGTTTGGCTTTGATTTAATGAAATGAGAAGGAGTTTGCTGGTTCTGAACCATTCTCATGTTTGTGAATTAATTTGTTTAATGCAAAGGTAATTAAGTTGATTTTATGATTTAATTAAGTTGTAATAAAAGTTAAGTCCATTAATTACCCCTTGCCTATGTTGCCTTAAAGTAATTACTTAAATAATTATGATCCAACAAGATATGCATGGAAAATAACTTACAAAGATCCTAAGAAATGAAAGGGCATAATGCAATTAGCTCATGATTAATAATTAATTAGGTTAAGGAACTTAATTAAGTACTTTTATGGTTTTCCCAGGTTAACCATAATTTTCTTAAATGTCTTTAGGTTATTGAATACCTAAAGATGTACCCATGAATTAATTAATTAGGTTCTGATGTGTTTTAGATTTTAATTAGATTAATGAAATCATTAATCACCTAATTAAATTCAAACTTAATTGCCACAAGGGTTAACTATCCTCCAATGGTAGACTTAGGGAAACCATTGGGAAAGAGGTCCCATTTAATCCCTCCCCTCAAAATAGTGACAAGTGAGCCCAATTAATTAATTAATTTACTGTTCATGTGTTTAATTAATTCTTAATCAAGTTAGGAGAGTAATTAAGGCATAATTAGCTAATTCTCCTAATTAATTAACCAATAAATCCTAATAAAATTAGTGGAGGTAGAGGTCATCCCCCTAAATAATCTTATAAAATTTGGGGTTAATTAATTAATTAATTAAGAATTAATTGAGGTAATTAATGTTTTAATTAAACCCTAATTAAGCTATAATTATTGTTCAACATCAATTAAGGATATTTTTAATAAATTCTTCTCTCAAATACCCTTAAAATGAATATCTATTTGTATTTTTATGATTTTTCTATGATTTGTTATAATTTTTCAAAGTTTCAACTCATTTAAATGATTTTTATAAAGTCTATTAATTTATTTTAACTAAATTAGACTATTTGAGCTTGAGAACGTAAAATCTCCCAATCCAAAAATCCTTTTGGCTTAAAATTTTTTATGGTAGGTCTATCTTAGCTTCAATTTTTATGGTAGCTCAACATATTTAGTGAAATTTTTGAATTTTGGGTTTGTTTGATTCCTCTCAGAAAGATGAATCCAACAAGCCATTATTTGTGATGTTTAGTCAAATATTTTATTTTATTTTTATGAAAATTTGAATTTCCAAGTGATTTAATTAATTTTTAAAATAAAAAATCCTTAATTTCTTACTTAACCCAATCACACACTCTTATGTGGTGCCACATGGCGCACATGACGTGGCGTGACACCACGAAAGTACGAATGGCTGCCACGCAAATAAAATGAGCAGGAAAGGGAGACGGGTGTGCGGATCCGATAGGATCGTCCGATCATGAATTGGATGGTCCAGATTGAATTCGCATGATCTGTGGGTCAAAAATATGCGGATCTAGCATGAAATCACAACCGTCCATTTCCCAGTCATGGGATCGGACCGCTCCTGCTTCCCGACCTGTGAAAGCGATGGGAACAGTGCAAACCGATGGGATTTTTGGGATTTTTATGAAATCCAAATGAAATCTTGCCCAAATGGGCTCATTTTCATATCAATTCACACCGAAAAACTTCTATTTTCATATTGGGACTAAATACAATGAAAAATACAAGGGTTTTCTAAGAAAATTCCTAAAATCATGCAAGAATCACTACAAATAAAGCTCCTAAGGTCAGTTAGGGTTGCTGAAAATTATCTCACCGGGGATGATTTTCAGCAACGGTGATGATCCGAGCATGCTCCTGAGTGCAAGATGAAGCTTTGGAATGGATCCAGACCTTTTCCTCCTTTTGGAATGATGTATCCATCAATAACTGCCACATCCTCACCAGAATCCGCTTGATTTTGATGGTTTTTCCTCCAAAATAAAGTGGGAATGGTTGCTGGTTGGTTTGGGAGCTCTAGGGGAGTGAAAATTAGGAAGAAAATATTTCAGGCTTCTATTTCCTTGTGTTTGGTTTTGAAAATTACCTTTAATGGTGATTTTTGGCCCCTAGTGGATGTGTTATGACTTGGGGTGATTGGGAATGGTAGGGAATCATCCTAGGTGGCTTCACTTGAGTGGAGGAAGGTGCGAGAATGTAGCCAAGGCAAAGGGAGTGGGAGTCCTTGCTTGTCAAGTGTTCTAATGGGGGAGATGAGGTGAATTCACCTCCCCATAAGTCATGGCTGACTCAACCATCTCTTGGGTCAGGTTGGTCGATGTCCTTGAGGCCTAAGTGGACTAATGAATGAGTGCCAAGTGGCCAAGGAAGAGAAATAACTATTTATATGGGTGTTTTATCTTATGTGACACCCTTAGCCCAAGGGTAGAGTGGTCATTTGGCATTGGGTTTGATTTAGACAGATTTGAAATGAGTCAAAAGTGGGTTAGCCCAAATTTCAAGTTATTTGGAGTTCATTTGGTTTGATTTGGCTTAATGTGGTCAAATTTTGTTAGGTTGGGTCAAGTTGGCCAATTGCTCAAATTGGGTCAAACCAAGTATTGGGTCAAGTTCACATGACCATTTGGAATGCATTGGTTCAATTGGTTTCAATTAATTTGGCATAGGTTTGATTTTGGCTTATTTGGACTCATATAAGTCAAATAAGTCAAGTTGACCAAGTTGACCAAATTGGTCAAATTGGCTTGGGTTGGGTGTTGGTTCAAGTTTAATTGGTTAGTTGAAAATGATTGTGGCTTTGGTTTGAATCAATTTGGATTTAATTTGGATTTTGGCCAATTTGATCCTTTAGGTCAATTTGGGCTAAGTTGAGTTAGGTTGACCAATTGGTCAAATTGGGCTCAATTATGGCTTTGGTCAAGTTCAATAATTAGCTTGGAATGAAATTGAGCCATTGGTTGCAATCAATTTGGGTTGAACCATGATTTGACCTATTTTGGCCTTTTAGGTCAATTTGGGTCAACTTGGGTCAAATGGATAATTAGGTTTGGTTTGGCTTAATTGATGGTCATGTCATGTTCAAATCTGGATTATGGGTTGGTGTGAATCAATGGTTTCAATCAATTTAGTGTATGATGAGTTTTGGATAGTTTGGGTTTCATTTGGGCTAAGGGTTGACTTGGTCAAATGATCAAGCTGACTTGGTTTGACTCAATTCAAGGCAATTGATCACTCAAGGGTGATTGTTGATCATGATATGAGGCTTGGATGAGTTTGGTTCAATCCAATTTGGGTTGGAATAGAACTTGGCTCAAAAAGGTCCTTTAGGCAACTTTGGGTCAAGTGGACCTAAATGGGTCAATCGGCTTGGTTTTGATTTGATTAAGGTTTAGTTGGATTTATATATGAGTTTAGGATTGAAATATAAATCCAACTGCAATCAATTTGGGCTATAATAGGTCTTGGTTCATTTGGAATTTTCAAGCCAAATGAACTAAGTTGGGCTTGACTTAGGTTGACTTGAATTTGGCTTGATGATTGTAGGTTTCATTTATATTTGGATAGATGATTGAAGAAATGATTGATTCAAGAGAAATCCATTGGTTTTGATTTGATTTGGATAAGATTTGACCAAGTTCAAGGAATTGGCTTAAACAGCTTGAATTGGGTTTTGACTTGATTTTGGACTTGGTTTTGGTCATGTGAATTTATATTTCATTTATATTTGTGAATATAAATGAAGATACAAATGATTTATGAGAAAATCACTTGAGTTTGGAGTGATTTGGAAGCAAATTTGACTAAGCTAATGAAGATAGGTCAAAAGGGCTTAAGTAGGAAATTGATTTAGTTTGACTTAATTTTGACCATTAGGATGAACATTTAATTTTGTGAATATAAATGAAGGAATATTTTATTTATAAAGAAATCAATTTATTTTGGGTTGATTTGGGTTAAGATTTGGTTAAGCTCATGGAGGTAGGTCCATATGGCTTAAGAGAGGTCTTGGTTGGATTTGGATTTAGTTTGATTTAGTTTTGGCTATTTGAGTTTATATCTTATTTATATTTGTTAATATAAATAAATATATAAATGATTTATGAAGATATCAATCAAATTTGGGTTGAGTTAAGTGGATATTTGGCTAAGTTTATAAAATTCAATCATAAGGCTATAAGGATGATTTTGATTTTGGATTTGATCATGGGTTTCAATCATTTGATTTGGGGTTTGGATTTGGATTTGTTACATGATTGAAGGGTTGAATTGGTATTGGAGAAAATCAATTGAAATTGGATTAATTTGAATTTGGCTAAGGCTAAGTCCATAGGATAAGATCATAAGGCTTAAGAAGGATTTCATCAAAGGCTTCAATCATTTGATTTGAATTTAGATTTGGAATTGGATTTGAATTTGAAATTGAGTTTGAGGTTTGGTTGGAAATTTGGATTTGAATTGAATTAAGAAGGTATAGATGGATTGGGTTTAGGCTATAGGGAAGGTGATTTTACTAAGTCCCTAAGGCATGGACTAATCCTATGATTAACCATTCTAAGTCTCTAAGCTTAGGTTAAGTGTTCACCTAATCATTAGAAGTGTCTTATGACTAGCAAAGTCTTAGTGTCTAGAAGACTCCTAATTCTAAGAAGAGAAGGTTGAGAACTCACTCAAAAAGTGAGGTCAACAGCCTCCCAAGCTTCCCCATTGCTAGAAAACTCCAAACTAAAATAGTAGCACCATTCTCATTCCAACTCCACCGATACTCTATGAAACTCAAATTAATTTCACCCACACCTTCCCCACACTCCATCGAGCAAGAATGAATCACCTCTCAAGCCTTCTAATCATCATAAGTTTGAGTTTGATCAACGTCGACTTGCATAGTGATGCTTCGTGGCCCTCTGAGCGAACGATAAGGAATCCTCATGCGTGCTCATTAGGCTTCATCTCCACTAAACGAAGCTTCCTCAATAGATTTTGCTGCCAGTCTTGAGTTTTGGTGAGATAATTCCATGAAACTAAGCTTTTGGTGAAAAATGTATGGGCCTTTTTAAAGAAAATTTTTATGTCACACAAATTCAAATGGTAGATCCCTTCTAATCTATCTCATGAAGGTGTGGGTTGAATCCTGACTCAATCCAAAGTTAGGTGATCTTGAATCGAGTGACGAAAGGTGGATGGTGTTCTTCTCTTACCACTCAAGAGATGATGGATCATGTGCCATCTGTTCCACGTGATCGGAATGGATGGCCATGATTAATCAGTTAGATTTATCACTTTTTATCCCTTAAGATCCGTGAGTTTGATTTACGCCATCCGATCTTAGATAGCATGACAGAGATGAAAGTGCATCCACTGCCAGCCACATAAGCACTAAGTTAGACAGGTTTAAGTAGCCAATCCCATGCCACGTGAAAAGTGCACCACATCAACTCGTGACGCCAACGGGATTAGGCTTAATTAGTTAATTTTAATGGCTGAATCTTTAAAAATTCATAACAAATTATAGAAAAATAAAAAAATACAAATAAATATTTATTTTGAAGGTATTTCAGAGGAGAATCATTTAAAATTAATCCTATTTAATTTTGAATAATAATTTAGGCTTAATTAGGGTTTAATTATAAACTTAATTAGCTTAATTATTCCTTAATTACTATGATATTTATTTTTGGAATGTATAGGGGATATCATGCAGATTGTAGGGGGTACTTATTGAAGTGATTGGGTATGACATTGAGGTATGATGTACTATTCAAAAGATAGATGTATCACCTTAGAATGGACCTAGTCACCTAATAAGGACTCCTAAGGCAGGGTTTGTATTAAATTGGGCTCTAAAGTTTTCTATGGAGGTAAGCCTTCATAGTTAATTACATCCTAAGGAAGGTGAATTTCTTAAGAATACTCTCAATTAAAGTGGACAATTAGGGTCTTCAAAGATTTTAAGGCTAGGCTATCAAGGGATTAGTTATGTTTGGAAAATCAATTGGGATATATCAAATTGAGAGACATATTTTTAAAATCCAAAGGGAGGAAATATAAATGCTCGTGATACTAGAAAACCTAGTGAGCATTCCAATCTATAATATAATTGGGTTTTATATATTTTGAAAGTGAAGAGACTTGTAATCCATCAACACAAGATTGTGAAAATACTTAAGAGGTGAGGATTTATACTTATAGCCTAAAGGAAACAATAACATCAGATCTTAAATCTAGGAAGCTTTCATAAGAACCAAAGCATGACCTAAATCTAAGTGACAGGAGGACATAAAGGTTCACCTCCATAAGAGAGGATGATCTGACTTCTGGACTTATAACTGCTTAGAGTGGCTATTAGCTAACACCTTCTACGATTTTAAAACCATGTAGTCTAGTCTTATGAAATTGTCAAGATAGTTGGCTCTTATTAATTTAGAAAGAGACTAAAGTCCTTAAACCAGCTCCTTAAGAGATTAGAGCATGAGTGGTATGAATAATGACTTAATCTAATGCAAAATATTTTCAAATTTTATTTAAATTTTGATACTTCATTTGATAAAGGCTTGAGGATTTTTATGTCTATGTGCATGATGAAATAGAGTTGTTGGCAAAATCAATGAGAAAGAGGTGTTTTCCACTAAAAGGGATGGCCTTATAGGTCAAGCATTCCTCTATCATTCAAGGATAAAAACCCATATTTTCAATAATGAAATAATATGATATGCATGTTGTGAAACATTCAACCATTCAGCTAAGGAGTTGCCAATTCTTTTAATTATCTTATTTAATGCCTAGGCTTTATGATGAGGTTATGAATTATTTAAAATTTAGTTATGAGTTGAAGTTGGATAGAAAATTTATCTTTATCCTTAGAGCCTAATCATATCCAGGCCACACATTAAAGCATTATTCATTGAAGAAACTATAAATAATATGCCATCCTAATGCACAATTTAAACATAACATCAAATATTTATAATTTTAACAAAAGAATAAGAGGCCAGTACAATTGGGTACCATCATACAGCCCAAAAAGAGAAGATGGATAGCCGAGCTCTACCCTTATATAAATCAAAATTACAAAATAATAATTACAATTATAATGAATGAATGTTATGGGGGGTCTTTATTCTCCATTCTTCATGTCTTCATCTTCTTATCTCCATTTGATTTGATTTACACCACTTCAAAGGCATCACATGGCCTCCCAGGACAAAGCCTTCTAGCCAATTCTTATCCGTATCTCCCCATAACACTAATCCTAATTCCTAATGCAAAATTACATTGAAAATAGAAAAAGTAAATCTAACTACACCTGTAAAATAATTATTAGCTAAACATACATACAATCAAGCAGTTATATTTATAATTTAGACTTAACACCCTACATATGGGTAACCAAGCCAACATATCCTAACTTGGATTATGCTTAGGGGCTTAAGAAACTTGCAAAAAGAGCATTTAAATTTATTTTAAGCACCCCTTAAATATAATCTCTTGCAGAAAATATGATTAGGCTATTATCGGCCTAACAGTCTGTCTATGGAACATACACCCTAACATCCAGTATAAAATAATATATCACAAAATAAAATAATACTTCACATCATACACTGTCCTAACATAGAGCTAGAAGTGGTGACTTGATTCTAATGTGTGTGCTAAGGCTTGTGTGGTATGCCTTACTAAGCATTAAAGTTATATTTTTTTTTAAGTGTAGAAGAATTTAATTTAACATAAAGGGTTGGTTTCATTTTAAGTTGTTTAGTTGATTTGAAGATTTTAATTTATGTTTTCTTTTATTTCATATGATTTACACTTATTATATAAGTGTTATAAAGAGAAGAAAGAGGATTTCCCTCTTTCATCCTTACCTTAAGCCACTTTCTAAAGCATGTTAATTTGATTTAGTTCTCTTTAGTGAATGACTTATTAAATTATTTGATTAATCCTAAGTTTAGGTTCACTCTAAATAACCCTATCTAATATGAAGGGCTTCCTAAGATTAATCTAATTGAATTATTTCACATGACACATATAAATCATTCCTTTCCATCATATATATCATGCATATGATTCAATCCTAAGTATACCCATACATGAAACATATTTTTGGCACACTTACATGATTAATGTATACATATGCATATTTTTAAAGTTTATATTTTTATTTGATTGAATTATTTAATCATACTAATTTAAAGCTTTATCCAAATTTTTATACAAAAAAAATACAAAGAGATGAAGTTAAATAGGTATGTGTCATTGTTAACCAGGGAAGTGAGGAAATCAAATGACCTCCTTGGGCTAGCTAAAGCATCGTGTTCCTGGGATGTCCAAACTATATACCCATTTGCATTCAAATATATGTAAGTTTGCATACATGAATATAAGATAGAAAGTTCTAAATCACATGACAAATTAATTCAATTAGTCAATTATGAATGCATGTATCCTTGATAAAAGATAATGGGTTCTAATTACATAATTAAGTACACATACACATGTATAAGAAACATAAGCTAGTACATGCCATTATTAACCAAAGAAGTGATGTATTTAAATGACCTCCTTGGGGCTACTTAAAGCCTCATATTCGTAGGATGTGCAGACTAAACACTTGCTTTTCACCAATACATATGGATGTATAATGAAATCAAGGAAGGAAAACTATGCAAGAATTGTATTTTTATTTGATTGAAAATTTATATGTGTGGAGTAAAGTTCTATCCAAATTCAAATGTAGGAACACATGTAAAAGAAATCAAATAAGTACGTGTCACTATTAACCAAGAAAGTGAGGTAATCAAGTGATCTCTTTGGGGCTAACTAAAGCCTTGTATTCTCGGGATGTCCAAACTATATACTTATTAACATTCAAATACATGTGAAACTACATATGAGTTAGAGAAAAGAAATATTTAGTTCACATATCTAAGCCATAAGCTCATGCAAATCTATATGTATCCATAATTATTTAATCATACTTCTTTATAAATCAATTGACACATATGGATACATATAGATTTGCATGAGTTTATGGCTTGTATATCTAACTTTTTTTGAAAAGTAATTTGAATTTATTAGTGATAATAGACACACATTATAAATTAATCCAATACATGCAAGCTTGTATAAAGAAAAACCATTTGATTTGATTTGACTTTGAAAGGATGAATGCATGATTTCAAATGACATACAATATTTAACATGATTGTGTTGTTTATTTTGGATGTATATTGGGGTGAACACCATGCAGATCATATGAGATACTTATTGAAGTGATCGGGTACAAAATTGAGGTATGATGTACTATCTTGAAAGATAGAGGCATCACCCTTCAATGGACCTAGTCACCTAATAAGGACTTCTAAGGCATGATGGGTCTTCGAATATACCATAGATTTTTCTCCTACTTTACATGGATGAATAAAGCAGTTTATATTAAATTGGGTTTAAAGTTCCTTATAGAGATAAGCCTCCATAGTTAATTACATTCTAGGGAATGAAATACCCTAAGAATACTCTCGATTAAAGTAGACAATTAGGGTCTGCAAAGATTTTGAGGTTAAGATTATCAAAGGATTGGTTGAATTTAAAAAATTAAGTGGGAAAGTTCAAATGGAAAGACTTATTTTGGAAGCCAATGGAGATGAGTAGGGAATGCTCATGATCCTAGAAAGCCTAATGAGCATTCCAATCTATCCTATAGTTGGGCTTATATATTTAAAATTGAAGAGATTTATATATTTTGAGTTAAAATTTAATTAAATTTCTAGGGCTTCTAATCCAACAACACAAGGTTGTGGAAATGTCTAAGAGGTGAGGGTTTATGCTTCTAGCCTGAAGAAAATAATAACCTTAGATCCAAAATCTGGGAGCTTTAGCATAAGCTGAAGCATGACCTAAATCTAAGTGAAAGATGGATACAGTGGTTTACCTCCATAAGAGAGAGTAAATCATATGACTTTTAAACTTACAACTGCTTAGAGTGGCTGCCAGCTAACTCCTCCTATGATTTTAAAACCATGTATGTGTCTTATGAATTTACAAGATAGTTAGGCTATTATTTATTTAAAAAGAGACTAAATCCCTTAAACTCACTCCCTAAGAGACTAGAGCATGAGTGGTATGAGGAATGACTTAATCTAATGTAAAAATCTTTTCAAGTTTTATTCTAATTTTGATAAAGGCTTTAGGATTTTGATGCCTATATGCATGATGAAAGTATATCAGCTAAATCAGCAAGAAAGGGGTGTTTTCCATCACAAGGGATGCCCTCATAGGTCAAGCATTCCCCTATCATGTAAGGATGGAAATCCCCTATTTTCAAGTGCAAAATAATATGATATGCATATTATGAAATATTCAACCGTTCAACTAAGGGGTTGCTAAATCTTATAATTATCATTTTTAATGTCTAGCTTTATGGTGAGATTAAGAATTATTTGAAACTTTAGTTATGAGCTGTAGTTAGGTAGAAAATTTATTTTTATTCTAAGAGCCTAATCGCATCTAGGCCACATAATAAAGCATCAATCATAACAAACTATGAAAAGCATGTTGTTTCTAATGCACAAGCTAAATATAACATCAAACAATTTTATAAAATTAGCGTAAAAGAATAAGAGGCCGGTGCAGTCGGGTACTGCCATACAACTTGAAAAGAAAAGATGGATAGCCAAGCTCTACCCTTATATAACCTAGAATATGAAAGAATAATTGTAATTTATTAATGAATAAGTGCTATAGAAGATCTTCAAGTCTTCATGTCTTCATGTCTCCTTTAATTCTTCTTTTTTCCTTTGATTTTGTGGACTTCAAGGTATCACATGGCACCCCAAGACAAAGCCTTCTAGCCAATGTTCATCCTAATCCCCCATAACACTAATCCTAATTCCTAATGCAAAATTACATTAAAAGTAGAAAAAGTAAATCTAACTACACCTGTAAAACTTATTAAACACACAATCCCAAATGTATATATATATATATATATATATATATATATATATATATATATATATATATATATATATATATATATATATATATATATATATATATATATATATATATATTAGATTTAACACCCTACACATGAGTAACCAAGCCAACCTATCCTAACTTGGATTTTTCTTAGGGGTTTAAGAAACTTGTAAAAAGAGCAGTTACATTTATTTTTAAGCACACCCTTAAGCATAATCTGCTGTAGAAAATATCATTAAGCTAATCACAGCCTAACATCCAGCCTATGAGGCATACACCCTAACATCCAGTCTATAATAATACATCACAAAACAAAATATACATTATACCAAGCACTGCCCTAACATAAAGCAAGTGGTGACTTAATTCTAATGTGTGTTATGGCTTGTGTGGTGTGTCTTGCTAGGCATTAATGTTATGTTTTCTAAATGTGAAAGGGTTTAATTTAACATAAAGGGTTGATTTCTCTTTAAATTATTTAATTGATTTGAGAATTTTAATTTGTGTTTTCTTTTATTTTATATGACTTAGACTTAGCAAATAAGCATTATAAAGAGAAGAAAAGGGATCATTCTCTTTCATCCCTACCCTAAGCCACTTTTTAAAGTACATTAATTTGATTCAGTTCTCTTTAGTGAATGGCTTATTAAGTGATTTTAAATTATTCTTAAGTTTAAGTTCACTTTAAATAATCCCATTCAATATGAAAGGCATCTTAAAATTAATTTGATTGAATTACTATCACATGACATATGTTAAATCATTCCTTTCCATCACATGAAACATGGATATGATTAAATCCTAAGTATACCTACAAATACAATATATTTTAGCACAATTAAATGATGGATGTGAACATGCATATATAAAGTTTATATTTTTCATTTAATTTAATTATTTAATCATATTAATTTTAAAGCTCTATCCAAATTATTATACATAAATACATAAGGATGAAATTAAATAGGTATGTGTCATTGTTAACGAGGTAAGTGAGTAATCAAATGACCTCATTGAGGCTAGCTAAAGCCTCATATTCCCAAGATGTCTAGACTATATACCCACTTGCATTCAAACATATGTAAATTTGTATGTATGAATATAAGAAAGCAAGATTCAAGTTACATGATTAATTAATTCAAACACTTAACCAATTATGCATGCATGTATTTTTGATAGAAAAGAGGATTGTCATTCTCTAATTAAACATACACATACATGTATAAAAGACATGAGCAAGTACGTGTCTTTATTAACCAGGAAAGTGAGGTAATCAAATGTCCTCCTTGGGGCTAGCTAAAGTCTCCTATTCCTAGGATGTCCAAACTTCATACCCACTTTTCTTAAATACATACACATGTATTTATAATTAAGAGGATGGAAATCATATAAGAAATTATTATTTTTAATTGAATTTTTATATATATGAATTAAAGCTTTATACAAATTCTAGTGTTGAAATTCATAAGAATGAAATCAAATGAGTACATGCCTTTATTAACCAGGGTAGTGAGGTAATCAAATGACCTCCTTGGGGCTAGCTAAAGCCTCATATTCCTAGGATGTCAAGACTATATACCCATTAGCATTCACACTTATGTAAATCAACACATGAGAAAAATAAAAGAAAGCTTCACTTCAGATACTTAAGTTATAATCACATACATCTCTGTTGTATTTATAACTAGCATCCTAACATATGTTATGATTCATTTATAAGCTTTTGGAAAGTACATCTGGATTTAATAGTGATAGTAGCCACACATATATTAAATTAAATCAACATATGCAAGCTTAACATAAAAAGAAACCTCATTTGATTTAATTAATTTTGAAAAGAGATGGATGTATGGATCAAATGACATGAAATATTTAATATGATTGGAAAGGAATAAGTGAACATAAACACATGATTTTATTCAATCAAATTAATCATAAGGACAATCATATCAAATAAAATCATTTACAGTAAATCAAAGCTTTTAATGCCATTTTTAATTCCATGTTTAATTTGATTTAAGGAATGTGAGAAGAAGTTTGCTAATCCTAATCCCATCCCCATGTTTATGAGTTAATTTGGTTTAATGAAATGTGATTATATTAATTTTATGAGTTAATTAAGTTATTATATGAACTAAGTTCATTAATTAACCCTTACCTATATTACCTTAAAGTAATTAACTAAATAATTATGAGCCAATATGATATGCAAATGAATTGAAAAGTAAATTAGCAATGGTCCAAGGAAATGAAAGGGCTTAATGTAATTAACTCATAATTAATAGTAAATTAGATTAAAGAACATTAATTAAGTACATTTATGGTTTTCCCCCACATGTGAGCTAACCATAATTTCCTTAAATGTCTTTAGGTTATTGAACACCTAAAGATCTACCCCTCAATTAATTAATTTGGATCTAATGTATTTTAAATTTTAATTAAACTAATCAAGTAATTAATTAGCAAATTAGTCATTAATTAAATTTTCTTGAAAAGTGAAGTGAACTTGAGAAAAATATTAGAAAAGGGGTCCCATTTTTTTTAGCTCTCTCACATCAATTGAAGTATTTTAAAACCATTTTGATAAATTTTCATAACTTTTATAAATTTATTTTACTAAAATAGACACTTTGAACTTTAAAATTTAATATCTTCCAATCTCAAGGTCATTTGGACTTGAAATTTTCAGGGTAGGTAGATTTTATTTCATATTTAATCTATTAAAATTCAAATGAATCTAATTTGTAATTTTAGATTAATTAATGAATTTTGATTCACTAAAACCTAAATTAAGCTCAGAATACTTACTAAAAATTAAGGATTTTGGGTTTTTTAGATTCCTCTCAAAAGACAAATCCAACGATCCATTATTTAAATTTTTTTGGTAAGTATTTTATTTTGTATGAATTTTTGAAATTTCAGGTGATTTTAATTAATCTTTAAATGCAAAAATACTTAATTTCTTACTTAGACCAGTCAGCGCCACGCTGCACTGATGGGTTCACGCTGTTTTGCATGTGAATGATGGATTGTATGATGCGGTTTCACGTGGCTAATGAGTGGGAAAATGCTCATTCGATAGGATAGTCCAGATCGAACTGCATGATCTAAGGTTTCAAATCAGATTCGATTTCCTTATAATCTCAGTCTTCTGTTCCTATTTAAGGGAGATCAGATGGCTGCTAGCTTTTCTTCCCCAAAGCTGTTGGAAATGAGAACCAAATAGTGAAACCACTCATTTTGGGTCTGTTTGAGCTCAATTTTTTTTTGGAGAATCTCATGAAAAAATTCCCTAATTTTACATTAGGATGACTCAAAATAAAGAATGCAAGGGGGTATCTAAGGGATTTTTCTAAAACTGTGTGAGCATTATCACAAATAAAGGAACCTATGGCTGGCTAAAAGATTTGAAAATTACCTCGCGAGAATGGTTTCTGGCGGTTGTGTTGATCCGAGCACACTCTTGGATGCGTGATGAAGCCTTTGGATGAATCTAGACCCTTGCCAGAATTCGCTCAATTTTGGTGTTTTTTCTAGCCCAAAGAAAGTGGGAAAGGGGTCTTATTTCTTGGAGGAGCTCCTGGAGTGTGTGCAATGGCAGAAGAAGTGCTTTGGAGGCCTCTCCTTTTCTCTTCATAATGGTGGTAGAAAATCCCCTATTAAAGTGATGGGAGGTGGGCAGTCCTCACCCACTTAGAGTGGGCTAAGAGACTAGGTAGAACCCCATTTGGGGTGTTTGATGGCTGCCAAGGGTGATGGAGAGTGGACTTTGCCAAAAATGGGTGAAATCTTATGTAAAGAGGTTTAGCCAATGGGTAATACCTTGGATTGGACTCATTTTGGTTTGGGCTAATTTTAGGCTGATTCCAAGTGGGTTTGGGTTGGATTTGATCAGGTTCCAAAGTGCCATGGGTTGGTTCAAAGGGGCTTGGCTCAATTTGACCCTTATAGGTCAAATTAAGATAGGTTGTATTAGGTTGACCAATTGGTCAAATTGGGTTAAACCAAAACTTGGGTTAGGTTCAAATGATGATTTGAAGTATTTTGGTTCATTTCAATCAATTTGTCCTAGGTTTGATTATGGCTCATTTGGATTCATATAGGTCAAATGGGTCAAGTTGACCAAATTGGTTTGGGTTTGGTGTTGGTTTAAGTTAAATTGGTCAATTGGATAGGAATGTAGGCTATGGTTTGAATCAATTTGGATTTAATTTAGTTTTAGGCCAATTTGACCCTTTAGGTCAATTTGGGCTAAGTTGGTCAATTGGGTCTAATTGGTTAAATTGAGCTCAATTACTATGAAGTTCAATAATTAATTTGAAATATACTTGAGCTATTAGTTGCAATTAATTTGGGTTGGATCATGATTTAACCTATTTTGGCCTTTTAGGTCAATTTGGGTCAATTGGCCAATTGGTTTGATTTGGCTCAATTGATGGTTAAGTCATGTTCAATCATTGATTGTGGGTTTATGTGAATCAATGGTTTTAATTGATTTGGTGTAGGGTAGGTTTTGGCTAGTTTGGGTTCAGATAGGCTAAAGGGTTGACTTGGTTTGACCTAATTTAAGTCAATTTATCATCCTAGGGTGATCGATGGTCATGGTATGAGGTTTGGATGGGCTTGGTTCAATCCAATTTAGGTTGGATTAGAGCTTAGTTCAAATAGATTCTTTAGGTCTCTTTGGGTCAAGTGAACCAAAATGGGTCAATTGGCTTAGTTTTGGTTTGATTAAGGTTTAGTTGAATTTATATATGAGTTTAGGATTGAAATATAAATTCAACTGCAATCAATTTGGGCTATGAAGGGTTTTGGTTCATTTGGAAATTTTTAAGCCAAAAGGGCTAAGTTGGGCTTGACTTGGGTTGACTTCAATTTGGCTTGATGATTATAGATTTCATTTATATTTGGATAGATGATTGAACGAATGATTGATTCAAGAAAAAATCCATTGATTTTGGCTTGATTTAGATAGGATTTGTCTAAGTCCAAGGAATTAGCTCAAATGGTTTAGATTGTGATTTGATTTGTTTTTTTTGGATTTGGTTTTGGTCATTTGAATGTATATTTCATTTAAATTTAGGTAGATAATTGAAGAAATAATTGATTTATAAGAAAATCAATTGAATTTGAAGTGATTTGAAGGAAAATTTGGCTAAGCTCATGGAAGTAGGTTCAAAAGGCTTAAAAGAGAATTTGATTTAATTTTGATCATTGAAATGTGGGTTTCTTTTATATTTGTGAATATGATTGAATATATAATTGATTAATTAAGAAATCAATTGGATTTGGAGTGATTTGAGTTAAGATTTGGCTAAGTCATGGAGGTAGGTCCATATGACTTAGGAAGGGACTTGGAGCTTGGATTTGATCTTGGGTTTCAATTATTTGGAATTGAGTTTGGACTTGATTTTGATAAATGATTGAGGGATTGAAATTGATCTTGAAGAAAATCAATTGAATTTGAATTGAATTAGATTTGGGGCTAAGTTCATGAAATTCAATCATGAGCCTTAGGGAGAGTTTTGAGTTTGGATTTGATTATGGGATTGATTGTGAATTTTGGAAATTTGATTTTGAATTTGAATTTGGGGTTTATTTTTAGAAGGAGATTAAGCCATAGGATGGGAAAATCTCCCTAAGTCCCTAAGGCATGCCTACTACTATGACTAACCGTTCTAAGTCTCTAGGCATAGGTTAAGTGTTCACCTAATCACTAGAAGTGTCTTAAGAGGATCTCTTAGTGTCTATAAGAGTCCTAGATCGATGATGAGGAGATTGAGAACTCATTCTAAAAGTGAGGTCAATAATGATTGGAAGGAAATGAATAAACATACATATATGATTTCATTCAATTAAATTAATTTCTAAGAATAATCATATCAAATAAAATCATTTAAGATAAACCAAAGCTTCTTTAATGTCATATTTTAATTTCATGTATTGATTTGATTTAAGGATGTGAGAAGAGGTTTGCTGATCCTAACCCATTCCCATGTTTGTTAATTCATTTTGTTCAATGAAAAGTAATTAAGTTGATTTTATGGGTTAATTAGGATGTAATATGCATTAAATTCATTAATTAATCCATTCTTATGTTGCTTTAGCATAATTAGCCAAATAATTATGGGCCAACATGATATGCACATACATTGAAAATTTAATCAGTAATGATTCTAAGAAATGAAAGGGCCTAATGCAATTAACTCACAATTAATAGTTGATTAAGCTAAGGAACTTAATTAAGTACTCTTATCATTCCCCCACACATGTGGGTTAATTATAATTCTCTTAAATGTCTTTAGGTTGTTGTACACCTAAAGATCTACCCCAGATATCATTAGTTAAGTTTTAATATGATTATGATTTCAATTTAATTAATCAAGTAATTTTAATTAGTTAATTAATCCTTAATGAATTTGATCAATGAAATGAACTTAGGGAAATAAATTGGGGAAGAGGCCTCAATCCCATTCCATAGGCTCACTCACTATTGGATAGTGATTATCCATTTAATTAACTGACATTTTACTATTCATATGATTAATTATTAAATAATTAACCTAAGAGGATAATTAGAGCTTAATTAGTCAATTTTTCTAATTAATCAAATAATAAATCTCAAGAAAATTATGGGAGGCAGAGGTCATCTCACTAAATTATCCCACAAAGTTTGAGATTAATTACTTGAGCAATTAATGAGTAATTAAGCTAATTAACTTTTGAATTAAACAATTAAACTTTAATTACTATTCAAAATTAATCAAGAATATTTTTAATAAATTCTCCTCTAAAATACCTTTAAAATGAGTATTTATTTGTATTTTTTTTATTTTTATACAATTAATTATGATTTTAGGGAGTTTTAGCCATTAAAACACATTAATTAAGCCAATTAGCTCTAAATCCCATCGGTGCCATGTGGCGCGATGACACGTGCTTTCCACATGGCGCCGCGAGAATGGCTATTTAAGTTGTCACCATTAATGTCGAGCCTTAATGCGCTTTGTGCATCCCATCTAAGATTGATGGTCGATTTAATCCCACAAAGGGGATTTAAATGAATAATTCTATTAGATTTAATCATGACCATTCATTCCAATCATGCGAAACGAATGGTGCATGATCCCATCTTATATCGTTTGACAAAAGACAGACATTGTTTACCTTCCCTCGATCGATTTGAGCTCACTCGACGGATCGATCTCAAATTGACCCCACACCTTCAGAAGGAGGATCTGAAGGGATCCAATGGCCAAGATCATGAGAGTTTAAAGTTTTCTATAAAAAGCACCAACATATTTTTACTATAAGCTTGGTTTCAATGGCATACCTCATCGAGCTCAAGATAAGTGCCAAATTCGATTGAGGAAGCTTCGTTTAGTAGAGACGAGATCTTGTTGATCAGCACAAGGTCCAATATAAGGTGGATAGCTCGAGAGGCCAATGCATGTGTTGACCTACAAGTATGTGCCATTATTTAAATTAAGCGTATATGACAAAATCTATGAAAATCAATGGCAATATCAAATAATTGGAGATTAAAACCTCTTAATCGTGGTCAAAATTAATTAAAATCTTTCCAATTTAAAAATTTTGATTGCGTAATAGCACTCAAAATATTAATATTAATCAAATTAAGTCTGTTCCATCAATTAATAATTAGTTAATCAATCAAAATTAATTTTAAATGAAATTATGCATGCATCAAAGTCAGGAAGCCCCGATGACATCCGAACAATCTCTGTTCATAAAATTGATCACTTAATTATTGTTGAAATGTCAAAATCTATCAAACGACATTTTTCATGGTCAATTCAACAAAGTCTACAGGAACGTCGAGCGATTCAAATGCATTGTCATGCAATTTAAGTCCAATTTCACTTTGACCATCACCAACATTGTCTAAATGACCTTCGATCATGAAACAGATATTTCTGTTGCGTTCAGCACAAAAATACCTTAAATTGATATCCATATTGATAGGGTTTAGTGCCAGAAATAATTTCATATTATTTGGTGTCAAAAATATTAATAATTGCATTATTATCATGTTAATACATAATTATGCAGTTAACAACTACTTAAACCTTAATCCTTATCCTAATTGGCCGCCCAAATCCACCCAATGATAAAGGCCGCCATTTCAAATTGCCATTTAGGCGGTTAATCGGGTGTTTTAAACGAACTATTTCTTCTCCCCTCTCTCGCATGTCTAAGCCGAAGAGATGATCTGAAGCTCTTGGATGAAATCCTTCTCCTTCTCTTGCACTCGATTCCTCCCCATCTCCCTTTTGGCCGTGCAAGATGAGTAGTCGAAGGAGACTCTTCTCCTGTTCCATCCATCCTAGCTGAGGAAACGAGCACATAGCCTTTCGATCTCGTGCCATCCTTCCCAGTCGAATGAGATGCCCAATTTCCTCCTCCCATCCGAACTCCCCTCTCAGTTTGTCTGTCCCTCTCGAGCTCCTTCCCTGCTGGACACATGATCCATGGCCGAACTTCCTTCTATTGGCTGAACTCTCCAAGCTGAATAGCAAGCCCTAACTAGTCAAGTTTGTCTCTCCATATCTTCATTCTCTCTTCAAATCAAGCTCTATGTTGTTTCTACTCAACCCTAACTTGCATTTTGTTATTTAGGCTTCCTTTGAATAGAATGGACTTGATGAATCCCTCTTTCGCATGCTGTGTAGTTGGATTAAGGATAAAATTTGTAAGACTTGATATATCATATGGCTTATGCCTTATTTTATTGTCAAGCATTTGTTTGTTTTGTGCTGAAATATCTTTACTTGAGCCATGGGGTAAAGTTAAAATAGAAAATCAGAATTGCTTGCTTTTGTTTATTGGATTTCTTCTTAAGATCCACTAAACAGTGAAATCATCGCAAGATTAAATTGAAATGAGGTAAAAATGAGGGATAAGGCCTTGTGAGATCTAAACTTGCCATTTTGGTTGTTAAAAAAAAGAAAAAAAAAAGAGAGAAATCAGATTTTAGATTTCTTTTAAGTTGTTCATCTTATCATCTTGTTTATTTGGGTTTAATCCCATTTAATAACGATCTAAAATATATTTGTCTTGTTATCAATTCACTAGTCCACTTGTTGGTTTTTTTGAAGAAAATAGAAGAAATCAAAACTTTGGTTTACATATTTATGCAATCAGGTTTTCTTTAACACTCTCATTGGATGTTTGGTATGTGATAGAGAAGAGACTGAACTTGCTAGGATACTGAATTGCTGATTTTTGAACTTTGCTATACTTCTACTAAAGTTATCATCCCATTGATCCTTTTATTTGATTTGGGAAAAGAAATTGACAAGAGTACTACTTGCATGAGATTGTTCTAACTCTATTGTGTCTTTTGCTATTATTTGACATCATAATATTATGCAATGGTTGCGTAATCAAATATAAACTAGATTTATATATGTTATTTTCTTGGGTTACTTAAGGGCGGTGGGAGGGAAGGAAAATGTAAGGGCTATCATCTATGAAGAGTTGCCTTGTTTTGCTTTGGTTTCTTTCTAGCAATCGATAATTTATTATCATGCAAATTCATTTTCAGTTAGCTGAAAACTCCATACTTTATGATGATGATTTTGCAAAAGTAAAATTTCATATTCTTGCATTTGTCAAAACCTAGCAAGGTTGTTTGTCCTATGGGGGTTGAAGTTTGCTTCAATATCTTGCAAACATTTATTTTAGATCAGTCTGAAATTTCAGGTTTATATGCATGAGCTTAGCATGTTGCTCACTTCCTCACACTAGTTGCTAACAGTGGGCTTTGTTCTCACTTAGTTTCATTTCTTGCAAGTATTTTCTTATAAAATCTGAAATTTCTTGGCTTACATGATATCAAATCTAGTATGGTTGCTTTGCTTTTGTCACCAAGCATTCTTATGGTGCATTTATTTAATTTATCAAGCAAATAAGGAAAGAAATGTAAAATTAGTAAGGTTGTGACCTTTCATGAGGGTTATCTTACTTTGTTATCATAAAAGTGGCCATCTTATTTAGGTAAGATTTTAGATTTTTTGGACTTATTAAACTTAGTGTGATTGTTTAGCTTATGTGGCTTAAACTCCATGTAATTATCATGTTAAAGGAAGAGGATGAGGGTAGGGTTGATTTGCTTTGCTAGCATTGTGCTTGTTTTCCTCTCTTTCGTGATCACTAAGCTAAAAGCCTTTGAAGTACACTCTGAAATGTATCTTTGTGCAAGTTTAAAAGCTTTCATTTTTATTGTTTAGCTTCATTAAGGTTGTATCTTGCCCAGTGCTTGTTCATATTATATTCACGAGCAATTTCCAAGTCTTTATCTCGCATTAAAATAATATATTAGCGAAATATGAAATATATGCATATCTCTTGACCTTTAATTGCTATGTTATTTATGAGCTTTGAGAAAGGTACCTCTTCCTTTACATTCAGAGTGAGAAGAATGGAATGGTGCTCACATGTGATTAAAAGTTTATGTTACAGTTTGCTATTTGAATATTCTAAATGCAAAATTCAGGTGAAATAGTGATGAAAATCATGTTATAGTAGGGGGCTTTTAGCTGTATTTTAATTTTATGCACATATGATTTTAAATTTATTAAATTGCTTCATGTTCTAAGTACCCGTTCACATTGTTCTAACGTGGCAGGAAAATTTGCTATGGATAAGTACCGTTCACATTGTTCCAATGCGGTGGGGAAATTTGTGATATAAGTATCTATTCACATTGTTCTAATGTGGCAGGGAAATATATTTTGTGATAAGTACCTGTTCAAATTATTCCAATGTGACGGAAAACCTATTTTGCGATAAGTTCCTATTCACATTGTTCTAATGTGGCAGGAAAATATATTTTGTGATAAGTACCCATTCACATTGTTCCAATGCGGTGGGGAAACTTGTGTTATAAGTACCTGTTTACATTTGTTCCAATGTGGTAGGGAAACTTGTTCTATGATAAGTACCCGTTCAAATTATTCTAATGCAATGGGAAAACTTGTACTATAAGTACCTATTCACATTATTCCAATTTGACATGGAAACCTGTTCTGTGATAAGTACCCGTTCACATTATTCTGATGCGGCAGGAAAATTTGTGCTATAAGTACTTGCTCATGTTATTCCAATGTGGCAAGAAAATCTACCTTGTGATATAAGTACTTGTTCACGTTATTCCAACGTTACAAGGAAATACTTTACTATGCTGTGTTAACCAATGCACATCTTTCTTGACATGGTAGAAAAATAATATTTCAGCCATGGTGTCTTATGACACTTACCATGCATGCCTTTCTTGGCACGGTGGGAAGGCCTAGTCTCTAGAAGCCAGCCCCCTAAGCAAGGATGACCCTGGGAGGCTGCCAAAATTTCTAGTAAACTAAACCTATAAGGTTTAGCATTTTAGATAAACTTTTGAACCTTATGTATTACAAGATAAATATGAATTAAGATTCAAATCATGAAATAAACACTTAGAATCATAAAGTGTAAGACATCAAATGAATTAAAGAAAGAGACTTAAAAGAATTTGATGACTTGCTCACTAATAAGCATATGATTTGATAGCTTAATAGCAAGCAAGGATGAACTTTCAAGCATCACTTGAAATACAAATAGGGTTTTATTAATTGAATCAAAATAGCTTAAGAGAGGCTTAAACTAAGCTTGAATCCCCTTAAGTTTGCTAATAAATGCAAACAAAACTTTTCAATACATACGTTCAATTCAATTGTATTATATCATGTATTGAAAATGTGAAAAGAATTGAGTTCAAATTAGTTCTCTTCTTGGGAGGAGAATTGAACATAATTTGAGTTGTAACAAAAAGACTTGCAAAGAATAGCTCTCTTATGAGTATAAGTAAAGTTTGATAAATTCATCAATGAATATGAATGAGATGCCCTTCATTAAACATTGATGTAAAAATGAATATTTTGATCTGGGGTTTATTTAAACATTCAAATGAATGAGATTGTGCATATGCTTATCATCAATCTTACATTTAAGCTTAATATTTTATGATTTATACAAGTATTCAAAAGGAATTAAATTCAAGCATGGATCATGAACCATTTTTACATATGAGTTTATAGTTTTGGATTTCATGCCAAATATTTAATAGAATGATCAATTGAAATATTCAAATGGTTATTGCATTCCATTCAATTTGAATGTCTTTAATAAGCAAGTTAAATGAATCTTAGGCTTATTTCATAGAACGATGTTTTGCAAGAATCTCATGTTTTTTCATAGAGCAATGTTTTGATTAATTGCTTGATTCATGCAAACTTTTGAAAGAGCCTATATCATTAAGAACATACTCTCACTTGATTCATGCAAGTATGTGAAAGAGTAAACATACATATCTAATAGAATAGATCTATACTCGACTCATGATAAATAGTTGAAAGAGTCAACTTGTCTTATAGAACATACCTCTACTTGATCTATTATAAAAATTTGGAAGGGTCAAATTCATATTTGAAAGAACATATCTACATTTGATTTATAGTTTTAGATATCAAAATCTATGCTTGTAATTTGACACATATGTCATGTCAAACATAACTACTTCAACTTAGACATCTAAATGTCTATACAACATTTTAAAAGAATAGATACTTGCATGTATGTTGAGGTATTCATTAGATCAAGCATCTAAAGGATATGCAAGTCATGTGCAAAATGAAAGAACATAGATATCTACACTCTAGTTTGGTCTTAGGGCTGGGTTTGAGTTAACAAAACTTAAAAATCTAATGATGTTATCATAATAATTTCAATTTAATAAAATCTGAGAAGCTAATTCTATCATATAATTAGAAGAGATCGATTAATCGACATAGCTTCTTAAGTTCAAGCTCTCAAAAGGAAAAGTCTCAAACCTGATCCTCTATGCTCAAGCTAGAGTTGACAAGGTTTGGAGAATTATAATTCTTGAAGTAATGAATTTAGCCTTGATCCTTTGCAAGGAAGCAGACAGAGTTGACAAGGTCTACTGCATTTAAAAGATTATCATTATTATGGGTTAAATAATCAATGATCACATATTTAAATCTAAATCAATTATAAAATGATCAAAATTCAAATAATAATAATAATAAAATATAAATTAAATGAAATTAATTATTTAAATTTAAACTTAAAATCATTCACCCCTCCGTAACTGTTTGTCTGAGGTGATAAATTTAAAAGACTTTTGCTCACAAAGATCCAATGTCAAATCAAATACATAACTATTTTCATACTCAAATAATTTTAAGCTCATAAGGACGTGGCTTGTGTCCTCCGTTCACATGGTTTTTCCATAAAATGGCACCACATAAATGACAGTTATGACCAGAGCCCTCTGACCGGGTGGCTTGCCATGATATGGCACAACTAAATTATGATCAGGGCCACAACCAGTATGTTCTCCAATGGCTTTGCTCTTTGAGCTGTGACTTATAGAATGTGTTTGATTATGCAAAAGCTCTTTGTTAGCTAAGGTTGACTTATATTTGTCCCCTTAGACAAACTCCACCCCAAGTCTACAAGGACACCTTGGACGACGTAACTCATGTGTTGCTGATAAGGATATTTCGGTTAGGTTGGGTCGACTACCTCCTCTGACTAAGTAGACTAGGGATCACGATAACCCGTGATGATGGAACCATGGGATCTAGATCGGGCGCATCATTGTTCCCCCTAACAAAAAGTTTTAAATTAAAATGATAAATTTCATAATTTTTAAACTCCACTCACTGCTATTAAATACTCATTATTTAATGATTCATCGACTAGCCTTAATCGAAAGTACCCTCTCAGTATTGAGATGGGTAATTAACTATAGGGGCTTGTGCCTGTAGGAAACTTGGAACCAGATCTAAAATCCTCGTAAAATGAGGATGAAATCTCTAGGTAGTGTCTTATATACTATTCATCTACCTTCTGAAATTTTCATCGACACTTAAAACACTCTTTTCATCAAAGAGGTCGTTGGTGAATTTTTGGATACCACAATGAGTAGTAGGTGGTCAATGTTGATTGAAGTCCACCCTCCACCAGGGAAGCTTGGGAGGTGATTCATTTTTGCTCGACTACCTCCAAGGATGGTGTGTGCCAAGTTAATTACACTTTTCTTGAGTGTGGAGCAAATGGGAGGCTCCCTTATTTTAGCTTGAAGAAATCTGAGAATGGGGAAATGAAGAATGGGCTTGGGAGCTTGGGGAAGGTCTCTGGTGGCTCGTCTTGGGTAGCTAAGGCTCTAGGAATGCAAGGAAATTGGGGTGAAGGGGGAGGGGTATACCCTCCTTTCCTTGGATTAGATGGCTTGAGATTATTTGGCATCTTCTTAATCATTTGGCCACCTTGGAGGGTTATGGAAGTCCTTTAGTGGATGAGGTGGCTTGATCTGGTTGGGTGAGGGTGTGGAGGTGGTAGCCAAGGAAGACAGTGGAGTTCCTTGGAGGTTTCAAATGCTCTAATGGCGAAGGGGAGGGATTTCACTTCCCCATGGGTCATGGCCAACCCAACCACCCAAGGATTAGGTAGGGCAGTAGGTTGGGCAGTGTCCTAGAAGCCTAGGTGGACCAATGGGAGGGTGCTAAGTGTTCAAGGAATGGATATGACCACTTATTTAGGTGATTTTCCTTATGTGATATCCCTAGCCCAAGGGTAGGATGGTCATTTGGCATTCAATTTGATTTGGGCAGATTTAAAATGAGTCAAAAGTGGGTTAGGCCAAATTTCTTGTTATTTGGAGTTCATTTTGTTAGGTTTGGCTCAAATTGACCCATTTGGGTCAAATTGGGTCAAAATGAGTTAGGTTGACCAATTGGTCAAATTGGGTCAAACTAAGGGTTGGGTCAAGTTCATATGATCATTTGGGATATATTGATGTCATTTGTTTGGTTTAATTTGATTTAGATTTTATTTTGGTTCATTTAAGTTCATTTGGGTCAAATGGGTCCAGTTGACCAATTTGACCCAATTGACCAAATTTACTTGGGTCATGGCTTGGCTTGGGTATGGTTGTTTATTTTGAATATTTTGTTAGATTTAGTTAAGTTCAATTTGGATTTGATTGGGTTTTAAGTTGGTTTGACCTTTTAGGTCAAGTTGGGTTCAATGGGTCATTTGGGTCTAGTGGGTCAATTAGGCTCAAGTCATAGTTTTGGAATAAACTTTAGTCATTGGTTTCAATCAATTTGATTTAGATTTTGATTTGACCCATTTTGGCTATTTAGGTCAATTTGGGTCAACTTGGGTCAATAGGGCTAATTGGGTTAGGTTTGGCTCAATTGAAGGTCAAGACATTTTCAAGTGTTGATTTGGTATGAATCATAATAGATTTGGCTTATAATTTGGCTAATTTAGGTTCATATGAGTTAAAGGGTTGACTTGGTCAAAGGCTAGTTGACTTGGTTTGACAATTTATTAATCAACCTAGGATGATCAACAATCATGTCACGTTCACTTTGATTTGGATTGTATTGGATTTTGGTTCATGTAGGTCAAATTGGTCACTTTGGGTCAAGTGAACCAATTGGGTTTAATTGGCTTGATTTTGGATTGGGTTTGATTTAGTTGAGTTTATATATGGATTTGAGATTGATATATAAATCCAATTGTAATTAGTTTGAGTTCAAATGAGTTTTGGTTCATTTAAAAATTTTAAGTCAAATGGGCTAAGTTGGGTTTGATTTGGCTTGATGA
This sequence comes from Cymbidium sinense, assembly GCA_021442155.1. Taxonomy (NCBI): domain Eukaryota; kingdom Viridiplantae; phylum Streptophyta; class Magnoliopsida; order Asparagales; family Orchidaceae; genus Cymbidium; species Cymbidium sinense. The sequence goes on from CM038221.1 coordinate 159,749,643, forward strand.
TTGTAGATTTCATTTATATTTGTGATGGTGATTGATGGTGTAATTGATTCATGAGATAATAAATTGATTTTGGGTTGAATTTGAATGGAGTTTGGCTAAGTCCATGGAGTTGGCTTAAAGAGTTTAGATTAGGATTTTGATTTAGTTTGATGATTTAAATGTCTATTTCATTTATATTGGTGAAGATAATTGAAGATATGATTAATTTGTGAGAAAATTAATTGAATTGGAAGTGATTTGGGTTAAGGTTTGGCTAAGCTCATGAAGGTTGACTCGTATGGCTTAGGAGGGGTTTTAATTTAATTTGATTTTGTTTGATTTAATTTTGATCATTTAAAATAAATTTAATTTATCTTAAGGAAGATGATTGAAAGCATATATGATTTATGAGAAAAATCAATTGATTTTGGATTGATTTTAATGGGATTTTGGCTAAGTCCATTGAATTGATTCAATGGACTTAGGAAGGATTTTGTGTTTGCTTTCAAATTTCTGGCAAGTTTGGTTTGGAATTGAATTTTATTGTAAATTTGATAGAGTGATTGAAGGGTTGAATTGATATTTGAGGAAATCAATTGAGTTTTGATTAATTTGAATTTGGCTAAGGCTATAGGATAAAATTGTAAGGCTTAGGTTGATTTGATTTAATTTGGTTTAGAATTGATTATAGATTTCAATCATTTGATTTGGAATTTGAATATGAATTTAGATTTGGTATTGAATGTTTGAATTGAATTTGAGGTTTGGTTTTGAGTGGGTGAACATGGATTTAGGCTATAGGATCGATGGATTGTCCTTATCCATTAGGCACATCCTAATCCTATGATTAACCCTTCTAAGTCTCTAGGTTTAGGTTGAGTGTTCACCTAAGTGCTAGAAGTGTCTTATGACTAAAAAAGTCTTAGTGTCTAGAAGGCTCCTATGTCTAAGATGAGGAGGTTTAGAACTCACTCCAAAAGTGAGGTAAACAAAAGGACCCCCAATAGGCATGGTGTAACTGACATGACACATCGCACATATTGGCGTTGACCGAGATGATCAACAATGTCCAAGAGATTGCAAGTGCTAATGAAAATGATCTAGCCTAAACTTGAAAAGGTTGATAGGATCACGATCTTAGTGTAGTGCAACTCAACTTATGTCAAGGGCATAAGAGAGCCAGAAGGAGGAATTTACGGGGGATTGAGTACATGAACCTTCCACTAGGGAAGCATGTTTAAGCTATCCACTGGGGATAGGAATTGAGTTTGATTTTTGAATATGATTTATGGGAAGAAGATCTGCTAGAGATAAGAATCTCTAATCCATCGGGGATCAAGATCAAATTAATTTTGATTTGTTTTGTCTTAGTGTGGTGGAATATCTGCTAGGGATATGGGCACGAATACCTTAAGGATTGGGTATGTGAACCTTCCACTAGGGAAGCAGGTTCAAGCTATCCAGAGGGGATAAGAATTTGATTTCAAATATGATTTGTTTAGGGATGTATCTGCTAGGATAAAAGTTTGGTTAGATTTCTTTATTTTGTTTGATTAAACTCTACTAGAGAGGATGGTTTAATTTATTATGGCTCCACTAGGGAGGATGGTTTTGAATTTAGGGCATATCCGTTGGGGATATAAGCCTGGTTGAATTTGTTAGATTTTGATTTTGATTTAGGCTCCATTAGGGAGACTAATTTGATTTGTGCCTCACTGGGGAGAAGTTTTGTTTGTCCAATATGTTTAATTTGACTCTATTGGGGAGGTTGGTTTTGAATTTCGCTTGTTATGAACACTATCGGTGTACGATGGACCACACTAAGAAGGAGCCACAGAGGCCTTGGCCTATCATAGATTTACAAGTCCAAAGGGGTAGTCCACTCACCATAGGGTAGGGCTATTTGACCTAAGGGTTGCCTTTCGGTGTGCAATGATTGTGCTAGGAAGAAAGTGTAGCAAACTTACATCTTACAAAATAGAGAATAGCCACTAGGGTGGTCCGTTGGATGTGTAACAAATCAAACCCGACCTAAGGTCACTATTGAGAGAGTGCCATTGGGGATCTTACCTCAACTCAAGAGGAGTCAAAATTAATTTTATTTTAATTTGATTTGATTTAATTTGATTTTAATTTGATTTGATTTGATTTAATTTGGTGTGCTATGTTGTGGACCCTGTTGGGCGATGGACCCATTGAGAAGGGACTATGTCGACCTTGATCTATCTTATATTTACAAGTCCAAAGGGATAGTCTACCAGTCACACGGTAGGACCATCCGACTTAAGGGATGCCTTTTGGTGTACCATGGCTGTGCTAGAAAGAATGTGTAGTAGACTTACATCTTCCAAAGTGGGGAACAACCACTGGGGTGACCTATTGATGGCGCAACAAATCAAACCCGACCTAAGGTGACTACTAAGTGAATGCCACTAGGGACTTATGTCGCTTCAGAGTAGTTAGGATGAATTTCATTTTAGTTTGATGGACCCCATGTGTGTAGTGGATCACACTAAGAAGGGGATATGTCGGCCTAAGCTTATCTCAAATTTATTATTCCAAAGGGGTAGTCTACCGGCCACAAGGTAGGACTATCCTAAGGGGTGCCTTTCGTTATGCAATGGCTATGCTAGGGAGATAGCATAGCAAATTTACATCTTCTAAAGTAGGGAAAAGCCACTAGGGTGATCAATTGGTGTACAATAGACCGAACTTGACCTAGGGCTGCCCGTCGGTGTGCAGCAGTCATGCTAGAAAGAATGCATAGCAGACTTACATCTTCATAAGTAGGGACGATCACCGAGGTGACCTATTGGTGGCACAACACATCAAACTTGACCTAAGGGCGACTACTAAGGGAGTGCTGCTGGGAACTTATCTCAACTCAAGAGTAGTTAGACGACTCTTATAGGGAGTTTTGCTGACACTGCCCTAAAGATAGAATGTTTGCCTAGGAAAGGTGCCACTGGGTGGGTTCTCCTAATCCATAAGTGAATATATATATATATATATATATATATATATATATATATATATATATATATATATATATATATATATATATATATGTTATCATGTTAGATTTACTAGACCAAGAAAGAATCTGCACATCTATGAAATATAATTTCCAACCATAGGGGTGGTTACTAGGAAAGGGGGATTGCCCAATCTAGGAGTAACCCGAGTAGTGTCTAGATGGGGTCATAAAGGATGCGATCCAAGTAGAGTGCCCACAAGGGAGGTTCCACTAAGGGTGTTATCCTAGACCCTGTAAATAAGAAAGCTTGTAGGTGTACGATGGCCAACTTAGGGAGAAAGCGTAGCAGACTTGCATCTACCATGAGCGGTGTATCCACCGAGTGGGTCGCTGTCAGCATAGTAAACACCAACCAACCTAAGATTCCCATTGCTGTGTAATGATTGGTCTAGGAAGAAGGCATGTAGTCTTATTTCTCTTTAAAGCAGAACTGATCACCAGAATATCCGTAGTCAACTCGTTAGGTGCTATTCGACCTAGGGCTGCCCACCAGTATGCAACTGCTATGCTAGAAAGAAAATATAGTAGACTTATATCTCCCAAAGTGAGGAATAATTACTGGGGTGACCCATTTTTGGCACAATAGATTGACTCGACCTAAGGGAAACTACTAAGTTGGGAGCAACAAAGAAGAACTAGACCCAAACTTGAAGTAGTTAGGAGGAAAGGAGACACTGGGGGACTTACCCTAATCCTCAAGTATACTCGACAGAATCAATTCATGATGGCTAGTTTAAATGAAGTCATCATGATGGTAGCTTACTGACCATGTAGTAAGGCCTACCATGCTAACAAGGCACTCTTCGGTGTGCAATGGTCAAGTAAGAAAGGAAAGCATAGAAGACTTACATCCTCCAAAGCAAGAATACCATTGGGTGGCACACTAGCAGGGTAGCACGTCAGCCCAACCTAGAGCAGCTACTGAGTGAGTGCCACTGGAGATGTTATCCCAACTCAAAGTAGCCCGAGATAAAAGACGTGTATTTATTAATGTGTTTGTGTGATATTTGTGTTTTTATTATATTGAAGGGAATATGATACCGCTTGGGTTCTCTTACACATATCCTAAACACGTTGTGGAAGATTCACAAATAAAGAATGCTTATTTTAAAACATGATTTTAAGGATAATATTTCTTTAAATAAAGCCCGTTGATTGAAAGCATCGGCCCTCTCCTTTATGGTTGATATGATCCTCCTTGGTAGGCCTTCTCTATGGAAAAAATGCCTTCCCAAGTGGGTTCAAACTTGCCTCTCATCTTGTGACGGGCAACAATCGATCTCCTTAGAACTAAAACAAGCTCTCCAACTTGAAAAGCTCCAGAACAGACCAATTTTTTGTGAGCTTGAATCATTTTGACTTTGTATAACTCAAGGTTTTGGCATGCCCATAGGCGCGTCTCCTCCAAACCTTTGAGCTCTTCTAATCACAACTTGGCATTCTACTCCGTAGATATCTTGCAACTCATGGCTATCCTTAGTGATGGGAGTTGGACTTCTAAAGGTAGAATAGGTTCAGACCCATACACTAAGGTGAAAGGAGTAGATTGAGTTGGAGTTCTGTATGTGGTGTGGTAAGCTCACAAGGCTTCAACTAACTGCTCATACCACTACCATTTATTGTCATCGAGTGTTTGCTTTAGTATTTGGATGAGAGTTTTGTTGAAGGCTTATTCCAAGCCATTTGCTTTTGGGTAGTAGATGGTAGAATATCTCCAATCTATGTTGTGTCTTCGGGTAAAGCTCTTGATCTTGGTGCTCTTGAATGCAGTACTATTATTGAATATAAATCATTGAGGCACCCCAAACCTATATACTATATGGGTCCTGAAAAACTGTAGTACATGCTAAGCTATGACCTCTCTAAGTGGAATCGCCTCTACCCACTTGGAAAAGTAGTCGGTAGCAGCTAGGATGAACCGATGACCCTTGAAAAAATAAGGTCAATCAAACCCACTATGTCAGTACCCCAACACTCGAATGGCCATGAGGCCAATGTTGGATGTAGAATGTTGGGTGGTTGGTGTAGGACCACACAGTATACCTGACACTGGTGGCATCACCTAGCTACATCCATGCAATCTACAATCATCGATGACCAGTAATATCATAGTCATTTGATCTTAGATTTCATCTTTAGATCGAATTAGTGTGCTTCACATAATCCTAAGTGTCCCTCGATCATGATCTTATGAGCTTTGTGTTTGTCCAAATGGTGTAACCACATATGATCAAAGGACCACTGGTACAAGGTGTCATCCATGAGAGCATAGAAAAGTGCTCTTTGATACACTCGATGTGCTAGTGACTTCTCTTATGGTAATTTACCTCTGCTTAGGTAATCCATGAATGGTTACCTCGAATTTGACTCATCATCCCTTTTGGCAATGATAATCTCCCCTTCAAGAGAGTATCTCTCTATGAGTTCAGTATCAATAAGGGATAAGACTTGTCTATTTAGACCCTTATTGATATGGACTCATTTTCCGGACATGCCAACTGCTTGGTAAGTTTGGCTAAAGCTTATGCTATGATATTTTCTCCTCGAGAAATCTTATAAATGGTAACCTCTAGCATTTGGGCCAACAACTCCATAGTGTACTTGTCGTAGTGATGGAGCTTAGGCTTCAGAATCTTGTAAGGCCCAATGATTTTATTGATGACTAACCGAGAATCCCCATAGATGTTGATGTTCTGGATGCTTAGAGTAACGACTAACTCCATACTATCAATTAAAGCCTCATATTTAGCTTCGTTGTTGGTGCAAGGATTAGATAAGTGGTTTGAGAATCTCATCACATCGCAGTCTAGGTTTAGGAGAATTACTCCTACTCCTGCCTTCCATGAAATAGTAGATTATGATTCTTCTTCTCTTTAAGAAGAAACCACACCATCAAAGTACATCTCTTAGTGGTGAATGCTAGTGTCTCCTAAGTTCATGATTTGTTCATTGGGGAGGTCATCACTAAGTGGAGAGTCAACGGGAAGTGGGTGTGTTGCTAAGAAATCCACTATTGTTTGTCCTTTCTCACACGGAGGGGTACAAAAGTGACATCAAACTGTGACAAAATTATGGACCAACATGCCAATCATCCGGATAGCATCGGCCGTGTCATGAGATATTGCAGTGGATTGATCATAGAGATTAAGTTCACCTTATGAAAAAACATGTAGTGTCATAGCTTTTAGGATGCAAAGATTAAAGCTAGGCAATGCTTCTCAATGGGTGGATAGTTTGCTTCAGCAGGGATTAGATGACAGTTGAGATAGTAGAGAGCATTCTCTTTCCCTTTATTGTTGGCTTGGGCCAACAAAGTGCCAAGGGAGTCATCTAATGCATGAATGTATGGAATCAATGTTTTTCCCAAGATAAGGGTTGCTTGGCGGTGTTATCAGGTAATGCTTGATATCTTCAAAGGCATGCTGACACTTATCATCCCACTTGAACTTGGTGTCCTTTTTGACAAGTGCTGAGAATGGCTGACATCTTTTGATAGATTGGATATAAAGCATCTTAGATATGCCAATCATCATTGAAATGATTTGAGTTGAGTTAAACCTTTTGGGGGTAGTATTTCTAATACCACCTTGATCTTCTCTGAATTAATCTCGATTCCATGGTGTTGGACAACAAACCCAAGGAATTTTCCTGAAGCTACTCGAATGCACACTTCAGGGGATTCATTTTGAGGTTAAATTATCTTAATCATTCAAAAACCACTCTCAAGTCATAGAGATGATCTTCCTTATCTTTACTTTTGACTACGAGATCATCGATAAAGCACTTGACTTGATGATGAATGAGTTCGTCAAAGATTCGAGTCATGGCCCTCTGGTATGTAGCACCGGTATTTTAAGGCTGAAAGACATGAACTTATAGCAATAAATTTGATTGGGGTTCAAAAAGTAGTGTTCTTCTCATCTTTAGGGGCCATCTTTATTTGGTTATATCCAAATGAGCCATCCATGAAAGAGAAGACTACATGAGATGAGGCAATTTTTACCATCAGTTCTGGTATTGATAGTGGAAATTCATCTTTTAGAAATGCCTTATTTACATCCTTAAAATTGCATATGCAAATTTAGCCATTCTTCTTCTTAACTAGGATGACACTGGCCAAATAGGTAGGGTATTTTTCTTCCCGATGAAACCAACATCGATTAATTTCTTGATTTGAATGTGGATTATCTTTAATTCCTAAGTTGATCTCCTTGAGCTCATCAATGGTTGACCTAATCTCCTCTCCAAACTCTGGTGGTGCATCTTTGACTTCAAAATCATTTGGATTATCTGAAGTTTCTAAGCACACCTCCTCATATGAGTTAGTGTGATTTGAAAAGAACCTATCAGATTCCAAATGATTGGTGATGACTAAGTAGTAATCATCATCATCGACTGGACCACTATACCGAATCCCAGTTTTGGTCTTGATTGAGAATGTTTGCATTTATTCTTTCATATTCTTTCAACATAGTCTGACCTGTGCTTTTACCAAGTATATGGAATTAACCCTTTCTTTGCTAAATTATGAACACAAGGCAAGTACCATTCAAAAGGTAATTCTATTAAATTTTTATATGAATCATCCTCAAGTTTTACATCAACTTCTTGACTTGAGGATGATGCTCCCAGAAAGAACCTCTGAGTCTTCACATCTATGGATGACTTAGGGCTTCCTTAACTACCAAACCCTCAACTTTTTGTGAGAAAAGTGGGGTTAGAGCTAAGGTTCCCAACCGATGCCTAATTATTTCACATATAGACTTGGATACACTTATGCTTTACTTTAGAGCCCAATCTTCATTCTATCTGGCTCAAATGTCACTTCTAAAGGAATATACTACTGAGAAGTATTGACTGGCATGCTAACCATATAAGACTCATCCTCTGAACTAGATTCTAAGTCTATATGGAAAGCAGGTGTACTCCTGATAGCTAGGACATATCTTCTATTGGGTGGCCAATAAGGAGGTCTTCCACCCTTGGGACTATCTCTAAACTGGCCTCTTTCTCTACCTGGTGGAGGTCGGGTCATCCTACCTATATATTCAAATGGAGTAATGAACTGTGGGTGGAATCAAATGTTAGGCTCTACTTCGACTTCCAAGTCTATTTCTCGCTCCCTTTTATTTCTTTTTCATTATCTTCTTTCTTTTCTTTTTTTCCTTTTCTCTTTCATTTTCTTTTTTCTTTTTCTTTTTCTTTTATTTTTAAAATTTGGCCAAGTTTGTGAGAATAGACTTTCTAATTTTGAGGGAGGTAGTAGGTCACATCCTCATATATGCCGACCTCATGAACTGAAAATGGCTTGAGATCTCCTTTGACATAGTAGGCGATCCCACCACTAATAAACTTCATGTAGAGAGGATGGGACCGTGTTATTTTCATGTATCCATGGCCTCCCAAGTAAAGCTTTGAAATATGTATCCGAGTCTATAATATGAAACTTAGCTTCGGTCTTCCAATCATCTATCTCCAAGGGCAACACTATGGAGCCTAAGGCCCTCTCTTCTTGTTCATTAAACATCACAACATCATCCTTTCTTTTTTAAAGTTTAGAGATGTCGATCCTCAAGTAAGCAAGGGTTATTAGACTAATATTATCGACTGATGCAACTGGGTCAACCAACACTCTGGATAGCCTGTATCTGCCAACATCCACTATAATGTAAAGAGGGCGATTATGCTCAGTCATCCCTAGAAGTAAGTCTTCATCATTGAATATAACTCCTAAGATGTCCTTCGAGTGGCATGCCTCCTCTTCAGTATCGGTCAGCTGAGCTGAGCATATCTCTAGATCAATTAAGGCCTTAATTAGAGATTTGCTCATTTCTTTGGATAAGACAAGGGTATCATATATGCTTAACTTAGTTGTTAACTTTGTGAGGTGAGCTAGGATGTTATAATCAACTTTGGATTAATCTTCACAAGCATATCCATAGGTGGGGCATTCTATAGGGGGGAGCTATTTGTTCACTTGAACCAATGACTTGCTTACCCTTATCTTGAGGTGCTACCCTAGGAGGTAGAACTTTGCCACTGTGTAGGTTTACTTTAGTGAATTTATTTGGCGGGTTGTTGGAAAGTTCTACCTACTCATCAGTTATACCTTCAGCTTCTCCTATAGGACCCTCAGAGTTAGTTGATTCCAAGTCAATCTCAATGGGTGAACTCGATTGACTCAGAAAAGAAAAGTTTGATTCCGAATTATAAAGGAAAGGATCATGAAATTATTATTATTTAAATTTGGAGAGCTTTCAATTGGAATGAGTTCATCAAGACCATCAAAAGTAGAAAAGATATAAGTGGAATCAACTTTCTTCATTAATTTTTTTTAGGCGGAGGTACATGATAGAAATCAAGCAAAGTAAGCGGAGCGTGAGGTTTAGTACTCTCATCTGCAGATACAATGTTTCTGCTAATAGAAGAAGAGCCAGATGAAGTGGTAGAAAGCTATAATGGTGGAAGGTGTGCTGGACTCGGACGATGGATGCACTACTGGGCTATCCCGGGCAAGTGTGGATTGCTGCTGTTGCTACCGAGCTCCCACCCTCCTCGAGTTGTCTTTGATAACTTGCAAACCTTCCTTGATGTTGGAGGTTTGAGCTACCTCAGGCATCTGCAAGGAAAGTTTCTTTATCTTAGAAATAATCTTTTTAGAGGTTTGGGATATGAAAATATCCCAACTTCTTTTATCTTGAGAGGATCACATATCAGGATTACTCTCATAAGACTAGATGGTTATTCCAACAAGTAATCCTTAGGGATGATTATGGCACTCAACTTGTAGCCATGCTCAAGCTAGTCCTTGAAAGTGATGCAATCTTCTAAGATATGGCCTAACATGCGATGGTAGGGACAAAAGTTAGGATCATCACTCTTGCCCACTTCCCCTGGCCTCTTAGGCTCTGGTAACTAGAAAATTTTCATTATGAGATTTTTTAAAGATTTTTCTAACTATCTACCTCTTAAATGAATAGGATTTATTTAATTTTTCCAGAAGAGTAGGTGGATAGTAGCTATCTTACGGTGGGTATGAGTACCACTGCTGTGCAAATTATGGAGGTGGTGGAGGCGGCCACTATGGTAGCTGTGGTGGTCGATATGATAGCCGAGGTGGTGGAAGAGGAGGTGGCAAACGAGGCTATTGAGCTCATGGTCTCTCAAACTGAACTTCGGTACTTTCCTTTGTCTACTAATACCATTATCCCTGGCCTCTTCTCAAACATTTTTTGCAGCTTTGGCTTGGACGATTGGTCTTAGAAAAGCAACTGTTTGGCAGCCTCTTGTAGACTGGCCACTTTGTTGATTAATTTCTCAATGGATTTGATTATGAAGCCCTTGAGCATGATGGTGACTGGGCCATAGATATTCTTGAGAAGAATTTTAATGGCATACTGTTCGGACAGCTGTGGTTCACATTTCATGCTCAGGTTACACCACCTAAGAATGTAATCAATAAGAGACTCATCGAGATTTTATCTTGCTATAATGAGGTCACCATAATTACCCTTTGTTGGGCTCCAACAAATCTCTTACAAAGAGTTGCTCTAACTTCACCAAACCATTGGGCAGTTTGGCATACCAAATTGAATGCAACCCCTAATAGACAACTAACAAACAAGTGGAAGAGCAGTGTGTCACTGCCATCGGTGTTGTAACAGTTAGCTCTGAAGTGTTCCATGTGCTGTTATGGGTTCCACTACCATCAAAAATTTTGAAGGAAGGTGTCATAAACTCCTTAGGGTATTGGACTACATCAAATTCTTTTGGGTAAGGTCTACCCTTTGGAATAGATGAGCTACCCTAGGATTACGCTAATTCTTCCTCACTTGTTGCTCCATCATCTATTTGATGTCTTTTTCATGCATGGAGGCACTATCTATGACATTCCTATACAAACTATAATTGTCTTGATCCATAAGAGAGGTACTCTTAAGAGGATAGAAGACATGTAAAAGCTTGGGTCGATCAGCCTCCAAGGGACTAGGCTGTGAAACTAGAGTTTAGTTTTGAAGTGCTAGAACTACTAACGATCCTCAACCCTCTTCTCCATCCTATTGATCTACTTGTCTTTATGCCTGAGCTACTGAAGGAGGTGCTGGGTCGAGTGAGAAGTGTCACCTTCCTCGATCACAACACCATCCTAACTTTGATGGTCTCTATGGAAGGATCATCAGGTATTGACCATGGACTCCTAATGAATCCTCTAATAAGTCATCCTCATCAAGGTCAAAGGCTACCCTAGCCTCTTCTTGATCCGAATGGTCACTCCCAAGAAGTTTCTTCTTCTCAGCAAAGTAGTTTTCTAGGATATCATCTAGTGAAAAATCTCTTACTCTACCTGGCTGAATGTAAACACCTGCTGATAGCTGATCGTAAGGCTGTGCTCATTTGAATCTATACATTGGATACTGCCTACTGATGGGATGCTCTCCCTGGGGGGATCAACTGCCATAAGGACTACATTAGTATTCTCCCCTTCATCTGCTACTGCTGATGGTTGCAGTGATGGCATGACCATGACACTTTTGGGTCACCACTCCTTCTTTACCATGACTAAAGTGGGAGGTCGAATGGGAGAGCTTGACCTCACCTCAGCTGGTAGAATAGATGGAGCGGGATCCTTAGGCCATAGCTGGATCACCAATGAGGATGTTCTCTCCCCATATGCAGTCTTCTAGACTTTGGTAGGGATTGTGGAAGGAGAGACTTGGATGGGTGATGGTGGAGAATGAAGTGGTGTGGCTATGGATACACTAATTTCCCTCCCGTCGGAGCTCTCCTCTTGTGGCTGGTGGTGCCTGTCAATACTATATTGTCGGTGTGATCAACACGGGCAGCCCATTAATTTGAAAAAACCATAAGAGCGGTGGCCACCGACTGTCTGATGTACCTCCTCCTCTCCTTCTTGCCTGCTTGGGCTGATACTCGAGCCTCAGTGACTCTCTCCCTATGATCTGATTACTGACACTCTTGGGGATCAAGGACCTCAAATCAAATAATGTGCTAGACTCTAAGCATCCATAGGATCTACCAACTTGGTGAAGAATTGTCCTAAGGCTAGCATAGGGCTTCCTCTTCTCCCTAGCTGGTTCCTTAAATTGAGGTAATGGAGGCGATGTAGTAACCCTCCTCTCCATCCAATCCAAGGTTGAGAAAGGGGGAGCATCAATCTTCCTATCTACTCACTCATGTTGTCACTTGACCTTCTTGTTCTTATTACAATGCTGAGTGCGGGTGAAGCGAGCTGGAACCTACCTCAATGGTAGGGGAAACTATCTTAAAAGCCAAGATAGCTTTCCCATTCAAAGTGGGAAATGGTGAGGAGGTGCTTGCACGCGCTGATAGGACAATAATATCGGCACAGGAACCACGACACGACAGCTAAAGTTGGCATAGAAGGAGGCTGATCATTGCGGGGACCTTGACATCCTTCCTCTTCAATGAGGGAAACTTTAAGTCAGACGGAGTGTCAAAATGATGGCTTAGCCCGCCACCTCCTCTTCTGAGGCCGTGAGGGCCCCTCAGTAGCTCAAACGTCACAATCCATGGCTGAAGTGAATGACGTGAGTGGTGGTCGTGGTGTGTATGGCCTGATCCAAGGCTAGATCCACACCCAACAGAAAAGAGAAGATGAACTTACCGAAAGACATGTTAACTATATTGACAGAAGGTGGGAAATGGCTAACTGTGTTGATATCTCTGTATTTGTTGAAAGTGGAATTGAATCATACCCTTGCTTTAAAAGTTGCCTTCAATAATTGATTCTTGATTTTGTAATTTGAACCCACACTTAACCAATTTAGGTATGCTAAGTGGGGTTCATTGGATTGGAGAGATTTTTATATTTGAGGAGAGACTTTGCCATATAATTTTGATTTGATTTGGAACCCATATCCAACAAATTTGGGCATGTTGGATGGGGTTCATTCATTTGGAGAGACTTTGGAGATGAATTTGTTTTGTTTTATCCTTTGTTTGAAAATTTAAATTTTGGATTCTTCACTTATCAAATTTGGCGTATGCTAAATCAGATTCAAATGTATGTTTGAAAATGATTTTTGAAAGCATTTTTGTTTGTGATGATGTTGTCATATGTTTGCTTTATTTTATTTGATTTGAAAATGGTATCCTTACTTAACAAATTTAGGTATGCTAAGTAAGGCCCAAATGTGTTGGATATTTTTATGATTTGATTTGAGAATGAGACCATTACTTAACAAATTTATGTATGTTAAGTAGGGCTCAAATGTATTTATATTTATTTTGAAAATGGGACTAATACTTAACAAATTTAGGTATGTTAAGTAGGATCCAAATGTGCTTCATATGTTTGTTTTATTTTGATTTAAAAAAAAGGGAACTCTTATTTGACAAATGTAGGTATGCTAAATAATGTTGAATTTGTTTTATGTGTTGTTGTTTGATAATGGTTTTGAAAAAGGAACTTTCATTTGACAAATTTGGGTATGTCAAATGGAGTCCAAGTGTGTTTTTATTTTCATGATAAAAGAAGGAAATATATTTAACAAATTTAGGTATGTTATATATAATTCAATTTGTTTTGATTTTTTTTTGAAAATAGAACTCTCATTTGACAAATTTGTGTAAGTCAAATGGAGGTCAAATATGTTTTGATTTTCATGATTAAAAAAAAGGGAAATCTATTTAACAAATTTAGGTATGCTAAATAGACTTCAAATTGTTTTGATTTTTTGAAAATGGAACTCTCATTTGACAAATTTGGGTATGTCAAATAGAGTTCAAATATATTTTATTTTTGTGTGTGATGCTGCTTTTGAAAAGAGGGAACTCTTACTTAACAAATCTGAGTATGTTAAGTGAGGTTCAATGATATATTGATTTTGACTTGTGTTTTGATTTGAAAATAAAACTCCATTTAACAAATTTGGGTATGTTAAATGGGTTCGATTGATTAATTCTATTTTGAAAAGTGTGCTTTCAAAAATTTAGTGAAAAGGGTTTTGATGATGTGAACTTGATTTTGAAAAAGGACCCTCATCTAATAAATTTTAGTATGTTAAATAGGTTTGGTTATTTTTATTATTTTGAAAAGAAATTTATGTCTTGCAAACTTTATGTTATGTGAAGTGGATTTCAAAATAATTTTGTCTAAGGGAAGTGCTTTTGGAAATTTTACAAAAGACTTTACTTATTTTAATTTGAATTTTATTGAAGTTTTCTTGAATATGGGATGAACTTTGCTTCACCAAGCTAGTGGTAAATAGGTTCTAAATTTATTCATCTCCTTTCACTACTTAATAATTTGTTTTTATCTATTGGGGGACCCAATAGGGGTTTTAAGTCCTACATGGAGTGAGGTCCTAAAACCTAAGGATGTTGGCTAGCTTTACTTAAGAATGAAATAAGCTGAGAGGAAATGAAAAGAAAGATAGTCTTGGGCTTATATAACATATAAGTCCACTATCGATGCTTAGAGATAATAATTATCTACTAAAGATGGAGAGAGGAACCCTCCCCAACGGAGTCGCTAGAAAAATCTATGGTGTTTATTTTTGGAATGTATGGGGGGACACCATATGGATCGTATGGGGTACTTATTGAAGTGATCTGGTATGACATTGAGGTATGATGTACTATCTCAAAAGGTAGAGGCATCACCCTACAATGGACCTAGTCACCTAATAAGGACTCCTAAGGCATGATGAGTCTTCGAATGTACTAGAGATTTTTCCCCTGCTTTACATGGATGAATAAAGCAGGGTGTATATTAATCTGAGTTCTAAAGTTCCCTATAGAGGTAAGCCTCCATAGTTAATTACATTCTAAGGAAGGTGAATTCCTTAGGAATACTCTCGATTAAAGTGGGCAATTAGGGTCTCCAAATATTTCAAGGCTACGCTATCAAAGGATTGGTTATGTTTGGAGAATCAATTAGGATAGATCAAGTGGAGAGATTTATTTTTGGAATCCAAAGGGAGAAAATAAGAAATGCTCATGATAATAGGAAGCCTAGTGAGCATTCCAATCTATATAATAATTGGGCTTTATATATTTTAAAAGTAAGAGACTTATGTGTTTTGAGTTGAAATTTATTAGATCACTAGGACTTATAATCCATCAACACAAGATTGTGAAAATGCCTAAGAGGTGAAGATTTATGCTTGTAGCTCAAAGAAAACATCAACCTCAGATCCTAAATCTAGGGAGCTTTAGTGAGAACTAAAGAATGATCTAAATCTAAGTGACAGGTGGAAATAAAGGTTCACTTCCACAAGAGAGGATGAACTTTTCAACTTCTGGACTTATAACCATCTGGAGTTGCCGCCAGCTGACTCCTCTTATAATTTTAAAATTATGTAGTCCGATCTTATGAATTGCAAGATAGTTGGGCTATTATTAATTTAGAAAGAGACTAAAGTCCTTAAACTCACTCCCTAAGAGACTAGAGCATGAGTGGTATGAAGAATTACTCAATCTAATGCAAAACCTTTTGAATTTTATTTAAATTTTGACACTTCATTTTGACAAAGGATTTAGGATTTTAATGCCTATGTGCATGATGAAATAAAGTTATTGGCTAAATTAGTGAGAAAGATGTGTTTTCCACCACAAGGAATGCCCTCGCAGGTCAAACATTCCCCTATCGTGCAAGGATGAAAACTCCCTATTTTCAACAATGAAATAATATGTCATGCATATTATGAAACATTCAACCATTCAGCTAAGGGGTTGCCAAATCTTTTAATTATCTTATTTAATGCTTGGTTTTATGGTGAGGTTATGAATTGTTTAAAATTTAGTTATGAGTTGTAGTTGGATAGAAGATTTATTTTTATCCTAAAAGCCTAATCATATCTAGGCCACACATTAAATCATCATTCATTGAAGAAATAATAAAGAATATGCCATCCTAATGCGCAATTTAAACATAACATCAAATATTTTATAATTGCCATAAAAGAATAAGAGGCCGGTGTGGTCGGGTACAGTCGTACAACCCAAAAAGAGAAGATGGGTAGCCGAGCTCTACCCTTATACAACCCAAAATTATAAAATAATAATTACAATTATAATGAATGAATGTTATGGGGGGTCTTCATTCTCCATTCTTCATGTCTTCATCTTCTTATATCCATTTGATTTGATTTACTCCACTTCAAAGGCATCACATGGCCTCCTAGAATAAAGCATTCTAACCAATGCTCATCCTTATCCCCATAACACTAATCTTAATTCCTAATGCAAAATTATATTGAAAATAGGAAAAGTAAATCTAACTACACCTACAAAATAAGTGTTAGCTAAACATACATACAACCCAAGCAATTATATTTATAATTTGGACTTAGCACCCTGCACATGGGTAACCGAGCCTACCTATCCTAACTTGGATTATGCTTAGGGGCTTAAACAACCTGTAATAAGAGCATCCCTTAAGCATAATCTTGCATAAAATATGATTAGGCTAATATCAGCCTAACATATAGTCTACGAAACATACACCATAACATGCAGTCTCAATTAATATATCATAAAATAAAATATACATTACATCATGCACCGTCCTAACATAAAACTAGAAGTTGTGACTTCATTCTAATGTGTGTGTTAAGGCTTGTGTGTTATGCCTTACTAAGCATTAAAGTTATAATTTTCTAAGTGTAGAAGAAATTAATTTAACATAAATGGTTGGTTTCACTTTAAGTTGTTTAATTGATTTGAGGATTTTAATTTATGTTTTCTTTTATTTCATATGATTTACACTTAGCATCTAAGTGTTATGAAGGGAAGAAAGAAGATTGCCCTCTTTCATCCTTACCTTAAGCCACTTTCTAAAGCATGTTAATTTGATTTAGTTCTCTTTAGAGAATGGCTTATTAAATGATTTGATTAATCCTAAGTTTAGGTTCACTCTAAATAATCGATCCAATATGAAAGGCTTCTTAAGATTAATCTAATTGAATTACTTTCACATGACACATATCAATCATTCATTTCCATCACATATACCATGCATATGATTCAATCCTAAGTATACCCATACATGCAACATATTTTTGGCACACTTACATGATGAATGTATACATATGTATATATTTAAAGTTTATATTTTTATTTGAATGAATTATTTAATCATACTAATTTAAAGTTCTATCAAAATTCTTATAAAAAAATTCATAGGGATGAAGTTAAATAGGTACGTGTCATTGTTAACCAGGGAGGTGAGGTAATCAAATGACCTCATTGGGGCTAGCTAAAGCCTCATGTTCCCAGGTGTCCAAACTATATACCCATTTGTATTCAAACATATGTAAGTTTGCATACATGAGCATAAGAAAGAAAGTTCTAAGCCACATGACTAATTAATTCAATCACTTAGTCAATTATGAATGCATGCATCCTTGATAAAAGAGAATGGGTTCTAATTCCATAAATAAGTACACATACACATGTATAAGAAGCATAAGCT
The DNA here is from genome assembly GCA_021442155.1 of Cymbidium sinense. Classification (NCBI taxonomy): domain Eukaryota; kingdom Viridiplantae; phylum Streptophyta; class Magnoliopsida; order Asparagales; family Orchidaceae; genus Cymbidium; species Cymbidium sinense. The sequence goes on from CM038221.1 coordinate 159,767,117, forward strand.
AGTACATACCATTGTTAACTAGAGGTGAGGTAATCAAATGACCTCCTTGGGGCTACTTAAAGCCTCGTATTCTTGGATGTCCAGACTAAACACTTATTTTTCTTGAATACTTATGGATGTATACAAAAATAAAAGAAGAAAAATCATGCAAAAATTATATTTTTATTTGATTGAAATATTTATACATGTGGGGTAAAGTTCTATCCAAATTCTAATGTAGGAACATATGTAAAAGAAATCAAATAAGTACGTGTCACTATTAACCAAGAAAGTGAGGTAATCAAGTGACCTCCTTGCGTCTAACTAAAGCCTTGTATTCTCCGGATGTCCATACTATATACTTATTAACATTCAAATACATGTGAAACTACATATGAGTTAGAGAAAAGAAATCTTTACTTCACATATCTAAGTCATAAGCTCATGCAAATCTATATGTATCCATAACTACTATCACTCTAATCAATGTAATTGATTTACATTTTGAAAAGTAATTTGAATTTATTAGTGATAATAGCCACACATATTGTAAATTAATCTAACACATGCAAGCTTGTATAAAGGAAAACCATTTGATTTTATTTGACTTTGAAAGGATGAATGCATGATTTTAAATGAAATATAACATTTAACATGATTGAAGGTAATAAATAAACATATGATTTCATTAAATTAAATTAATTATTAAGGACAATTATATCAAATAAAATCATTTAAGATAAACCAAAGCTTCTTTAATGTCATTTTTTAATTTCATATTTTTATTTGATTTAAGGATTTAAGAAGAGGTTTGCTGATCCTAATCCATTCCCATGTTTGTTAATTCATTTGATCCAATGAAAAGTAATTAAGTAAATTTTATGGGTTAATTAGGTTGTAATATGCATTAAATTTATTAATTAACCCTTTCTTATGTTGCCTTAGCATAATTAGCCAAATAATTATGAGACAACATGATATGCACATACATTACAAATTAAATCTATAATGATCCTAATTAATGAAAGGGTCTAATGCAATTGGCTCATAATTAATGGTTGATTAAGCTAAAGAACTTAATTAAGTACTCTGATAATTCCTTCACACATGTGGGTTAATTATAATTCCCTTAAATGTCTTTAGGTTATTGAACACCTAAAGATCTAACATAGATTTCATTAGTTAAGTTTTAATATGATTATGATTTCAATTTAATTAATCAAGTAATTTTAATTAGTTAATTTAGCCTTAATGAATTTTATTAATGAAATAAACTTAGGGAAATAAATTTTATGTGATTTTGGAGTTCATTTGGTTAGGTTTGGCTCAATTTGACCAATTTGGTTCAAATTATGTCAAAATGGGCTAAGTTGACCAATTGGTCAAATTGGGTCAAACCAAGGGTTGGGTCAAGTTCATATAATCATTTGGGATGTATTAGTGTTAATGGTTTGAACCAATTTGGTTTAGATTTAGTTTTGGTTCATTTGAGTTCATTTGGGTCCAATGGGTCAAGTTGATCAATTTGAACCAATTGACCAAATTTTCTTAGGTCATGGCTTGACATGGGTTTGGTTGTTTATTTAGAGTATGTTGTGAGTTTTGTTTGAGTTAAATTTGGATTTGATTATATTTTAGGTTAGTTTGACCCTTTAGGTAAAGATGGGTTGAATAGGTCATTTGGATCTAATGGGTCAATTGGGCTCAATTGAGGCTTTGGTTAAGTTCAATAGTCAATTTAGAATGAACTTGAACCATTGGTTACAATCAATTTAGTTTAGATTTTTATTTGACCCATTTTGGCCATTTTGGTCAATTTAGGTTAACTTGGTTCAAGAGGGCCAATTGGGTTAGGTTTGGCTCAATTAAAGGTCAAGTCATGTTCAAGTATTGATTTTAGGTTGGTATGAATCATGGGTTTCAATAGATTTGGCTTATATTATAATTTGGCTAGTTTAGTTCATATAGGATAAAGGGTTGACTTGGTCAAAGGTCTAGGTTGACTTGGTTTGACCCAATTTATGATAATTGATCAACCTAAGATAATCAACAATCATTTCATGAAGTTTGGATTGACTTAATTCACTTTGATTTGGATTGAATTGGATTTTGGTTCATATAGGTCAAATTGGTCACTTTGGGTCAAGTGAACTAATTGGATTTAGTTGGCTTGATTTTGGGTTAAGTTTGATTTAGTTGAGTTTATATATGGATTTGAGATTGATATATAAATCTAATTACAATTGGTTTGAGTTCAAATGAGTTTTGGTTCATTTCAAAATTTTATGTCAAATGGGCTAAGCTGGGTTTGACTTGGGTTGATTTTGATTTGGCTTGATTATTGAAGATTTCATTTATATTTGTGATGGTGATTGATGGTATAATTGATTCATGAGATAATTAATTGATTTTGGGTTAAATTTGAATGGAATTTGGCTAAGTCCATGGAGTTTGCTTAAAATATTTAGATTTGGATTTTGATTTAGTTTGATTTAATTTTGATGATTTAAATGTCTATTTCATTTATATTTGTAAATATAATTGAAGATATGATTGATTTATGAAAAAAATTGAATTGGAAGTGATTTGGGTTAAGATTTGGCTAAGCTCATGAAGGTTGACTCATTTGGCTTAGGAGGGGTTTTGATTTAATTTGATTTAGTTTGATTTAATTTTGATTATTTGAAGGTAGATTTGATTTATATTAAGGAAGATGATTGAAAGTATAAATAATTTAAGAGAAAATTAGTTGATTTTGGATTGATTTGGATGGGATATTGGCTAAGTCTATGGAATTATTAATAGGACTTAGGAAAGATTTTGGGTTTGATTTCTAATTTTGGCAAATTGGGTTTGGAATTGAATTTGATTGTAAGTTTGATAGAGTGATATTGACCTCACTTTTAGGGTGAGCTCTCAACCTCCTCAGTATAGATCTAGGACTCTTATAGACACTAAGAGCTCCTTAGTCTTAAGACACTTCTAGTGATTAGGCGAACACTTAACATAAGCCTAGAGACTTAGAAGGGTTAACCATAGACTATAGATTATGCCTTAGGAAGTTAGGGAGACCTTTCCATCCAATCACCTAAACACAAACTATGTTTACTTTCTCAAACAAAATCTTAAAATTAATTCAAATACCAAATATAAATCCAAATTCCAAATCATTTGATTTGAACCATAATTAAATCCAAAATAAAAATTCTTCCTAAGCCTTATGATTTTATTTTATGGACTTAGCCTTAGCCAAATTCAAACCAATCCAAATTCAGTTTATTTTCTCAAAGATCAATTCAATCCCTCAATCATTTATAAATTCAAATCCAAATCCCAAACCAAATGATTGAAACCATACTCAAATCCAAATTCAAAATCCTCCTTAAAGCCTTATGATTGAATTCCATGGACTTAGCCAAATCTCCACCCAATTCAATTCAAACTTGATTGATCTCTTCATGAATCATTCATATCTTCATTTATATTCACAATAATAAATGAGATATAAACTCAAATACCCAAAACCAATCCAAACTAAATCCAAATCCAACCAAAACCCTTTTTAAGCTATATGGGCCTACCTCCATGAGCTTAATCAAATCTTAATCCAAATCATCCCAAAATTAATTGATTTCTTTATAAATAAATTATTTCATCATTTATGTTCATAAATATAAATGAAACCCACATCCCAATGATCAAAGCTAAATCAAACTAAATCAATTTCCTACTTAAGCCCTTTTGACCCACCTCCATGAGCTTAGTCAAATTTGCTTCTAAATCATTCCTAACTCAATTGATTTTCTCATAAATTATTTGTATCTTCATTTATATTCACAAATATAAATGAAATATAAATTCACATAGCCAAAATTAAAGCTAAAATCAAATTAAAATCAATTTAGCCCTTTAAGCCAATTCCTTGAACTTGGCCAAAACCAACCTAAATCAAGCCAAAATCAATGGGTTTTCTCTTAAATCAATCATTCCTTCAATCATCTATGTAAATATAAATAAAACCTACAATCATCTAGCTAAATTGAAATCAACCAAAGTCAAGCCCTTTTGGCTTGAAAATTCCAAATGAACTAAAACTATCATAGCCTAAATTGATTGTAGTTGAATATATTTAAATCATAAACTCATATAAAAATCCAACTAAACCTTAATCAAACCAAAACCAAGCCAATTGATCAATTTAGGCCCACTTGACCCAAAGTGGCCTAAAGAACCCTTATGAGCCAAGTTCTAATCCAACCTAAATTAGATTGAACCAAGCCCACCCAAGCCTCATATCATGATCAACAATCACCCTAGAGTGACTCATTGCCTTGAATTGGGTCAAACTAAGTCAACTTGGTCATTTGACCAAGTCAACCCTTAGCCAAAATGAAACCCAAACTAGCCAAAACTAACCATACACCAAATTTATTGAAACCATTGATTCAGACCAACCCATGATCGATGATTAAACATGACTTGACCTCCAATTGAGCCAAACTAAACCCAATTGGCCATTTGACCCAAGTTGACCCAAACTGACCTAAAAGGCCAAAATAGGTCAAATCATGATCTAACCTAAATTGGTTGCAACCAATGGCTTAAGTTCATTCCAAATTCATTGTTGAAATTTACCAAAGCTCCAATTTGATCAATTGGACCCAACTTAGCCAATTGACCAACATAGCCCAAATTGACCTAAAGGGTCAAACTAGCCAAAATCCAAATTAAATATAAATTGATTAAAAACAAAGCCTACAATCATTTTCAATTAACCAATTGAACTTGAACCAACACCCAACCCAAGCTAATTTGGCCAATTTGGTTAAATGGTCAACCTAGCCCATTTGACCTATATGAATCCAAATGAGCCAAAATCAAACCTAGGTCAAATTGATTGAAACCACTTGAACCAAAACTCTTCAAATCATCATTTTAACCTAACCCAAGCCTTAGCTTGACCCAATTTGACCAATTTGTCAACCTAACCCAACATGACCCAAATTGAACCCATATGACCAAATTGAGCCAAAAACCCCCCAATGGGACTTTGGTAGCTGGCCAAACCCGGCCCAAACTCATCCTAGGTCAGCCCAAAACCACCCCAAACCTAATTGAAGCCAAACCCAAGGCAAATCCCTCTTGGATATGCCTCCCCATGGGGGATTTTATCAAAATTGGCAAAGTCCACTCTCCTCTCATCCTTGGCAGCCTTCACTCACTTACTTTAGGGTCTGACCTAGCCACCTAGCCCACCCTAAGTGGGCTTGGTCTACCATGGAGTAAAGGGAGGTGAATTAACTAACCTCCCATACAAGCCAATAACCAAGGGACAAGGGAAAGATCCATCAACCAATATCCCACCTAGAGCCACCTCCCATGCATTCCTCCACTCAAATCGAGCCATGTGGACTCGATCGCAACCACTCCAATGCTCTGATGGTGGGCCGGGATTGAGGGAGCAATCCCATTCATCCACCTCAGCCAATTGAGGGGTATACCCCCTCAATTCTCACAGCAATTACTAGGATTCATTTGTGAGAGCTCCCAAGAGTGAAAGGAAATGCCCTAGCACTCCCTAGAGCATTTCCAAGCCTTCCCCACTTCGAATTTCCTCTTTTCATGCTAAACTGAAATATAGGAGCTCAATCTTGATCCAAACTCCATCATCTCTCAACCAAAATCAAATTCCTCTTACTCACACCTTCCACGCACATCGTCGAAGCCACCCAAGTCATTTTCCAAGCTCCAAAGCCACTGAAGGATGGACTTTGATCAAAGCTGAAGCTCCAAAGCTCAATCTTTGGCCTTAGAGCAATCCAGGTGGAACTAATTGAATTGCTACTCAAGAGGGCTTCATCTATGCTAGACAAAGCTTCCTCAAGCCTGCGAACCGCTGGTCTTAGCTTTGGTGAGGTAATTCCATTGAAACTGGGCTTTAGCTTAAAATGGGTTGGAACTTTTTAAAGAAAATTTGCATGTGAGCCCATCCTAGCCGTTGGATCTTTGTGGATCCCTCGAAGGTGTGGGTTGATTTTGGAGTGAATCTGAGCTCGAGTGAGCTTAGATCAAGTGATCCATGGTGAACAGGCTTCATCGTTCATCGTTCATAAAAAGAGAGATCACGAATCATTGGTTATGCATGATTGGAATGGATGGCTGATCAGATCATGCTAGATCCATTGATTTTATTCTTAACCAAAGCTTTGATCGTCTGATCCAAGATCAAATGATGAAGATCAATACCGCATCCCACTGCTAGCTGAGTCAGTCGTAGATGTGACTACTTAAATAGCCAATCCCATGGTGCCATATGGAAAGTGCCGCATCAGTGCCCTATGTGGCGCTGACAAGATTAGGCTTAATTAAGATTAATTTAATGATTTTTAAGGTTGAAACTTTCATAATTCATAACTAATTGTAGAAAAAACCAAAAAAAAAACTTTGGCTCATTTTAAAGGTATTTTAGAGGAATCCATTAAAATTACCCAATTAATTTTGAATAGTACTTTTAGACTAATTAGGGTTTAATTAAAAATTTAATTAGCTTAATTACTTCTTGATTAATTAATTAATTAATTTGAAAATTTATTAGATCATGTAAGGGGATGACCTCTGCCTCCCCTAATTTTCTTGAGATTTATTGATTACTTAATTAGGAAAATTAGCTAATTGGGCCTTAATTACTTTCTTAGATTGATTAAGGGTTAATTAAGTGCATAATTAGTAATTTGCTTAATTAATTGATTCATTTACCGTTTAATAGTGAAGAGGCTTAGGGGATTAAATTAGAGCATTTTTCCTAATCTTTTCCCTAAGTTTCCTTCACTTTTTCAAGAGAAATTAATTAAGGATTAAAGGATTAATTAATTACTTAGTTTGTTTAATTAATGCTTAAAATACATCTAAATCTAATTAATTTATGGGTAGATTTTTAGGTGTTCAATAACCTAAAGATGTTTTAGGAAATTATGATTAGCTCATATATGTGGGAAAATAATAAAAAGTACTTAATGAAGTTCTTTAAGCTTAATTAACTATTAAATATGAGCCAATTGTATTAGGCCCTTTTATTTCTTAGGACCATTACTGATTTACTTTTTAATTTATTTGCATATTACATTGGCTCATAATTATTTAGTTAATTACTTTAAGGTTACATAGGTAAGGGAAAATTAATTGAGTTAATTCATATCTTAACTTAATTAATCCATAAAATCAACCTAATTACCTTTTCATTAAATCAAATTAACTTATAAACATGGGATGGGATTATGATTAGCAAACCTCTTTCTCCCTTTCCTTAAATCAAATTCAAACATGAAATTAAAAGTGACATTAAGAAACTTTGGTTTACTTTAAATGATTTTTTTTATTTTGATATGATTGTCCTTAGGAATTAGTTTGACTGAATGAAACATGTGTCTTATGTCTTATTATTCCTTTCAAATTATATTAAATGATGTGTATCATGTGGTTTCATACATTCATGTTTTCAAAATGTTTAAATTTAAATGAATTTCCAAAATGATAAGCTTGCATTAGTTGATTAACTTATGAATATGGGTGGCTATTATCACTATTAAATCAAAGTTATTTTCAAAAGTTTATAAGTCAACTATAGTATTTGGAGTCATAATAGTTATATATATCTATAAGCTTGCATGTGTCTATGGTTTAGAACATGTGATATGGAGTTCTCTTTCTTTAATCTATATGGATTTACATAAAGTTTGAATGTTAACAAGTGTATAGCCCATTTCAAAAGGGCACAACATTTGTTTAAATTCATTTCTATGTATTTCTATGTTAGAATTGAGATAGAACTTTAGCTCACATGTATAAATAACTCAAATATATATATATATATATATATATATATATATATATATATACATATATATATATATATATATATATATATATATATACATATATATATAATATTATTTTTGCATGATTTTTTCATTCTTATGCTTATTTGTACATTCATATGTATCAAGAATAGTGGGTATATCTACTTTGGACATTCTGGGGATGCAAAGCTTTAAGTTACCCCAAGGAGGTCTTTACCTCACTCCCCTGATTAACAATGGCGAAGTATCCACTTGAAACTTTTATACACTTGTATAAGCATTTAGCTAATGAATGAAAGTCTCCTTTTAATTTTATCTCAAATGTATAAAAAATTCAATTAAAAGAAAAATAACTTTTGCATAATTTTCCATTTTATAATCATTTGTACATTCATGTGTATTCAAGAATAGTGGGTATATCTTGTCTAGACATTCCAGGGATGTAAGGCTTTAAGTAGCCCCGTGGAGGTCTTTACCTCACTCCCTTGGTTAACAATGGCAAAGTACTTGCTTAAAATTTTTATACACTTGAATATGCATTTAGCTAATGAGTGAAAATTCTATTTTCTACAATATATATATATATATATATATGCAATTTTCATTTAAAGTATACTAAAAGAAATATATTACATGGTATAGTTAGGATTCAACCATATGCATGTTACATGTGGTGGAAAGGAATAATATGATGTATGTTATGTGTTAGTAGTTCACTCAAATTGATCTTAAGAAGCCTTTCATGTTGAATGCAATCATTTAAGGTGAACCTAAACTTAGGATTAATTTTAAAATGTGCAATAAGCCATCCACTAAAGAGAAGTAAGTTAATTAACATGCTTTAGAAGTGACTTAAGGTAGGGATGAAAGAGAGTAATCCTCCTTTTTTCTTCTCTTTGTAACACTTAGTTACTAAGTGTAAGTCAAATGAAATAAAAGAAAATGCTAGGTAAAATTCTCAAGTCAATTAAACCACTTAAAAGTAAAATCAACCTCTTATGATTAAATTCTTTCACATTTAGAAAATCATAACCTTAATGATTAATTAGGACATACCACACAAGCCTTAACACAAGCATTAGAACTAAGTCACCATTTCTAGGTTTATGTTAGGGTGGTGCATGGTATGATGTATATTTAATTTTGAATGTATTATTTTAGATTGGATGTTAGGCCGATATTAGCTTAATCATATTTTTTGTAGGGGATTATGCTTAAGGGGTGCTTAAAATAAATATAACATTCTCTTTGCAGGTTGTTTAAACCTCTAAGCATGGTCCAAGTTAGGACAAGTGGGCTTGATTAGTCATGTGCAGATTGCTAAGTCCAAATTATAAATATAATTGCTTGGGATTGTATGTGTGTTTAGTTAACACTTGTCTTGCAGGTAGTTAGATTTACTTTTCTTATTTTTAATGTAATTTTGCATTTGGAATTAGGATTAGAGCTATGGGGGATAAGGATGAGCATTGGCTAGAAGGATTTGTCCTTAGGTGCCATGTGATGCCTTGAAGTCCACTAAATCCAAACCAAACGGAGATATGATGAAATGAAGACATGAACAATGAAGATTAGAAGACCCCTCATAGCACTTTTTCATTTCTAATATATAATTATTCTTTCATATTACTAGTTGTATAAGAGTATAGCTCGGCTATTCATTTTCTCTTTTTGGGTTATACGGCGATACCGATCGCACTGACCTTTTATTCTTTTATGCTAGATTTATAAAATGTTTGATGTTATGTTTAAATTACACAATAGAAATACTTTCCTCTTTATAGTTTCATTATGATTGGTGTTTGTTGTATGGCCTGCATCTGATTAGGCTTTTAGGAAAAATAAGTTTTCTACCCCAACTAAAACTCATAACTAAAATTTTTATAACTTATAAACTCACATAAAACCTATGCATTAAATCAAGATAATTAAAAGATTTAGCAACCCCTTAGCTGAATGTTGTATGCTTAATATCATGCATTCATATTCCTTCACTCTTGCTAAGAGAGGGTTTCCATCCTTGCACGAAAGGGGAAGACTTGACCTTTGAGGGTCTCCCATGTGGTGAAAAATATCTCTTTTCTGCTAATTTAGCCCATAATCCATTTTCATCATGCATTTAGGCATATGTAATCCTATAGCATGTGTCAAAATGAAGTGTTAAATGTAAATAAAATTTGAAAAGATTTATCATTAGATTTAGTCATTATTCATACCACTCATGCTCTAGTCTCTTAGGGACTGGGTTTAAAGACTTAGTTTCTTTCTAAATAATAATAACCTAACTAATCTTGCAAAATTCATATGACCTGCCTACATGATTTCAAAATGATTTAAAAAGATAACTGCCACTCCAGGCAGGTATAAGTCCTATAGTGGGTGATTTACTCTCTCTTGTAGAGGTAAACCTTATACCTCTTTTCTGCTAATTTAGCCATATTTCATTTTCATCATGCATTTAGGCATATGTAATCCTATATCATGTGCCAAAATGAAGTGTTAAATGTAAATAAAATTTGAAAAGATTTCTCATTAGATTTAGTCATTATTCATATCACTCATGTTTTAGTCTCTTAGGGACTAGGTTTAAAGACTTAGTTTCTTTCTAAATAATAATAACCTAGCTAATCTTGCAAAATCATATGACTTGCCTACATGATTTCAAAATGATTTAAAAAGCTAACTGCCACTCCAGGCAATTATAAGTCCTATAGTTGGGTGATTTACTCTCTCTTGTGGAGGTAAACCTTATACCCATCTTCTCTGAGATTTAGGTTGTATTTTAGTTCTTACTAAAGCTCCCCAGATTTAGGATCCGAGGTTGTTGTTTCCTTCAAGCTATAAGCATAAATCCTCACCTCTTAGGAATTTCCTAATATTGTGTTGATGGATTATCAACCATAGTAATCTAATATAATTTCAACTCAAACAAAATAATTCTCCTCATTTTTGAAATTGTAAAGCCCAACCATAGATATATTGGAATGCTCACTAGGCTTCCTAGTATCATGAGCATTCCTTACCTTTTTTTCCTTTGACTTTAATTGCCTACTTTAAATTGAGAGTATTCCTAAGGAATTCACTTTCCTTAAGATGTAATTAACTATGAGGGCTTGTCCCCATAGGGAACTTTAGAACTCGATTTAATATAAACCCTACTTTATTCATCCATGTAAAGTAGGGGAAAAATATCTGGTATATTCGAAGACCCATCATGCCTTAGGAGTCCTTATTAAATGATTAGGCCCATTGAAGGGTGATTCCTCTATCTTCAAGATAGTACATCATACCTCAATGTTATACCCAATCACTTCAATAAGTACACCCTCAGATCTACATGGTGTCCTTTATATATACACATCATAAAAATAAATAGCATAGATTTTTTGGCAATTCTGCTAGGGATAAGTTTCTCTCTCCATCTTTAGTAGACAATTGTTGTCTCCAAGCATCGATAGTGGACTTATATTTTAAATAAGTTCAAGACTATCTTTCTTTTTATTGGCACTTAGCTTATTTCATCCTTAAGCAAAGTTAGCCAACATCTTTTAGGTTTTAGGACCTCACTCCATGTAGGTCTTGAAACTACTATTGGGTCTTCCAATAGGTTACAAATAAATCAACTAATGAAAGGAGATGACTAAAAACCTCTTTACCACTAGCTTGGTGAGGCAAGGTTCATCATATACTTAAGAAGTTAAACCCTTTTGCAAAATGGCAATTTTCAAAAGCATAATTTAAGATGACACTTTTCAAAAACACTTTTCCAAAATTGACATTACAAAAGATTTGCACCTAAATTCATAAGAAGTTTTCAAAAGCATAAAAATAACCAAACCTCATTTAACAATTCCTACAATTATTACATAAAGGTTATTTTCAAAATCAGAATCAAATAATTTTCAAAAGCATATTTTCGAAAATAGCTATTTCCACTTCAACATACCTAGATTGTTGAATGAAGATCCTATTTCCAAATGAGTCATGATAGAAAAAATTGAAACTCCACTCGGCATATCCCATATATGCTAAAGTTGGAGTTCCCTCTTTTCAAAAGCAAAAAGAACACACAAAAAATCAAGAAACATTTGAGCTCCACTTGACCTACCCAAATTTGTCAAATGAGAGCTTCATTTTCAAAAATCATAAAACAAATTGAGCTCTACTTAACACACCCAAATTTGTTAAGTAGAGTTCTTTTTTTTCAAAATCAAAATCACACACAAAATCAATACATGTTTGAGCTCCATTTGACATACTCAAATATGTCAATTGAGAGTTTCCTTTCTTTTTGGAAAATCAAATAAATTGAATTTTATTTAACATACCCACATTTTTTAAGTAGAATTCCCCTTTTTCCTTAGTCTTAAAAAATCAAGCACATTTGAACTCCATTTGACATACCCAAATTTGTCAAATGAGAGTATCATTTTCAAATCATGAAATAATTGAACTTTATTTAACATACCCAGATTTGTTAAATAAGAGTTTCTATTTTTCAAATAAAAATAAAACATACATATGAAGCACATTTTAATCTTACTTAACATATATAAATTTGTTAAATAAGGATCCCATTTTCAAAAAAAAAAAAAAACCCAAACATATCAAAACACTTGAGCCCTGCTTAACATACCTAAATTTGTTGAGTAGTGGTCTCACTTTCAAATCAAATCACCAAAATATCCCACACATGATTGAGAACATACCTAAATTTATTAAGTATGGAACTCTTCCAAAACATCAAAACACAAACACATATATTTGAACTCTATTTGACATACCAAAAATTTCAAACAAGAGTTCCCCTCTTTTTGAAAAAGGAGAAATCAAATCAACACATATCAAACACACTTGGATCCTACTTAACATACCAAATTTGTTAAGTAAGAGCCTCATTTCAAAACAATCAACACATATCAAACACATTTGGCTCCTACTTAACATACTAAATTTGTTAAGTAAGAGCCTCATTTTCAAAGCACAACAACACATATCAAACATATTTGGCCTTTACTTAACATGCTTAAATTTGTTAAGTAAATGCCCCACTTTCAAATCAAATTAACATATATCACACACATAACAAACAATCATCACAAGCAAAGATGTTTTCATAAAATTTTCAAACATATAATCAAAACCTTTCTAGCATACCTAAATTTGCTAAGTAAAGGTTTTCCAAATCAAAATTTCAAACAAAACATACAACAAAAATATCTTCAAAGTCTCTCCAAATATTTGAACCCCACTCAACCTACTTAAATTGGTTGAGTATGTGCTGTAAATCAAAATCTTATGACAAAATCTCTCATCCAAGTATAAAAAATCTCTCCAAAATTTAATGAACCCCACTTAGCATACCTAAATTTGTTAAGTGTGGGTTCAAATTCCAAATCAATTTAGAAATTAATGATTGAAGATAAATATCAAGGCAAGAGTTTGACTTAATTATGTTTCAACAAATGTAGTGATTTCAGTTCCTTTCAGTCTTCAGCCAGTTCAGTTATCATGGCCTCTGACAAGTTCATTTTCTTCTTCCCTTCTAGTGTAGATTTGGCCTTGGATCAGGCCAATCTCACCATGACTACTGCCACACATCTGATTTACTTTGGCCATGGTTTTGAGGGAGTCCAAGTTACTTGTGAAGGGACAACCCTCACAACTGTCAGTAGGGAGGAGGTGGCAGGACCGACACCACTTATCAGCTTCAACATTTCGTCTGACTGAGTTATCCTCATTAAAGAGGAAGGTTGTTGTGGCTCCCGCATCCCGTCGATGTCGATTAATGGTCTTGGTGCTCCTACACATGCTTGTGTTGCCTCCATAGTTCCGGAACTACCTCCTCTTTGGTTACTCCAAAAGCGAAAGCTATCTTGGCTTTCGAGATAGTCTCACTACCTTCGAGGAAAGTTCCAGCTCTTGTTTTTCTTTTCTCACCTGCACCCAACACCGTAATAAAAATAGGAAGGTCAAGCAGCATCATAAGTGGGCAGGGGATGACGTTGCTTCCTACATCATCGAGGAGGGTTATCCTCGTGAGACCTTTCCACTCTTGATTAGCAATAGGTTTCACCCACTCTCGACCTCAGATGGAGAGGAGGATTTTAAGAGGGTCACTGCATCACCTCCACCACTGACACACTTTGAGGTATCGGTTAGGGTTATTGGTTAGGGAGCAGAGGAAGCCCTATGTCGGCCTTAGGATAGTTCTTCACTAGGTTGGCAGAGCTTATGAATGCTTAGAGTTTGGTGCATTATGTTATCTAAGGTCCATGATCCCTAGGAGCGTTAGGGGTCAAATCCATAGGGAGAGAGCCACGGAGGCTTGAGTATCAGCCCAAGAGGGAAAGAAGGAGAGACAGAGTTATGCTAGACAGTCGATGACCTCCGCCCAGATGGACTTCTGTGATCATTGTCCTGTTAGGGCTAATCATTTAGATAGTATTGTTCTTACTGGCACCGTTCGATGCAAGAGGAGTTCTCCAGCTGAGAGGCAGTCGGTGTCATTATCATCACACCGCTCCACTCACCATCCATCATCACCCATTCAGCTTACAACATCTACCACCCCTGCCAAGCTTCAAAAGCCCCCATCTGGGGAAAGACCATCCCCACTGGTGATCCAACTATGGCTTAAGGATCCTGCTCCATCCGTTTCACTTGTTGAGTTGAGATCAAGCTCCCTTACTTGACCTTCTACCTCATCCATGGCTAGGAAGGAGTGGTGAACTAAAAGTATCATGGTCGCACCACCTTATAGATAGAAGGAGAGAGGGGAGGGGACATAGACATAGTCCCCATGATAGTTTATCCTCCTAGTGAGGAAGTCTAATCAGTAGGCAGCATCCAGGGCATAGAGAAAATGAGCATAGTCCTACTGTCAACCGTTAGTGTGAGTTCATACTAGTCCAACCAGGCATAGTATATCTGTCACTAGATGACATTTTAGAAAACTACTTTGTTGAGAAGAGACAAATTCTCAGGAGTGACCATTCAGATCAGGAGGAGGGTGTAGTCAACTTTGATTCTGATGAGGATGTCATGTTGGATGAAACAGCTGAGGTCCACATGGTCGACACCCCTTTACAGTGGGATCAACATAGCTAGGAAGGTGTTGTGCTCGAGGAAGGTTACACTTATCACTCAACTCAGTGCCTCCTCCACCGACTTAGGAAAAAAGATGATCATAAAGATAGGATGGAGAAGAAGGCAGAGGAGTTGATAGTAGAAATTCAAGCATTACAGAACTGAGGTAGCTTGCATAAGAAGGTCACATATAGCACCTCCATGCATGAAAAGAATATTAAGCATATGGTAGAGCAGTAGATGAGGGAATTGATGAGGAAGCTAAGTCACCATTCCAAATTATAGACCATACCCGGAGGAAGATATAGTTCAATACCCCAAGGGATTTATGCCACCTTTCTTCAAGATCTTTGATGGCAGTAGGAACCCATGGCAGCATATTGCATATTTTAGAACCATCTGTTACAATGCTAGTGGCAGTGATGCACTCCTGTTTAGACTCTTTGTCAGTAGCTTAGCAGGGGCTGCATTTGAATGGTATGCCAAACTGCCCAATAGTTTGGTAGGGACTTTTGCTGAGTTGGAGCACCTCTTCATCAAGAGGTTTGCTAGAGCTCAACAAAGAGTGACTGTAGGCGACCTCGTTGTAGCAAAGCAAAATCCCAATGAGTCCCTTATTAATTATATTCTCAGGTGGTGCAACCTGAGCATGAAATGCGAGCCATAACTATCTGAATAATATGCCATTGAGATTCTTCTTAAGAATATCCATGGCCCGGTTGCTTTCATGCTTAAGGGCTTTACCATAAGGACATTTGAGAAATTGATCAACAAGGCAGCTAGCCTACAAGAGGAAGCCAAACAATTGCCCTTTCCTGACCAATCATCTCGGCTAAAGCCGTAAAAGGTGTTTAAGAAGAAGCCAGGGATAGTTGTGTCAGTGGATAGAGGGAAGCAGCAAGCCAGAGTCCAGTATGAGAGACCCTGAGCTTAGCAACCTTCTTTGCCACCTCCTCTGCCACCACCTTGACCATCATATCAATTGTCATAATGGCCATTCCCACCACCTAAGCAGCCTACCTAGCAGCGGTACTCCCACCCACCGCCACGTAGCTATTACCCACCTGCTCTTGCCGATAAATTGAATGAGCCATATTCATCCAAAAGGAAGGTGGTCAGAAAGAAAAATCTTTAAGAATCTCTTAAAGAAACTTGAATTTCAATTTTCAGAGCCCAAGAGGCCTGAGGAAGTGGGCAAGAGTATGATCCTAATAATTTTCCCTACCATCACATGATTAGCCATGTCTTAGAGAATTGTATTACTTTCAAGGATTGGTTTGAGCATAGCTACAAGTCAGGCACTGTAGTTATCCCTAAGGAATACTTATTAGAACAACCATCCAGTTCTATTAGAGTAATTCTTGGGGTACTTGCAATCCTCTTAAGATAAAATAAGGTTGGGATATTGCCTTTTCTGAACCTCTAAAAAAGTTATTTCTAAGATCAAGAAACTCTCTTGACAAATTCCTGAGGTAGCTCAAACCTCCAACATCAATGAAATTTTGCAAGTTTCCAAAGATAACTTGAAGAAGGTGATAGCCCAACAACAACAACAACAGCTCACCATACTTGCCCGGGATAGTTCAATAGCACAACCACCATCTGAGTCCTACACTATATCCACCGTTGTAGCTACTTCTTCCTCTGCTAGCTCCTCTTCTACTGAAAGGAGCATTCTATCAGTGGACACATTAAATCCCTTAATCGGCTTACTTTCTTGGATTTCTATCACGTACCTCCACCCAAAAAGAAATTAATGAAGAAAGTAGATTTTACTTACATCTTGTCCACTTCTAATACTCTTGGTTTTAATCCTCTTGAAAACTCTCTAAGTCTAGAAAATAATAATAGCTCTAGTCATTTTGATCCCCTCTCTTCTGATTCAAAATCAAACTTTTCTTTTCTGAATTAATTGAGTTCACCACTTGAGATTGACTTGGAGTCAACCGACTCTCAGGATCCCATAGGAAAAGTTGTAGTATGCCAAATGAGAAGGTAGAACTTTCCACAAGTTCATCATTCCACGAAGTCACTGAAGTCAACCTGCATAGTACCAAAGTTATACCTCCTAGGGTAGCAGATAAGGGTAAACAAGTCATTAGTTTCAGTGAGTAAATAGATGCTTGTGGAGGACCAAGTCAGAGTTGATTTAGAAAGTTTTCAGCAAAGTTAAGCATATATGACACCCTTATCTTATCCAAATAGATGAGGGAATCTCTAATCAAGGCCCTACTTGATCCAGAGATTTGCTTAGCTCAGCTGACCACTACTAAAGAGGATACATACTACTCGAAGGACATCCTAGGAGTTACATTCAGTGATGAAGACTTACTTCTAAGGATGATCGAGCACAACCATCCTCTTTACATTACAGTCTACGTTTGCAAATACAGTCTATCAAGAGTTATGGTTGACCAGGATGCATCAGTCAACATTATGAGTCTAAAAACCTTGCATACTTGAGAATCAACATCTCCAAGCTTTAAAAGGAAAAGATGATGTTGAAAGGATTCAATGAACAAGGTGAGAGGGCCTTAGGCTCCATAGTGTTGCCATTAGAGATAGATGATTGGAAGATTTAAGCCAAGTTTCATATCATAGACTTGGATACATCTTTCAATGCTTTGTTTGGGAGATCATGGATACATAAAATAACATAGTTCCATCCTCTCTACATCAGTGCATGAAGTTCATGAGAGGTGGGATTGAGTACTGCATTAAAAGAGATCTTATACAATTCATAGTTCATGAGGTAAGGATATATGAGGATGTAGCCTATTTTCTCCCCCAAAATCAACAAGTCAATTCTTGCGAACTTAGTCATTATACCCATGAGGGATAAAAAGAAAGAAAAGAAAAAGAAAAATAAATAAAGAAAAGAAAAAAAGAAAAGAAAAAGAAAATAAAAGGGAGGGAGACATGGACTCAGGGGAAGATATAGAGCCTGACATAAGATTCCACCCACAGTTCATTACTCCATTTGAACATATGGGTAGAATGACCCGACCTCCACCAGGCAGAGGGAGAGGATAGTTCAGAGGCAACCTCCAAGGTGGAAAGCCTCCCTATTGGTCACCTAATAGGAGATATGTCCCAGCAACCAGGAGTACACCTACTATCCACATAGACTTAGAATCTAGTTCATAGGATGAGTTTTATGTGATTAGCATACCAGCCAGCTCTTCTCAGTAGTATATCCCTTTCAAGGTGACACTCGAGCAGGATAGTGATGAGGATCATTCATATAAAGATTTAATAGAATTATCTTTTGATTGGTACTCACAGTGTGTTCTAAACTTAGCAAAGAAAGGGTTAATCTCACATACTTGGTCAAAGCATAGGTCATACTATTTCAAAAGAATATGGAAGAATGAATGCAAAAGCTCTCAATCAAGACCAGGACTAGGATTCGATACAGTGAGTCCAATTGATGATGATGATTACTTCTTAGCCATCACTAATCATTTAGAATCTAATAAGTTCTTTTCAAATCATGCTAACTCATATGAGTAGGTGTGCTTAGAAACCTCAGATGACTCAAATGACTTTGAAGTCAAATATGCATTGCCAAAGTTCAAAGAAGAGATTATATCAACCATTAATGAGCTCAAAGAAATCAACTTAGGAACTAATGAAAATCCACATCCGACATGCATCAATTTATTGAATGATATTGAAACCAATGACTTAGCTAGGTTTTTTATTCATTTTAAGGACTGCATTGTATGGAGTTATAAAGAGATGCCCAATTTATCAAGCTTCTAAATGCATGTAATTATAAATTAAGCAGCAGGTCATTTTTGAAGTCAAGAAACTGATCGATACTGGCTTTATCAGGGAAGAGAAATATCTTAACTGGTTGGCTAGTGTCATCCCAATTAAGAAAAAAATGGCCAAATTCATAATATGCGTCGATTTTAGGAAACTAAATAAGGCATATCCAAAAGATAAATTTGCATTGCCAATACCAGAACTGATGGTGGACATTGCCTCATCTCATGTAGTCTTCTCTTTCATGGATGGCTCATTTGGATATAACCAAATAAATATGTCCCCTAAGGATGAACGAAACACTACTTTCAAACCTGTTGACCTCATTTTTAGAATGAGCTCTCAACTCCTCCATCTTAGACATAGGACTCCGCATAGACACTAAGAGTTCCTTAGTTTTAAGACACATCTATTGATTAGGTGAACACTTAACCTAACCTAGAGACTTAGAAGAGTTAACCATAGGAATAATTCATGCCTTAGGGGTGTTAGGAAAATTTTCCTACCTTATAGCTTGAAACAAATCCTCACTTCCTTCTTTCAAGTCAAACTCCAAGCTCAAATCAACTTCAACTCCAAAAACAAATCTCAAATCAATTTCAATGGATTTTCTCAAATCATGAATCAATTCCAAATGATTGAAACCCATGATTGAATTCCAGATTCAAAAATATTTCCTAAGTCCCATTGATTCCCTTTTATGGACTTAGCTCAAATCAAATCTAAATCAACTCAAATTCAAGAAATTTTCTCACCATCCATTTATGTTCCCATTTATATTCACAAATATAAATGAAATATAAATTCAAATAACCAAAACTAAATCCAAACTTCAAATCCAAATTCCAAAAATATTTCCTAAGTCCCTTTGATTCCATCTTATGGGCTTAGCTCAAATCAAATCCAAATAAATTCAAATTCAAGAAATTTTCTCATAACTCATTTATATTCTCATTTATATTCACAAATATAAATGAAATATAAATCAAATAACCAAAACTAAATTCAAAACTCAAACCCAAATTCAACCAAAATTCAACCTAAGCCTTTCAAGTAAGATTCTTGTACTTAGCCAAATCAAATTCAAATCAAGCCAAACCCTTGATTTTTCTTATGATTCAATCAATCCTTCAATCATGAAACTAAATATAAACATAAAATTCAAAAATAAAATAACCAAAACTAAATTCAAAACTCAAACCCAAATTCAACCAAAATTCAACCTAAGCCTTTCAAGTCAAATTCTTGAACTTAGCCAAATCAAATTCAAATCAAGCCAAACCCTTGATTTTTCTTCATGATTCAATCAATCCTTCAATCATGAAACAAAATATAAACATAAACTTCAAACATCAAACCAAAACTAAATTCAAAACTCAAACCCAAATTCAACCAAAATTTAATCTAAAACCTTTCAAGTTAAATTCTTGAACTTAGCCAAATCAAATTAAAATCAAGCCGAACCCTTGATTTTTCTTCATGATTCAATCAATCTTTCAATCATGAATCCAAATATAAATATAAACTTCAAATATCAATCAAAAACTAAATCCAAAAATCAAACCTAAGTCAAACTCATGTTCACCCTTTGAACTTGAAATTGTTAAGTGGATCAAAACCCATTTGACTTCAAACCACTTGCAAATTAATTTATATTTCAATCATAAGTCCATATATGAGTTCAATCAAACTCAAATCAAGCTTTGATCAAGCCATTTGGCCCACTTGGCTAACTTGACCTAAAGTGACCTGAAGTATCTCTTATGAGCCAAATTCTAATTCAAACCAAATTAAATTAAATTAAGCCCACCTAAGCCTCACATTATGATAAAAAATTATCATAAGATGATCAATCACTCAAATTGGGTGAAACCAAATCAAACCTAAGGGCTAACCAAGTCAACACATAGCCAAAATAAAACCCAACATAGCCAAAATTCACCATAGGCCAAATTGATTGAAACCATTGATCTAAGTTCATTCATGATAAATATTTGAACTTGACAAACATTTGAGCTAACTAACCAATTGGCCACTAAGTTGACCCAATTTTGACCTAAAAAGTCAAAATGTGTCAAAACATGATCTTAGCCAAATTTATTGAAACCAATGGATCAAGTTCATTCCAAATCAATTGTTGAACTTGACCAAAGCCTCAATTGGCCAACTAGACCCAACCTAGCCAAATTGACCTTGAACCCAAGTTGACCTAAAAGGTCAAATTGAGCCAAAATAAAAATAAACTAAAAATGATTGAAAAAAAAGATACCAATATATTTCATATGACCAATGAAACCTAAACCAACCCATGACCTAACCCAAATAGGTCAAATGGGTCAAATGGGTCAAATTGGTCAACCTAACCCATTTGACCTAAATAAAATCAAATGAACCAAATCCAAATATAAATCAAATTGAACCAAACCAATGTTGTCAAAACATTTCAAGTAGTCACATGAACTTGACCCAATTTGACCAATTGGTCAACTTGACCCAAGTTGACCTATTTTGAACTAAATTGGTCAACATGAGCCAAATCATATCAAATAAATTCTAAATCCATTGAAACTTGGCCCAACCCATTTTTCAATCATACCAAACATATTCAAACTGAAATCTAAGCCAAATGACCATTTTACCCCTAGGTCAAGGATATTTTTGGCCAAATTCACTTGGAATTTGGTCAAATCCTCTTCATGGCCACTTGGAAACCTCTTAGTAGACCAAGTGGATACTAGTGAGTATGGTGCACATGACCCAATGGGTTTGGGTTAGCCAAACCCAACCCAATGGCCAAACTAACCACCCACTTGGAAATGAGCACATGGATCACCTCCATACTCTCATTCTCTTCATGTGCAACTTCTTCACTACCTCCCTCTAGCCAAAATGAACCATGTGCAAGCTCTAACAACCAAAACAATCCACTTAAGGAGGTGAATTTGATCAAAATGGCAAAACCACTCATGATCGTCTGATCCTTGGAGGGGGAGATATACTCCCCCTCATTTCACTTCATTTGCATAAACTCATACTCGATTGAGCTTAGGGAACTCAGAGCTAGCACCCCAAGGTTCCTCCAAGCTTCCTCAACCCATTTTGATCTCTCCATTTCTCGATTTCTTCAAGCCAAAAATTGGGGAGCTCAAGTGAAATTCCAACATAGCCGATTCAACACCAAAGCTCAATTTCTCTTGCAAGCATCTTTAGAGGACTCAATCGAGCTTGCTCAAAGCTTCTTCCAAGCTTTAAAGGCAAGGGAGAGGGGACTTTGATCAAGGCCACAAGCTTAGGAGGAGCACCTTGGTCAATAGAAGTATCTACCTAATAACAAAGCCTCAAATCTTTAGGCTTTATCTCTACTAGAAGAAGCTACCTCAATGTATTGAAGCACCGATGATAGCCTCCGATGATGTATGCCTTCAAATTGAACTTAAAATAGGGAGTGTGTGGTCCTTTGTGAAGATAATTTTCATCTCAAGTAAAATTGGTCATTGGATGTCTTCCCCCTTGCATGATGATGGTGTGGGTTGAGTTTGAGCTCAATCTGACCTCAATCGAGCTCGAATCTTGCCCTAAGGAGTGGATGATTGCCTTCTCTCATAGGCAAGATTAATGATGGATTATGGACCATCCATCCGCATATTTTGGATGGATGGTCATGATCAAGCTGCGTAAGATCCCTGATTCATCCCCTAAGAACTATAGGTTTGATCTTGACCATCCAATCTCTGATCGGATGATCGAGGAGAAACCATGTAGCACCGTCGCTGATGCGACATTAGGATATGATAACTTAAGTGATGAATCCCATCGCGCCATGTGAAAGTGCGCCGCGTCAGCCTCCATGTGGCACTGATAGGATTAGTTAATAATTAAGGGTTTTAATTAATTATTAATCAGTGAATCTTCAAATATTTATAACTAAATGTAGAAAAATAAAAAATACAAAATAATATGCATTATGAAGATAATTCAGAGAAGAATAATCTAAAATTATGGCTAATGGATTTTGAATAGTGTATTTTCTTTAATTAGGGTTTTAATGGAAACTTAATAACCTTAATTACTTACTAATTACTTTATTAATTAATTTCAAATTTCTCAGATGCATTTAGTGGGATGACCTCTGCCTCCCCTAATTTTCTTAGGATTTATTGATGAGTTTATTAGGGAAACCAATTAATGGATCCTTAATCACTCTCTTTATGTAATTAAGGGTACTAAGTATGTGAATAGTGGTTTAGCCCCTTTATTAAGCTAATTAAGCCATGCTTAAGTGAAGAAGAGGTTTATGGAATGGATTTGGGAAATTTTCCCCAAGCCATTCCCTAAACCCCTTTTCTTCTTTAATCCAAACTTAATTATGGGCTAATCCACTAATCACATACTTAATTAACTTGCTAAAATTTTCAAAATATTCCACAACTTAACCAATTCATCTTGGGTAAGTGCTTAGGTGTTCAATAGCCTAAGGAGCTTAAGGAAATCAAAGTCCAACCTACATGTGTGGGAAGGGTTATGAAAGTACTTAAACCAAACCCTTTAGTTTAATTAATCATTAATTGTGAGTCGATTTCCCTTCTAGGTGCATGATTTAAATTTATTGTGTGATTTTATGTCATACATTCATAATTATTTGATTAAATATGTTAAAGTAATGCACACCTTAACCTAATCAAAACATAAAAATCACTTAATGATTCTAAAAATTAAACTAAATTGATATACACATGTGGGAAATGGGTTAGGACCAGCAAAGCTTTTCACATCTCCTAAATCTAAAATCAAACTCAAAATAAAAGAAAATTTTCTTAAGCCAATTTTAATTCACTTTAAAGAAACTTATTCTATAGGATTGTCTTTAGGAATTAATTAGGGTGAATGAGTTTACATGCTTTCATCACTTTATTTCTTTCCTAGCATGCTAAGTGTGTATGTCATATGAGAATCATACATTCATGCCTTTTAAAAATCAAATTAAAAATGAAACGTTTCCTTTATGTCAAATTGCATGTTTTGGCCAAAGTAAGAATATGAATGACTATTATCACTATTAAATCCAAAATTATTTTCAAAATGTATAAATAAAACATCAAAATTGAAAGGTATGCTACTTATAATTATTTATAGGCTTGCATATGAGTAAAATATAAAGATGTGTATGTGGCTTTCCCCCTTTTCTACTTTAACATAGTTTTGAATAAGATTTACAAGGTGTATAGTTCATTTGAAAAGAACACAAAACTTTCTTAAATCTACTCGTATTCATCCCTATGTTATCAATTAAGAAGGACATCCACACTTACACATGTAAATTGCATAAACAAATCAAACAAATAAACATAAACTTTGCATGATTCTCTTTCCATGCATTTCTTTTTGTACATGCACATGTACTTAAGGAAAGTGGTATATTAGTCTGAAAACCCTAGGTTGCGAGACTTTAAGTAGCCCTAAGTAGGTCTTGTACCTTTCACCCCTAGTGCTAACAATGGCATCGTACTCACTTATGCCTTTCATACATGTATATGTGCATATGAATAATGGATAAAAGATTCATTCTTTTCTACTTAACAAAATCATACATACATGAAATATTCCAAATTTTCTTAAACAAACCCACTTAGCATTCATCATTAAGGTGTGCTAAATACTTCAATTTGCATGTATAGATATGCTTAGGATTCATCCATATGCATGTTATACATGTAAGAAAGATATAAAGTGTTGTGTTTTGTGATAATAATTTACTATACATAATCTTAAAGTGCCTTTGTTTTTGGATAGGTTTGTTTAAGGAGAATCGAACCTAGGATTAATTAAAATATATAATAAAATATTCACTAAATAAGAATCAATAATAAAGGGTTTAGTTTAAGGTAGGGAAGGAAAGAGAAGTTATCTTCTCTTTTCCCTCTCTTTACAACTTAGTAATTAAGTAGGTTCATTCAAACAAAACAAAATCATCAAACAAAATTGACCCAAATCAACTAAAAAACTTAAATA
The DNA here is from genome assembly GCA_021442155.1 of Cymbidium sinense. Classification (NCBI taxonomy): domain Eukaryota; kingdom Viridiplantae; phylum Streptophyta; class Magnoliopsida; order Asparagales; family Orchidaceae; genus Cymbidium; species Cymbidium sinense. The sequence continues at coordinate 159,791,821 of CM038221.1, forward strand.
AAACCACCCTCTAAGTTGAATATTTTCATACTTAGAATGATCTAAACCTTAAAGCCTAGTTAAGCATACAACACAAACCTTAAATAACACACACATTAGGCTAAGTCACCACTTCTAGTCCTATATTAGGGAGTGCATGGTTTGATATTTGCTTTTATTTTGTGATGTAATGTTTTAGTTTAAATATTAGGGTGCATGTTTGTAGACTGAATGGTAGGATGCTTTTAGTCTAATCATTATCTTCTGCAGGGGATTGTGCTTAAGGGACACTGTAATAAAAATATAACTGCTTTTGCTGTGCATGTTGCTTATACCCCTAAGCATAATCCAATAAGCCAGGTGGACTTGGTTACCCATGAATGGGGTGCTAAGTATAATTTATGTATATACATGCTTGGGATTGTGTGGTTCATTTAGCTAATCTCTATTTTGCAGGTTTTAGTTAGATTTACTTTTTCTTTTTCATGTAAATTTATAATTAGGATTTTGGAATGATTGTTATGGGGATTAGGATAAACATTGGTTATAAGACTATGTCTTATGTACCATGTGAAGCCTTTGGAGTATCCACATTCCAACCATTTAAAAGAAGGAACCATGAAGAAAATGGAAGAAGCAAATCCAAAAAGAAGAAAGAAGAAAGAAGAAAAGAAGAATGAAGATCACCATAACATGAATTTCTTTACTTGATTGTAATTTATTTATTTATAATCCGGTTGTATAAGGGTAAAGCTTGGCTACCCAATTTATTTTTGAGTTTGTGCGGTGGAGCTCGACCACACTTGGCCTCTTATTCTTTTGTGCTAGTTTTATAAATTGAATGATGTTTGTTTAACTTATGCATTAAAATGGCATCTTTTCCTAGTTTCTTCTTGCTTTGATGTATGGCATGGATGATGATTAGGCTCTTAGAAAAATAAATTTTCAATCCAACTAATCAATTCAAACTAAAAATAAACAACTCATAATCTCATCTAAAACCTAGGTTATAAATAAAGATAAAAGAATTAGCAACCCCTTAGCTGGATGTTGTATTATTTTTCTCACATCATGCATAAAAAGCATATTGTTTCACTCTTGATTGGAGGGCTTCCACCTTTGCTAAAGAATTTGACTTGACCTTTGAGAGCCACGGTGTAAACACACCTCCCCATCTTACTGATGTTGGCCCATAATCTAATTTCTCATGCATTAGGCATATGAATCCTAATGCCTGTGTAAAATTGATTATCCAAAATGAAAATAAACATATGAAAAATTTGCATTAGATTTAAGTCATTAAGCATGCCCTACATGATCTAGTCTCTTAAGGACTATGTTTAAGGACTTAATCTCTTTTTAAATAAACAATAGCTTAGCTATCTTGCAAGAGCATATGACTTGCCTATATGTATTTAAAATCATAGGAGGAGTTAGTTGGTGGTCACCCCTGCAGTTGTAAATCCAAATAGTAGGGTGATTTATCCTCTATTGTGGAGGTGAACCATATACCCATTTTCATCTTAGATTAGGTCATGCTTTGGCCCTCGCCAAAGCTCCCTGGATTTAGGTTATGCGGTTGCTTCTCCCATTTGCAGGCTATAAACATAAATCCTCACCTCTTAGGCATTTTACATAATCTTGTGTCATGAAATTATAAGCCCTAGATTTCTAATCAAAATTCAATTCTAACATAGAAATTATATCAACTTCAAAAATATAAAGCCCAACCATAGGATAGTTTGGGGTGTTTATGCTTCCTAGTATCTTAAGCATACCCTACTGATCTTCATTTGGCTTCAATAAGAATTCCCTCCTCTTGATCAATCTCACTTGATCTTCTAAAATTAAACTAATCGATTGATAGTCCTACCTTCAAAATCTTTGGAGATAATGATCATTTACCTTAATCGAGAGTATTCCTAAGGAATCTTGATCCTTAGGATGCAATTAACTATAGGGGATTGCCTCTATAGGAAACTTAATGAATCCAATTTAAAATAAACCCTGCTTTACTTTTTCATGTAAAGTAGGGGAAGAATCTCTGGTACATGCGAAGGCCCATAGTCCTTAGGATCCCTTATTTACGTGATGAGTTTTTTTGTAGGGTGGTGACTTCTATCTTATCTTTCGAGATAATATAACTTTCCCTCAATGTCATACTCGATCACTCTAATAAGAACATCTATGGATCTACGTGGTGTCCCAAGAAGGCATATATTTTTATTTTCATTTATCCTTTCCAAAATGGATAGATGAAGGCAGAAATATTTTCACCCATAGATTTTTTCGACACCGCTGGGGATGGTTCCTCTCTCCATCTTTAGTAAATGATCATTGTCTCCAAGTATCTATAGTGGATTTGTACTTTGTATAGATTTGAGTCTATCTTTCTTTTTCATTGGCACTTAGTTTATTTCATTCTTAAGCTAAGTTAGCCAACATCTTTAAGTTTTAGGACCTCACTCCGTGTAGGTCTTAGAACCCCTATTGGGTTTTCCCAATATGTGAAAATAAAAATTCAATAAAAAGAAAATAACTAAAGACTTTCTCCTTCCTATTTTTATGGTAAGGAAATGTTCCTTCTAAAATTAAAAAAATAAATCCTTCATGAAAATCTTGCTTTTCTAAAGCACTTTTTCAAAATGCACATAATAAAATGTTTGTACAAATTTTTCTAAATCACCCTCATCTAACAATCTCCATGATTGTTATATGTAGGATTTTCTAATAATGAAATCAACAATCATATTTTTCAAATAAAATGAACAATCATCTTTTGAAAAATAAAATCAACATCCATATTTTCCAAAAAGCATAAATGAACATCTTCACTCAATTCATTTTGATGAAGATAAAATCCAAAAATATCTTTTAAAAAAGAACTTATGAAATTCTTCATTCAATATACTGAATGAAGGTTTTCATTTCAAAATAAAATGAACAATTATCTTTCCATAAACAAATCCAAAAATATCTGTTCAAAAAGCACAAAATTTGAAGATGGGCATTCCCATTCAATATATCCAAATATGTTGGACGGATGTTGCATTTTCAAGCAAGATCACAATTTTGAAATTCCACTCAACACATTCCACATGTGTTAAGTTGGAATTTTACCTTTTAAAAAAAGTACATATGAACTTTTCCATTCAATATACCCAAATTTATTGATTGGAGATTTCATTTCCAATCAAAACCAAAATAAATTTTCAAAAAGCACATATGAACATCTCCATTCGATATATCCAAATTTATTGAATGGAGGTTTCATTTCCAATCAAAACCAAAATAAATTTTCAAAAAGCACATATGAACATCTCCACTCAATATACCCAAATTTATTGAATGAATATTTCATTTCCAAATAAAATAAACATCATTTTGAAATCCCACTTAACATGTTCCATATATGATTAAGTTGGAATTTCCTCTTTCAAAAAGCAATAATCACACATTGGAAAAAACACAAAATTTTCAAACACATTTGGAACTTTATTTAGCATAGCCAAGTTTTCTAAGTGAAGTCTCCAAAGTCAAAACATAAAATTCAAAACACATTGAAACTTCATCTTAGCATACCTAAATTTGCTAAGTTAAGCCTCTATTTTTCAAAAAAAAATGTCAACACACATTGGAGCCTTCATTTAGTGTCCCTAAATTTGCTAATTGAAAATCCTCTTTTCAAAAATCATCAAAAATAAAACACACATTTGGATCTTTCATTTAGCATACCCAAATTTACTAATTGAAAATCCTCTTTTTCAAAAATCATCAAAAATAAAACACACATTTGGATCTTTTTAGTATACCTAAATTTTCTAAAGATACATTTTTCAAAATCACAAAAACATGAAACACATTTGGATCTCTTTAGCATACCTAAATTTTCTAAAGATCCATTTTTCAAAACTAAAATCACAAAATCAAAGAACACATTTGAATTTTTCATTTAACACACCTAAATTTGCTAAGTGAAAATTCCATTCTCAAATTCAAACATGATTCACAAAACAAGCAAACAAAAGAAGGAGAAGAAATTATTTTCAAACACCTTACTTATCATACCAAAAATTTGCTAAGTAACTAAATTCCAAAATCAACAATCCAAATAAAATCAAATGACCCTTTACTTTAACATACTCAAAATTTTTAAATAAAAGGTCCTAAAAAAAAAATCAAATTCAAACATGAACCTATGGAAGCATCAATTTCTCTAAAAAATACTTGAACTCATTTTTAACATACTCAAATTTGTTGAAAATGGATTCTACATTCAAAAAAAATCTTCTTTCTAATCAATCTCAAAATCTCTTCTAAATTCATTTGAGCCCCACTTACTTCTAAATTGTTGAGTGTGGGTTCAAATTCTAAATTCAAATTCAAAAATTAACAAATAAAAAAATCGATTCAAGTTTATTTTCAACATTGGAGACTTCAGTCAACTTTAGTCAGTTTTAATTTTAGTTTCAGTATAGTTCATTTCAATGGCAGCGCAGAAGTATGTGTTCATATTTTCTCATGGGATGGATCGGCCTTGATTAGCCAATGCCATCGACTATGCCCACCTCATCCACTTTGAGGCTTTGAGGGGCTCAAATTAGAGGGGCCCCTCCTCATCATAGAGCATGGTGGCCGGGCAAGAGCCAGTTATCCGAGTGGAGTTACCATTTGATTCTGAGATCCCCTCACTGAAGAGGAAGGTGGCGCTCCTAAGTAGTAGCGGCCAACATCGTTGTATACAAGGTTCCCATTGCGCCAAATGGGCCACTTTATCGATTCCATTTAAAGGGAATGCTTCCTTAGCTCCAGGGATAACCTCCCCAACCTTCGAGATTGGGTCTAGCTCCTGCACTGGTCCACCTACCAGGACTCAGGGTAGAAACAAGAATCACATGATGAAGCAATTTCATACATGCATAGCCAGGGAGTTGGAGGAAGCTACTCAATCTTCAGTGGAGGAGGTACCTAGGATGGTTTCCCCCTTGATTATTGAGAATAGGTTCCACCCCCTCTCAGGTTCAGATAGAGAGGATGTTAAGAGGATTTCTACTTCACCTCTGTCAGCAGTTCAGTCTTAGGCTCCCATCAAAGATAGTAGGAGGTCAACGTAAAATCAGTCGGTTTGAAGATGCTTGATTTGAGGTCTGGCACAGCAGATATAGAGGTCCGAGAGGCCCCATGTTACCAGGGAGCAAGAGGTACAACCGATAGTCGGGCCTCCGCCTATGGATTTTCTCATTGCGCGCTACATCGATCATACTGATAGTATCTTGCTCATGGGGACTACACATCATAGGAGAGGAGCTCCTATCCTGAGAGAGTTGGTGGTGCCTCCACCACATCGCTCTATATCCCATCCACCATCTTTATCTATGTTCTAGCATATACTAGCTAAGGCCATGAAGGTCACATCCAGGGAGAAGAGGACCTCACTGGTGATCCGGCTACATCCAAGAGATTCCATTCCATCTACGCCACCTACTATGGTGAGGCTGAGCTCTCCTGCTCGACCTTCTGCCCCAGTTGTGGTGCGGAAGGAATGGAGACCTTGAAGTATCATAGTCATCTCATCACCACCACCACCAGAGGCTATGGAGGTTACAACATTAGAGGGAGGAGGAGACAGTTCAGTCGCTCCCATGACTATAGATCCTCCTATGAGTGCCACCCGCCCAGATCCAGTGATAGCTAGGAGCATCTTTCTTCCAGTGAGTGTAGTCCTCAGGGTTGTTCTCTAGAAGAAGTAGAGGTCAGATGCATTTCTATTCATGATAGTGATCCTATTACTGGTCAGCCTTGTTCTTTTGTGCCTGTTCAGTAAGATCGATCCCTAGATGACATTGTGGCTCAATATCTAGTGGAGAAGCAGGAGATTTTAGGATATGCCTGGTCTGATTTAGAGGATGAGAAGATCAGCTTTGATCCTAACGAGGATGATTTATTAGAGGATTTAGAAGTCCACATGGTAGACACCAGGGGTTCTCTTCTGCATGAGCAGCAACATATGGAAGGTAATGTGGTCGAGTAGGAAGACACAGCCCACTCAACCTAACACCTCCTTCAGCAAATAAAATAATAATATGAACAAATAGATAGGATGGGGAAGAGGCTTGAAGACTTTCTAGCAACAGTTTTGGCATTATAGAATCAAGCCCTAGCAGTTGATTCTAATATAATTGAGACTGATAAGACAGAGTTGGTGCATGTCTTGGATCTAGCCAAGACTTTACCTCTAATAGAGCAGGGTAGCACCAGTTTGTATAGGAAGGTAGTGGATAGTATCTCCATACAGAAAATAATATTAATACATGGTTGAGAAGTTGGTGAGAGAAACATTGGCTCAAGCCCGAGGAGGATGATCAGTTCCAAAGGGTAGACCCTACCCAGAGGAATTTGATGCCATCCAATATCCTAAGGGTATTGTGCCACCTTCTTTCAAGAGCTTTTATGATAGTGGGAACCCGAAGCAGCATATTGCACACTTCAGGGCTAGTTATTGTAACACCGGTGGCAGTGATGCTTTACTCTTTCATCACTTCATCAATAGCTTAGTGGGTATAGCCTTTGATTGGTACACTAAACTTTCCAACAATTTAGTGAAGACTTTTGTGAACTTGGAGCAACTCTTCATCAAGAGGTTTGCTGGAGCTCAACAAAGGGTGACTGTAGGCAATCTTATTGTGGCTCAACAAAACCATGGTGAGTTCCTCATTGATTACATTCTCAGATGGTGTAATTTGAGTATGAAATGCAAATCATAGCTGTCTGAATAACATGCCATTGAGATTCTATTTAAGAATATCTATGGCCCGGTCCCCTTCATGCTCAAAGGTTTCACCATCAAAACTTTTGAGAAGCTAATTAACAAGGTGGCTAGCTTACAAGGAGAAGCCAATCAGTTGCCTTTTCTAAATCAACCAACAAAGCCAAAGCCAAAGCCGTAGAAGGTGTTTGAGAAGAAACCAGAGGCACTAATGTAAGTAGACAAGGGGAAACAGTCGGCCAGAGAGATGAGAGACCTCATGCTCCAAAGCCATCACTTCCACCTCCTCTACCACCACCGAGGTAGTCCTATCGGCTGCCACCATAGCCTCCATGGCCTACACTGCCTCCTCCTCAGCCACATCATCAACAGCAGCGGTACACATACCCATTGCCAGGTAGCTATGGTCCACTACTCTTCTGAATAAACTTAACAAGCCTTATTCATTTAAGAGGGAGGTAATCAGGAAGATCTTTAAGATTATCTTAAAGAAGCCTAATTTTTAGCTACCCAAACCTAGGAGGCCGGAGGAAGTGGGCAAAAGCAATGATCCTAACTTTTGCCCCTACCACCATATGCTAGGTCATATTTTGGAAGATTGCTTCACATTCAAGGACTGACTTGAACATAGCTTCAAGACCAATGTTATAGTTCTCCCAAAGGAATACCTTATGGAACAACCATCCAATTCAATTAGGGTAATCCTTGGGGATACTTGTGATCCTTCCAAAATTAAAGAAGGTTGGGATATCTTCTTATCTATATCTCTAATAAGATTGTGTCCAAAATTAAAAAACTTTCCATGTATGCGCTTGAGCCAGCTCAGACCTCCAACATCAAGGAAGGTTTGCAAGTTGTCAGAGCCAACTCAAGGAAAGGGGAGCTCAGCAACATCAACAAACCTAAGCTGATGAGATAGCCAAGTAGCAACCACCCAATCGAAGTCCGCCTCCACCACTTGTAACTACTACTATTTTAATGACCTCTACTTCAACTACTTCTTCCTCTAGTAGACATCTTGTATCAGTGGATGAGGACATCAAATCCCTTAGCCCACTTACTTGACTTGACTTCTATTATGTACCCCCTTCAAAATCCAAGAAATCAAGGAATAAAGCTAACTTGAATTATATCTATGTCACTTCTGATGGGTTTTCTAACTCTATTCTTACTCAAAACTCTTCAAGTCTAAACAACAATAATAATAACTCCGATATTCCTCTTTCTGATTCAGAGTTGGACCTTCCTTCTCTAAATACTATGAATTTGCCTCTTGAGATGGACTTGGAATCATCCGATTCTGAGGGTCCCATAGGAGAAGCTGTAGGTGAGCCTAACGAGCAGGTAGAATCTTCCACTAACCTGCCACAAGAGATCACCGAGGTCAACCTCCATAGTGGCAAGGTTCTACCTCCTAGGGTAGCACCTTAAGATAGAGGAAACTAAGTCATTAGTTCAGATGATGAGAAGCCCCTCCATAGAATGCTCCACCATTGGATATGCTTATAGAGGACCAGCCCAGAGTGGACTATAATGTCCTCTCTCACCTAAGAAACTTTCCATCTGAGCTAAGAATATATGATGCCCTTATCATATCCAAAGAGATGAGGGAGTCATTAATCAAGGTTTATCTTGATCCTAAAATATGCTTAGCTCAGCTAACCGCTATTGGAGAGTAGGCACATTATTCCAAAGAAGCTCAAGAAATCACTTTCACAGATGAAGACCTTCTTCTGGAGGACATGGATCACAACCACCCCCTCTACATTACAGTGGACATGGGTAGATTCAAGAGTTCTTATTAATTTAGGTGCATCAATAAACATTATGAGTTTAAAGACCCTTGCCTATTTGAGGATCGACATCTCCACACTCAATGAGCAAGGCGAAAGGGCTTTAGGTTTCAGAGTTTTACCTTTGGAGATAGGTGAATGGAAGACTGGAGCCAAGTTTTACATAATTGATTCGAATACTTTGTTCACTGCTTTGCTCGGTAGGCCTTGAATACATCGAATAAGATGATTCCATTCTCCCTCCATCAGTGCATCAAGTTTAGGAAGGATGGGATTGAGTACTGTGTCAAAGGTGATGAAAAGATATTTTCAATCAGAGAGATTGAGATATATGAGGATGAGACCTACTATCTTTCTCAAAATACCTTCTCTCATGAACTTGATCAAAATTTAAATGCAAAAAAAAAGAAGAAAAGAAAGAAAAAGAAAAAGAAAAAGGAAAGAATAATGAAAGTTCAAGTGAACAAGAAAAGGGAATTGAAGAAGAAGTAGAGCCACATATCATATTCCACCCAGAGTTCATTCCATCATATGGACATGTGGGTAGGATGACTCAACCTCCACCGTGCAGGCAGAGGAAAACAGAGGTTTGAGAGTGGAAGATGGTAGCCATCAACCTTTCCACCATAGGAGTACCCCCACTATTCACATATATTTGGAATCCAGCTTGGAGGATGAGTCTAATGTGATTAGCGTACCAGCCAACCCCTTGTTGACCTCATTTTTAGGATGAGCTCTCAACCCCTCCATCTTAGGCATATGACTCCTCTTAGACTTTAAGAGTTCCTTATTCTTAAGACACATCTAGTGATTAGGTGGACACTCAACCTAGCCCTAGAGACTTAGAAGAGTTAGCCATAGGAATAGGTCATGCCTTAGGGGTGTTAGGAAAGTTTGCCTACCTTTAGCTTGAACCATTCCTCACCTTCCTTCCTTCAAGTCAAACTCCAAATCAATCTTATTTGATTTTCTCCAAACTCCAATCAACTCCATATGATTGAAATCCATGGTTGAAATTCATGATTGAAACCCATGAATGAAATTCCTAAGTCCAAATCTTTCTTAAGTCTTAATTTCCCTCTTAAGGACTTAGTCTAAATCATGATCAAACCAAATCAAATCCTTGAGATTGTCTTATAATTCATTTATATTCTCATTTATATTTACATATATAAATAAAATATAAATTCAAATGAACCAAACTAAATTCCAAATTCAAAATCAATTCATGAAATTTCCTAAGTCCTTTAAATTTTCCTTAAGGACTTAGTTAAAATCATATTCAAATAAATTCAAATTCATGGGATTTTCTCATAACTCATTTATATTCTCATTTATATTCACATATATAAATGAAATATAAATATAAATCAATCAAATCAAATCAAAAAATTAAATTTTAAATTTAAAATCATTCTTAAGTCCTTAATTTCTTTCTTAAGGACTTAACCTAAATCATGATCAAACCAATTCAAACTAATAAGATTTTCTCATAATTAATTTATTTTTTCATTAATAATAATAAATATAAATGAAATATAAATATAAACCAATGAAATCTGAATCAAAAATTCAAATCCCTACTTCAAAATTTTCTAAGTCCTTTAAATTCCTTTTAATGGACTTAGACTAAATCATGATCAAATCAATTCAAATTCATGGGATTTTCTCATAATGCATTTATTTTCTCATTTATATTCACATATATAAATGAAATATAAATATAAATCAATCAAACCAAATTCAAAAATTCAAGCCCCAAACTCCAAAATTTCTTAAGTCCTTTAAATTCCTTTTAATGGACTTAGCCTAAATCATGGTCAAATTACTTCACATCCTTGAAATTTTCTCATGATCCATTTATATTATCATTTATATTCACATATATAAATGAAATATAAATTCAAACAATCAAAACCAATTCCAAAAATCAAATTCAAATCCATTCAACATCTAATCTAAGCCTTTGAAGTCAAAATATTGAACTTAGCCAAATCAAGATAAACTCTTGATTTTCCTTCATGATTCAATCAACCCTACAATCATGAATCCATATATAAATACAAACTTCATCACCAAACCAAAATCTAATTCAAAAATCAAACCCCAAATCCATTCATATTCTTCTTTTGAATATGAAATTGTCAAATGAATCAAAACCCATTTGACTTCAAACCACTTGCAAATGGATTTATATTTCAATCATAAGTCCATGCACAAGTTCAATCAAACTCAAATCAAGCTTTGACCAAACCATTTGACCCACTTAGGCTCACTTGACCCAAAGTGACCTAAAGTACTCTTATGAGCCAAATTCTAATCCTAACCAAATTGGATTAAATCAAACTCACCTATGCCTCTCATCATGATCAACAATCATCAGATGATCAATTCAATCATTCAAATTGGGTCAAAACAAATCTAAGGGTTGACCAAGTCAACACTTAGCCAAAATGAAACCTAACATAGCCAAAATCCACAACAGCCAAATTGATTGAAACCAATGATCTAAGTTCATTCATGAACTATGTTTGAACTTAACAAGTCACATTTGAACCTAACCTAGCCCAATTGGTCACTTGACCCAGTTGACCCAACTTGACCTAAAAAATTAAAATATGTCAAAACTTGATATAAGCCAAATTGACTCAAACTATGGGTCAAGTTCATTCCAAATCACTTGTTGAACTTGACCAAAGCTTCAATTGGCCAACTAGACCTAACCTAGCCCAATTGACCTTGAACCCAACTTGACCTAAAGGGGTCATATGTGCCAAATTCAAAACTAAACCAAATTAAATTAAACCAAAGCAACCAAAATATTTCAAATGGTCATATGAACTTGACCCTTGGACCCAATTTGACCAATTAGTCAACTTGACCCAAGTTGACCCATTTTGACCTAACTTGGTCAACATGAGCCAAACCATATCAAATGAACTCCAAATCCAATGAAACTTTGGCCAAACCTATTTTCTCAACATACCCAACATATCCAAATTCAAAAATTAGCCAAATGACCATTCTACCCCTAGGCCATCGAACAAATTTTTGTAAGGATTTGGTCAAGCCCTCTTCATATCAACTTGATACCTTCCTAATAGGTCAAGTGAACCCTATGGAGGGTGGTACACCCAACCCAATGGGTTTGGGTTAGCCAAAATGGACCCATGGCCAAAATTGACCCCATAGCTCAAATTGGCCAATTTGAAAACCTCCCTCCACTCAATTTGAAGCACATGGGAGGTTACTGATCCACTCCTTGGCTCAAATCGACCATGTGCCAACTTCAAATATTCTAAAAAACCCTTTTCATATGGAAAATTGGATCAAAATGGCAACAATAGCTTCATCCATCTGATTGTCATAGGGGGAGATATACTCCCCATAACTCAATTCATTGATCCTCATTGTCGATTGAGTGCTAGAGAGTGTTAGGAGCCATCAGAGAGCAATCCTTAGAGGGATTTAGAAAGAGCCATTCTCAATTTTCTTCAAGAGAAAATAGGGCAACTACGCTCATTTCCAAATTTCCTCTATACTCTAATTCACTTCAATTGCCTTTGCACACTCCATCTGGGGACCAAATCAAGCTTGCCAAAGTTCTCCCTCAATTTCCCAAGGCAAAGAGAAGTTTAATTCGATCAAAGCCTCAAAGGAGAGGAGGAGGTGTTGGTCCATTGAGCAATCTACATAACCTCAAGAGCTAATTCTTTCACCAACTTCTCAACCAGATGAAGCTCCTCTAAAGGAATTGAGCACTGGTGATCACCTCCAGTGAGGTATGGAATTTTTTGACAATTAAACTTAGGAGGTGTTGGTCCTTTGTGAAAGAAATATTCATGGCATAAAAATTCAACTATTGGATAGGATTTCCATTAGTGCATGATGGTGTGCAAAATTTTATCCAAATCTGAGCTCGATCGAGCTCGGATCTTCCCTTTGATCATGGATGATTCCTATGATCCTTAGGGAAGAACAAGGATAATCCCGGCTATCCATCCATGCATTTTGGATGGACGACAAGATTAAACGCATGTTTTAAAATCGATTTATCCTTTTAAAAACCACGGGGTGATTCCTGGACATTCAATCCTTGATCGAATGACGGGTATCAAACCGTGTCCCGCTGCTACCTTGATGGGATGTTTAAGTGCGGCTCTGCGCGTAAAAGCATGTGACCGTCGCGTATGTGTTGTGGGCTAAGGGGATTTAATTAGGTTTTTATTAATTCTAATTAATCCTTAAAGCTTTAAAAATTCATATCTCCCTAAATTATAATTAGAAAATATGAGGTAAATTTTTACTGAAAGATAATTCAATCTAGAATATTCTAAAATTAGTTTTAATAAATTTTGAATTATACCTTTCTCTAATTTTAGTTTTAATGGAAATATTAATTTGCTAATTACTCTTTAATTAATCCTGATTGATCCCAAACTTCTTGGGTATGTTTTAAGGGATGACCTCTGCCTCCCTAATTTTCTCAGAATTTATTAAAGGCTTAATTAGGGGATTTGCAAATGCATTTCCTAATTACTCTCCTTATGTAATTAAGGATAATTAAGTTTGATTAGTGTTTTAATCCCTTATTGAAGTTGATTAAGGTTAGATCTAGTGAATAGGAGGCTTAGGGAATAATTTTGGGGCATTTCCCCTAAGCTATTCCCTAAACCCCCTTTTCTTTCCTAATCTTCTCTTAATTAAGGGTTAATTCATTTATTACCCTTTTAATTAATTTCTAAAATTTCTAAATATTTCTAGAACTTAATTAATCTACATTAGGTAGATGCTTAGGTGTTCAAGAGCCTAAGTCCAATTAAGGAAATCAAAACCCAACTCATATGTGTGAGGGGTGTTTTGAAATTACTTAAGTTAAACCCCTTAGCTTAATTAACCATTAATCATGAGCCAAATTGCATTAGGCCCTTGTATTCCTAGGTGCATTGCAAATTTAAATTCTTTGTGAGGTTTTATGTCATCTCATTGGCTTATAATTACTTGGTTAACTATGCTAAGGTGGTATAAGTAAGGGTTAATTAACATGCTTAATTCATACCTTAACCTAACAAAAATTTAAAATGAATCTAATCATCTAAAATTAAAAAAAATATTAAACACATGTGGAATGGGTTAGGAACTTCAAACTCAATCCACATTTTCAAAATTAAATCAATTCCAATCAAACAAAAATCATATTAAATGAACTTTGGTTTACTTTAAGCTTTCTTATTACATAAGATTATCTTTAGGATTTAATTAAAGTGAATGTGTTTACATGCTTTCATTGCTTTAGTTCTTTCCCCAAACATGCTAAATATGTGTGTCATGTAGTTTCATGCATTCATACTTTTTAAAATTCAAATTTAAAATGAAAATGTTTACTTTATGTCAAATTTGCATGTGTTGGCTAAAGTAGAAATATGAATGGCTATTATCACTATTAATTCAAATTATTTTTCAAAATATATGAATCAATTATCAAAACTAAAAGTGTGTTACTTATATCTTAATTATAAGCTTGCATGTGAGTAAGATATAAGGATGTGCTTAGTGTAGGTCTTCCTTCTCTTTTTTTTAGTATAGTTTTGAATAAGATTTGGTAATATGTATGGTTCATTTGAAAAGAACCAAACACTTGCCTAATTCCATATCCTATTCATCCCTATACTATCACTTAAGAAGGATACCTATGCTTTCATATATAAATTACATCAACAAAATGAATCAACAAATGCAAATTTTTGCATTCTTTCATTTCCATTCATTTCTTTTGTACACATGTTTGTATTTGAGGAAAGTGGTATATTAGTCTGGAAAATCCCAAGATTGTGAGGCTTTAAGTATCCCTAAGAAGGTCTTGTACCTTACACCTCTGCTTAACAATGGCACTGTACTCACTTATGCCTTTCTTACTTTCATGTGTGCATGTGAAAATTGGATAAGAAATCCCTTTTCTACTTAATGAAAATCATGCATCATAAACTTCCAAATTTCCTTAAATGAATTACTTAGCATGCATCATAAAGTATGTTAAACATCCTTGTATGTATGTATAGATATGCTTAGGACTCATTCATATACATGTTATACATGTTGGGAAAGAAATGAAGTGATGTATGTTTTGTGAATTTAGTTCATTTTATTTAATCTTAAAATGTCTTTCTTTTTAAAAAGTTTTGTTTAGAGTTCACATAAACTTAGGATTAATTAAAATATTTAATCAAAACATTCACTAAACAAAACCAAAACATGAATCTACTTTAGAAGTTACTTAGGTTAGGGAAGGAAAGAGATGTTCTCTTCTCTTTCTCTCTTTATAACTTAGTAATTAATTATAGGATTCATTTTAACCTAATCAAAACATGAAATAAAATCAATCCAAATCAACTAAATCACTTAAATGAAATCCTCCTCTAAATTAAACATGCTTCACACTTAGAAAATTCTAACTTAAAGCCATAACTAAGCATACCACACAAACCTCTAAAGCACATACATTAGGCTAAGTCACCACTTCTATCTTTAGGTTAGGGCAGAGCATGATTTGATTCTTGCTTTTGTTTTATGATATATGTTTTAGACTAGATGTTAGGATGAATGTGCGTAAAATGAATGTTAGGTCAATCATAGCCTAACCATTATTTTCTGTTGGGGATTGTGCTTAAGGGGAAGTGTAATAAATAAAAATATAAATGCTTTTTCTATGCAGGTGCTTATACTCATAAGAATAATCCAATAGGTCAGGTGGACTTAGTCACCCATGTGTTGGGTGATAAGTCCAATATATATGCTTGAGATTTGTATGGTTTATTTTAGCTAATCTCTATTTTGCAGGTGTTAGTTAGATTTCCACTTTTCCTTTTCATATAAATTTGTACAATTAGGATTTTGGAATGATTATTATGGGGATTAGAATGAGAATTGGTCATAAGATCCTATCTTATGCACCAAGTGAAGCCTTTGGAGCATCCACCTTCCAACCATCCAAAAGAAGGAACCACAAAAAAAGAAGAAAAGAAGAAGAAAGAAGAAAAGAAGAATGAAGAAGTGAAGCTTGAAGACCCCCATAACAATGAATTCCTTACTTAATTGTATTTAATTCATTTATAATTCGGGTTGTATAAGGGTAGAGCTCGGCCACCCAATTCATTTTCGGGTTTGTGCGGTGATACTCAACCACAATGGCCACTTATTCTTTTTTATGATTAGCTTTATAAATTGATTGATGATTTGTTTAGCTTTTGCATTAAGTGACATTTTTTTAGTTTCTTCCTTGCTTTATGTATGGGCTGGATGTGGATTAGGCTCTTAAGAAAAAATAAATCTTTTACCAAATTTAACAACTCAAAACTAAAAATAAAGAATTCATAACTTCACATAAAGCTTAAGTTTAAAATCAAGATAAAAGAATTAACAACCCCTTAGCTGGATGAGTATTTCATTTATAACATCATGCACAAATGCATCTTGTTTCACTCTTGATTGGAGGACTTCCACCTTTGCCAGAGAAACTTGGCTTGACCTTTGAGAGCCTTGGTGGAAACACACCTCCTCCTTTCTCACTGATTTTGGCCAATTACTTTATTTCTCATGCATTAGGCATATGAATCTTATTAGCCCGAGTTAAAATAATTGTCAAAAAAATAAAATGAAATCTGAATTGCATTAGATTTAGGTCAATTGAAGCATGCCCTTACATAATTTATTCTTTTTAGAGAGTGATTTTAAGGACTTAGTCTCTTCTAAGTAAATAATAGCCCAGCTATCTTGTATCTGCATATGACTTGCCTACACGTGTTTCAAATCATAGGAGGAGTTAGTTGGTGGACACCCCTAGGCAGTTGTAAGTTGAAGCAGTCAAGTGGTTTGTCCTCTCTTATGGAGGCAAACCAAATACCCATTTTTACCTTAAATTTAGGTTGTGCTTTTGACCTTCGCCAAAGCTCTCTAGATTTAGGATCTAAGGTTGCTTCTCCCCTTTGTGGGCCATAAGCCTAAATCCTTACCTCTTAGGCATTTCCATAATCTTGTGTTATGGAATCATAAGTCCTAAATTTTTAATGAAAAATACAACTCAAACAAATTAAATCAATTTCAAAAATGTAAAGCCCAATCATAGGATAGTTTGAGATGCTCGCTAAGTTTTCTAGCATCGTAAGCATCTCCTATTTATCTTTCTCTTGGCTTTGATAATAACTCCCTCTCTTTGATTAATCCCATTTGATCTTCAAAAATGAACTAATCAATTAATAGTCCTTTTCTATTGAAATCTTTAAAGATAATGATCATTTATCTTAATCAAGAGTATTCTTAAGGGATCCCGTCCCTTAGGATGTAATTAACTATGGGGGCTTGCCCTTGTAGGGAACTTAACGAGCCCGATTTAAAATAAATATTGCTTTACTTTTTCATGTAAAGCAGGGGAAGAGTTTTTGGTACATATGTAGACCCATTATCTTTAAGAGTCCTTATTGAGGTGATTAGGTCCATTAAAGGGTAGTGACTTCTATCTCTCGAGATAGTATACTATTCTTATTAAAATCACTGAATAAACATAATCATCTGTGACCTAAAAAAAATTAATTTTTATATTCTTGCCTTTCACCCACAGGATGGAAGGCGTCCATACAGAAATTTTTCTCCACACCCCTCTCTGCGGGTTTCCTTGGAGGTGACACTTGAGCCAGACATGATGAAGACCAAGCCTCCAAACAAAGCAAAGTATTCGAGTCAAGTTTATGTGAAACTATTAGACTGTAGCTGGGAACCTTAGCTCTAACCACACTTTCATCTCAAAAAGTTGAAGGTTTAGTAGTTAAGGAAGAGATTCTTTTTGGGATCATCATCCTCAACTCCTGAAATTAATGTAGAACTTGAGGAGAATTCATATAAAGAATTCATGGAATTGCCTTTTGATTGGTACCCGCCTTGTGTTCTTAATCTTGTAAAGAAAGGTTTGATTCCTTATACATGGTCTGAGCACAGATCAGAATACTTCGAGAAGCTATGGAACAATACAGGCAGGGATGCACAATCAAGATCAGGATTAGGATTCAGTACAGTGGGTCCAGTCGATGATAATGATTACTGCTTAGTTGTTACCAATCATCTGGAGTCAGATAGGTTCTTCTTCAATCATATCAACTTTTATGAGGAAGTATGTTCAGAAACTTTAGATGATCCAGATTATCTCCAAATCAAAGATGCATTGCCAAAATTTGAGGAGGAGATCCATTCAATAATTGACAAGCTTAAAGAAATCAACCTTAGGATGGAAGAAGATCCATGACCGACATACATCAGTTCATTGCTAAATGAAGAAGAAACCAAAGACTTAGTTAGGATATTGATTGAGTTTAAGGATTATTTTGCTTGGAAATATGAAGAGATTCTTGGATTATCTCCCATAGAATTCCACAAACTAGCAATAGATCCTAGCGCTAACCCTATCAAGCAAGCTCCTAGATGCATATGATTAGAAATTGAACAACAGGTCATTTCTGAAGTTAAGAAATTGATCGATGCTAGTTTCATTAGGGAAGAAGAATACCCTACCTGTTAGTCAATGTCATACCATTTAAGAAGAAGAATAGCCAAATTCACATATGAATCAATTTTAGGGACTTAAATAGGCATGTCTTAAGGATGAGTTTCCTCTTCCTATACTAAAATTAATGGTGGTCATCGCCTCATCTCATGCAGTACTCTCCTTTATGGATGGGTTATCTGGCTACAACCAAATTAAGATGGTCCCCAAGGATGAAAGAAATACTACTTTTTGAACCCCGATCAGAATCTATTGTAATAAGGTCATGCCTTTCGACCTTAAAAATGTTGGTTCTACATACCAACGGGCCATGACTCAGATCTTCAACGAACTCATCCATCATCAGGTTGAGTGCTATGTTCATGATCTAGTAGTCAAAAATAAAGAAAAGAAAGACTATCTCTTTGACTTGAGAGTAGTTTTCGAATGGTTAAGATAATATAACCTCAAAATGAATCCCCTGAAGTGTGCATTTGGAGTAGCTTCAAAGAAATTCCTTCAATTTGTTCTCTGACACTGGGGATAGAAATAGATCCGAAAAAGATCAAAGCTATCTTAGAAATGCCACCTCCTAAAAGTTTAACAACTCAGATCTTTCTAATGATGTTTGACATATCTAAGATGCTTTACCTCCAACCTAACAGGGAGATGCAAGCCATTTTTAGCACTTGTAAAAAATGATGCCAAGTTCAAGTGAGATGACAAGTGTCAGCATGCCTTTGAACATATCAAGCAGTATTTGGTGAAGTCACCATTTCTAGTAGCCCCTATCCCAAGCAAGTTGTTGATCCTCTATATAGTTGCATTGGACAACTCCCTCGGTGCTTTATTGGTCCAAACCAATGATGAAGGGAAGAAGAGTGCTCTCTACTACCTAAGTCTTGTTTGATCCCTGTTGAGATGAACTACCCACCTATTGAGAAACATTCCCTAGCTTTAATCTTTGCATCCTAGAAGCTACGACATTACATGCTTTCTCAATAGGTGAATTTGATTTCTAGAATCAATCCACTGCAGTATCTCATGATAGGGACAATGCTATCCAGACGTTTGGCATGTTGTTCCATGATTCTCTCATAATTTGATATTATTTTCATACCCCTTCGTGCAGTGAAAGGACAAGCACTAGCAGATTTCTTAACAGCACACCCACTTTTTGCTGATTCCTCACTTAGTGATGATCTCCTTGACGAACAAATCATGAACTTAGGGGAGGTTGATACTGCCATTGGGAGATGTATTTTGATGGTGCATCTTCATTTCTTAAAGGAGAAGCACCATGATCTACTCTTCCAGGAAAGGCGGTAAGAATAGTTCTCTTAACTCTAGACCGTGATGTGATGAGATTCTCATACTATCTTTCCAATCCCTGCACCAATAACAAAGTGTATGAGGCTTTGATTGCCAATCTAGAGTTATCCATCACAGTGTGTGTCAAGAGCATCAATATCTATGGGGATTCTCAAATGGTCATCAAACATATTTTCGGATCCTACAAGGTTCTCAAGCCCAAGCTTCATCATTACCATGAGTATACCATGATGCTATTGGCCCAAATCCTGAGGTTACCATCTACAAGGTCTCTTGAGGAGAGAACACAGTTGCAGATGCTTTGACCAAACTTGCTAAAGAATTGGCATTTTTGGAAGATGAGTCCATTCCAATAAGGGTCCAAAACAGACAAGCCCTATCCCTTATTGATGATGAACTCATCGAGAGACTTTCTCTTGAAGGGAAGGTTTCCATTGAAAAAAAAGATGAGGAGCTAGATTGGAGGCAACCATTCATAGACTATTTGTACATGACAAACTACCTCAAAAGAAGTCACAAGCCCATCAGGTGAAATAGAGAGCTCTCTCTTATGCTCTTGTGGATGGAAACCTTATACCGATGGTCCTTGATCAGATGTGGTTACATTATTTGGATAAACACAAAGTCTGTGGAATTGTAACCAAGATACTTTTAGGTCTATGTAGAGTGCATCAATCCAGTCTGAAGATGAAAGTAAAGATCAAGAGACTAGGATACTACTGGCCTTCGATGATTACAGACTGCATGAATGTGGCTAGGAGATGCCATCAATGTCAGGTACACGGTGTGGTCCTATATTGACCACCCAATATTCTACATCCTATATTAGCCTCATGGCAATTTGAGTGTTAAGGTACCAACATTGTGGGTTTGATCGATCCTCCTTCTTCCAAGGGTCATCAGTTTATTCTAGCTACCACTAACTACTTTTCCAAGTGGGCAGAGGAAATCTCACCCAGAGAGGTCATAGCTCAGCATGTGCTTTAGTTTTTCAAGAACCATATCATATAGGTTCAGGGTGACTTGAGGAATTATATCCATAATGGTATTGCATTCAAAAGCATCAAGATTAACAACTTTTCTATAAGACACATTATAGATTGGAGATACTCAACCATCTACTACCCAAGGGCAAATGGCCTAGCATAAGCATTCAATAAGACTCTCATCCAGATACTAAAGAAGACGCCAATCACAATAGTTATACATGATGAGTAGTTGAAGCCTTGGGCATACCACATATATAGAACTCTAACTTAATCCCTATTTTCCTTAGGGTTTGAAGCGCTCTACCTTAAGTCTAACTCCCATCACTAAGGATAGCATAGAAAATCACTACAGAAAGTAATGCAAAGTTAGAAGAGCTTGAAGGTTTGGAAGAGAAATACCTACGGGTGTGCCAGAACCTCGAGTTGTATAAAGCCAAATAATTCAAGCTCACAACAAACTAGTCCGCCCTAGGTCTTTCCAAGTAAGAGAGATTGTGTTAGTCCTAAGGAGACCAATTGATGCCCTTCAAAAGATCTTATCAGACAAGGCCTACCAAGGAAGATCTTATCAGTTTATTGATTGTAAAGGGGAACACCTAATGCTTCTAATTAATGGGCTCTATTTCAATAAATATTACCCATAAAAATATATTTGAAAATAATTATCATCAAAAGAACAAAATGTTGATTCCATTTCATCAAAATCTTCTATTCTTTCAAAGCGTTGTTTGCTTGTCTTGTGAATCGGCCATGACATGTTTAAGATAGGTGTAAGAGAACCCAAGAGGCATCCTATCCCTCTTTCACAACACAAACATAATCAAACATAATTCACTGGTGCTACTAGAATAGGTGTGAGAGAACCCAAGAGGCATCTTATTTCGATTAACACAACTAAGTTAGGTGTAAGAGAACCCAAGAGACATCCTTTCTTGGTAAGAATCTCAACTGCTATATGTGGCACCATTTTACCAAAATCCCCAATGTATTTAGGGTAGGTGTAAGAGAACCTAAAAGGTGTCCTATTCCCTTTAACATAAGCACAAAAAACACAAATATTTCATCTCAAGCTATTTTGATATGGGTGGAAGCCCCTTGTGGCACTCGCTCATTAGCTGTTCTAGGTCGGGTCTACATGTTACTTCACTAGCCTGTCACCCTAGTGGTCACTTATTTGGAAGATGTGAGTCTCCCTGCTTTCTTCCTAACTTAACCATTGCAAATTAATGAGCACCTTGTTAGTTTGGTAGGATTCACTATGCAGCTAGTAAGCTATCTCATGTTGACTTCATTTAAGAAGATGTGAGTCCCCGAGCTTTCTTCTTAGACTAGCCATCGGGTACTGACTTGGTTGAGTATATTTGAGGGTAGTGTCAGCAGAACTCCCTATAGGAATTGCTTGACTACCTGAGTTAAGATAAGTCCCCGGGTCGACACTCACTCCGTAGTTGCCCTTAGGTTGGGTCCAATCTATTTTTTCCACAAGTAGGTTACCCTGGCAGTCATTTCTCTTTAGAAGATGTAAGCCTATGATGAATTCTTTCTAGCATGATTATCATAAATCGATGGACAATCCTAGGTCAGGTTTGATTTGTTGCCCAAAGAAACTGATCACCCAGTGGTCTTTTGTAGTGGAATATATGAGTCCTCATGCTTTCTTTCTCTGAATTGGCCATTGCAAACCTAAAGGCACTCCTCTGGTAGGATGGTTCTCCCATTGGCTGGGAAGCTACTCCCTTTCATTAAATAAATTTGAGATAGGTCTAGGCTGATATAAGCTCTTTATCAATGTGATCCATCACAAACTAATGAAATCCATCAAAATAAACAAATTAAAAAAAATTGAAAGTAATCTTCACTATATTTGAGCTGATTTAAGTCCCCCAGCGGCATTCACTCAATAGTCAGCCTTTGGTCGGGTTCAATTTGTTGCCTTACCAACCGATCACCCTAGTGGTTATTTATTTTGGAAAATGTGAGTCCTCGTGCTTTCCTCTTAAACTTGACCATTACAAACTGAAAGGAAATCCCTTTGGTTGGATAGTCCCACTATATGGTTGGCAGACTACTCCATTTGAATTGGTAAATAGGTTAGCAAGGCTGCTTTATCCATCATAAATTGATGGGATCCATCAAAATAATTAAAAATGAAACAAATTTTGACTTTTTTTGAGCTAATCTAAGACCCCTAGAGGAATTCACTCAATAACCAGCCCTAGGTTGGGTTCAATCCATTGCCTTGCCAATGGATCACCCTAGCAACTCATCCCTACTTTGGAGGATGTAAGGCTATTATGCTTTCTTCCTAGGATAGTTGCTGCATACCGAAAGGCATTCCTTTGGTTGGTTAGTCCTACTACATGGTTATTAGACTACCCCTTTGGATTGGTAAATCTGATGTAGATCAAAGTCATCATGGTCCCTACTTAGAGTCCATCGTGAACCAACAGGATTCATCCATTCAAAAATCCAAAAATCTAAAATCCAAAACAAACAAACTTAACCCCCCTTTCTAGTATGGTCAAACTAAACAAACAAAATAAATTTCCCCTGACTCCCCAAGTGGAGTAAAATATAAAACAAACTAATTCAACCTCTATTACCAATAGAGTTGAAACAAACACAACTAAACAATCAAATAAATCAAATCATTTCTTGTCCTCTTATGGATGACTTGAACCTATTTCCCTAGTGGAAGGTTCACATACTCTATCCCTAGTGGATTCCTCTTTACTCTCTTATGTATTTGACATGAGTGGAGTCACATTGCACTAAGTTCTTGATTTCTTCTACACCTTGGGTAAGGAGTAGATCATTTTTGTTAGTGCTTTTGATCATTCGATGTTATTAATCACCTCGATCAACACCAATATGTATTGTCACACCACACCTATTGGGCACCCTTTGTTGACCTGATTTTTAGAATGAGCTCTCAACTCCATCTTCAATATACGTGTGGTCACACCACATGGATTGCCTCCATCTTATTCTCCATATGTGCAACTTCTCCACTACCTCCCTCTGGCCAAAAGGAACCATGTGCAAGCTCTAACAGCCAAAACAACCCACTAAAGGAGGTGAATTTGATCAAAATGGCATAAGCACTCATGATCATCTGATCCTTGGAGGGGGAGATATATTCCCCCTCATTTCACTTCATTTGCATAGACACATACTCGATTGAGCTTAGGGAACTTAGAGCTAGCACCACAAAGTTCCTCTAAGCTTCCTCAACCCATTTTGATCTCTCCATTTCTCGATTTCTTCAAGCCAAAAATAGGGGAGCTCAAGTGAAATTTCAACTTTGCCAATTCAATACCAAAGATTAATTCCTCTTGCAAGCATCTTCAGAGGACTCAATTGAGCTTGCTCAAATCTTTTTCCAAGCTTCAAAGATAAGAGAGAAGGGACTTTTATCAAGGCCGCAAGCTTAGGAGGAGCACCTTGGTCAATAGAAGGACCTACCCAATACCAACGCCTCAAATCTTCAACAGGGCTTCATCTCTACTAGACAAAGTAACCTCAATAGATTGGAGTGCCAGTTATAGCCTCCGGCGAGGTATGCCTTCAAACCGAGCCTAGAATAGGGAGTGTGTGCTCCTTTGTAAAGAGAATTTTATCTCAAGTAAAATTGGTCGTTGGATGTCTTCCCCCTTGCATGATGATGGTGTGGGTTGAGTTTGAGCTCAATCCAAGCTCAATCGAGCTCGGATCTTTCCCTAAGGAGTGGACGGTTGCCCTCTCCCATAGGTAAGATCAGTGATGGATAATGGACCATCCATCCGCCCATTTTGGATGGACCATCATGATCAAGTCATGTAGGATCCCCTGATTCATCCCTTAAGAATCACAGGTTTGATCCTGACCATCTGATCTCTGATCAGATGGTCGAGGAGAAAGCCCATAATGCCGCAGCTAATGTGGCATTGGGATGTGATAACTTAAGTGACAAATCCCATCGCCATGTGGAAAGCGCGTGCCGCATCATTCTCCACGTGGCGCCAACGGGATTAATTAATTAGGGTTTTAATTAATTATTAATCACTGAATCTTCAAATATTCATAACTAAATGTAAATAAATCAAAAACATACAAAATAAAAAACATTGTGAAGATAATTAAGAGAGAAATAATCAAAAAATTATTTCTAATGGATTTTGAACAGTGTATTTTCTTTAATTATGGGTTTAGTGAAAAATTAATAACCTTAATTACTCCCTAATTACTCAATTATTTCATTTCCAATTTCTCAAATATATTTAGTGGGATGACCTCTGCCTCCCCTAATTTTATTGGGATTTATTGATGAGTTAATTAGGAAAATAAATTAATATATCCTTAATCACTCTCTTTATGTAATTAAGAGTTATTAAGCATGTGAACAGTGGTTTAGCCCCTTTATTAAGTTAATTAAGCCTTGCTTAAGTGAATAAGAGGTTTATGGAAGGGATTTGGGGAATTTTTCCTAAGCCATTCCCTAAACCCCTTTCCTTCTTTAATCTAAACTTAATTAGGGGCTAATCCACTAATCACCTACTTAATTAACTTGATAAAATTTTCAAAATATTCCAGAACTTAACCAATTCATTTTGGGTAGGTGCTTAGGTGTTCAATAACCTAAGTAGCTTAAGGAAATCAAAGTACAACCTACATGTGTGGGAAGGGTTATGAAGTGCTTAAAATAAACTATTTAGCTTAATTAATCATTAATTGTGAGCCAATTGAATTAGGCCCCTTTCTTTTCTAGGTGCATTGTTGATTTAAATTTCTTATGTGGTTTTATGTCATACATTGGCTCATAATTATTTGATTAAATATGTTAAAGTGGTGTAGGTAAGGGGTAATTAATGAACTTAATGAACACCTTAACCTAATCAAAACATAAAATTTACTTAATGATTCTAAAAATTAAACTAAATTGATATACACATGTGGGAAAGGGGTTAGGACCAACAAACCTTTTCACATCTCCTAAATCTAAATTTAAACTCAAAACAAAACAAATTTTTTTAAACCAATTTTAATTCACTTTAAATAAACTTATTCCATAGGATTGTCTTTAGGAATTAATTAGGGTGAATGAATTTACATGCTTTCATCACTTTATTTCTTTCCTAGAATGCTAAGTGTGTATGTCATATGAAAATCATACATTCATGCCTTTTAAAAATCAAATTAAAAATGAAATATTCCTTTATATCAAATTGCATGTTTTGGAAAAAATAAGAATATGAATGACTATTATCACTATTAAATCCAAAATTATTTTCAAAACTTATAAATCAAACATCAAAACTAAAAGGTATGCTACTTATAATTATTTATAGGCTTGCATGTGAGTAAAATATAAAGATGTTCATTGTGTGGCTTTCCCCCTCTTCTCTTTTAACATTATTTTGAATAGGATTTTCAAGGTGTATAGTTCATTTGAAAAGAATATAACACTTGCTTAAATCTACTCCTACTTATCCCTATATTATCAATTAAGAAGGACATCAACACTTACACATGTAAATTGCATAAGCAAATCAAATAAACAAACATAAACTTTGCATGATTCTCTTTCAATACATTTCTTTTTGTACATGTACATGTATTTAAGGAAAGTGGTATATTAATCTGGGCAACCCCGGGGTTATGAGGATCTAAGTAGCCTTAAGTAGGTCTTGTACCTTACACCCTTAGTGCTAACAATAGCGTTGTACTCACTTATGCCCTTCATACATGTATATGTGCATATGAATAATAGATAAAAGAATCATTCTTTTGTACTTAACAAAACCATACATACATGAAATATTCCAAATTTTCTTAAAAAAACCCTCTTAGCATTCATCATTAAGGTGTGCTAAATAATTCCATTTACATGTATAGATATGCTCATGATTCATACATATGCATGTTATACATGTAAAAAAGAAAGTGTTGTGTGTTTTGTGATAATAATTCACTTTACTTTATCTTAAAGTGTCTTTATTTTTATATAGGTTTGTTTAGGGAGAATCTGAACCTAGGATTAATTAAAACACATAATAAAATATTCACTAAAAAATAATCAATAATAAATCTACCTTAGAAATTACTTAAGGTAGGGAAGGAAAGAGAATTTCTCTTTCTTTTCCCTCTCTTTACCCTCTCTTTACAACTTAGTAATTAAGTAGGTTCATTCAAATAAAAGAAAATCATCAACTAAAATTAACCCAAATCAACTAAATAACTTAAATTGAAACCACCCTCTAAGTTAAATATTTTCATACTTAGAAAGATCTAAACCTTAAAGCCTAGCTAACCATACCACACAAACCTTAAATAGCACACACATTAGACTAAGTCACCACTTCTAGTCCTATGTTAGGGTGGTGCATGGTTTAATGTTTGCTTTTATTTTATGATGTAATATTTTAGTCAAGATATTAGGGTTCTTATGCATAGACTAGATGGTAGGATGCTTTTAGTCTAATCATTATCTTCTATAGGGATTATGCTTAAGGGGCACCGTAATAAAAATATAACTGCTTTTGCTATGCAGGTTGCTTATACTCCTAATCATAATCCAATAGGCCAGGTGGACTTGGTTACCCATGTGTGGGGTTCTAAGTCCAATTTATGTATATACATGCTTAGGATTATGTGGTTATTTAGTTAATCTCTATTTTGCAAGTTTTAGTTAGATTTACTTTTCCATTTTATGTAATTTTGCAATTAGGATTTTGGAATGATTGTTATGGGGGATTAGGATGAACATTGGTTATAATACTATGTCTTATGTATCATGTGAAGCCTTTAGAGTATCCACATTCCAATCATCCAAAAGAAGGAACCAAGAAGAAAAGGAAGAAGCAAATCCAAAAAGAAGAAAGAAGAAACAAGAAAAGAAGAATGAAGACCACCATAACATGAATTTTCGTACTTGATTGTAATTTATTCATTTGTAATCGGGTTGTATAAGGGTAGATCTCAGCTACCTAATTTATTTTTGTTTTTGTGTGGTGGAGCTCAGCCACACTTGGCCTCTTATTCTTTTGTGCTAGTTTTATAAATTGATTGATGTTTATTTAACTTGTGCATTAAGATGACATCTTTTCCTTATTTCTTTCATGCTTTGATGTATGACCTCGATGACGATCAGGCTCTTAGGAAAAATAAATTTTCTATCCAACTAATCAATTTAAACTAAAAATAAATAACTCAAAACCTCATCTAAAGCCTAGATTATAAATTAAGATAAAAGAATTAGTAACTCTTTAGCTGGATGTTGTATTACTTTTCTCACATCATACATAAAAATCATATTGTTTCACTCTTGATTGGATGGCATCCACCTTTGCTAGAGAATTTGGCTTGACCTTTGAGAGCCATGGTGGAAACACACCTCCCCATCTTGTTGATTTTGGCCCAAAATCTAATTTCTCTTGCATTTGGCTTATCCTAAAGCCTGTGTCAAATTGATTGTCCAAAATTAAAATACAATATATAAAAAATTTGCATTAGATTTAAGTCATTAATCATACCCTACATGATCTAGTCTCTTAAGGAGTGTGTTTAAGAACTTAGTCTCTTTCTAAATAAACAACAGCTTAGTTATCTTCCAAAAGCATATGACTTTCCTACATGTATTTAAAAAAGTAGGAGGAGTTAATTGGGCCACCCCCAGGCGGTTGTAAGTCCAAATAGTCAGGTGGTTTATCCTCTCTTGTGTAGGTGAACCAAATACCCATTTTCACCTTAAATTTAGGTCATGCTTTGGCCCTCACCAAATCTCTCCTAGATTTAGGTTCTGAGATTGCTTCTCCCATTTACGGGCTATAAGAATAAATCCTCACCTCTAGGCATTTTTCATGATCTTGTGCCATGGAATTATAAGCCCTAGATTTTTAATAAAAATTTAATTTAAATAAATAAATCATATCAGCTTCAAAAATATAAAGCCCAACCATATGATAGTTTGGCATGCTTACTATGCTTCTTAGTATCTTAAGCATCCCCTACTCATCTTCATTTGGCTTCGATAAGAACTCCCTCTTGATCAATCCCACTTGATCTTTTAAAAATAAACTAATTGACTGATAGTCCTACCTTCAAAATATTTGGAGACAACTATCATTTACCTTAATCGAGAGTATTCCTAAGGAATCATGTTCCTTGGGATGTAATTAACTATGGGATTACCTCCATAGGTAACTTAACGAACCTAGTTTAAAATAAACCCTTCTTTACTTTTCCATATAAAGTATGGGTAGAATCTCTGGTACATACGAAGACCCATAGTCTTTAGGAGCCCTTATTCAGGTGATTAGGCCCATTGTAGGGTTGTGACATCTATCTTTTGAGATGGTACACTTTGCCCTCAATGTTATACCCGATCACCCTAATAAAACATCAAAATATTTATGTGATGTCCCAAGAAGGTGTATATTTTTTTTCATTTATTCTTTCCAAAAAGGATAGATGAAGGCGGGAATGTTTTCACCCATAGAACCCCAATCAAAATCTTTTACTATAGGGTCATGCCTTTTGGCCTCTAAAATGTTGATGCTACCTACCAGCGGGCCATGACTTGAATCTTCAATGAACTCATTCATTATCAAGTTGAGTGTTAGGTCGATAATCACATTGTCAAAAGTAAAGATAAGGAATATCATCTCTTTGACTTGAGAGTAGTTTTTGAATGGTTAAGATAATTTAACCTCAAAATATCCCTTGAAGTGTGCATTCGGAGTAACTTTGGGAAATTCCTTGGGTTGTCCAACACTAGGGAATTGAAATCGATCCGGAGAGATCAAGGAGATATTAGAAATGCCACCCCATAAAAATCTAACTCAACTTAGAGCATTCCAATGGTGGTTGGCATATCTAAGATGCTTCATATCCAACCTATCAGAATGATGCCAGCCATTCTTAGCACTTGTCAAAAAGGATGCCAAGTTCAAGTGGGATGACAAGTGCCAACATGCCTTCAAAGACATCAAGCACTATCTGATGATGTCGCTAGTTCTAGCAGCTCCTATCTTGGGTAAGCCATTGATCCTCTATACTTCTACATTAGATGACTCCCTTGGCACTTTGTTGGCCCAAGCCAATGAAGGGAAAGAGAACACACTCTACTATCTCAGCCATCATCTAATCCCTACTAAGGTAAATTAGCCACCCATTAAAAATCATTTCCTAGCTTTAATATTTACATCCCAAAAGCTATGACATTACATGATTTCTCATAAGGTGAATTTGATCTCTAGGATCAACCTACTGTAATGTCTCATGACACGGCTGCTATCCAAAATAGTTGGTACGATGGTCCATAATTTTATTGTAATTTAATATTACTTTCGTACCCCTCCGTGTGGTGAAAGGACAAGCATTAGCAGATTTCTTAGCAGCACACCCACTTCCTGCTAATTCCCCGCTTAGTGATGACCTCCCTGATGAATAAATCATGAATGTAAGGGACACTAGCATTCACTGCTGGGAGATATATTTTGATGATGCAGCTTCCTTTATAAAGGGAGAAGAACTATGATCTACTCTTCCAAGAAAAGCAGGGGTAGGAATAGTTCTCTTCACTCTGGACCACAATGTATGAGATTCTCATATCACTTGTCCAATCCATGCACCAACAATGAAGCTGAATATGAGGCTCTGATTGCCCGTCTGAAGTTAGTCATTACTCTAAGCATCCATAATATCAACATCTTCGAGGATTCTCAATTAGCCATCAACCAAATTATTGTTATAAAGTTCTAAATCCTAAGCTCCATCACTACCATAAGTACACTATGGAGTTGTTGGCCCAAATATCATAGGTTACCATTTCTAAGATTCCTCAAGGAGAAAATGCCATAGCATATGCTTTAGCCAAACTAGCCAAGGAGTTGGCATGTCTAAAAGATGAGTCCACACTAATAAGGGTCCAAAGTAGACAACACTCATCCATCATTGATGTTGAACTCATCGAGAGACTTTCTCTTGAATGGGAGGTTACCATTGTCAAAAGGGATGATGAGTCTGATTGGAGGCAACCATTCATGGATTATCTAAATATAGGAAAACTACCTCAAGAGAAGTCATTAGCACATAAAGTGAAGCAGAGAGCACTTTCCTATGCTCTTGTGGATGGCACCTTATACCAATGGTCCTTTGATCATATGTGATTACATTTTTTGGACAAACACGGATCCCATAAGATCATGATTGAGGTACACTCAGGTCTATGCAGAGCACATCAATCTAGTTTGAAGATGAAAGCCAAGATCAAGAGACTATGATACTACTGGCCTTCGGTGATCATAGACTGCATGGATATAGCTAGGAAATGCCACCAATGTCAGGTGCATGGTGTGGTTCTACACCAACCACCCAACATATGATACTACTAGCCTTCGGTGATCATATACTGCATGGATATATCTAGGAAATACCACCAATGTCAGGTGCACGGTGTGATCCTACACCAACCACCCAACATTAGCCTCATGGCCATTTGAGTGTTAGGGTACTGACATGTTGGGTCCAATTGATCCTCCTTTTTCCAAGGGTCATTGGTTCATCCTAGCTGCCACCGACTACTTTTTCAAGTGGGTGGAGGTGATCCCACTCAGAGAGGTCACAGCTCAGTATGTGCTCCAGTTTTTTAGGAACCATATCATATATAGGTTCGGGATGCCTCGACAAATTATATTTGATAATGGTATTGCATTCAAGAGCACCAAAATCAATAGCTTTGCCCAATGACATATCATAGATTGGAGATATTCTACCATCTACTACCCAAGGGAAAATAGCTTGCCAGAAGCCTTCAACAAAACTCTCATCTAGATATTAAAGAAGACACTCGATGATAACAAGCAATAGTGGCATGAACAGTTGGTTGAAGCCTTGTGGGCTTATCACACGACATATAAAACTCCAACCCAATCTACCCCTTTCTTCTTAGTGTATGGGTCTGAAGCCGTTCTACCATTAGAAGTTTAACTTCCATCGCTAAGGACCATTGTGGGTAGAAATATCACAACATAGCAGAATGCTAAGTTGCAGTTAGAAGAGCTCTAAGGTTTGGAGGAGAGACACCTATGAACATGCCAGAAACTCGGTTATACAAAGCCAAATGATTCAAGCTCATAATAAGTTGGTTTGTCCTAGAGCTTTTCAAGTAGGAGAGCTTATTTTAGTTCTAAAGAGACCAATTATTGCCCCTCATAGGATGGGAGGCAAGTTTGAACCCACTTGGGAAGGCCCTTTTTCCATAGAGAAGGCCTACCAAGGAGGATCTTATCAGCTCATAAATCATAAGGAAGAGTGCATGATACTTCTAATTAACAGGCTCTATCTAAAGTAATATTATCCATAAATCTTATTTCAAAATAATTATCAATAAAAATTTTAACATAAATTCCATCTCTTCCATATTGAGAACATCTTTACTTGTGAATCCGCCATGATGTGTTTAAGGTAGGTGTAAGGAACTCGAATGGAATCCTATCTTTTATCAACACAACACCAACATAAAATATACATAATCGCATATTAAATAAACACATATCTTTTATCTCAGGCTACTTTGAGTTGGGATAAAACCCCCAGTAGCACTCACTTAGTAGTTATTTTATGTTGGGCTGACATGCTACCCTGCTAATGTGTCACCCCTGTGGTTTCTTGTTTAGAAGGATGTAAGCCTGGTATGCTTTTTTTTTGACTTGACTATTGTAAATCGAGTGCCTTATTAGTTTGGTAGGCCTTACTGTGTAGTTGGTAAGCTACCCCATGTCGACTTTGTTTAAGAAGATGTAAGTCTACACGCTTTTCTTTTGAGCTAGTCATCATGCAATGACTGGGTCGAGTATATTTAAGGCTTAGGGTAAGTCCCCCAGTGGCTCCTTTCCTCCTGACTACTTCAAGTCTAGGTCTAGTCCTTATACGGGACTACTCACTTAGTAGTCACCCTAGGCCGGATAGCATCTATCCTGCCGATGATGACTATCCCGGTGATCATTTTCATCTATGAAGATGTAAGTCTACAAGCCTTCTTCTCATATTGATCATCGGACACTGACGGGCACCTTAGGTTGGTTGGTCTTCGCTATGCTAACAATGACCCACTTGGTGGATACACCACTCATGGCAGATGTAAGTCTATAAGCTTTCTCCTTAAGTTGGCCATCATACACCTATAAGCTTTCTTTTATAAGGTCCAGGATAAAGCCCCTAGTGACACCTCCCCTGTGGAAACTCTACTTGGATCACATCCTTTGCGATCCCATTTATACACTACCCGGGTTACTCTTGGATTGGACAGTCCCCCTTTCCTAATAGCCACCCTTGTGGTTAGAGAATCCATCTTGCAGATATGCAGATTCTCCATTGATCCAGTAAGTCTAAGATAGGACAAAGCTCATATAGCCCCTTCTCAGTGTGGTCCCTCGCACACCAATAGGGTCCACACAAACATAATATATATATATATATATATTAGCTTGTGGATTAGGAGGACACCCCCAGCAGTACCTTTTCCCAAGTAGGCATTCTATCTTTAGGACAGTGTCAATAAAAATCCCTATTGAAATCGCCTGACTACTCTTGAGTTGAGATAAGTCCCTAGTGGCATTCTCTCAGGAGTCACGCTTAGGTCAAGTTTGACTTATTGTGTCACCGACAAGTCTCCCCAATGGTAGTCCTTGCTTTGAAAGATGTAAGTCTACCACGCATTCTTTCTAGCACAACTGATTGCGCACTGACGGGTAGCCCTAGGTCAGGTTCAATTTATTGTGCTACCAACCGATCACCCAGTGGCTACTTCTTGCTTTGGAAGATTTCACATGATTTCTCCCTAGCATAGCCGTTGTACACCTAAAGGCACCCCTTAGGTTGGTTAGTTCTACCTCGCGGTCGGTAGACTTTCCCTTTGGATTTGTAAATCTAAGATAGGACAAGGCTAATATGGCCCCTTCTTAGTGGATCCATCACACACCAACAGGGTCCATTTAATTAAAATAAAATTAATCTTGACTATTTTTAGTTGATATGAGATGACAATGACATTCACTCTGTAGTCTCCCTAGGTTGGGTTTGATTTGTTGTGCTACCAGTAGACCACCCCAATGGTTCCTAGTTTAGGAGGATGTAAGTCTAAAAGCTTTCTTTCTAACTTGACCATTGCACACCGAAAGGCATCCCTTAGGTTGGTTAGTCCTACCTTGTGGCCGGTAGACTTTCCCTTTGGATTTGTAAATTTAAGATAGGCCAAGGCTGATATAGCCACTTTTTAGTGGATCTATCGCACATCGGCAAGGTCCATATATTAAATCCACCATCCTCCCTAGTGGAGTCTAAGTTGAAACCCATCCAAACTCTTATCCTTAGGGGATACTTCCCCAAAAAAAATAGAGAAATCCAATCAAACCTCTATCCCCAGATCCAAGCTCATATCTCCAGTAGATATGCCTTCAACCTCAAATCAAATTAAACCCCAAATCATAAGCAAATTAAATCAAATTCTCATCCCTAGTGGATACATCCATCAAACCAAACTCATATAACCTGAAACTACTTCCCTAGTGGAAGGTTCATACACTCATCCTCGATGGATTATAGATTTTAATCCCGATTGGATCTTCTTTCCACAAATCATATGACTAAATTCAAGCCCCTATCCCTAGCAGATAACTCGAACCTGCTTTCCTAGTGGAAGGTTCATATACCCGGTCCCTTCGTGGATCTCTCCTTTCTCTCTTATGCCCTTGGCATAAGCTAAGTTACATTGCACTAAGATCATAATTCTATCTACATCCTGAGTTTAGGTATAGATCATTTTCATTACTGCTTGCAATCCATCGAACTTTATTGATCATCTCGTCAATGCCAATAAGTGTGGTGTGCCTTGTCAGTTACACCACACATATTGGTGGTCCTTTTTTTAACCTCACTTTTAGGGTGAGCTCTCAACCTCCTCATTATAGATCTATGACTCTTATAGACATTAAGAGCTCCTAAGTCATAAGACACTTCTAGTGATTAGGTGAACACTTAACCTAAGCCTAGAGACTTAAAAGGGTTAGCCATAGGGGTAAGTGGATTTAAGGAGACTTTCCTATCCTATGTCCTAAACCCAACCAATGTTTACCTTCTCAAACCAAACCTTAAATTTAATTAAAATACCAAATCCAAATCCAAATTCCAAATCATTTGATTGAAACCCATAATCAAATCCAAAATAAAAATCCTTCCTAAGCCCTATGATTTTATCTTATGGTCTTAGCCTTAGCCAAATTCAATTCATTTTCTTAAAGATCAATTCAATCCCTTAATCATTTATCAAATCCAAATCCCAAACCAAAGGATTGAAACCCATAATCAAATCCAAAATCAATATCCTCCTTAAAGCCTTATGATTGAATTCCATGGACTTAGCCAAATTTTCACCAAGTTCAAACCAAACATGATTGATATCTTCATGAATCATTCATATCTTCATTTATATTTATAAATATAAATGCGATATAAACTCAAGTATCCAAAACCAAACCAAACTAAATCCAAATCCAACCAAGACCCTTTTTAAGCCATATGGACTGGCCTCTATGAGCTTAACCAAATATTAACCCAAATCAACCCAAAATAAATTGATTTCCTTATAAAGAAATTATTTCATCATTTATATTCACAAATATAAATGAAACCCACATGCCAATGATGAAAACTAAATCAAACTAAATCAATTTCCTACTTAATCCCTTTTGACTTACCTCCATGAGCTTAGTCAAATTTTCTTCCAAACCACTCCAAACTCAAGTGATTTTCTCATAAATCATTTGTATCTTCATTTATATTCATAAATATAAATTAACATAGCCAAAATCAAATCCAAAATCAAATCAAAACCCAATTCAAGCTCTTTAAGCCAATTCCTTGAACTTGGCCAAAACCCACCTAGATTAAGCCAAAATCAATGGATTTTTTCTTGAATCAATCATTCCTTCAATCATCTATCCAAATATAAATGAAACCTATAATCATCTAGCCAAATTGAAATCAACCCAATTCAAGCCCTACTTAGCCCATTTAGCTTGGAAATTTCAAATGAACCAAAACCTATCATAGCCCAAATAGATTGCAGTTGGATTTATATTTCAATCTTACACTCATATATATATATCCAACTAAATCTTAATCGAACTAAAACCAAGCTAATTGACCCATTTAGGCCCACTTGACCCA
Source organism: Cymbidium sinense (assembly GCA_021442155.1). NCBI lineage: Eukaryota > Viridiplantae > Streptophyta > Magnoliopsida > Asparagales > Orchidaceae > Cymbidium > Cymbidium sinense. Next base: position 159,827,416 of record CM038221.1, read on the forward strand.
AAGTGGCCTAAAGAACCCTTATGAGCCAAGTTCTAATCCAACCCAAATTGGATTGAACCAAGCCCACCCAAACCTCTTATCATGATCGACAATCACCTTAGAGTGATCAATTGCTTTGAATTAGGTCAAACAAAGTCAACTTGGTCATTTGACCAAGTCAACCCTTGGCCCAAATGAAACCCAAACTAGCCAAAACTCACCATACACCAAATTGATTGAAACCATTGATTCACACCAACCCATGATCAATGATTGAACATGACTTAACCCCCAATTAAGCCAAACCAAACCCAATTGGTCATTTGATTCAAGTTAACCCAAATTGACCTAAAAAGCCAAAATAGGACAAATCATGATCTAACCCAAATTGGTCACAATGGCTCAAGTTCATTCTAAATTCATTGTTGAACTTGATAAAAGCTTCAATTTGATCAATTTGACCCAACCTAGCCCAAATTGACCTAAAGGGTCAAATTAGCCAAAATTCAAATTAAATCCATATTGATTCAAACCAAAGGCTACAATCATTTTCAATTAACTACATAAGCTTGAACCAACACCGAACCCAAGCCAATTTAGCCAATTTGGTCAAATTGATCAACCTAGCCCATTTGACCTATATGAATCCAAATATGCCAAAATCAAACTTAGGCCAAATTGATTGGAACCACTTGAACCAAAACTCTTCAAATCATTATTTGAACCTAACCCAAGCCTTGGTTTGACCCAATTTGACCAATTTGTCAACCTAACCCAACATGACGTAAATTGAACCCATATGACCAAATTGAGCCAAAACTCATAAAATCAACCCATATGACTTTGGGAGCTGAACAAACCTAACCCAAACTCATCCTAGGTCTGCCCAAACATAATTGGAGCCAAACCCAAGGCAAATCCCCCTTGGATATATCCCTATGTGGGATTTTGCCAAAATTTATAAAGCTCGCTCTCTCTCATCCATGATAGCCCTCATTCACCCACTTTGGGATCTAACCTAGCCAACTAGCCCACCCTAAGTGGGCTAAGTCTACCTTTGACCAAAGATAGGTGACTTAACTCACCTTCTTTATAAGTCGAGAAGCAAGGGATAAGGGAAGAAGCCATCATCCAATATCCCACCTTGAGCCACCTCCCATGCATTTCTCCACTCAAACTGAGCCACGTGGACTTGATTGTGATCCCTCTAGCACTTTAATGGTAGCTAGACAGTCAAAATCAAGGGAGCAATCCCATCCATCCACCTCAGCCAATTGAGGGGTATACCCCCTCCATTCTCATGGAAATTGCATGGATTCAGTTCGTGAGAGCTCCCAAGAGTGAAACAAAATTCCCTAGTGGGTATATCTAGTATGTGCATTTGACCTCCCATTTGACCTCCGCTTGAAACTTTTATACACCTGTATGTGCATTTAGCTAATGAATTAAAGTCTCCTTTTTAACTTTAGCTCATATGTATAAATAATTTAATTAAAAGAAATACGACATTTGCATGATTTTCCATTCTTGTAATCATTTGCACATTAATGTGTATTCAAGAATAGTGGGTATATCTAGTCTGGACATTTCCAGAAAGCAAGGCTTAAAGTAGCCCCAAGGAGGTATTTAACTCACTCCCCTAGTTAATAATGGTGAAGTACTTTTTTAAAATTTTTATACACTTAAATATGCATTTAGCTAATGAGTGAAAATCCCATTTTCTACAAAATATACATAGCATCTTACATTTAAAGTATGCTAAAAGAAGTATATTGCATGTATAGTTATACTTAGGATTCAACCATATGTATGTTACATATGGTGGAAAGGAATAATGTGATGTATACCATGTGTTAGTAGTTCACTCAAATTGATCTTAAGAAGCCTTTCATGTTGAATGCAATCATTTAAGGTGAACCTAAACTTAGGATTAAATTTAAAATGTGTAATAAGGCATTCACTAAAGAGAACTAAGTTAATTAACATGCTTTAGAAGTGACTTAAGGTAAGGGTGAAAGAGAGTAATCCTCTCTTTTTCTTCTCTTTATAACACTTAGTTGCTAAGTGTAGGTGAAATGAAACAAAAGAAAATGCAAAGTAAAATTCTCAAGTCAATTAAAGCACTTAAAGTGAAATCAACCTCTTATGATTAAATTCTTTCGCTCATAACCTTAATGCTTAGTTAGGACATACCACACAAGCCTTAACACACATATTAAAACTAAGTCATAGTTTCTAGTTTTATGTTAGGGCAGTGAATGGTATGATGTATATTTTATTTTGTGATGTATTATTTTAAACTGGATGGTGGGGTGTATGTTTTGTAGACTAGGTGTTAGGCTGATATTAGCTTAATCATATTTTTTGTAGGATATTATGCTTAAGGGGTGCATAAAATAAATATAAATGTTCTCTTTGTAGGTTTCTTAGACCCCTAAGCATGATCCAAGTTAGGATAGTTGGGCTTGGTTACCCATATGGAGAGTGCTAAGTCCAAATTATAAATATAACTGCTTGGGATTGTATGTGTGTTTAGCAAACACTTGTCTTGTAGGTGTAGTTAGATTTACTTATCTTATTTTTAATATAATTTTGTATTAAGAATTAGGATTAGTGCTATGGGGGATAAGGATGAGCATTGGCTAGAAGGCTTTTTCCTGGGGTGCCATGTGATGCCTTGAAGTCCACCAAATCCAAACCAAATAAAGATATGAAGAAATGAAGACATAAAGAATGAAGATTAGAAGACCCCCATAGCACTTTTTTATTTATAGTTTGTAATTATTCTTTTATATTCCGGGTGGTATAAGGGTAGAGCTACCCATTTTCTCTTTTTGGGTTGTATGGCGGTACCCAAAAACACTGACCTTTTATTCTTTTGTGCTATATTTATAAATTAGTTAATGTTATGTTTAAATTGTACCATAAAAGCAACATGCCTCTTCATAGTTTCTTTATTATTGATGTTTGTTGTATGTCCTGGATTTGATTAGGCTCTTAGGGAAAAATAAGTTTTCTATCCCAACTATAATTCATAACAAAAATTTTCTACAACTCATAACCTCACATAAAGCATAGGCATTAAATCAAGATAATTAAAAGTTTTAACAAACCCTTAGCTAAATGTTGTACGCTTAATATAATGCATTCATATTGCTTCACTCTTACTAAGAGAGGGTTTCCATCCTTGCAAGATAGGGAAGACTTGACCTTTGAGGGTCTCCCTTGTGGTAGAAAATACTTCTTTTTTGTTGATTTAGCCCATAATATATTTTCATCATGCATTTAGACATATGTAATCCTATAGCTTGTGTCAAAATGAAGTGTCAAATATAAATAAAATTTGAAAAGAGTTCTCATTAGATTTAGTCATTATTCATACCACTCATGCTCTAATCTCTTAGGGAATGGGATTAAATACTTTAGTTTCTTTCAAAATAATAATAGGTTAACTAATCTTACAAAATCATATGTCTTGCCTACATGGTATTAAAATATAGAAGGAGTTAGCTGGCTGCCACTCCAGGCGATTATAAGTCTAACAGTCGGGTAGTTTACTCTCTTTTATGGAGGTAAGCCTTATACCTATCATTGCTTAGATTTAGGTCGGGTTTTAACTCTTGCTAAAGCTCCCTAGATTGTGGATCCGAGGTTGTTATTTTTTTTTGGGCTATAAGCATAAATCCTCACTTCTTAGGCATTTTTCTAACCTTGTGTTGGTGGATTATCAACCCTAGTAATCTAATAAAATTTCAACTTAAACAAAATAATTCTTCCCATTTTCAAAGTTATAAAGCCCAACCATATGATAAATTGGAATGCTCACTAGGCTTCATAGTATCATGAGCATTCCCTAGCTTTACCATTTGACTTTTGAAAATAAGTCTTCTCCTTGATCTTTCCCACTTGATTTTCCAATATAATAAATTTATTGATAGTCTTACCCATGAAATCTTTGGAGATAACAATTCCTACTTTAATTGAGAGTATTCCTAAGGAATTTAACTTCTTTAGGATGTAATTAACTATGGGGGCTTGCCCTGATTGAATATAAACCCTACTTTATTCATCCATATAAAGTAAGGAAAAAATCTCTGATATATTGAAGACCCATCATGCCTTAGGAGTCCTTATTAGGTGATTAGGTCCATTGAAGGGTGATGACTCTATATTTTGAGATAGTACATCATACCTCAATATTGTACCCGATCACTTTAATAAGTACACCCTTAGATCTGCGTGGTGTCCCCTATATATACACATCTCAAGAATAAATACCACAAGTGATTGAAGGTCGAGTTGATATTTGAGGAAATCAATTGAGTTTGGATTAATTTGAATTTGGCTAAAATCATAAGGCTTAGATTGATTTGATTTGATTTGGTTTGAAATTGGTTATAGATTTCAACCATTTGATTTTGAATTTAAATATGAATTTAGATTTGGTATTGAATGTTTTAATTGAATTTGAGGTTTGGTTTTGAGTGGGTGAACATGGATTTAGGCTATAGGATAGGTGGATTGCCCTTCTCCATTAGGCACAGCCTAATCCTATGACTAACCCTTCTAAGTCTCTAGGTTTAGGTTGAGTGTTCACCAAAGTGATAAAGTATCTTATGACTAAGAAAGTCTTAATGTATAGAAGGCTCCTAGGTCTAAGATAAGGAGGTTCAGAACTCACTCCAAAAGTGAGGTCCACAATTACTTGAGTAATTAATTCCCAAACTTTGTGTGTTAGTTTAGTGGGATGACCTCTGCCTCCCATAATTTTCTTGGGATTTATTGCTTGGTTAATTATGGAAATTAACTATTCAAGCCTTAATCACTCTCTTAATTAATTTAATTAATTAATTAACCTCCCAAATAGTAAAAATTAATTAATTAAGTGCACTAAACACTGTTGAATAGTGATTGGGCACAGGGAATGGGACCTCCTTCCCAACCTCTTTTCTTAAGTCCATTTCTCTTTAAAGGAAAATTAATTAAAATGAGAATAATTAAGAGTTTAATTAATTAAGTCTCTTAATTAATTTATTTAAAATTATAATCACATTAGATAATTAATAATGAAATTAAAGATTCTTTTTTATGTGTTTAATAACATAAAAACCCTTAAGGAAATTATGATTAGCCCATAAGTGTGGGAAAATTATAAAAGTACTTAATAAGGCTCTTTAATTTAATTAACTCTTAATTCTGAGCCATTTGCATTAGGTCCTGGTAGGAGCATTGCAATTTTATTTCCTTACATGTGCATATCATTTATGGCTCATAATTAAGTGGTTAATCAAATTAAAGAATCATAGGTAAGAGTAATTAATTGATTTAATTAAGGATCCAACTTAACTAACTCATAAAATCCACTTAATTACCTCTTCTTAAACCAATTAAATTAACCAATGTGGGAATGGGATTAAAACAACAAATGATAACTTCTCCTCTTTGAATTTAATCAAAATTTTAAGTCATAAATTAATAAAGAAACTCTGGTTTTCTTTAATTGGGTTTATTTAATGTGATTGTCCTTATGAATTAATTTTATTGAATGAACCATGTGTTTATATTTAATTATTTCTTTCCAATCACATTAGATGCTGCATATTAATTGATTTCATGCATTCATATTTTCAAATATAAATGAATCAAATGAATTTCTCTTATTAAGTTTGCATGTGTTAGCTTATTTAAAATTGTGTGGCTATTATCACTAATAAATTCAAAACTATTTTCCAAAATTTATGAATCAATAATAATGCTTAGAGCGTTGATAGTTATAAATATACATAGGATTTGCATGTGTTTATAGCTTAAGCACATCAAATGAAGCCCTCTTTCTTATATTTACATATAGATTTGCATAAGTTTGAACAATAATGAGTATATAGCCTAGACATCTCGGGAATACGAGACTTTAAGTAGCCACAATGAGGTCATTTGATTACCTTACTTCCCTGGTTTAACAATGCACATACTTATTTAGCTTCATTCTTATGCATTTTTGTATTATAATTTGGATAGAGCTTTAATTCACATGCTTAAATAATTCAATCAAATAAAAACACAACTTTGCATGATTCTCTTTCTTTAGTTATTTATATATTTATATATCTAAGAAAGCAAGTATATAGTCTAGAAATCCAAGAATATGATGCTTTAGCTAGCCCCAAGGAGGTCATTTGATTATCACTTCCTTGGTTAATAATGGCACGTACTTTTTTATATCTTATATACATACACATGCATTTAATTAAGGAATTAGGATCCTCCTTTTCTACTAAAAATGCATGCATTCATATTCACCTAATTCATTAGCCTATGTTACATATAAATTAGTCCTCTCTTTTCCTTATTCATGTAAAGATTTACATAGGTTTGGAATGTTAATAAGTATATAGTATGGACATCCTTGGAATACGAGGCTTTAGTTAGCCCCAAAAAGGTCATTTGATTACCTTACTTCCCTGGTTAATAATGACACGTACTTATGTGATTACATCCTTATGTATCTTGGTATTAGAATTTGGATAGAGCTTTAATCTATATGTTTATACAATTTAATCAAAATAAAATATAATTTCAAACATACACATGTGTTCATTATTCAAGTGTGCTAAAACATATCATGTGCATAGACACACTTAAGATTAAATCATTTGCATGTTACATGTGATGGAAAAAATGACTTAGTATACTTCATGTGATAGTAATTCAATTATATTAATGTTAAGAAGCCTTTCATATTGGATAAGTTCATTTAAAGTCAACCTAAACTTAGGATTAATTAAAAATATTTAACAAGCCATTCATTAAAGAGAAATAAATCAAATTAATATGCTTTGGAAAATGACTTAAGGTAGGTATGAAAGAGGGATATCCTCTTTCCTCACTTTATAATGCTTAGATGCTAAGTGTAAATCACATGAAACAAAATAAAAAAATACAAGTTAAAATTCACAAAGCAATTAAGCAACTTCAAATGAAACCCACCATCATGTTAACTTGAATTTTTTTTTCAAATTTAGAAAAATATAACTCTAATGCTTAGTTAAGACATAGCACACAAGACCTTAACACACACACATTAGAATTACATCACCCCTTCTAGCTCTATGTTAGGACAGTGTATGATGATGTATATTTTATTTTATGATATAATATTTTAGACTGGATATTTGGGTGTACACTTCGTAGACTGGATGTTAGGCCATTCTTAGCCTAATCATATTTTTTTCTAGGGATTTTGCTTAAGGGGATGCTTAAAATAAATATAAATGCTCTCTTCGTAGGTTTCTTAAACCCCTAAGCATAATCAAGTTAGGACATGTGGTCTTGGTTACCTATGTGCAGGGTGCTAAGTCCAAATCAAATATATAATTGCTTGGGATTGTATGTGTGTTTAGATAACCTCTATCTTATAGGTGTAGTTAGATTTTTTTTATACAAATGTAATTTTATAATAAGAATTAGGATTAATTTTATAGATGCTTAGGATGAGCAGTGGCTAGAAGGTTTGTCTTGGGGTGCCATGTGATGCCTTTGAAGCAAGCACATCCAAATCAAAGAAGGAAAGAAGGAGGAGAATGGAAGAGTGAAGAATAAAGACCCCCATAACATGTATTAATATGATGTTTTAATGTATGGCTTGGATGCGATAGGCTCTTAGGGTAAAAAATAAATTTTCTACTAAACTAATCACTTATAATTAAATTCTAAACAATTCATAACCTCATCATAAAGCTTAGGAAATAAATAACACTATTAAAAGATTTAGCAACCCCTTAGCTGTATGGTTGTATGCCTCACATCATGCATATCATCTTGAGTCACTCTTGCAAAAATGAGGGCCTCGATCCTTACACACATAGGGACCACTTGACTCATGAGATTGACCCCTACCGATGGAGTTCACCCTCTCTCTTTTGATTTGGCCAATAATTTACTTCATCATGCATTTAGTCATATAAAAATCCCAAATCCTTTGTCTAAATGATGTGTCAAAAATAAAAATAAAAATTGAAAATATTTTTGCATTTATAGATTAAGTCATATGCCCATACCACTCATGCTCTAGTCTCTTAGGAAGTGGGTTTAAGACTTTAGTCTCTTTCCAATAAAATAACTACCCTAGCTATCTTGTAATTCATAAGACTGGACTACATGGTTTTAAAATCATAAGAGGAGTTAGTTGGTGACCACTCTAAGTGGTTGTAAGCCTAGAAGTCGGACTACTTATTCTTTCTTATAGAGGTAAACACTTATGTCCACCTATCGCTTAGATTTAGGTTGCTTTATCTCGTACTAAAGCTCCTTAGATTTAGGATCTGAGGTAGTTGTTTCCTTTGGGCTAAAAGCATAAATCCTCACCTCTTAAGAATTTCCAAAACCTTATGTTGACAGATTACAAGCCTTAGTAATCTAATAAAAATTCAACATAAATAAATAAATCTCTTCACTTTAAAATAGATAAAGCCCAATCATATGATAGATTGGAATGCTCACTAGGCTTCATAATATCATGAGCATTTACTACTTCCTCCCTTTGGATTCCAAAAATAAGTCTTCTCCTTAAACTTTTCCAATTTATTTTCTAAACATAGCCAATCCTTTGATAGTCTAACCTTGAAATCTTTGTAGATGATAATTTTCTACTTTAATCGAGAGTATTCTTAGAGAATTCCATTCCCTAGGATGTAATTAACTATGAGGCTTTCCTCCATAGAATTTAATAACCCTATTTAATATAAACCCTACTTATTTATCCATGTAAAGTAGAAAAAAATCTCTGGTATATTCGAAGACCCATCAAGCCTTAGGAGTTCTTAATAGGTGATTGGGTCCATTGAAGGGTGATGCCTTTATCTTTCGAGATAGTGCATCATACCTCAATGTCATACCTGATCACTTTAATAAGTACCCCCCTACGATTTGTGTGGTGTCCCCCACATCCAAAAATAAACATCATAGCTGCCCAGATGAGGGACTAGCCTTTTCAACTTAAGTGATGCACTAGCTATTTTAAGAAGAGTTGGTGTTGCCTTCTTTCTTCCTTCTTCTTTCTTTACTTCATTGAATTATTTCATAACCTTTGAAGTGGAAGCTTTAGATTATTTAACTTAAATTTTTTTTGGTAAAAAGTACTTCATATCTTTATAAATTTTGGCATTATAGACTACAAATGGATGAAGATTTTCAGAGATTCTATGCTCTTCTTCACCTCTTATGTATTACATGCATTGGTGCAAAGTGGATGGAACCATTCCATATTCATGGAGCCAAGGACAACCCAACAAGTCTCAACTAGGTATCGACATCAATGACATGAAATTTGGCTTATGTGTAAAGTTGATAAAATCTCAGTGGCAAGATAAAAGATCCGAGACTCTTTTTCCCTTTTTCATTAAAGTCATTGATCATCAATTTGTCTCATTCTAGATGTTGAATGTTGAGAGACAATCCTTTCAGTGCTTGTAAACTCATGTGATTAATAGATGAATCTGAATCAATTAGAATTTGATTGACTGTGACACCATCGTTATTCGCAAAGACATATAAGGCCATTATGTTTTGATGTCCTGAGCATAAGGTCTTCCTCAGAGAAGGTAATCATCCAAAGGTCTTGAGATTATAATACTAGTCATACACCACTCAGAAAAGTATGCTTCATATTTGTCTAGATCCTTAAAAGCCTGGATTAAAGTTTCACAAAGATCCTATGACATCAAGAGGCCTCATACACACGCAACTGTGCAGGGATTTTCCTCAAGTGTGACAGGATGTTGTAATCAATTCCTTTATCTACGTTAGACTTCTTTCTTAGATTTTTGGAAATGATATTTTCATCAACCTCTATATTCTTATCATATCTTTATTTAATGTTCCTTTCATCTGTGATGATGGCAGCACCTTGTCACTTCTTAGATGTACCAGGGCCGCTCTTTCTAGCTTGGATTCTACTAAAGAAGTCTCCCCTTCAGAATCACAGTTTATACCAAAAGATTGGATGAAGAATTCATAATCACTACCTAATTTTATGCTCTTTATTAGTGGTGACATTGAAGACTCTGATTCATCTTCTTTCGGAAAGCACAAGTCTTCTTCTGAGTTATCATCTGCTTGCCTAACCATCAAATAAGACATAGATGCCACATTATCGTCAGCTCCTCTTCTTGAATTATCTTGAAGAAGTGAACTCTATTGGGGAGTATCCAATGACACTGAGATAACCCGACAGACTTCTCTAAAAAGTGATTCTTCATCATCATCTCCTTCATCATCTATTTCAGTGATTTGGAGTCCTGACATGAAGTCAACAAGCTTAATTGGTTGTCTTGCTTGTTGTTGATATTCCTCCAAGTTATTAATGATCTTTTGGGTGGTGGAGTTCTTCTTCATCTTCTTTATTGGTGACCTCCTCGGAGTTTTTGGTGAACTATTATAGGTTGTTTCTTAGGTCAGAGAGAACCAATCACCTTAGACTACTTTTGAAGAATAGAGCCTTTTGATGTGGACCTTACCTTCAGCTCCATTATTGGTTCGAATGGTGATTTCCACCTAACACTAGGAACACTTTCTAACTGCTTCAACATCTTCATAGTTTTTTTCAAAACCACAATATCTCATTATTCATTTTGTGGTGTTTATTCTAGATGGTCATGTGGACACCACGCAGATTGTAGGGAGTACTTATTGAAGTGATCGAGGACAACATTGAGGTATGATGTACTATCTTGAAAGATAAAATATCACCTTATAATGGACCTAACTTAATAAGGACTCCTAAGGCATGATGGTTCTTCATATATACCAGAGAAGTTTCCTATGGAGGCAAGCCTCCATAGTTAATTACATCTTAGAAAATAAAATTTTTAAGAATACTCTCAATTAAAATAGATAATTATTATCTCCAAAGATTTTAAGATTAGACTATCAAAGGGTTAGTTATGTTTGGAAAGTCAATTGGGAAAGTTCAAGGAGAAGACTTATTTTAGAATCCAAAGGAAATAAGTATGGAATGCTCATGATACTAGGAAGCCTAGTGAGTATTCCAATCTATCTTGTAATGAGGCTTTATATGTTTAAAAGTGAAGAGGTTTATTTATTTGAGTTGAATTTGCATTAGATTGTTAGGGCTTATAATCCTCCAACACAAGGGTGTGGAAATGCCTAAGAGGTGAGGATTTATGCTCGTAGCCCAAGGGAAATAAGCAACCTAGGATCCTAAATCTAGGGAACTTTAGCACAAGCTAAAAGTACTACCAAAATCTAAGTAGGGGGGACACAAGGGCTTACTTCTATAAGAGAGAATAAACATGTTTGACTCTTCTAAACTTACAACTGCCTGGAGTGGCTGCCAACTAAGACCTCCTATGCTTTAAATCCATGTAAGCCAGTCTTATAAAAGTACAAGATGGTTAGACTATTATTTAATTTTGAAAGAGACTAGAGTCATAAACTTACTCCCTAAGAGACTAGATCATGTTTGATTTGAGCATATGACTTAGTCTAAAAATGTAAAATTTTCTCAAATTTTATAATATTTTTGACACATTGTTTGGACAAAGGCTTGGGATAATTATGCCTAAATGCATGGAGAAATTAGATTATTGGCCAAATCAAAAGAAAGAGGGTGAAGCTCCATCATAAGGGGTTTCTCTCATAGGTCAAGCAGTCGGTAAAGTGCAAGAATGGCAGCCCACATTTTGCAAGAGTGATAGAATATGCCATGCATGATGTAAGACATACAACATTCATTTAAGGAGTTGCTAAATCTTTTAGTTATCTTGATTATGACCTAAACTTTAAAATGAGGTTGTTAGTTATTTTAAATTTTAATTATGGGTTATTAATTGGGATAAAAAATTAATTTTATCCTAAGAGCCTACTACATCTAAGCCACACATTCAATCATCAATCATTAAGAAACTACAAAATTCATGATATTCTATTGCACAATCTAAACACAACATCAATCATTTTATAGACTACCGTGAAAGAATAAGAGGCCGATGCGGTCGAGTATTACCGTACAGCCCAAAAAAGAGAAAATTGGGTAGCTGAGCTCTACCCTTATACAACCCAGAATTATGAAAGAATAATTATAATTGAAATTAAATACATGCTACAGGGGTCTTCTTTTGCACTCTTCTTTCTTTTGATTCGATTTACTCCAAGTCATCATAGGGCACCCTAGGACTAAGCCTTCTAGCAACTGCTCATCCTAATCCCCATAGCACTAATCCTAATTCATATTGCAAAATTATATTTTTAGAAAAGTAAATCTAATTACACCTGCAAAATAGATGTTAGCTAAACATACATACAAACCCAAGCAGTTATAATTTATAATTTAGACTTAGCACCCTACACATGGGTAACCAAGCCCACTTATCCTAATGTGGATTATGCTTAAGGGCATAACCAACCTGCAAGTGGAACATTTATATTTATTTTTAGCCGCCCAAGCACAATCCCCCGCTGAAAATAACATTAGTCTAACAACGACTATTGATCTCACTTTTGGAGTGAGCTCTCAACCTCCTCCTCTTAGACTTAGGCCTCTTCTAGACACTAAAAGTTCCTTAGTCATAAGACACTTCTAGTGATTAGGTGAACACTTAACTTAAGCCTAGAGACTTAGAAGGGTTAATCATAGGATTAGGTCATACCTTAGGACTTAAGGAAATCATATCCTATAGCCTAAACCTAATCTAGACACACTTTCTCAAATCAAACCCAGATTCAAATCTCAAACCAGACCTCAAATTTAAATCCAAATTCCAAATCCATATCCCAAATTTGACTCTAAATGATTGAAACCCAAAATCAAATTCAAATCCTAAGACCCTTCCTAATCCATATGAACCACCTTCATAAGCTTAGCCAAAACTCCCTTTAAATCAATACAAATTTAATTGATTTCTTATAAATAAATTGGTCCTTCATTTATATTCATAAATATAAATGAAACCCAAATTCAAATGATCAAAACTATATCCAAAATTAAATCCAAACCCATTCTAAGTCTTTTGAGCCAATTCTTGAACTTAGCCAAACTCTATCCAGATCAAGTCAAAACCAATGAACTTTCTCTTGAATCAATCATTCATTCAATTATCTACCCAAATATAAATGAAACCTACAATCATCAAATCAAATCGAAGCCAACCCAAGTCAAACCCAAACCTAACCCTTTTGACTTGAAAATTTCAAATGAGCCAAAATCCCTTAAGACTCCAAATTGATTGTTGAATTTATATTTCAATCCAGGGCTTATTTATAAGTTTAACTAAACTCAAATCAAACCAAAACAAATCAATTGACCCACTTAGGTCCACTTGACCCAAAGTGACATAAAGGACCCATTTGAGCCAACTTCCAATCCAACCAAAAATTGGATTGAACCAAGCTCACCAAAACCTTCCATCATGATTGTTGATCACCCTGGGATGATCAATTATAATTAATTGGGTCAAACCAAGTCAACCTAGTCATTTGACCAAGTCAACCCTTAGCCTAAATGGCAAAACTCATCCTACATCAAATTGATTGAAATCAATGATTTGAATCAACCCAAAATTAATATTTAAATATGACTTGACCACCAATTGAGCCACACCAAGCCCAATTAGCCATTCGATCCAAGTTGACCCAAATTGGCCTAAATGACCAAATTGGATCAAATCATGATCTAAACTAAATTGATTGAAACCAATGGCTCAAGTTTATTCCAAATTGATTATTGAACTTGACCAAAGAAATAATTAAACCCAATTTGATCAATCAAGCCAAATTGAGCCATTAAGCCCAAATTGGCCTAAAGGGTCAATTTAGTCTAAATCCAAATTAAATCCAAATTGATTCAAACCAAAGACACCTTCATCTTCAATTATCCAATTGAGCATGCATCAACCCATAGCCCAAGCCAATTTGTCCAATTTTGGTCAAATTGGTCAACTTGACCCATTTGATTCCAAATGAGCCAAAATCATTTCTACGTCAAATCAAATCAAATTGATCATACCAAAACTCTTTAAATTATTATTTTAACCTAACATTAGCCTTGGTTTGATCCAATTTGACCAATTGGTCAATCTAACTTGATATGATCCAATGCGACCCCTGAGCTAAATCCCTTGGCCAAGCTGGCATTGGGTTGATCAATCAAACCCATTTTGGATCAGCCCAAAATTAACTCAACCCAATTAAATCCCTCATGGATCCTCCTTCACATAGGATTACACCCAACTAATTCCCCCATCACATGCATTCAACTCCCCCCCCAATGGTGGAGTGATCATATGGCGGTAGAGGACTTTAGAGCAAAAATCTAAAGTCCTCAATCAATCCATCATCCATACCAACCACTCCAACAAAAATAACAACACTTTGGAGCCATAAAATTAAGAAAAGGTGGATTTTTGGCCACTATTGAAGGAGGGGGAAATGAAGCTTTCTATGTGGCTGCCAAAGGCTGAGGTGGATGTCATTTGGTTTCCTATGTGTGCCAATGGTAGGAAGTCGGTTAGCTCACCTCCACTTGGCTCATGGCTGACCCAACCAGCTTTAGGTCAAGTGTGTCAGTGGTCCTCATGTCCATTTAGAGCTTAGAGTGGCTACCAAGGGTAGGAAAGTGAGTTTGACCAACCAAGAATGGATTTTATCCCATTTGGAAGGCTTTACCCAATGGGTAATGGGTCAAATAGAGTTGGACTTTGGTTGGATTTGATTTGGGCTAACCCATGGTGACCCACGGTGGGTCATGCCAAGTTTGAATGGGTTTGGAGTTGGTTTGGCTCAATTTGACCCATGTAGGTCAAATTGGGCTAGGTTGGGTTAGGTTGACCAATTGATCAAATTGGGTTAAACCAAGGCTTGGGTCAATTTAAAATGATGATTTGGAATATTTGGGTTCAGTTAGTTTGATTTGTCTTTGAGTATATTTGAATTTGACTCGTATGGGTTCATATAGATCAAATGGGCTAAGTTGACCAATTTGGTCAAATTGGCCAAATTGGCTTGGGTTAGGTGCTGGTTTAGGTTCAATTGATAATTTGAAGATGATTGTATCTTTTGATTTCAATTAATTTGGATTTAGGAATGATTTAGACCAATTTGACCCTTTAGGTCAATTTAGGCTAAATGGGTCAATTAGGTTGACTTGGCTAAATTGGATTCAATCAAGGGTTTGATCATGTTCAATAATTAATTTGTAATAGATTTGAGTCATTGGTTGCAATCAATTTAGATTAAAATTTGGCTTGGCCCATTTTTGACCTTTTAGATCAAATTAGGTCAACTTGGGTCAAAGGGCCAATTGGACTTGGTTTGGCTCAATTGATGGTCAATTCATGTTCAAGGGTTGATTTATGATTCATTAGAATCATTGGTTTTGATTGGTTTGAGTTTGATTAGATTTTGGCTCATTTGGACATTTTGAGTTTAAATGGGCTAGCTTGGGTTAATTGAATGGGTTTTGATCAATGGCTTGATTGTAGTTTTTGGGATGAAGGTTTGAATGGTTGGAGTACCTTTGTGAAAATTAGTTGAGTTTGGTTTGAAGGAACTTTGGTTAAGTCCATAGGATTGGATTAAGGATTAAGATGGATTTAGGTTTAAGTCATTTTAGCATAGAGCTTGGATATGAAATAGGATTCAATTGGAATTGGTTGAAATCAATTGGAAGTTGGCTTTAGACTTATGGTTAGACATGGGGTTTGGTTTAAGCCATAGGATGGGTAGGTTCACTTAGTCCTAAGGCATAATCTAAAAGTTATGTTAATTTTTAGATTGTGTATAGGGGGGATACCGAGTAGATCATAGAGGATACTTATTGAGGTGATCGGGTAGAACATTGAGGTATGATGCACTATCTCGAAAGATAGAGGCATCACCCTTCGATGGACCTAATCACCTAAAAAGGACTCTTAAGGCATGATGGGTCTTCAAATATACTAGAGATTTTTTTCTTGCTTTACATGGATGAATAAAGCAGGGTTTATATTAAACCATGTTCTAAAGTTCCCTATGGAGGCAATCCGTCATAGTTAATTACATCTTAGGGAATGAAATTCTCTAAAAATACTCTCCATTAAAGTAAAAATTATTATCTCCAAAGATTTTAAGGATAGACTATCAAAAAATTTGTTTTTTTTGGAAAATCAAATGAGAAAGTTCAAGGAGAAGACTTATTTTGAGAAGCCAAAAGAAATAAGAAGGAAATGCTCATGATACTAGAAAGCCTAGTGAGCATTCCAATCTATCCTATAATTGGGCTTTATATATTTGAAAGTGAAGAGATTTATTTGTTTGAGTTGAGTTTAATTAGATTACTATTGCTTATAATCCCCAACTTAAAGTTGTGGAAATACCTAAGAGGTGAGGCTTTATGCTTGTAACCCAAAGGAAACAACTACCTTGGATCCTAAATTTAGGGAGCTTTAGCATAATGCCATAGCATGACCTAAATCTAAGCGACAGGTGGACATAATGGTTTACCTCCTGTGGTGAAATTTTTATATAAGAGATTTCTAAAGAATAGAAATATATTTCTATCTTCACTCTATGTAGAATAAAATGAAGATTGAAATATACTTCTTTTTCTTATGCAATTTTTGATTCCACGTAGATCTGTAGATGTCCTTGTTGAGGGTGATCAGGTATGACATTGAGGAGAGGTGTACTATCTCTAAAGATAGAAGTCACCACCCTATAATGGACCTAATCACCTCAACAAGGACTCCTAAGGATAATGGGTCTACATGTGTACTAAAGATTCTTCCCCTACTTTACATGGAAAAGTAAAGTATAGTTTATTTTAAATTGGGTTCGTTAAGTTCCCTACAGGGGCAAGCCCCCATAGATAATTACATCCTAAGGGATGAGATTCTTTGGAAATACTCTCAATTAAGGTAAATAATCATTGTCTATAAAGATTTCAATAGGCAGGACTATCAATCGATTAGTTTATTTTAGAAGATCAAATGAGATTGATCAAAGAGAGGGAGTTATTATTGAATCTAAAGGAAGATAAGTAGGAGATGTTCAAGATGTTAGGAAACTTAACGAACATCTCAAACTATTCTACAGTTGGGCTTTATATTTTTGAAATTGAATTATTTATTTGAGTTGACTTTTTATTAGAAGTTTAGGACTTATGATTCTATAACACAAAATTATGGAAATGCCTATGAGGTGAGGATTTATGCTTATGGCCCATGGAAGGGAGAAGCAACCTCAAAACCTAAATCTAGGGAGCTTTAGTGAGGGTCGAAAGCACGACTGATAATGGGTATTTGGTTTGCCTCCACAAGAGAGGATAAACAACATGACTGCTTGGACTTACAACCTCCTGGGGGTGGTTGCCAACTAACTCCTCATAGTTTTAAATTCATGTAGACAAGTCTTATGTTTTATGCAAGATAACTAGGTTATTATTTATTTAGAAAGAGACTATGTCCTTAAACTCTCTCCCTAATGAGACTAGATCATGTAACAGTATGCTTCAAATGACCTAAATCTAATGCAAATCATATTACATTTTATTTTCATTTTTGGACAATCATTTGACTTAGGCTTATAGGATTCATATGCTTAATGCATAAGAAGTAAGATTATTGGCCAAAATCAGTGAGAAGGGTGGAGATGTATTTCCACTATGGCTCTCAAAGGTCAAGCCAAGTTTCTCCGGTAAAGGTGAAAGCCCTCCAATCAAGAGTGAAATAATATGCATTTTTTCATGATGTTATAAAATATATACTCATCCAACTAAGAGATTGCTAATTCTTTTATCTTGATTTTATCCTAAGCTTTAGGTGAGGTTATGAGTTCTTTATTTTAATTTTGAATTGTTAAATTTGGTAGAAGATTTATTTTTCCTTAAGAGCCTAATCCACATCTAGGAAATACATCAAGCAAGGAAGAAACTAGGAAAAGGATGTCATCTTAATGCACAAGCTAAATAAATCATCAATCAATTTATAAAGCTAACGCAAAAGAATAAGAGATCATTTGTGATCGGGCACCACCGTACAAACCCAAAAACAAATTGGGTAGCTGAGCTCTACCCTTATACAATCTAGATTACAAATGAATTAAATACAATTAAGCAAGAAATTCATTATTATGGGGGGTCTTCAAGCTTAATTTCTTCATTCTTCTTTTCTTCTTTCTTCTTCTTTCTTCTTTCTTCTTTGGTTCCTTCTTTTGGATGGATTGAAGGTGGTTTCTCTAAAGGCTTTACATGGTACATAAGATGTAATCTTATGACCAATGCTCATCTTAATCCCCATTAACAATCATTCCAAAATCTTAATTATAAAAATACATGAAAAAGTAAAAAACTGCAAAATAAATATTAGCTAAAAAATCAATCCCAAGCATGTATATTAGACTTAGGACCCCACACATGGGTGACTAAGTGCACCTGGCCTATTGGATTATGCTTAGGGGTGTAAACACTTGCACAACAAAGCATTTATATTTTTATTTATTATAGCACCCCTTAAGCATAATCCCCTACAACAAATAATGATTAGACTAAATCATCCTATCATTCATTCAACACACATTCACCCTAGTAACTAGACTAAAACATATATCATAAAATAAAAGCAAAATAAAACCATGCACCACCTTAATATAAATCTATAAGTGGTGACTTAGTCTAAAGTGTGTGCTTTTAAGGTATGTGTGGTATGCTTAGCTATGGCTTTAAGTTATAATTTTCTAAGTGTGAAGAATGTTCAACTTAGAGGAGGGTTTCATTTAAGTGGTTTAGTTATTTTGGAGTTGATTTTGTTTTTTGTTTTGATTGGGTTCAAGTGAATCCTACAATTAATTACTAAGTTGTAAAGAGAGGGAAAGAGAAGAGAACTTCTCTTTCCTTCCCTAACCTAAGTAATTTCTAAAGTAGATTCATGTTTTAGTTTTATTTAGTGAATGCTTTATTATGTGTTTTAATTAATCCTAAGTTTAGATGAACTCAAATAAACCTATTAAAAAAGGCATTTTAAGATAAAATAAAGGAGTTAAGATCACAAAACACACATCACTTCATTTCTTTTCCAACATGTATAACATGCATATGAATGAATCCTAAGCATATCTATACATACCAAATGGGAATGTTTAGCACACTTCATGATGCATGCTAAATAAGTTACTTAAGAAAATTTGAATTTTTATGATGCATGATTTTCATAAAGTAGTAAAGGGGTTTCTTTTCTAATTTTCACATGAACTATAGACTTTGCCAAATCCTATTCAAAACTATACCAAAAGAGAGGAGAAGGAAAACTACACTAAGCACATCCTTATTTTACTCACATGCAAGATTATAAGTAAGATATAAGTAACACACTTTAGTTTTGATAATTGATTCATATATTTTGAAAATAATTTGGATTTAATAGTGAAAATAATACACTCATATTCTTACTTTAAAAAAATGCAATTTGACATAAAGGAAATATTTTCATTTTAAATTTTATTTTTGAAAAGCATGAATGTATGAAATCATATGACACACACATTTAACATGTTAGAAAAGAACTAAAGTAATGAAAGCATGTAAACACATTCACCTTAATTAATTTTTAAAGATAATCTTATGAAATAAGAAAGCCTAAAGCAAATCAAAGTTTGTTTAATGTGAGTTTTGTTTGATTTTGAGTTTGATTTAATTTGCAAAATGTGAGGTGAGTTTGTTGTTCCTAACCCATTCCCACATGCATTTGATATTTTTGTTCAATTTTTAGGTGATTAGATTCATTTTATATTTTGATTAGGTTAAGGTATGAATTAAGCATGTTAATTACCCCTTACCTACACCACCTTAGCATAGTTAATAAAATAATTATGAGCCAATGAGATGACATAAAATCATATAAGGAATTTAAATCAGTAATGCACCTAGGAGAAAAAGGGCCTAATGCAATTTGGCTCATGATTAATGATTAATAAAGCTAAGGGGTTTAACTTAAGTAATTTCAAAACACTCCTCACACATATGAGTTGAATTTTTATTTCCTTAATTGTACTTAGGCGCTTGAACACCTAAGCATCTACCCAAGAAGATTTAATTGAGTTTTGAAAATTTTTAGAATTTTATGAAATTAATTAAGGGATAATTAGTGAATTAACCTTTAATTAAGGTAAGATTAAAGAATTAAAGGGGTTTAAGGAATATCTTAAGGAGAGTATCCCAAAATTATTCCTAAACCTCACATTCACTTAATGAAATCTTAATTGGCTCAATCAGAGGGTTAAATCACTAATTATACCCTTTATTAAGTCTGATTACATTAAGGGGGTGATTAAGGAATGAACTAGCAATTTCCCTAATTAAGCAACCAATAAATCCCAAGAAAAATTAGGGAAGGCAGAAGTCATCCATCTAATTACACCCAAGAAATTTGGGATTAATTAGTGGATTAATTAAAGATTAATTAACAAATTAACATTCCCAATAAAACTTAAATTCAGAGAAGAGAACTATTCAAAATCAATCAAAATCAACTTTAGAATATTCTATGTTCAATTATCTTTCTAATGCAATTTATTCCATATTTTTCGAATTTTTCTATGTTGAGATATGAATTTTAGAATTTTAGGTGATTAATTAGGAATTAAATAATATTAACTCGTTACACATGTCGCCAATGCAGCTACTAATGCGGATGCATTCGGATTGGGTACTTAACCCACAAGATCGTAATCAGGTATTACGGTTTACACGCCTCAACCATCTGACCAAGGATCGGATGGTCAAGATTGGATCCAGGGAGAAAGATAAAGATATTACATCGTGGATGGATAGCCAGAGATCCATCCCTATAATTCTCTATGGGAAAGATGATCCATCCATGATCTAGGTCATTATCCAAGCTTGATTGGGCTTGGATTGGGCTAGAACTTGGCCCACACCTTCATCATGCATCCTAGATCACATCTAATGGCCAAAATCCTATGCTCCAAACCACATTGAATTTAAGCTTGAAAAATGGCTAACTGCGCTGCAGGTGATCACCGGTGCTCGATTCCCTTGGAGAAGCTTTGTCTGGTTGAGAGGAAGCCTTGCTGAAAGTTTGAGCTCTTGAAATTGAGTGGAGGCTTCTATGGACCAACTCCACTTGCACTTGAGCTTAGCTTTGATCTAGGGCACTCCTCTCTTGCATCAAGAACATTTTATGAAGCTTTTGGCAAGCTTGATTAAGCTCCCTAAGAGTGCTTGCAAAGAGAATTAGACTGAGGTTGAGTGTTGAGCAAATTGAAATTTTAGTCAAGCTCTATTTTCAAGTAATGAAAATCAAGAATGGATATTTCAAATCCTCTCTAGGAAGCTTGGGAAGACTCTTTAAAGCTTGCTCTGAGTTCTTATGCTTCAATCGATAGAGGGGACGTAAAAATTCAAATGAATCAGGGGGAGTATATCTCCCCCTTTGGTAATTAGATGGCTTAGCTTCCCGTTGCCATTTTAATCCAATTTACCACAAGAAGGGGGTTTGCTAGGCTATTAGGAGTTTCCTTGAGTTCAGTTTTGGCCAGGGAGTGGAATGGTGAACTTCCCATGTGCTTCAATTAAGTGGGAGAAGGTTTGCCATGTGGCCATTTCCATGCACATGGTCAGTTTGGCCATTGGGTTGGGTTTGGCTGACCCAAACCCATTGGGTTGGGTGCACCACACTCCCTAGTGTTCACTTGATCCACTAAAAGAGTGCCAAGTGGGTATGAAGAGGCTTTGACCAAATTCCAAGTGGAATTGGCCAAAATATACTCTATGGCCTAAGGGTAAAATGGTCATTTGGCTAATTTTTTAATTTGGGTATGTTTTGTATGTTGAGAAAATAGGTTTGGCCAAGTTTCATTAAATTTGAAGTTGGTTAGATGTGATTTGGCTCATCTTGACCTATTTAGTTCAAAATGGGTCAACTTGGGTCAAGTTGACCAAGTGGTCAAGTTGGATCAAACCAAGGGTTGGGTCAAGTTCATATGACCATTTGAAATGTTTTGGTGGCTTTGGTTTGGTTCATTTTGGTTTAGGTTTGAATTTGGTTCATATGACTTCATTTAGGTCAAATGGGTTAAGTTGACCAATTAGACCCATTTGACCTATTTGAGCTAGGTCATGGGTAGGCTTAGGTTTGGTTGGTCATATGAAGTGGATTGGTATCTTTGTTTCCAATCAATTTTTAGGTCAAGTTAGGTTCACGGTCAATTGGGATAGGTTAGGTCTAGTTGGCCAATTGAGGCTTTGGTCAAGTTCAACAAGTGATTTAGAATGAACTTGACCCATTGGTTTCAATCAATTTGGCTTAGATCAAGTTTTGACAAATTTTGAATTTTTAGGTCAAGTTGGGTCAACTTGGGTCAAGTGACCAATTGGGCTAAGTAGGCTCAAATGTTGACTTGGTCAAGTTCAAACATTGATCATGAATGAACTTAGATCATTGGTTTCAATCAATTTGGCCTATGATGTATTTTAGCTATGTTGGTTTCATTTGGGCTAAGTGTTGACTTGGTCAACCCTTAGGTTTGACTTGGTTTGAACCAATGTGGGTGATTGATCATCTCATGATGATTGTTGATCATGGTGAGAGGCTTAGGTGAGTTTGATTCAATCCAAGTTGGTTAGGATTAAAATTTGGCTCATAATGGTACTTTAGGTCATTTTGGGTCAAGTGAACCTAAGTGGGTCAAATGGCTTGCTCAAAGCATGATTTGAGTTTGATTGAACTTACGTATGAACTTATGATTGAAATATAAATCAATTTGTAAGTGGTTTGAAGTGAAATGGGTTTTGATTCATTTGACAATTTCAAGTTCAAAGGGTGAACATGAAATGGATTTTGGCTTGATTTTTGAATTAAGTTTTGGTTAAGTGATTGAAGTTTGCATTTATATTTGGATTCATGATTGAAGGATTGATTGAATCGTGAAGAAAAATCAAGAGTTTGGCTTGATTTGAAATTGATTTGGCTAAGTTCAAGAATTTGACTTGAAAGGCTTAGGTTGGATTTTGATTGAATTTGAACATGAATTTTGGAGTTGTTTTTAGTTATTTAAATTTATATTTCATTTATATATGTAAATATAAATGAGAATATAAATGTTCATGAGAAAATTTCATGAGTTTGAAGTGATTTGAACATGATATAGGCTAAGTCCTTAAGAGAAAATCAAGGTGACTTAGGAAAGATTTATGAATTAATCTTGAATTTTGGATTTACTTTGATTGATTTGAATTTATTTCATTTATATATGTGAATATAAATGAGAATATAAATGATTTCTGACAAAATTTTATGAATTTTAATTGATTTGAAGATGGTTTAGGCTGAGTCCTTAGGAGGGAACATAAGGCTTAGGAAATATTTGAAATTTGGAATTTCAATCATGGGTTTCAATCCTATGGCATTGATTTGAGTTTGGAGAAAATCAATTAGGCTAAAATTGATTTAGGTTTCATGTTAATTTGATTTGGAGTTTAACTTGAAGGAAGGAAGTAAGGAAAGTGGTTCAAGCTATAAGGTAAGCAGATTTTTCTAACACACATAATACATGACATACTCCTATGGTTAACTCTTCTAAGTGTCTAAGGTTAGGTTGAGTGTCCACCTAATCACTAGATGTGTCTTAGGACTAAGGATCTCTTAAAGTCTAAGAGGAGTCCTATGTCTAATATGGAGGGGTTGAGAACTCATTCTAAAAATGAGGTCAACAAAGACCCAATAGGGTGTGACAAGGAACACACGTATTTGTTGATGAATGATCAACAACATCAAAAGATCACAAGCACTAACAGAGATGGAGTAACTCAAGGTGTAGAAGGAATCCAGAACTTAATGCAATGTGGCTCTACTTATGTTAAGAACATAAGAGAGGGATGGAGGAATCCACTAGGGATAGATTATGTGAACTTTCCACTATGGAAGCAAGTTCAAGTCATCCACAAAGGGATGAGGGTTTTGATTTGATTTGATTCTCACTAGGGAGAAAGTTTCACTGGGGAATAGGGTTGAATTTATTTCAATTTGTTATTTTATTTAATTTGTGTTTGTTTTGACTCCATGGGGGATAAAAAGGTGAACTCTCCACTAGGGAGGCAAGTTCAAGTCAACCACAAGGGAGGGGTTGTGAAATCCACTGAGGGATTAGAATTCTAGATCCCCTGGGAACTAGAAAGATTTGCATCTCACTGAGGAGAAGTAAAAGATTTGATTTAGATTGATTGATTGTTTTGTTTCTTTGTTTCATTGGATTTGTTTATTTCAGATTTCAGGTTTTGAGATGGTCCTTGTTAGTTTGCAATGGATCACATAGAGTAAGAGCCAAAGAGGCCTAGATCTAACTCATATTTACAAATCCAAAGGGATAGTCTAATAAACACATAGTAGGACTAGCCAACCAAAGGGATGCCTTTCAGTATGCAGTAGTTGTACCAGGAAGAAAGCATAGTAGACTTATATCCTCCAAAGTGGGGACCATTGTTGGGGTGAGCTATTGGCAAGGCAATAGATTGAACCCAACCTAAGGCTGACTATTGAGTGAATGCCACTCGGGGACTTAGATCAACTCAAATATAGTCAAGATCAATTTTATTTTTTAGATTTGTTTTGATAATGATGGATCCCATCGATTTGTGATGGATCTTGGTAGAAAATGGTGGCCTAGATCATCGGTTATCAATCCAAAAGTGGCAGTCTACCAACCACAAGGTAGGACTATCCAACTAAAGGGGTGTCTTTTGGTATGCAATGGTCAAGTTAGGAAGAAAGCACAGGGACTCACATCTTCCAAAATAAAGAACCTTGGGGTGATGGTTGCTTTGAAATAATCAACTAGGCTAATTATTGAGTGAATCATGGGGACTTAAATCAACTCAAGGATAGTCAAAGATTAATTTTATTTTTTAGTTTATTTTGATGGATTCTTGGTTTGCTATGGATCAAATTGAGAAGGAGCTCATATGCTAGACCTATCTGATTTATTGAACCAAAGGGAGTAGCTTCCGGATGGGAGAACTACCAACCAAAGTGCCTTTGGTTTGCAATGATCAATTAAAGGGAAAGAAAGCTCACATTTACATCTCAAAGACCACTGGGGTGATTGGTTGCTTTGGGCAATAAATCAAACTCAACCTAAGGCTACCCATTAATTTGTGAAAATCATGCTAGAAAGAATGCGTCATAGTCTTACATCTTCCAAAGCGGAATGACTACCAGGGTAACTTGATTGTGGAAAAATAGATTGAACATGACCTAAGGGAAACTACAGAGTGAGTATCGACCCGGGTATTTATCTCAACTCGGGTAGTCAAGCAATTCCTATAGGGAGTTTTGCTGACACTTTTCTAAAGATAGGATGCCTGCTTGGGAAAAGGAGCCCTTTGAGACTTGAATTCCTAATCCACAAGTGAATTAATTTTATTTATTTTGTTTAGTTTATTTATCATGGACCCTGTTGGTTTGCCAGGGATCAAACTATGAAGGAGCTTATATGAGTCTAGACCTATCTTAGATTTACTGAACCAAGGGAGAATCTAAGTATCTGTTGAACAAATTCTCCAACCATAAGGGTGGCTACTAGGAAAGGGGAATTTTCCAATCCAAAAGTAACCTGGGTAGTGTCTAAATGGGGTCGCAAAGGACATGATCCAAATAGAGTGCCTGCAAGGGATGGGGCCACCAAGGGTTTAATCCAAAACCCTAAAGAAGATGATATGGCTAGTCATATATCTAATAGGTATTCAGTGTCCAACTCAAGGAGAAAGCTCGGGGACTCACATATGCCAAAAGTGATGTACTCACCGGGTGAGTGGTTGTCAGCATAGCGAACATCAACCAACCTAAGATGTCTGTCAGTTTGCAATAATCAGCCTAGGAAGAAAGCTCACATCCTCCTATAGTGGAACTGATTGGGATAGTCCGTCTTCTTGTGCCATCGACCTAGGGGAGTGAATGCCACTTGGGACTTATATCAACTCAAAATAGTCAAGAGGAAAGAGCCTCAGGGACTTATCCTAAACCTCAAATATACTCAACCTAGTTAGATCATGATGAGTAGTTCAAGAAGAAAGTACGGGGACTCACATCTTCTTAAATAAAGTCAACATGAGCTAGCTTACTGGATGTGCAGTGACGCCTACCAAACTAACAAGGCGCTCATTAGTTTGCAATGTTCAAGTTAGGAAGAAAGTATGGGGACTCACATCTTCTAAACAAGTGACCACTAGAGTAACATACTAGTGAGGTAGTATGTGGGCGACTAGACTAATGAGTGAGTGCCATGGGGCTTGCTCCCACATCAAATAGCAGAGACAAAAGATTTGTGTTTGTTTTGTGCATGTGTTAAAGAAATAGGATGCCTCGGGAGAATCTTATACCTAAACACTGAGTTTGATAAAGTGGTGCCATGGATGGACCAGAATTCCCAGAAAGGATGTCGGGTTCTCTACTAACTTAGTTATGCTAATCAAAATAGGATGCTCTCGGGTTCTCTCTCACACCTATTCTAATACCATCGAGAGATTGTGTTTATATTGTGAAAGAGAGATAGGATGCCACTGGGACTCTTACACCTTCCCTAAACACGTCATGGCGGATTTGCAAGATAAGCAAACAATGCTTTGAAAGAAGAGAATATTTTGATGAAATGGAATCAGATTTTTATTGATTGATAGAATTATTTTCAAACATGATTTATTTCATGGGTAATATTTCTTTAGATAGAGCCCATTAATTGGAAGCATTGGGTGTTCCCCTTTACAATCAATGAGCTGATAAGATCCTCCTTGGTAGGCCTTCTCTATGACATAGGGGCCTTCCTAAGTGGGTTCAAACTTGCCTCCCATCTTTTGGCTAGCAATAATTGGTCTTCTTAGGACTAACACAAGTTCTCCTACTAGGAAAGACCTAGGGCAGACTTGTTGTGAGCTTGAATCATTTTGGCCTTGTACAACTTGAGGTTCTAGCACACCCGTAGGTGACTCTCCTCCAAACCTTCGAGCTCTTCTAACTGCAACTTTTCATTTTTTCTGTAGTGATCTTGCTACCCAATGTTATCCTTAGTGATGGGAGTTGAACTTCTAAAGATATAATAACTTCAGACCCATACACTAAGGAAAATGGGGTAGATTGAGTTGGAGTTCGGTATGTGGTATAGTAGGCCCATAAGGCTCCAACTAACTACTCATTCCACTGTTGTTTATTATCGTTAAGAGTTTTCTTTTGTATTTGGATGAGAGTTTTGTTGAATGTTTCTGCTAGGCCATTTGCTCTGGGGTAGTAGATGGTGGAGTATCTCCAATCTATGTGTCTTAAAGATCTTGGTGCTTTTGAATGTAGTGCTATTATTGGATATAATTCGTTGAGGCACCCCGAACCTATATATGATATGGTTCCTAAAAAATTGAAGCACATGCTGAGCTATGACCTCTCTGAGTGGGATTACTTCTGCCCACTTGGAAAAGTAGTCAGTGTAAGCTAAGATGAACCGATGCCCCCTTAGAAGAAGGAGGTTCGATCGAACCCACAATGTCAGTACCCCAACACTCGAATGGCCATGAGGCCAATGTAGGGTGTAGAATGTTGGGTGGTTGGTGGAGGACCGCACTATGTACCTGACACTGATGGCATCTCCTAGCTACATCTATGCAGTATGTAATCATCGAAGACCAATAGTATCCTAGCCTCTTGATCTTCATCTTCATCTTTGGACTAAATTGATGTGCTCCACATAGATCTGAATGTACCTCGGTTACAATTCCATGAGCTTCATGTTTGTCTAAATAACGTAACCACATTTGGTCAAAGGACTGGCGATACAGGGTGCCATCAACGAGAGCATAGGAGAGAGCTCTCTATTTCACCTAATGGGCTTATGACTTTTCTTGAGGTAGTTTGCCGATGTTTAAATAATCTATGAACGGTTGCCTCCAATCTAGCTCCTTGTCCATTTTGGCAACGACAACCTCCCCTTCAAGAGAAAGTCTCTCGATGAGTTCAACATCAATAAGAGATAAGACTTATCTATTTTGGATCCTTATTGAAAAGACTCATCTTCCGGACATGCCAATTCTTTGGCAAGTTTGGCATCATGCATTCTCTTTCGGGGAACCTTGTAGATGGTGACTTGAATTTGGGCCAACAACTTCATGGTATACTCATGGTAATGATGAAGCTTGGGTTTGAGAACCTTGTAGGACCCGACAATCTGATTGATGACCAACTGAGAATCCCAAAGATGTTGATGCTCTTAACACTGATAGTGATGGCTAACTCCAGACCGCAATCAAAGCCTCATACTTGGCTTCATTGTTGGTGCGGTTGGAAAAGATAGTATGAGAATCTCATCACATATCAGAGTTAGAGAACTATTCCTACCCCACGACTTTCGAAGAGTAGATGTGGTGCTTCCCCTTTATGAAAAGAAGCGCACCATCAAAATACATCTCCCATTGGGATTGACCTCCCTAAGTTCATGATTTGTTCATCGGGGAGATCATCACTAAGCGAGAGAATTAGCAGTGGGTGTCTTGCTAGAAATTAGTGCTTGTCCTTTTTACTATATGGAGGAGTACGAATGTGATATCAAGCTGCGAGAGAATCTTGGACCCTCATGCCAAATGTTGAATATCGTTGGATGTGTCATGATATACTGTAGTGGATTAGTTCTGGAGATCAAGTTCACCTTATGAGAAAGCATGTACTATCATAGCTTTTGAGAGGCAAAGATCAAAGCTAGGCAATGTTTCTCAATAGGTGGATAGTTCGCTTCAGCCGGAATAAGACAACGACTGAGGTAGTAGAGAGTGTTCTCCTTCCCTTTATCATTGGCTTGGGCCAATAGAGTGTCAAAAGAGATGTCCAATGCTGCAGTATAAAATGAGTGGCCTACCCGGGATAGAGTAGAAGCGACTTCACCAAATGATGTCTTCAAAGGCATGCTAACACTTGTCATCCCACTTGATCTTGGCATCCTTTTTTAAGTGCTGAGAATGGCTTGCATCTCCCTGATAGGTTGGAGATAAAGCTTCTTAGATATCCCAACCATCCTTGGAAGGATTTGAGTTGAGTTAAACTCTTAGGAGGTGGCATTTCTAAGATAGCTTTGATCTTTTCTGGATCTATTTCTATTCCCCAATGTCAGATAACAAACCAAGGAATTTTCCCGAAGCTACTCTGAATGCACACTTCATGGGATTCATTTTGAGGTTATATTATCTTAATTATTTGAAAACTACTCTCAAGTCAAAGATATGATCTTCCTTTTCTCTACTCTTGACTACTAGATCATCAACATAACACTCGACCTAATGATGGATGAGTCATTGAAGATCTAAGTCATGGCCCATTGGTATGTAGCACTAGTATTTTTTAGGCTGAAAGGCATGACCCTATAACAAAATTCGGGGTTTAGAAAGTATTTCTTTCATCTTCGGGACATCTTGATTTGGTTGTAGATGACCCATCCATGAAAAAGAAACGCATGAGATGAGGCTATGTCCACCATTATTAGTATAGGAAGAGGAAACTCATCCTTAGGACATGCCTTTTTAAGTCCCTAAATTGATGCATATGCATTTATTCTTCTTCTTAAGGTATGAGGCTAACCAGATAGGATATTTTTCTTCCCTGATGAAACCAGCATCAATCAATTTCTTAACTTTAGAAATAACATGTTGTTCGATATCTAATTACATGCATCTAGGAGTTTGCATAATAAGGGCAGCATTAGGATATATTACTAGCTTGTGGACTACTACGTCAAGAGATAATCTGGGCATCTCTTCATAACTATTAGTCTTAAACTCAGTCAACTAAGTCTATTTCTTCTTCAACATATGTATGTTGATTTTCTTAGGTTAATTTCTTTAAGTTTGTCAATTGTTGAATGGATCTCCTCTTCAAATTACGGTGCATCTTTGATTTGGAGATCATCGGATCATCGAGGTTTCTAAACACACATTCTCATAAGAGTTGGTGTTGTGTGAAAAGAACCTCTCGGACTCAAATGATTGGTAACTAAGTAGTCATCATCATCACTATATCTGAATCCTAGTCCTCTGCTTCCACTTTTGTTCCATACCTTTTCAAATACTCGGCCTGCTAGACCATGTATGAGGAACTAACCTTTCGTAAGATTATGAACGGCAAGTAAAAGTCAAATGGTAATTCCATTAATTCTTTAAATGTATCCTCCTCAAGTTCTACATCAACTTGGACTTGAGGATGATTATCCCAAAAGAATCTCTTGACTTCATATCATTGGAAGACTTAGGGGATTCCTTAACTACTAAACCTTCAAATTTTTTAGATGAAAGTGAGGTTAGAGCTAAGGTTCCCAACTGTTATCCGATAGTTTTACATAAACCTGATTTGAATACTTTGCTTTGTCTGAAGGCCCAATCTTCATTGCCATCTGGATCGAAAGTCACCTCCAATGGAACCTGCTGAGAGGGGTTGGCTGGTATACTAATCACTTTAGACTCATCCTCCGAGATGGATTCCAACTCTATGTGAATAGTAAGGGTACTCCTATGAACTAGAACATGACCTCTGTTGGGGTGAGCCAGAATTCTTCCATATGAGGGAATGACATGCGGGCTCTATTTCTTCTTCAATTCCCCTTTCTTGTTCACTTGGATTTTCATTTTATTTTCTTTTCTTTTTTCTTTTCTTTTTCTTCATTTTTCCTTTTCTTTTGATTTTGAGTTTTACCCAAGTTCACGAGAAAGGGTATTTTGAGGAAGATAGTAAGTCACATCCTCATAAATCTCAACCTCTCTAACTAAAAATTACTTTTCATTTCCATTGACACGGTATTCAATCCCATCCTTTCTGAACTTGATGCACTGATGGAGGGAGGATGGAATTATCTTGTTCTGATGTATCAAAGGCCTATCGAGAAAAATAGTGAATGAAGTATTCAAATCAATGATGTAAAACTTTGCTTCAGTATTTTAGTCACCTATCTATAAAGATAACACTATAAAACCTAAAGCCTGCTTACCTTGTTCATTGAATCCTCTCAATATCATATGATCTCCTTGGAGTGTGGAGATGTCGATCCTCAAATAGGCAAGGGTCTTTAGACTCATAATGTTCACCGATGCACCTGGATTAACGAGAACTCTAGTAAGTCTAAATCTGCCCATGTCAACTGTGATGTAGAGGGCACATTTGTGCTCCAAGTCCCCTAAAAGAAGGTCTTCATCTATGAAGGTGATCCCCTGAGCTTCTTTTATGTAATTTGCCTCCTCACCTATAGCGGTTAGCTGAGCTAAGCATATCTTAGGATGAAGGAGAGCCTTGATTAATGATTTCCTCATCTCTTTGGATAAGATAAGGGCATCGTATATGCTTAGCTTAGATGGTAACTTTCTTAGATGAGAGAGGACATTGTAGTCCACCTTGGGCTGATCCTCCACAAGCATATCCATGGGTGGAGCATCCTGTGGAGGGGCTTCTCGATCCTCTATACCAATGACTTGTTTCCCTCTATATTGAGGTGCTGCCCTAGGAGGTAGAATCTTGCCACTATGGAGGTTGACTTCAGTGATCTCTTGTGGTAGGTAATGGAAGATTCTACCTACACATGCTCACTACAATTCTCCTATGGGACCCTCAGAATTGGATGATTCCAAGTCTATCTCAAGAGGTGAACCCATAGTATTCAGAGTAGGGAAGTCCAACTCTGATTCAGAAAGAGGAAGATCGGAATGGTTATAGTTATTTTGACTTGGAGAGTTATCATTAAGAATAGAAATAGATAACCCATCAGAAGTGACACAGATGTAATTCAAGCTAGCTTTATTCTTCAATTTTATGGATTTGATATGTGGTACAAAGTAGAAATCAAGTAAAGAAAGTGGGGTAAGGGATTTGATGTCGTTATCCACTGATACAAGAGTTATACTAGTAGAAGAAGAACTAGCTGAAGTAGAGGAAGTCACCGATGTAGTAGCCGCAATGGTAGGTTAGAGGCTGGACTCAATCGTGGTTGCACTCTTGGCTATCGGTGACACATGTTGTTCTTTCCTTCTTGAACTCCACCTTTCCTCGAGTTAGCATTGGAAACTTGCAAACCTTTCTTGATGTTGGAGGTTTGAGCTGACTCAAGCACCTGCAAGAAAAGTTTCTTGATCTTCTAAATGATCTTTTTAAAGATTTTGGTTAAAGAGATATCCCAACCTTCTTTGATTTTGGAAGGATCACAAGTATCCTCAAGGATTACCCTAATGGAACTGGATGGTTGTTCCACAAGGTGTTCCTTCAGGATAACTATAGCACCGGTCTTAAAGCTATGTTCAAGCCAATCCTTAAATGTGAAGCAATCCTCCAAAATATGACCTAGCATGGTGGTAGGGACAAAAGTTGGGATCATGACTTTTCTACTTCCTCCTCTCCAGGTTTGGGTCAAGCTTCTTTAAGAGATTCTTAAAGATCTTCCTAATTACCTCCCTCTTAAATGAATAAGGTTTATTGAGCTTATCTAAAATAGTAGGTGGACCATAGCTACTTGGCGGCAGGTATGTGTGATGCTGCTGTTGATGGTATGGTTGAGGAGGCGGCGGTGCTGGCCATGGAGGCTATTGTGCAGGTCGGTAGGGCTGCCTCGGTGGTGGTAAGAAAGGTGGAAATGAAGGTTGCTGAGGTCGTGGTCTCTCGGACTGATCTCTAGCTAGTTGCTTCCCCTTATCTACCTGTGACTGTTCTCGGCTTCTTCTTATAGACCTTCTGCGGCTTTGCTTTAGGCAACTGTTTGGCCTCTCCTTGTAGACTAGTTGCCTTGTCGATTAGTTTCTCAAATATTTTGATAGTGAAGCCCTTAAGCATGAAGGCGACTGGGACATGGATATTCTTTAGAAGAATCTCAATGGCATCCTACTTAGACAGTTGCGGCTCGCATTTCATACTCAAGTTATGCCATCTGAGAATATAATCAACAAGGGACTCACCTAGGTGTTGTTGTGCTACAACGAGATCACCAACAGTAACCTTTTGTTGAGCTCCAGTAAACCTCTTGATAAAGAGTTGCTCCAACTTAGCAAATGTCTTTACTAAACCATTGGGAAGTTCAACATACAAATCGAAGGCTATCCTTGCTACTCGATGAAGGTGAATAAAGCGTTCGCCATCGACATTGCAATAGCTCAGTGTGCATATATGCTCGGTTTCCACATCAAAACTCTTAAAGGAAGGTGGGACAAAACCCTTGGTATATTGGATTGCATCAAATTGCTCTAGGTAGGGTCTACCCTTTGGAACTGATGATCCTCTCTGGGCTTGAGCCAACCCTTCCTTCACTTGCTGGTCAATCAAAGATCTGATATCTTTCTCCATTATGGAGATACTTTTCACTACCTTCCTATACATGCTAGTGCTACCTTGCTCAATGGGAGGTAAGGTCTTGGCTGGGTCCAAGACATGCACTAACTTCGACTAGGCCTCGCTATAATAGGATGAACTGGGCTTATTTCTAAAGTCAACTCTAATAAATTCTCAAGCTACCTCGCCATCTTATTGTTCATCTTTTTTGATTTTAATTGAGGTGTTGTTGAGTGGGTGTCTTCTACTTCTCATCACCTTTCATAGCCTGCTTCTCTCTAAGAAGGGATCCCCTGGTATCTACCATGCTAACCCTAGCTGAGTCTCCCAATAAATCATCTTCATTGGGATCAAAGCTAATCTTCTCCTCATCAGACCAATCATACCCCAAAATTTCTTTCTTTTCTACAAGATAATGTGCCACTATGTCTTCAAGAGAACTAACAATCTAAATGGGCAAAATGATTTTTTTGGCGGTGTGATCCATGTATGCTTGAGAGGCACCGGACCTCCCCTACTGCTGGAGAATCAATCCTATGAGGACTGTACTCACTAGAAGAGACACACTCCTAACTGTCATTGACTCTAAAAAGGGTGACACTCCTAGGAGGTTCTACTATCATTAGTGCAATTGGGCTATCATCTGCTCCCTTTACAATAGCTTCCACCATCTCCATGTCCTGCTGAACCGGTGGTGTTGGTGAAGGGATGACTACTATGCTTGAGGTCACCATTCCTTCCTCACCAAAACTAAGGTAGAAGGTCGAGCAGGAGAGCTCGGTCTCACCACAGTAGGTGGTGCAGATGGAATAGGATCCCTCGGCAGATCACCAATGAGGTATGATTCTCCTAGAATGTGGCCCTCATGGCCTTCGGTGGAACTAGAGATGTTGCAACGTGAATAGGTGATGGTGGACGGAGGGTAGAGCAATGTGGTGGAGACACCACTGACTCTCTCAAGACAGGGACCCTCTTCCTATGATGGGTCATTACTATAAGCAAAATACTATCTGTATGATCGATGAGGGTAGCATGCCGTCGAAAATTAATGAGAGTGGAGGCCATGCCAAACCCTCACCTCTCTCTAGTGATATGTACTAAGTGTGGGCCTCTAACCTCTCTCTGTTTCCCCAGGGAATGATAGATCTCAAATTGAATTGATCTCCAGACTCAGAACGTCCATAAGCTTCAACTTGGCATAGAAGGCGTGAGGCGGCATGACCTCACCTCAGCTAAGCGGGGGTGGTGCTCAACCACTGGTGGAGGTGAAGTACGGATCCTCATAGCATCCTCTTTGTCAGACCCAGAGAGAGGATGAAACGGGTTCACTGTAACCAATGAGGTGATCATAGTGGGTACCTCCTCCACAGCTGACCGCATAGCGGCCTCCATCTCCCTAGAAATATGTGTACAATACCGCTTAATCATGCAATTTTTATTCCTCCTCTGAGTCTCGATAGGGTGAGTGGAGTAAGAACTAGACCCAACCTCAAAGGTTGGAGATGCAATCTCTGGGATTATAGGAGCCTTACCCTTACAGGGTGCCAGTGAGTGGGTGTTAGCCCTTATTGGGGTAGCACAGGAGACTACGAGGTGCATAGGAAACCATGAGGCACGCAGGCACTGTCACTATCACCGGCACTAGTGGAACTGATGGAACTACAACTGATTTCCTCTTTAGTGAGGGGATGTCAGAATCTGATGGCAAATTGATCTGAATGGCCAGCTTCTGCCCGACCACCGCAGTACTGCTAATAATTGTGAGAGGATAGCCCTCACAGGTGATCCTCACCTCCTCAAAACCTCTATTGAAATGGATGAGATGAGTGTGATCAGCTCGGAGGAGATTGGCCTGATCCAAGGCCAAGTCCATGCCATAGGGGAAAGTAAACACATACTTTTATGAAACTACCATTTATAGTCAACTAAAAATTAAAGAACTGAACTGTAGTTGTAACTGAGACTGATGCTGAGAATCTACATGTTGGAAACAAGCTTGGATTAGATTTCTTGTTTTGTTGATTATTGAATATTAATTTAAACTTTGAACCCACATCCAACATCTTGGAAGTGTTAAGTGGGGTTCAAATGGATTTAGAGAAGATTTAGAATTTGATTAGAAAGAGGAATTTTTGAATATGAATCCAACTTCAACAAATTTGGGTATGTTGAAAAATGGATTCAAATATTTTTAGAAAGATGCTTCCATAGGTTCATGTTTGAAATTAGATTTTGATTTGAAGACCCTTTCTTTTAACAAATTTGGGTATGTTAAAGTAAGGGTCAATTGGTTTTATTTTGATTTGGTATTTTGGAATTTACTCACTTAGCAAATTTGGGTATGCTAAGTGAAGTGTTTGAAAATAATTATTTCTTTTTGTTTGTTTGTTTTATCTTATGAATTATTTTTGATTTTGAAAATTGGAATTCCCACTAAGCAAATTTAGGTATGATAACTGAAGAACCCAAATGTGTTTTGTTTTTGAAAGATTTTTTTGAAAATAGGATTCTTAGCAAATTTGAGTATGCTAAGGAAATCTTAAGGTGTTTCATTTATTTTGGGTATTTTTATAAAAGTATGATCCTTAGAAAATTTGAGTATTCTAAGGAAATCCTAATGTGTTTCTCTTTGATTTTTATTTATTTTTGAAAATTAGGATCCTTAGTAAATTTAAGTGTGCTAAGGGAATCCTAAGGTATTTCTTTTTTGGTTTTGATTTATTTTTGATTTAAAGTGGAGACTGCAAATGAAGTTTCACTTAATTTTGTGAAATGGAAATTTTACTTAGCAAATTTGAGTATGCTAAATGAACTTCCAAAAGATGTGTTTAAAATTTTTGTGTTTTGGTTTTGAAAATGGAGGCCTCACTTTAGCAAATTTGATATACTAAAGAGTGAAGTTCCAAAAAGTGAGTTTGGAAATTTTATGAAGTGGAAAATTCATTTAGCAATTTGAGTATGCTAAATTAAACTCCAAAGGTGTTTCAAAAAAAATTTAGGATTTTGAAAAAGGGAGACTTCATTTTAGCAAATGGGGTATGCTAAAGTGAAGTTCCAAATATGTTTTGAAAAATTTTGTTGAATGGATATTTCACTTAAAAAATTTTTAGTATGCTAAATAAAATCTCCAAAAGTGTGTTTCAAATTTTATTTTTGTAAAAAGAGAGTCTTCATTTTAGCAAATGGGATATGCTAGAATGAAGTTTCAAATGTATTTTGCAATTTTTTGTTTCCTGTTGATTTTTGAAAAGGGAGATTTCCATTTGAAAAATTTGGGTGTGTAAGATGAAAATCAATCATCTTTTAATTTCCAAAGATGTATATTTTTTGTGTGATTCTTTCTTTTTGAAAAAGGAAATCCCAACCTAATCATATGTGGAATATGTTAAGTGGGGATTTTACCATTTTATTTTGAAATGAAATTTTCATTCAATAAATTTGAGTATATTGAATGGAGAGGTTTCATATGTGCTTTTTGAAAATATGAAAATCCCAACCTAACACACGTGGAATGTATTAGGTGGAAGTTCAAAGTTATGATTTTGCTTGAAGAGGTAATATCCATTCAACACATTTGGATGTATTGAATGGAAAGGCCCATCTTCAAATTTTATGCTTTTGAAAATATGATTATTGGAATTTTATTTTTGTAAAGATGATCTCACATATAACAATCATAAAGATTGTTAGATGAAGATGATTTAGGAAAAATTTTGTATAAAATATTTTATTAAGTGCATTTTTTTTTTGAAAGAGTGCCTTTTGAAAAGCATGATTTTTGATAAGGATTTATTTTATTTTTATTATTTTAAAATGAACATTTCCTTATCATAGAAATGATAAGGAGGAAGTCTTTAAATGTTTTCTTTTTATTTAGGTCATTTTATTTTCACCTATTGGAGAACCCAACAGGGGTTTTAAGACCAACACGGGGAGAGGTCCTAAAACCTAAAGATGTTGGCTAGCTTAACTTAAGAATGAAATAAGCTAAGTGCCAACAGAATGAAAGATAGTATTGGATTCATACCAAAGTAAAAACCCACTATCGATAGTTGGAGACAATGATCATTTACCAAAGATGGAGAGAGGGACCATCCCAATCAGAGTCACCAAAAAAATATGAGGTGAAATTTTTATATAAGAGATTTCTAAAGAATTGAAGTATACTTCCATCTTCACTCTATGAGAAATAAAATGAAGATCGAAATATACTTCTTTTCTTTTTATATAATTTTTGACACCACATAGATCCGTAGATGTTCTTGTTGAGGGTGATCGAGTATGACATTGAGGAGAAGTGTACTCTTTAAAGATATAAGTCACCACCCTACAATGAACCTAATCACTTCAACAAGGACTCCTAAGGATAATGGGTCTACATGTGTACCAAAGATTCTTCCCCTACTTTACATGAAAAAGTAAAGTAGGGTTTATTTTAAATCAGGTTCATTAACTTCCCTACAGGGGAAAACCCCCATAGTTATTTACATCCTAAGGAATGAGATCCCTCAGAAACACTCTTGATTTAGGTAAATGATCATTGTCTCTATAAATTTCAATAGGCAAGACTATCAATCGATTAGTTTATTTCAAAAGAACAATGAGAT
The DNA here is from genome assembly GCA_021442155.1 of Cymbidium sinense. Classification (NCBI taxonomy): domain Eukaryota; kingdom Viridiplantae; phylum Streptophyta; class Magnoliopsida; order Asparagales; family Orchidaceae; genus Cymbidium; species Cymbidium sinense. Next base: position 159,865,328 of record CM038221.1, read on the forward strand.
TGATCAAAGAGAGGGAGTTATTATTAAAGCCAAAGGAAGATAAGTAGGAGATGTTCATGATGTTAGGAGACCTAGCAAACATCTCAAACTATCCTACGGGTGGGCTTTATATTTTTGAAATTGAATTATTCATTTGAGTTGACTTTTTATTAGAAGTTTAAGACTTATGATTCCATAACACAAGATTATGGAAATGCCTAAGAGATGAGGATTTATGCTTATGGCCCATGGAAGGGAGAAGCAACCTCATAACCTAAATCTAGGGAGCTTTGGCGAGGGCCAAAAGCACGACCTAAATCTAAGGTGATAATGGGTATTTGGTTTGACTCCACAAGAGAGGACAAACCACCCGACTACTTGGACTTACAACCACTAGGGGGTGGCTGCCAACTAACTCCTATGATTTTAAATTCATTTAGGTAAGTCATATGATTATGAAAGATATATAGGCTGTATTTATTTAGAAAGAGACTAAGTTCTTAAACTCACTCCCTAAAGAGACTAGAACATGTAAGGGTATGCTTCAAATGACCTAAATCTAACGGAAATCATATTACATTTTATTTTCATTTTTGGACAATCATTTGACTCAGGCTTATTGGATTCATATGCCTAATGCATGAGAAGTAAGATTATTAGCCAAAATTAGTGAGAAGGGAGGAGGTGTATTTCCACCATGGCTCTCAAAGGTCAAGCCAAGTTTCTTTGGCAAAGGTGGAAGCCCTCCAATCAAGATTGAAAATAATATGCATTTGTACATGATGTTATAAAAGAAACACTCATCCAGCTAAGGGGTTGCTAATTCTTTATCTTGATTTTAGCCTAACCTTTAGGTGAGGTTATGAGTTCTTCATTTTTAATTTTGAATTGTTAAATTTGGTAAAAGATTTATTTTTTCCTAAGAGCCTAATCCACATCCAAGCCATACATCAAACAAGGAAAAAACTAGGAAAAGGATGTCATCTTAATGCACAAGCTAAATAAATCATCAATCAATTTATAAAGTTATCGTAAAAGAATAAGAGGCCATTTGTAGTCAGGCACCATCTCATAAACCCAAAAAACAAACTGGGTAGCCGAACTCTACCTTTATACAACCCGATTACAAAAGAATTAAGTACAATTAAGTAAGAAATTCATTGTTATGGGGGGTCTTCAAGCTTCATTTCTTCATTCTTCTTTTATTCTTTCTTCTTCTTTTCTTCTTTCTTCTTTCGTTCTTTCTTTTGGATGGTTGGAAGGTGGTTGCTCCAAAGGCTTCACATGGTACATAAGATGTAATCTTATGACCAATGCTCATTCTAATCCCCATAATAATCATTCCAAAATCTTGATTACAGAAATACATGAAAAGGAAGAGTAAATCTAACTAACACCTGCAAAATAAAGATTAGCTAAACAAATCACACAAATCCCAAGAATGTATATTGGACTTATCACCCCACACATGGGTGATTAAGTCCACCTAGCCTATTGGATTATGCTTAGGGGCATAAGCACCTGTGCAGCAAAAGCATTTATATTTTTATTTATTACAGCACCCCTTAAGCACAATTCCCTACAAAAAATAATGATTAGACTAAATCATCCTCTTATTCATTCTATGCACATTCATCATAACATTCAGACTAAAACATATATCACAAAACAAAAGAAAACATAAAACCATGCATCTCCCTAACCTAAAGCTAGAAGTGGTGACCTAGTCTGAAGTGTGTGCTTTTAAGGTTTGTGTGGTATCCTTAGCTATGGCTTTAAGTTAGAATTTTCTAAGTGTGAAGAATGTTCAACTTGAAGGAGGGTTTCATTTAAGTGGTTTAGTTATTTTGGGGTTGATTTTATTTTATGTTTTGATTAGGTTCAAGTGAATCCTATAATTAATTACTAAGTTGTAAAGAGAGGGAAAGAGAAGAGAACTTCTCTTTCCTTCCCTAACCTAAGTAATTTCTAAAGAGGATTCATGTTTTAGTTTTTTTTAGTGAATGTTTTATTATTTGTTTTAATTAATCCTAAGTTTAGATGAACTCCAAACAAACCTATTCAAAAAGAAAGGTATTTTAAGATTAAATAAAGTGAGTTAAGATCACAAAACACACATCACTTTATTTATTTCCCAACATGTATAACATGCATATGAATGAATCCTAAGCATATCTATACATACCAAATGAAAATGTTTAGCACACTTTACATTCTCTAAATAAGTTACTTATGAAAATTTGATGTTTATGATGCATGATTTTCATTAAGTAGCAAAGGGTTTCTTATCCACTACATGCACATATGAATGATGGAAAAGAATGAGGAGTGATGATTATTAGCACCAATGTAAGGTACAAGACCTACTTGAGTTACTTAAAGAAGAATGGATTGTTAGACTAATATATCACTTTCAAATACAAGCATGTTACAAACAAAATGAATGGAAAAGAAAGATGCAAAAGTTTGTATTTATTTTATTTTGGTTCGTTAATATAATTTATATATGTAAGTGTAGTTGTCCTTTCATAGCCAAAACATGAATATGAAATGGAATAACAAGTATTGTGTTCTTTTCAAATGAATACATGAAATCTTATTCAAAACTATAAAAAAAGAGAGGAGAAAGAAAACTACACTAACACATCCTTATATTTTACTAAGATAATCTTATTAGTAAGATATAAGTAAATTTAATTTTGATAATTGATTCATATATTTTGAAAATAATTTTGATTTAATAGTGATAATGATCATTTACTTTAGCCAAAACATGCAATTTGACATAAAGGAAACATTTTCATTTTAAATTTGATTTTTGAAAATCATGAATGTATGAAATCATATGACACACACATTTAGCATGCTAGTTAATCAAATAATTATGAGCCAATGAGATGACATAAAACTAAACAAGGAATTTAAATTAGCAATGCACCTAGGAGGAAAAGGGCCTAATATAATTTGGCTCATGATTAATGATTAATTAAGCTAAGGGGTTTAACTTACGTAATTTCAAAACACCCCTCACACATATGAGTTAAATTTTAATTTCCTTAATTGTACTTAGGCTCTTGAACACCTAAGCATCTACCCAATAAGAATTAATTGAGTTCTAGAAAGTTTTAAAATTTTATAAAATTAATTAAGGGGATAATTAGTGAATTAACCATTAATTAAGGTAAGATTAAGGAATAAATGGGGTTTAAGGAATATCTTAAGGAGAGTATCCCAAAATTATTCCCTAAATCTCACATTCACTTAATCAAAACTTAATTGGCTCAATCAGAAGGTTAAATCACTAATTATACCCTTAATTAAGTCTAATTACATTAAGGGAGCGATTAAGGAATAAACTAGCAATTCCCCTAACTAAGCCACCATTAAATCCCAAGAAAAATTAGGGGAGGCAGAAGTCATCTATCTAATTACACCCAAGAAATTTTGGATTAATCAGTGGATTAATTAAAGAGTAATTAGTAAATTACCATTCCTAATAAAATCCAAATTTAGAGAAAAGAACTATTCAAAATCAATCAAAATCAATTTTAGAATATTCTATGTTCAATTATCTTTCTAATTCAATTTATTCCATATTTTTCAGAATTTTCTATGTTGAGATATGAATTTTAGAATTTTAGGTGATTAATTAGGAATTAAATAATCCCTAATCATATTATTAATCCCACTAGCGCCACATATGCCACTAATGCAGCATGCGCTTTACACGCGGTGCAGCAAGATTGGGTACTTAACTCGTCACATCGTAGTGCCGTGTGACGGCGATGCTACCTGCTTTCTCTTTAGCCATTTGATTAAGGATCGGATAGTTGAGATTAAAGTCGCGGATCTGAGGGAGAAAAATAAAGATATTACACATTTTAATCTCAGCCGTCCATCCAAAATGTGCGGATGGATATCCAAAGATCCATCCTTGGAATTCCTATGGGAATGGGGATCCGTCCATGTTCTAAGCCATGAACTTAGCTCGATTGAGCTTTGATTGGGCTAGAACTTGGCCCACACCTTCATCATGCATCCTAGATCGCATCTAACAAAAAAATCCTATGCCATGAAAGTTTCTTTCATAAAGCTCCAAACCACATTGAATTTAAGCTCAAAAAATGGCTAACCTCGTCAGAGGTGATCACCGGTGCTCGATTCCCTTGGAGAAGTTTTGTCTGGTTGAGACGAAGCTTACAAAGTTTGAGCTCTTGAAATTGAGTGGAGGCTTCTATGGACCAACTCCACTTGCACTTGAGCTCGGCTTTGATCTAGGGCACTCCTCCCTTGCTTCAAGAACTTGTATGAAGATTTTGGCAAGCTCGATTAAGCTCCCTAAGAGTGCTTGCAAATGGAATTAGGTTGAGGTTGAGTGTAGAGAAAATTGGAATTTCAATCAAGCTCCCTTATTTTCAAGTGATGAAAATCGAGAATGGAGATTTTAAATCCTCTAAGAAGCTTGGGAAGACTCTCTAAAGCTTGCTCTGAGTTTCAATGCTTCAATCTATAGAGGGAACGTGAAAATTCAAATGAATTAGGGGGAGTATATCTCCCCCTTTGGAAATTAGATGACCTAGCTTCCCTTTGCCATTTTGATCCAATTGCCCACAAAGAGTGTGCTTGTTAGGCTGTTAGGAGTGTCCTTGAGTTTGATTTTGGCCAGGGAGTGGAATGGTGAACTCCCCATGTGCTTCAATTGAGTGGGAGAAGGTTTGCCATGTGGCCATTTCCATGCACATGGTTGGTTTGGCCATTGGGTTGGGTTTGGCTGACCCAAACCCATTGGGTTGGGCCACACACCCTAGTGTTCTCTTGATCTATTAAGAGGGTGTGAAGTGGGTATATAGAGGATTTGACCAAATTCCAAGTGGAATTGGCCAAAATTTACTATATGGCCTAGGGTTAAAATGGTCATTTGGATGATTTTTGAATTTGGTTATGTTTGGTATGTTTAGAAAATAGGTTTGGCCAAGTTTCATTAAATTTGGAGTTGATTTGATGTGATTTGGCTCATGTTGACCCATTTAGGTCAAAATGGGTCAACTTAGGTCAAGTTGACCAAGTGGTCAAGTTGGGTCAAACCAAGGGTTGGGCCAAGTTTATATGACCATTTGAAATGTTTTGGTGGCTTTGGTTTGATTCAATTTGATTTAGGTTTGAATTTGGTTCATATGACTTCATTTAGGTCAAATTTGACCCATTTGACCTATTTGAGTTAGGTCATGGGTAGGTTTAGGTTAGGTTGGTCATATGAAGTGGATTGGTATTTTTGTTTCTAATCAATTATTTTTAAGTTTGAATTTGGCTCAATATGACCCTTTAGGTCAAGTTGGGGTCAAGGTCAATTGGGCTAGGTTAGGTCTAGTTGGCCAATTGAGGCTTTTCTCAAGTTCAACAAGTGATTTAGAATGAACTTGACCCATTGGTTTCAATCAATTTGGCTTAGATCAAGTTTTGACATATTTTGACTTTTAGGTCAAGTTGGGTCAACTTGGGTCAAGTGGTCAATTGGGCTAAGTAGGCTCAAATGTTGACTTGGTCAAGTTTAAACATTGATCATGAATGAACTTAGATCATTGGTTTCAATCAATTTGGCCTTTTGGCTATGTTGGGTTTCATTTTGGCTAAGTGTTGACTTGGTCAACCCTTAGATTTGACTTGGTTTGAATCAATTTGTGTGATTGATCATCTCATGATGATTGTTGATCATCATGAAAGGCTTAGCTGAGTTTGATTCAATCCAATTTGCCTAGGATTAGAATTTGGCTCATAAGGGTACTTTAGGTCACTTTGGGTCAAGTGAACCTAAGTGGGTCAAATGGCTTGGTCAAAGCATGATTTGAGTTTGATTGAACTTACATATGGACTTATGATTGAAATATAAATCCATTTGCAAGTGATTTGAAGTCAAATGAGTTTTGATTCATTTGACAATTTCAAGTTCAAAGGGTGAACATGAAATGGATTTTGGCTTGATTTTTGAATTGGGTTTTAATAAAGTGATTGAAGTTTGTATTTATATTTGGATTCATGATTGAAGAATTGATTGAATCATGAAGGAAAATCAAGATTTTGGCTTGATTCGAAATTGATTTGGCTAAGTTCAAGAATTTGACTTGAAAGGCTTAGGTTGGATTTTGATTGAACTTGCACTTGAATTTTGGAGTTGGTTTTGGTTGTTTGAATTTATATTTCATTTATATATGTGAATATAAATGATAATATAAATGGGTCATGAGAAAATTTCATGAGTTTGAAGTGATTTGAACATGATCTAGGCTAAGTCCTTAAGAGAAAATCAAGGTGACTTAGGAAAGATTTGTGAATTGATCTTGACTTTTGGATTTATTTTGATTGATTTGAATTTATATTTCATTTATATATGTGAATATAAATGAGAATATAAATGGTTTGTGAGAAAATTTTATGAATTTTAATTGATTTGAAGATGATTTAGGCTAAGTCCTTAGGAGGGAACATAAGGACTTAGGAAATATTTGGAATTTGGAATTTCAATCATAGGTTTCAATTATGGATTTCAATCATGAGTTTCAATCCTATGGCATCGATTTGAGTTTGGAGAAAAATGATTAGGATAAAATTGATTTAGGTTTCATGTTGATTTGATTTAGAGTTTGATTTGAAGGAAGGAAGTAAGGAAAGTGGTTCAAGCTATAAGGTAAGAAGATTTTCCTAATACCCCTAAGGCATGACCTACTCCTATGGTTAACTCTTCTAAGTCTCTAGGGCTAGGTTGAGTACCCACCTAATCACTAGATATGTCTTAGGACTAAGGATCTCTTAAAATCTAAGAGGAGTTATATGTCCAAGATGGAGGGGTTGAGAACTCATTCTAAAAATGAGGTCAACACCTCCACAAGAGAGGATAAACCGTCAGACTTCTGGGCTTACAACCGCCTAGAGTGGTCGCCAGCTAACTCCTCCTATGATTTAAATTTATGTAGTATGATCATATGAATTTGCATGATAGTTGGGGTAGTTATTATTTATGAAGAAACTAAGTCCTAATCCCACGCCTTAAGAGACTAAAGCATAAGTGGTATGAGCAATGACTTAATCTATAAATGCAAAATCTTTTCATATTTTATTTTATTTTTAGACACATCATGTTGACAAAGGATTTAGGATTTTTATATGCCTAAATGGATAATGAAATGGATTATTAGCCAAATCAGCGAGAAGAGGGTGTTCTCCACCATAAGGGATTCCCTCACAGGTCAAGCATTCCCCTATCGTGTAAGGAAGGAGATCGCCCATTTTCGAGGAAGAAGAAATATGCATACATGATGTAAAAAATATAACATTCATCTAAGGGGTTGTTAAATCTTTTAACTATCTTATTTAATGCCTAGGTTTTATGGTGAGGTTATGAATAATTTAAAATTTAATTTTGAGTGCTTAATTGCGGTAGAAAATTTATTTTATCCTAAGAGCCTAATTGTATCCAAGCCATACATTAAAGTATCAATCATTGAAGAAGCTATAAAAAGGTATGCCATTTCGAGTGCGCAAAGTAAACAAATCATCAAATATTTTATAAAATGTAAAAAAGAATAAGAGGTTAGTGGTATCGTACAACAAAAGAAGGGATGGTAATGAACTCTACCATTATACAACTCGGTACATAAAAGAATAATTATAATTTACAAGTGAATAAATGTTATGGGGGTCTTCTTTTTTCCATTCTTCATGTCTCCACATCTTCATTTGATTTGATTTGCTCCACTTCAAAGGCATCACAGGGCCTCCCAGGATAAAGCCTTCTAGCCACTGCTCATCCTAATCCCCATAACACTAATCCTAATTCTTAATTACAAAATTATATTAAAATGGGAAAAGTAAATCTAACTACACCTATAAAATAGAAGTTAGCTAAACATACATACAATCCTAAGTAGTTATATCATAATTTGGACTTAGCACCCCACACATGGGTATCCAAGCCCACCTATCCTAATTTGGATTATGCTTAAGGGTTTGAGCAACCTACAAATAGAGCATTCATATTTATTATTAAGCATCCCCTTAAGCACAATCCCCTGCAAAAAATATGATTAGGCTAATATCGGCCTATCATCTAGTCTACGAAGCATACACCCTAACATCTAGTCTAAAATAATACATCACAAAATAAAACATTCATCACATCATGCACCATCCTAACTTAGGACTAGAAGTGATGACTTAATTCTAATGTGTGTGTAAGGTCTTGTGTGGTATGTCTTAACTAAGCATTAGAGTTGTATTTTTCTAAGTTCAAAAAATTAATTTAACATGAGAGGTTGGTTTCATTTGAAGTTATTTAATTAATTTGAGAATTTTTTTTTAATTTATTTTCTTTTGTTCATATGATTACACTTCTCAACTAAGTGTTATAAAGAGAAAAAGGATTGCCTTCTTTTATCCCTACCTTAAGCCACTTCTAAAGCATATTAATTTGAATTAGTTTTCTCCATTGAATGAATTATTACATATTTTAATTAATCTTAAGCTTAGGTTCACTTTAAATAATTCTATTTAACATGAAAGGCATCTTAAGATTAATTTGATTGAATTACTATCACATGACACATATCAAATCATTCCTTTCCATCACATGTAATACACATATAATTCAATCCTAAGCATATTTATACATGTAATATATTTTAGCAGACTTATATGATGAATGTATATGCATGTTTGGATCTTATACTTTTCATTCAATTGAATTATTTAATCATATTAATTTAAAGCTTTATCTAAATTCTTATACAAAAAGACATAAGAATGAAATTAAATAGGTACGTGTCATTGTTAACGAGGGAAGTGAGGTAATCAAATGACCTCCTTGGGGCTACTTAAAGCCTCATTTTCCTGGGATGTCCAAACTATATACCCATTTGCGTATATGAAAATAGGAAAGAAAGCTCCAAATCACATGATTAAACAATTAAATCACTTGAAAAATTATGGATGCATGCATTTTTAATATAAAAGAGGGATTCTCATTCTTCAATCACATGTATAAAAGACATAAACAAGTACGTGTCATTGTTAACAAGAGAAGTGAGGCAATCAAATGACATCCTTGGGGCTACTTAAAGCCTCATATTCTCGGGATGTCCAGACTAATCACTTTTTTTTTTTTCAAATACATATGGATGTATACATAAATAAAATAAGGAAAACCATGCAAAAATTACATTTTTTTATTTGATTAAAACATTTATGTATGTGAGACAAAGTTCTATCCAAATTCTAATGTAGAAATACATGTAAATGAAATAAAATAAGTGTGTGTCACTGTTAACCAAGGAAGTGAGGTAATCCAATGACCTTCTTTGGGCTAGCTAAAGCCTCATGTTCCTGGGATGTTCATACTATATACTTAATAACAGTCAAACACATGTAAAAGTACATATGAATTAAGGAAAAGAAAGATTTACTTCATATATCTAAGCTATAAGCACATGCAAACATATATTTATTCATAACTACTATCACTCTAATCAATGTAATTAATTTATAGACTTTGAAAAAATAATTTTGAATTTATTAGTGATAATATCTACACATATTATACATTAATCTAACACATGCAAGCTTACATAAAGAAAAATCATTTTATTTGTTTAATTTTAAAAATATGAATGTATGTTTTCAAATGGCATATGACATCTAACATGATTGGAAATGAATGAATAAACATAAACACATGATTTCATTCAATCAAATTAACTCCTAAGGATAATCATATTAAATAAAACCATTTAAAGTAAACTAAAGCTTTCTTAATATCATTTTTAATTTCATGTTTTGATTTAATTTAAGGATGTTAGAATATATTTGCTGATCCTAATACATTCTCATGTTTGTTACTTAATTTGGTTTAAAGAAAAGTAATTAAGTTGATTTTATTGGTTAATTAAGTTATAATATGCATTAAATCTATTAATTAACCCTTTCTTATGTCACCTTAAAGTGATTAACCAAATAATTATGAGCTAACATGATATGTATAAAAAGTAAATTTGCAATGATCCTAAGAAATAAAGGGGGCCTAATGCAATTGGCTTACAATTAATAGTTAATTAAATTAAGGGGTTTAATTAATTACTCTTATGGTTTTCCTAGACATGTGGACTAGCCATAATTTTATTAAACTCTTTTAGATTGTTAAACACCTAACGCTCTACCCAAAGATTGATTAATTAGGTCCATATGTGATTATGATTTCAATTTTAATTAAGCCATTTGGTTACTTAATTAATTAAGCCTTAATTGACTTGATTTTAATTGATGGAATGAACTTAGGGAAACATATTAAGAAAGAAGTTCAATCCTATTTCATTAGTCCATTTATTATTCAATAATGATTAGCAACTTGATCAATTAATTTATTACTGTTCATGGGATTAATTAGTGATTACTTAACTTGAGAGTAATTAAAGCTTGATTAGTCAAATTCCCTAATTAATTAAGAAATAAATCTCAAGAAAAATATGGGAGGTAGAGGTCATCCCATTAAATTAACCCACAAAGTTTGGAGTTAATCACTTAACTAATTAAAGAATTATTAAGCTAATTAATTTTGTAATTAAACCTTAATTAAGCTTTAATTACTATTCAAAATTAATTAAAAATATTTTTAATAAATTCTCCTCTGAAATACCTTTAAAATGAGTATTTATTTATAGTTTTTCATTTTTCTATAATTAGTTATGATTTTTACAAGTTTTAGCCATTAAAACAAATGAATTAGGCCAATTAACCCTTAATCCCATCGATGCCACATCACACGCTGATGCGGCATGCATTCCACATGGCATTGTAGGATTGGTTATTTAAACATAATCCTAGTCAGCGCTAACATAGCGGTGGCAGAACACGCTTTCCCGTGCATTATCCGATCTAAGATCGACAACCACGATTAATCCCACAGCACTAAAGGATCAAATCAAATAATTCTAACGATTCTAATCACAATCGTTCATTTTGATCACACGAAATGGACGTTGCATGATCTATCATCATGAGAGCAAAGGAGAACGTAGTCTGTCCGCCATTGTTCGTGTGATCAAAGCTCACCCGAGCTCAGATCGACTCCAAATGGATCCCACACCTTTGCGTGAAGGATTCAAGGGGATCCAACAGTCAAGATCACGTGAGATGAAAATTATCTTTAAAAAGCTTCAACTCATTTTCACCCAAAGGTCAGTTTCAATGGCATACCTCATCGGAGCTCAAGACCAGTGGCAAATCTGATTGAGGAAGCTTCATTTAATGGAGACGAAGCTCTACTAATCAACACGAGCTCTAATTTGAGGTGGTTTGCTAGGAAGGCAAATACCTAAAGTGTAGGTGATCGGTGTTGATCAAAATCAATCCTCTGATCATCAAGAAGTGTGGGGGATGTTTCATTCTTGCTCGACTAGCTCCAAGGATGGTGTGTGCAAAGTTAATTACACTTTATTTGATCATTGAGAAAAAGGGAATGAGAATGGTTGCCCTATTTTTGCTTGAAGGAAATCAAGAATGAGGATTGTGGAATGAGCTTAAGAGCTTGGGAAATGTCTCTGGCGGTTAATCTTGGGTAGCTAGGTCTCTGAGGAATGAATTCATCTATGTTTGAGTGGAAATGAGGGGGGTATAAACCAACTCCCAACTTTGGGTCATTGTTGGGTGAGGGTATAATGGTGGTCGCCAATGAAGGTAGTGGGTGTCCTTGGTATTTTAAATGCACCAATAGGGGAGGTGAAGTGATCTAGCCTTTGGGTCATGGTCATGAGGGTATAATGGTGGCTACCAAGGAAGGTAGTGGGTGTCCTTGGTGTTTTAAGTGCACCAATAGGGGAGGTGAGGTGATTTCACCTTCCCATGGGTCATGGCTGATTCAACCACTTTTGGGTCAGCTTGGGTAGTGCCTTAGGAGCCTAGGTGGACCAATGGGAGGATGCCAAGTGGCCAAGGAAGGGAAATGGCCACTTACATGGGTGATTTGCCTCATGTGATATCCCTAGACCAAGGGTTGGATGGTCATTTGGCATTGGATTTAATTTGGGCAGATTTGAAATGAGTCAAAAATGGGTTAACCCAAATTTCATGTGATTTGGACTTCATTTGGTTTGATTTGGCTCAATTTGACCCATTTAGGTCAGATTGGGTCAAAGCAGGTTAGGTTGATCAATTGGTCAAATTGAGTTAAACTAAGGGTTAGGTCAAGTTCATATGATCAATTGGAGTGTATTGGTGTCATTGGTTTGGTTTAATTTGACATAGATTTTATTTTGGCTCATTTGAGTTTATTTGGGTCAAATGAGTCAAGTTGACCAATTTGACCACCCAATTGGCCAAATTAGCTTGGGTCATGGCTTGGTTTGGGTTTGGTTGATCATTTGGACTATGTTGTAGGCTTTGGTTAAGTTTAATTTGAATTTGATTGGGTTTTATTTTGGTTTACCTTTTAGGTCAAGTTGGGTTCAATAGGTCATTTGGGTCTAGTGGGTCAATTGGGCTCAATTAAGGCTTTGGTCAAGTTCAATGGTCAATTTGGAATGAACTTGAGCCATTGGTTGAAATAAATTTGATTTTTATTTTTATTGGACCTAAGTTAATCTTTTAGGTCAATTTGGGTCAACTTGGGTCAAGAGGGCCAATTGGGTTTGGTTTGGCTCAATTGAAGGTCAAGTCATGTCCAAGTATTGATTTTGTGTTGGTATGAATCATTGGTTTCAAGGGATTCAGCTTAAGTTACAATTTGTCTATTTTGGGTTCATATGGGTTAAGAAGGTTGACTTGGTCAAAGGACCAAGTTGACTTGGTTTGACCCAATTTTTGATAATTGATCAACCTAGGGTGATCAACAATCATGATAAGATATTTTGATGGGCTCGGTTCAATCCAATTTGGGTAGGATTGGAACTTGGCTCAACTAGGTTAAATTGGCCACTTTGTGTCAAGTGGACTAATTGGGTTGAGTTTGACTTAGTTAAGTTTATATATGGATTTGGGATTGATATATAAATTCAATTGCAATTGATTTGGGTCCAAATGAGTTTTGGTTCATTTAAAAATCTCAAGTCAAAAGGGCTAGGTTGGGTTTGACTTGAGTTGACTTTAATTTGTCTTGATGATTGTAGATTTCATTTATATTTGGGATGATAATTGAAGAAATATTGATTCATGAGAAAATCAATCGATTTTGGGTTTTGGAATTAAGGAATTTGGCTAAGTCCATGGAGTTGTCATGTGGCTTAGGTTTGGATTTTGAGTTAGTTTGATTTAGTTTTGATGATTTAAATGTATATTTCATTTATATTTGTGAAGACGATTGAAGATATAAATTGATTATGAGAAAATAAATTGAGTTTGAAGTGATTTGAAGGCAAATTTGGCTAAGCTCATGAAGGTAGGTCATAGGGCTTAGCTAGGGTTTTGATTTAATTTAATTTAGTTTGATTTAGCTTTGATCATTTGAATGTAGATTTGATTTATATTTAGGAAGATTATTGAAGATATAAATTGATTATGAGAAAATCAATTGATTTTGGATTGATTTGAATGGGATTTTAGCTAAGTTCATGAAATTGATTCAAAGGACTTAAGAAGGATTATGATTGTTGATTTTGGAAAATTGGATTTGGGATTAGGTTTCATTATAAGTTTGATAGATTGATTGAATGGTGAATTTATATGTGAGAAAATCACTTGAGTTTGGATTGATTTGAATTTGGCTAAGGCTAAGTACATAATATAAAATCATAGGGCTTAGGTTGATTTTGAATTTGGATTTGATCATGAGCATTAATCATTTGGCTTGGAGTTTGGATTTGGATTTGGGTTTGAATTTTGTGTTTAAATTGAACTTAAGATTTGGTTTGAGAAGGTGAACATGGATTGGATTTAGGTTATAGGGTAGGTGGATTGTCCTAATCCCTAAGGCATAACCTAATCTTATGGTCAACCCTTCTAAGTCTCTAGGCTTAGGTTAAGTGTTTACTTAATTACTAGAAGTGTCTTAGGACTAGAGAAGTCTTAGTATCTAGAAGACTCCTAAGTCAAAGATGAGGAGATTGAGAACTCACCCCAAAAGTCATGTCAACACTAAACCAATGGCAAGTCCTCTAAGTCTCTAGGTTTGGGTTAAGTGTTCACTTAGTCACTAGAAGTGTTCTATGACTAAGGAAGTCTTAGTGTCCTAAAAAGTCTTAGTCTCTGAAAGTGAGGTCAATAATTTTTAGTTGGTTTTTTTTCTCTTTTATCTCGATTGAGGGTACAAAGGAGGATGTAACTACCCTTGCAGACTCCCTTTTTGGATGAACCATGACACTATTAGATAGTGTGAACTCTCCCTTTCTGTATTTTCTTTCCAGCAAATCTTTGAATACATAATAATCTTCTATAGGGTGGCTAACTACCTGATGATATGAATAGTAATTTGGGTTGTTTGTTCATCTTGACTCTTCTCATCTTTTATATTCTGGCAACTTCAACCCTACTTTGAGTGCTTGTTGGAATAGTTTAGCCACACTTTCTCTTTTGAAAGAGTATTCTTTATTCATCTTCTCCTTAAGAGATGGACATATTCAATAATCATTTTCTAATGATTGCCTTTGGTGCTCATCACTAAGTGAGAAGGTTCTAAGTTTATCATTGCCTCCAAGAATTAACTTTGGTTAAAAATTGATAGGCTGGTTGGCTTAATCTTCAAATAAATAGAATGTTTTCCCTTATCTACATTATAAGCTATTCGTCTTCCTCTATTTGAATTATATGAAGTAGTGTGAGATTTACTTCTCCCTGATTCTGAGAGCTTCACTTTCTTTGTTCTATCTAAATGGATTTCAGGCTTGGAAATGTTTAGCTTCTCAAATTTTTTCACCCGTTCAAGTAGTTCTTGGAAGGTGGTGATGGAAGCCATGCATAAATAGGGTGCAATATCAATATTACCCATTAGAAGTTGAATTGCATGTTTCTCTTCCAGCTATTGCTCACACTTCATGCTCATGTTGCGCCAATGAGTGATGTATTTAATAACTGACTCGTCCTTCCTTCTCCTCTCCAAGATGAGGTTAGCTATATGGTCTTTCTAACTGCACTGGCAAATCTTGATGAACATTGCCTCCAACTCGATGAATGTCTTAATCGAGTCATTTGGCAACTCTCATTATCACTCAAAAATATTTTAAGTTAAACTACTAACGAATTGATAAAATAATAGCATGTAATTGCCCCCACTATTACCACAAGTTGTTTTGAATTGTAGATTGTCTGAGGTTACCATTGCCATCAAATGAGTGGAATTTCAGCACGGAGTAACCCTTAAGATATGGCACCTAGTCATATTCTATAGGGTATGGACGACCTCTATTCACCTGTTTCTCCACTTGTTCTATAGCTATGATAGCATTAATGTTTTCACTTATGATGGTTTGAGCTTGTTGACCTCACTTTTGGAGTGAGATCTGAACTTCTCCATCTTAGACATAGGACTCCTCTAGACATTAATATTTTTGTAGTCATAAGACACTTCTAATGATTGGGTGAACACTTAACCTCACCCTAGAGACTTAGAAGAGTTAGCCATAAGAATGGGTTATGCCTTACGGGTACTAGGAAAACTTGCCTACCCTTTAGCTTGAACTAAATCCTTACTTCCTTCTTTCAAGTCAAAATTCAAATTCAAATCAACTTCAAATGCAAATCAACCTCAAATTCAAATCAATTCTAAATCCAAATCAAGAATCAATTCCAAATAATTGAAACCAATGATTGAATTTCAAATCCAAAATCTTTCTTAAGCCCTTTTGATTTCATCTTATGGACTTAGCTCAGACAAAATCCAAATCACTCCAAAATTTAAAGATTTTTTCATAACCATTTATATTCTCATTTATATTCATAAATATAAATAAAATATAAATTCAAATGACCAAAACTAAATTCAAAACTCAAGCCCAAATCTAACCAAAATCCAACCTACACCCTTTCAAGTCAAATTCTTGAATTTAACCAAATCATTCTCAAATCAATTCAAACCTTTGGATTTTCTCTCCAAATAATCAATCCTTCAATCACAAATCAAATTTAAACACAAACTTCAATCATCAAACCAAAATCAGACTAACCCAAATCAAACCCATGTTCATCCTTTGAGCTTGAAATTATCAAATGAATCAAAACCCATTTGACCCCAAATCACTTGCAATTGGATTTATACTTCAATCATAAGTCCATATGTGAGTTCAACTAAACTTTTCTCAAGCATTGATCATGCTAATTGACTCACTTAGGCTCACTTGACCCAAAGTAACCTAAAGCACCTTTTTAAGCCAAATTCTAATTCAACCCAAATTGAATTGAACTAAGCCCATCTAAGCCTCACATTGTGAGCAACAATCATCCTAGGATGATCAATGACTCAAATTGGGTCAACCCAAGTCAAATCTAGCATTTGACCAACTCAACACTTAGCCCAAATGAAACCTAAACTAGCCAAAATCTACCATAGGCCAAATTGATTGAAATCATTGATCTAGACCAATCCAAAATCAATGTTTGAACATGATCAAGCCATCAATTGAGCCCAACCTAGCCAAATTGGCCACTTAACTCAAGTTGTCCCAAATTGTCCTAAAAAGTCAAAATGGGTCAAATCTTGATCTAAGCCAAATTGATTGCAACCAATGGGTCAAATTCATTCTAAATCACTTGTTCAACTTGACCAAAGCTTCAATTAGCCAACTAGACCCAACCTAGCCCAATTGAACATGAACCCAACTTGACCTAAAAGGTCAAATCAACTTGAAATCAAACCAAACTAAAGATTGTAATACATTTCAAATGATCAACCAACTATAAACCAACCCATGACCTAACCCAATTGGGTCAAATGGGTCAAATTGGTCAACTTAACCCATTTCACCTAAGTGAACTCAAATGAATCAAAACCAAATGTAAATAAAATTGAACCAAACCAAAGATATTCATAGGCTATAAATGATCATTTGAACATGACCTAACCTATGGTTTGACCCAATTTGACCAATTGGTCAACTTGACCCAAGTTGACCCATTTTGACCTAAATGGGTCAACATGAGCCAAATCATATCAAATAAACTCCAAATTCATTGAAAATTGAAAAAAACCCATTTTTAATTATTCCAAATATGCCCAAATCAAAATCAAGGCCAAATAACCATTTTACCCTAGGTCAAAGGGTAACCTATAGTCAAATTCACTTGGAATTTGGTCAATTCCTTTTCATGGCCACTTGGCATCCTCTTAATGGACCATTTGGACACCAAGAGAGGTGGTGCACATGACCCAATGGGTTTGGGTTAGCCATGATCCAACCCAAGGCCAAATCGACCCCTCTAATGAAATTTCTCCAGTTGGATCACCTCCCACACTCACCTCACACATGTGCACCTCCTCCATTCCACTCCTCTGCCAAAATCAAACCACATGGAGCTCTTAACAACCTAAACAACCCATTCAATCAAATTAATTGATAAAAATGGCAAGGCAAGCTTTAGTCGTCCGATCTAAGTAGGGGGAGATATACTCCCCCTCATTTCCATCAAACCATGACTCTTATATTCGATTGAGCTCAGAGGATCGAAAGCAAGCATTCACAATGTTCTTTAAGCAATTCCAAGCTCTCTCAAATTTCACTCTCTTAATTTTCTCTATACCTGAAATAAGGGAGGTGAGGGGAATTTCCAAATTGCTCAATTCTCAATTAAACCTCAATTACTCTTGTAGGCACCATCAAGGCACTAAGTTGAGCTCACCCAAGGTGATTTCCAAGCATCCAAGCCACGGGAAGGGAGATCTAGACCAAAGTCATAAGCCATTGGAGGGAGCCTTGGTCAATTGAGCAACTCACTTCAAATTGAACCTTGAAATCTCCAACAGGGCTTCGTCTCCATTAGGCGAAGCTACCTCCTCCGTTGGAAGCAGCGGTGATAGCCTCCAGCGAGGTATGACTCAAAATTGAGCTTATGTTGAAAATTATTTGGTCTTTTGTGAGAATTGTCACCCCAATAGAATTCAACCATTGGATGTTCTTCCCTATGCTTCTAGATGGTGTGGGATGAATCTCAGCCTAATCTGAGCTCAAGTGAGCTTAGATCAAGCCATGGAGGATGAACAACCTCCGTCTCCTACAAGTAAAGGCAGGGATGAATCATGGGCCATCCATCCCACATGTTTTGGATGGACAACCCTGATTAAAACATGCTAGATCTCTGATTTAATCCTTTATAATCGTGATCCGGAAGACGCCTGTGGAAAGATGCATGACCGTGCATGATGACAACAACTTAAATAACCAATCACATCAATAGCCTACATGGTACAATGGGATTAGTTATATAATTACCTTATTTAACTACCTATTAATCACAAAAACTTTCTAAATTCATAACTAAATGTAGAAAAATAAAAAAAATGCAAATGCAAGTTCATTTTAAAGATAATTCAAAGGGGAATCCAATAAAATTATTTCTAATTAATTTTGAACAGTGATTTTCTTAATAAGGGTTTAATTAAAAATCTAATGACTTCATTAATTAATTCCAAATTTCATGGGCATGTTCAGTGGGATGACTTTGCCTCCTTTAATTTTCTTTGGAATTATTAATGAGTTAATTAGGGAAATTAATTAATGAACCACTAATCACTCCCTTAATTAATTAAATGGTTAATTAGTCTATTAAGCAATGATGAATCTATTAATTAAGCTTACTAATCTCTATGAAATAGTGAATGGACTTTGAGAATGAGATTAGGATTCCTTTTCCAAACTCTTCTCCCTAAGTTCACTTCATTTGGAAAACATTTAATCAAGTTATAATTAATGGCTTAATCATGTCATTAATAAATTTAAATAATCAAAATTCAAAATCAAACCATTCTAGAACTTAATAATCTTAATTCTTGGGTAGATACTTAGGTGTCCAATAACCTAAGTGGCTTCAAAGAAAATTACATCCAACTCACATGTGTGGGAAGGTTATGAATGTACTTAATTGAACCCTTTAGCTTAATTAATCAATAACTATGAGCCAATTGCATTAGTCTTTTTTTTTCTTAAGAGCATTGCTGATTTAAATTTCATATGATTGCATATCATATGTTGGCTCATAATTGTTAGGTTAATTATGTTAAAGTGGTGTAAGTAAGGTATAATAAATGAATTTAATTCACACCTTAACCTAAATAAAACATAAAAATCAATCAAATTGTTCTAAAAATTAAGCTAAACTAATTCACATGTGGGGGAAATGGGTTAGGACTAGCAAACTCTTTTCACATTTCCCAAATTAAATCAAATTCAAATTCAAAAAATAAAAATCTCTTTAAGGAATTTTGATTCACTTTGAATAATATTATCTTAAATGATTGTCCTTAGAAATTAATTAGGGTGAATGAAGTCATATGCATACATCACTTTATTTCTTTTCAAGCATGATAAATGTTGTATGCCATATGAAATCATGCATTCATATCTTTTGAAAAATCAAATTAATTCAAAAATATTTTTTTATGTCAAATTTCATGTTTTGGCTAAAGTAAGAATATGAGTGGCTATTATTATTATTAAATAAAAAAACTATTTTCAAAACTCATAAATCAAAGATTAAAAATGAGGTGATGCTACTTATAAATACTTATAAGCTTGCATGTGATTATAAGTATAAGATGTGTATTTGTGTGACTTCCTTCTCCTCTCTTAATATGGACTTGTATAGGATTTGCAAAGTGTATAGTTCATTTGAAAAGAACATAACACTTGCTTAAATCCATTCCTATGCATTTCTATGTTATGGCTTAAGAGGGATCTTCACATTTACATATGTAAATTGCATAACCAAATCAAACAAAAATTCTTTGCATGATTCTTCATCCATTTATTTTTTTCGTACATGCACATGTATTTAAGAAAAGTGGTATATTAGTCTGAACATCCCAAGGTTGCAAGGCTTTAAGTAGCCCCAAGTAAGTCTTGTACCTTATACCCCTGGTGTAGAAAATAATGACGTCGTACTCACTTATGTCTTTCATACATGTAAATGTGCATTTGATCAATGGATAATCCCTCTTTTCTACTTAATAAAATCATACATTCATGAAACATCCAAATTTTTTCTAAACAACATCTCTTAGCATTCATCATCAAGGTGTGTTAAGATTTGCATTTCATATATAGCTATGCTTAGGATCATTCATATGCATGGTATACATGTTGGAAAGAAATAAAGGGTTGTGTTATGTGATAGTAATTCACCTTAATTAATCCTAAGATGCCTTTCTTATTGAATAAGTTTATTTAGAGCAAATCTAAACTTAGGGTTAGTTAAAACACATAATAAAATATTCACTAAAGAAAAATCATTAATAAATCTACCTTAAAAATTACTTAAGGTAGGGATGAAAGAGAAGTTCTCTTCTCTTTTCTTCTCTTCATAACACTTAGTAATTAAATGTAGGCTCATTCAAACCAAATCAAATCATCAAATAAAATTGACAAATCAACTAAATCACTTAAAATGAAACCACCCTCTAAGTTGAATCCTTTCACACTTAAAAAATTCCAACCTTAAAGCCTAGTTAAGACATGTCACACAAGCCTTTAATGGCACACACATTAGGCTAAGTCACCATTTCTAGCTCTATGTTAAGGTGATGCATGGTTTGATGCTTGATTTTGTTTTGTAGTGTAATATTTTAGACTGGATGCTAGGGTGTATGTGTGTAGACTGGATGATAAGATGAGCTTAGTCTAATCATTAACTTCTATAGGGGATTGTGCTTAAGGGGCACTGTAATAAAAATATAAATTATTTTTCTGTGTAGCTTGCTTATACCCCTAAGCATGATCCAAAATAGGCCAGGTTGGCTTTGTTACCCATGTGTGGGGTGCTAAGTCCAAATTATTCATATACATGCTTGGGTTGTGTGGAATGTTTAGCTAATCTTTGTTATGCAGGTTTTAGTCAGATTTACTTTTCCCATTTTCTTGTAATTTTTATAATTAGAATATAGAATGAATGTTATGGGGAAGTGAAGGTGAAGATTGGTCATAATACTATGTCTTATGTACCATGTGAAGCCTTTGGAGAAATCACATTCCAACCAAGCCAAAAGGAAGAAATGAAAGAAGCAAATCAAAACATGAAGAAATGAAGAATAAAAAAATGAAGAATGAAGACCCCATAACATGAATTCATTTTAATTATAGTTATTTATTTATAATCCAGGTTATATAAGGGTAAAGCTCAGCTACTTATTTCTTTTCGGGTTTGTGGTGGAGCCCGACCACATCGGCCTTTTATTATTTTCACTAGCATTATAAAATTATTTCATGTTTGTTTAGTTGTACATTAAGATGGCATGATTTTTTTTAGTTTCTTCAATTGATTGATGAATGGCCTAGATGCTATTAGGTTCCTAGGGAAAAATAAATTTTCTATCCAATTATTCAACTCAAAACTAAAAATTAACAACTCATAATCTCACCTAAAGCCTAGGATATAAATCAAGATAAAATATTTAGCAACCCCTTAGCTGGATGTTGTATGTTTCACATCATGCATAAAAATCATCTTACTTCACTCTTGCTTATGGAGGGCTTCCACCTTTGCCAATGAAAATGACTTGACATTTGAGAGCCATGGTGGAAATACACCTCCTTCATGCTGATTTTGGCCCATAACCAATTTCTCATGCATTAGGTATATGAATCCCATAGTCTGTGTCAAATCAAAATGTCTAAAAATTAAAACTTAACAAAATTTGCATTAGATTAAGTCATGAGTTCATACCTTATATTATCTAATCTCTTAGGAAGTGAGTTTAAGGACTTAGTTTTCTTTCTAAATAAATAATAGGCTAACTATCTTGCAAAAAGTATAAGACTTATCCTACATGTATTTAAAATTATAGGAGGAGTTAGTTGGCAGCCACCTTGTAAGTTCAGCAGTTGGGTTTTTTATCCTCTCTTGTGGAGGTAAACCATATGCCCACTTTTGCCTTAGATTTAGGTCATGCTTTGATTCTCACCAAAGCTCCCTAGATTTTGGATCCAAGGTTGTTGTTTCCCTTTACGTGCCAGCTACAAGCATAAATCCTCACCTCTTATGCAATTCCATGATCTTGTATTATAGAATGTAAGTCCTAGATTTCTAATAAAAATTCAACTTAAACATGTAATTCCTCTCAAATTCAAAAAAATATAAAGCCCAACCATAGGATAGTTTGGGATGCTCGCTAGGTTTCCTAGTGTCATGAGCATCCTCTACTTATCTTCCTTTGGTTTTGATAAATAACTCTCTCTTTTTGATCAATCTCATTTGATCTTCCAAAAATAAACCAATTTATTGGTAGTCCTATCTTTGAAATCTTTGGAGACAATGATCATTTATCTTAATCGAGAGTTTTCTTGAGAAATCTTATTCCTTAGGATGTAATTAACTATGGGGGTTTGCCTCCATAGGAAACTTAACGAACACGATTTAAAATAAACCCTACTTTACTTTTCCATGAAAAGTAGGGGAATAATCTCTGGTACATTTGAAGATTCATCATCCTTAGAGTCATTATTATGTGATTAGGTCCATTGTAAGATGGTGACTTCTATCTCTCAAGATAGTACATCATTCCTCAATATCGTACTTGATCATTTTAATAAGAATAACTACATATCTACATGGTGTCCAACCTAAATGTAAAAATATTTTTGTTTTTCATTTATTTTTCAAGATAGATGAAGACAAAGATAAATATTTCACTACAGAGTTGTATAACTATCACTAGCTTAAATGTGCTCAATATATGTTGAGGGATAGGTTGAGGAGTTAATTGATTGATTTCATTTCTACCATCATGAGCACTTTGTGCTCTAGAGGTTTGCAACGCTTGCGCAACTGGTGGATTGATGGGCGCAGCACTGGTTGTTTGATGATTGGTAGGAGGAACTGGTGCTGGCGTAATGACAACATTCCTCTGCATCATCCGCATCATGAGATTCATCTGCATCATCATCTGATTCATCTTCGAATTTAGTTGAGAGATTTCTTCATCTTTCATTTTCATCTTCCGCTGCATTTGCTTTGTAAGTGTAGCAGTGCTAGTGACTAGTGTGTTATCTTCTTCTTCTTGATCCTCTTCTTGCTCATCACTTAAGAAAAACTAAAATGTTATGCTTCCATTTGACCTTGCACTGGTTCTTCAATATGGATAGGAGGTGTGGCTCCCTGACACCTGGATCAGTACTGTCATACACCAGATGGTTCTTCGATGTGTTGTACTATACATTCACTTCTTCCTCCATGGTGTCTTCTTCATCATCTTCTCCTTCTTGCAGCTTTATCTCTGACTACCATCTCCATATGATTTCAGGCTCAAAGTGTGGGATAAAATCTCAATTAGAGGACTACGATTGAAATCAACTTCTTCTTAAAGAGATCGAATGGGTTGGTGATGGGATTCCCTGGAGTACTCTCTAAGGTGTCAACCACCATGAGGCTCATCAATTAAAACTTTCTTTTTTGGAATCCATTCAAGTTGAATCCTGTCGTTGGCGGATCTTTGAGAATGCAAACCAGATGTCACACCTATCTGCTTTTCATAGTTACTTCTTCTTGAGGCTTCGGCCTCCAGATTTATTTATCCTTATACTCGGAGCTTTCGATAGTTGATTCCCGAACATGCAGTTCGGGTGTCAAGCCCTAATGTTCACCATGCATGAATTGATTAGCATTAACTACTAAAGGTAGCCTTTTCGTGAAGCTTTCTCATTTTCTCTGATAATCGGGTCTTGATAGGTTTTCTTCATAAGACCTTTCTCCTTGACAACTTTCTGCACCTTGTGCACTCTGGAGGATAGAGTCTCGGGATGCCTCCTTTGTGGGGTTGGAGCTTGGTATCACTGCTCCCATAATTATTGCTTGATATCACCAATAGCATTGTTCCTTTTCACCCACTTGATATTTTCAAACTTATTATGAGTGGGAACACTCTTTCGGCATCAAGTTTGCATGGCTAACGATTCAGGTAGCAACTGTTGAGCTCACAGTTCAACATTTCATCTCCTTCTTTGTCTTCCACTCAATTTTTTTCCAAAAGATGAGGCTTCAACATCATGCCTTTCTAGTACAAAAGGTTCAACTGGCATAGTGGTCGCATTCACAGGCATGGCTGAAACTTTCTGCCCAATGATGATTCTTTTCATGACTGGCACCTCAGAATGACCCAATCTTTCCAATACAGAGGCTCTCTTTTGAGGAACCTCAATAGTAGTGGCAGTTATTCTAGTTGCTTTTCTCTCCTGCATAGGTTGGTGTGTACAATATGTAGGTGCTTCGGGTATAGGATTATTTGCAACAGTGATGGCTGGAAAGTCTACTACCAAATTGAATGGTAGCTCCAACATCCCCAGTATTGATAATAGCATTAGGCATATGGATATTGGCTCTACGACATAGCTGCATGATGAACAGTGTGCTTTGAAGATCCATCTGTACAAATGAAAGATGGGGAATAGCTATCAGTAATTAATGTATCATGCCACACTTTCATAATGCAAAGATACGACATAACAAATTGATATAGTCAATAAATAGATTAGACATAAAGAGATGATTAGTTTAAATTTAATTTCATTGATGATTAATTTTAGATTTCAACATTTATTATGCTCCACTACTACTTTAGCTCATATTCAACTAACCAAAAATGGAAAGAAAAACTTGTCCCCAACGGAGTCGCTAGAAATCTATGGGCTCCAAAAATTTGCCATCGATCTCTCAATGAAGAGAGTAGATTAAATTTTATTCAAATTTTTAGAAGGTAGATGAAACAGTAAATAAGACACTACCCAGAGATTTCACCCTCATTTTGTGAGGACTTTAGATCTGGTTCCATATTTCCTATATGCGTAAGCACTTATAGTTAATTACCCCTCCCAATGCTAAGAGAGAACTTTCGATTAAGGCTGGTCATTAGATTGCTAAATGCACAGAGTATAGTAGCATCATGTGGAGTATAAAATTATGAATTTATGAAATTCATCATTTTAACCAAGGTTGTGAAAACTGGACTTGACATTGAACTAGAAAAAGAAGAGGTTCAAGGTTTAATGGCCCAACCTGGGTTGAACCAGATGATATAATAAATAATAAAATTATTTAAATATTATTAGAATGATGCAATAATGATGTAATATATAACAAAAAATAAATAAAATTAAAAAAATTATCCTTAGCTATTAAAAAAATGTAAATAAAAGAAGAGAAATTTTATTGCAATCAAAAGAAAAATACAAAGTACTTAAAGGGGAATTCTTAAAGCTAATGCTCAAAAGAGCTACAGATCACCTAAAGAGAAATTCCCCTAACTAATATAAAATAAGAAAAATAAGAACAATAAAATAGCCTAAAGCAGCACCAGCACTTAAAGATCTGAGTAAAGAGCAAACTAATTGCAAAGCTTCAAACATACAAAATACCTACAAAATACTGGGAAATGAGAAAAAAAGCAAATGAGTATAATAATAAAGTAAAAGAAAGAAAATAGGCTCAAGCTCAATCAAAATCCATCTCAGGAGCAACAGCATATGTGAGCATCCAAACTTTAAAAGGAAGGATTACAATCACATATAATGCTACCAGCCAAAGAGAGAAAGAAAAAAATATCAAAGCTATCACAGCTTCATAAAACACCCTACCACAGAGAAGCAGCCAATCAAGCCAGGACCTTAAAAGAATAGAAAAAAAGCAATAGGATAGCAAAGTAGCCCAACTAACAAAGAAATAAATAAACCAAGGCAAACCAGAAGAAAGAGGCAACAAACAAGCCCTTCCACAACCCAGTAGACACCACCAAAAGAAACTTAGTAGGATAAACAAGGCCAGCACAACTATTCAAAACCAGCCCAGAAATAAGCACAAATTGATCAACACCAAAATAGAGAACAGAGAGAGCCAATAAACCCCAAACCTGAACACATGAAGCACCAGACAAAACCCCAGTAGAAGAAAATAGAATAAAGCTAAGAAGGCAGAAAAACCCCCAAGACTAAAACTAAACCCACAGCAGCCACATAACCAGACCAAAGAAAAAAAATAGGCTCAAGCTGGTTGACCTCACTTTTAGAGTGAGGATTCAATCTCATCTTCTTAGATTTAGGAGGATTCTAGACACTATGACTTCCTTAGTCATAATACACTTCTAGTAATTAAGTGAACACTTAACTAAGCCTAGAGACTTAGAAGGATTAATCATAGGATTAGGGTATGCCTCAGGATTAGGGAAATTTACCTAGCCTATAACCTAATCGAATCCATACTTACTTTCTTAAGCTAGAATAAATTTCAATCCAAATCAAATCCATAACCCAAATTCAAATTAACTAAACCAAATATTAATTCAATCAAACCTATCCTAAGCCCATGATTTGATCCTATAGGCTTAGTCAAAATCCCCTTCAATTCAAATTGATTTCAATTGATTTTCTCATGAATCAATTATTTCTTCAATCATCTTCTCAAATATAAATGAAACCTACATTCAGATGACCTAAACCAAAATCCTAACCAAATCAAACCTACCCTAAGCCATATGATTTGATCCCATGGACTTAACTAAAATTGCCTTCAAGCCAAACCAAACTCAATTGATTTTCTCAAAGTCAATTCAACTCTTCAATCAACCCATACCAAACATACCATCAATTTCAAACCAAACCAAATCAAACCTAGCCTAAGCCATATGATTTGATCCCATGGACTTAACCAAAATTGACTTCAAGCCAAACTAAACTCAATTGATTTTCTCATGAATCAATTATTTCCCCAAATCATCATCCCAAATATAAATGAAATTTATAATCAATCATCCAAGCCAAAATCAATTCAATCAAACCTAACCCAACCCATTTGACTTGAAATGTTCAAATGAATGAAAAGCCATTTGAATCCAAATCAATTACAATCAAAGCTATAAATCAATCCTAAATTCATATATAAATCCAACTAAACTCAATTCAACCCAAAATCATTTCAACTATGCCCAATTGGTCCACTTGACCCAAAGTAACCAATTTTACCTATTTGAACCAAACTCCAATCATACCCAAATTGGATTGAACCAAACTACCAAAACCTCTTATGATGATCATCAATCATCCTTGATCAATTATCATTAATTGGATCAAACCAAGTCAACCGACCTAACCCACGTAACCAAACTAGCCAATTTTCATCCTAAGCCAAATTAATTGAAACCAATGATTTTACCAACCTATAATCAATATTTAAACATGACTTAACCCCCAATTGAACCAAACCAAACTCAATTATCCTCTTAATATAATCCAAATTGACTACAATCAATGGCTCAAGTCCATTCCAAATTGATTGTTGAACTTGACCAAAGCCTCAATCAACTCAATTAGCTCACTTAGCCCAAATTGACCTAAAGGGTAAAATTGGCCTAAATGCAAACCAAATCCAAATCAATTGAATATGAGCCTACAATCATCTTTAATTGATCATTCAAACCCAAATCAACCCCTAACTCAAGCTAATTTGGCCAATTTGGTCAAATTGATCAACTTGACCCATTTGACCTACATAAATTCAAATGAGCCAAAATTAAATCCAAGGAAAATTGATTCAAACCAATTGAATCAAAACACTTCAAGTACTCAGTTGAACTTGACCCAAGCCTTGATTTGACCCAATTTGACCTATTGGTCAACTTAACCAAACCTAGCCTAATTTAACATACATAGGTCAAATTGAACCAAACCCACTTGAACCAAATCCAAATCCATTGAAATTTGACCCAACCCATCCTAGACTCACCTTGAGTCAGCCCCAAACTAGCCCAACCTAAATTTAACTCAATCTAAGGCATTGTCCATTGGCTAAACCTCCCCACATGGGATTATACCCAATTTTGGCAAGTCAACTTCCCCCTCTTATCAATTGGCAGCCACCCAATGCCCCAAATATGACCTAACCTACATGCCTAGCCCAACCCATGTGGGCTAGGTTGGCCATGGAATAAAGGGAGGTGAGTTAACTCACCTCCCACCTTAATCAAACCCATTGGATCCAAAGAAGAGGGAGGCTACCTTGAGCCACCAACCAAGCTGCTTGGCCAACCAAATTGAGCCACCTCAACTTGACCTTCACCTTTCCGGTGCTTGGACGATGTCTGACCGACCAAATTTTAGGGAGCAATCCGAGTCATTCAATCTAAGGTAGGGGGGATATACCCCCTCATTTTGATTCAAAACACAATTGAATCCTTAGAAAGCTCGAGCACACCAAACTGAACTTCCTGAGTACTTGCCCCAAGCCTCTTCCAAGCCTTCCCGCTCCTTCTCAACGTCGGACTTCATTGATTTGAAATAGAACAAGGCATCCTTTGATCTAACTCCCTCAAATCTCAACCAAACTCAATTAATTGCACCTACACCTTCCTCTACCTCCGTCGAGCAAGAACAAAACTTCCCCTGAGCTCCACAACTACCGGAGGTGCCATTTTGATCAACGTCCCTCTGTAAATCATCGATTTGTGGTCCACAGAGCCAACTGTAAGGAACCACCATGTGTGTCAGTAGGGCTTTGCCTTATCTAGAGCTTCCTCAAGCGTTGCACCACTGGTCTTGAGCTCCAACAATGTAATTTTCATTAAACTGAGCTTTGGTGAACTTTTTTTGGGCCTTTTCAAAGGAAAATTATATGCCATGTGATTTTAACTATTCGATCCCTTCAGATCTTCCTTGTGAAGGTGTGGGATCATTTTCATGGTCATTTGAGCTCATGTGAGCTCAGATCGAGCGAAGGAAGGTAGATGTTGTCCGTCTCTCATCATGCAGGGGATGATAGATCACACACCATCTGTTCCACATGATCAGAATAGATAGTCATAATTAATATATTAGATCAATCTCATTTTATCCTATAAGAACTGCTAGTTTAATCTTCATCATTCAATCATAGATTACAATGGGGAAGAAATCGCATCCACCGCCACGTAAGTGCTAACTCAAACGTGTTTAAGTAGCTAATCCCACTGCACCTTGTGGAAAGCACGCGCCATTAGAGGTCTGCATGGCGCCAGAAGGATTGGGCTTAATTAGGCTTAAGTAACCTAATTTAATGGCTGAATCTTTGAAAATTCATAGCAAATTATAGACAATTCCAAAAAATATAAATAAATACTCAATTTTAAAGCTAAAATAGAGGAGATTTAATTAAAATTAATTCCTATTAATTTTGAATAGTGATTAAGGCTTAATTAAGGTTTAAATCAAAACTTAATTAACATAATTAAGCTACAATTACTTAAACAATTAATCCCAAACTTTATGTGTATGTTTAATGGGATGACCTCTACCTCCCATAATTCACTTGGGATTTATTTCTCGGTTAATTGATGGAATTAGTCATTTAAGCCCTAATTACTCTCTTAATCCACTTAATGGCTAATTAACATCCTAAACAGTAACAAATTAATTAATTAAGCTCACTAATCACTATCTAACAGTGAATGGATAAGAGGAGTGGAGTTAGGACCTCTTTCTTAGCTTATTTTCTTAAGTCCATCTCATTTTGAAAGAAAGCTAATTAATATGAAGATTAATTAAGGGTCAATTAATTAATTAAGTGGCTTACTTCATCAAATTAAAATCATGATCACATTAGATAATTAGAAATAGAATTAAGGGTTCCTTTTTATGTGTTTAATAACATAAATACCCTTTAAGGAAATTATGATTAGCCCATAAGTGTGGGAAAATCATAAAAGTACTTAATTAGGTTCTTCAATTTAATTAACCCATAATTATGAGCCATTTGCATTAAGTCCTTTTAGGAGCATTGCAATTTTATTTCCTCACATGTTCATGTTATTTGTGGCTCATAATTAAGTTGTTAATCAAATTAAGAAGCATAGGTAAGGGTGATTAATTAATTTAATTAAAGATCCAACTTAATTAATTCATAAAATTCACTTAATTACCTCTTCTTAAACCAATTAAGTTCACCAATATGAGAATGGGATTAAAACAACAAATGATAAATTCTCCTCTTTCAAATTGATCAAAATCATAAATCATAAATTGATAATGAACTTTGGGTTTCTTTAAATGAGTTTATTTAATGTAATTGTCCTTAGGAATTAGTTTAATTGAATGAATCATGTATTTTTATTTAATAATTCCTTTCCAATCATGTGATTGCCCTCTTTTCCTTATTCATGCATAGATTCACATAGGTTTGGAATGTTAATAAGTATATAGTCTAGACATCTCGAGAATATGAGGCTTTAGTTAGCCCTAAGGAGGTCATTTGATTACTGCACTTCCTTGGTTAATAATGACACGTACTTATGTGACGTCTTTATGTATTTTGATATAAAAATTTGGATAGAGTTTTAAATTTACATGTATTAAATAATTTAATCAAACAAAATATAAATTCCAAACATACACATTCATCATCATTTAAGTGTGCTAAAATATTTTGCATGTATAAATATGCTAAGTATTAAATCATATGTGTGTTACATGTGATGGAAAAGAATGACTTAGTATACTTCATGTGATAGTAATTCAATTATATTAATCTTAAGAAGCCTCTCATATTGGATAAGGTTATTTAAAGTTAACATAAACTTAGGATTAATTAAAAATTATTTAATAAGCCATTCATTGAAGAGAACTAAATTAAATTAATATGCTTTAGAAAGTGGCTTAAGGTAGAGATGAAAGAGAGTAATCCTCTTCCTTTTCTTTATAACACTTATTTGCTAAGTAAATCACATGAAAGAAAATGAAATATAAATTAAAATTTACAAATAAATTAAACAACTTCAAATGAAACCCACCATCATGTTAACTTGAACATTTTCCAAACTTAGAGAAATACAACTCTAATTCTTAGTTAAAACATATCACACAAAGCATTAACACACACATTAGAATTAAGTCACAACTTCTAGCTCTATGTTAGGATGGTGTATGATGTGATGTATATTTTATTTTGTGATTCAATATTTTAGATTGGATGTTAGGGTGTATGCTTCGTAGACTGGATGTTAGGTCGTTCTTACTCTAATCATGTCTTCTGCAGGGGATCGTGCTTAAGGGGATGCTTAAAAATAAATATAAATGCTCTCTTTGTAGATTGCTTAAACCCCTAAGCATAATCCAAGTTAAGACAGGTGGGCTTGGTTACCCATGTGCAGTGTGCTAAGCCCAAGTTATACATATAACTGCTTGGAATTGTATGTATGTTTAGTTAACCTTTATTTTACAAGTGTAGTTAGAATTACTTTTCCCTATATAAATATAATTTTGCAATAGGAATTAGGATTAGTGCTATGGGAGATCAAGATGAGTAGTGGCTAGAAGGCTTAGTCCTAGGAGGCCCTGTGAAGCCTTCGAAACATAATCAAACTAGAAGTGAAGGAGATAGAGGACATGAAGAAATGAAGAGTGAAGACCCCCATAGCATGTATTCATTTCAAATTGAACTATTCTTTCATATACCGAGTTGTATAATGGTAGAGTTCAACTACCCATATTTTCTTTTTTTTAGGTTGTATGGTGGCACCCAATCGCACCGACCTATTATTTTTTTGTGATAGTTTATAAAATTGATTGATGATTTATTTAGATTGCACATCAGGATTTCATCTACTTCATAGGTTTTTTATGTTTAATGCTTTAATGTGTGACTTGGATACTGTATGCTCTTAGGATAAAAATAAATTTGTTATCCAACTAATCACTCATAATTAAAGTTTTATATAACTCACAACCTCACCATAAAGCCTAGGCTATAATCAAGATAATTAAAATATTTAGCAACCCCTTAGTTGTATGTTTAATGTTTCGCATCATGCATGCATCTTCTATCACTCAAAAAATGAGGGCCTCTGTCCTTACACAATAGGGACCGCTTGACCTACGAGAGCAACCTTGATGATAGAACTTCACCCTCACGCTTTTGATTTGCCCAAAAATCTATTTCATCATGCATTTAGCCATAAAGAAATCCTAAAGCCTTCATCTAAAATATTGTGTCAAAATGAATAAAATTTGAAAAGATTTTGCACTTGTAGATTAAGTCATATGCTCATACCACTCATGCTCTAGTCTCTTAGGGAGTGGGTTTGGGACTTTAGTCACTTTTAAATTAAATAATTACTTTAGCTATCTTTCAATTCATAAGACCAAACTACATGATTTTAACTTGTAGGAGGTGTTAGGGCCACCTGTGTAGTTGTAAGTCGTGGTTTACTCTCTCTTGTGAGGATAAACCTTTATGTCCACCTATCACTTAGATTTAGGTCATGCTTTAGCTTGTTCTAAAAGCTCCCTAGATTTAAGATCTGAGGTAGCTATTTCCTTCTGGCTATAATTATAAATCCTTACCTCTTAGGCATTTCCACAACCTTGTGTTGGATTATAAGCCCTAGCAATCTAATAAAAATTCAACTAAAATAAATAAACCTCTTCACTTTCAAACATATAAAGCCTCATCATAGGATAGATTGGAACACTCACTAGGATTCCTAATATCATGAGCATTCCATACTTAATTCCTTTGGATTCTAAAATAAGTCTTCTCCTTAAACTTTCTCAATTGACTTTCCAAACATAACTATCCTTTGATAGTCTAACCTTGAAATCTATGGAGATAATAATTGTCTACTTTAATCGAGAGTATTCTTATAGAATTTTATTTCCTAAGATGTGATTAACTATGGAGGCTTGCCTCTATAGGGAACTTAAGAACCTAGTTTAATATAAACCCTGTTTTATTCATCCATATAAAGTAGGGAAAAAATCTCTAGTATATTTGAAGACCCATCATGCCTTAGGAGTCCTTATTAGGTGATTAGGTCCATTGTAGGGTGATGCCTCTATCTTTTAAGATAGTACATCATACCTTAATGTCATATCCAATCACTTCAATAAGTAACCCCTACAATCTGCGTGATGTCCCCCCGCCTTCCCACACACACACACACCCAAAACTAAACATCGCAAAGCTCAATCAAAATCTATCTTAGAAGCAATAGCATATGTGTGCAAGGTTCAAACTCAAAGTTCAAAACTATAAGCATATTACAATCTAAAAATGAAACATATTTAACATTTATCTCAAAAAAATGTGTATGTAAAATTTGTTTCTCAAAGAGATATCTCCCCAACAATTCCTTCTCTGAAACCTTCCAAATATTTGCATTCTTGATTTTCAATTGTAGCATCATTGAAGTCACCTTCATCTGCACATTAAAATTTTTAGTTATAGGATCATCATGTAAAAAAATTTAAATTTCAAAATAGTACATAAGAAACTTACTTTCAGTTTGCATGTTAGATATCATATTGACATCTTCACTAGTTGGAATGATATCCTCTCTATAAATTTCATTTTGTAGATCATCATAATCAAGTTCTGGAGTAGGAACTTTATCAATGACTCAAAAATCTATTATCTCAATACTTGTGTAGTCCAAAGGATCATAATTTCTTTATTTTAATTGCAACCCAAAAAAATAAACATAAGAAATTGCTATCATGTGCAATCATACAATAAATTCATCTTTAAAAAATAAATAAATAAAATAATGTAATATACCTATCCCTCAAATTGAGGTCTGTATCATACATATACAAGATCATTTAGCCATTGATTCTCCAAATGATTTCTTCTTTTTGTGTGAATTTGTTCAAAGACACTCCAATTTCTTTCACATCCCAAGGAAGAAGACGTTTGGCTAAGAATTCTTATAGTTAGCTTTTGTAAATTTGGAGCACTTGAGCCAAACATCTTCCACCATTCATCTAGACATCAAAAATTAATATTTAAATAGAAAGAATTTGATAATATTTAATTAAATATTAAATATATGTTAAAATAAGTTTATAATTTCTAAACATACTCGGTTGCATTTTCTTTGACATTGTTAAAGCTATCGACTGACCAAAACTTTCTAAGTTGTCATGAAAAGGTCTAACATCATTCATTGCCAAAGTAGGTTTATAACATATATCTTTGTTTTCAATAATCTCAACCAAACTTTGCATTATCTCAAGTTTATGACAATAATTTTCTTTATCATATTGAAAATCGGGATTCAAAAAATATGCAGCTGCGTGGATGCCTTATCTTAGTTGAAAATCCCATCTTCTTTTAGTGATAGTAGTATATGGTTTATAAAATCTCTTTGCATTCCTAAACATATTTTTATTACTTTTTCAACTCTATACATACCATCATAAAGATATCCAAGTGAGGGCTTCTCATCTGAATCAACTACTCAAAGTAACCTGTAAACATTTAGAAATTATTTACTAATGTAGAATATTGCTTCAACTAATAACATTAAAATAAAATTATATATATAAGAGACACTAACATTATCAAAGGCCCAACTAACTTTGACACTATAAAACAATCATTCTAGAACTTTGAATCTAAGATAATAGAGGTTGCTTCTTTTCCTTTCATGGTTTTAGACAACTTTGAATCTGTATGATATTTGTTCATATTAAATGACTATAAATTATGTTTATGCTCATGGATACTATTCAA
The DNA here is from genome assembly GCA_021442155.1 of Cymbidium sinense. Lineage (NCBI taxonomy): Eukaryota > Viridiplantae > Streptophyta > Magnoliopsida > Asparagales > Orchidaceae > Cymbidium > Cymbidium sinense. Next base: position 159,899,942 of record CM038221.1, read on the forward strand.
TGTAATAAAAGTTGTGGCAAATTGTGTTGCTCCAGGACGCACAATCACTTTCCATTCAGGTCTTTTTCTCAGCCATGGAAGTATAAATACATGATTATAAATAAAAATTGTCACTTTTGATACATTTTTGGCAAGCTCAACAATATAAGGCATTGAACCAATATCTTTCAGAATAAGATTCAAACAGTGTGCAGCACAAGGTGACCAATATATCTTACCATATTTTTCATGCAATAACTCTCTAGCCTTTTTATAATTTGCAGCATTATCAGTTACTATTTGAACAATATTTTTTGACCCACCTAATCAATAACTTCAATAAATAAAGCACATAATATTGTTGAAATCTTCTTAACATCAGAAGCATCAATAGATTTTAAAAATGAAAGACCACGTGGACAATAAACTAAAAAAGTTAACTTATGTTCTACTTCTATTATCTATCCATCCATCAGCCATTAAAGTACATACAGTCTCTTTTCAAGCACACTTATAAGACCCAACAAGTAACCTGCATTCTACTTTACAATCTCTCAATAAATTCATTCTCATTCTATAATAAGATGACGCAATTGATGCAGCCCAGATGCTACTGCAAATGGGAGAGTTCAATGCATTCATAGAGTACAAAAATCAATCAGCCAAGGCCAAATTAGCATGGTAAATAACATCTTTTGATGCCAATACACTCCTCAAAGATAGTTGTGATCTTGATTTTGACCTGGGTGCAAAATAATTTTATATTTCATCATTCTTCTTCTTTGGAAGAAAGTTCTTTCTCTTATATTTCTCTGATCATTTATCATGAGCAAGTAAACTTAAAATTTTTGAGAGAGAATTAGAAGCTCTTTCTTCTTCAATGAGTAGATCATGATATAAACTTGCATTTTTCTTCTTTTTCTTCTTATCTTTTTTTAAAAATTTGTCTCAAATTTTCAAGATAGATAAATATCATAAGAAACTTATTTACATGCAAGAATTACTCTTCACCTTCCTGTTAAGTGATTTATTTCATTCTATTAATTCCTCAACTTTTATAAAAAATTCCACAATGCAAACATTTATTTTGTTTCTTTTCATCAAAATCTTTGAATTTACTTAAATGATTCCATCCAATATCAATTTTTCACTAACATTATGTGAAGTTTCAAGTGGATTTTCACATGCTAACATGATTCCCAAAAGTTAAATTAGGTATCACATTAGAATCACATTATGTTAATATTGGTCAATGAAAATAGATGGTCAATGAAAATAGATGGCCAAAAATTAATTATAAAAAAATGATCCTAAAAAATCATAAAACCCAATTTACAAGCAAGCAATTTTTCGCAATTGCATGTTAACTATTATCGTCCAATGCAAACCTTAGAATCACATTCAATTAAATTGTGTGGTTTCACATTAGAATCAGATCATAAAATAATAAAATAATAAAATCTTATAGAAATTTAGTTGTGGTACAAACTTTGGCCGGAGTTATCACAAACCTGGTTGGCATTATCACAAATCTTAGCCAGTGTCGTTGGAGCTTTCAGCATCTTACAGCTTTCGCCTCTATCAATTTCAACTCAAGAAGAATAGCAAATAGTTGAATACAGAGGATGAGGATACTTAGTTGAAAGACTTGAAACATTGAATGCAGATGATACTAATAGGTTAAGCCCATGTCTAATAGAAGATAGACGAAAGAGAATTTTCAATGCCGGTTTCATCCATCCGTGTTTTTTAGATTTGTTGGATGCGATATCCAATTCATGAAGCAATCGGATTGAACCTACCGAACCTGACCATCCGATCTGATTTTTAAATCTATGACTTTAACTTAAAGTGGATGATTGGGGAAAAGATGACACACTTGATCAAGATCCCATGATTCCATCATCCCAAACTATCGTAGTCCTTAGTCTACTTAGTTAGAGGAGGTAGTCGAGCAAACCTGATTGAAGGATCCTTATGAGCAATCATGGGTTATGTCATCCAAGAAAACTTTGTAGACTTAAGGGGACATTCCTAAGAAGACAAGTTTAAGTCTACCTTAACTAACAAGGGCTTTTTGCTCTATCACCCTCATGATAGAGCCATCGGGGAGCATACCAAGCTGCCAGACCGTAATATAATGTCATTTGGCGACAACCACCTAGCCGAGGACTCGGTCATAATCGCGATAATATATGGGGCATTAGCCACACACAAAGGACATCAGCCGCATCCTTACTAGCATGAGATTATTTGAGAGTAAACATAATTATGTACTTGACTTGACATTGACTTCTTTATGAGCTAGAGTTTTCTCAATTTGTCACCTTCGACAAATAATTGCAGATGGATGGATTGAATTTTAGTTTTAAATTTGGATATTGAATTTCATTTAACCATTTAGAACTTAGTGATTTATCTAATTTTATATTTATATTGATAATTAATTTAGATTAATCTGATTTGAACTTACAAGCACATTTTGATGGTAAGTATCCCCTTCGATTGAAATCTACATTCAACAAAACCATCATCGGGGTATGAATCTATCAACTCTACTTATTTACTAGTAGAGGATCAGAGGTACAAATAGCTAGAATAGATGATTACATTTATCATCTTGAAATAGAGGGTTTATAATTTTGAATATGAAATTTCTCTATAGAGACCTTTGATGGATGTATGCAAATGTAGAGTCAAATATTTTTTCTTAATAATCGATTGTTTGATTTGTGATCAATCTTGTTAACTCCTATCCTTATGGAAAGGAGGATCAAATTTATTACGTGGAATTTACAACTTTAATGTTTAAGTGAAACAGTACACCAATAGCATGCATACGTGTTAAATCTCAAGGTATTAAGCCTACAAAATACATATTTATTTTCCAAATGATTATCATTTCATGAAGAAGTTTGTGGGTCTTTCAAGGAAAAATAGGCTTCGAATACCTTTGATATTAACCTGTGCAACATCCTCAAACCCTAGATTCATGCGTTTAGCAATGTATCGGGGCCCATGCAGATGTATTTTTAGGTTGCGTGCTAATTTTCACATGGTTTAAAAGATTTACATATTTCTTAAAGTAACTTTCATGGCCTTCAAAGTATCGAGTTAAATTTGGATTCACCTCAGAATACATGTAAGTGTTTTGAATTGAATTATTTGCATGAATATCAATGTATTAAATATGAGTGTGAAGTTTCTTCAGAATGCATATAATATTATGTCATTTAAACTTTTTTATACTTCTCAATGTGATAGGCTTGCATATAAATCTACCACATGATGCATGATTTAATTTAGATTTCTAGCACACACTTTGAGGCATTGAGTTTGAATATGAAGTTACATGTGTGTGAGGTACTCTATCTCACTCTTACTCATAAGTAATTTATCCAGTCATATCATTGCTCAAAAAAAAACTATTTAGTCCCCTACTATCTATATGTGTTCAAATATCATCATTTTTAGTCCATATGGTATAGGATGTAATGATTCAATTTTTGATGAAATGTCATAATCATGTTCATAAGCGAGCAATCAAATTTTATTCTTGCTTATAGACAAGTTATCGAATTGAAGACAATTTCATTTCAAGTCCTGCTAGAGTTATGTTCTTATTTGAAGGCTACTTCTTCCTTGCACAATATATTTTATTTGGATTAATCTAACTATTTCAATCATAACACAACTCAATCCAAAAGTCTATTAGAAATCTTGGTTTATGGTAATAGCAGAGTTATCAAGTATCATTTAGGTGCTGCTTGATTCCAAGTTTTTACAAATCCATCTTCATTTTGAGATCTTGGAATTTTTATTCTTAAATTCAATCACTCATTTAATATTCAATTTAAATTCAAGGTATATTCATTTTAACCTTCAATCTAGGTTTAACTATGATTATATTTGGTCATTTATTCCTCTATCAATCCAAATTTCGGTAGCCTCCGTGCCCCTCGTGTAGGAGGCTATGTTAGGGAGTCTAGGCCTACTCACCGCACTTCAAAGAGCCCGTATGAGTGGTATAAATCACGGCCTAAGTTTTTCTTCTTCCCAACCATGCTACAAAGAGCGTGTATAGGTTTCCTACACAAAATAAAAATTATATAATTTTCCTCGTCGAGCTACAATGAGCATGTACAAGGCTAACCAACTGAGCTGCGAGTGTTGCCTATTAGTTTCCCTGGCCATGCTAGAAAGAGCGCATACAGGTTCTGCTCATTGCCAAACTCATATCATACAAGATTTTTAGGAGCATTTAAGATTGAGCATTTTATACCATCAACTATTTATGTTAAAAATCAAGTATGTCCAACAACAAAATTATATTACTTTCTCCAATTTCAACAAGTGGAATAGAAATTCAACAATGAAACATTGTATTTTAATTATGTATAGTATGAAGAAAGCAACCTAAAACCATACGTCAATTTAGATTCACAATCACATACCTTTTTGGTTGAAATAAAGTTAAGGGAGCTTGAAATATTGAGGTGGAGGGACTGTTCGCCTTTTCAGAAGTAGCAAGGGAAGGAAGGAATATCCTTACCTTGGTTAATGACTAGAGTTGTCGATGACTAGATTAAAGAGGTGGAGGAATAGGTATGTGAGAGATGGGTAGATACCTATAATCGACAACATATTTGTGCTGACTATGAGTTGTTGGGGTTGCTCAGGAGAGGCAGCAGCATGAGCCACGTTGACTTTGGCTAGGAGGGAGTTTATGGCTTAGTCGAGAGAGGGCGGAGACTTGGCTAGGTCTTCAATCGAAAATGATAGGGTCAAACGGGGCTCAGTTCAGCTACTATAACCAAATGGACGGGACACTGGGATGGGAGGATTGGCCATGGATTCGAATGATTGGTTCGACTGGTTAGGGTAGTCAACGAGAAGATGTAGCCTAGATGAGACTTACGTTAGGTTGGAGTGGTGAATCCTTCTACAAGTCAATGTATCACTTGATTTAGGAACTCTTCGAGTTGTTCGATTCGGTTAGTTGATGGAAGTCCTTCGTGTGATTAAGTGCTTAATGGAGAATGGAAAATGAATGAGAGAGAGGGGTTTCTATATCGTGTGGCTGAGCTTGGTGTGAGAACTAGAGAGGGAGTGACAACTGATAAATGAGAGCTAGATTTTGAGTGTTCTCTCCTTGGGTTAGATGAAAGCGGTATATATATGTGGGCTTACCTCCTTTTTTTTTACATTAAATTATTGATCTGCATATATGCTACATGAGTCAACTCAAGCCTATAAGCCAAGTTTGAAGAACTTCGAATGCAATATTGCATACATCAGAGCTGAAATGCACTGGATTTTATTGAAATTAGTTAAAATGACATCTAATCAATGAATGGACTTCACCATTATCCTCAGAATGTTAAAATTAATCAGAATATAAATATTGCACAATCTATAAATCAATCAAGAGATCGAGCAGTCAATGTGTCAACCCACACATCGGAGTAGGGAAGCTATGATAATGTCCAAATGACATCCATTTGTAAAGTTGATTACCGTTAGCTTTAAAACATTGAAAACTTTCAAATAAGACTATTTGTGCTCAATTCAGACAAGTCTATGCGAATGTCAAGCGGTTGGAAGCAACAATGTACATTTTTAAACTAAAATTGATCCAATTCAACACCAACTCGAACCAAATGGCCTTCGAACATGAAATTGGCTACACCATTGCATTCAAAATATCAAAATTAATTAGAATTGATATTTCATATTAGCTAATTATTATCAAATAAAGGAAAATATATAGAATAGGCAATTTCACGCATATTGAAGGAAAGAGGCTTTGGCACTATCCGAATGAGCTCCTCTTATGAAATAGACTATGGCATTGTCACTGAAACATCAAAAACTATTAAATATGACTTTTCATAGTAGATTCAACCAAGTGTGAAGCAAATGGCGATCCTTAGAGTGCAACAATGTTTAAATAAACCTTAAATTTCTTCGTATCTTTCCCTCAGCCGCACGATCCCACACAAGGTTCGGTTGATTCATCCCATTCCTGATTTCACTCCTTCACTTGGCTAGTTCTCCTAAAAACTGAAAGATCACTCATTCTTTTTTTCCCTCAACTGCAAGGAATGCTCATTCACCCTCCTTTCCATCCATCTAAAAGCAAACCCAAAAACTGAAAGCTCTCTTTGTTCCATCTCCCTCAACCGCAAGCAGGATCTTCCCTTAATCATGAGCCTCAGCTTCCTCTCTTCTCTTGATTTTCCTATCTTTCGCATCTGCCCATCTCCCTCAGTCACAAGCTGCAACTCACTTGACTCCTTAGCTTGACCCGTCTTCTGCGCCGAATCTGTGGTGGGTATTCTTGTTCACTCACGGTGGAGGAAGGGAATGAGAAGAAGAAACCAAAGAGGAATTCAAGGGCAGGTAGTTCCTTCGATGCTAGGGCTTTCTATGGGTGAAGCAGCACAAGGCCGCCTACGTATTTGGGATTCAGGTTCTATTTCTGATACCATATGCATTATTAACACTCTCTTGTGGATTTACTTCATCTCGAGCTCCAATTCTGGTTTTTTGATACTATCTGATTTTGATTTTTATATCTAAGGTTGGGCACAATTAGAACTCAAATATGTTTTGCCACAGTGTTGGTTATTTCGTAATGTTTGATAGTTGAAGAGAACGGTGCCTGCTTGAGTATTTTATGGTTTTTTCTCTCAGTTTCTAGCATTTCCCTCATCTAATTCCCTCCTTCTCCAGCTTTTCCTTCTACACAAATGATGACTGCTGAGAGGTAACTCCATCATCAGACAGATTCTGCTCAGTTTTCGATGTTCCCCCACTTATTCCACCCAAATAATCAACCTGCTAATCTCTCTTATTCAGTTCTTTCAGCCAAACTCATGCCAAATTATTATTGTTGCTAGTTGTGGATGTATCAGTTTCTTTATGAAGGTTTGACGGCATCATCACACTCATCATGGCGTGACGAGATGAAAATTGGCCGAGGCATTTTGAAACACCACATCATTGTTAGGTGAAAAAAAATTATTAGATGTTGCACCCCCAATGCCAAAATGCTGCCAAAATTTCATCAATTTTTTGGGACTTAACAAAAAAATGATTAACATTAAGTTAAATATAAAATATAAATTCCTAAAGAAATGAATTGGAAATTAAATATAAATGAATTTGAAAGAGACTTGATTATAAATAAAATTAAAAATCATATTTCAAATAAGAAAATAGGGATCAAACTGAAGTGAACCTATAAAACTTGAAATAAACTTGAATTCCTTTAATATACATGAACCAAATCTCATAATATTTTGCTTAAAATAATGTAAAAAAAGAATCTTAGTGAATCATTGAAAGCTTATAGTGGGATTAAAACATAAACATAACTTATAAGCATACAAATGTGGTTTAAGTGAGACTTACAAAGGACTTATATTAAGCAAAATAACTCACCATTGGATGGATATAAACAAGTCATCCTAATGAATACTAAACTCTACCATGACTCATTTCAAATGATTCGAAGGAGAGGAAATGGGCTTGAAATGAATTTAAATGGCTTGTTAACAAGCATAAAAGAGAATCATCACTGATCATTGTGATTGCTTTATGATTCAATTTAAGATAAATAAAAGGTTTTATATGAGTACATAGTTTATCTATCTGAATTTTATAAGAAGCTTAAATGTGCATTCACAAATTAAGAAGGTTGATTAAGTGGTTCATCAAAGAGCACAAATCATAAGTGTTGCTTTCTAATAAATGGTTGAACCATGTCATACATTGAGTGAATTAGAATAAACCTACTTGAATCTATAACTATATATATATATATGCTTATAATAGCCTTAATGACTCATTATTACAATTCTCTAGTGAATAATAGACTTTCTCACAGTTCATTTCAGTCTAGTTGAGAGAAGTCAAAGAATTCATTAGAAGTATGTGATAAATTTGACGGCTTGTTAATAAGCATAAGAAATAGACATGAATCTCTCAAGCTCAACTACTAAAGAAGAAAATATAATTCACAAAATGCTATTTAAAATTGCAATATAAGTCTAAAATGTCTTTTATGCCATGAGATCTATAATTCTTCATACAAGCATACAGAGGGCGGTGTTAAATTAAATTCTCCATGAATTATGAAGCTTCTTTCAATCCAAAAATTAAGAAATTTTGTTCTAATTATGATTTTCAAAATCATTGATTTCATTAATTATATAAAATTATCTAAGCTATAAATACCTGCATATGCTCATACATGAAAATTCAAAAGTGTAAATTTTAATGTCTGAAAAGGTTGCACAAGCTAAGTTGAAATTAAACAAAAATACAAAATTAATCTCATAATTTAAACATAAAATTATCTAAATTATTAAACACCCACAAGGGCCTCGACACTACACTGAATCTTAAATTTAGTGTTTGAGGATCTAGCTTGGTTGCTTTTCAATTGGTCTTGGACTGTCGGGTTAATAACCTAAAAAAAATCTAATTATTATAAGAATTTCAACTTATTAACATATCTAAGAAGCTAATTCGGTCATATGACAGTAGATCTGATCCTCTATTATTGAACTAATAAAATTGATAGGATCTAAAATAATAAATTAAATTATCAAACAATATATCCACCATGATGATGGCTGTGTTGAATGGAGATTTCAACGGAGAGGATACTTCCATCAAAATTTGATTTTAATTTCAAATTAAATTAACTTAAATTGAGTATCAATCCAAATGTGCAATCTAATATATCACTAAATTATTAATGGTTAAATGAAATTCAATCCTTAAATACTTAAAGCAAACTCCATTCAATCCACCTTCACCAACTATTTGTTAAAGGTGATAAATTAGAAAAATTCTAGCTCATAAAAGAGATAATGTCAAATCAAATATATTTCTATATTCACTCTCAATTAATCTCATGTCAGTAAGGACATGGCTCGTGTTCTCTGCCTACGTGATTTGGCCAATAGGCTTCACATATGCAGTTACGATCAGAGTCCTCTGATCGGGTGGTTGCCGCCAAATGATACCATTATATTACGATCATGACTATAGCACGTATGCTCCCCAATAGTTCATACCTTAAGATGTGAATCATAGGGTATATCTGATAGGGCAAAAAATCCCTGTCGGTGGGTAGACTTAAGCCTCTCTCAAACACCACCCAGTCTACAAGAATTCCTTGGATGGCCTATGGCTGGCGATAAGGATCCTTCGATCAGGTTGGGTTGATCTCCTCTCTAAAGTAAACTGGGACCATGATAGAGATGTGAGAACCATGGGATCTAGATCGGCATGTCATCATTCCATTCCACTTTAAGTTAAATAATGATGAATTTTATAAATTCTAAATTTTATACTCCATATGTTTCTTGTATATTACGCATTTAATGTGTCTTAATCAAAAGTTCTCTCGCATTGGGAGGGGTAATTAACTATAGGAAACCTGGAACCAGATCTAAAGTCCTCATAAAATGAGGGCAAAATCTTTGGGTAGTGTCTTATCTACTATCTCATCTACCTTCTGAAAATTTCACCAACACTTAAATCATACTCACTTCAATGTGAGAGGTCGGTGGTGAATTTTTGGAATGACTTCTTGGGGATAGGTTTCTCTTTCCATCATTGGCTAGTCATAACATACTATAGTAGCAAAAAAATATTTGAAAATTTAAAACAAAAAATGGTGATTTAAATGTGGAATAAATTCAAATTACTAATGTATGAGACTTTATGTATGAATTATTATAGAGTATATCTTTATTACACTATTATTTTTATTCTCAGTACCTCATTTTCAAAGTATGGGTGAAATAATAATTACTAATTATTAATCCCCATCTTTCACTTGTATAGAATGGATCTATGGAGCACTCCTTTTATTGTTCAGCTAAGGCATGGTGCAAAAATCTGCTTAGCAAATACCATCATCAACATAGGAGATGTTGGAGCTACCATTCCATTTGGTAGCATGGATTTTCAGCTATTATAGTTGTAACTCCAAAGTCCCACCTGTGGTACACTCGTCCGAGTTCATGCTGGAAGGCCTCAGTTTACTGAAGCTCCTACTCATTATGCTTGCTAACCAATTCAGCAACCAACCATTGTTAAGAGTTCTCCCAATAGAGAACTTCATTTTTTGAAAGATTGGGTCAATCTGAAGCCCCTATGATGAAAAGAACCATCATTGGGGATAATGTATCTTTGATACCTCATGGTACAACTTCTTCGCCAAATAAAATCTTTATACTTGGGAGACATGATTTTGAGGCTTCCTCATTAGGATGCAAATTAACTAGAAGGCAAAGAAGAAGAAGAAATACTGAGCTGAGGGCTCAGCAGATCCCATTTAAGCAACCCAGTGAACAAATAATATTGCCACCAACTTTGATAATCTAAAATGGGTAAAAAAGAATAGCACTACTGATGAGGTGAAGCATTTTTTCTAGACTCAACAACATCAAGCTCCACCACCGCAAAGGAGACAACTTGAAACATTGTCTACTATAATGCACAATGTTCTTAAAGTAGCCAAAAAATAAGGCTTAATGAAAATAAAATTTCAGAGGCCTGTGATGATTGAAGATATTAAGATTCTGCCAAGAAGATTGTCATCCCTTATAGTAACTAGTCATCAAGCCAAGTATGCTTCACAAGTTGAGCATCAGAGTGTGACACTTGGACCGTGTATCCAAGAATCTGTTGTAGAAAGGTCTCAGTGAAAGGGTAAGCAGATATGGAGGCCAAGGCCCCGTGATGAAAATATAAAGAAAGAAAGAGGTGTGATATTTCATGCACATATTTAGAAATTAACCACAAAAATAACTCATTATAAGTGGATACCTAAAAGAAGGGACATCACTGATAAAAGATATGATGGTCGACACTCTGGAGAATCCTCTAGGGATCCCTTCATCAATTAAATTCACCCCCATGGGAGAAAGTTGATTATGATCACGATCCCCCAATGGAAAAAATGTTTATTCTTCACAATGAACCAGAGATCCATTGGAAGCACCGATCAAAAATTTATGTGCAAGAAGAAGAAGATGAATATGACACTATGGAAGTAGAAGTTGTCTATATGGTAAGACATATAGATGAACCTTTTGCTCAGCATCATCATCAACATGAATCCAGTGAGCTTAAACCTAAATTCAATGCTTACTAAGGAGAGTCATCACAAAATAGAGTAGAAGATGGATCTTCAATCTCTACTGAAGAGGAAGAAGAAGAAGATTAAAATGAAAAGGATGTTATGGGAGTTGAAGCAGTTTATATGGTTGAACTAGAAATGAACAACCTGGTACATAATTTTACAATCATCATCGTTTCAAGACAAGCAACAATCGTCCTCGCAAACACAAGGAAAAGGACAGTCAAGTTCTCCCCCTGAAGATGAGCAGTGAGGAAAACAATAAAATAAAATAGAGGAAGAAGAAGAGCCTATACTTGTTGACGTCGTGGTGCTAGCTAGAGAGCAAAGACAAATACAATGTAAAATGGAAGCCAAAGATAAGGAAATTTCACAGCTTAGTACCAAGATGAATGACATGATCATAAATGAATATCAAGATGAATATGTTGGAGAAGAATATCACATCAAATGTAGCACCTGTTTCATCTATTAATCAACGGGTAGCTAATAATACAGCCTCTATACCACTTTGATACCTCAAGCTTGTAAAGTACATGCTATGCCTGAAGGGAGGAGTGAAGTTAATCAACTAGCTCTTCAACCTATAATTCAAAATATGGCTAGTGCACCAGGAATAGTAATAGATGTTCAACTAGAAATAATAATTAATGAAAAGATAAAGGTAGTTATTACATCAAAGTAGGCTGAAAAGCTAGTGAGTAAGGGCCACCCTTACCCAGCTGAATTTGATCAAGCGTCATACCCGAAAGGTTACTAAACACCAAAATTTAATAATTTTAGTGGGCATGGTAATCCAAAATAACATATAGACCAATTCAAGGCTACTTGTGATAACATGATAGGAAATGATGCGCTACTTTTCTGCCAGTTTGTCGATAGTCTGACCTCAATTGCTTTCGAGTGGTACGTAAAATTACTAAATAATTTGGTCAAAACATTCATTGAGCTAGAGATAATGTTCATGAAAAGGTTCACTGTAATTGAGAAAATAATGATCATTGACCTTGCCTTCCTAAAAAAGAGAAAAGATGAGTCAGTGATAAAATTCGTAACTCATTGGCATAACCTAAGCATGAAATATGAACAAAAATTGGAGGAAGAACATGCGATCCAATTGTTAATAGGAAATATATATGATAAAATGGCACCATTTTTATGTATGGCATTAATTACAACATTCCAAAATTTTCTTGATATGGTGGCCAAATTTGAAAAGCTAAATCACCCTAAGTCTGAAATCTATATAGACAAATCAAAGAAAAATAAGCCTTCATACTCAAAAAGAAATGAAACTCATGCCGCTTCCTATAGCTCAAGTTGTGAAAAATGAGTAATATATAATGTAGATAAAGAAAAATAGCCAATGTATAATGATGATAAGAGAAAGAAGCTTGTTCACCCTAATCTACAGCCAAAATTGGTATTAAGAGGCAATGATAGGCCTCAAACTTTTTTAGGTGGTGAAGTGCATCTAAAAAAAGCAACAAGAGATGATGAATGAATGCATCCATCTCTTAAGGAAAAGATGAATAAAGAATATTCCTTTAGAAGGGATAATGTGGTTAAATTATTTTGACAAGCAGCCAAAGCTGGTATACAATTACCAGAAAGTAAAAGGCCTAAAGAAGCTGATCAAGTCAATAATCCAAATTATTGTCCCTATCATTGAGTGATCAGCCATTCTATTGAAGATTGTTATGTCTTCAAAGATTGGCTAGAAAAGAAGTATTGATGAGGTAAATTTATATTATCTGATAGTTTTCTAGTCAACCAGAAAAGAGAGTCTACAAGGAAAAAAAGAAAAATTAGTTCAGATCAAAGAATGGAAAATTGTAGCCTCTAAAAAGACTATAAAGATGTTGAAGTAACTTGAAGGAATTCCTAGTGTTAGGTGGAAATTGCCTCTTGAACCAGTGATTAATCTGAAAATGGTGCTGAGATTGTATGCATCAACCTCCTTGTCATCGACTCAGAGGCACCACAACACTGCCAACTCATCCCAAAGAGAAAAAAAAAACTGACACAAATTTTTCTAGATCTCTCAAAGAAGCTGATCAAATCAAATAAAATAAAGAAAAAGAAAAGAAGACTACAACTCAAAAGATTATTAACAATTTAGAGGAGTATCATCAACCAACCAGACCAGTTAGGCTTGCAGACTTTATACCTAAACTCCATATTGTTGAATTAGATGAAGAAGATAATGGTGAATTTTGCCCAGTAGAGACATGCCTAATCATTAATGTGATATCAGATGTTCTTCAGCAACAATTACTCCAAAATGACAATGGTAGTCAGACAGACTCGACGAACCCATCAAAATTCTTCTCATAAAGAAAGAAGAGCTTGAGGAGTTAACATCTGGATTTTGTTTAATGACTTAATAAAAGGATAATAGTTCATATGAAGATTTTTTTTCTAGATGGAGAAGAGTCAGACTCATCAACAACATCACATATGAAATGTATGAAGTTAAAAAAGTGAGTTTAACTATTTTGGTCAATCCTCCAAAATAAAATTGAATTTGAAGAAACTACTTCTTTAGAGGAATCTGAGCAAGACAAGGTGATCCAAGTTCAGTTGAGAAGTGGTAAAGTTTTACCACCATCATCAAAGAAGGGGAATTTAAATAAAGACAAAGGTAAACAAATTAAAGTCAATGAAGATATCATTTTCAAAAATCCTAAAATAAAGACTAAATCAAGCAAAAAGATATATTATAATATTCTATCACATTTGAGAAAAGATTTCTACATAATTAAGTATGTATGAGGATCTCTTAATGTCAAAAGATCTTCAAGAAACTTTGATACAGGATCTCAAAGATCCAAATAATTATGAAGCTTACTTTGTCAAAAAATGTATGACTAAATCATTGCAAACTCAAGATCTCTCAGTGATCACATTTTTTGAAGAAGATCTTATGTTGAAACAGTAGATCACAACCATCCTCTATATGTTACCACAGAGTGATGGCATCTTGATCAATCGAATATTGGTTGATCCATGTTCTTCTATCAACCTTATGAGTTTAAAAACATTAAGAGGATTATCACTTGATATCCAACATCTTGGGAAGTTGATGGTTCATGGTTTCAATGAGAAAGGACATAAAAAACCAGGGTTCTTTTATTCTCTCACTCAAGTTTCAGGATTTGTATACAGAAGTCAAGTTTTATGTAATCGATGTTGATACATCATTTAGAGCTCTCTTAGGTAGGCCATGGATGCATGAGTATGGCATGGTCCAATCAACTATGTATGAAGTACCTAAAAGATGGAGAAGAGTTCAAAATTCTGGTAACCTACAATCATTCTCTATCCATGAAGCAAAGATTTATGAATATGCAAAATATTTCATCCCTAAAGAGCCTAAGCCAATAGAGCCTCTTGAGGTGGTAGCATCCACTTCAGAAACTAAAAAGTAACTTCATAAGGTGAAAGAGTAGAAGTAAAAAGAAAGAAAAAAAGGTAATGTTGACTCTCTCTAAAGCACTTGATTCTACACCTAATCTAATAAGATCAGTTCCTCATCTAGGAACTGACACACCAGAAGAAGAAAATATTCCTGTCAAACCTAATGAAACTTATAAGCTTTCAAGAAAGGCAAAGTATAATAAGTGATTCTGATTCAAACTATGACTTTGAATCTACTTATGAAAATAGGGTTTGAAGGGTCGCATCAAGAAGGATAGCTCACTTGGTAGTGTTAGATGACTCCTTCTAAATTATACCCATCCCTCAGCAGTACTTCAAAGAAATCACTTCACTGGAGGTTCATAACATTAAAGAATTGATAACATTCTATGTGGCACTGTTGAGTGAGAGTGGAACAATAACTTTATTTTATAAATCTAAAGAGTCTCAACCTCACAATTTTGATGACCTATTTAACATGAAGATTCTGATGAGATGGTGCCAACAAGAATACCAATATACTATCCACCAAAATTATAAAGAATGATGCATAAGCTTGGAATTCATATTGAAATTACTAAACATAGAACTCAAATCTTTAACAGGATGTGGAACCAAAGAAGTCCTCAAGTATCATGAAGAACTGATAAGTTTATCACTAAAGGTCTTGGGTTCATCCACAAATCTCATCAAAATAATGTTTGTTATAAAATAATAGAAGTTGAGATCAAAACTAATAGTGATGAAGAAGATGATCTCTATGAAATTCTTCTTACAAATGATGAAGAAGTAGAAGCCAAGCCTGCACCTGAAGAACTCAAAGATGGTGGAGAAATAGCTACAATGGATGAATGTGAGGAAATCAACTTAGGAGCTGAGAATGATCCCCATCCAACTTTCGTCAATGCCCTTCTACCTGATGAGAAAGTTGAAGAGCTAAAAGTGCTACTTTTTGAATTCAAGGATTGCTTTGCTTGGACATATGCTAAAATACCAAGCTTGTCCCCGATGTGGTAGTTCATAAATTAGCAATCAAGCAAGAGACAACACCTGTTAAACAAGCTCCGAGGCAAATGAGATTAGAAATTGAAGAGCAGGTGATCATTGAAACTAAAAGTTAATTGAAGCAGGATTCATACAGGAAGAAAAGTATCCTGATTAAATAGCTAATATAGTGCCCGTGAAGAATAAAATGGTCATATTCATATCTGTATCGACTTAGGATCTTAATAAAGCTTTCCTAGAAGATGACTTCCCGCTTCTTATATCAGAATTATTGGTTGATAATACATCCAACTATGATATGTTTTTTTATGGATGGATTGTTGGGGATATAATCAGATCATGATGTCACCTAAAGATGAAAGACATACATCATTCAGAACATCCATTAGTATTCATTGCTACACAGTCATTCCTCTTGGTTTGAAGAATGCTGGAGCTACATACCAAAGAGTCATGACGTGTATTTTTGATGAGTTGATTCACCAGAAGGTGAAATGTTATGTTGATGATTTGGTGGTGAAGAGCTTAAATCGTGAAAATCATTTTGAAGACTTGAGAATTGTATTGAAGAGAATCAAAAATATGATCTCAAGATGAATCCTCTAAAATGTGCATTCGGAGTGTCCTCTAAAAATTTCTTGAGTACATTGTACGTCATAGAGGAATTAGGATCATTCTTATTAAAATCAAGGCAATTATGGAGATGCCTCTACCGAAGAGCTTGCGTCAGCTCTGATCTTTACAAGGATAGCTTGCATTCATCTGACTATTTATATCAAATCCATCAAGATGTTTTCAACCATTTGCAAAGCTTATGAAAAAGAATGATCCATTTAAATGGGACAAGGAGTGTCAAGAAGCCTTCAATAGCATTAAGAGCTACTTGTTAAATCCACCAATCCTTTCAACAGCTACTTCTGGGAAGCCCCACATTCTATACATAGCTCCATTAAAAGAATCCCTCATAGAATTATTAGCACAACACAATGATGAAAGAAAAGAGAATGTTCTTTATTATATCAGTCAGAGGTTTATAAGAGCATAAATGAGATACTCTCTGATAGAGAAGCAATGTTTGGCATTGATCTTTGTAGCCCAAAAGCTTCATCATCATATGTTATCTCACAAGATTACCCTCATCTCAAGGATCAATCCACTGAAGTGCTTGATGATAAGAACAGTGTTGACAAGTCGCTTGGCGAGATGGGCAGTATTACTTTTACAATTTGATATCACATACATTCCACAGAAAACAGTAAAGGGGAAAATCTTAGCAAATTTTCTTGTTGCACATCCCATCCCTATAGACTCTTCTCTTAACGATTTTCTTGATGAGCAAATTATGCTCATTCATGAAAGAGAAAAATCACAAATTTAGTAAATATACTTTGATGGAGCCTCATCAATCAAACAAGTCCAACATCTAAATTTCCTAAGGCAAGAGCAAGAATCAGCATCATCTTCATAACACAAGAGGGAGGAATAATGAGACGATCATACGGGTTGACCGAGCAAAGAACTAATAATGAAGCTGAATATGAAGCATTGGTAACAGGTCTTGAAGAAGCTATTTTTATAGGCATTCAAAACTTGCATATTTTCGGTGATTCTTAACTTATTATAAGTCAAGTACTTGGCATCTATAAAATCAACAAGCTTGAGTTAGCTTTTTACCATAAGCGATTTCTTGAGCTTATGAACAAATACCAAATGCCACACTGATGCAAGTCTCTTGATTCAAGAATAGCAAAGCATATTGCTTAGTAAAATTAACTAACGAGATGGCAAGTATAAATGGTGATTATGTCATGATCGGGATATTTACTCAATGAGTTCTAGAGCCAATAAAGTATTAATCCCCGTATGTAGAGGGATTATCAAATTTGACCCAGTAGGATGTGACTCTAGTTGCTCCTCATCCTCCTCAAAATCAACAAAGACTTATACCAAGAAAAGCTAAGCATGATAATGATTCAGAAAAGCAATGGGAAGCCTTTATAGTAGAAGAGCCACATGATTGGAGGCAACCCTTCATCGACTACTTTAAAGAAGAAAAATTACTAAATAATAAATCACTAGCAGCTCAAATCGAGAAGAGAATGTTGTGTTATGCTTTCATCAATAATACTTTATATCGTAGATCCTTTTAAAATATGTGGCTACAATGCCTAAATATAGATGAAGCTAGCAAAGTGATGGTTGAAGTTCATGAAGGACTTTCTAGTGCACATCAGTTAGGTCCCCAAATGATAGTAAAGATCAAAAGGATGAGCTATTATTGGCCATATATGGTGAGACTGTATTGATCATGCTAAGAGATACCATGAATGTCAAGTATATGGGAACATAATCCACCAACCTTCAAATCCATTACACTCAATAGCATCCTGGCCATTCGAATGCTGGGGTATAGATGTAATTGTACCGATTAAACCACCGTCATCAACTGGTCACCGCTTCATCATAACATCGACAGATTATTTTTCTAAGTGGGCTGAAGCTACCCCATTTAAAAGTTATTGTTGATCGAGTGATCAACTTCTTCATGCATAATGTGGTCTATAGATTTGGAGTATCATGCTAAATAATTTTTGATAATGGCATAGCTTTCAAAAGTTCAAAGATTTATAGATTCGTCGATCAACACAAAATTGATTGGCGGTATTTTTTCAATATACAATCTAAGGACAAATGGTTTGGCATAAGCCTTCAACAAGACTTTGGTTAAATTGCTTAAGAAGATCCTCATTAAAAATAAAATAGAATTGCATATAAAATTGATAGAGGCATTATGGGTATATAAAACTACCTACAAGATGCAACTAAAACCATTCCCTATTCATTAGTATTTAGAACTAAAGTGGTCCTTTTGCTTGAAGTTAAGTTGCCTTCACTTTGAGTAGTCATCCAATACAATCTAATTGAATATCAAAATGATTATTTGAGATTGGAGGAACTCGATGTGCTTGATAAAGTTAGATTGCAAGCTCATCAAAATTTGGAGGTTTATCGAGCAAAGATGTCCGGGCTTTTGACCATATAGTGTAGCCTCGAACATTCTGAGAAGGAGAATTGGTCTTGATGCTGAGAATACCAATTATTCTAATCAAAGAATTGGTGGCAAATTTGAGCCTAATTGGGAGGGCCCTTTTGTCATTAAAAATGTGTATCAAGGAGGGGTGTACCAACTCATTGACCTAAATGGCGAAGACCAATGTCACCAATTAATGGTTGATTCCTAAAAAAGTATTATACATGATAAATATATCTTGAGGTACTATAGAAATCCCCCTGCAAGATAGGGCACTTTATTTTATATATCTATTTAGGTTGGCATCGTGCTTCATGCCAAGATCCCTAAATAAATATACATAATCAAGAGGAAAGGAAGGTAATCTTTGATGATATATGATAAAAAATTTTTAAAAGCACCGTGAAAATCCCCCCATTACATAGGGGGCATTTTTATATTTTGAAATCAATATCATATGTTGAGCTCTTATAAGTTCAAACATACCAACTCAAATATTGATGTATTTTCTTAACTTATTTTAAAATTCTTTCAATGTGTTTTAGAATTCCCCATGCAAGTCAGGGGGCGTTTCTTTTTTTTTTTATATTAGTTGACATCGTTCCATAAGATAAGATCCCTGAATATATTCTGATTAGGGTAGATATAGTACCTTGAGATCCCCATTTGATTACTCTATTATCCTAATATTAAAGGTACTATTGATTATCATGAATAATAAAAATGTATCTTTAAATAAGTTGCACATAAGATGATTCTGCAGTTGAAAGATTCATCTATTATACTTCAAAATAGTCTAAAAAGTCAAATGAAAGGATTTCAAATTTGTAAACTTTGATATTGTTAAGTTGGGAAAGCACATGTCCATTCACAACTCAAGTCTAAAACTCAAGTGGGTCCTCACCGTAGGACTCAATAAGCCCGAATGTGGTAGAGTCGCTAATTGCTCTTCTCACTCAAGAAGCTTTAAAAAAGGTCGTAGTGGTAGAGCCGTCGCTTGCTAGTTCGATGACAATAGCTTTTCTACCCAAAGATGACTTGACTTAACATACCAAAGTGAGTCAAAATTAAAAATTCTCTTAACTGACTAATTATGGTGTTTATTTTTGATTATATGTATGGGGGATACCACATAGATCTGAGAGTATACTTATTGAGGTGATTTGGTATGACATCAAGAAATGGTGCACTATCTCAAAAGCTAGAAATCACCACCTTATAATAGACCTAATCACATAATAAGACTCCTAAGGCATGATGGGTCTTCGAATATACCAAAGATTTTCCCTACTTTACATGGATGAATAAAGCAAGGTTTAATTAAATCAAGTTCTAAAGTTTCTATGGGGGCAAGCCCCCATAATTAATAACATCCTAAGAAAGGTGAGTTCCTTAAGAATACTCTCGATTAAAGTAGGCAATTATTATCTCCAAAGATTTCAAAGATAGGACTATCAATAAATTGGCTATGTTTGAAAAATCAATCAAGATAGATCAAAAAAGAGAGACTTATTATCGAAGCCAAAGGGAGATGAGTAGGAAATGCTCATAATACTAGAAAATTAGTGAACATTTTAATCTATCCTATGGTTGGGGTTTATATATTTGAAATTGAAGAATTATGTATTTCAGTTAAAATTTATTAGTAGGCTAGGACTTATAATCCCATAATACAAGATGGAAATACCTAAGAGGTGAGGATTTATGTTGTATCCCAAAGAAAATAGCTACCTCAGATCCTAAATCTAAGGAGCTTTGGCATAAGCCAAAGTGATATAAATCTAAGTGAAGATGGGTATGCAGTTTACCTCCACAAGAGAGGGTAAACCACCCGACTGATAGACTTATAACCGCCTAGACTAGTAGCTGGCTAACTCCTCCTACACTTTAAAATCAAGTAGGCAAGTCTTATGTTTTTGTTAGATAGTTAGGTTATTATTATTTAGAAAGAGACTAAAGTCCTTAAACTCACTCCTTAAGAGACTAGACTATGAGTGGTATGAGTAATGACTTAGTCTAATAGAAATCTTTTCAAATTTTATTTGTATTTGATATTTCATTTTGACAAAGGCCTTGGGATTTTGTATGTCTATATGCATGATGAAATTATATTATTGGCTAAATCGGTGAGAAAGGAGTGTTTTACACCACAAGGGATGCCCTCACAGGTCAAGCATTCCCCTATCATGCAAGGATGAAAATCTCTTATTTTCAAGAGAGAAATAATATGATATGCATGTTATGAAGCATTCAATCATTCAGCTAAGGGGTTGCAAAATCTTTTAATTATCTTGATTTAATTCCTAGGCTTTATGTGAGGTTATGAGTTATTTAGAAATTTAATTATGAGTTATAGTTAGGTAGAAAATTTATTTTTTTTCTAAAAGATTAATTGCATCCAGGCCACACATGAAGAAATTAGGAAGATACATGTCATTTCTATTACACAATGTAAACAAATCATCAAATAATTTATAAACTCAATGTAAAATAATAACAGGTCGGTACGATCGGGTACCTTCGTACAACCCAAAAAGAAAAAATGGTTAGCCGAGCTCTACCCTTATAAAACCCAGTAAATGAAAGAATAATAACAAATTATAAATGATAAATGTTATGTGGTGTCTTTATATCTTCATGCTTCCTTCATTTCCTTATTTTCATTTAATTTGGTAGGCTTCTAGGCATCACATGGCACCCCAGGATTAAACCTTATAGCCAATGCTCATCCTTAACCCCCATAACACTTAACCAAATCCCTAATGCAAAATTACATTAAAAATAAGAAAGGTAAATCTAACTACACCTACAAAATAAGTGTTAGCTAAACACACCATAAAATCAAGCAGTTATATGTATAATTTGGACTTAGCACCTTGCACATGGATAACCAAGTCCACTGTCTAATTTAAATTATGGGGTTAAACAGCACGCAAGAGAGCATTTATACTTATTTTAAGTGCTCCTTAAACACAATCTCCTGCATAAAATATAATTAGGCTAATCACGGCCTACTATCCAGTCTATGAAGTATACACCCTAACATCCAATCTACAATAATACATCACAAAATAAACATACATCAAACCATGCACCGCCCTAATATAAAGCTAGAAATGGTGACTTAATCTAATGTGTGTGTATTAAAGCTTATGTGGTATGTCCTAACTAGGCATTAGAGTTATCATTCTCTAAGTGTGAGGACATTTATTTATAAAGGGTGGTTTCATTTTAAGTGCTTTAATTAATTGGAAAATTTTAATATATGACTTGTTTTGTTTCATATGACCTACATAATCTTTAAGTGTTGTAAAGAAGAAAGAGGATTATCCTCTTTCATCCCTACCTTAAGTCACATCTAAAGCAAATTAATTAAATGAATTCTCTTTTGTGAATGAATTATTACATATTTTAATTAATCATATGTTTAGGTTCACTTTTAAATCAACTCATTCGATAAGAAAGGCATCTTAAGATTAATTGAAATTAATTATTACCACATAACACATATTTTTTTTGTTTTCTTTCCATCATATGTAGCATGCACATGATTAAGTCATAAACATAACTATACATCCAATTTATATCTTAGCATACTTAAATGATGAATGTAAGTAAATATACTTGGAATTAATGTTTCATTTGGTTGAATTATTTTGTCATATTAATTTAATGCTCTATCTAAATTCTTATAAAAAAGCATAAGAAAAGAACTCTAAATCATATGACTAATCAACCTAACCACTTGAACAAAATATGGATGCATGTCTTCATAATAGAAAAGGGGGTTTTCATTCATTAGCTAAATGCATATTCAAATGTATGAAAGTTTTAAGCAAGTATGTCACTATTATTTTGCACTAGGGGAGTGATGTAGGAACCTCCTTGGGGCTACTTAAAGTCATGCTTCCTTGAAATATCCAGACTAATATACTCGCTATTCTTAAATACATATGGATGTATAAGCAACTATAAGAATAAAAAACCATGCAAAATAGAGTTTGATTTATTTTATTTATTTGTGTAAATGAATCAAAGCTCTATCCCAATTCTAATGTCAAAATGTATAAGAATGAAATCAAACAGGTACATCGCCATTGTTCTGCACTAGGGGAGTGAGGTAGGAACCTTCTTGGGGGTATTTAAAGCCGTGCATCCCCGGGATGTCTAACTAATATACCCATTAATATTCAAACTTATGCAAATCAACATATGAATGTAAGAAAGAGACATCACTTCATACACTAAGCTTATATTCACATGTACCTCCTACATATACATAACTAAAGTCACAATATATTTTATCATTCATTAATAAGCTTTTAAAAATACATTTGATATTTAATAGTGATAATAGCTACACATATTCTTAATTAAGCCAACATATGTAAATTTACATAAAGAAAATCATTTTCATTTGATTAATTTTGGAAAAAAAAAAATGAATGCATGAATACAAGTGGCATACAACCTTTTAACATGATTGGAAAGAAATAAAGAACCATAAGCATGTAATTTTATTTAATCCAGCTAAGTCCTAAGGACAATCATATTAAACAAGCTCATTTAAAATAAACCAAAATTTCTTAAAGCCATTTTTGATTTCATGTTTGATTTGATTTAAGAGATGTGAATGAGGTTTTCTATCCTTAAACTCATTCCCCATGTGTGAGTTAATTTGATTTAATAAAAAATAATTAAATTAATTTTATGGATTAATTAGCTTGAGATATGAATTAAATTAAATAATTAAACCCTTACCTATATCACCTTAAGTTAATTAACTAATTAATGATGAGCCAACATGATATGAAACCACATGGAAAGTAAATCAGTAATGCTCCTAAGGAATGAAAGGGGCTAGTACAATTAGCTCATAATTAATAATTAATTAAGCTTAAGGAATTTGATTAATTACTTTTATGATTTTCTCACACATGTAATCCAATCATAATTTCATTAAATTCCTTTAAACTATTAAACATCTAAAGAGCTACCCAAAGTTGATTAATCAAAGTTAAGAATGATTTGGATTTTGAATTAATTTAATTAAGTCTTTAATAGGTTAATTAAATCCTTTCATTATGTTTTAATTAGGATGATGAAATTAACTTAGGGAAAGAGATCAAAGAGGAGGCATCAATCCTAATCCCTAAGTCACTTCAAATAATCAATTAGGCTCTGAAATAATTAGATCCCCTTATATTTCAATTGACTAATTAAGTGGCTAATTAATTACTTAAGCTTTAATTAATTTAAAATAAATGAAGACTTAATGAAATGGTCATAAGAAATAAACCTAAACCAGTTCTCTCACACTTTTCACTATCAACAGAGGGTAATAAGCTTAATTAATTAATTAATCTACTATTCATTTGCTTAATTATTATTAATTAAGGTAGGAGAGTAATTAAGGTTTAATCCCTTAATTTCTCTAATTAACTATCTAATAAATCTCAAAAAAATAAGGGAGGTAGAGGTCATCCCCCTAAACATCTCTGGAAAGTTTGAGATTGATTAGGTAATTAATCAGAGAGTAGTTAGGCTAATTAACTTTTTAATTAAATTTTAATTAAGCAAAAATTACTGTTCAAAATTAATTAATAATAATTTAAATGGATTCTTTTTCAAATACCTTTAAAACGAGCCCTCATTTGTATTTTTTAGAATTTTCTATAATTAATTATGAATTTTGAAAGTTTCAGCCTTAAAAAAGGATTAATTAACTTAATTAAAGCCCTAATCCCATTAGCGTCACGTGGTTGCTGACGCTGCTTTCATATGGCACGATGGGATTGGCTATTTAAGTTATCAAATTGGGATGCTAACTCGGATTATGACGGATGCGCTTTCTCGTAGATTGTCTGATCTAAGATCGGACGGCCACAATTAGATCTGCAATTTCAAAGAAAAATCAAAGGATTCTACGCACAATTTGATCGGGATCATTTTTCATCACGCTTGAGATGCTTCTCCCGGCGGTGAGAGAGATGTCCATCGTTCATTCCTTGATCCGAGCTCACCTAAGCTCAAACGGAGATTAAATTGATCCCACACCATCAAGAGGAGGAGACGAACACATCCAATGATGGAAATTTCATGACATGGAACTTTCCTTCACAAAAGACCAACCTATTTTAAGCTTAAGGATCAGTTTCAATGGCATACCTCACCGAAGCTTATGACATGTGCTTTCAATGATTGAGGAAGCTTCGTTTGGTAGAAATGAATCCCTATTGAGCAGAGCTTTGATTTGAGGTGGATTGCTTGGAAGACCAAAGCACGGGACGGAAGTGGTCCGCTTCGATCGAATTCCACCTCCATCATGAAGCTTGGGGGATGATTTGTTCTCGCTCGTTTGGCTCCAAAGATGGTGTGTGCAAAGATAATTGCACTTTGGTGGAGGTTTGAGTAAAAGGCAATCAGATTGAAGCTTCCCTATTTTGGCTTTCCGTAAAACCAAGAGAAGAGAAGTTGGGGAGCTTGGGAAGCATTGGAAATTGCTCTGGGATGTACGATCTTGGCTGCTAGGGTTGAATCGAGTGTGTGCCTGTTGGTTTGAGTGAGAATGAGGGGGGTATAGTCCCCCATTCTTTGGATCAAATGCTAGGCTTAGTTGGACATTTTGATCAAATTGCTATCAAGGGGAGCTCGATCTGGGTAGAGAATCATGTTAGCTGGCTTCCTTTGAGTGGAGGAGGATGTGAGAGTGGCTGTCATGGGAGTAGTGTCCTATAGCTTTCCAAGTGTTCCAATAAGAATGGGGATGTGATTTCACCTCCCCATGAGTCATGGCCTACCCAACCACCCTTAGGTCAGGTTAACCAGTGTCCTTGGTGCTTAAGTCGACCAATGGATGGGTGCCAAGTGGCCAAGAAAGAGAAATGACCATTCCCCCCAAGTGATTTACTCATGTAGTACCCTTATCCTAACGGTATCATGGTCATTTGGTAATGGATTTAATTTGGGCAGATTTGAAATGGGTCAAAAGGGGGTTAGCTCTAATTTCAAGTGATTTGGAGTTCATTTGATTTGATTTGGCTTGATTTGACCTATTTAGGTCAAATTGGGTTAGGTTGGTTCAAGTTGACCAATTGGTCAAATTAGGTCAAACCAAGGGTTAGGTCAAGTTCACATGACCATTTAGAGTGTTTTGGTTCAATTGATTTGTATTGGTTTGGCTTAGGTTTAGTTCTGGCTCATTTGGATTCAAATGGGTCAAATGGGTCAAAGGTTGACCAATTTGACCAATTTGATCAATTTGACCAAATTGAGTTGGCTTAGGTGTTAGTTCATGTTCAATTGGTTGATTGAAATTTATTGTAAGCTTTGGTTTGATTTAATTTGGGTTTAATTTTGATTTTGGCCGATTTGACCTTTTAGGTCAATTTGGGCTAGGTTGGGTCAAGTTGACCAATTGTCAAATTGAGCTAAATCATGGCTTTGATCAAGTTCAATAATCAATTTGAATTGAACTTGAAATTGGTTGCAATCAATTTGGGTTAAATCATGATTTGACCCATTTTGGTTATTTAGGCCAATTTAGGCCAACTTGGGTCAAATGGCCAATTGGACTTGGTTTGACTCAATTGAGGATTTATTCACATTCAATCATTGATTATGAGTTTATTTGAATCAATGGTTTTAATCAATTTTATATATGGTGGATTTTAACTTTTTTAGGTTTCATTTGGGTTAAGGGTTGACTTGGTTAAAGGACCAAGTTATCTTGGTTTGACCCAATTGAGATAATTGATCATCCTAGGGTGATTGTTGATCATGTTATGACGTTTGGATGGCCTTGGTACAATCCAATTTGGGTTGGATTAGAACTTGGTTCCAAAAGGATTCTTTAGATCACTTTGGGTCAAGTGGACCTAAATGGGTCAAATGGCCTGATCATGGCTTGATTCAAGTTTAGTTTGATTTATGCATGGATTTAGGATAAAAATATAAATCCAATTATAATTGGTTTGGAGCCAAATAGATTTTGGTTCATATGATAATTTCAAGTCAAAATGGGCCAACATTGGCTTGACTTGAGTTGACTTAGATTTAGTTTGATAATTGTTGTTCGTATTTATATTTGGCTAAATGATTGAAGGAATGATTGAATAATGAAGAAATTCATGGGTTTTGAGTTGATTTGGATGTCATTTGGTTAAGGTCAAGGAAATGACAAAAAAGGCTAAAACTGAATATTTGATTTGATTTGAGTTTGATTTTGGCTATTTAGATATGTATTTTATTTATATTTGTGAATATAAATGAAGATATAAATTATTCATAAGAAAATCACTTGAGTTTGGAATGATTTGGAAGCAAATTTGACCAAAGATTAAGGATATAGGCCAAAAGGCTTAAGTAGGGAATTGATTTAGGTTGATTTGATTTGGCTCATTTGAATTTAAATTTCATTTATATAAGTGAAGGAATGATTGATTTATAAATAAATCAATCAAGTTTAATTTAGTTTAAAGAGGGTTTTGGCTAAGCATATGAAGGTGGCTCATATGGCTTAAGAGGGACTTTGGAATTTGAACTTGGTTTTGGGTTTCAATCACTTGGGGTTGGAATTTGGGTTGAAATTTGATATGAGATTGAATTGATATTTGAGAAAATTAATTGAATTGGAGTTGATTCAAATTTGGTTAAGGCTAAGTCCATAAGATAAATTCAAAGCTTAGGAAGGGTTTTGGAATTTGAATTTGAATTTGATCATGAGTTTCAACCAATTGATTTGTAATTGATTTATGATTTGGATTTGAATTTGAGGTTTGGTTTTAGGAAGGAAGCATGGATTGGGTTTTAAGTTATAGGGTAGGCAAGTTTTCCTAAGTCCCTGAGGCATGATCTATTCCCGTGGCTAATCTTTCTAAGTTTGTAGGCTTAAGTTAAGTGTTCACCTAATCACTAGAAGTGTTTTAAGACTGGACTTTTAGTGTCTATAAGAATCCTAGATATATGATGAGGGAGTTGAGAACTCACTCCAAAAATGAGGTTAACACTAATGAACTATAAACAAGATTATAGAAGATGATTTATCCTTAGCACAGCATCTGTGTAAAATATTTCGAAGATATGCAAAGATGAAGATATAAAATCTCAAGGGCAGTACAAAACAAAAAAAAAAGAGGCAAAGAGGAAGGACTATCTCTTCTTCGGCAAGTCCAATAAAGCACAAACATGGAGATTGAAGAAGCAATCATGAAGTTGGTACGAAGCTTGCGAGCAAACTAAATGGATTTCATGGTTATCTACTTTGTTAAAGCACTCATTGTTGGATTTGATAACTCAAGATTTCAGATTTTATATAAGTCGAGGAAGGTAGTCATGTCACCCCCGAGAAGTTCGTCAAAGCGGAAGCTGAAGACATACGCCAGACAAATCAATATGGATAAATTAGGTCAATCACTCATCAAATCCGTCAAGCTTAAAGCCAAGACAGAAGAAATTTCATGACTCAAAACAAAAGAAAGAGCTCTTCAACGAACTTGTTGAAGCTGAAGTAATTTGAAATTCATGATCGACAAGAAAGGTCAACCAGTTTTTAACAAATATGACTTGTTTTATGCATAAATCACATTTGTTCGGAGGCATTTATTGACATTTATATATGCTACATGAGTCGAGTCAAGCCTATAAGCCAAGTTTGAAGAACTTCGGATGCAATAGTGCTCAAATCGGATCTAAAATGCACTGAACTTCATTAAAATCAGTCGAAATGACATCCAATGAACGAACGCATTGATTCGTAATATAAGCATTGCAATCGATCGATCAAATTGAAGCGGTTAATGTGTCGATCGCAATCAGAGAGAAGACTGGCGATGTCAAATGGCCTCGTTTATAAAATTGATTGCGTCGTTATCTTGAAATGTTTCAAATAAGGTAGATTTGTGGCTTATCGAATGTCGGCGGTTAGCGATAATCTGTCATCCGAAATTAATCCTCCCGATGCGACCAACGGCCTCGTCATAATTTTATATTCATTAATATCAAAATTAATTTATATTTTTATATTGATCAATTATTATCTAATAAAGGAAAATAAATATAATAGGTAATTTCACGCATATTGAAGTCAAGAGACTTCGGTGCTATTGGAATAAGCTACTTTTGTGAAATAAATTGTGTCCTTATCTCCAAAAAAAAAAAAAAAATATCAAAAATTATTAAATAAAATCTTTTAAGATCGATTTCGATCAAATCTGAAGTAAATGATGAGCCTTAGAATGCGACGACATTTACATTAACCTTGAATTTTCGTCGTATCTTTCCCTCAGCCGCACGATCCAACACAAGGTTTGGTTGTTTCATCCCACTCCCGATTCCACTTCGCTCGGTTAGTTCTCCTAAAAATCGAAAGCTCGCTCGTTCTTTTTTTTTCCTCAGTCGCAAGGAACTGCTCGTTCACTCTCCTTCCCGTCCATCCGAAAGCAAACCCAAAAACCAAAAGCTCTCTTTGTTCCATCTCCCTCAACCGCACGCAGGATCTTCCCTTAACCGTGAGCCTCGGCTTCCTCTCTTCTCCCGATTTTCCTCTCTTCCGCATTCACCCATCACCCTCAACCGCAAGCCGCAACTCACTCGACTCCTTGGCTCGAGCCATCTTCTACGCCGAATCTGTGGTGGGTGTTCTTGTCCGCTCGCGGCGGAGGAAGGGAACGAGAAGAGGAAATCGAAGAGCAATTCGAGGGCAGGTAGTTCCTTCGATGCTAGGGATTTTTGTGGGTGAAGCAGCGCAAGGCCGCCTGCGTATTTGGGATTCAGGTTCTGTTTCTGATACCGGATGCATTGTTAACACAGTCTTGTGGATTTACTTCGCCTCCGTGAAGTCCAATTCCGGCTTTTCGGTACTATCTGGTTTTAATTCTTATATCTGAGGCGGGGCGCAATTAGAACTCGAATTTGTTTCGCCGCAGTGTTGGTTATTTCGTAATGTTTGTTAGTTGAAGAGAACGATGCCTGCCTGGAAGAAAGGCTCATCTAGGGTTTATTTGGTTTTTACAGTGTTCTATGATTTTTCCTTTCAGTTTCCGGCGTTTCCCTGATCTAATTCCCTCCTTCTCTGGCTTCCCTTCCACACAAATGATGACTGCCGAGAAGTAACTCTGTTATCAGAGGGTTCTTCTTAGTTTCCGGTGTTTTCCCCACCTATTTTACCTAAATAATCAACTCGATAATCTCTCATATTCAATTATAGTCGAACTCATGCCAAATTATTGTTATTACTAGTTGTGGATGTATGAAAATATGAGAATATATATATATATATATATATATATATATATATATATATATATATATATATTATATAAGTTTGAAAGTGCCATGATCGTGGATGAGATATTTGAGATATTTCAAAAATCGCCGTCATTTCTGTAGCGTTAGATGTTGAATCTATGGAAATATTGTAAATTTCAAATTTTGAGATTTAACAAAAAAATGATTTAAGTTAAATATAAAATATAAAATTCTAAAGAAATAAATCGGAAATTAAATATAAATGAATTATAAATGAATTTGAAAGAGACTTGATTACAAATAAAATTGAAAATTATTTTTCAAATAAAAAAATAGGGATCAAACTCAAGTGAACCTATAAAATTTGAAATAAACTTGAATTTTTTTACATGAACTGAATCTCATAATATTTTGCTTAAAATAATCTAAACGGAGAATCCTAGTAAATCATTGAAGAATTATAGTGGGATTAAAACATAATTTATAAGCATACAAATGTGATTCGAGTGAGACTTGCAGAGGATTTATATTAAGCCAAATAACTCACTATTGGATGTAAACAACTCATTCTAATGAATACTAAACTCTATCATGACTCATTTCAAATGATTCAGAGGAGAGGAAAAATTTTGTAGGAGGTTTGAAATGAATTTAAAGGGCTTGTTAACAAGCATAAAAGAGTCATCATTGATCATTTTGATTACTTTATGATTCACTTTGAGATAAATAAAAAAGTTTTATATGAGTACATAGTTTAGCTATATGAAGTTTATAAGAACTTAAATGTGTTTTCACAAATTATGGAGGTTGATTAAGTGGTTCATCAACGAGCACAAATCATATGTGTTGCTTCCTAATAAATGGGTGAATCATATCATATATTGAGTGAATTGGAATAAACCTAGTTGAATCCATAACTAAATTATACATATGTTTACAATAGCCTCAATGACTCTTTATTAAGTGCAACAAGTTCTCTAGTGAATAATAGACTTTCTCACAATTCATTTCAATCTAGTTGAGAGAAGTCAAAGAATTCATTACAAGTATGCGGTAAATTTGAAGGTTTATTAATAAGCATAAGAAATAGATATGAATCTCTCAAGCTCAACTACTAAAGAAGCAAATATGAATCACGATATGCTATTTCAAATTGCAATATAAGTCTAAAATATCTTTTACGTCACCAAATCTGCAATTCTTCATACAAGCAGACAGAAGACGATGTTAAATTAAATTCTCCATGAATTATGAAGCTTCTTTCAATCCAAAAATTAAGAACTTGCATTTTAATTATGATTTTCAAAATCATGATTTCATTAATTAGATAAAATTATCTAAGCTATAAATACATGTATGTTCTATTATTAAATTCATGTATGAAATTTTGGATATCTTGGTTGGAATTAAATGAAAATATAAATTTAATCTCATAATTTAAACATAAAATTATCTGAATTATTAAACACCCACATAGCCCACACACTAAACCTTAAATTTAGTTCGAGGATCGCGCGTTCTTCCTGATCTCGGTTAACAAAATCTAAAAATTCAATTATTATAAGAATTTCAACTTATTAAAATATCTGAGAAGCTAATTCTATCATATGATAGTATATATGATTCTCTATTATTAAACTAATATAATTGATAGGATCTGAAACAATAAATTAAATAATCAAACAATATATCTACCCCGATGATGACTGTGTTGAATGAAAATTTTAACCAGAGAGGATACTTCATCAAAATATAATTTTAATTTCAAATTATATTCCAGTAAAATCTGAAATATATATCATTTAAATTATTAATAGTTAAATGAAATTCAATCATTAAATATTTTATGCAAACTTCATTCAATCAATCTTCCACAATTGTTTATTAAAGATGATAAATTAAGAAAACTTTAGCTCACGAATGAGCCATTGTCAAATCAAATGTATTTTTATATTCACTCTCAATCAATCTCATGTCGGTAAGAATGACTTGTCCTCTGCGTGGTTTGGCGCTCCACATATGATCGTTGAAGAGTCCTTTCGAGTGGTTGCTCAAATGATGTCATTATATATTACGATCGTACTGTATACTCTCCAATAGCACTTGAGATGTGAATCATGTAGATCGATAGGGCAAAAATTCTCTGTTGAAAGTCTAAATACCAGTACACAAGAATCTGATTACAACTCATGGTATCTTGGTCATTTTTTCTGTCTACCTCCCAAGTAGGTAGGGTGCATTTGATGAATCATGGGATCTATATCGGGCACGTCATCATTCCCCCAATTATCCTCTTTAAGTTAAATAACTATGAATTTTATAAATCTCAAAATTTATACTCCACATACTGCTACTATACGCTACATTCACTGATCTAATGACTAGCCTTAATTGAAAGTTCTCTCTCGGCATTGAGAGGGGTAATTAACTATAGATGTTTTGCTTTAGGAAACCTGACAGAAGTCCTCAAAAAAAGAAAATCACTAGATAGTGTCTTATCTACTATCTCATCTGCCTTCTGAAAATTTTACCGACACTTAAATCATACTATCTTCAATGTGAGAGGCCGGTGGCGAATTTTCGGAGCCCACATAAATAAACTTCAATTTTGACTCTTCGTAATAATATCACCACATAGACAAATTGAATGTCAATTAAAATTTATTCTGATATTCTGAATGCAACGATGCTATCCATTTTACGATCGGAGGCTTTTTGGTTCAAGTCGGCGTCAAATCGGGTCAATTTTGGTTCAAAAATACAAATTCTCGCTTCCGATCACTCGACATTCACGTAGACTTGTCTGAATCGAGAGCGGGCGGTATTGTTTGATAGGTTTCGACATTTCGACACTAATGACGCAATCAATTTCGCGGACGGATATCGTTTGGGCATCGTCGTAGCCTCCCGACCATGATATGCGCGTAATCACGTCGACAACTCAACATCTTGATCAGTCGACCGTCGGATTGAGTCGAACGTATATTTCAATCAATTTTGACGTTTTGAACATGCTTCGTCATTTGATCGCTCATTTTGATAGGTTCGATGATGATGTTTTTTTGATTTATGATATCATTGAGTCGTCAAATTTATCTTATGAGTTCTACTCGATTTATGCAACATACATGGTAGTCAACATAATATTTTTAAAAAAGAATGAAATATTTATCCTCTAATAAATAAAAATTGTTCAATTAATAAAACTATACTACCGTGAGATCTAAAGAAATAACACCGAATAAGAACTGATAAGAAAAACCTCCGTATAAATAAAGAGAAATTCTTAGTAATGTTATAATTGTAATGCATGTGTATACATAATTAAAATAATGACCTAACACATAGATCTATTCCCAAACACACAGGGGCCGACCTAAGCTTTGTTCAAGGTGAGCAATTGCCCGCCCATCCTGAAAATTAATTTTTCTTTAATACTCTATGAGCTTATGATAATTTTGCTCACTCTCATTAACTTCATTTGCCCAAAAATAAAGGAACAAAATACTCAAAGTATCTAAATCTTAATCCATCTCATGTATTTACCCACACTCAAATAGGTGATTGATTCTGCCCCTGCAAACAGACTAATCAATTATAGATTAACTCATACTAAATTTAATTAAATTAAAATTACTGAAAAATATATTTTACCTAATTAAGTTGTAAGGAGATGCGATCTAAACAGGGGCAGTGCAAGCAACTTCGAGGAACACAATTATCAACACAAAAATTGTGATGTGGTTGAAGAAAATAAGAATGTTGATTGAAGTCTAATCAAAACTTAAGCTTGTATCATTATGTTATAGGAATCGAGAAAGAGAGTGACGATGAAAGTGAAATCATATTAATGACCAAGGGAGAATAGAAATTACAATTGGAAACGAGACATTGTTACTCGAAGTACTATGCAAGGAGGTGCGAGGGATTGACAACTTTGCGTGCAACGATGTTGTTCAATTTCCTTGGGAGCATCCGTTGGCAGATGAATCGCTCTACTTTAGCTCAAAGCAGAAGATGATGATGATGATGAGAGATGATGAGAGAGAGAGAGAGAGAGAGAGAGAGGTAAGCATCGTCCTAGCTCCAAGTTTCCTTAAATTGAGTTCAAGGTCGCACACGAAGTTACCAATTGCACGAGATTCTCATTGTTGATTATAATAAAGGAGGAGTTGCATGATTTTCGTTATGGAGAAGGGCAGGGCGAAGGACTTATCAAGAGAAGTTTGGTATCTTTGGTTTGGGTTGAGAGCTTAGCAGTTTATGGTTGGTGAAGTTCAACTCTGATTTTCATTCTTTGGGTTCAAATGTGGTTTTAAATAATGGTTCAATTCTCATAGCTTTAAGGCCATAAAATTCCTAATAGACCAAAACCCTAAAACTAGATCTTAAAGTGCATAGTAAAGTGATAAACTTTATGGCAGGTGGTTGGAATTATGGGATTTGGAGCTTTGGGGTGTCCATTTACAGATGAAAGAAAGTTTGGGCATGCAGTCCCTGGGAGTTGGGATCCATTCATTTATGTTGATTCAAATTTTTGGCTGACTGGAATCACTGGTTCAGTTGCCATATTAATTTTTTTGCATATACTTGACGATTAAATTATAACAGAAGTACTTAGCAGCACAATATATCACACTAATACAGCAGTTTAACCAAGTTAAAAAGAATGAAGAAATGTGAGGAATAATTTTATTATATGGTACATTGTACAAACATGAATTAGAAATGAAAACTATCATACATTCTAATTTTGACAAAAAAAGAGCATACAACATAGAAGGAAACAAAAAGCAAACATTAAATAGTAGGTAAAAAGACTTGAGACAATAAATTGGCCCTTGATAGAAATTCAATAGTAATTAATCATAATCACTATGCAAGGTTGCTAGGATGTTTGGAGATTGTCGCCATAAATCATCTCATGTCGCCCTTCAAGATATCATCTCCTCTGGAAGTTCAAAGTCTTGATTGCAAATGCAAAAATAAAAGCAAAAAGAAATGGGAACCCAATTTCTGCTACAACGACTGCTCCCAAGAAGTCGTGCTTATAACCAAAGTGTTCTTTAAGAAATTGCTTGACTGATATTTTTTTATCGTCCATTATTTCCTCTATATCACCAAACTGTGAAGCAAGTAGGCCGTATAACGTCCAAGAAACTGGACAAGCCCAGAAGTACCATCTCCACCAAATTGGTATCCTCTGAAATTCAAAGTTAACATTAATTAGCATGATAGTTTTAGCTGGAGAAAAATGAGAATTAATTTATAGAAAAAAGATTATTTTAAAGGACTTACAGGACGTGGAATAACAAATCCTGCAAAGAGATTCCATATGGCATAAAATGCAGCAGCTACTACTGCAGCAATGTCTGAGTTTGGAGTTAATGACACCGCCATCATTCCATAAAATGTGAAGTATAGGAAAGTGCAGAATGTGAAGAATAGGTACCAAAAGAATTTGGCAGCTGTCCAATCAAAATTTATCATACTGTATACTAGAGCCCCATACAAAATTGACTGGAACAATGTATAGGGAATCTCAATAGCAACCTGATACAAAGAGAGAAGATTAGAATACTAAAAGAGAACAAATAAGCTATATTAGAGGAATTAATTGGTACTCTAAGTGAGGTTTTATAACGAGGCTTTACATTCACATGAAACACAACATAATTGAACTTCAGAAAATTTATCACTTAATGTTACCTGAGCAAATGCGTATGGTAGTGGAGAATACATTCCTGCAGCCTTCTCTCTCGTTCATCCACTACTGGCTGTACAGTTTGTGAATTTTGTACTCCAATGAACATAACAGCACAGTACATGGAACCCATAGCATTAAAGAGGTCCTGCTGCGTCTTCCTGTAAAAACATAAATTTCATTTACGCTTATAATTTCACTGCTCTAATTATTGTAATGTAAGATCATACAATCATGTCCATACGTTTTTGAGCCAAGTCTCCAGAAGATAGTGCCGAAAATGAAGGCTATAACTGTGGTGAAGAATATACGTATGGCCCCATATGATGGATTGCGCCAGTAGGACTTGTATTGTTTCCAAAAGCATGCAAGACATTGAGAAAAGAATGGCTGTGAAAATTTTGTGGGGAAGTAAAGCTCTTCTGATCCAGGGGCAGGGGAGCTTAGCTCACTAATCAAGGCTTTATTCCTCCTACAAAGATCAACAATATTATTAGTCGCGTTTTCAAAAGTAGCAATAATTGAAAAAAAAAAAAAAGCAAGAACAATAACCATACCTATAGAGATCAGAATTCTTGTATATTTCTGTAAAATTAACCCCTAAGTTTTCTTCTTGACCTAAGGTTGTCATCTCCAACATCCATGTTGCAGGATTGTAACCATCCTTTATCTTGCTTACTCCATTTACTGACTGTAGAAACGAATTAAAATATATTAAATTCAAATGATTAAAAAATTTTAATAAAAAAGAAAGCGCATTAATTAAATTATTACCAAATACCTCAAAATATCTAATGAGTTCTGATGAATTACGCCCTAATGGGCCTACATATATCTCCTCTCCACCACGTTTCATCAGGAACAACTAAAATATGCAGAAAAAGGCATTAATTCATGTTTCATTACGAACAACTAAAATATGCAGAAAATGGCAACAATTTATAGTATGTAGATAAAATTTTCATAACCTCAGTGGTGATTAAAGTAACATGAACAAATTATAAACATAAAAAAATCACTAAGGAGAAAAAAATTGAGTTATTTTAGCCGAGCCTTACCTCATCAAATGCTTCAAAAATGTCAATGCTAGGTTGATGAATTGTGCAAACCACTGTTCTGCACAAGCGGATTCCTAAGTTCTCATTACAATCTGGTTAGTCCAGAATATTATAGAAGGATTAGCAACAAGCTCAACAGCAATTGTCAGCCGCTTGCGTTGTTGACAACCCTGACAACCCCAATCCAACCACGCACTGTTGTTAGCTCAACTAATTCCATAACCTCTTCGACAAACACCTACAACATCATTCATCCTATTAGCATTTCGCTAAAAAATGTGGAATCTTGCATACAAAAATAAAATTTAAGCATGGCTGATACCTCTACATTTAGGAATTGGCAAGAACTGATTAGCTATTCAGTTCTCTTTTACAAAAATATTATCTATATGGTGTACCGAACATGAACTACTGTGATTATTTAAAGTATCTATTCCTGTGAAATTTTTTCCCATGAATTGATGAATCTATGCCCTTTGAAGTATTGTTCCGATTAATAAAATCATCAAAAGGATGTCTTGTAGCTTCATGTATTCCTCAATCCAAAATCAATGTTAATACCTTATATTGAACTCCTACATCTAATGTTCTAATACCAAACTCATGCTAACATGAATCATGACCAAATATCTTTATCACTGAATTTTTTGCTTATCATTTCATTAGGATGCATGGAAGTAATATGTGGGAGTCGGAATTTGCATGATATGCAACTTCTAGGATCCAAGACAAGAAATTGCATAAATACTAGGGTAGCTATTGCTATTAGGAAAATACAGATTGTGGTCTTATAAATAGAACAAGTTGTGTGATTATTATTTTATTTTATTTTTTAGTGTGATGTTTTCTCCGAACCATCTTTAAATGTTATATAATTCTAGCAAACTAACATATATGGTTAAGTAATATTAAGAAGACTGTTAACAAAACAAATGCAGGCATATGGTTATGATTTTGTGTTGTACCTTTCTTGCATTAGCATCTACTTCACTTGGCAAGCGTAGCCATGCAGAGTAGACAAGAGATTCATAGATAGTCACATGAGGGGAGTGGATGTCATTCTGTTCACAGTATCCTGATATTCGAGCAAAGGTTTCTTGTTTCTTTGGGTAGCCAGATATGGTGATGTTTCCATCTATATATCCACCAGTCTTTCTCCCAGCAAGCACATCCATTAGAGTTGTCTTACCAGCACCACTGACTCCCATCAATGCGGTGAGAACTCCTGGCCTGAAAGCCCCACTAACCCCCTTAAGGAGCACCAAGCGATCCTCTTGAACGCCTTGTGATCTCATTTCCTACAGGTTTGACAAGTAACTATTAGTTTTTTTGTTGTTCTTCAATAGTATCCATCAGAAGACTGAGCTGGACATTGGCATCTAGATGCATGTATATGCTCAAAACTCAAGACTTACCACTGGCATGTCCACCGAATACTTTACATTGTCAAAAGTTAATGACAGAGGTTCAAATGGAAGAACCATTCCACGCTTCCTGTTAGGATCATCCACTGGGTTGATTTCTGTCCCTCCTCTCTGACTCTGATCTTCTCTAGCTGTAGTTCAATGGAGGTACCCTTAAGTCACCTATTATTACTTTGCTTTGTAACAGTGTGATGAAGTTTTGCTTACCTCGAGATCCACGGGAACTTCTTCCTCTAGATGAGAGCTCGACTACTGCTCCTGTTCTGTTGGACTCTTTCTCATTCAGAGTGTCTTCGGATATAATTGCTTGACCTTTTCCCAGTGCTGAATGATGGAAAATTATTTTAATAAGTAGTTCTTATGAGGAAAATTTTTCAATAACTTCAGTGATGTGCCATTTGAGTATAGAACTGGGAAAACTTACGATCCAGAAAGGTAAGAGCAGCGGTGTATATAACATTGAAGACCAGAATATAGCCAATCAAAGCTCCCACGCCTATCCAAACCCAATTTGATTCAGCAAATAAGCCTCTTGATTCCATAATTTGGACTCCTAATGTTTTGTTGCTAGTTCCATCAGGAATCTGTTCATTGAAAACCAAATCCAACTTAGATGGTGTAGGGGTAAACCAAAGTTTATGGCATGTATAGTGAGAAATGTATACATGCACTTACAAATCTCCATTTGTGCCCAAGAAATTCATTCACTGATAAGGCGTTCTGTGCGTACATCAAGGGTGATGACCAGTAACCCCAGATCCAAAAATCCTTGATGCTTTCTGCAAAAGAGAAATTTTTTAGGTCAGATGCTAATTAAAAGCTTGCTAACTTAAGTGAGTTTGCAAATTTAAAGTTTTACAGCCCATGTATGTGAGATATCCAAAATGGAATTAGAAATTTAGTTTTTATTTACAAGCATATGTTTGTTTGAGCAAAATCATACTTCGAGATATGATAAATCCACCAAGGACAATCACAACGAGCTGGGCAAAGGAACCAAAGGAGTTTGCAATTGTCATATTTCTGCCAACTGACGCAACAACTCGGAAAAGCCCAGAAGCCATTTGACTAACCAAAGAGAATAGCAAAAACTGCCTAAAGAATCTGCAGG
Organism: Cymbidium sinense; assembly: GCA_021442155.1. NCBI lineage: Eukaryota > Viridiplantae > Streptophyta > Magnoliopsida > Asparagales > Orchidaceae > Cymbidium > Cymbidium sinense. The sequence goes on from CM038221.1 coordinate 159,939,085, forward strand.
AAAGAGTTATGTTTTCTAATTAATTATGATGGAAAAAGCTTAATAAATGACGCATAATTGCAGAAACTACTCATAAACTATCCTAGCTCACCTTTGCACATTTGAATCGAAGCCAATCACATAATAAGTCAAGCCAGTATAGACGGCACATTCCAAAAAGGAAATAGGAATCTTAAGAATCCATGTAGGCAAAGCATAAGCCCATGCTGGAAAGAATAAGAGATCTCTTTGTTTGTAAAAAATAGGAATCTTTGCAATGCTCATGGCTAGTTCCGCAAATCCATTAAACAGATGAGTCATAATGCCAATAAAAATAGCACCCATATAGATTGTTCCATCATCAATATCACGATGGTGCATCTTGGTCCGTAGGAAGACCGTCATTGCTATTGATGCTATCACAATAAGCTGATTTCAGAAGATAAAAATTAGCATGTTATTTATATGAAGAAAGCCTCGTTAACTTTTTGAATGAAAGCCCCGGATATTTGATGTACTCACCTGGAACAGTTTGAAAATGTAAACAAATGAGTTCCTCTTCATCAACAAGAACTCTCTCTCCAAGCAAGCCTTGAACAGCTCCATATTGTTGACCCCGTATCTTGTTGTCGTCAGAGCAGCAGGATGGTTCTTGCTCTTGTCATATGTGGTGTGAAGTTCCTGCTCCACTTTTCTTCCAACATGGAATGAAAGAAATGCATTGGAGAATTCATTAACAGAGACAAATCGGTATGGTTCATCCACGCGTGCCCAATATTGTCTTTGGTCCTTTTTTGATGTAACCTATTATGACAAGTAGAATTTTGTTAGTTTATGCTATGATTTTTTTTTTTCTTTTTGTTGCATAATTGATGGATGGCTTATGAAATTTATATGTACTGAATAATGCTTGATAATGTTTGTCTAGCTATTTTATATGATTACCTCTTGCAAGAAATCTGCAACACCTTTTCTTTCTGGACATCTAAAGCCCATGGATTCAAAGAACTCAAGCACATTTTCTCGAGGGCCTTGATACACTATTTGACCTTCTGAGATTAGAAGAATGTCATCAAAGAGGTCATATGCCTCAGGAGCTGGTTGAAGCAATGCTATCAGAGCTGTGCCACCAAGGATGTGAATGGACTGCCTCAATGAATTCACTATGGAGAAGGTAGTTGAGCTATCCAGACCAGTGGATATCTCATCCATAAAAAGTGCTCTCGCTGGTCCTACAAGCATCTCACCTGTTCAAAACCAAACTTTATAAGATCAATAATTATCTTATGGAACGGCACTCTTAATTAATTTATCCTGGTTCTCAATTGCTTTAATTCTTCACCTGTTGTTACTCTTTTTTTCTGCCCTCCTGATATTCCCCGTATCATTTGATCCCCTACCAACGTATCAGCACAGATATCCAAACCTAGTATCTGCATGTTGAAAGAATTATGGAGATCAGCATCCATTTTACGGTAATGAAATATGTTTTGTGATTATCATTCTACCGTTGGACACTTATTATTTTCCCAAAGCATATAAGGTGAGTTCTTCCAGTAAAATGTGTTAAGTGATAAGAGAATCTGAAAGCTTGAAAGGAGAACTAACTTAGAAATCCTACTGGATGAGTCGCTATATTTCTACTCCTGATTTTCTAGCTACAAAACGAAGTGATGTCGTAAGGGTGATTGCAATCATTTATTGTTTGCCAATGCTCTACTGTGAGATTAGGGAAATCTTAAAGCTGATTGTTGTAAAATAATTTAGTTGTTTGCTTTCTATAGCTCGTACAAGTATATTTGCAGTTTGTACAATTTTCTTGTAGGTCATACCTTCAAGATATAGTCTGTGACAACAATTTCTTGCCCTTCCAGTGTAGTAGCCTGCAAGAGTACAAAAAGTTAGAAAATATCATTTTTAATGTTCCAATAGCCATGAGAAGAACCAAATTAATATATTAACCATTTCTGATTTTTAAACTTTGTGAAAGTAACAGCGCATGTGATTATTATACTGAAATCCAACTAAAAGTATGCTCCTATGTGATCATTGTTTCTATAGGGTTCAGGGACATTCATGAAATACTTTTATTCTCAGTTTGTAATCTACCTTCATGTACATATCAATATCAGGATCCGGCTTAATGTTTGCTGCCTTTTCCCTTCTTGACAGCTCTGTCAACATTTCTGGAGTTCATCGCAGAAAGGTTAGGTAATGAAACAATGAACTAAACAGGTTAGTTGCGTATATTTGGTAGCAAATTTATTTGAACATACCAAATCGGGTTCCGACACCTTGACATTTTGCAGAGAAAGCTAACGTTTCTCTTACCGTCAATTCTCCAATGTGCAGGTCATTTTGACTGATATAAGCTGAGGTTCTTTGGGGAACAAACTCATCCAAACCGTGGCCATTGTAAGACACACTACCAGAGACCTATACTTTCCATAACATAATCAATTAGAAGAGTATGAATTTATAATCAAAAGCATTAGAAAAGCACTTTGGTTTTAGTTATTTTAACTTTTTTTTATTTAGAAAGAAAGATGACTGACCTTCAGTTCCTTGCTTAGTTTCCCTGCTAAAGCCAGAAGCAATGTGGATTTCCCGGAAGATGGGGGGCCTAAAAGCAAGGTCATTCTGGAAAAGAAGCATTAATTTAGTTAGGAGAGAAGGCTGATATCGCATAATAGATGATTGTAACATAAATTTATTGATCAATCTTAGGCTCATGGTGTACCTGTTAGGTTTAATGATTCCACTGATACCATGAAGGATTGTGAGCGGTCTCTTCCTACTTGGAAATATATGCAAGGTGTTCAGCAATGCCTGGAGGGATGGCAAATCATTAAACATAAACAAAATTATTTGTCTTTCTTTTTCTTATGAATTGATTCATTCATGGAAGCAAAATCTTCTGAAATCATGAGTTAATATGTTAGTAAAAAGTTACCTCAATCGTATTGGTGAAGAAATTCAGAATATTGGGAACTCCCCTGTTCCCCACGAAAGCATCTGCATGGATTTCCAAGTTCTCAAACCTAACCTCAATGGTTGGATTCTCGATTCCAACTCTGTGGAGATAACACAAACAAAACAAAATCATATCAACGAAAAACTTCAATAATTTCAACCTCTTTAAAACATGTGAAAGCTAATCATGAAGACAATACCTATCTAATCTATTCTTGAGTTTTTTAAGAAACTTCTCGTTATCTTCATCTGCAATTCTAACCAGTCTCTCCATCAGCATATTCTTCTCAGTCAAACTAAGCTCCTCAATATTCACTTCTCTGCCGCCCTGTGATCCAGAGAGTATTCCCTTGCGGATTCGGTCATACGTGGGAAGCTTTTCGAGCGCTGCCCACTTGAGAGCCTCCTCATCATCCTCCTCCCTCGAAGACCTCGAGAAGACATCCCTGCTACTTCTGTTCAACCATGCCGAGCCGGTCCGCCGCAGGCTGCCCGCCAAGATGCCTCCGGGGCCTTCCATTTGATAAAGGTAATCAACAAAACCAGAACTACTTTCTCCCCTCTGCTACAAAGCTCGTCAAGCTGCTTCCTTTTGGTTGGTTTACACTTCCTGGGATGGGCCTCCCAAAGTGCTGGAGAAGTTTGAGATTTGTTAGCACAAAGAAGAAGAGGAAGAAGAGGAAGAAGAAGAACTGAATTGGTTCCCTATCCGTATTTTGTGTTAGAGTTCCTTTATATTTATTTAGGAAGTATCACGTGGTGAAAGTCAGCAACGGTTCCGGGTAAGTTTAGGCGACTGGAATTTTCAGAAATCTAGAAGGCCTGACTAGTTTCAAAATAAACTACATTAAGGACTTGACTGTTGACCGCAAGCCGCCTTTGACGGGTAGAATTTGCATTTAAATGTGTATTTCAAATTAAACCCTAGTTAATTTCTAATATATATATAAAACAAAATGTGATATTAATGAATGGAACTAATTAATTTACTGGGCTAAAAATTTTTGAGCGTTTTAACATAAAGTGCATGAATGATTAAATTGCTTTTACAAAAAAAATCTAAAAAATAATTTTTTTTTTCAAAACTGTGTCAAAAAAATAGCACAAGATGACGATTTAAATTTTAGTAAAAATATAATTATGATAAAAATGCTTATTAAAAAGTTGTTAAATCAAACAGTTCTTTAAAATATAATAACGTTTTAGAAAACGTGAGCAGTTGAAAGTCCCTCCCAAATGAATTATTGAACTGCGATCGCTGTACTGCTTTTTTAACACAGTTTTTTTAAAAACTGTTTTAAAATTAAAGCAGAAGCCCAACCAAACGTGCCTTTCGTTTGGTGCAGCGTTGGCGTTTGGAAAAATCAGTTTAAACGGAATATCATGGAAGCTTCCGTTTCACATTTTCAATATCCGTAAAGTTGAGAATGATGTTTGAAACAATCCGTTCCATATTTTAGGCAATTCCTATTTTGTTGATAAGGATAAAACTGATATTTTGCTTTTCCTAAATTTTTTTTAGCCTGCCGTGAACTTTAACCTTAATGCCGCGAGATAATTTTCTTTATAAATTATGACCAGTATTATTATATTTTTTTTACAATCTATTAGTCTGTATGTTTATAAAAATAATAATAATACATCAAATTGGTAATTTTATATTCATTAATTAAGATAATAAATAAATAAATTTAGTATGCAATCAATCATTAATTCAACATACTTTGAATTTTATTTTTAAAATTATTAATAAAATTATTGTTAAATATATATTTCTATTAACGTGTACATTAAATATGATTTCTACTTTTCTAAAATATAAATTCTCAACATAATTTTAACGAATAGCTCTTTAAAAGTCCGTTGATCTTATTAACTAATAGAAAAAATTTATATATATATTACACAATTTTTATATATTGATATATCTAATATGTAAAATTAGATATTTTTTTATCTAATATTCATTATTCTTAAAAAATGTATTTCAATTTAAAAAAATATATATGATGATGATATTTTTGATGTGATATTAAAAATTAAAATTATATATATATATATATATATATATATATATATATATATATATATATATATATCAGATATACAGTGTGGGATACTAGAAGCATTTGTCCTAATGCTCATTAATTTATCATTTTAAAATTCAGAAATTCTATTTTGATATAAATAAATTTAAGGAGATTTCTAATTCAAAATTCTCATCTTTCTCACTCTTCTGCTCCACTGTTGCTTGAAAAAGAGGTAACCAGCGCCTTTCCTCCCACGCTCCTTTGCGTGCTTCTGTCCAAATCCCATAAATCCATTACCAGAAGGCAGAATCATCATGCTAAGGCTGCTTTAGCGGATTACACAAAGCCTGTTTTTTTTTTTAAAAAAAATCAATTTAAAAAAAATACTTTTGTAAAAAATAACGTTTTAAAATTTATGTAGAAAAAGCTATAAGTGCTATTTGAAAAAAAAAAAATTAATACATATAATATTAAAATTGAAAGTATTTTATTTTTTAAAATATTTTACATATTTCATATTATGAAATTAAAATTTTCTTGAACTTAATTTATAACAATTTAATAAATTAGTATTTAATATCTTATATCTATTATGCCACATGTTTTCAAAATATATTATAATTCATTAATTTTTTATATTTGATATTCATCATTTTCTAAAATTAAATAAATAATTTGTTTATGATTATAAGATAAATTAAATGAATATTTCAAAATATTTGTCTAAAATTTATCGCTAAAAATGAGTAGTTGTAGAGATAAAGAAAAAAAACTAAAGTGTTGGAGGAGATGGAAGTGGAAGAAATATTAGTGAAATTGAGGCTTAATTATGATATTTTATAAGAATAAGACATAGATTGCAATTAAAATAAAATTATAAATTAGTTTTCCAAATGACATTTAAACCAAGATTCTCAGGTGGTGCTTTCTAAAAAATTTGTTTATCAAACAAATCTCTAAAAAATTATTTTTGTTTTATAAAATGAAAAAATTGAGAAAATATTGTACGAAACAGAGCCTTAACTTGTACTAAAACACAATTTGGCTAGATTTAAGTTAAATCAGACTTAAATCTTACAACCAAGAAGTGCCTTAGTTTTCTAGATTTCTATTTCTCTCATTTGAGTCTTATCATTAGCCAACTTAACCTTCTTGCTTCATTACCAGTCAGTTCCCTACAAAACCATCTCACCAGTTATCGTCCTGAATCACTAAGTCGACTAATCATCGGTATGCAATTGATTCTCTGAACTCTTTAGAAAATTATATATTTTGATATATTATAATATTTTTGTATATTTTTTTTATAAAATTTTCTAATTCCTATTTTAGTATGAACATAATAAGATTCGATGGAAAAAAAGATTAAATATAGATTGACTTTATAGCATGTTCATTTATTTTCAATTAATAAAATAATAAATAATTTGTTCATATCATATAAAAGTTTTTTTTTAATCTAATTGTGCCTTCTATGAGAATAATGTTTGGATCCGCATACACATATATATATATATATATACATATACATATATATATATATATACATATATATATATATATACATATATATATATATATATATATATATATATATATATATATATATATATATATTTGACATATTTGATATATTTGAGCAAATTTAATTGTAAATTCACACATATAACTCATGTGTAAAAACTTAAATCCAAAATCTCTTAATTAAAAATCAAAACTCTTATACACTAGATTTAAGAAACTATAACTAAGAGGGTGTTTGGAAACGAATTTATTAGGGATTTAGATTGCTAAATCCCGTAAGTCCTACCAAACACTTTCTAAGGATTTAGTAAATCTGTTTGTGTATAAATCCAAAATCGGGGTAAATCCCAGATTTGTTAAATCCTTCGATTCGACTGTGGGCTCGGAAAATTCGCTACCGACCTTTCGACAATATTGAATTGAAGAGAGTATGATTTGAGTGTCGATGTAATTTTCAGAAGACAGATGAAATAGTAGATAAGACACTACCTAGAGATTTCGCTCTCATTTGGTGAGGACTTTAGATCTAGTTAGGTTTCTATAAAGCAGCCCATAGTTAATTACCCCTCTCAATAAGTGAGAGAGAACTTTCGATTATGGCTAATCGTTAGATTGCTAAATGTGTAGTGTATAGTAGCAGCATATGAAATTTCAGAATTTAGATTATGAAATTTATCATTTCAGCTTAAACTAGATGGTTGGGGAAAGATGACGTGCCTGATTTAGATCTCATGGTTATCATCGACTATATTGGTCACTAGTCTACCAGTGAGGAGGAGGTAGTGACCAACGGAAAGATTCTTAGTTTGTCACCCCCGATAAACAATTACGGAAGGTGGATAGATTGAGTTTTGCTTTAAGCTTTTAATGATTGAATTCTATTTAAGCAATTTTAGATTGCTACTTAATTTAAATTAATTTATTTAAAAAATTGATTAATTTGAATATATTTAAGAGCTTTAGATCCTGTCAACTCTGTTTTAGCTCTTAATAGAGGATCTAGATCTACTGTCACATGACAGAATCAACTTCTCATATATTTTACTAATTTGGACTCATTATAATAGATTTTTAGGCTTTGTTAACTTGGACTCAATTCTAAGACTAAATCGGGAAGCAACCCGTGCAGCATCCTTAGACACTTGAATTTAAGCATTCAGCATAGTGTCGGAGCCCATGCGAGTTTATTTAAGACTTTATATAGTATTTATTTTTGAATTATGAGATTGATTTCAGATTTTTATTTAATTCCAACTTAGCTTGCGCAACCTTTTCAGAATTAAATTTTGCACTTGAAATCTCTATGTTCGAGCACATACATATATTTATAGCTTAGTTAATTTTGTCTAATTAGTGATTTCGTTGATTTTGAAAATCATAATTTAGAATGAAGTTCCTTATTTTTGATTGAAGGAAGCCCTATGATTTTTGTAGAATTGGATTTAGTGTCTTACATGCGCTTGCAAAGAATTGGATCCAGGTGACTATTTGAAAGTTTGCACAAGCTTTAAATAAGAATATATTCATTTTAGATATGTGTAATGAATTTATTTTTATTCAAGCCTTTGCATGTATTTTGGAATATTTGACTCAAAGGAGCGACCGCTATTAGATAAGTGCTATGACATATTTCATGCAATTGTTCTCATACAAGTTTATATGTACGAAGTTCACCCAAAAGAAAGCTTCAAGCCTCTCTAATTTTATCATTTAAGGACTTTTCATAATTTCTATGACAAGAGTTGTTAGATCAATTTAGATTCATTTTTAACTTCATATCAAATTCCCTATTTATTTGAAACTTAAACTTCAAATTTCTTGCAAATTTATTATGAGTTTAGTATTAGTCTCCCCAAATTTCAATTAAAGCTTATTTAATTTTGAGAAATTTGCAAGAAAAGAGGACTCACTCATTACTTCATCAAATCTCTCTAAATAAGGCTAAGAGAGAGCGCTTGCTTGAGTTTAGAGTACTCGAGAAAGAGGGGGGAGGATTTTAATTCGCATTTCGAGAAGGTTTTCAACTTGCTTAAATAGGTTTTGTAAATATTTTCCCTCCCTTCTACTTTATTCTTATTTTACTTTTGTGTTTATTGTATGTCATTTTACTTTCCCCTTTTTTTGACCCTTTTAGTTTAGGGTTTTCGTAGGTTTTTTACTTTGATCCCATCCTAGCTACGTGAAGTATTTTGGCTTTCTCGATCAGCCCTCATGGCGTAGCAGTGGTGTCTTCGACACCTTGTTCACCGCACACCCTCATGGGCATTAGCGGGCTCTTGAAACCAGCAGAAAGAGAAATGCAGTGCAATGTGTACTCATTTCATTTTTTTTTTCTAAGTCTAGAAATTAGACAAAATTTCGGCAGGATTTCGTCTATGGGGAACGACATCTAACAGATGTTGGCTTACTCATGCATGATGAAAGATCTTGAGATCTGCCGGTTTTCATCTCGCTCCCTGTGAGCGGCGAGGCCTTCTGAAAGAAATACAAATATGTATATATCCACATTCACACATCCCACATGTTTTGACTCATTTTTTTCCGCGCACAACAAAGATCGGCAAAGAGATGGAGTTGGATATGCCAGAAACAAAGAGAAGAACCCGCCTCATGACGGTGTTCTTCTCTGGTTGCGGCGAAGAGAAAGGTCGGAAAGAGGAGCTGTTTGGCTGCAGGGGTAGTGAAAATGCTGAAAATTTAAAGAAGAACCCGCCTCATGACGGTATTGCTTCTCCGGTTGCGGCGAAGCGAAAATTACAAAGATGATGTAAGGAGGGCGATGCTGAAAATTGAAAGAAGAACCCACATCATGACGGTGTTGCTTCTCCGATTGCAGTGAAGCAAAAATTGAAAGAAGAAAGGGAGGAGGGAGCGGTTGGAGAAGGACTCACCCGAGAGCGGTTGTGGCTCGATCCCGAGCGTGGAGGAGGCAGGTCGAGCGGGATCCTTCGAATGAAAAAAAGGGAGCTTGCGATCTCTTCCGAGCTCATCTCTGTGTGAGAGAGCTTGGGTCGGGTCAAATGGGAATGGGCTTGTTCGGGTTTGCTTGGAGAGGGATTTAGGTTAGGTTTATTTTTAAATTGATTTTTAAATGGATAAAATGACTTTAATGTGAATTTTACGCCAATTAAATCACATGATCAATATATATATATATATATATCAATTTAAGATTATTCCATTGTTCCGAACACAACGCGCATCTTTGATCTTTGTTTGGTTGTCGTGTCAATTGAGTCATTTATTTCAAAGGTGTGCTTTACTCGATTTTCATGTAGACTCGTCCGAATTGGGTGCGAAGAGTCTTACTTAATAGATTTTGATATTTCAAAGTTAATGGCGAAATTAATTTTATGAACGGAGATCGCTTGGCTTGCGTCGGCTCCTCCTGACCTTGATATATGCGGTGGCGTTGGCGACTCGGCCGCTTGGTTGATCATCAGTTGTCATTTATATCCTAACCGGTTTTACTCATCGATGGCAGTCCTTTCATCGACGGTGGAGGTCATTTAGATTGATTTTAGCAATGTATCGTGTATTTCAGTCTCTATTTGCGTGCTGACTTCCGTGCTGACACCTCCGAAGTCCGTCAAATTAAACTTGTAGGCTTATCTTGATTTATGACACATATGAGGAGGTCAATATCGACGGTTTAATGAGATTTACAGATCGAACAAACCTCGGTATGACGGGAATTGATCTGCTTATTGCAGCTCTTTCCAACGGGCACCTATTTCTTCACTCACAATTGACGGATCTTCGCTCTTCACTCCCAAACCTTCACCCTACCCTCAGCTTAACATCATGCGTCCTCGGTGGATTGCTATCACAGGTACACTGGTTCTTTCTATTTCTCTTGCCTGCTCAGACTTGCGGATATATTTCGCTTTGTGTTACTTTTATCTGTTTTATATTATGTGATCGGAGAATTCTGTTTTAGGTAACAAAATCCTCTAATTTGACCTCCTTGTAATTTTTTTTTGGCCTACGTTATTTTTTATTTATATATTTGGCTATTTCAGAGGTATTATGAATCTTGTTGCCATCACGTACTTTTCTTTTTTTGCTTTTCTTATCTTTGTTTCTCGTTGTTACCTACATGAATTTCTCCAGAGTAAATCGAACTTCCCTGCTTGCCAGGATGGAGGCATTCCCTATCACTCATTTTCTGCTTTGAAATTTTATTTTGTGTGAGATTGATGTATTCGGTAGGATTTAGCTCAGGATTTTCATAATGGTAGAGACGCATCCTATCTCAGCCGTCTTAACGACGATTTCTTTTCCTTTTATATCTGTGCTGAATAAAGTTGGTATTTTCACGCTGGAGAAGTGGAGATCCTACTAAAGTCTTCACGCGGTTGGTTTAGTTGTTTTTAGTTAAAGATTTTGGGTGTTCAAATTGCATTTGTGAGTCAATTAGGATTTCAATGTAATTTTTCTCATGGAATGCATAAAGAAGGAAGGATTCTGTAAATTTAAGATCATGGGTAAGAGCAAAAGCTGACTTAGGATAATTTTTTTTTTCAAAATTATTTTTTTAAATACTTGAAGGGAATTCACATTTCAGAAATATTCTCTGTAGTGAAAAAGAAGAGACTTTCCTCTATAGATCAAGCTTAGTAATTGTCATTTGTTTGTTGGGTGGCAAGTATGGTTTGTGTTAAGTCATTATATGAGTGTAGGTGCAATATGTAGCAGGAATTTTTTGTAAACTAAAGGAAGTAAATGGCTACAGAGATGTGGGTGCTATTTATTGGGTTTTTATTTAATCAGATTAGACTGACTATTAATAGGAAAAAAATGTTCAAGAAAGTTTTGATATCTGGATAGATAACTTCTATCCCTTCCACTATATTTACAAACATCATGTTTATCTCTCAGGAGGTGGAACTTTCCATTCTTTATATTCTGCAATCAAAAGGAAGCAAAAATATGAAGACAAAAACTGAACTCATTATACTTATGTCGGAGAATTATCAAAATCACAAGCGAGTTAAGTGTTTGTTGTTAGGAAAAAAATAAAACTTACTTTCACGTCAATTTACATATCAAGTATTTGACTGCTTGTGTTGAGCTTTCATATATATATATATATATATATATATATATATATATATATATATATATATATATATATCAAAAGACATTTAAATGACTGATTTCTAATTAATAATTAGTCTAACTGAAAGTTAGTATTCTTTGAGAGCTTAAAATCTAATGACATTGAAATCCATTATTGCTCCAGGATAATGTATGCTAAATGCCGAACATATTTTTCTGGTAAGCTCTCATTAAGATGGGAATTGATCTTTGTAATTGTTGATTACAATTTTTTTTTAATCAGAATAAATTAAATAAACTATTCGGTAATTATTCAACACATAAAAAATGAATCCCAAACTACCCATGACCTTAGATTTGCCTTTGTTGCCCTGAATTAATCTATGTCTACTCTATTGATTTAATCTATGTCTACTCTATTGACTTTGATAAATTTCTTCTAGGTCCTTGACTTTTTCTACCCGATTGACTTTATTAACATTTATTAGATTTAGATTTAGTTGATTTGACCACTTTCAACCCCATTAACTTTGATTGAATACCTTGTGGTATGACCTAGTATACCTTATTGACCTTTGTCAAATTCTCTAGACATAAATTTAACGTAATCATAGTCTTTCCTTCTTTAGCTTAGCTTATTCTAGATGATGACTTACCTAAAGCTTTGACTTCAAATTCAAATCATCTTAAGTTTAAAGCCATATATTCATCCAATTATCTCTGTCTTAAAACTTTAAGCTTATTTCCTTGTCTTAATCAAGCAATTGTTTAAATAATCATTAAGTTTAGTATTTCAATCTAACGTAAACACATTCAAGAATGTTTAATCTTTCATATCTTTGAATTATTTCTTACATCATTTTTCTTAGTTGTTTGGCTACTAGTATTTAAATTAGTTTAGACATATTTCTCAATATATTATTTCCTAAACAAAATTTTTGACTTTAGAATATATTCAGAATATCTTCGCAACATTTAGAAGCAAACTCAAAAAGTTCGATTGCTCTAAAGAAATTTAAAAAATACAATAAAAAAATGAAAAGTATGATGTTGCATAAAGCTCTTAGAAATTACCAATGTTGGTGATGTTATATCTGATTAGGAGTCAACAAATATCAAGTACATTTGTCGTAAATAAACACATCAAAAACAAGATAGTTATTGTTAGTGTGAGGTAATTTAATTTCAATCACGTTATCCTTTCAAGATAATAGTTATTGTTTTATTAACACAAAAATTTCAATCATATTTGTAGATATGAAAATATTTTTGAAGGGGAAATCCAAAGACCTTGGTTCGACAAATTCGTGCTTCAATGTAGGTGATAAATTAACAACTCAGCAAGAGGACACACAAACCACTAGTAGAGTTCCAAAATGGCCAGAACATCATAATGTTGCTTTCGGGGATATACTCTAGGAACAATTTCTGCAGGGTAATATGCAATGGTGTACTAAGGAGAGATAAATGACTTGAGATAGTGGCCACACTAAATTGGAAATTAGAAACAAAATACACAACCGCCATAGCTATAACATGCTATAAGAACATGAAAGCAGACTTGTATGTTGTATCAATTAACTAATCGTAATGGATGGGGTTGGGATGAGACACTGCATATGTCGGTTGCACTAGATGAAATATGGGACGAGGTGATTCGGGTAAATTAGTTTATTTACTTAAGATTTAGAGTTCTATTATGTTGAAACTGTAAATCTAATGATGAATTTTACCTTAACAAAATAGGAATATCCTAAAATACGACGCTTTCGATGAAACTCCTTTCAACAGTACCACATATTTGAAAAGATTTTATGGTGATAATGTTGCAACGGGCTTACAAGCATGCTCAACACGAAGCAATACATCAAGAGGAGATACTAAAATCGAAGTAACATACTATCCTGATATAGAGCTAGGTATCGATAATTTCATGTCAAGCCATAGAATTAATTTTGTAGAGGAGGTAAGAGAAGAAGTAGGTGACTTTATGACCAACATAGAGTGCATTGCATATAATCAACCTAGACCAAAGCTATCATCAAGTGACAATCAGTAGAATTATCGAAGAGTGAAGAAACCATTGGAGTAGGACATATTGACAAACATGTTTAATAAAAATGTGAAAAATGTTGAAAAAATTCATCAAGCTATGAACAGATATTACTCATACACAATGGAGGATTGTTTGACAAAGCTATCTAATATTCCTAACATCTCAATTGAGGGTATACTTATTGTAATAGACATGATTAAGGACTGCAATGATAATAAAGTTATACTAAGAAGGTGGAAAGGTGATTTACTATGTAGCTAGATAGATGTGGGATCTGAAAATTTTAGATCTCTCGAAAATATTGAATTGAAGAGAGTGATTTTTTTAAGTGTCAGTGTAATTTTCAGAAGGTAGATGGAATAGTAGATAAGACACTACCCAAAGATTTCATTCTCATTTGGTGAGAACTTTAGAAGTTAGGTTATAGGTGCAAACCTAGTTAATTACCCCAAATAAGTGAGAATTTTGATTAAGGCTAGTGTTAGGTGCATGCGTAGCATATAAAGCAACATATGGAGTTTCAATTTAGATTATGAAATTCATCATTTATTTCCGGATGGTTGAATGATGAAATGCGTTTAGATCTCATGGTTTCTTCATCCCTAGGTCCCTAGTCTACTTAGTTAGAGGTAGTATTTAACTTGAAGGATCCTTTACAATACATTACAGCTCGTCAAGAAATCCTTGTTTGGATGATATTTGTCTAAGGAGATAGGCTTAAGTCTACCTTAGTTGAAAAATGGCTTTTTTCCCTATCAAGTATACCATATGATTCACAACTCAAAGGATAGAGCCATTGGGGAGCATACGGGCTACGATCGTGATTGTAATATAATGGAGTCTTATTGGAAACCACGATGAAGATTCTATGCTACATCATCGTGTCTATTGACCAACCATTGAGGACATGGGCCACGTCCTTACTGGCATGAGACTGGTTGAGAGTAAATATAGTAGAACACTTGATTTGACATTGACTCCTTTGTGAGCTAGAGTTTTTTTAATTTGTTACCTCCAATAAACTATTGCGGAAGGTGGATAGATTGAGTTTTGCTTTAAGCTTTTAAAAATTGAATTTCATTTAAGTATTTTTTTTAAATTGATACTTAATTTAAGTTAATTTGATTGAAAATTAGAATCCAATTTTGATGAAAGTATCCCATCCGGTTGAAATCACCATTCAACATAGTCATCATCAGGGTAGTTAATTGATTGACTTGAATATATTTGAGAACTTTAGATCCTGTCAACTCTATTTAGCTTTTAATAGAAGATTAGATCTACCATCACATGACATAATTAGCTTCTCAGATATTTTGCTAATTTAAAATCATTATAATATATTTTTAGGTTTTGTTAACCCGGACCCAGTCCTAAGACTAAATCAGGAAGCAACCCTTGTAGCATCCTCAGACACTTGAATTTAAGCACTCAGTGTAGTGTCGGGACCCATGTGGGTTATTGATTGATCTTGAATAGTTACATATATTTGTTTATTCATTGTGTAAGATATTTGCACATGCTTTGAGACTATTAAATTTTATTTTAAATATCCTTTGAAATACATGTGAGTATCTCATTTTAAGAAACATATATGAATTTCAAGGTGCTATGTATAAACACTCTTATTTTATAATGAATGAATACTTCACCATTAACATAGTTAACACACATCTCAATACAATGAATTCAAATATGGGATCACCTCATAATGTATGTGCATGTTCGATTCATTCATTTGAAAGTTTGTACAAGCTTTGAATAAGAATATATTCATTCTAGATATGTGTAATGAATTTATTTTCATTCAAGCACTTGCATGTATTTTGGAATATTTGAACCAAAGGAATGACCGCTATAAGATATGTGCAAGGGCATACTTCATGCAGTTATATTCATACAAGTTTACATGTACAAAGTTCACCCAAAAGAAAGCTTCAAGCCTCCATAATTTTATCATTCAAAGACTCTTCACATTTTCTACAACTTTCCATTCAATCTTCATTTCATTTTTAATCAATTATATTAAAGGAAATGAATCTCACAAAAATATCCTCATGATAATCTTCAAATTTTGATGAGATATTTATATACAATGATCACTGAATCACTATCCTCACTATCAACTTTCTTTTGAAGAGTAAGCATCTATTGATTGCATTAGTAAATTCAGATTAAAGATCTTTTATTCCAAATTTTCAATATTCATAAAAATTTGTTATTCATTCTGCCTTTATGGAGTCAATTTGGAATAAGCATTTCACATTTTCTTTGCGATAAGATAATCAATAATGGGTTCCATTTTAACAACTATCCATATTCAAGGACGAGCCTTCTTGAATTGAATTAAACTCAATTTAGATCTCGTTCCCTATTTCATAGGCATACATTGATTCTCTTGCTTAATATGGATTTCAATGTTTCCAAAGTTTGATAATTAGTAGAAATTCCTCATTTTTTTACTTTAAACATTTAATAAAATCTCTTATCTCATAGCTTCATATTAATAAATTTTCTTTATTTTATGATTTATAATTGAACGTGGTTGAGCCATGCAAGGATTAGTTTCATTTCATGAGTAGAGGAAAAGTCTTTCTCCTTACTTTGAATTCTTTCATATGACTTCTTGCAAGTTCAAAGCTTTTAAGAAAAATTTTACTTGCAAGGATTTGCATGAAATCGATTCTCTTTACATTTTCAATGCATAGTATAGTATTGTTGAATGTGCATTGAGAAAGCCCTCACTTATATTTATCGGAACATTTTTATAATCATTCTAAATTTGATTCAAATCTATATTTGACTTTTCAACTCATTTGATGGGATAGATAGTGTAATTCAAATGATTACTAAGAAATTTTATTTATGTTTATTGCAAATTATATGCTCATATTCTTACTAATAATTAAGACAACCGCTCTCTATTGTTTATTTTGGTGTCCAAACTTCATGCTTCTTTAATTTATTTGACATAGAATGCATGTCATTTAAGTCACTCATTAGTATTCAATTTCCATAAATTTATGTATATTTGATATCATTTTATCATGTAATTGAGCGTTGAAATAATCAATTTTAAATAATTCAATCAATTTATTCATTTAAATTTTGGCAGCCTTTCGGCGTCATCCCCGCGTAGTGGGCTGCATCAAGAGTGTTTTGACTTTTTCGATATGCCCTAATAAGCGTAGCGAGTGATGTATTGTAACACCACAACTATTTTCATACCCGCTATGCCCTATGGAGCATTAGCAGGGTCTTGAAACCTGCATTGGTGTCCAAACATAGGGATTAGAAAAAAAATAAAGTCTGATGAAATTTTGGCTTCATTTCAGCTAGCGGAGCAACATCTAACAATTTGTTTGGCTTGCTCGGTACACCTTATTGAGTGTAACGAGTGGTGTCTTGCAACACCATAGCTGTCTTTGCACCCCCTATGCCCTATGGGCCATTAGCGAGGTCTTGAAACGCTTAAAAGAAATACATATATATATATATATATATATATATATATATATATATATATATATATATATATATATATATATATATATATATATATATATATATATATATATATATATATATATATATATATATTCACCATTCACATATCTGCATATCCACAACTAGCAACAATAATAAACATGCAAGAGTTCGTCTAGAAGGAATTTCAGCCATAGGAGTTTGGTTTATGGCAAGGAGAAGGATTAGAGGGAAGAGCCAACTTTTGAATCCCACTAAACAGCAAAATGACAACATTAAATTCTACATAATTTTAAATTATGTTTCTCCTCTATTTTGCTTTAATAAATCTAGTTTAATTTGCCAGGTGGTAGGCTAATTTATAGGATTTAGAGAAGCAGAGGTGTGCAAAGGAGGTTTCGACCAAATGGAGATTTCAACTAGAGGATTTCAGCCAAGAGGTTTCGGCCAAATGGAGATTTCGGCTAGGGGATTTCAACCAAGAATGGAGGTTTGACTAGAAGGATAAAATGGAGAGGGAGAAACCATGGCTTTGGTTTCCTTGCAGCTTGCTTCGATCAGAAACCAAGAGCAGGAAAGGGAGGCTTACGGTTGAGTTGCTAACAATTAAGGGAAGAGTGGAAGAAAGGGGAAGAGTGGAAGAAGAGGGTGCTTATTGCTTGAGGGAGTAAGACCGAGAGGGAGAAAGGGGGATCATACGGTTCTTCCATCGAATGAACAGGAGCCAAGAGTCAGAAGATTTTGCATGGCTTGCGATTTTGAGGTGGTCCATGAGAGGGAACGGTTGAAGGAAGCTTGCGCAGGAGTGATTGGAATAGTTGCCGTTTAAATCGTGCATGGAGAAGGATGGGATTGAGTGAGACATTCGTGTGCATGAGGATTCTGATCCTTGTTCCTCAGGTGCGATCGAAGGAGTTGAAGGGGAATGAGGTCACGTGTGAGGGAGAACCGGGTCGAGCGACGGGTTACGGCCGATCGGGTTTATTTGAGTGGAATTTAGGGATTAGATTTTTAAATTGATTTTTAAGTTGATTAATTGACTTTAATATGAACTTTATGTCAACATGATTAAATGTAACTGCACAGTTCATTTCGCAATCGAAGGCTATTTGGTTCAAGTTGGCATTAAATTGAGTCCATTTTAGCTTAAAATGCGTACTATCATTTTTAACCGGTCAATTTTTGTGCAGACTTATCTGAATTGAGTGCGAACAATCTTACTTGATAGATTTTGATATTTTGAAGCTAATGACATAATCAATTTCACGAACAGATGTGGTTTGGCTTAAGTCGGTGCTTCTTAACTTTGATATACGTGCATGCATATTGATGACTCGATCGCTTGATCAGTTGATTATCAAGTTATGCAATATTGATATTCTAATTAATTTCAATATTTTGAACATAATAGCGAAGTTCATTCATCGATCGAAGGACATTTAGACTAATTTTTGTGACATCCAGTGTATTTCAAACTCGATTTGTGCACAATCACTTTCTACCATTCGACATTTGCACAAACTCATCTGAATTGAGCGTGGATAGTCTCATTTGATAGTTTTCGATATTTCAAAGGTAATGATGTGCTCAATTTCATAACGGAGGCCGTTCGTTCATCATCTCATCTTCCCTGCTCTGATATGTGTGTCGACACATTGATAGCTCGATTGCTTGATTGGTCGCTCTTTAGATTATGCAATATTTATATTATGATCAATTTCGATATTTTGAATGCGATGACGAAGTTCGTTTATAAATTGGAGGTCATTTTGAATATTTTTGATGATGTCTAGTGAATTTTGAGCCCCGATTTGCACACTATCACTTTTGAAGTTCATCGAATTTAACTTATAGGCTTGACTGACTTATGACACAAATGTGGAGGTCAATAAATGCCCCCCAACAAATGTGATTCACACATAGAGTGAGTCACATTTGTAGAAAACTAGTTGACCCTTTGGGCTGGGCACAAAACTTGGATCATTTTAGCTTCCATTGTAATAGCTTACGGAGCTTTGATAAGATTTGTCATTAGTATGGTGCCTTATTTAGGACATGCTAAATGAAAAAAATTGACCAATTTGTCAGAATTGACTTGTCGGAAAGATAAGAGTTCTTACACCATATACTCTCTGCTTCGATGGCTTTGCTGAAGATATCTTCCTTTTATGTCCTAACAGATTTGAGTTTCTTTCAATCTTAGCTTCATGCTTGATTGAGTTTTGTTAGAGGAATTGATTTATTTATTTTGATGAAGGACTCCACTAGGGAATTGGTTTATCCATGCTTGATCGAATTTGAAATTCCTTCTGTTCTAGCTTAAGCTTGACAGACTTGATGAATGACTGAACTGATTTGTCCATATTGACTTTTCAGGAAGTGTATGTACGCCATGAATTCTGTGCTTGTTACTTTGACAGATTCATTAAAGGGTGCATATAGATGACCTAGCATTTCAATTTATACTAGGTCTATGTTGAGTTATCAATCTTGCAATGTGTCCTTTAATAGACTGAATAACCACAAAATTCATTTAGTTTGGCCATCGGCTTTTGTATGAACTATGTAATTGCTTTATCGGTCTTGTGCTTTCTTCTTTGACAGACTTGATGAGGATTGAACTTGATATGTGCTTTATGCTTGATCAGATCATTTGAGAATAGATTAAGATATCACTCTACGGGCAATATATATATTGATTTAAGGTAGCCCTGCATTGAGAATTTTTTTAGATTATCTTGATCTATCGATCAAGTAGAAAGATCTCTTGGATCCTAGTTGCTTGTAATCACTAAGCTAGATTTGGTTTGAGATTGAACAACTATCATCATTGGATTGATGAGCAAGGGCTCTTTCACTGAGGCCTTTTCTTATGGCTTGTTAACTTGGCCATTTATAGGCTTGTTGATTCTGACCTTTAGAACCTACTCAAGTCTTCAACTTAAGCTGTGACGGGTTGGTGATTTGGTCATCGGACTAACGAATGTGGGCTCTTTCACTGTAGCTTTTTTATGGCTTGTTGAGTGAGGAGAGCATCAATAACTTGATCATTTATGGGCTTGTTGAGTCTGACCTTTAGAACTCATCCGTGTCCTAGACTTCAGGATGTAGAGGTTGATGTCTCCCCAACTTAATTGATTGAAGCTTTCAAAATTGGGAGTACTTCTAACTTGATCTCTAGAATTTGGCAAATCTGGGAGATAAATTTTTTGACATTTAGGGTTGTCTCTTGTGTAGCAATAGATTCTTTTTGTTCATGTAAGAACCTACAACTTAACAATGACAGTTATGGATATATTAAGGGATTTTGGCGCAAAGCTCAATGTAAACCTGAATCAGAATATGTTTGAGGATCTAGTCTAATAACATGACGTCAACTCAAATAAACTTTATAAGAACTAAAAATGACCCCTGTATTGCAAGGGGAATTCTAAAGCGCATTTATAAGAGCTTTCAAGATGAAATTAAGCAAATACATCAATATTTGAATTGATATGCTCTTAAGAGGGTTTTTAACATGTAATAATTATTTCATCTATGTATATAAATATAAAAATACCCCTTGTGTAATAAGGGAATTTTCACAGAAAAGATTTTTTTCATATAGAGTGAGTATATTTATTTAGGGATCTCGGCATGAAGCTTGATGTCGACCTAAATAGATATACTAAAAAAATGCTCCCTGTCTTGCAGGGGGATTTCTTCTGTACCTGAGAATGTGATCATCATGTATAATACTTTTTCAGGTTACGATCATTAATTGGCAGCATTGGTCTTTCACCCTTTAGGTTAATGAGTTGGTATGCCCCTCTTTGGTACACTTTCTCAATGGCAAAAGTGCCTTCCCAGTTAGGCTCAAATTTTCCACCAAATTTTTGATTGGGAATAATTGGACTTCTCGACTGACCAATTCCTTTTGGAGGTCGCACCGCATGGTCAAAAGCTCAACATCTTTGCCCAATAAAGTTTCAAATTTTGATGAACTTACAATCTAAATTCATCAAGCACGTCAAGTTCCTCCATTCTTAGCCGAGCATTTTGGTCTTCAGTTAGATGTATTGGATGGATACTCGAAGTGAAGGCAGCTCAACTTTGAGTGGAAGAACTACTTCAATTCCAAATACCAATGAATAGGGAGTGGCTTTAGTCGATGACTTTTATGTGGTTCGATACGCCCACAGTGCCTCTATTTGTTTGGTATGTCATTCTATTTTATTTTTAGCAAGGATCTTCTTGAATAGTTTGACCAATGTCTTGTTGAATTGTTGAAGGCCTCCATCAAACCATTTGCTCTTGGATTGTATATTGAAGAGTATCACCAATTAACTTTGTGTTGATCGATGAATCTGTAAATCTTTGCACTTTTGAAAGCTATGCCATTATCAAAAATTATTTAGCGTGACACTCCAAATCTATAAACCACATTATGTGTAAAGAAGTTAATCACTCGATCAGCACTAACTTCTTTAAATGGGGTTGCTTTAGCCTAATTATAGAAATAGTTAGTCGTTGCTAGGATGAAGTGGTGTCCAGCTGACGATGGTGGATCAATTGGTCCAATTACATCTATTCCCCAACATTTGAATGGTCAGGATGCTATTATTGGGTGTAGTAGATTTGGAGGTTGATGGATTATGTTCTAATGTACTGACATTTGTGGCACCTCTTAGCATGATTGATACAGTCTCTCACCATAGATGCTCAATAATAGTCCATCCTTTTGATCGTTACTGTCATCTTGGGACCTGACTGATGTGTACCACAAAGTTCTTCATGAACTTCAACCATCACTTTGGTGCCTTCATCTGTATTTAGACATCGTAGCCACATTGGTTCAAAGGATCTATGATATAAAGTATTATTAACAAAAGTATAGTGCAATATTCTCTTTTCGATTTGAGCTACCAGTGATTTATTGTTTGGTAATTTACCTTCTTTAAAGTAGTCGATGAAAGGTTGCCTCCAATCTTGTGGCTCTTCTACAATAAAGGCTTCTCATTACTTTTCTGAAGCAATGTCAGGTTTAGCTCTTCTCGGTACAACTTCTTATTAATTTTAGGGAGAATGAGGAGCAACTTGGGTCACATCCTATTGTGCCAAATTTAGTAATCCCTCTACTTGTCGGGATTAATACTTTGTTGGCTCTAGAACTCATCAAGTAAATATGTCACCATTCATACTTGTCATTTTTTTAGCTGATTTTGCTAAGTAATCAGCTTTGTTATTCTTGGATTTAGAGACTCGAGTTAGTGTAATATTTGGTATTTGCTTCATAATCTCAAGAACTTTCTTGAGATAGAAAGCTAACTCAAGCTTGTTGATTTTATAGATGCCAAGTACTTCATTTATAATAAGTTGAGAACCGCCAAAAATATGCAAGTTTTGAATGCCTATGAAGATAGCTTCTTCAAGACCTGCAATTAATTCTTCATACTCAGCTTCATTATTAGTTTTTGGCTTAGCCAACCTATGTGATTGTCTCATTATCCCTCCTTCTGGTGTTATGAAGATGACGCCAATTCTTGCTCTTGCCCTTAGGAAATTTAGAGGTTGGACTTGTTTGATCGATAAGGCTCCATCAAAGTACATTTCTCAAATTTGTGATTTTTCTCTTTTATGAATGAGCATAATTTGCTCATTAGGAAAATTATCATTAAGAGAATAGTCCACAGGGATGGGATGTGCAGCCATAAATCTGCTAAGACTTATCCCTTAACTGCTTTCTGTGGAATGTATGTGATATCAAATTATATAAGCAATACTTCCCATCTTGCCAAGCGAGCTATCAACTCTTATCTTGTCATCAAGTACTTCAGTGGATCAATCCTTGAGATGAGAGTAATTTTGTGAGATAATATATGACAAAGTTTTGACAAAGATTAATGTTTTCTTTATTGAGTATCTCATTTTGCTCCTATCAATTCAATCGATATAATAAAGAGCATTCTCTTTGCTTTCTTCATTGTGTTGTGCCAATAATTCTCCAAGAGACTCTTCTAATACAACTGTATATAGAATGAGGGGCTTCTCAGGAGTTGGCGCTACAAGGATTGCTGGATTTACCAGTAGCTTTTAATGTTATTGAAGGATTCTTGGCACTCCTTGTCCCACTTGAATGGAGTATCATTCTTCATCAACCTTACAAATGGTTGACATCGAGATAGTTTGATATAAATTGATGAATGCAAATGCCTTTTGTAAAGAATGAAGTCGACAAACTAGTGGAGGAATCTCCATAATAGCCTTAATTTTAGCGGGATCAATTTCAATTCATCTGTGACATACAATATACCAAAGGAATTTTTTGGAGGATACCTCGAATGCACATTTTAGTGGATTCATTTTGAGATCATATTTCTTTATTCTCTCCAATATAATTCTCAAGTCTGCGAAGTAGTTTTCACGATTCAAGCTCTTCACCACCAAATCGTCAATATAACACTCCACTTTTTAGTGAATTAACTCATCAAAAATATGTTTCATGGCTCTTTGGTATGTAGCTCCAACATTTTTTAAGCCAAAAGGTATGACCATGTAGCAATAGATGCCAATAGGTGTTCTGAACAATGTATATATTTCATCTTCAGGCGCCATCTTGATTTGATTATATTTTGATGATCCATCCATAAATGAAAACATATCGTAGTTGAAAGTATTGTCTACTAGTAGTTCTGATATTGGAAGTGAAAAGTGATCTTTTGGGCACACCTTATTTAGGTCCCGGAAGTCAATGTAGAGAGGGATTTAACCATTCTTCTTTCTAATTGGGATAATATTGGATATCCAGTCTGCATACTTCTCCTCTCGGATGAAGCCTATATCGATCAATTTTTTAGTTTCTACAATGACCTATTCTTCAATCTCCAATCTCATTCTCCTAGGAGCTTGCTTAATATGCATCGCATCTAGTTTAATATCCATTTTGTGAACGACTATATCAGGAGATAAGCCTGGCATTTTAGAATATGTCTAATAAAGAAATCCCTGAATTTGCAAAGTAGTATTTTTAGCTCTTCCACCTTCTTATTAGGTGGAAGGGCACTAACGAAAGTTGGATGGGGCTCATCTTCAGCTCCTAGGTTGATTTCTTTAAGTTCATCCATAGTAGCTATTTGTCCACCATCTTTGAGTTCTTTAGGCATAGGCTTGGCTTCTCCTCTTCATCATTTGCAAGAAGAATTTAATGGAGATCATCTTCTTCGTCACTGTGAGTTTCTATCTCTGCTTCTATTATATTATAACATGCTTTATTTTGATGAGATTAGTGGATGAATCTAAGCCCTTTAGTGATAAATTTATCACTTCTTCGTGATGCTTGAGAACTTCTTTGGCTCCACATCCTATTAAAGATTTGAGTTTTATGCTTAGTAGTTCCTATATGAATTCCAAGCTTGTGCATCATTCTTCACAACTTCTGTGAATAATATATTAGTATTCTTATTGACACTATCTCATCATAATTTTCATGTTGAGCGGGCTGATCAAAAATTTGAGGCTGAGACTCTTCAAATTTATAAAATAGAGTTCCTATTCTGCCACTCTCACTCAATGATGACACATAGAATGTTATCAACTCTTTAATGTTATGAACCTCTAGTGGAGTGATTTCTTTGAAGCACTGCTGAGGAATGGGTATAATTTTAAGTGAGTCATCTAACTCTGCTAAATGAGCTATTCTTCTTGATGCAACCATCTGAACTCTATTTCCAAAAATAGATTCAAAATCATAGTATGAATCAGAATCACTTATTTCATACTTTGCCTTTTTTGAAAGCTTATAAGTTCCTTTAGGTTTGATAGGAGTATCTTCTTCTTCTTGTGTGTCACTTCCTAAATGAGGAATTGATTTTCTTGATTTAGGTGTAGAATCAAGTGCTTTAGGGAGAGTCGGTATGGCCTTCTTTCTTCCTTTTTGCTTCTACTCTTTCACCTTGTGAAATTGCTTTTTAGTTCATAAAGTGGATGCTACCACTTCAAGAAGCTCTGTTGGATTGGGGTCTTTAAGAATGAAATATTTCACATCTTCATAAATCTTTTCTTCATGGACGGAGAATGGTTGTAGGTTACCATAAATTATGAATTCTTCTCCTTCTTTTATGTACTTCATATAGTGATGCATAGTTGATGGGATCATGTCATACTCATGCAGCCATGGACGACCCAAGAGAGCTCTAAGCAACGTATCAACATTGATTACAAGAAACTTAGCTTCTGTATATAAATCCTAAAACTTGAGCGGGAAAATAAAAGAACCCAGGATTTTCTGCCCTTTTTATTGAAACCATGAACCATCAACTTATCCATCCCAAGATGTTGGATATCAAGCGATAATACTCTTAATACTTTTAGACTCATAAGATTGATAGATGAACTTGGATCAATTAATATTCGGCTGATCGAGATATCATCACTCTCTGTAGTAACATATAGAAGACAGTTGTGATCTGCTATTTCCAACATAAGATCTTCTTCAGAATGTGTGATTACTAGGAGATCTTAAGTTCATAATGCTTCAGCCATGCATTTTTCAGCAAAGCAAGCTTTATAACTCTCCAGATCCTTGAGAGCTTGTATCAAAGTTTCTCAGAGATCTTTTGACATCAAGAGAGCCTTGTACACACTCAATTGCACAGAGATCTTTCTTAGATATGATATAATATTATAATCTATCTTTTCACTTTATTTAGGCTTTAGTTTATAATTTTTAGGAATGATATCTTTGTTGACTTTAATTTATTTGCCTTTATTTTTATTTGCATTTCCCTTTTTTGATGAAGGTGGTAAGACTTTACCACTTCTCAACCGAACTTGAATCACCTTATCTTATTCAGATTCCTCTGAAGAGGTAGTTTCTTCAAATTTTCTTCTTATTCTTGAGGATTGACTAAAAGGGTTAAACTCATTTTTCAACTTCATATATTTCATACATGATGATATCGATGAGTCTGATTCTTCTTCTGGGAAAACATAAATCTCCATCTGAAATGTTATCTTCTTGTTGAGTCATTAAATAAAATTCAGATGTTAACTCTCTAGGTTCTTCTTTCTTTCTTGATAAGAATTTTAATTGGTTGGTCGAGTCTGTCAGACTGCCCTTGCCATTTTGGTGTAACTAATGCTGAAGAACATCTAATATCACATAAATGATTCAGCATGTCTCTACTTGGACAAGATTCACCATTATCTTCTTCATCCGATTCAACAATGTGAAATTTAGGCATAAAGTTTGCAAGCCTAAATGGTTGTCTTGCCGGCTGGTGATACTCCTCTAAATTATTAATAATCTTTTGAGTTGTAGTTCTTATATTGATCTTCTATTTCTTAGCCATCTTCTTTGATTTATGAGGTCTACGCTTAGTAGATTGCTCCTCGTGCTATGAAGTAGCATTTTCAAAATGCCACTGAGAAACCCAAATATTTAATTTAAGTATCTCTTTTTAAGTCTGATATAGGTTCAAGTGATGATTTCCACTTAACACTAGGGACACCCTTCAGCTGTTTCAGCATTTTCACGATCTTTTTGGAGACTACTGTTTCCCATTCTTTAGTCTGAACTGATTTCTCCTTCTTTTTGTCTTTGATGGATGATACGGAAGAGGACGTAATCATCCTTATAGAATCTCTTTTAGGGTTGACTAGAACACTATCAGATAGTGTAAATTTACCTCGCCGATACTTCCTTTCTAGCCAATATTTGAAGACATAATAATCTTCGATAGGATGACTGATCATCCATATGGGACAAGATTTGATTATGACTTGACGCCTTCTTGACCTTTTAATTTCTAGTAATTGTAGACCAACTTTGACTGCTTGCCGAAATAATTTGGCCATATTGTCCCTTCTAAAAGAATAATCTTTATTCATTTTTTCCTTAAAAGATGGCCACATCCGCTCATCATCTCTTGTTGCTTGTTTTGGATGCTCCCCACAACTTGAAAAAGTTTAAGGTTTTTCATTGCCTCCTAATACTAATTTTGGTTATGGATTAGAATAGAGAGGCTTCTTTTCCTTATCATCATTGTACATTAGCTATTTTCCTTTATTCACATTATATATCACCCACTTTTCACCTTTTGAGCTATAGGAATCATCATGAATTTCATTTCTTCTTGAGTCAGAAGGCTTGTTTCTCTTTGCCTTATCTGTATAGATTTCAGACTTAGGGTGATTCAATTTTTCAAATTTAGCCACCCTATCAAGAAAGTATTGTAATGATGTAATTGATGTCATACATAAAAATGGTGCATTTTTATCATCCATATTGCTCGTTAGCAATTGGATCACATGTTCTTTCATTTGTTGCTCACATTTCATGCTTAAGTTACGTCAACGACTTATAAATTTTGCACTAACTCATCTTTTCTCCTTTTAAGCAAGGCAAGGTCAACGATTGTTATTTTCTCAGTTACACTGGAGAACCTCTCCAAGAATATTGTCTCTAACTCAGCAAAGTCTTTAACCGAATCATTCAACAAGTTTGCATACCACTCAAAAGCAGCTGAAGTCAGGCTACTGATAAAGTGACAAAAAAGCAAAGTGCATCATTCCCTCCTATGTTACCACAAGTGGCCTTAAACTAGGTTAAATGTTGCTTTGGGTTACCAAGCCCATTAAAAGTATTAAATTTTAGCACTGAGTAACCTTTCGGGTATGACACTTGATCATATTCAGCTGGGTAAGGGAGACCCTTACTCACCAACTTTTCGTCCTGCTCTGAAGCTATGACTGCCTTTCTCTTTTCATTGATTATTAATTTTAGCTGAGCAGTTGTTACCGTTCCAAGTGTGCTAGACAGATTTTGAATTATCGACTGAAGAGATAGTTGGTTAACTTCTTTCCTCGCTTCATGTGTAGCATGTACTGTAGGAGCTTGAGGTACTAGAGCACCTAATGGTATATAAGTTGTATTATTAGCTACCTGTTGATTAACAAATAAGATAGGTGTTATATTTGATGTGATATTCTTTTACAAATTCTCCATCATGATATTCATTTGTACCATCATGTCATTCATTTTAGTACCAAGCTGTGCAATTTCCTTGTCTTTGACTTCTATTTTGACACTGCATTTCTCTTTGCTCTCTAGCTAGCACCACGACATCAATAAGTATAGTCTCTTCTTCTTCTTCTTCTTCTTCTTCTTCTTCTTCTTCTATTTCTTATTATTATTCTGCTCCTTGCTCATCCTCAGGGGAAGAACTTGACTATCCTTCTCCTTGTGCATTTGCAGAGACAACTGTTGTTGGCTGAATGATGATATTGAGTATAAAAGTGTGCATCAGGGTGATCATTTTCTGGTTCTACCATATAGACAGCTTCGACACCCATGATCTCTTTCTAGTTCTGATCTTCTTCTTCTTCTTCCCCATATTGTACTTGCTTTTGTGAAGACTCTTCTTCATAAATGTTGAATTTAGGTTCAGACTCCCTAGGTTCATGTTGCTGCTGATGGTGCTGAGCAAAAAGTTCGCCTATATCTCTTACCATAAACAACTTCCACTTCCGTAGTGTCCTCTTCATTATTTTCATGCACATGAATTTCTGATTGACGCTTCCAGTGGGTCCCTGGTTCAATGTGTGGAAGAAACACTTCTTTTATTAAAGGATTGCGATCAAAGTCAATCTTCTCTTGTGGGGGTAATCGAATCGGTGATAGGATCCCCTAAAGGATTTTCTGGGGTGTCGACCATCAGGTCTTTCATCAGCGATATCCCTTCTTTTAGGTATCCATTTCTGATAAGTTATTTTTAAGGTGGATTTCTGAATATGTGTATCAGATGTCACACCTCTTCCATCTTCGGGATTTCATCACGGGGCCTTGGCCTCCATATTTACTTATCCTTTCACCAGGACCTTTCGATAGCAGATTCTTGGACACGTAATTCGAGTATCATGCTGATGCTCACTACGTGAAGCATACTTGGCTCGATGATTGGTTACTAGAAGAGATGACAACCTCCTTGGTGGAGCTTCAGTATTTTCACTCACCACAAACCTCTAAATTTTTTTTTCATTAAGCCTCTATCCTTGGCCACTTTGAGAACTTTGTGTATTATGACAGACAGTGTTTCAGGGTACCTCCTCTATGGTGGTGGAGCTTGACGTTATTGGTTTCAGAAAGAATGCTTTACTTCACCAGTAGAGCTATTCTTTTTTACCCACTTTAGATTATCAAAGTGGTTATGGGTAGGAATACTCGCGTATAGTGGCAGCACTTCTTGTTCACTAGGTCATTCAAAGGTGATTTGCTGAGCCCTCAGCTCAGCATTTCTTATTTTTCTTTGCCTTCTGGTTAATTTTCTTCTTGATGAGGAAGCTTCATGATCATACTTTCCAAACACAAAAGGTTTAATTGGTGAAGCAATTGTGCCATGAGGTATTAAAGACACAGTTTGCCCATTGATGATTCTTTTTGTCATGGGGGCTACAGATTGACCAAGCCTTTTGAAAACTGAAGTTCTTAGTCGGGAGAACCTTAACAATGGTTGGTTGCTGAACTGATTAACAAACATGGCTAGTAGGAGCTTCAGTAACTTGAGGCCTTCTAGCATGACCTCGGACGAGTGTACCACAGCTGGGTACTTCAAGAGTTGCAGCTATGATAGCTGGGAAATTTAAGCTACCAAATTGAATGGTCCCTCCAACATCTTTTGTATTGATGACGACGTTGGCCAGGTAGATGCTCGCACCATGCCCTAGTTGGACAGTGAAAGGAGTGCTCTGCAGATCAATTTTGTAAAATTGAAAGATAGAGATTAGTATTTAGTAATTATTATTTAACCCCATAGTTTTAAAATGTTGATGTACTACAGAATAAAATAATAGTATAATAAAAATATACTCTATATTTTCATTTGATATATAGCCTTATACATTAGTAATATAAATTTATCACACATTTAAATTACCAGTTTTATTTTGAATTTTCAAATATTTTGTTGCTACTATAGCACATACATGACTAGCCAAAGATGGAAAGAGAATCATGTCCCTAATGGAGTCACCAGAAATCTGTGGGCTCTTAAATTTGCCACCGACCTCTCGATAATATTGAATTGAAGAGAGTGATTTTTTAAAGTTTCGGTGTAATTTTCAGAAGGCAGATGGAATAATAGATAAGACACTACCCAGAGATTTCATCCTTATTTAGTGAGGACATATCTCCCTAGTTTCTATAGCTATAGTTAATTATCCCTCCCAGAGAAGTAAAATGATATAAGAAGCATATGAAGTTTCGTAAGATTATGAAATTCATCATTTCAAATGGTTGGGGAATGATGACGCGTCGATTAGATCCCAACCATATCTCTACAGCCCCTACTTTAATTAGTTAGAGGAGGTTATCAACCCAACCTGACCAAAGGATTCTTATCAGCAACACATGGGTTACGTCGTCCAAAAAATTCTTGTAGAACTGGGGTGGTGTTTGTCTAAGGAGACAGGCTTAAGTCTACCTTAGCTGACAAATGGTTTTTTCCCCTATCAAGTATACCCTATGATTCACAACTCAAAGGGCAGATCCATTAGGGAGCATACATGCTATGATCGTGATCATAATATAATGGAGCCTTACTAGCCAACCCACCTGATCAAGGGACTTTGGTCACAACTGCATCATCTATGTAGCCTATTGGCCAAGCACACAATCAGAGGATACGAGCCACATCCTTACTGGAATGAGATTGGTTGAGAGTGAACAAAGCATTACACTTGATTTGACATTGGCTCCTTTGTGGGCTAGAGTTTTCTTAATTTGTCACCCCCACAAACTTATGAAGGTGGATAGATTGAGTTTGCTTTAAGCTTTTAAAGGTTGAATTTCATTTAAATATTTTTTAAAATTAATATTTGATTTAAGTTAATTTGATTGGAAATTAGATTCATATTTTGGTAGAAGTATTATCTCCGATTGAAATCACCATTCAACACATAATCAGCATTTTGATGAAAACAACCCACATAGCATCCTTATGCTTTGGTTTCCTTGTGGCTTGCTTCGATTAGAAACTAAGAGCGAGAGAGAAGGGAGGCTTGCGGTTGAGTTGCTAGCGATTGAAGGAAGAGTGGAAGAAGGGGTAGGGAGTAAGACTGAGAGCGAGAAAGGGGGATCGTGTCATTCTTCTATTGAACAAACAAGAGCCAAGAGCCAGAAGATTGTGTGTGGCTTGTGATTTTGAGGTGGTCCATGTGATGGAACGGTTGAAAGAAGCTTGCGCCGAAGTGGTTGGAACGGTTGCCATTCAAATCATGGAGAAGGAGGGGATCGAGTGAGCCATTCATGAGGCTTTTAATCCTCATTCCTTGGGTGTGATCAAAAGAGTCGAAGGGGAATGAGGTCACGCATGAGGGAGAACTAGGTCGAGTGATGGGTTAAGGCTGATCGGGTTTATTTGAGTGAAATTTAGGGATTAGGTTTTTTAAATTGATTTTTAAGTTGATTAATCGACTTTTAATGAACTTTAATTTAGATAGTGATATATATATATATATATATATATATATATATATATATATATATATATATATATATATATATATATATATATATATATATATATATATATATATATATATATATATATATATTATGGTTATCAATGTTTTGAAAGCAACTCGATTTTGAAATGGAGGACATTTATTCAAGAAGATTAAATTGAGTCAATTTCAGCTCAAAATACATGCTATCATTTTTGATCGCTAGATTTTCATGTAAGCTTATCCGAATTGAGTACGAATAGTCTTTCTTGATAGATTTCTATATTTTGAAGCTAATGCCATAATAAATTTCATGAACGGTGTTTTATTTAAGCCTTTTGACTGATATATGCGGTGTGTATGACTTCAATCACTTGATTGGTTGATCATCAAGTTGTGCAATATTTATATTCTAATCAGTTTTGATGTTTTGAATGAACGGTGAAGTCCGTTCATCGATCGAAAGTCATTTTGAACATTTTCAGTGACGTCTAGTGCATTTTGAGCCCCGATTTGCACACTGTCACTTCCGAAGTTCATTGAATTCAACTTATATGCTTGACTTGACTTATGACACATGTGTGGAGGTCAACAATAGATCACATAGTAGCAACACATCCACACTTCTATGGATCATCAGTATGGCTGCAGTTTGCATTGGAGTTTCAATTTCTTTTTTAGGCTTTCTTATTATATTATTAAGTAGTTATACTTTTTATGTCAAATCATGAATATTGAACTCTTTTATGTGGCATTATTTTACTATTTTTTGATAAAATATGTTGCACTGTTGTATTCTTAGTTATTAAAATTATTAACGTATTGTACACTAATTATATTTGAGAAATGACATACAATGCTAGAAGAGGGATGCCTAAACCAGTATGTTCTTTAATTGATAATTTTTTTTGGAGATGACTGATGCTATTAATATCTTGTTTCTATCTGCTATAAATGATGCTCAAGCATCCGATGAACAAATTACATTCAAAGACCTATATTTGATAAACAATATATTAGACATCAATATATACTTTATATTCTATACGGACATTCACGACGTTCATTCATTTGCTTTGGATTACTCACACAAGTATTTATACAGCTTATATATCTTTTGATTAGTCATGGGTTATTAACTGACACAAGAAACATGATGGCGATAGAATAATTAAGCTTTTTTCTAAGAGGTGTTGTACATGCTCATAGTTTTAGATAACTTTATGAATTTTTTCAACATTTATTAGAAATAGTAACTCGATACTTTAATCAGGTGTTGCAAGCCATCATTTCATTATCCGATGAGTTCATCAACCTACCCCTAGCACAACGTGATTATCATTCATTTGTACAGGATAATCCCCAATTTTATTCATTTTTTAGTAACATCATAAGTGCAATCGATGGAACACATGTACTAACTATTGTTAATTCACGATTGTAGAATAGATATCATAACAGAAAAAGATTTACTTCATAAAATGTTATGGCTGCTATTTCATTCGATTGATAATTTATTTATCTAACTTAAGGTTGGGAATGATTTGCAGTAGATATGAGAGTTTTACGTTGGTCAGTTGAGGAGGGAGGGTTCGTGTTCTACAAGAAAAGTATTACTTAGTTAATCTAGGTTCCGCCAATACAGACAAATTTATTGCATCGTTTAAAGGCTTATGTTATCACCTAAGTGGTTATCGTGGAGGTACAACTCATAGATATACAAGGCCATAGGAGTTGTTTAACCATCGTCATGCATAACTACAGAATATAGTTGAGAGAACTTTTGGGATTTGAAAAGAAAGATTTCAGGTCTTGACACATGCGTAAATTTCCTTTGGTTGTAGAGGGAGACATTGTAATTGCATGTGGAGTGCTATATAACTATATTTATCATTATCATGAAGATTATTATTATTTTAATATATTTCAAATAGTAATACAATATGATGGGGAATTAGGAGAGGTGACTATAGATGATGATGACCTTGATGTGTATATAACTGTTGGTGAAAGAGTTTAAAGAGATGGTTTGAGACATATAATAACTATCACAATGTGGGAAGCACTGGTAAGAGAGTAGCTTTGTAAATTAAGAAAAAAATAATATTAGATAATATGGTTTACTAATACAATTTTTTCATATATATAGGAATTGGGGACAAGTCGTCACAATGCTTGACTTTATCAAAGGAGTTGAAAAATAAAATTGCATTATCATAATAATTTTTACTAGATCTAAATAATGTAACATTTATCTATGTTTTCTAATGAACATGATATCTTTGTTAAATGATAAATTTTAATTTCAATATTATATTATTTATTTATTTATTTGCATATTCTTTAAAAAAGTATTATTTAATTATAGTAGACTTAAATCCTTAAATAATTTATCAAACATCTTTCTAGATTTAGCAATGTTTAATAAATTTGTTATCAAACATTTTTTAGAATTTAATAACACAAAATTTATTAAATTCAGATATACTGAATTAACTAAATTCTAATTGAAATAAATCCAATTCCTTACTAAACACCCCCTAAGTTAGGAGAAAATACTACGTCTGGAGTCCGCACGTAGCTTTATGTGCGGACTCCAATTGTTGGCCGACCTGTGTCCAACATTCTATTTCCCATTTTAGCGCTTAACGACGTTGTAATTGGATGGACGTCATTGTAAATGGACGCATTCTTCACCATGTTTATGCTTACCACAGGCACCGTCTCGTTCAAATAGCAGGAGAAGAAAAATGAGGCGGGCGTCGTTCTACATTTCTTGTCACAGAATAGTTTAGGGATTTCTTTCGACGAAGGAATTTTTCTCAGCTTAGCTCCCGCTCTCGATCGACGCACATCAGGCCTTTGCTCAATGATTTAGCAAATCTTGCGAATCAATAATTTAGGTATTGTAGGCGACTACATGAGGTATTTACAGCTGCATTCCTAAACTTTAATGAATTTAGGGTTTTCTCTGTTCTTCTCATCATCCAATAAGTGAACATTTTGGAACATTTGATTCCTTTAAATGAATGGGACATGTTTTAGTAGTTTTTGGAGATATTTTGCATGTGTACCCTCTATAATGTCATGATGGTACATGATGTTATTTTCAAATTTTGAATTATTTAGCCTTATGAAATGTTTAGTATATCACATGGTAGGATGTTTGGTGCTATTTCATGATGAATTATGTGGCCTATTTAGGGAAAGTATGTTCAGTTGATGTCATAAGAATTTGTTTGTAGGTTGATTTATGATTGTTTGCTTTAGTTTTGCATGTGTACTCTTTGTACTCTTAGGAGAGTACAACCCATTTTGGCATTTTTTAAAAATGCTTCTATCCTGTTTGGATACAATATGATACATGGCTTTAGAAGTAGATTGAAGGTGATTGCTTGGTTTTAAAAGTTTTTACATCATACTCTCGTACTCTCATAAATCTGAGATGATTTGACTTTTTCCAGTTTCTTTAGCATGTTTGGAAGATATATGTTTATTACAATCTATTAGGAATAATTTGGAGGCTAATTGCTTAGTTTTTAGGGGAGTTTTGCATCTCTACTCTCTATACTCTCTTGAGAGTACAAATGATTTTGGCCATTTTTTCTAATTTCTTTGGCCTAATTTTTGAGATTATGTTCATTACATTCCATTGAAAGAAATTTGGAGACTATTTGGATGGTTTTGGGAAATTTTCATTTGTACTCTCTGTGCTCTCATAAGAGTACAGAACATTTTTTGATATTTTTTCAGTTTATTTTACATGTATGGAGAGAATATAATCATTATATTCCATTAGAAGTAATTTTGTGGCTGTTTGATTAATTTTTATGAGAGATTTTGATCTACTCTCACTCTCTCTCTCATGAAGTCTGAGCATTTAGTGTTTTCCACTTTCTTTGGCTGTTTGGAGGAAATATGTTCATTACAATCCATTAGAAATAATTTGGAGTCTATTTGGTTAGTTTTTTAGTGTTATTTTGCATCTGTACTCTCTGTACTCTCTTGAGAGTACAGATGATTTTGGCCATTTTTCTAGTTTCTTTGGTTTGGTTGTTAAGATTATGTTCATTCCATTCCATTGGAAGCAATTTGGAGACTGTTTGTATGGTTTTTGGAGAATTTTTGCATCTGTACTCTGTGTACTCTCATGAGAGTAGAGAGCATTTTGCTAATATTTTTCCACTTTCTTTAGCTTATTTGGAGGAAATATGTTCATTACAATCCATTGGAACAATTTGGAGGCTGTTTGGTTGGTTTTTTAGTATTATTTTGCATTTGTACTCTCTCTACTCTCTTGAGAGTACAGATGATTTTGACCATTTTTTCCAGTTTCTTTGGCCTGGCTGTTAAGATTATGTTCATTACATTCCATTGGAAGCAATTTGAAGGCTGTTTGGATGGTTATTGGAGATTTTTTGCATCTGTACTCTCTATACTCTCTGTACTCTCATGAGAGTACATAACATTTTGCTAATATTTTTCAACTTTGTTTGGCCTATTTGGAGGAAATATGTTCATTAAAATCCATTAAGAATAATTTAGAGGCTATTTGTTGGTTATTTAGTATTTTGTATTTGTACTCTCTGTACTCTCTTAAGAGTATAGATGATTTTGGCCATTTATTCCAGTTTCTTTGGCCTGGTTGTTGAGATTATGTTCATTACATTCCATTGGAAGCAATTTGGAGGCTATTTGGATAGTTTTTGGGAGTTTTTTTTCCATCTGTACTCTCATGAGAGTACAGAGAATTTTGCTAATATTTTTTCACTTTCTTTGGCCTGTTTGGAGGAAATATGTTCATTACAATCCATTAAGAATAATTTGGAGGCTGTTTGATTAGTTTTTTAATGTTATTTTGCATATGTACTCTCTTGAGAGTACAGATAATTTTGGCCATTTTTCCTAGTTTCTTTGGTCTAGTTGTTGAGATTATGTTCATTACATTCCATCGGAAGCAATTTGGAGGCTGTTTGGATGGTTATTGGGAGTTTTTTGCATCTGTACTCTCTGTATTCTCTATACTCTCATGAGAGTATAGAGCATTTTGCTAATGTTTTTTTACTTTCTTGGGCCTGTTTGGAGAAAATATGTTCATTACAATCATTAGGAACAATTTGGAGGCTGTTTGGTTGATTTTTTAGTATTATTTTGCATCTGTACTCTCTATACTCTCTTGAGAGTACATATGATTTTTTTTTCAGTTTTTTTGGCCTTATTGTTGAGATTATGTTCATTACATTCCATTGGAAGCAATTTGGAGGCTGTTTGGATGATTATTAAGGGATTTTTGCATATATACTCTCTGTACTCTCATGAGAGTACATAAGTTGTTCTCATATTTTTCCAGTTTATTTTACCTGTATGGAGAGAATATGGTCATTACATTCTATTAGAAGTAATTTTGTGGCTGTTTGGTTAATTTTTATGGAAGATTTACATCTGTACTCTCTATACTCTCATGAGAGTACAAATAATTTTAGGCATATATTTTTTAGTTTTTTTGGCATGTTTAGAGGAAATATATTCATTATAATCCATTAAAAATAATTTGGAGGCTGATTACTTTTTTTAGAGGGTTATTACTCTGTATTCTCTGTTCTATCTTGTCTATCTTGTTGTCTCTCATGAGTATAAAGGATTTATCTCATTTTTTCCACTTTCTCTGGATTGTTTGGATGGAATATATTCAGTAGATTTCATTAGAAATAATTTGGAGGTTGATTGGTGGTTTTTAGGGGTGTTTTGCATCTATACTTTCTGTACTCTCTGTACTCTTTATACTCTCATGAGAGTATAGAGCATTTTGCTAATGTTTTTCCACTTTCTTTGGCCTGTTTGGAGGAAATATGTTCATTACAATCCATTAGAAATAATTTGGAGGCTGATTGCTTATTTTTTATTGTTATTTTGCATCTGTATTCTCTATACTATCTTTAGAGCACAGATGATTTTGGCCATTTTTTCCAGTTTCTTTGGCTTTGTTGTTGAGATTATGTTCATTATATTCTATTAGAAGTAATTTGGAGGCTATTTGGATGGTTATTGGGAAATTTTTTGCATCTGTACTCTCTATACTCTCTGTACTCTCTGTGCTCTCTATACTCTCTGTACTCTCTGTACTCTCATGAGAGTATATAGCATTTTAATTTTTTTCCAATTTCTTTGGCCTGTTTGGAGGAAATATGTTCATTACATTATATTAGGAGCAATTTGAAGGGTGATTATTAGTTTTTATGGGTGATTTGCATATGTACTCTCATTAACTAACTTTTCATTTTGAAGTTTACCATGTATGGGAAAAATATAACTTTGAGATGCAGGTCTACCACCGTTAGAATGGTGTTTGATAATATTGCAGCACACTTTGCTGATGAAGTCATTGACATTTTAAAGAGACTTCATCTGCATCAATTCATTAGAATGGAATTGACAAGACTCATTGTCATTACCAATCCATCTTCTTTGGGACATAGAAAGCTTTCTTTCTGGGTGGAGTTCATTCCTTTCATCCCGATGAAGTTACGAAATTGGTGTAAATAGAGGAGAAGGTCTTATGTAATCTCGACTTTATTGATTCAATGGACTATAAGAATAAACTTGAGCATTGGGATAGCTCATT
Organism: Cymbidium sinense; assembly: GCA_021442155.1. Taxonomy (NCBI): domain Eukaryota; kingdom Viridiplantae; phylum Streptophyta; class Magnoliopsida; order Asparagales; family Orchidaceae; genus Cymbidium; species Cymbidium sinense. The sequence continues at coordinate 159,977,294 of CM038221.1, forward strand.
GCCTGTGGCCCAATTGTGTAGTTGTACATACATTTTCTACTGTCAAATCTTTTTTTATACATCACAACTATAGGGGTGGCATCAGAATTGATTGCCTACATCGATGACATAGATAAATTTGCTGAATACAACTGGGTAGAGGCCATTTGGGCCTTTCTAATTCCTGATGATGGTATTACATCAAAGATTGTGAGGCACCGGTACATGAGTGGCTTTATCACTCTTTTTATGGTATGTTATCTATCTTCAGTTATGTATTATTTGATGCATTAAAGTTAACTTATATAAATATTCATTATAGATCTAGGCGGCTGAACACATAAGCATCATAAGGCCACCATTTCCATCTGAAAGTCACGTATGCTACGATGGCCAAAAATAAAGTTTCCAGATGTTGCTTTCACTGGATTGGGAGGACACCTGGTGATACATAATAATATCACTTAGTTCATATAAGAATGTATTTATTTATGCTGTAAGTCATCACATTTTTTATCAGTTTAACATGGGTCTGCCTCATTGAGGACATATTAGAAGAGGAGCTCCTTGAATTATTATCCCCTGCCTAACATACAACACATGTCGAGCCTGATAGCAGTCCCATTCTATTTTCACTGAGTTCAACCCCCACTGAATCTCCATATGTCTCTCCTAAATATTCTTCCCCGTCCAGTGTATCTAGCCTGCCCTCTACTACTACCCCCATAGAAGGCTCTACGGTGGAGAGGATACTTGCAAGTTTTAGGGACTTGAAAGATACAGTATCATCTTTTCAAGCAACAATAACAGAGTGAATAGATGAGATTGATTTGTAGGTTGCTGCTATCGAAGAGGTTTTTGCTGGGCAGCGGCCTAGCATCCCTAGTGTGGGGGAAGCTCCTATGGAGGTGACCATAGAGGAAACTCTTGAGGAGGTAGTCACAGGGGCAGCACCTATGGAGGCTACCACAGGAGAGTCTCCTGTGGAGGCAACTACACTGCTACCCTTGTGGATACTTCCCAGGGAAGCCCCCTGGTAGCCTCCAGGGAAGCCCACAGAGTCCACCATAGGGGAAGCTCTTGTGGAGGCCTCCACTGCACATGAAGATGCTACAAAGCCTTTAATCGGCAGCGTTGTGCATGGTGTGAAGGCTCGATAGATGAGGAAGAGGAAAGTTATTTATTCCCCCTTCACACACACTTACAGGAAGTCACGGTGCAGAATAAGTGATGTGGTGGCCTCCACTCAAGCCGAGCAGCCGGCAGCAGAGGTATTATGTTACTTTCTTTTAAATTTGAAATAATAAAAATAGATTTCTCTAAATTTTTTTATATGTTCGCAAAGATGAGCCAATCAAAGTATATGACCCACAAACTACTATCTTTGTGGTGGAGGAGCTTCAGTCCGAGGTATGCATCATCTTAATAGATCAATCCTTAATTCAAAGTGAATCTATCTCTTCATCCCTAACTTTTGTCATTAGTAATTTCCTTGTAGCCAGCAGAGGCACATCATTTTATTGACTTCTCATCCAGAGATGTCACACTATGCTCCGACTTATTGACTCGTGCTCGATTCAAGGACAAGTAAGTCATTCTTCATACAACTCCTTCATACATAAAATAACTTATTTGTTTAATTAAGCTTGCTTTCAAATATTTCTCACTTATAGGGGTGATGCAATATTCACGGCTGGGAATATCATTATTGCATGAGGGCCGATCAATGAGTTACTGACAGATCAATATCTCTCAGATGCACACGTCGATGCCTTTGCCTTCTTACTAGCCCAAAAATATTCGCTCTGTCTGGGGCTGTATGTCCCCTATTTGTACATTTCATGCTTGCACTGGGTAAGTTACCCCACAAAAATGCAGGGTATTATGATTCAATCCTTGTTTGTATAGATAAAAGCTAGAATTTATAAACTTTCTCTTCTTTTCTTGCAAAGTTATGTGAAATATGGCCTACAGAAGGAAATCAAAATGTTCATCCAGCATGTCACTGCAGATAGTGTGTCAAGAGCTGAGCTACTCTTACTTCCAATTATAGATAATCAACACTAGACACTCCTAGTTGGGCATATTAAGCTAGGGGCCTAGTATTTTATGACTCATTATAAAAACCAACCCATAAGGCCATTCTTCCGAGATTGTAAAATCAATTTTCCTAAATTGCTTTATTTTTGGGCCAACTTATTGAGTATACTTCTTGCTATTCAGATCAAATTACTTATTGAAGATGCTGTCCAATCTTTTGTAAGCGATCCCATAAAATGGCCAATCAAAATGGTGAGTGGGCTGCCAGTCTAAGATAACAGTGTTGACTGTGGGATGTTTATCTGCAAGTACATGGAGACAGCAATTAAGAAACCCCCAGTAAACTAGTCTGACCACCATGATTGGCCAAAGAAGATGAATTACTTTAGGGCTGAGCTCACTTACACTATCTTTTATTTGGGAATGAAAATTCCAAGCTGAGAACTGTACATTTGAAGTTTGATATTTTGAAATCACCTGTCTTACAAGTTATTATTTATTATCTTAAACCTTTTCTAGAGATAGCATGCAGTTCATGTTCTCCAGCTTTATAGGTGTGCTCTCTGTACTTTGGTTAACATTAAGTTTCCTTATCTTTTTTCATTTATTTAGGGCAGTTTGGATAGAATATCTTGTGTAAATACCATTTAAAATAATTTGTTAGCTGCTGGGTTGCCAGGAACATTAATGTTAGACTTCTTAACCTATTTTGCGTTTGTACTCTTTATACTCTCCTGAGAGTACATAGAGTATTTCATCTAATTTTTTCAATTTTTTGGGCAATTTGGATAAAATATGTTTAGCAGAGAACATATGTAGCAATTTGGTTGATGCTGGGCTGCTTTAGTGAGATGTGTTTCATCTGTACTTTGTACTCTCTTGAGAGTACACATAATATTTCATCTGATTTTTTCAATTTTCCTGGGCAGTTTGGATAAAATATGTTTAGCAGAGAACATATGTAGCAATTTGGTTGATGCTGGGTAGCTTTAGTGAGATGTGTTTCATCTGTACTCTCTGTACTCTCCTGAGAGTACAAAGTATTTCTTCTATTTTTTTTATTTCTTGAGCAGTTTGGATAAAATATATTTAATAGAGATCACCTGCAATAATTTGGTTGATGCTGGGTTGCTTTAGTGAGATGTGTTTCATCTGTACTCTCTGTACTCTCTGAGTACACACAGTATTTAATATAATTTTTTCAATTTTCTTGGGCAGTTTGGATAAAATATGTTTAGGAGAGAACATATGCAACAATTTGGTTGATGGTGGGCTGCTTTAGTGAGGTGTGTTTCATCTGTACTCTCTATACTCTCCTGAGAGTACAAAGGCTTTCTTCTTTTTTTTTTCATTTTCTTGGGCAGTTTGGATAAAATATGTTTAGCAGAGATCACTTGCAGCAATTTGGTTGATGTTGGGCTGCTTTAGTGAGATGAGTTTCATCTGTACTCTCTGTACTCTTCTGAGAGTACACAGAGTATTTCATCTGATTTTTTCAATTTACCTAGGCAGTTTGAATAAAATATGTTTAGCAGAGAACATCTGAAGTAATTTGGTTGATGCTGGGCTACTTTAGTGAGATGTGTTTCATTTGTACTCTCTGTACTCTCTGTACTTTATGTACTCTCTATTCCATTGCAGGTAATTTTGGAGGCTGACTATTAGAATATTTGAGGTGTTTTGTAGCTGCACTCTTTGTATTCTCCTTAGACTACATATTATTTTCTTAATTTTTTCCAATTTTTCTAATTTTTTATGTGTCGTGGAGGAATTGTTTACTATAACCCAAAGCTTGAGGCCCCGGTTTTTTTTTATGAGCTATTCGCATGTCCATTAATATGTTAAGTAGATTCCATTACGGCCAGCGTGATCCTTAATAAACATTTTATGAGTAGTTTTGGTGTGCCTTCAGACTCTATACAGACAATCTTTACTTCTATACTCTTTGTACTCTATAGTTTCGACTCTATACTCTCTCTCACTCATGTACTCTCCTCTGCACTCTATCCTCTACTCTCTAATCATGTCTGATATAATATTGCTTATATTTTTATGATGATTTCTTTACTTGTTTAGAGAAAATATGCTTAACAAATTAAAAATAGTATAAAATATATGTTTAACTAGGATTAAAAGTTGAAGATCATTTTAATTATCATTCTGAAAAAAATTAAAATACCTTAATAATCTTTAACTCAGTAGTTTTTTCATTCTGCTACTAATTATAACACATATGTAAGATACATGTCATGAATTTCTTAAATATTTTCCTAATTGGATTAATTAATTTTGACATTCAAATTATATCATATTTTAAATTCAGATCAACTAAAAAAGTGAAGTTAAAATTTACATTATCTAAAAATTAATAATTACAATAATTTTTATTATATAATATCTAAAAATTACTATTGAATGATACTTGGTATGTCAAATGAGTTGCTAGTAATAAACCATTATACTCAATCATTCATAATGCCACAATCTGAAAGTATGAAGGAGAAGCAATATTAACCACTTAACATGTGAACTTAATATAAGTGGGTAAGATTATTAAACTTAACTCTTTAATAAAGAAAATTATGTTCTTTAAAAATGTGCTAGAATTTTTTAAATGTTTGAAATTAGTTTATGTCTGTCAAAATCATGTTTCTTAAAACCTACTTTCTACTGAATTATGTGGTGCATAAAATAGACCAATAAACTATCTAAACATGAAACTTAGCAACGCCTCTTATTCGTAAATATAAATTTTAAGGGCGGTAGCAAATTATTTATTTTATAATGATGAATTTTTTTTAAATAATCTAATAATTGAAAGTATCAACTTAATTAAATTAATATTATTGACAAATTTATTAATAATTAGTAAACTAATATCATCAATACTATAAGAGAAAATATAAGTGGGCCAGACTTTTAAACTTAGGGATTATATATTAATTTATTAATTAGTTCATTAAAAATAATTAAGTAAATTGAATTTGCTACGATACTGTCAATTTTATTTTTCTTCAATTTCTAGTAATCTTATTGATAAGAGCATACGGGCTTATCAAATTTTGTAATGCATGCAATAAAAATTATTTCATAAAAAAATACTTTACTTTATAGAGTATATATCAAACTATGTAATGCATGCAATGAAAATCAGTTCATCCTCTTGGGCAAGGTAGAGTCATCAATCAGATACTAACATTTGGTAAAATATAATAGGGGATAAACATCAGTACATCATTCAACATACATCACAGACCGGCTGAATTTTGTAAGCTACCAGTATAAATTTAGTAATTGGAAATTGGACCATTAGTTAAGACCTATTAGTTTTTTTCTTTTTAGGGGAACCCCATATAGGAAATTTTATTGACATAGTTAAAGGATTACAAGGTCCTTAATAGGGGATAAACTCAATAACTACTGCTTAAAGAGCTACAAACAGCCCAGAGAGAAAATCCCCTTGCTAAATATTGTCAAAACATGTGAAAGAGGAAAAAAAAAGAAAAATGTATAAATAGAGCAAAGGAGCAAGCAATTGGTCAGCCATCAATAGAAACTCTTGAGGATAAGAGAAGTGTATGTCTGCAGGAGAGAAGGAACCTACAAAAAGCAAGCAGAATCTGCAAACATCTAGAAAGAAGAGTTAACATAGTTAAAGTGATACAAGCTAGTTTGAAAGTAAAATAATGTAATGAGAGATATATGGAGAAATAGGTGGAGTGAGGCTCAGGCTCAGTCACACCAATTTTTGCCGTAACATGAGCATCAAACTTCAAAGGAAGGGTTACACACACGTGCTACTACCATCCAAGGAATGGGTGAAGTCATCCCAGCCATCATAGCCTATAAACCTGGGGGAAAATGGTAGCCAATTTGATAAAAATCTTGTGGTCTTAGCCAACAACATCCCTGGGGGAAACTGGTAAAGGGTCAATAACTCTCCTTTCTAAGATAATAAACACCAAACAATGCAAGCATAACAACATAAATCATAGCCAACAATACCCCTAACCACACAACATCACTAATAACAGTTACCTGCTTACCAAGGCACAACCAAATTCACATATGCAAGCATAATAATAGAAATCAGAGTGGTAAAGGGATGGCTTAAGCAGAACCAACATTATCGAATCATAGTCCAACAACTGAAGCAACCCCTAGTGAGGAAATCATGAAAGTATCAGCAATACAGATGATATCTATCAACATTTAAATAACATCATACCCCAATATACTTGCAGTGTCAAAAGAAATAAGAATCGATTGAGATAATGAATAATTCTATACAACAAAGGCACATTTATTAAGGATGATCACATGATAGTCAATGACCAAAGTTTCAAGCAGAATCTAGACACATTAGGTAGCCTACTGAACACTAGAACCCGAGAAAAATCACTCAGTTAGTAGCCAGAAAAAAACCAAGCAGAAAATAATTGACCAATATTAATGTCCATTTGGGCCTTTCTAGTTTCAAGCAAGTTCTGCTATCTATACTCTCTATACTCTCTATACTCTTATGAGATTACATAGCATTTTAGTAATATTTTTCCTCTTTCTTTGGCCTATTTGGAGGGAATATGTTCATTACATTCAATTAGGAATAATTTGGAGGCTGTTTGGTTAATTTTTTAGTGTTGATTTGCATCTGTACTCTCTGTACTCTCCTAAGCATGGGGTACAGATGCAATTCATAATAAGAAAAAAACCAAGTAGAAAACTGAACTCCACAATGGACAGTAAGGGCAGAATCATTGAAAAACTACTAAACAATATTATAAACTCAAATATGAGATAGACTGAGTGTCTTCGAGCAAGTATTTGATTATGACATAGAGTGAGTGCCTTCAAAATAATTGACAAATATTAATGTCCATTAAATAAAAATTGAAATATGAGATTATTATATCAAGAACCATTAAGTTGAAGATGCTTTGAAATATTGACTTGAATAGTATATGAGTATCTATAGTGCATTGATTAGTAAATCTTAGTCATCAAATGTCATAATAAATTAATTCATTTTCAAGAGAAATTAATACATTTTAAAATAAATTCATCAAATTTGTATATTTTGGTATAGATGGCAATAATAATAGTACGATTAAGAATATAGATGAAAACAAGAAGCAAGAAAATGAAGTTATAAAAGAAAAAAGAGAGTAAATTCTTATATTTAACATAAATATCTAAGGCAGTATATTTTTAGTACTATGGTAGTACATACTGTATCGGCGTTGACTTTTAGAGATAATTTCATTGAAATTTTTTGCAAAATAGTGCAACTCTAATGCCATCTTTCTAACCGAATTCCTTAGATGAGACTATTGGTGTTCCTGCTAAGTAGAAGCATCGTGTACAGTCCAAGAGCACATAACTAAATGATATCATGCATTAAAATGTTTTCTTGTAATAATATCCATCATCAGCTTAGTGCACCCATCAGCCGACTGATTGATTGTTGAGCTCGAGTTGAATTCTGTAGTAGAACATCATAATAGTTAATGATTTTTTAGATCGATGTGTGATATTCTGTATGTACCTCTGAAAAATACTCTGACATAACATATAAAGGTGTTACAATGGGTGACACAACAAGTTACGCTCTCGGTACTTTGGTTTGAATAACAAAAAATAGGATGGTTTGAAGATTAACATCAATATTTAAAATATTAAAAATTAATAGGCAAATAGAAAATTACTCTTGGCTTTCTTGGATCTCTCCCAAATATCTCTTAAGCCTTGCATTGGAAACACCTTTGGATGCTTAAGCGGATCCTTTAAGATGTCTTTTTCCACTTGGTTGACTTCTTCTTCTTAGCTTCTGTCGGAGGAGAATTCCACTTATTATAAGTCACATCGTCATATAGTTTTTTAAGGATCCAACCATATAGTCCTCAGCTCTCTTATTACCCTGTGCCCTTATGCTTATTTGATATGCATATTGACTTATGTGGTTTTGGAAAATAATGCCAGTTGCATTTCCATCTGTGCTTTGCACATCTCTTAATTTTTTGTATGCACTATCGATGTAGATATCCCTCTTGCTCACGGTAGACCATGAGAAGATACTTATCCGGAATGCAACATCTTCACGACTAAGAACTTTTGATATCAAAGTAATCCCATCATTTCAATTTTTTTTACAAGTACAAGTTACATCTAGGGTAGTCCCATTGAAATGGGCAGTCCATGTTTTGGATGAATTTTTATTCTCTAAGTTTCTCACCAAATACTCCATGGGGCTGTCATCTGACACAATTACTGATAGGCCTCCAACTCCATGCAAAAATTCATTCTCAAACATAATATAAAGCTTTCTTGTATAAAATTTAGCAGCTTGTTTAAGAATTGGACTGGTCTTAACAACAAGAACAATTACTAACTGGCTACACTTGAAGTCTTCATCATGTTCATTCCAGTGCCATGTCTCCATAACCTTCTCCAACCCCAAGAAATAATCTATGAGCGAACTTGTTGGTTTAGAGATTCTGTGACATACATTATTCGTGGACTCACTACGTTGAGTTGACAAGATGCATGAATGAATCTTTCTTTGAATGGGTGGACCACTTGGATCTAGTTTTATAAAGCTCAGACAACCAAGCATGATCATGCAAATTGCCTTCTTCTAGCATGGTAGACCAAGCTTCTTCAAACTCTTCCTCTGAGTCACACTTGCTCATGCATGTATAGAATAGCCCTTGTACTCTCTTATTACTATTAAAGCAATGAACCTTGGAAGGAGTTTTCTTCAAAATATGTCATTGGCACAACCTATGATGAGTAAGCGATAATACAATTTCTATAACTCTCACCATAGCCTGATCTTGATCAGTGAATATTATTATAGGATGTCTGTCACTCATCAACTGAAGAAATGTCTAAATAGCCATGAGAATGACTCAATTGTCTCTTCTGATAGAAAGGCTACTCCAAATAAGATATTTTGCTAGTGATGATTCACTCCAACAAGAGGGGCACAAATAAGATTATATTTATTTAGCTGATAGCTTGTATCAAAAATTATCACATCCCCAAAACAATCATATTCTATCCTAGACATGCCATTGCTCTAAAAAAAACTTACCAAGCAATCTGACTCATCAAGTTGTACATCCCATGCAAACATCCAGTCCACTGCTTGCCTTTCCTTGAATAGTTGTATTAATGTATTATTGTCACCATTCGTAATCCTCGATCTTCTCTATTTTTGAATGAAATTGAAAGCATCTCTTTTTGTGAATCCAATATTCTCTATGAACTTCCTCCTTAGATAGTGAATGCATCTTGCTCTAATTGACCTGTCATTGTCTTCAACACGGACGCCTTCTCATCGCTAATGCATCTGTGTGATCTGAGAAGATGTAGGTCAGCAGGATTTGCCAATGAATGATTATGACTTTCTATATATTTTTTAACCATCAAGTTCTCTTCCAAATCAATAAAGAATCTAATCATGGCAGGACAACCAGTCCTTATATTAATTTTCTAGAATTTTGTTAAGCCATTTAGACTAGCAGATTTCTTCCGACATGCTTTTTCACATAAAATTTTTTTTGATTTCAATTTCTTGGAGTTTGGCAAATAACTAGTATGGTCCTTCCAACAAGCTTTGATGTGCATAGTCACGCGATTACATGCATACCTCGTTTCATTCGAGTGGTGAGGAGTTTCCCCAAATTTGGGTCATTAGATATCAAGACTTCATCATTACACTGCTCATTGATCACATTCATCTGCCCAAATAGCTCCATAAATATGTGACATGTAAAATAGCTCCACAAATAAACATATTCCCTCCAAACAGGCCAAAGAAAGTGGAAAAAATGAGCTAAATCTTGAGAGTACAGAGAGTACAGATGCAAAAATCCCCCATAAATTATCCAAACAGCCTCCAAATTATTTCCAATGGAATGTAATGAACATAATCTCAACAACCAGGCCAAAGAAACTGGAAAAAATGGCCAAAATTATTTGTGCTCTCAAGAGAGTACAGAGAGTACAGATGTAAAATAACACTAAAAAAATAACCAAAAGCCTCCAATTGGATTGTAATGAACATATTTCCTCCAAATAAGCCAAAGAAAGAGAAAAAACAATAGCAAAATGCTCTGTACTCTCATGAGAGTATAGGGAGTATGGAGAGTATAGATGCGAAAACCCCTAAAAATAACCAATCAGCCTCCAAATTATTCCAAATGAAATCTACTGAACATATTCCATCCAAACAGCCAGAAAGTGGAAAAATGAGTAAATCCTCACACTCTCATGAGTACAGAGAGTCAATCTGAGAATACAGAGAGTACAGAGAGTACAGATGCAGAACTCCCCTAAAAATAAGCAATCAACCTCTAAATTATTCCTAATAGATTTGTAATGAACATATTTCCTCTAAATAGGCCAAAAAAGTAGAAAAATATTACCAAAATACTCTATAATCTCATGAAGTATAGAGAGTACAGATAGTATAGGGAGTATAGAGAGTACAAATATAAAACAACACTAAAAAACCAACCAAGCATCCTCCAAATTATTTTTAATGGATTTTTATGAACATATTTCCACCAAATAGGCCAAAGAAAGTGGAAAAATATTAGCAAAATGCTCTGTACTCTCAGTACGAGAGTATAGGCAAAATCAAAAAAATCCAACAGCTCCAAATTGCTTCCAATGGAATGTAATGAACATAATCTCAACAATCAGGCCAAAGAAATTGAAAAAAATGGCCAAAATCATCTGTACTCTCAAGAGAGTACAGAGAGTACAAATGCAAAATAATACTAAAAAACTAGCCAAATAGCCTTCAAATTATTCCTAATGGATTATAATAAAAAAATTTCTCCAAACAGACTAAAGAAAGTGAAAAAATATTGGCAAAATACTCTGTACTCTCATGAGAGTATAGAGTACAAAAAGAATGGATGAAAATCTCCATAAAATTAACCAAACACAAAATTCTTAATTGAATGTAATGACCATATTATCTCCATACAAGTAAAATAAACTAGAAAAATATGAGAAAATGTTCTGTACTTTCATGAGAGTACAGAGAGTATAGATGTAAAAACCCCCCAATAACCATCCAAATAGCCTCCAAATTGCTTCCAATAGAATGTAATGAACATAATCTTAAAAATCAGGCCAAAAAACCTGGAAAAATGGCCAAAATCATCTGAACTCTCAAGAGAGTATAGAGAATACAAATGCAAAACTCTCCTGAAAACCAACTAAGTAGCCTCCAAATTATTCTTAATGGATTGTAATAAATATATTTCCTCTAAACAGGCTAAAGAAATTGGAAAAAAAATGCACAAAATGCTTTGTACTCTCATGAGAGTACAGTGAGTACAGAGAGTACAAATACAAAAAATCCCCTAATAACTATCCAAACAGCCTCCAAATTGCTTCCAATGGAATGTAATGAACATAATCTCAACAACGAGGCCAAAAAAATTGGAAAAAAAATACCAAAATCATCTATACTCTTAAGAGAGTACAGATGCAAAATAACACTAAAAAATTATCAAACAACCTCCAAATTATTCATAATAGATTGTAATAAACATATTTCCTCCAAACATACCAAAAAAGTGGAAAAATATTAGCAAAATGCTCTGTACTTTTATGAGAGTACAGAGAGTACAGAGAGTATAGAGAGTACAGATGAAAATATCCCATAAAAATTAACTAAATAGTCACAAAATTACTTCTAATGGAATGTAATGAACATATTCTCCTCATACAGGTAAAATAAACTGAAAAAATATCAGAAAATATTCTGTACTCTCTTGAGAGTACAAAGAGTATAGATGCAAAAATTCTCCAAAAATCATCCAAAGAGGCTCCAAATTGCTTCCAATGGAATGTAATGAACATAATCTCAACAATCAGGCCAAAGAAAGTGAGGAAAAAAATGTGCAAAATGCTTTGTACTATCATGAGAGTAGAGAGAGTACAGATGCAAAAATCTCCTAAAAACTAACCAAATAAGCTCTAAATTACTTCTAATGGAATGTAATGAACATATTCTTTCCAGATAGGCCAAAAACTCATGAAAAATAATATGAAATTGGTGAGTACTCTCATAGATTACGAGTACCCATCTGGCGGTTCTCAAAATAAGCAAGTCTGTTGCAAAAAGAACTCCAAATAGTGTAGGAAATATACATTAAATAAAAGAATTTCAAGGAATATCACTAACAAACCATAGAAAAATTATACGTATACAACAGTTGAGAAAAATTATCGATGAATTTTTATTTAATACATCCTGAGCTAAATTGGTTGCTATTTCCTCAAGGCCATAACTTCCAAATTCGTTCTCCATGTTCATGATTCTTTTGTAAAAAGGAAATGAGATTTTTCTATTTCTCTCTCTAAGCTCAGTTTGCAAGAAAAAAATACACTCTAAAGCCTATATCTATATATATATATATATATATATATATATATATATATATATATATATATATATATATATATATATATATATATATATATATATATATATATATATATATATATATATATATATATATATATTTAAAAATTCCTTTCACGCATTTCAATAATGCTTCTTCTCCCATTGTTTGAATGAGATGGGCTGGGTCAGGTTAGGGTAAGCATAAATGGTGTTGTGAATGTGCCATCCATTTACATCACCGTCCATCCAGTTACAATGTCGTTAAGTGCTAAAATAGGAAATAAAATGCTAGAAAAATGTTGGCCAATGATTGGAGTCCGCACGTAAAGCTACGTATGGACTCCAAAAGTAATATTTTCTCCTAAGTTCTTCTTTTGCTAACATCTCTCCTTCCCATTCTCTCTATTAAGAAGAAACTACACTCACCTTTTCTGAATTTGAAATGCTCACTATCTCTCTCCAAGGACAACATCTCAACTCGACAATCATCTGAACATCTCAATCTCTTTTTGACCGTCATCCTAGCACAAGTTTCTCGCCGATGACTGACCTGTTATATATGTAATCAATTTCGCAGAATCCTTCAACCCTCTCTCTCTCTTCTCTGCAGTTTTTTGTCGACCTAGAGTATGTAAACATCTTCTTTGACATCATCTTCTTCTCCTGGCATGACTTCATGCTATTCTTCTCTCGCTTTCATTCCAACCTAAATGGTCCCTCACTTAACTACTCAACCGTGATCACATAGTTATCAAACAACATCCCGTCAGACAAATCATAACTTACTTCCTCTCTCTCTCTCTTAATGAGAAATTATTATGTCCTGAGTCCAGATAGTTTTATCGGGATCTAACTGGGTCAAGCGTGTCCAAAGCATTTTTTTTCCTATTTTAGCTTTAACGGCTACTAGAATCGGATGGACGATGCTATAAATGGATGGCACATTCACGATGCCATTTACGCTTACTCTAGCCCAACCCGGCCCGTCTCATTCAAATAGTGGGAGAAGAAGCATCGTTGGAATGCACAGGAAGAATTGAAAAGAAATATATATATATAGATTTAGGATTTAAGGTGTATTTTTTTCTTGCAAACTGAGCTCAGAGAGAGAAATAGAAAATCTCATTTTCTTTTTACAAAAGAAGCATGAAGATGGAGAATATTGAGGAAATAGTGACCAATTTAGCTGAGGATGTATTAAATAAAAAATTATCGATAATTTTTCTCGTATAATTTTTCTACGATTTGTTAGTGATATTCCTTGAAATTATTTTATTTAATGTATATTTCCTACACTATTTGGAGTTCTTTGCAAGAGGATTGTGCTTATTTTAGGAACTACTTTGCATGGGTACTTTCTGAAATCTCATGAGAGTATTGACCAATTTCATATTATTTTTCATGAGTTCCTGGTCTATATGGAGAGAATATGTTCATTACATTCCATTAGAAGAAATTTGGAGACTGTTTGGTTGGTTTTTACTTTTAGGGTTATTTTGTATCTGTACTCTCTTGAGAGTACATATGATTTTGGCCATTTTTCCAGTTTCTTTAGCCTGGTTGTTGAGATTATGTTCATTACATTCCATTAGAAGCAATTTGGAGGCTATTTGGATAGTTTTTAGGGGTTTTTTTTTGCATCTGTACTCTCTGAAATCTCATGAGAGCACATATTATTTTCTCATATTTTTCTAGTTTATTTTGTCTGGATGGGGAGAATATGATCATTACATTTTGTTAGAAGCAATTTTCTGGCTGCTTGGTTAAATTATATGAGAGATTTCCATCTGTACTCTCTATACTCTCATGAGAATACAGAGTATTTTGGGCCTTTTTCCCAGTGCTTTGGAGTTACATTACATTGGAGCAATTGGGGTGAAGTTATTGTTTTTGTAGTTATTCTCTAATTCTTGTACTTGGCCATTTTTCCCACTTTCTTTGGTCTGGTTGTTTAGATTATATTCATTACATTCCATTGGGAGCAATTTGGAGCTGTTTGGATAGTTTTTAGGAGATTTTTTTGCATCTATACTCTCTGTACTCTCTATACTCTCTATACTCTGTACTCTCTGTACTCTCATGAGAGTTCAGTGTAGTTTGGGTAATTTTTTCCAGTTTCTTTGGCCTGCTTAGAGTAAATATGTTCATTACAATCCATTAGGAACAATTAGGAGGCTATTTGGTTATTTTTTAGAGTTCTCAGACTCTAGTTTTACTGTAGTTTTGGCCATTACTTTCTTTGGCTTTGTTGTTAGATTATGTTCATTACATTCTAAATTTTGGAGATTATTTGGATATTAGATCATCACTCTCTATACTCTATACTCTCTGTACTCAAGAGAGTATAGAGCATTTTGGGCCCTTTTGCAATTTCTTTGACCTGTTTGGAGTAAATATGTTCATTACATTACATTAAGAGCAATTTGGAGGGTGATTGGTTATTTTTTTAGTGTTATTTTGCATATGTACTCTCTATACTCTCTTGAAAGTACAGATGATTTTGACATTTTTTTCCCACTTTAATTGGCCTTGTTGTTTAGATTGTGTTCATTATATTTTATTGGAAGCAATTTGGAGGCTGTTTAGATATTTTTTGGGAGATTTCTGTATCTGTACTCTCTGTACTCTCAAGAGAGTACAGAGCATTTTGGGCCTTTTTTCCTATTTCTTTGGCCTATTTGGAGTAAATATGTTCATTATATTACATTAGGAGCAATTTAGAGGGTGATTGGTTATTTTTTTAGTATTTTTTTTGTATCTGTACTCTCTGTACTCTCTTGAGAGTACAGATGATTTTTGCCATTTTTCTCACTTTCTTTGGCCTTGTTGTTTAAATTATGTTCATTACATTCCATTGGAAGCAATTTGGAGGCTGTTTGAATAGTTTTTTTGCATCTGCACTCTCTGTACTCTCAAGAGAGTATTCAATATTTTGGGCCTTTTTTCCAGTTTCTTTGGCCTGTTTGGAGTAAATATGTTCATTATATTACATTAGGAGCAATTTGGAGGATGATTGGTTAGTTTTTATGGGTGATTTTGTATCTCTACTCTCTGTACTCTCTTGAGAGTACATATAATTTTGGCCATTTGTTCACACATTCTTTGGCCTTGTTGTTTAGATTATGTTCATTACATTCCATTGGAAATAATTTGGAGGCTATTTGGATGGTTTTTGGGGGGTTTTTTTAGCATATATACTCTGTATTCAGCATTTTTTTCACTTTCTTTGGCCTTTTGGAGAGAATATGTTCATTTGTTGATCTATTTTACATGTCACATATTTCTGGAGCTATTTGGGTAGATGAATGCAGTCAATGAGTAGTGCAATGACGAAGTCATGATGTTTAATGACCCAAATTTGGGGAAACTCCTTGGCACCACTGTATAAAATGAAACAGAGGTGTATGCACTGTACTATGACTATGCACATCAAACTGGCTTCGGTGTTCGAAAGGACCATACTAGTTATTGGCAAACTCCAAGAAATTAAAATCAAAAGATTTTTTATGTGAAAAAGCTGGTCAGAAGAAGTCTGCCAGTCTAAACGACTTAACAAAATTCTAGAAAATTGATACAAGGACTGGTTGTGGGGCCATGATTAGATTCTCTGTTGATTTGGAGGGGAATTGAATGATTAAAAACATACATAAAGTCATAATCATTCTTTGGTAAAGCCTGCTGACTTGCATCTTATCAGATCACACAGATGCATTTGCGATGAGAAGGCATCCGTGTTGAAGATAATGATAAAGGCCGAAATTAGAGCAACTGATGCATTCAGCTATCTAACTGAGGAAGTTGGCATAGTAGAGAATATTGGATTCACAAAAAGAGATACTTTTAATTTCATTCAGAAAGAGAGAAGACTAAGGATTGCCAATGGTGACAGTAATGCATTAATACAACTGTTTAAGGAAAGGTAAGCAACAAACGGGATGTTTGCATGAGATGTACAAGTTGATGAGTCAAATTGCTTGGTAAGTTTTTTTTTGGAGCAATGGCTTGTCTAGGATAGAATATGATTATTTTGGGGATGTGATAATTTTTGATACAAGATATCAACTTAATAAATATAATCTTGTTTGTGCCCCTCTTATTATAGTGTATCATCACTGATAAAATATCTTATTTTGAGTAGCCTTTTTATCAGAAGAGACAATTGAGTCATTCTTATGGCTATTCCAAATATTTCTTCGGTTGATGAGTGATATCCTATAATAATATTCATCATCAAGATCAAAGATGTATATAGAAATATTATCACGCATATTCATCATTGGTTGTCATATGTCATATTTCGAAAGCTCCTTCCAAGGTTCATTGTTTTAATAGTAATAAGAGACAAGGGGCTATTTTATACATGCATGAGTAAGTGTGAGGAGGAAGAGTTTGAATAGGCTTGTTCTGCCATGCTAGAAGAAGGTAATTTGCATGATCATGCTTGGCTGTTTGAGCTTTATAACATTAGATCCAAGTGGTCCATCAGATTCAAAGAAGGACTCATTCTCGTGCATGGGCATCTTGTTAACACACAATGAGTCCACTAACAATGTATGTCACAAAATCAACAAGTTCGATAGATTGTTTCTTGGGGTTGGAAAAGGTTATGGATGACGCATGAAATGAACATGATGAAGACTTCAAGTGTGAATTGTTCGACCAGTCAATTCTAAAATAAGTCAATATTTTATATAATAAAAGAAAATATATTGAGGAGCATGGAGTTGGAGCTATCGACCTAAAGAATGACCCATGGAGTATTTGGTGAGAAACTTAGAGAAGAAAAATTCATCCAAAATAACCCATTTCAATGGGACTACCCTAGATGTAACTTGTACTTGTAAAAAAATTGAAATGATGGGATTACCAAATCAAAGTTCTTAGTCACATGTAGTGCACATATAAGTATCTTCTCATGCGATGGTCTAGCCAAGAGGGGGATATCTACATCGATAGTGCATCCAAAAATTAAGAGATGTGGAAAGCATAGATGGAAATGCTATCGCATTATTTTTTGAACCACATAAGTCGACATATGCATATCAAATAAGTGTCGAGCATAGGGTAAGAGACGAGGATTATATGCTTAGATCCTTAAAAACTATATGATAATGTAGACTCTATAATAAGTGGAATTCTCCTCCGCCTAAGAAGAAGAAGTCAACCACAACAGTAAGGGAAAAGACATCTTAAAGGATCCAGTTAAGCAACATCCAAAGGGTGTTTCCAATGCAAGGCTTAAGGAATATTGGGAGAGATCCAAGAAAGCCAAGAATACTTTTCTATTTTCCTATTAATTTTTAGTATTTTAAATATTGTTGTTAATCTTCAAACCATCCTAATTTTATTATTACAAAAACCAAAGTACAGTCTGATAGTGTTGTAGAACGTGTTTCATCACTAGTTGTAACACCTTTCTCTATTATGCTAAAGTATTTTTCAGAGGTATGCACAGAATATCACACATCGATACTGTAAAAAATCATCAACTAATATGATGTTTCAGAGAATTCAACTCGACAATCAATCCTCAATGAAGGGTACAGCGATGGATATTATTAAAGGAAAACATTTTAATGCATGACATCATCTAGTTATTTATTCTTCGACTGTACAATCATTTTGTAATGCTTTAAAGTCCCCAAGATGACTCTCTTTTACTTAACAGGCACTCCAAGATTAGGAGAGTATGGAGAATATAGAGAGTACAGAGACTACATATAGTACATATGTAAAAATCCCCTAAAAACTAAGCAATCAGCATCCAAATTATTCCTAATGGATTGTAATGAATATTTTTCCTCCAAGCAGGCCAAAGAAACTGGAAAAAAGGCCCAAAATGCTCTGTATCTCTTGAGAGTATAGAGAGTACAGAGAGTACAGATAACAAAACTTGCTTGAAACCAAGAAGGCCCAAATGGACATTAATATTGGTCAATTATTTTTTGCTTGGTTTTTCCGTGCTACACAAAGCTTTTCGAGTTCTGACCAACTTAATGTGTCTGGATTCTGCTTGGAACTTTGGTTTGTTAATTGCCATGTGGTTATCCTTATTAATTATGGCTTTGTGGTATGAAATTATCCACTATCTCAATTTTTTCTTATTTCTTTTGATGTAATATTGGGATATGATGTAATTTGTATGTTGATATAATTTTGTGATTGATTTGTTGGGACTATGCATTCGATATAATAATGTAAGGCCATCCCTTTACCACTCTGATTTTTGTTGTTATGCTTGCATATGTGAATGTGACTGCCTTGGTAAGCTCGTGATTGTGATGGTGGGTTGTTGTTATGATTTATATGATTTTGTTATGCTTACATTGTCCGGTATTTATTATCATAGAAAGGGGAGTTGTGAACCCTTTTTCCCAGGGGGTGTTGTTGAAGATCATCAAATTTCTATCAAATTTTTCCCCAGTTTTTGTAGTATGATGGTGGATGACTTCACCCATTCCTAGTAGGTGTGATGTAACCCTTCCTTTGAAGTTTGGATGCTCATGCTAACAGCTGCCCCAATTTGGTGTGACTGAGCCTAAGCCTCTCTCCACCTATTTCTCCATATCTCTCTCATTACATTATTTTACTTTCAACCTAGCTTGTATCACTTTAACTATGGTACTTCTTCATTCCAGATGTTTGCAGATTGTGCTTGTTTTTGTGTAGGTTCCTTCTCTTATGTAGGAGAACTTCTGGAGGCATACACTTCCCTTATCCACAAGATTTTTGTGATGGTCGCCAATTGCTTGCTCTATTTATACCTTTTGCTTTCTTTTTCTCTTTCACATGTTTTGACAGTATTTTGCTAGGGGATTTTCTCTCTAGGCTATTTGTAGCTCTTTAAGCAATAGTTACTGAGTGAATCCCCTACTGAGGACCTTATAATCATTTAACTATGGTAATAAAATTTTCCATATTTTACCAAATTTTAGTATCTGATTGATGACTCTACCTTGCTTAAGAGGATGAACTGATTTTCATTGTAGGCATTACATAATTTGATATATACTCTATATTTTATGAAATGATTTTTATTGCATGCATTACAAAATTTGATAAGCCCGTATGTTCCTATCAATAAGATTAATAGAACTTGAAGAAAAAAATTGTATAATGAAGATGATATTAGTATTAATGATATTGATTTCCTAAGTATTTACAAATTAGTCAATAATATTAATTTAATTAAGATGATACTTTCAGTTACTAGATTATTTTAAAAAAATCATTATCTTAAAATAAAGAATTCACTCCAGACTGCCCTCAAAATTTATATTTCTGAATAAGATGTTACTTAGCTGCATGTTTGGTAGTTTATTTATTTATTTTATGCACCACATGATCACGTAGATGATAGGTTTTAAGAAGCATGATTTCGACAGATAGAAACTAATTTTAGACATTTAAAAAATTCTAACACATTTTTAAGTTCACATGTTAAGTTTAATAATTGTACCCACTTATATTAAGTTCACATGTTAAGTGGTTTATATTGCTTCTTCTCCATACTTTCAAATTATGACATTATGAATTTAAGATAATGGTTTATTACTAGCATCCAAGACATACCAAGTATCATTCAATCATAATTTTTAGATATTACACATTACAAATCATCAGAATTATTAATTTTTAGATAATGTAAATTTTAACTTCACTTTTTTATCAATTTAAATTATGATATAATTTGAATATCAAAATTAAGCATATTTTCTCCAAACAAGTAAAGAAATCATCATAAAAAAAATAAACAATATTATATCAATTGCCCATGATTAGAAGAACATAGAGAGTACAGTATAGTAGTAGTATAGAGAGAGAGTAGAGTATAGACAAAGATAAAGAGTACAGAGGCAGAGAATATATATAGAACACTGCACAAATTGCAAAACTCAAAAAAGGTAGGAGCCTGATCGCTTTTAAGATTATAGTGAATAATTCCTCCCTGACCAGCAAAGAAAAAATGGAAAAAAATGGAAAAACTTAAGAAAATAATTTGTAGCTTGATCAGAATACAAAGAGTTCAGCTACAAAACACCTCAAATATTCTATAGTCTCAGATAATTACTCTGATTAAACCAAACATATTTTATCCAAAATGAGAGTATAGAGTACAAAGAGTTCATAGAGTACAGAGAGTATAGAGAGTACAAAGAGTACAGAGAGTATAGAGAGTGCACATCTCAATAAAGTCACCCAGCATAAACTAAATTGTTGTAGGTGATCTCTGCTAAACATATTTTATCCAAACTGAGAGAATAGAGAGTACAAAGAGTACAAAGAGTACATATGAAACACATCTTAGTAAAGCAGCCTAGCATCAACCAAATTGCTACAGGTGATCTTTGCTAAACATATTTTATCCAAATTGAGAGAATAGAGAGTATAGATGAAACACATCTCAGTAAAGTCAAGATCAACCAAATTGCTGTAGGTGATCTATGCTAAACATATTTTATCCAAACTACCCAGGAAAATTGAAAAAAATAGAAGAAATACTCTGTACTCTCAAGTTAAGAAGTCTAACCTTAAGGTTCCTAGCAACCCAGCTGATTGAAGAGAGCTTAGATAGGCAACCCAACAACCAAAAAATTATTTTAAATGGTATTTACACAAGATATTCTATCCAAACTGCCCTGAATAAATGAAAAAAATAAGGAAACTTAATGTTAATGAGAGCACACCAGAAGTCGAGAATATGAATAGATTGTGCACATGCTATCTCTAGAAAAGGTTTAAGATAATAAATAATAGCTTGTAAAATAAGTGATTGTAAAATATCAAACTTCAAATGTACAATTCTCAGCTTTGATTTTTCAGTCCCAAATAAAAGATAGTGTAAGCGAACTTAGCCCTAAATATATTCATCTTCTTGGGCCAATCATGGTGGTCAGCCCAGTTCATTGGGGGTTTGCAGATTGTTGCCTTCATGTACTTGCATATAAACATCTCGCAGTCAACACAATTATCTTGGACTGGCAGCCCACTCACCATTTTGATTGGCCATTTTATGGGATCGCTCGCAAAAGATTGGCCAGCATCTTCAACAAGTAATTTGATCTGAATAACAAGAAGTATAGTTAATAAGTTGGCCCCAAAAAAAATAGTTTAGGGAACCAAATTGAAAACCGTTTCTTACAATCTCGAAGAATGGTCTTATGGGTTGGTTTTGGTAATGAAGTCATAAAAAATACAGTTCAACTTAATATGCCCAACCAGTGTCCAGGTCGATTATCTATAATTGAAGTAAGAGTAGCTCTGCCCTTGACACACCGCAAGGATGAACATCTTGCTTTCCTTCTTTAGGCCATATCTCACATAACTCTGCAAGAAAAGAAGAGAACGCTTATAAATTCTAGCTTTCATCTATACAAACAAGGATCAATCATAATTTCGTAACATACCCAATGCAAGCATGAAATGTACAAATAGGGGACATACAACCCCTCAATGAAATACTTCAATTAGGTAAGGCATCGACGTGTATCCGAGAGATAATCTGTCAGAACTCATCGACCGCCTCATGCAATATCACCCAATATTTGTATCACCCTTGCAAGTGAGAAATATTTGAAAGAGAGCTTAATTAAATGAATTGGTTATTTTATGTATGAAGATGGAATTGATTGAAGAATGTATTACTTGTCCTCGAATCGAGAGCATAACGTGTCAATAAGCTGGAGCATCAGCTTAGGCATAACATCTCTAGATGAGATGTTAATAAAATGATGCACCTTTGCTAGCTGCAACAAAATTATTGATGATAAAACTTAGTGATGAAAAGCTAGATTCACTGTGAATTAAGGATCGATCCACTAAGATGATGCATACCTTCGACTGATGCTCCTCCACCACAATGACAGTAGTCTGTGGGTCATCTACTTTTATTGGCTCATCTTTGTAAACCTATAAAAAATTAGTAAAATATGTTTATATTATGTCAAATTTAAAAGAAAGTAACTTACACTTGCCTGCTTTCACTGAGAGGCCACCACATCACTTATTCTCAGATCGTGACTTCGTAAGTGTATGAAGGGGAAGAAATATCTTTCCTCTTCCTCATCTTCACACCATTCAATGCCCATTAAAGGCTTCACAAGATCTTCATGTGCAAAGGGGAGGCCTCCACAAGAGCTCTTCTCAGGTGGACTAGTGGGCTTCCCAAGTGGAAGTATCTAGAGGGGCTTCCCAAGTGGAAGTACCATAGGTATCACCATATAGTTAACTCAAAGGCTCCACAGCTGTATAGCCTCCATAAGAGCTTCCCCATGGTGGACTCCATAGGGGCATCCCCAGTGGGCTACCATGGGGCTTCCCAAGCCCAGTGTAGTGGGGAAGCTCCTCCAGGGGGTGTTGCCCCAGACCCCTCCAAGAGTTTTTCCCAGTCACCTCCATAGGAGCTTCCCCCACACTAGGGATGCTAGGATCCGCTGCTCAGCAAGAACCTCCTCAATAGTAGCAACCCGTAAATCAATCTCATATATTCTCTATGTTATTGTTGCTTGAAAATATGATACTGTATCTTTCAAGTCCCCTAAACTCAAGTATCCTCTCCACCAGAGCCTGTGGGGGTAGTAGCAGAGGATACACCGAAAGGGGAGAATATCGAGGAAAGGCATATGGAGATTCAGTGGGGGTTGAACTCAATGGACTTAGAATGAAACTGCTATCTGCTCGACATGCAGATAATGATTCAAGGAGCTCCCCTCTAATATGTCCTCAATAAAAGGCAATGTTAAACAAGAAAAATGTGATGACATACAATATAAATAAATACATTCTTATATGAACTAAGTGATATTATTATATGTCACATGGTGTCCTCTCAAACCAGTGAATGCATCATCTGGAAAGTTTATTTTTGGCCATTGCAGCATACGTGGCTTTGCAGATGGAAATGGCGGCCTTATGATGCTTATGTGCTCAGCCGCCGAGATCTACAATGAATATTTAAAATAGTTAACTTCAATACATCAAATAGCACATAACTGAAGATATAGAACATACCATAAGAAGAGTGACAAAGCCACTCATGTAAATGCCTGGCCAATCTTTGATGTAATACCATCAAATTATGATACTGCCAGGCCCAAGAATTTATCTATGCCATCGGCGTAGTAATCAATTTGATGCCACCCTATAGTTGTGATATTTGATAGAAAATGTATAAATGTATTGCACAACAAATTGTGCACGTGCAATGAGCTATCCAAATGCTCAAGTTTATTCTTATAGTCCACTGAACTGAACTGTGATAGCAAAGATTTCTATCATAAGGCCTTCTCCCCTATGTTTGGCATCCCTACAATTACTGTAACTTCATCGGGGGTGAAAGGAATGTATCCGAAAGAAAGCTTGTTTCTATGTCCCAAAGGACAGATTGAGGTAATGGCAATTGAATCAATTCCTAGTCTAATGAATTGATCCAGATGAAGCCTCTTTAAAATGTCAATGACTTCATCAATAAAGCGTGCTGCAATTTTATCAAATACCACTCTAACGGTGGTAGGCCTGCATCTCGAAGTTATCCTTTTCCCAAACATGGTAAACTTAAAAAAAAAAGTTAGTTAATGAGAGTACAGATGCAAGTCACCCATAAAAACCAAGCAAATAGCCTCCAAATTATTCCTAATGGATTGTAATGAACATATTTACTCCAAACATGACAAAGAAACTGGAAAAAAGGCCCAAAATGCTCTATACTCTCATGAGAATACAGAGAGTACAGAGAGTACATAATTAAAAAACCCCCAAAAAATATCCAAATAGCCTCCAAATTACAAAGAATAGGCCAAGAAATGGCCAAAATTATTTGTACTCTCAAGAGAGTATAAATAGTTCAGATGCAAAATCACCCATAAAAAACAACCAATCACCCTCCAAATTGCTCCTAATGTAATGCAATGAACATATTTACTCCAAAAAGGCCAAAGAAATTAAAAATGTAAAATGCTCTATACTCTAGAGCAGTATAGCATATAGAAAATGAGAGTACATACAAAAATCCCCAAAAAATATCCAAATAGCCTCCAAATTACCCAATAATGTAATAAACATAATCTAAACAACCAGTGCTAAAGAAAGTGGGAAAAATGTAAAATCATATGTACTCAAGAGAGTACAAAGGAGTGCGTAACTCCCTAAAAAATAACCAAATAGCCTCCAAATTGTTCCTAATGGATTATAATGAATATATTTACTCCAAGGAGGCCAAAGAACTGGAAAAATAATGCCCAAACTATTCTAAACTCTCATGAGAGTATAAAGAGTACATAGAGTACAGAGAGTACACAGTATAGAGAGTACAGAGGGTACAGAGAGTACAGATATAGAAATTCCCTAAAAAAATATTTAAACAGTCTCCAAATTACTTTCAATGGAATATAATGAACATAATTTAAGCAGCCAGGCCAAAAAAAAGAGAAAATGGCCAAAATCATCTATACTCTCAAGAGAATATAGAGAGTACAGATGCAAAACTCCCCTAAAAAACTAACCAAATAGCCTCCAAATTATTCCTAATGGATTGTAATGAACATATTTACTCTAAATAGGCCAAAGAAACTAGAAAAAAAAAGCCCAAAATGCTCTGTACTCTCATGAGAATACAAAGAGTATAGATACAAAAACCCCCAAAAATCATCCAAACAGTCTCCAAATTACTTCCAATGGAATGTAATGAACATAATCTAAACAACAAGGCCAAAGAAATTGGGAAAAAATGGCCAAAGTCATATGTACTCTCAAGAGAGTACAGAGAGTACATATGCAAAATCACCCATAAAAACTAACCAGTCACCCTCCAAATTGCTCCTAATATAATGTAATGAATATATTTACTCCAAACAGGCTAAAGAAACTAGAAAAAAAGCTCTAAATGCTCTGTACTTTCATGAGAGTACAAAGAGTACAGATGGAAATCTCCCATATAATTTAACCAAATAGCTAGAAAATTGCTTCTAATAGAATGTAATGACCATATTCTCCCCATCCAGGCAAAATAAATTGGAAAAATATGAGAATAATCAGACTCATGAGAGTACAGATGCAAAAAACCCCCCAAAAACTATCCAAATAGCCTCCAAATTGCTTCCAATGGAATGTAATGAACATAATCTAAATAACCAGGCCAAAAAAAGTGGGAAAAAATGGCCAAAGTCATATGTACTCTCAAGAAAGTACAGAGAGTACATATACAAAATAACACTAAAAAAATAATCAATCACCCTCTAAATTGCTCCTAATGTAATGTAATGAACATATTTACTCCAAACATGCCAAAGAAATTGGAAAAAGCTAAATGCTCTGTACTCTCTTGAGAATACAAAGAATACAGATGAAAATCTCCCATATAATTTAAACAAATAGCCAAAAAATTACTTTTAATGGAATGTAATGACCATATTCTCCCCGTCCAAGTAGAATAAGCTAGAAAAATATGAGAAAATCATATGTACTCTCATGAGAGTACAGAAAGTACAGATGTAAAAAAACTCCAAAACTATCCAAACAGCCTCCAAATTACTTCCAATGGAATGTAATGAATATAATCTAAACAACCAGACCAAAGAAAGTGAGAAAAAATGGCCAAAGTTATCTGTACTCTCAAGAGAGTACAGAGAGTACATATGCAAAATAACACTAACAAAATAACCAATCACCCTCCAAATTACTCCTAATGTAATGTAATGAACATATTTACTCCAAATAGGCCAAAGAAACTGGAAAAAAAGGCCCTAAATGCTCTGTACTCTCTTGAGAATACAAAGAATATGAGAATACAGATGAAAATCTCCCATATAATTTAACCAAACAGCCAAAAAATTGCTTCTAATGGAATGTAATGACCATATTCTCCCAATCCAGGCAAAATAAACTAGAAAAATATGAGAAAATCATATATGTCATGAAAATGATACAAAATCCTCCAAAAATCATCCAAACAGCCTCCATATTGCTTCCAATGGAATGTAATGAACACAATCTAAACAAATTGCTTCCAAAAATCTCCCAAAAACCATCGACTAAACATACTATCCCTAAACAGGCCACAAAATTCATATTGAAACAGCACCAAATATCCTACCATGTGATATACTAAATATTTCACAAGATTAAACAATTCAAAAATTTGAAAATAACTGTATGTACAATCATGACAGTACAGAGAGTACACATGCAAAATATCTCCAAAAATTACTACAACACATCCTGTTCATTTAAAGGAATCAAATGTTCCAAAATGTTCACTTATTGGATGGTGAGAAGAATAGAGAAAATCTTAAAGTCATTCAGGAATGCAGGTGTAAATACCTCATATGACTATAATACCTCAATTTTTGATTTGCTAAATCACGGCATTGAGAGGTCGAGCCGAGAAAAATTCTTCGTCGAAAGAAAGCCCTAAACTGTTCTATGATGAGAAATATCGAATGATGCCCTTCTCATTTTTCTTCTCCCATTGTTTGAACGAAGCCGGTAGCATAAAAAGGCCATGAATGCGCCCATTTACAACCTTCCGCATAACACCCTTAAGCTAAAACGGAAAAAATGTGGACACGCCAGATTGAAGTCCGACCATTACGCAGACTGGACGTAATATTATAGAGAGATAAAAAAATTATCATGATCATTTCACTGTTGGACTCTATAGACCTGACTCGCTTCTCTCTCTCTCTCTCTCTCACACACACACACACACACACACACACACACACTCGATCTTGATTTTTAGAGTTCTCAAAACCAAAATAAAAAAGTAAGTAAAATCAAAAAACAAAAAAATATCTTCTTTTTAAAACAGTAAAAAAAATTACTAACTTGAGCAAATTATCCATTTTTAAGTCTCGCGCAATGGTATAAAAAATGACTATGAGTGTTTGAATACTGTATTTTAGTATTATGCATGTGTTTTGAAGTCTTATGAGTATCTTTTTAGATGATCATGATATTGTAAAATATCACTCATGTACTTCTTCTAGATGGATGATAGACCTGACTTTGATTAAATGCCTCCTTCTAAGAGAAATGTTGCCTAAATTTTTACAAAAATTTGGACTTATAGGGAACAATCAAACAATGCTTCTAATTGTTTAATTTAACCTAAATTAAATGAGAAAATTTGACTAGGACCAATAGTGAATGTAATTTGTAAAATCAAACGCAAAATAAAAAGAAAAGAGAGAATTATATTATAAATCAAAATGAGGAGCAAGGAAAATAGCTAGGAGCAAGCAATGGAGCATGAGCTCTAAAGGTCGTAAAAGCTAGTTTCAAATGAGAGGGGTGTTTGAAGTAAACTAACATTTACCTCTATTTATAAGCATTGAAAGAATCATATGTGTGGGGTCATATACAAGGTTGTGAAAATCGAATCATATATTGAACTGGAAGAAATAGAAACTTAAATGTTCGATTAGGTTGAACTAGATCACTTAATAAAAATTAAAATTATGAAATATTGATCTAATTAAATGATAAATAATATAAATATAAATAAAAAATAAAAAATAAATAGGACAAGCACAAAAATAATATTTTTAATAATTATAAATTTCAAGATCGATTTTAAGTTGGATAAGATGTACTTATATATATATATATATATATCTATTAAATATATTTAAAATCTTAAAATTTATAATATAAAATTTTTAAATTATAGCTAATATAAAAAATACAAAATAAAATATTAAAAAATATTATTATATAATATAAGTATATATATATATATATATATATATATATATATATATTTTTATATATATATTTATGAATATAAACATATTTTATAATATAAAATATAAGATTATAATATAAAAATGTATTTTAAAATTATAATATAATATTTATAAAGTATTATTCTAAATTTCATATTTTTAAAATATAAAGTTAAAAATTTTAATATTATTTTTTATATTTTTATATTTCAAAGCCTATTTTATATTACAAAACTCCATTTCATATATTTCAAATATTTCAATCATAAAACCCATGTGTCCAATTCAAATGGTTCCACCATATTCAACTTTTTTAGTCTCATATCATGAAGGAGACTTAGTATTGCACTCTTTATAATGAGAAAAAAAACTCTAAAGCATGAGCTTGTAATAGAATTAGTTATAAATTCTTGGAAATGTCATAATTGATTTAATTCAAAAAGAATTAAATGACATATTTTATTAAGTTTGATATTTAAATATAATTATTCAATATAACGATAATAATAATAATAGTTTTAAAATGTATAAGATTTTTTATTAAAATATTTAAATTACATAATTTATTAAGTTTAATATTAAAATATAAATATTAATTGAAACAATTGGTTTTCTAAAATCAAAACTAGTTCACCGGTAGAATCGATGATTCAAGCTGATTTTGATCAGCTCAATGCAAAAGTCGATTTTTAAAATAATCGGATCTATTGCTAAGTGGTTTACGATTGAACCAGCCGATTCGATTGAATTTTTAAAACAGTGGTCAGAACTATGCAAGCATCATTTGCTCAAAGAAATGATGTTATTTGATGAACTCTCATTTTTCAACTAAGATTGATCAGGATTTCTAAGTTCATGCTTGCTATAGGAGACTATGCCCTATAGTTGCCATTGTGCAATTAAAATCTATAAATCTTGCTAAAAATCTAGTATTTCATGACTTAATCTTTAAGTTGCAACACAAAAATATTGTTCCCTAATTGGAATATTGTGACCTCAATTCCTTAGTTGATAATGACTTTATTATATAGTATGTATTCTTTAAGGTTTTTGAGTTAGCTTATAAACATGATATCTTTAGATAAATAAATACTGTATTTTTTTAGGTTTATATAAGATATATATATATATATATATATATATATATATATATATATATATATATATATATATATATATATATATATATATATATATATATATATATATTCTAAGTCACATACTTATAAGATTTTTAGATAAGAATGAATTTATATTTTCTAAGATTTATGCCTTTTAATGAGTAGATATTCCAAAGGTTTAAGCCTTCTCAAATTTTTAGAGGAGAACATCTACCTTTAGGTGCTTATAACTTCTAGGTTTTTTTTAGTTGAGAAGGAATATTTACCATTTGAGGTGTATAGTTTATGAAATTTTTAGAGAAAATTTATTTTTTTTAAGGCTAGTGCCTTTTAAGATTTTTTTGAAATAATTTATATATTCTAAGATTTATGTAATATATTTAATCAAGGAAATGAACATCTAAATAGTGGCAGTGCAAGTAATTTCAAGGAACAAAAGGATTAACATAAAAATTATCATATGGTTGAAGAAAATAAGGAAGCTAACTGAAGTTTTAATAAAACGTAAACTTTAATCATTTTGTTAAAGAATTGAAAAAGGGTAAGAATGAGAGATAAATTATAGTGATGCAAAGGCAAAATGGCAACAAGAACTTGGTAGGAGACATTGCTACTCAAATTGCTATGTAGGGACATGAAAGGGATTGAAAATTTTGCGTACAACAATGTAGATCACTTTCCTTGAGTCAGTTGGTGTTGACCTCCATTACAATTTAATTAGGCAAGTTGGTTCAATGTATCAAAAATACTGAATGACAGAGAAAAACCTAAATCAAGTTGCTTTGATCGTCATCAAAATGAGTGGCTCCTCATAGTTGATCAAATCAGTAGAATGATGACGACAGGCTACGAATTAATGTTGATCGAATTAGGATGAAATCACGTACATCATTGACGAAACTATCCAAACAATGCTTATTTGTGAAAGCAAACTATATTGATACATCCAAAAATATTAAAATCTACTAAAGAAAAGCCTTCGATGATCAATTCGGTTGGGCCTGAGGCAAATAACAAACAATATAAGTGAAGTTATATGAAATTAAATCCGCATAATCGTGATTGAAATCGAAGTTATTAAAACAACCTCAAATTGTGAATTTGAGAACACCGATGAATCTGGATCATCCAATTTGCTTAAAATCGATATCTACATTGCCGAAATTCCAACAAGAACATGAAATGTAGAGGTTGCCAATGCGAGAGATCGACAAACACGATATAAAAAAAAACAACGAAATGTGATAAATTTTGTGACAAAAATATCGACATGCATAAATTCATGAAAAATAAAAAAATGAATAATAATAATAATAATATATTATTTTTCCATTATATATATATATATATATATATATATATATATATATATATATATATATATATATATATATATATATATATATATATATTAAATTATATTAAAAATAAAGAAAAAAGAAAAAGAAAATTCAAACAAAAAAATCTCTCCCATCCAAAATATCATCTAGCCGATCACATGTTCCTATTTTGCCATTTTTCTGTATCATGAATGCACTACCCCATTCTTGGTCATTTACAAAATAAAAAAATAACCTAATACTATTCAGCATTTCTTCATTCCATTCACAGCGGGCATTATCCCCATTTCTCCCTCATGCATTTCAAGCTCTTGCACTAAAAGACTTCTCCTCCTTCATCCAGTCAAAGCCATAGAAATTTTATTTGAAACACCATGTAGATCTTAAGGGTACTTATTTAGGTAATGAAATACATCATTAAGGGATAAATATATTATCTCACAAGATAAATATATCACCATATAATGGATTTGATTACTTAATAAGGACTCCTAAGGCTGATGAGTCTTCGATGTACTAGAGATTCTTCCCCTTAACTACATGGAGAGGTATAATAGAGTTTATTTTATTGCAGGGTTCTTGTTCCCTATAAGGGCAAGCTCTTATAGTTAATTACATCTTAGAAGAAAAAGAATTTCTCCTAAAAATACTCTTGATTAAAAAAATTAATGTTCATCTCTATGGATTTCAAAGTGTGTATTAAAAGAATTGATAATTTAAAAATTCAAGTGGGAATGCTTCAAGGGGGGAGAGTTCTTTAAAAACCAAAGGTGATTGAGTAGGAAATACTTTTGGATACTAAAAAAAATCCAATATGCATTTCAACTATCATATTAATCAGATTTATACTTTTTAGATTGAGATTATTAAAGTTTTGAATTGACATTTTTTTAAAAAATTTAGGGCTTAGATTCTGTCAGCACAGGACAATTGAAATGCCTAAGAGTTGAATTCCGATAGGATGCTTCAGGACCTAAGTCTAAAAATGCTTCTAACATAAGTCAGAAACTCGACTTAGTCTTTTAGTTTTTTTTTTCTCATTTGAGAAAATAAACCTATTCCAACTCTTCTGGACTTACTTCCTGCCTGGAAGAGGTTGCCAGCTAATACCATTTAAGCGATTTGAAATCATGTAGGCCAGTTTTATGCAAGTGCAAGATGGCTGGGCTGTTTTATTTAAGAAAGAAAGCCAAGAGCCTAAACTCACTCCCTAAGAAACTAGATCGTGTGTGTTATGCATTCCATGACTTATACTAATGTTATAAAATTTGCAAATTTTTATTTCATTTTGACTCATAAATTTTTGGACTCATGCTTGAGAAAATTTATGCGTAAATGCAAGATGAAAGTTGGTTATGGGCCAAATTAAAGAGAAGATGTGTTCTCTACTATACGAAACTACTCTCACAAGTCAAGCCTATCCCTTATCATGCAAGAATGGAGACACCTATTTACAAGAGTGAAATAATATATATGCATGCTATTGAAACATACAACCATTCAGCTAAGGGGTTACTAAATCTTTTATTTCTTAATTAAGGTCATAGGCTTTAAGGTGAGATTACAAGTTGATTAAAACTTAATTAAAATTATTATTTAAGATAAAAAAATTAGTTTTCCTAAGAGCCTAATACATCCTGGCTTCATCACATCACATAATAATTACAAAAAAAAAACCTATTAAAAGCATGCAGTTCTATTACACACCTCAAAGTAAATCAAGCCAAATTTAAATAAATAAAATAGTTTGGGTACCACTATGCACCACGGAAAAAGTGGGTAAAGCTCTCTGCACTCTGACTGGCCTAGAACTAAAACTTTGATCTATGAGGTCTTTATCAACTTCAAGATCGCTGCCTTCTTCAGAGACCTCCTTAGACTCTACCGGAGACCATCAAATAGGTACAATCGGCTCCTATTAATCCTAAATCTCATAAATCCTAACCTATTTTAGGCTCAAATTATATTTTAAAATTTTAAAATAAAATCATAAATCCTGTAAAACAAGCGTTAAGAAAAATATACAGCACACAGTAGTTTATATTTCAAACATACGGGCTTAGCATTAGTGATTGCCAAGCCCACATATCTTATTGGGCTATACATAGGGACTTAAGTATCATTTGCAAGCAAATAACATTTATTTTATATTTGTTACAGTGGTCCCTTTTAAGCATATCTCCTTACAGAAAATAGCGTTAGCCTAAAAAGAACGCCCTAACATCCAGACTAGCTAGTAAACAATCCTAGCCATCTAGTCTAAAATAGTACACTACAAAATAATAAAAAATATCACATTATAATCAACACATCGGCCTAACCTAATTCTAGGGTCGGTGACTTAGTATTCTAGTGTGTGAAAAGAAAGTTTATGTGGTAAGTCTATTCTAGGATTTGTTTCATTTTAAGTTTAATTTGAATTCAAAATTTGTTTACTTTTACCATTAGATGGTTTTGATTTAAATAATATAATTGATTTTAGATTTTATTCTAATTTCATATTTTTGTTTTTATTTTGAAGTTGAATTTAGATTTTAAAGAATGATGAATAGAATAAATCTTGACTAATAAATATATCATATTTTTGATCTTAGTAAAATTTCCATTAATATTTATATTTTAATTAATCCATTTATCAGAATGATTAGTTGAATTGATTTGATTTAATTAGTATTTGTTTGATTTGATTTGGATATCAAAATTTGAGTTTGTTTAACTTCAAGCATTTTAATTGATAAATTTTGGATTCATTAGGTTTTAGTTTGATTTGGTTAATTTTTGATAATTCAATATTCTTTGAATTAATATCTAATTTCTTTCTTTTGAGGTTTCAACTTAAGGTTTTAATTTATATAATTAATATTGATTAGATTATTTCAATATTATTTAAATTTAATGGTTTCATCTTTTCACTTATGTTTGGTTTGATTTAGTTAAAATATTTTAATTTAATTAAATTCTTAATTGATTAAGATTCAAAGTAAGTTTTTTATTTAGATTTTAATTAGGAGTTTGATCATTTGTGGTTTAATGAATTTGGTGATTTGATTTATACATTGGTTTTAGTTTGAGGATTGCTTATTTTAATTTATTCTTTTGATTTGACTTAATTGATTTTATTTTTTAAGTTTTATTAGTTTATGGATTTGCTTAGGTTAAGTGAATTAAATGTTTATTTTGAGTTCAATTAAATTTGATTGTTCGTATTTAGAGTTTCATTTAATTTGATTCATTTAATTCGAATTTGGTTAATGTCTTTGAATGGTAGTTCATGTGTAATTTGATTATTAAACTTGTATGCTTAATGATTAATTAATTCATCTTAGTTTATCTTACCAAAATTAATTTATTAATATAATATTTGACTTGGATGTTTGGTTAATTGAATTGAATTAAAGATTGTTTAGGTTCAATATGATTAACTTAATTATGTGATAAACTTTATTAAAAGATTTGATTAAAATTAATAATTTAATTAACTCAGATTATTTTAATTTAACTTGCTAATAAATTTAATTAAGTGTTTGATTTGGATTAACCTTAATTTAAGAATTTATTTTGATATGACTTATTTAAAATAATTTAGAGGAATAAAATGATGGGTTAATTTATTCAAATTAAGTTCATATTAATTAGAAGTTTAATTGATTATATTTAATTCTGGGTAATTTAGTTTTAAATGATTATATTAATTAAAGATTTATTTAATTATTTAAAAGTTAATGATTTAATTATCCACATATGATTAATTTGATTTAATAAGTATTAATCATAGATTTAATTAAGTATTTCACTTAAGTTTGATTGGCTAAAGAATTATTATTATTATTATTATTATTATTATTATTATCATTACTTTTTAAAGGTTAATTTAATTTTAATTTAGTTAAGTGATTGATTAGCTTAATTTGAAGTTTCATTATTAAATGAATTAGGGATTAGTCTTAGTGAATTAGTTATGTTTAAATCATTTGAATAATTGATTTAATTATGTGGGCTCCGAAAATTTGTCATCGACCTCTCGATAATATGAATTGAAGAGTGATTTAAAGCATTAGTGTAATTTTCAGAAGACAGATGGAATATTAGATAAGACACTACCCAAAGATTTCACCCTCATTTTGTGATGACTTTAGATCTGGTTCCAGGTTTCCTATAGGTGCAAGCCCTTATAGTTAATTACCCCTCTTAATGCTGAGAGAGAACTTTCAATTAAGGCTAATTGTTAGGTCGCTTAATGCATAGCGTATAGTAGCAGCATATGGAGTTTTATAATTTAAGATTATGAAATTCATTATTTCAGCTTAAATTAGATGTTTGGGGGAATGATGACATGCCCAATTTAGATCCCATGGTTCCATCATCCTGGGTCGTCATGGTCCCTAGTCTACTTAGTCAGAGGAGGTAGTCGACCCCAACTCGAATCCTCATGGGTTACGCCGCCTAAGAAATTCTTTGTATCTGTGGTGTTTGTCTATATAGTTTAAGTCTACCTACCGATAGTGTCGCTTTGCCATATCAAGTATACCTCTATGATTCACAACTCAAAGGGCGTGAGCCATTGAAAGCATAAGTGGCCTACTATCGGGATCATAATATAATGGAGCTTCGACCGCCAAAACCACCCGAATGAGGGACTCCGTCAGAACTCGATCATCTAGAGCCTACGCCAAGACAATATAGTTAGAGGATACAGGCCATGTCCTTGCTGGCAAGAGTTTGATTAAGAGTGAATATAGCAGAATACTTGATTTGACATTGGCTCCTTTCTGAGCTAGAATTTTCTTAATTTGTCACCCCTAACAAAAAGTTACGGAAGGTGGATGGATTGAGTTTGATTTAAGTTTTTACAGATTGAATTTTGTTTAAGAATTTATAGTTTAGAGATTTATTTGATTTTATATTTAGATTGACATTTGATTTTGATTAATTCAATTTGAGCTTGCAAACACATTTGGATGGTAAATATCCCCTCTGGTTAAAATCTTCATTCAACACAGCTATCATTAGGGTAGTTGATTGATTGACTCAAATATATTTGAGAACTTTAGATCCTATCGACTCTGTTTAGCTCTTAACAGAGGATTAGATCTACTGTCATATGACAGAGTTAGCCTCTTAGATATTTTACTAAGTGAAATTCTTATAATATATTTTTAGGTTTTGTTAACTGGACCCAGTCCTAAGATTAAACCGAGAAGCAAGCCGTGCATCATCCTCAGACACTTGAATATAAACATTCAGCATAGTGCCGGGGACCATGCGGGTGTATCTAATGGTGCCTTAATTAATGCCTTATGTTCACTTGTACAAAGTGTTGCGAATCCGGTAGCATTCAATTCATTCATTTAAAAGTTTATACAAGCTTTGAATAAGAATATATTCATTCTAGATATGTGTAATGAATTTTTTTTCATTCAAGCATTTGCATCTATTTTGGAATATTTGAGCCAAAGGAGTGACCACTATAAGATCTGTGTGAGGGCATACTTCATGAAGTTGTATTCCTACAAGTTTACATGTACGAAGTTCACCCAAAAAAAACTTCAAGCCTCTATAATTTTATCATTCAAGGACTCTTTACATTTTCTACAACTTTCCATTCAATCTTCATTTCATTTTTAATCAATTATATTAAAGGAAATGAATCTCACAAAAATAGCCTCATGATACTCTTCAAATTTTCATGAGATGTTTATTTACAACGATCACTGAATCGCTATCCTCACTATTAACTTTTTACTTAAGAGCAAGCATCTATTGATTGCATTAGTAGATTTGGATTAAAGATCTTTTATTCCAAATTTCAATATTGATAAGAATTCGTTATTCATTCTGGCTTTATAGAGTCAATTTGGAATAAGCATTTCACATTTTGCTTTGTGATAAGAAAATCAGTAATGGGTTCCATTTTAACAACTATCCATATTTAAGGATGAGCCTTCTTGAATTGAATTAAACTCAACTTAGATCTCGTTTCCATTTCATAGGCATACATTAATTTTCTTGCTTAATATAGATTTCAATGTTTCCAAAGTTTGATAATTAGTAGAAATTCCTCATTTTTTACTTTAACATTTAACAAAATCTCTTATCTCATAGCTTCATATTAATAAATTTTCTTGATTTTATGATTTGTAATTGAATGTGGTTGAGCCATACAAGGATTAGTTTCATTCCATGAATAGAGGAAAAGTCTATCTCATATGACTTCTTGCGAGTTCAAAAATTATACTTGCAAGAATTTGCATGAATTCAGTTTTCTTTTTGTTTTCAATGCATATTATAGTATTGTTGAATGTGCATTGAGAAAGCTCTCACTTATGTTTATCGACATATTTTTATAATCGTTCTAAATTTGATTCAAATCTATATTTGACTTTTCAACTCATTTGATGGGATAGTGTAATTCAAATGATTGCTAAGAAATTTTATTTATGCTTATTGCAAATTATATGGTCATATTCTTACTAATAATTAAGACATCCGCTCTCTATTGTTTATTTTGATGTTGAAACTTCATGCTTTTTTAATTTATTTGACATATAATGCATGTCATTTAAGTCACTCATTAGTATTCAATTTCCATAAATTTATGTGTATTTGATCTCATTTTATCGTGTAATTGAGCATTGAAATAATCAATTTTAAATAATTCAATTAATTTGTTCATTTAAATTTTGCCTCCCGGCATCATCCCCGCACAGGGGGCTGCATCGGGAGTGTTTTGGCTTTCTCGGTTCTCCCTATTGAGAGTAGCGAGTGGTGTCTTGTGACACCACAATCATCTTCACACCCGCTACGCCCTATGGGGCATTAGCAGGGTCTTGAAACCTGCATTGGTGTTCAAACATAAGGATTAGAAACTAAAATAAAGTTTGACAAAATTTCAGTAGCATTTTGGCTAGTGGAGCGACATCTAACAATTTATTTGGCTTGCTCGGCACACCCTATTGAGCATAGCAAGTGATGTCTTGTGACACCGCAACCATCTTCACCCCCACTACATTCTATGGGGCATTAGCGGGGTCTTGAAACCTACAAATAGAAGCACAAACACATATATATACAAATCCCTACATATCCACAACTATTTCACTGTATCATTGACATTGGAAGGGAAGCAGTTGAAGGAATGGGTAGTGTGAACAGGGAAGAACTTCTTGGAAATTTCCAAGTTGAAAGGATCATGCTGGAGAAATCCCAATTTTCCAAGGATCCATACACCAACATCAGAAGTCAAGTATTGCAATGTTATTAAAAGACAAGGATAATTAAATTTTGTGATGGCAAATTTGTTAATGATATCAAGCAAATTCAAACATAGAGCATATCCCACAATAAGGCTACTGGTAGTATAGTACTATTTTTCCACTTCAAGTTTGATGGTCGCCATGGTTTTATAAACCACAAAACCTTTGATCCAGGGTAATTGCAAGACTGGCATGCCTTTTTACTATATCTAATGCAACCGGAAAAAAAAAGATTTATCCAAATTTTTCACAGAGTTGGGGGGGGGGGGGGGTAGAGGTAGACATGAACTCAAAAGAGCTAAATGTTTAGAAAGAGTAAAAGATAAGAAATGGAGACTAAGAAGAAATCCCTAACAAGAGAATTGATAGAAATCAGGTGACACAAAACTCTACAGTGAACATTTTGCTCGATCTCTATAAGAATCTACAAATTGATCTAACTCCAATCACTAACTTCAGCGAAGAGACCTATAAATGAAGGTTGATGCCACCTTCATGATGAAAAGAGGACTGAATACATGTGTTTCGGTTAAAGGAATCAGAAAATGGGCAAGGAAGAAGGAGTGAATACATGCTTTATTTAGGACATGCTAAGTGACAGGATTGACTGATTTGTCAAAATCAACTTATCAGATAGATAAGAGTTCTTACACCATTTACTCTCTGCTTCGATGGCTTTGCTGAAGATCTCTTTCTTTTATGTCATTATAGATTTGAGTTTCCTCTAACCCTAGCTTCGTGCTTGATGGGGTTTATTGGAGGAATTGGTTTATTTATTTTGATGAAGGACTCTGCTGGGAAGTTAGTTTATCCGTGCTTGATCGGATTTGAAATTCATTTTGTCCTAGCTTTAAGCTTGACAAACTTGATGAAGGACTAACCTGATTTGTCCATATTGACTTGTTAGAAAGTGTATATATGCCATAAATCCTGTGCTTGCTGCCTTGATAGATTTATTAAAGGGTGCATACAGATGACCCAGCCTTCTAGCTTATACTAGGTCTCTGTTGAGTTATCAGTCTAGCAATGTGTGCTTTAATAGACTAAATAATCATAAAATTCCTTTAGTCCAGCCATCATCTTTGTATGAACTATGTAATTGCTTCTTTGGTCCTGTGCTTTCTGCTTTGATGAACTTGATGAAGAGATTGGATTTGATCTATGCTTTGAGCTTGATCAGATCATTTGAGAATAGATTGAAATATCACCCAACAGGCAATATAAAGATTGACTTGAACAGCTCTGAATTGAGAGTTTTTCTTAGATTATCTTGATCAATTTATCAAATAGAAAGATCTCTTGGATCCTGGTTAGATTTAGTTTGAGATTGAATAGCTATCATCATTGGACTGTCGAGCAGGGGTTCTTTCACTGCAATCTTTTCTTGCAGCTTGTTGAGTGAGGCGAGCGTCAGCAACATGACCACATTTGGGCTTGTTGAGTTCAACCCTTAGAACCTATTCGAGTCTTCAACTTAAGCTGTAGTGGGTTGGTGGTTTTGTCATTAGACTGATGAACGAGGGCTCTTTCACTACGACATTTTCTTGTGGCTTGTTGAGTGAGGAGAGCATCAACAACTTAGCCATTTGTGGGCTTGTTGAGTCTGACCTTTAGAACCCATCCGTGTCCTAGACTTCAGGATGTAGAGGTTGATGTTTCTCCAACTTGATTAATTCAAGCTTCTAAAATCGGGAGTTCTTCTAACTTGATCTCTAGAATTTGGCAAATCTGGGAGATAAAATTTTGATATTTAGGGTAATCTTTTCATATGTAGAAATAGATTCTTTTTGTTCTTGTAAGAACCTGCAACTTAACAATAATAATAATGAGTATATTCAGGGATTTTAGCATAAAGCTTGATGTCAACCTGAATCAAAATATATTCGAGAATCTTGTCTTATAGCACAATATGAACTTAAATAAACTTAACATAAAATAAAAATGCCCTTGTCTTGCAAGGGGAATTCTAAAGCACATTCAGAAGAACTTTCAAGATGAAAATACACAAATACGTCAATATTTGAATTGGTATGCTCTTAAGAGGGTTTCAATATGTAACATTGCTTTCATCTATGTATATAAATCTAAAATGCCCCCTGTGTAATAGGGGAATTTTCACATAAAAGTTTTCATCTGGAGTGAGTATATTTATTTAGGGATCTCGCATGAAGCACGTTGTCGACATAAATAGATATACTAAAAAATGCTCCCTATCTTGCAGGGGATTTCTATTGTACTTTGAGAATGTATTCATCATGTATTATACATTTTTAGGTAACGACCATTAATTGACAGCATTGGTCTTTCACCCTTTAAGTCAATGAGTTGGTATGCCCCTCCTTGATACACTTTTTCAATGACAAAAGGGCCTTCCCAATTAGGCTCAAATTTGCCACCAAATTTTTGATTGAGGATAATTGGTCTTCTCAGCACCAAGACCAATTCATCTTTTTGGAATGTTCGAGGCCGCACTGTAAGGTCAAAAGCCCTGTACATCTTTGCTCGATAAACCTCTAGATTTTGATGAGCTTGTAGTCTAACTTCATCAAGCACGTCGAGTTCCTCCATTCTCAGACGAGTGTTTTAATCTTTAGTTAGATTGTATTGGATGGCTACTCAAAGTGAAGACAACTCAACTTTGAGCAGATGAACTACTTTAGTTCCAAATACCAATGAATAAGGAGTGGCTTTAGTTGGCATCTTATAGGTGGTTCGATACGCCCACAGTGCCTCTATTAGCTTGGTATGCCATTCTCTTTTATTTTTAGTGAGAATCTTTTTGAGCAGTTTGACCAATGTCTTATTGAAAGCTTCTGCCAAACTATTTACTCTTGGATTATATATTGAAGAGTATCTCTAATCAATTTTATGTCGATACGAATCTATAAATCTTTGTACTTTTGAAAGCTGTGCCATTATCAAAAATTATTTAGCGTGACACTCCAAATCTAAAGACCATATTATGCGTGAAGAAGTTGATCACTCGATTAGTAGTAACTTCTTTAAATGGGGTAGCTTCAGCCCACTTAGAGAAATAATCAATCGCTGCTAAGATGAAGCGTTGTCTAGCTAATGACGGTGGATCAATTGGTCCAATTACATCTGTACCCCAACATTCGAATGACCATGATGTTATTGTTGAGTGTAATGAATTTGGAGGTTGGTGGATTATATTCCCATGTATTTGAAATTCATGAGACTTCTTAGCATGATTGATACAATCTCTCATCATAGATGACCAATAATAGCCCATCCTTTTGATCTTTACTGCCATCTTGGGACCTGGCTGATGTGCACCACAAAGTCATTCATGAACTTCAACCATCACTTTACTAGCTTCATCTGCATTTAGACATCATAACCACATTTGTTCAAAGAATCTACGATATAAAATATTATTGACGAAAGCATAATGCAACATTCTCTTCTCGATTTGAGCTACCAATGACTTATTATTTGGTAACTATCCTTCTTTAAAGTAGTCGATGAAGGGTTGCCTCCAGTCATGTAAGTCTTCTACTATAAAAGGCTTCACACTACTTTTCTGAAGCAATGTCATTCTTAGCTCTTCTGAGTATAACTCTTTGTTGATTTTGGGGAGTATGAGGAACAACCTGAGTCGCATCCTACTAGGTCAAATTTGTTAACCCCTCTACCTGTAATGATTGATACTTTGCTAGCTCTAGAACTCATCGAGTGAATATCCCAATCATGACATAATCACTATTCATACTTGTCATTTCTTTAGCTAATTTTGCTAAGCAGTCGGCTATTAACCTCATTTGTAGGATGAGTTCTCAACCCCTTCCATCTTAGACATAGGACTCCTCTTAGACTTTAAGAGATCCTTTGTCATAAGACACATCTAGTGATTAGGTGGACACTCAACCTAGCCCTAGAGACTTAGAAGAGTTAGCCATAGGAGTAGGTCATGCCTTAGTGTTAGGAAAATTTACCTACCCTATAGCTTGAACCACATCCCTTACTTCCTTCCTTCAAGTCAAGCTCTAGATCAAATCAACATCAAACCTAAATCAATTCTAGCTTAATTGATTTTTCCCAAACTCAAATCAATGCCACATGATTGAAACCCATGATTGAAACTTATGATTGAAGCCCATAATTGAAATTCCAAATCTTTCCTAAGTCCTTTAATCCCCTCCTAAGGACTTAGCCTAAATCATGTTCAAATCAATTCAAACTCATGAAATTTTCTCATAACTCATTTATATTCACATATATAAATGAAATATAAATTCAAATCAATCAAACTAAATCTAAAATTTAATTCCAAGTTCAAAATATTTCCTAAGTCCTTAATTCCCTCTTAAGGACCTAGCCTAAATCAAATTCAAACCACCTTAAATTCATGAAATTTTCTCACAACCCATTTATATTGTCATATATATTCACATATATAAATGAAATATAAATTCAAACCAATCAAACTAATCCAAAAATTCAAACCCAAATTCAAATTCTTTCCTAAGTCACTTTGATTTTTTCTTAAGGACTTAGCCTATCGTGTTCAAATCAAATTCAAATCACTTCAAATCATTGAAATTTTCTCATAACCCATTTATATTCTCATTTATATTCACATATAGAAATGAAATATAAATTCAAATAAATCAAACTAAACCCAAAATTCAAACCCAAATTCAAAATCTTTCCTAAGTCACTTTAATTTTCTCTTAAGGAGTTAGCCTAGATCATGTCCAAATCACTTCAAATCTTTGAAACTTTCTCATAACCCATTCATAATCTCATTTATATTCACATATATAAATGAAATATAAATTCAAACAATCAAAACTAACTCCAAAAATCAAACTCAAATTCAATCAAAATCTAACCTATGCCTTTCAAGTTAAAATCTTGAACTTAGCCAAATCAATTTCAAATCAAGCCAAACCCTTGATTTTTCTTCATGATTCAATCAACCCTTCAATCATGAATCCAAATATAAACTTAAACTTCAATCACCAAATCAAAACTCAATTCAAAAATCAAATCTAAGTTAAACCCATGTTCACCCCTTGAACTTGAAATTGTTAAGTGAATCAAAACCCATTTGACTTCAAACCACTTGCAAATGGATTTATATTTCAATCATAAGTCTATATGTGAGTTCAATCGAACTCAAATCAAGCTTTGACCAAGCTATTTGACCCACTTAGGCTCACTTGACCCAAAGTGACCTAAAATACCCTTATGAGTCAAATTCTAATCCTGATCAAATTGGATTGAACCAACCCCACCTAAACCTCTCATCATGATCAACAATCATCATGAGATGATCAATCACTCAAATTAGGTCAAACCAAGTAAAACCTAAGGGTTGACTAAGCCAACACTTAGCCAAAATGAAACCCAACATAGCCAAAATCCACCATAAACTAAATTGATTGAAACCAATGATCTAAATTCATTCATGATCAATGTTTGAATTTGACCAAGTCAATATTTGAGCTAACCTCATTTGACCCAAGTTGACCCAACTTGACCTAAAAAGTCAAAAATATGTCAATACATGATCTAAGCCAAATTGATTGAAACCAATGGGTCAAGTTCACTCCAAAATGATTGTTGAACTTGACCAAAGCCTCAATTGGCCAACTAGACCTAACCTAGCCCAATTGATCATGAACCCAACTTGACCTAAAGGGTCAAATTGAGCCAAATTCCAACTTAACCAAAATTGATTGGAAATAAAGATACTAATCCATTTCATATGACCAACCAAACATGAACCAACCCATGACCTAACCCAAATAGGTCAAATGGGTCAATTTGGTCAACTTGACCCATTTGACCTAAATGAACTTAATAGAACCAAAACCAAATATTAACCAAATTGAATCAAACCAAAGCCACCAAAATATTTCAAATGGTCATATGAACTTGACCCAACCCTTGGTTTGACCCAATTTGACCAATTGGTCAACTTGACCCAAGTTGACTCATTTAGACTTAAATGGGTCAATATTAGCCAAATCATATCAAACTAACTCCGAATTCAATGAAACTTGGCCTAGCACTTTTTTCAAACATAACATACATATTCAAATTAAAACCTAAGCTAAATGACCTTTT
This sequence comes from Cymbidium sinense, assembly GCA_021442155.1. Taxonomy (NCBI): domain Eukaryota; kingdom Viridiplantae; phylum Streptophyta; class Magnoliopsida; order Asparagales; family Orchidaceae; genus Cymbidium; species Cymbidium sinense. The sequence goes on from CM038221.1 coordinate 160,021,274, forward strand.
CACCCCTAGTTCAAAGGGTAAATTTTGGACAAATCCACTTGGAATTTGGTTAAATCCTCTCCATAACCACTTGATACCCTCTTAGTAGATCAAGTGACACTAGGGAGTGTGGTGCACCCAACCCAATGGGTTTGGGTCAGCCCAACCTAGCCCAAGGTCAAAACTGACCACTTGCTTGAATATGGGCACATGGGAATGATTCCTCCACTCATTTCAAGCACATGTCACCTTACCACTCCACTCCATAGGCCAAATCAAATGCAAGGACACCTCTAACAGCCTAAAAAACCCATTGCATAAGCTCAATTGGATCAAAATAGAAGGGAGAAGAATGACTGTTGATCCTTCAAGGGGAGATATACTCACCCTAATTTGAATTGAATCAATGAGTCCCCAATTCAACTGAGTAATAGGAAGCCAGAGGAGTCATTTCCCAGCCTCCTTAATCTCTCTCAAGCATTCCCCAAACTTCATCTTCTCAGTTTGATAGCTTGAAAATAGGGGAGCTCCACTAAAAATTGAACTTCACACTTCAAATCAACCCAATTCCCTTTACAAGTTCCATCAGTGACCTAAATCAAACTTGCATAAGCTTTTTCCCAAGCTCCAAAGGCAAGGGAGGTGCTACCTTTATCATGCCCGAGCTCAAGTCAAGGAGGAGTTGGCCTATAGGAGGATCCACCCAATCTCAAGACCTCAAACTATCAGCAAAGCTTCGTCTCCCTAAATGAAGCTTCTCCAAGGGAATTAGGCACCGGTGATCACCTCCAATGAGGTTAGCTGTTAAACTGAGCTTAAGTTCAATATGGTTTGGTCCTTTGCGAAGTGAATTTTAATCCCATGCAAACCTAGCTATTAGATGTGTTTTCCTTTGTGCTTAGATGGTGTGGGTAAATTTTGGGATCAATCCGAGCTCAATTGAGCTCGGATCATCCCCTAGAAGATGGATGGTGTCCATTCTTCATAGTGGAATATAGGGATATATCATGGGCCATCCATCCACACATTTTCAATGGATGACCATGATTTAAGACACGTAGCTCCGCATTTTAACCCCTCAGATTCACAACTTTAATCTCAGCCGTCCGATCCTTGATCGGACGAGTGAGGCGAAAGGGTGTAGCACCGCCACTGACGCTATACTATGATGTGACAACTTTATTATCAAATCCCATCACACCACGTGGAAAGCACATGTCGCGTCAATGGCCCATGTGGCCCCAACAAGATTAAACATTTAATTAGGCTTATTTAATTATTAATTAACCATGAAAACTTCCTGAATTCATATCTAAGCCTAAAAAACCAAAAAAAATATGAAATAAATTGCATTGGATAGATAATTGAACATAGAATATTCTAAAATTGATTTGAATGGATTTTGAATAGTATTTTTTGATTTGGGTTTTATTGGGAATGTTATTTTGCTTATTACCCTCTAATTACTCCACTGATTAATCCCAAACTTTTTGTGCTTAATTAGTGGGATTACCCCTACCTCCCCTAATTTTCTTGGGATTTATTGGTAGCCTAATTAGAAGAATTGCTAGTTCATTTCTTAATCACTCCCTTGATGTAAATAGGCTTGATTAAGGGTATAATTAGTGGTTTAACCCCCTGATTGAGTCAATTAAGTTTTGATTAAGTGAATATGAGGTTTAGGGAATAATTTTGGGATACCTTCCTTAAGGTATTCTTTAAACCCCCTTTTCTTTCTTAATTCAACCTTAATTAAGGGTTAATTCACTAATTATCCCCTTAATTAGTTTCATAAAATTCTAAAACTTTCCAAAACTCAATTAACCTATCTTAGATAGATGCTTAGGTGTTCAACAACTTAAGTACATTAAGGAAATCAAAACATAACTCACATGTGTGAGAGGGGTTATGAAAGTACTTAAGTTCCCTTAGTTTAATTAATAATTAATCATGAGCCAATTACATTAGGCCCTTTTCTTTCCTAGGTGCATTACTGATTTAAATTCCTTGTGTGATTTTATGTCATCTCATTATCTCATAATTATTTGAATAGGTATGCTAAGGTGGTATAGGTAAGGGGTAATTAACACACTTAATTCATACTTTAACCTAACCAAAGCATAAAATTGATTTAATCACCTACAAATTAAACAAAAACAACAAACATATATGGGAATGGGTTAGGAATAGCAAACTCCCCTTGTATTTCTCAAAATTAAATTAAACTCAAAATAAAATCAAAACTCCTTTAAAAATAATTTGATTCCTATTTCATAAGATTGTCTTTAGGAATTAATTAGGGTGAATGTGTTTACATGCTTTCATCACTTTAGTTCTTTCCTAACATGCTAAATGTATATGTCATATGGCTTTCATGCATTCAAGATTTTCAAAAGTCAAATTAAAAATGAAATGTTTTCCTTATATCAAATTGCATGTTTTGGCTAAAGTAAAAATATAAATGGCTATTATCACTATTAAATCCAAAAGTATTTTCAAAATTTATGAATCAAAAACCTAAAACTAAAAGTGTGCTACTTATAATTATTTATGATCTTGCAAGTGGATATAAATATAAAGATGTGCATAAGGTAGCTTTCCTTCTCTTTTCTTTTAGCATAATTTTGAATAGGATTTGGCAAAGTGTATATTTCATTTGAAAAGAACACAACACTTTCCTAACCCCATTCCTATCCATTCCTATGCTATTACCTAAGAAGGACGTCCATACTTGTACATATAAATTGCATAAAAAAAATAAACAAACAAATACAAACTCTTTGCATCTTTCTTTTTCCATTCATTTCTTTTATACATGTGTTTGTATTTAAGGAAAGTGATATATTAGTCTGGACAACCTGGGTTGCAAAACTTTAAGTAGCTCTAAGTAGGTCTTGTACCTTACATCCCTAGTGCTAACAATGGTGTCGTACTCACTTATGCATTTCATACATATACATGTGCATATGAATAATGGATAAAAGAAACCACTCTTTTTACTTAATGAAAATCATGCATCATAAAGCATTCCAATTTTCTTAAGTAAAATTTCTTAGCATTCATCATAAAGTGTGCTAAACATTTTCATTTGTATGCATAGATATGCCTAGGATGCATCCATATGCATGTTGTACATGTTGGGAAAGAAATGAAGTGATGTGTTTTATGATATTAATTCACTTTACTTAATCTTAAAATTCCTTACTTTTTGAATATGTTTGTTTAGGGAAAAATCTAAACTTAGGATTAATTAAAACACATAATAAAACATTCACTAAATAAAATCAAATATGAATCTATTTTAGAAATTACTTAGGGTAGGGAAGGAAAGAGAAGTTCTCTTCTCTTTTCCTTCTCTTTATAAACATTAGTAATTAAGTAGGTTCACCTAAACCAAAATAAATCATCAAATAAAATTGACCCAAATCAACTAAACAACTTAAATGAAACTGGCCATCTAAGTTTAACATCTTCACACTTAGGAAATTTAAACCTTAAATCCATAGTTAAGTATACCACACAAACCTTCTAAAGCACACACATTAGGTTAAGTCACCACTTCTAGCTTTAGGTTAGGGCGGTGCATAACTTGATGTTTGCTTTTATTTTGTGATGTATTATTTCTAGTGTGGATGTTAGGATGAATGTGCATAAAATGAATGACAAGATAATTTAGTCTAATCATTATTTTCTGTACGGGATTGTGCTTAAGGGACGCTGTAATAAAAATATAAATACTTTTATTGTATAGGTGCTTATATCCCTAAGCATAATCTAATAGGCCAGGTGGACTTGGTTACCCATGTGTGGGGTGCTAAGTCCAATATACATGCTTGAGATTTGTATGGTTTGTTTAGCTAATCTCTATTTTGCAGGTGTTAGTTAGATTTACTTTTTTTCCTTTTCATGTATTTTTGTAATTAGGATTTTTAGAATGAATGCTATGGGGGATTAGGATGAGCATTGGTCATAAGATTACATCTTATATACCATGTGAAGCCTTTGGAGCAACCACCTTATAACCAACCAAAAGAAGGAGCCAAAAGAAGGAACCAAAAGAAGAAAGTGGAAAGAAGAAAGAAGAAAGACGAAAAGAAGAAATGAAGACCCCTATAACATGAATTTCCTTACTTGATTGTAAATTAATTCATTTGTAATATGGGTTGTATAAAGATAGAGCTCGGCTATCCAATTTGTTTTCGGGTTTGTACGGTGGTGTTAGACCACAAATGGCCTTTATTTTTTTACATTAGCTCTATAAAATGTTTTGATGTTTTCTTTAGCTTGTGTACTAAGATGACATATTTTTCTAGTTTCTTCCTAACTTAATGTATGGCCTGGATGATGATTAGGCTCTTAGAGAAAAAATAAATCTTCTACCAAATAAATCAACTCAAAATTAAAAATAAACAACTCATAACCTCATTTAAAGCCTAAGTTAAACATCAAGATAAAATAATTAACAACCCCTTAGCTGGATGAGTGTTTCTTTTCTAACATCATGCATAAAAGCATATTATTACACTCTTGATTGGAAGGCTTCCACCTTTTTTAGAGAACTTGGCTTGTCCTTTGAGAGCCATGGTGGAAACACACCTCCCCCTTCTCGTTGATTTTGGCCCATAATTTTATTTCTCCTGCATTAGGCATATGAATCCTATAAGCCAGAGTCAAATGATTGTCCAAAAATAAAAGTAAAATGAAATATGTTTTCCATTAGATCAAAGTCATTGTTCATGCCCTTACAAGATCTAATCTCTTAGGGAGTGAGTTTAAGGACTTAGTCTCTTTCTAAATAAATAATAGCATAGCTATCTTGCATAAAGCATAAGACTTGCCTACATGAATTTAAAATTGTAGGAGGAGTTAGTTGGCGGCCACCCCTAGGCAGTTGTAAGTCCAAGCAGTCAGGTGGTTTGTACTCTCTTGTGGAGGTAAAATAAATACCAATTTTCACCTTAGATTTAGGTTGCATTTTTGGCCCTCGCCAAAGCTCCCTAGATTTAGGTTCTAAGGTTGCTTCTCCCTTCTATGGGCCATAAGCATAAATCCTCACCTCTTAGAATTTTCATAACCTTGTATTGTGGAATCATAAGCCCTAAACTTCTAATAAAAATTCAACTCAAATAAATAACTCAATTTTAAAAACATAAAGCCCAACCATAGGATAGTTTGAGATGCTCGCTAGGTTTTCTAGCATCGTGAGCATCTCCTACTTATCTTCCTTTGGCTATGATAATAACTCTCCTCTCTTTGATCAATCTCATTTAATCTTTCAAAATAAACTAATCGATTAATAGTCCTACCTATTGAAATCTTTGGAGTCAATGATCATTTACCTTAATCGAGAGTACTCCTAAGAAATCTAATTCTTTAGGGTGTAATTAACTATGGGGGCTTACCCCTATAGGGAACTTAATGAACCTGGTTTAAAATAAATTCTACTTTACTTTTCCATGTAAAGTAGGGGAAGAATCTTTGGTACACATGCAGACCCAATATCCTTAGGAGTCCTTGTTAAGGTGATTAGGTCCATTGTAAGGTGGTGACTTCTATCTTTTGAGATAGTATACCTCTCCTCAATGTCATATCCGATCACCCTCAATAAGAACATCTATGGATCTATGTGATGTCAAAAATGCATAAAAAGAAGAAGTATATTTCTATCTTCATTTTATCCCACATAGAGTGAAGATGGAAGTATGCATTTCTCTTTTAGAAATTTCTCATATATATAAAATTTCACCACATCAACTTTTCTATTCTTGGATCAAGAGACTCGAGTTAGTGTGATATTTGATATTTACATAAGCTCGAGAACTCGCTTGTGATAGAAAGCTAACTCAAGCTTGTTGATTTTATAGATGCAAAGTACTTGATTTATAATAAGCTAAGAATCGCCAAAAATATATAAGCTTTGAATGCTTATGAAAATAGCTTCTTCAAGACCTACCACTAATGCTTCGTACTTGGCTTTATTATTAGTTCTTGGCTCTATCAACCCATATGATCGACTCATTATCCCTCCTTCTGGTGTTATGAAGACATTGCTGATTCCTTCCCTTGCCCTTGCAAAATTTAGAGGATAGACTCGTTTGATTGATGGGACTCCATCAAAGTATATTTCCCAAAATTATGACTTTTCTCTTTCATGAATGAGCATAATTTGCTCATCAGGTAAATCATCATTAAGAGAAGAGTCTGCACGGATAGGACGTGCACCTAGAAAATATGCTAAGACATGTCCCTTCACTACTTCCTGTGAAACATATGTGATATCAAATTGTAGAAGCAACACTGCCCATCTTGCCAAGCAACCTGTCAACGCAGTCTTTTTATCAAGTACTTCAACGGATCGATCCCTGAGATGAGAGTAATTTTGTGAGATAACATATAGTGATGGAGCTTTTGGACTGCAAAGATCAATGCCAAATAGTTCTTCTCTATCAGAGAGTATCTCATTTCTGCTCTTATCAATCTTCAACTGATATAATAAAGAGCATTCTCTTTGCTTTCTTCATTGTGTTGCACCAATAATGCTCTAAGGGACTCTTCTAATACAGTTATGTATAGAATGAGGGGATTCTTAGGAGTAGGCACTGCAAGGATTGGTGGATTTAATAGGTAGCTTTTAATACTATTGAAGGCTTCTTGGCAGTCCTTATCCCATTTGAATGGAGCATCCTTCTTCATCAACTTCGCAAATGGTTGACAGCTTCCTAATAGGTTTGATATAAATCAACAGATGAATGCGAGCTATCCTTATAAATAATGGAGCTGGCGCAAACTCTTAGGTGGAGGCATCTCCACAACTACCTTGATTTTAGTGGGATCAATTTCAATTCCTCTATGATGTATAATGTACCAAGAAATTTTTTGGAGGATACCTCGAATGCACATTTTAGAGGATTCATCTTGAGATCATATTTCCTGATTCTCTCTAATACAATTCTCAAGTCTTCGAGATGATTTCCACGATTCAAGCTCTTCACCACCAAATTGTCAATATAACATTCCACTTTTTGGTGAATCAACTATCAAAAATACGTGTCACGGCACTTGGGTATGTAGCTCCAGCATTTTTCAAGCCAAAAGGTATGACCGTGTAGCAATAGATGCTAATAGGTGTTCTCAATGATGTATGTCTTTCATCTTCAGGTGCTATCTTGATTTGATTATATTCTGATGATCCGTCCATAAATGAGAACATGTCGTAGTTGGAAGTATTGTCCACTAGTAATTCTGATATTAGAAGAGGAAAGTCATCTTTTGGACACTCCTTATTTAGGTCCCAGAAGTCAATGCAGAGATGAATTTGATCATTCTTCTTCCTAACTGGGATAATATTGGCTATCTAATCTGCATACTTCTCCTCTTGGATGAAGCTGCTTTGATTAGTTTTTTAGTTTCTACAATTACATGATCTTCAATCTCCTATCTCATTCACCTAGGAGCTTTCTTAACAGGCATCACATTCGATTTAATAGCCAATTTGTGAACTGCTACATCAGGGGATAAGGGTGTCCAGTCAAAGCAATCCCTGAATTTACAAAGTAGCATTTTTAGCTCTTCAACTTTCTCATCAGGCAGAAGGGCACTGACAAAAGTTGGACGGGAATCATCCTCAGCTCCTAAGTTGATTTCTTTGAGTTCATCCATAGTAGCTATTTGTCCACCATCTTCGAGTTCTTCAGGTGCAGGCTCAGCTTCTACTTCTTCATCATTTGTGAGAAGGATTTCGTGGAGATCATCTTCTTCATCATTATTAGTTTTGATCTCAACTTCTATTATATTATAATAAGTTTTATTTTGATGAGATTTATGGATGAATCCAAGACCTTTAGTGATAAAATTATCACTTTTTTGTGACGCCTGAGGACTTCTTTGACCCACATCCTGTTAACGATTTGAGCTCTATTTTTAGTAGTTCTAATATGAATTCCAAGCTTATGCATCATTCTTCGTAATTTCTGTGGATAATATATTAGTATTCTTATTTGCACTATCTCATCATAATTTTCATGTTGAGCAGGCTGATCAAAATCATAAGGTTGAGACTCTTCAATTTTATAAAATGGAGTTCTTGTTTTGCCACTCTCACTCAAGGGTGGCACATAGAATATTATCAACTCTTCAATGCTATGAACCTCGATTGGAGTGATTTCTTTGAAGTACTGCCGAGGGATGGGTATAGTTTTGAAGGAGTCCTTTGACACTGCCAAATGAGATATCCTTCTAGATGACCATCTGAATTCTATTTTCATAAGTAGATTCAAAGTCATAGTCTGAATTTGAATCACTTATTTCATACTTTACCTCTTTTGAAAGTTTATAAGTTCCCTTAGGTTTGATAGAAATATCTTCTTCTTCTTATGTGTCACTTCCCAAATGAGGAACTGATATTCTTGATTTAAGTGTAAAGTCAAGTGCTTTAGGGAGAGTCGGTATTGCATTCTTTCTTCCTCTTTGCTTCTACTCTTTCACTTTTGAAATTATTTTTAGTTCCTGAAGTGGTTGCTACCACTTTAAGAGGTTCTATTGGTTTATGCTCTTTAAGGATGAAGTACTTTGCATCTTCATAAATCTTTGCATTGTGGATGGAGAATGGTTATAGATTTCTAAGAATTCTAAACTCTTCTCCCTCTTTTAGGTATTTCATACACTGATGCATAGTTAATGGAACGATGCCATACTCATGCAGCCGTGGTCGACCCAAGAGAGCTCTAAATGATGTATCAGCGTTGATTACATGAAAATTGACTTATGTATATAAATTCCAAAACTTGAACAGGAGAATAAAAGAACCCAGGGTTTTCTACCCTTTTTCATTGAAACCATGAACCATCAACTTATCTCTTCCAAGATGTTGGATGTCAAGTGATAATCCTCTAAATACCTTTAGACTCATAAGATTGATAGAAGAACCTGGATCAATCAATATTCGGCTGATCGAGATGCCATCACTCTCTATAGTAACATATAAAGGATGGTTGTGATCTGCCATTCCCAACATAAGATCTTGTTCAGAAAATGTGATTATTGGGAGATCTTAAGCTTGCAATGATTCAATCATGCATTTTTCAGCAAAATATGCTTCATAACTTCCCAGATCTTTGAGAGCCCTCATCAAAGTTTCTTGGAGGTCTTTTGACATTAAGAGAGCCTCATACACACTCATTTATGCAGGGATCTTTCTCAGAAGTAATAGAATATTATAATATATCTTTTCGCTTAATTTAGGCTTCATTCTAGAATTTTTGGGAATGATATCTTCATTGACTTTAATTTATTTTCCTTAGTCTTTATTTACATTTTCCTTCTTTAATGAAGGCAGTAAGACATTACCACTTCTCAACTAAACTTGAATCACTTTATCTTGCTCAGATTCTTCTGAAGAGGTAGTTTCTTCAAATTCTGTTCTTATTCTAGAAGATTGACCAAAAAGGCTAGACTCATTTTTCAACTTCATACATTTCATGCGTGATGATATCGATGAGTCTGACTCTTCTCCATCGGGAAAACATAGATCTTCATCTGAATTATTATTGTCTTGTTGAGTCATTAAACAAAATTCAGACGTTAACTCCCCAGGCTCTTCATGCTTTTCTGATAAAAACTTTGATGAGTTAGTCGTGTCTGTCTGACTACCCTTGTCATTTTAGAGTAACTGATGCTGAAGAACATCTAACATCACGTAGATAATTCAACATTTCTCTACTGGACAAGATTCACCATTATCTTCTTCATCCGATTCGATAATGCGAAGTTTAAGCATAAAGTTAGCAATCCTAAATGGTTATCTTTTCGCCTGGTGATACTCCTCTAAATTGTTAATAATCTTTTAAGTTGTAGTTCTTTTCTTGATCTTCTTTTTCTTAGCTGACTTTTTTGATTTATGAGGCCTGTATTTAGTAGACTGCTCCTCATGTCGTGATGAAGTAGCCTTATCAAAATGCCGTTGAGAGGCCCAAATATTTGGTTTAGGTGTCTCTTTTAAGTCCAGTACAGGTTCAAGTGGTGATTTCCATTTAACACTAGGGACGGATTTTAACTACTTCAGCATTTTCAGTCCTGTTAGAGACTATTGTTTCCCATTATTTAGTCTAAACTGATTTCTCCTTCTTTTTGTCTTTGATGGATGATATGGAAGAGGACATAATCATCCTTGTAGACTCTCTTTTAGGATTGACTAGAATATTGTCGGATAGTGTAAATTTATCTCGTTGATACTTCCTTTCTATCCAATCTTTGAAGACATAACAATCTTCAATAGGATGATTGATCATCTGATGATAGGGACAGTAATTTGGATTACTGACTTGATTAGCTTCTTTAGGCCTTTTAATTTTTGGTAATTATAGACCAGCTTTGACTGCTTGCTGAAATAATTTGGCCACACTGTCCCTTCTAAAGAAATAATCTTTGTTCATCTTTTTTTTAAGAGATGGCCGCATTCGCTCATCATCTCTTGTTGCTTATTTTGGACGCTCACCATCACTTGGAAATGTGTGAGGTTTGTCATTATTTCTTAATACTAATTGTAGTTATGGATTAGAATAGATAGAATTCTTTCTCTTATCATCATTGTACATCAGCTGTTCTCCTTTATCCATATTATATACCACCCAATTTTCAGCATTTGAGCTATAGGAAGCAGCATGCATTTCATTTCTTCTTGAGTCTGAAGATTTGTTCCTCTTTGCTTTATCAGCATAGATTTCAGAATTAGGGCGATTCAACTTTTCAAATTTAGTCACCTTATCGAGCAAGTCTTGGAATACTGTAATTGATGCCATACATAAAAATGGTGCCATTTTATCATCCATATTGCCATTAGCAATTGGATCGTAAGTTCCTCTTCCATTTGTTGCTCACATTTCATGCTTAGGTTATGCCAATGACTTATAAATTTTTAACTAACTCATCTTTTGTCCTTTTCAACAAGTCAAGGTCAATGATTGTTATTTTCTCAGTTGCACTGGCAAACCTCTTCATTAATATTGTCTCTAATTCAGCAAAGGTTTTAACTAATCATTCAAAAATTTTGCATACCACTCAAAAGCAACTGAAGTCAGGCTACTGATGAACTGATGGAAAAGCAGCGCATCATTCCCTCCTATGTTACTACAAGTAGCCTTAAATTAGGCTAGATGTTGCTTTGGGTTATCAAGCCAATTGAAAGTATTAAATTTTGGCACCGAGTAACCTTTTGGGTATGGTACTTGATCATATTCAGCTGGATAAGGGTGACCTTTATTCACCAGCTTTTCAACCTACTCTGAGGCTATGACTGCCTTTATCTTTTCATTAATTATTATTTCTAGCTAAGTGGTGGTTACCGCTCCAGGTGTGGTAGCCAAATTTTGATTTATTGGCTGAAGTGGTAGTTGATTAACTTCATTCCTCTCTTTAGGTGTAATGTGTACTGTAGGAGCTTGAGGTACCAGAGTGACTAGTGGTATAGAAGTTGCATTATTAGCTACCTATTGATTAGTAGACAAGACATGTTCTACATTTGATGTGATATTCTTCTACAATATCTCCATCATGATATTCATTTATACCATCATATCATTTATCTTTGTACCAAGCTGTGCAATCTCCTTATCTTTGACCTCCATTTGACGATGCATTTCTCTTTTCTCTCTAGCTAGTTCCATGACATCAATAAGTATAGGCTCTTCTTCTTCTACTTCTTATTGTTGTTTTGCTCCTTGCTCATCTTTAGGAGAAGAACTTGACTGTCCTTCTCCTTGTGCATTTGCAGGGGTAGCTGTTACTAGGGCTGAATGATGACGCTGAGTATAAAAGCGTGTACTATGCTAATCATTTCTTGGTTCAACCATATAAATAGCATCGACATCAATGATCTCTTTTTCATTTTTATCTTCTGATTCTTCTTCTTTAGTAGAGATTAAAGATTCATCTTCTACTTACTTCTGTGAAGACTCTTCTTCATAAATGTCAAATTCAGGTTCAGGTTCCCTGGGTTCATGTTACTGCTGATGGTGTTGAGTGAAAAGTTCATCTATATCTCTGATCATATAGATGACTTCTACTTTCATAGTGTCCTCTTCATTACTTTCTTTTTGCACATGAATTTCTGATCAACATTTCCAATGGATCTCTGGTTCAATGTGTGGAACAAACACTTCTTCTATTAAAGGGCTGTGATCAAAGTCAACTTTCTCTTATGGGGGTGAATTTGATCTTTGATGGGATCCCTTAGAAGATTCTCCAGAATGTCGACCATCATGTCTTTCATCAATGATATCCCTTCTTTTGGGTATCCACTTCTGATGAGTTATTTTGAGGCAAATTTCTGAGTATATGTATCAAATGTCACACCTCTTCCATTCCTCAGGATTTCATCACGGGGCCTTGGCCTCCATATATGCTTATCCTTTTGCTGGGACCTTTCGACAGTGGATTCTTGGAAACATAGTTTGAGTGTCACGCTCTACGATGCTCACCGCGTGAAGCATTCTTGGCTCGATGTTTAGTTATCATAAGATATGACAACCTCCTTGGTGGAGCTTCAGTATTTTCATTTACCACAGGGCTCTGAAATCTTCTTTTCATTAAGCCTCTATCCTTGGCTACTTTGAGAACTTTGTGTATTCTAGTGACAGTGTTTCGGGCTATATCCTCTATGGTGGTGGAGCTTGACGTTGTTGGTTCCAGAAAAATTACTTTACTTCACTAGTAGAGTTATTCCTTTTTACACACTTTAAATTGTCAAAAGTGGTTATGGGTAAGAATACTCGCTTCTAAAGGAAATATTGCTTGTTCACTAGGTCATCCAATGGGGATCTGTTGAGCACTTAACTCAACATTTCTTCTTCTTCTCTACCTTCTCATTAATTTTCTTCCTGATGAGGAACCTTCATGATCATGCTTTCTAAGCACAGAAGGTTCAATTGGTGAAGCAATTGTGCTATGAGGCATTAAAGACACAATTTTGCTATTATGGGTTCTTTTCTTCACGGAGGCTTCAGATTGACCTAGCCTTTTGTAAATTGAAGTTCTCTATTGGGAGAACTCCTTAACAGTGGTTGGCTATTGAATTGATTGGAGAACGTGGCTAGTAGGAGCTTCAGTAACTTGAGGCCTTCCAGCATGGCCTCGGATGAATGTACCATGGGTGGGTACTTCAGGATTTGTAGCTATGATAGTTAGGAAATTCAACCTACCAAATTGAATTATAGCTCCAACATCTCCTATGTTGATGATGGCATTGGCTAGGCAGATGTTCGAACCACGCCCTAGCTGGACAGTGAAAGGAGTGCTCTATAGATCCATTCTACAAAAGTGAAAGGTGAGGATTATTAATTAGTAATTATTATTTCACCCCCATACTTTCAGAATGCAGAGATACTACAGAAAAAATAATAGTGTAATAAAAATATACTCTATTGAATAATTCATTCATCATAAAATTTTATACAATAGTAGTTTGAATTTATTTCCCATTTAAATAACTATTTTTTATTTTGAATTTTTAAATATTTTGTTGCTATTATAACATATATATGACTAGCCAAAGATCGAAAGAGAATCTTATCCCCGTGAGTTGCCAAAAATTTGTGGGCTCTGAAAATTTGCCATTGACCTCTCAACAATATCAACTGAAGAGAGTGATTTAAATCATCAGTGTAGTTTTCAGAAGGCAGATGGAATAGTAGATAAGGCACTACCCAGAGATTTCACTCACATTTTGCGAGGACTTTAGATCTAGTTCTAGGTTTCCTATAGGCGCAAGCCCTTATAGTTAATTTCCCCTCTCAATGCTGCGAGAGAACTTTTGATTAAGGCTAATCGTTAGATCTCTTAATGCATAGCGTACAACAGCATCATATGGAGTTTTAGAATTTAAGATTATGAAATTCATCATTTTAGCTTAAACCGGATGGTTGGGGGAATGATGACATGCCCGATCTAGATCCCATGGTTTCGTCATCCCGAGCCATCATGGTCCCTAGTGTACTTAGTCAGAGGAGGTAGTCGACCCAACCTGACCGAAGGATCCTTATCAGCAACACATGGGTTACGTTGTCCAAGAAATTCTTGTAGACTTGGGGTGGTGTTTGTCTAAGGAAATAATCTTAAGTCTACATTAACTGATAGAGGGTTGTTTGCCCTATCAAGTATATCCTATGATTTACAACTCAAAGGGCAGAACCATTAAGGAGCATGCCATATTCTTACTAATAATTAAGACATTCGCTTTATATTATTTATTTTGGTGTTCAAACTTCATGCTTTTTTAATTTATTTGGCATAGAATGCATGTCATTTAAGTGGCTTATTAGTATTAAATTTCCATAAATTTATGTGTATTTTATCTCATTTTATCGTGTAATTGAGCATTGAAATAATCAATTTGAAATAATTCAATCAATTTATTGATTTAAATTTCAGCATCCTCCAGACATCATTCCCACGTAGGGGGCTGCATCGGGAGTGTTTTGGCTTTCTCAGTATGCTCTATTGAGCATAGCGAGTGGTGTCTTGTGACACCACAACCGTCTTCACACCCGCTATGCCCTTTGGAGAATTAGCGAGGTCTTGAAACCTACATTGGTGTTCAAATGTAGGGACTAGAAAAAAAATAAAGTCTGACGAAATTTCGGCAATAATTCTACTAGTGGAGTGACATCTAACAATTTGTTTGGCTTGCTCGGTACGTATTATTGAGAGTAGCGAGTGATATCTTGTAAAACTACAAAGTCTCGTGACCCGCTATGACCCATGGCATTAGGGTCTTGAAACCTGCAGATAAGCACAAGCACACACACACACACACACACACACACACATATATATATATATATATATATATATATATACACACACATTCGACACATTTGTACATATCCAAAACTATTTCATTGTATCATTGACATTAGAAAGGAAGCAGTTGAAGGAATGGGTAGTGCGAACAAGGAAGAACTTCTTGGAAATTTCCAAGTTGAATGGATCATGATGGAGAAATCCCAGTTTTCCAAGGATCCATACACCAATAGCAGAAGTCAAGTATTGCAATGCCATTAAAAGACCAGGATAATTAAATTTTGTAATGGAAAATATGTTAATGATAACAAGCAAGCTCAAATATAGAGCATATCCCACAACAAGGCTACTGGTAGTATAGTACTACTTTGCCACTTCAAGTTTGATGGCCGCCATGGTTTTATAAACCACAAAACCTTTGATCTACGGTAACGGCAAGATTGACATGCCTTTCTACTTTATCAGGCTAGAATGCAACCTAAACATAAAGATTTATCCAAATTTTTCACGAGTTAGTGAGGATCTGCACTCAATGAGCCAAATGGTTAGAAAGAGTAAAAGAAAAGAAATGGAGACCAAGAAGAAATCCATAACAAGAAAATTGATAAAAATTAGGTGACATGAAACTCCATGGTGAACATTTTGCTCGATCTCTATAAGAATCTATACATCGGTCGAACTCCAATCCTTAACTTAGATGAAGAGACCTATAAACAAAGGTTGATTTTGCCTTCATTACAAGAAGAGGACTGAATAAATGGGTTTCAGTTAAAGGAATTAAAAAAGGGAGATGGAGAAGGAGTTACCTTCAGTTTACATGCTTGCAGTTTAGATGAAGGAGAGAAGGAAAAGAGTCTTGCCATTTGCCTCTTTAGCTTGCAGTTGAGAAGAAGAAGGGAAAGAGGGGGAACAGTTTCCTCTTGGAGGGAACGGTTGTGCGCGTGAAGGAGGGAGGCCGTTCGATCGTGTAAAGGAGGCGGGCTCGAGCCGTGGAGAAGCTTCATGCGTGAAGAAAAAGGGGATCCGAGTGAGCCTTCGGGTTCTCGTGTGCATAGAGGGAGAATGTGCTTGGGTCAAGTTTAGGAATTAGTGCTGGTTGAGCATGGTTTATTTGAGTGGAATTTAGGAATTAGATTTTTTTTAAATTGATTTTAAGTTGATTAATCAACTTCAATGTGAATTTTACATAAATAAAATTACAAATTTAATATGTATATCAATCTTAGCTTATTCCAATATTCCGGGATGCAATGATGCAATCCATTTCACAATCGGAGGCCGTTTGGTTCAAGCCGGAGTCAAATTGAGTCCATTTTAGCTCAAAATGCACGCTATCATTTCTGACAGCTTGATTTCACTCAGACTTGTCCGAATTGAGTGCGAATAGTCTTAGTTGATAGATTTCAACATTTTTAAGCTAACGACTCAATCAATTTTATGAATGAATGCTATTTGATTTGCGTTAGAGTCTGCTGACCTCGATATGCATGTAGGTGTGTTGACGACTAGATCGCTTGATGAATTATTCATCAAGCTATACAATGTTTATATTCTAACTAGTTTTGACATTTTGAATATGATGGTGAAGTTTGTTCATCGATCAGACGTCATTTGGGTTGATTTTGGTGACGTCCAGTGCATTTCAACCTCAATTTATGCATTGTCACTTCCGATCATTCGACATTTGCACAGAATCATCCAAATTGAGCATGGACGATCTTATTTAATAATTTTTGGCATTTTGAAGCTAACGACATAATCGATTTCACGAACGGAGGTCATTTGGATATCATCGCAGCTTCCCAACTTTGATATACGCGTCGGCACATTAATAGCTCCATCGCTTGATCGGTTAATCTTTAGATTATGCAATATTTTTTTTGACCAATTTCGATATTCTAAATGTGACGATGAAGTTCGTTCATCAATTGGAGGTTATTTTGACCATTATCAATGATGTCTAGTGCATTTTGAGCCCTGATTCTTTCGAAGTTTGTCGAATTCGACTTGTAGGCTTGACTCAACTTATGACATGTATACGGAGGTCAACCAATTAGCATTGGACTAATGATTAATTAGGCCTTTGACTTAATTTAATAATTATTATTTGATTTGATAATTAACTAAATTCATTAGAAATAAGCAATAGCTAAGTATTTTATTTGATAAATAAAAAGTATTAAGCATGATTAATTTAATAAAGGTTTAATTATAAAATTATTTGGAAATTTAATTAAGTTTCATGTTTAATTTGATTTATAAGATTTAAGTTTCATTAATGATCATTTCATAATCTTATTAAATATGATTGAATATGTGACTTCCACTTTGTGTTTGATTTAAGTTCACTAGTTCTTATTTTAATTGAATGTTTGAGTTGATTAAGATGCAATCATTGATTATGTTATAATTTGACTAATGATTGATTTAATTTTCCTAATTAACTTTCAGGTAATAAGTTATTAAATAATTTATTAAATTTGATCACTTCAACTATTTTTGATTATTTTCTTAATTTTGTGATTTCAAACATATTGATATATATATATATATATATATATATATATATATATATATATATATATATATATATATAGTTTTTTTTTGTTTTCCACTTCACATAATTTTTTAAAATATTTTTTTTATTTTTTTAAACATATTTTAGTCCTAAATTTGATGATTTTAAAGTCTAATGAGATTCAAAATTTTAGATATTTCTTTCTGAGTGCTATGAACTTAAACAAAGTTGCTTGAACAATTTTAGAGATTTTCCGTAATTTCTTTGAATTTAAATTATTTTTTTCATGAAATTAAAACATTTGACCTTCAAAATTTGATAACTTTTAATCCATTCATCATTTTAGCTTGAAAGTTTTATGGTAGGTGTATTTTAACCTTAGTTTCATTCCCTAAAAATTTCAAGTCCATTTGATTAATATTTTAGAATTGATTAATAAAATTAAATTTTTTTAAAAAAACGTAAATTAAGCTCAAAATACCCAATGGAAATTAGAGATTTTTGGTGTATTAGATTCCTCTCAAGAAGACGAATCCAACACGCCATTATTTGTAATTTTTTGAAGTTTTAGGTGATTTTAAATATTTTTTAAAATCCAGAAAAGTTGGATTTTTCTATTTAACCTAGTTAGTGCCATGTGGCATTGATTGGGTAGGCTTTTCTACTTGCGAGTCATGGATTGGCTAGATACTACTGATGTGGCCTTTTGAGCGGGAAAGTGTGTGTATAAATCTGACCGTTCGATCGAAGATCAAATGGTTTAGATCAATTCTATTAATCTGAGGGTTGAAAACAAATCTTCTAACATTTTAATCACAGCTGCCCATGCCAATTAATGGCGATCGAATGGTTGTCACACCATCTTTCTCATGGCTGATGGACAGAGAGGGGTAGACGGCAATGCCATAATTTATGGCATTTCTCATCCAAATTTGTGTTTTTTTTAGCATGTTTAGGTTGTAAATCAAAAGAGCAGTGGGATTTTAAGGGTAGATCCTAATTTCGAGCAATCTCACTTTACAACGTGGAGACTTAGAGGTTAGCTATGGGATTTGAAAGTTACCTCACAGGAGGAAGTTTTCGGTGGTATATTAAATTCGAATATGCTCCTGGACGTGAAACGAAGCTTCGAGGTGAATATCCCAGTTGCCTTTTTTGGTTGCCAGAAACACTATTTGGACACAACCTATTGGCAATTTTGACTGGTTATCATCTCGCTAGCATCGGGGTCTTTGGGTAGACACTCAAGATCATTCCTTTCCTCACATAAAATGCATTCGAAGAGCCAATTCTCCTTGAGGAGTTCAGTTTGGCTCCTTTTGAAGGTTGACCATGAGAGGTGGTGGTGGTTAGCCAACCAAGGCTTGCCACCTAGAATTTGGTGGTCAGCTAGCTTAAGCCTCTGCCCGGAAGTCCAAGGAAAGTGATGGTTGAGCACCTTCTCCATGTGATCACTATGTCTAAAGAGATGAGGGTTGGATCTTAAGATTATGTTTTATTTTTGCACTCCTTTTTCTTCCAACTTGTATTGGCTAATTAATTAACAAAAATTAGATGCCTTTCTTGACCAAAGTTGTTAGACCTTGATGAGTTTAAGTGAAGCAATTGATTCACCCTATAGGAAAGATAGATTTAATCTTTGTGTTTACCTAAATGTTAATTGGAGAATGCCAAAATTTTTATTGGTTTATATTGAGTTCTCAACCTCCTCATCATAGATTTATGACTCTTATAGACACTAAGAGTTCCTTAGCCTTAGGACACTTCTAGTAATTAGGTGAACACTTAACCTAAGCCTAGAGACTTAGAAGGGTTAGTCATAGGGGTAGGTTACGCCTTAGAGATTTAGGGAGACTTGCCTATCCTGTGGCCTAAACCCAACCTATGTTCACCTTCTTAAACCAAACCTCAAGTTCAATTCAAATAATAAATCCAAATCCAAATTATAAATCAAATAATTGAAACCCATAATCAAATCCAAAATCAAAATCCTTCCTAAGCCCTATGATTTTATCTTATGAACTTGGCCCTTAACCAGATTCAAATCAATCCAAATTCAATTTATTTCTCAAACATCAATTCAATCCCTTAATCATTTATCAAATTCAAGTCCAAACTCAATTCCAAATGATTAAAGCCCTAGATCAAATTTAAACTCCCAAATCCTCTTTAAGCCTTATAATTAAATTCCATGGGCTTAGCCAAATCTCCACTCAATTCAAGCCAAACTTGATTGATCTCTTCATGAATCAATCATATCTTTATTTATATTCACAAATATAAATGAAATATAAACTCAAATAACAAAAACCAAATCGAACTAAATCCAAATTAGGTCAAGACCCCTCCTAAGCCATATAGATCTACCTCTATGAGCTTAGCCAAATCTTACCCCAAATCAATCCAAAATCAATTGATTTTCTCATAAATCAATTATATACCCAATTATATTCATAAATATAAATGAAACCCACATTCCAATGATAGAAATTAATTCAAACTAAATCAAATTCTTTTATAAACCCATTGGATCTACCTCCATGAGCTTAGCCAAATTTACTTTCAAACCACTCCAAATTCAATTGATTTTCTCATAAGTCATTTATATCTTCATTTATATTCAAAAATATAAATGAAATATATATTCAAATAGCCAAAACCAAATCCAAAATCAAATCAAAACCTAATTTAAACACTTTAAGCCAATTCCTTAGACTTAACCAAAAACCCACCTAAATCAAGCCAAAATTAATGGATTTTCTCTTGAATCAATCATTCCTTCAATCATCTATCCAAATATAAATGAAATCTAAAATCATTAAGCCAAATTGAAATCAACTCAAGTCAAACCCAACTTAGCCCTTTTGACTTAAAATTTTAAATGAACCAAAGCCCATCATAGCCTAAATTGATTGTAGTTGGATTTATATTTCAATCCTAAACTCATATATAAATTCAACTAAACCATAATCAAAACAAAACCAAGCCAATTAACCCATTTAGGTCCAGTTGACCTAAAGTGGCCTAAAGAACCCATTTGAATGAAGTTCTGATCCAACCTAAATTGGATTGAACCAAGCCCATCCAAACCTCATACCATGATCATTAATCACCCTAGGATGATCAATTGCTTTAAATTGGGTCAAACTAACTCAACTTGGTCATTTGACCAAGTCAACCCTTAGCCCATATGAAACCCAAATTATCCAAAACTAATCCTACACTAAATTAAATGAAACCATTGATTCACATCAATCCCTAATCAGTGACTGAACATGACTTAACCATCAATTAAGCTAAACCAAACCCAATTGGCCATTTGACCCAAGTTGACCCAAATTAGCCTGAAAGGCCAAAATGAGTCAAATCATGATCCAATCCAAATTGGTTGCAACCAATGGCTCAAATTCATTCTAAATTATTTATTGAACTTGACCAAACCCTGAAACCCATAATTGAACCCAATTGACCAACTTAGCCCAAAATGATCTAAAGTGGCCAAAATCTAAATTAAATCCAAATTGATTCAAACCAAAGGCCACAGTCATTTTCAATTAGCCAACTGAACTTGAACCAACACCCAACACAAGTCAATTTGGCCAATTTGGTCAAACTGGTCAACTTGGCCCATTTGACCTATGTGAATCCAAACGAGTCAAAATAAAGCCTAAGCCAAATTAATTGAAACCACTTGAACCAAAACACTTCAATCATCATTGAACTCCCAAGTTTTTGTTTGACCTAATTTGACCAATTAGTCAACCTAACCCAACCTAGCCCAATTTTACCTATTAGGGTCAAATTGAGCTAAACCCCTTGAAACCAAGCCTTGACCACTTGGAACCTGACCAAACCCATCCTAGGTTAGACAAAAATCAACCCAAAATAAAAATGAGTCCAATCCAAGGTTATTACCAATTGGCTAAACCTCTTTACATAGGATTCCACACTTTTTTTTGGCAATGTCCACTCTCCCATCACTTAGCAGCCCTCACTCACTCCAAATGGGGGTATCACTTGCCCACTTAGCCCACCCAAAGTGGGCTAAGACTTGCCTTGGACTAAAGGATGGTGAGTTAGCTCACCTCCCTTACATACCGAAGATCTAAGGGATCAAGGGAGGAGCAATCATCCCAAATCCAGCCTTAAGCTACCTCTCAGGCTTTCCTCCACTCAAATCGAGCCACGTGGACTTAATGGGGACAACTCCAGTGCCCTGACGGTGGCTGGCCGGCCAAAAATATGAGATTGATCTCGTTTGTGCATCACACATGTTGACCTCCATATATGCTACATAAGTTGAATTGAGCCTATAAGATGAATTTGATTGACTTCAGATGCTTAAGAATGCAAATCAAAGCTAAAAGATACTGGACATCACCAAAGTCAGCCAAAATAATCTCCGATCAACGAACGAACTTTTCCATCACGTTCAAAACACCAAAATTGGTCAGAATATAAATATTATACAATCTAGTGATCAACCAATCGAGCTATCAATGGCCGATATGCATATCAGAGTCGAGAGACTAGGATGATGTCCAAACAACCTTTGTTCATGAAATTGATCATGATGTTAGCTTTGAAATATCAAAATCTATTAAATAAGATAGTCTACGATTGACTTGGATGAATATATGCAAACATCGAGTGGTTGAAAGTGATTATACATATTTTGAGTTAAAATTGGCTTGATTCGATGCTGACTCAAACAAAATTGCTTTCGATCATGAAACAGACTATGCCGTTACATCCGAAATATCAAAATAACTTAAGAGTGATATATATATATATATATATATATATATATATATATATATATGTATTTTTTTCATCATAAAATTCATATTATGATTGATTAATATATTAATTAGCATAATTAGTATATTAATTATCTTAAACTTTAAATTAAAATCTAAAAAAAACTCTCTCTCCCACTCGCTTGGTTCATTCGTCCGACCCCTTCGACCGTAAGCCATGCACGATCGAAGGCTCCCATCTCTCAATCTTTCTCATCCACTTGGCCAATCCTCTGCAAGCAACTGCAAGCTAGACATGAGTAACCGATCCCACATTTCTTCCCCCTCTTCATTCAATTTCCCTAATGCCACATGATCCTCTCTCCCTCTCTTATTCATTCAGTTGAGGAGCCATAAACCACACACACTCTCCCTCACTTATTCAAATTCTTCCTCTAGAAAACTGCAATCTCTCATTCTTCCTGTGGCCCTTCAAGCCTCACTCTCATTCCCTTTGGTATTCCTTCAAAATGAACTATCTCTCTCTCTCTCTCTAATCTCTGCTTCTCTGCTCTGTATCTAACCTATATTCTATCCTCTGTATTCACAAGCTCCCTGAGGTGATTTTGTTAGTAGTAATGTTCTTTCATGTCTTCCAATGCTGCCATGCCTTTAGCTTTATTTCATAGTTTATAGGAGCAACAAGTCTATCATAGATTTCCAACTGTGTGGCTTGCATCATGTTTTGGGTATGGAGCTATTTGCAATGGTTTTTGGTGCTCAGGTTATTGAACCTTTGAAACAATTTGTAGATGGGGATAAACATGGGGGTATTCAGGTTTTTATACTTGTTGGAAAACAAAATAGATGTTTGATTTATTCTAACAGTGATAGTTGGAGAGGAAGAGGGGATAAAAATTATTATGACCTTTGGATGTCGAATGTGGTTCTTCCAGATCTCAGGATTCTTCTCTAAGACCAATGGCATGCAAATTTGAAGCATACAATTCGGTCACATTTGCTACGCTATTCAGGAAATAATTTTTGATTTGGAGATCAGAAGAGTTACAAGGTAGTTGGCTTTTCTGTGCCATCTCAGTCTGGGATCATGAATGATATGGGACTCTCCTTATCTAAGTTTGCAATTTTTGGATCCATATTAACAATTGGTGCAATGATTGGTGCAATTGCTAGTGGGAGGATAGCTGATTTTCTAGAAAGAAAAGGAGCCATGAGGGTGTCTGCTCTATGTTGCATGATAGGGTGGTTAGCAATTTATTCTGGCAAGAATGTTTTACTGTTGGACTTTGGGAGGATTTACACTGGTTTTGGGACTGGTGTTCTTTCATATGTGGTACCTATATTCATCGCAGAAATGGCACCTTGAGGGGGTCTTACAACATTGAATCAGTTAATGATTTGTGGAGGATTATCAGTCACATATATAGTGGGTGCAATAGTATCATGGAGAGAGTTAGCTCTATTTGGACTTATCCCATGCATTGTTCTACTTTTGGGTCTCTTTTTCATTCCAGAGTCTCCTCGATGGCTAGCTAAAATTAGGCAACAAGAATTGTTTCAAGAGTCATTGCATTGCCTTCATGGAAAAGATACCAATATTTTTGAGGAGGCAGCAAAAATTCAAGACTACATAGAAACTCTTAACAGACTCCCACATACTAGAATTATGGATATAATTCAAAGAAAGTACATCCATTCAACCATTATTGGAATTGGGTTAATGGCATTTCAATAGTTTGGTGGAATCAATGGAATTGTATTTTATTCAAGTCAAACATTTGTTTATACAAGATTTTCTTCTAGTAATTTTGGAACTATTTTAATTGGTGCTATATAGTTTCCAATAACAACTTTGGGAGAAATATTAGTAGATGATAGTGGGAGAAAACCCCTTCTATTGATTTTTTCTAGTGGGACCTTTTTGGGCTGCTTCATAGCTACCTTATCTTTCTTTTTACAAATTGGATCTCTATTTTAATGCTTTGTGGAATATTGGTTTGAAGGCCTTGTCATCCTCATCAGGGCATGATGAGATGAAAATCAACCAAGGTGTTTTAGGACACTGACCGTCATGCTCATCAGGGCATGACGGGAAGGCCCCAAACCTATTAGATGTGACACCCCTATGCCAAAATACCAAAATTTAGACCAAATTTTGGACTTAAATAAAAGAGGGCTTGAATGTGTTTGGAATATTCTGTATTTGCTTTTGTGCAAGTGATTGAAGGCCTCGTTATGCTCATCAGGGTGTAATCGGATTGAAATTCTACTAAGGTGCTTCAAAACATCAACCATCACACTCATCAGGTCATAATGGATAGACCAAAATAGTTCTGATGAGCCCTCTATGTGGGGATGATGCTGAAATACTGTCGAAATACTACTAAAATTTTGACTAAATCTGAGACTTAAAAAAAGGGAGAATGTTTTAATATGTAGATATTGCATATATATTTACTTTTATACACATGATTGAAGGCCTCATTATGCTTATCAGGGTGTAACGGGATTGAAATTTGATTGAAGTTCTTCAAAACACCAACCATCATGCTCTTCAGGGCATGATAGATAGGCAAAAATAGTTCTAATGTAGCCTCATACATGGGGATGACGTCAAAATACTGTCGAAATGCCACCCAAATTTTGACTAAATCTGGGACTTAAAAAAAGGGAAAAGGTTTGAATGTGTAGAAATTGCATATATATTTATTTTTATATAAGTGATTGAAGGAATCGTTATGCTCATCAGGGTGTAATGGGATTGAAATTTGGCTGAGGTGCTTTAAAATATCAACCGTCATGCTCATCAGGGCGTGACGGATAGGCCAAAATAGTTCCGATGTAGCCCCCTACGTAGGGATGATGCCAGAATACTGCTAAAATTTTGTTAAATGTTTTTGGGACTTATAAAAAAATGATTTAATATTAAGTTAAAAATATAAAATATAAAATATAAAGTCCTAAAGAAATGAATTGAAAATTAAATATAAATGAACTTGAAATAAATTTGAAAGAGACTTGATTATAAATAAAATTAAAAATCATATTTCAAATAAAAAAATAGGGATCAAACTCAAGTGAACCTATAAAACTTGAAATAAACTTGAATTCCTTTGATATACATGAATCAAATCTCACAATATTTTGCTTAAAATAATCAAAAAGGAGAATCCTAGTGAATCATGAAGATTTATAGTGGGATTAAGACATAACTTATGAGCATACAAATGTGGTTCAAGTGAACCTTGAAGCTAACTCCAAACTCAAAAGAAACTTGCAATAAATTTGAAATTTAATTATATATATTGATCGCTTGACGTGGAGTTTAAAAAAATGTCAAATTAGGTTTGATCACTCTTACCTGAAGAAGATGAAGAACATAACTTGCATATTCACAGATGAATTTGGTCATGCACGATCTTTTCAATAAATGTTGCTATTATCATAACTTATTCTAAGTGGACTAAGAATGATTTAAATTGAACACAATCAAGCTTGGAGAATGAAGATGAAGCTTGATAACTCGCTTACACTGTATATCATATTATAAGGGTTAATGGTTAATTGGCTAAGAAGAGTTAACTGAACTTTGTGGCTTATATTATATCATGTGTGAAAATGATTGAAAGAAAATAAGCCAAATTCAAACATAACTTTGATTTCATGTTATACTTATGGGGAGGTTACATGAAGTTAGAAGGCTAATTTTCAAATGAGATAGAGCCCAAATCAAGCTCTAGAGTGAGATTCACAAAGAATATGCCTTTTTATTTGATCCATATATCAGAATGTCTAATTTAGAATAGACTAAAGAAGGCTTCAATTAAACATAAAAATGATACATATTAGATTTGTTAAGTGATATTTTCAAGTTAAAGTGAAAATCAAATAAATTCATAAGAGGTTTTTACTATAACTAAATAGCCTATTAGCAAGCATGATCGAGACTTCCTACTGAATAATTGACTTGTATTCAAAAGAAGCTTGAATTCAAATAAGCTCACTTAAAGGAAGTATAATAAATTGTAGGAGCGAGTATCAAATTTGAATGTTGAATTTGCAAAGGTCTAATAGGTCTTTAATGAGCATAAGTCAACCATTCCTTTCTTAAAATCTAAAAATTAAGGAATTTCATTCTAATTTTGATTTTCAAAATCAATGATTTCATTGATTAGATGAAATTATCTAAGATAAAAAAATATCTGCATGTGCTGGGACATAGAGATTTAAAGTGCAAATTTTAATATCTGAAAAGGCTGCATAGGCTAACTTGGAATTAATAAAATACAAAATTAATCTCATAATTTAAACATAAAATTATCTAAATTACTAAATAGCCACTTGGGCCCCGACACTACACCGAATGCTTAAATTTAGCATTTGAGGATGCTGTGCGGGTTGCTTCCCAATTTGGTCTTAGGACCGTGTCTAGGTTAACAAAACCTAAAAATCTAATTATTATAAGAATTTTAATTTATTAAAACATCTGAGAAGCTAATTCTATCATATGACAGTAGATATGATCCTCTATTATTAAGTAATAGGGTCGAAAGTATCTGCAATAATAAATTAAATGATCAAATAATACATCTACCCTGATGATGGCTGTGTTGAATGGTGATTTCAACCGGAGGGGATACTTCCATCAAAATGTGATTCTAATTTCATATCAAATTAACTTAAATAAAATGTCAATCTAAATGCAAAATCTAACATGTCATTAAGTCTTAAATGCTTAAATGAAATTCAATCTGTAAAAACTTAAAAAAATCTAACAGAATCCACCTTTCACAATAATTTGTTGAAGGTGACAAATTAAGAAAACTCTAGCCCACAAAAGAGCCAATGTAAAATCAAGTGTTCTACTATGTTCACTCTCAATCAATCTCATGTGAGCAAGGATGTGGCCCATGTCCTCTGATTGCATGGCTTGGCCAGTAGGCTCCACATATGATGCAGTTATGACCAGAGTCCTTTGATCAGGTGATTGCCGCCAAATGACACCATTATATTATGATCACGACTATAACCCGTATGCTTTCCAATGGCTCTACTCTTTGAGTTGTGAATCATAAGGTACACCTGATAGAGCAAAAAGCCCTCTGTCAGCTAAGGTAGACTTAAGCTTGTCTCCTTAGACAAACACCACCCTACGTCTACAAGGATTACTTAGACGATGCAACCCATGGCTGCTAATAAGGATCCTTCTGTTATGTTGGGTCGACTATCTCCTCTGACTAAGTATACTAGGGACCACGACAGCCCGGAATGATGAAACCATGGGATCTAGATCGGGCACATCATCATTCCTCCAACCATCAACTTTAAGCTAATAATGATGAATTTTATAAATTCCAAAACTCCATATGCTTCAACTATATGCTACACATTTAGTGATCTAAAGACTAGCCTTAATTGAAAGTTCTCTCTTAGCATTGAGAGGGGTAATTAACTATAGCCTTTATAGAAAAACAGATCAAAATCCTCAAAAATGAGGATGAAATCTCTAGTGTCTTATCTATTCCATCTATTCATTCTAAAATTACCAAAACTTAAATCATACTCTCTTCAATTTGACAGGTCAATGACAAATTTTTAGAGCTCACAGATTTTTGGTGACTCTACTAGGGATATATTTCTCTTTCCATCTTTGGCTAGTCGAATCTAAGCTATAATAGCAGTGAAATATAATGAAATTAAAGTTTAAAGTTACTTGGAGATCTATTACTTTAGTTCTCTAGAATGACACAACTCTGACAGTTGAACCTTTCACACTAGGAAGGCATAATGCTGAAGCCTCCTCTTCTAGAAAAAAATTGAGTAGAAGGCAAAAAAGGAGAAGAAATGCTGAACTACGAGCTCAACAATTACTACCAGAATCACTAGCCATGTGAATCACACTCTCTTCAATTCAAGAGGTTCGATTGAGAATTTTTGGAGCCTACAGATTTCTAGCAAATCCACTAGGGATAGTTTATCTTTCCATCTTCGGCTAGTCGAATCTAAGCTATAATAGGAGCAGAATATAATGAAATTAAAGTTTAAAGCTACTTGGAGAACTGTTACTTTAGTTCTCCAGAATGATACAACTCTGCTAGTTGAACCTTTTGCACTAGGAAGGCATAATGCTGAAGCCTCCTCTTCTAGAGGAAAATTGAGTAGAAGGCAAAAAGGAGAAGAAATGCTAAACTACGAGCTCAATAATTACTGCCTGAATCACTAACCATGTGACCAGACTTGATACCAAAAGAGAGTGTTCCCACTTACAATAAGTTTGAAAATCTCAAGTTGGTGAAAAGGAATAGCTCTACTGGTGATATCAAATAATCATTATGGGAGCAACGACACTAAGCTATAACCCCATAAAGGAGGCATCCCAAGACTCTATCATCTAGAGTGCACATGATGCTGAAAGTAGTCAAGGAGAAGGGTCTTATGAAAAAAAAAAGTATCAATGCTTGATTATCAAAGAAAATGCAAACGATTCAAAGAAAAGGCTACTCTCAGTGGGTAATGCTCAAGATCATCCTAAGCAATTCCTACACGGTGAACATCGGGGTGTGACACTTGAACCACATGTTCGAGACTCTACTACCGAAAGGTCCCGATAAAAAGGAAAATAAATATGGAGACTGAAGCCTCAAGAAGAAGTAACGACATAGAAGCTTCTTTATTTGGAAGCAAGCTAACCCAGAGACAACGGAAAAAGAGAAATACTGAATTGTGTGTTCAACAACTATTATTCAAGAAAAAAATTGTATAACCAGCTGTGAAACCAGAAGCGAGTGTTCCAACCCATAACATGTTTGATAGCCTCAGATGGGTAAAGCAAAACAACTCTATTGGTCAAATCAAATAGTCCTTCTAGACCAGATAACATCAAGTTCTAGCTTATCCAGTGGAGAAACTCGAAATAGTATAGAGAGTGCATCGGGTCATCATAGTTATTAAGGAGAAATGACTAATGAAAATAAAATATGAAGGTCATATCATCAAGGAGGCCAGAGTTGCTCCATCAAAGAGACCTCCTCCTATAACCTCAGCATGATGTCAACCAATTCAAGTCCTGAATGGTGAGCATCGGGGTGTGACACTTAGACCGCATGTCCAGAAATCCACCATCGAAAGGTCCCGATAAAAAAGTAAGAAAATATGGAGGCCAAAGTCTCGAAGTGAGATTGCCTTAAAGAAAGACAATGACGTGACATCTGGACTAATCCACTCTTTATGTGCTAGTATTAAGGGCTGAAGTAGTTCTATCACTTGAAGTTGAACTACCTTTGCTTTGAGTAGCCATTCAACATGATCTTATCTAAGATGAGAATGTCTATCTATGGATGGAAGAGCTTGATGCACTTGATGAGGTCTCGCTCCAAGCTTAGCAAAATTTAGAAATCTATCGAGCAAGGATGTCTAAAGCATTTGATCATATAGTGCATCCTTGAATCTTTCAAGAAGGGGAATTGGTCTTGAGAAGACCAATTATCCCTCACCATAAAGTTGGTGGTAAATTTGAGCCTAATTGGGAAGGACCCTTCATCATTGAGAAAGTGTATCAAGGAAGAGCTTACCAGCTTATTGACTTAAATGGCGAAAGGCCAATGCCGCCAATTAATGCTTGATACCTAAAAAAGTATTGTATATGATAAATACATTTTTGAGGTACAATTGAAATCCCCCTGCAAAGTAGGGGAAATTTTTTAGTATATCTATGTAGGTCCACATAGTGCTTTATGCGAGATCCCTAAATAAATATACTTACTCAAGATGAAAATTTTTTTTTTGTGAAAATTCCCTGTTACATAGGGACATTTTTAGATTTCTATACATAGATAAAATTAATGTTACATGTTAAAACCTTCTTAAGATCAAATATGTCAACTCAAATATTGATATGTTTTCTTAAATTATTTTAGATCTCTTTCGAAGTGCTTTAAAATTTCCCCTACAAGGTACGGAGCATTTTTATATATTTATTAGAGTCAATGTCATGCCTCAAGCCGAGATCCTCAGATAAATATACATGATGATCAAAATGAGCTATGTTTATTTATATTAAAGAAGTTCAAACTCCGTGATACATTTCTAAGCTAATCTAAAATCCTCATATTAGACAGGAGCCCTTTTTATGACCAAGATTGCTCAATTCTCTCCTATGAAATAGGGGGCCTTCTTATATATATATTTAGGTTGACATCGAGCTTTCTTCCAAGATCCCTGAATATAACCATAATTATTATTATTAAGTTGCAAGCTCTTGCAAGGAATAAGAAAAAATTATTTCTACGCATGAAAAGACAACCCTAAATATAAAAATTTTATTTCTTAGATTTATTAAATTCTGAAGAGCAAGTTAGAAGAACTCCCAATTTCTAAAGCTTCAATCAATTAAGTTGGAAAAATATAAACCTGTACATCCTAAAGTCTAAGACACAGATAGGTTCTAAAGGCCAAACTCAACAAGCCCACAAATTGCTAAGTTATTGACGCTCTCATCACTCAACAAGCTGCAAGAAAAGACCACAGTGAAAGAGCCCTCATTTTTTAGTCTGATGACCAAATCACCAACCCATCACAGCTTAAGTCGAAGACTCGAGTAGGTTCTAAAGGTCAAACTCAACAAGTTTATAAATGGTAATGACACTCTCCTCACTCAACAAGCCGTAAGAAAAGGCCACAGTGAAAGAGCCCCTACTTGTCAATCCAATGATGATAACTATGTAATCTCAAACTAGATCCAGCTTAGTGATTACAAGCAATGAGAATCCAAGGGATCTTTTTTACTTGATCGATAGACCAAGATAATTTGAGGAAACTCTCAATTCAGAGCTACCTCAAATTAATCTTTATATTGCATGCATGGTAATATTTAAATCTAATCTTAAATGATCTAATCAAGCACAAAGCACATATCAAAGCCAATCTCCTCATCAAGTCCGTCAAAGTAGAAAGCATAGGACCAAGGAAGCAATTCCATAGTTCATACAAAGTCGATGGCCAAACTAAAATAATTCTATGATTATTTAGTCCATTAAAGCACACATTGCTAAACTAATAACTCAACATTGAATTAATATAAATCGAGAGACTGGGTCATCTATATGCACCCTTCAATGAGCCCATCAAAGTAGCAGGCATAGGATTTAGGGCATATCAAAGCCAATCTCCTCGTCAAGTCAACATAGACAAATAAGGTCAATCCTTCATCAAGTCCACCTTGCTTAAAGCTAAGATAGAAGGAATTTCAAATCTAAAAATAAACAAACTAATTCCTCCATCAAACCTGAGAAAGCATAAAGTTAGGGTTGAAGGAACTCAAATCTGTAATGACATAAAAGAAAGAGTTCTTCAGCAAAGTTATTGAAGCAGAAAGTAGATGATGTAAGAACTCTTAGCCATCCGACAACTCGATCCTAACAAATAGGTCGATCCCCTCATTTAGCATGTCCAAAACATGTCATCATACTAATGAAAAATCTTATCGAAGCTCTATAATCTATTGAAATCAAAGATGAAGTGGTCCAAGAGCTGCGTTAAACATGAAAGGTCAACTAGTTTTAACAAACATGCACGAATCATATTTGCTGACCTCCATATGTGCTACATAAGTCAAATCGAGCCTATAATATGAATTTGATTGACTTCGGATGCTTTAAAATGCAAATCAGAGCTGAAAGACACTGGACATCACTAAAAGTTAGCCTAAATGTTCTCCAATCAATGAACAGACTTCTCCATCACATTCAAAATATCGAAATTATCTAGAATATAAATATTGCACAATCTAGTGATCAACCGATCGAACGATCGAGCTGTCAATGCGCTAATGTACATATCAACGTTATGAGGCTGTGATGATATCCAAATAAGTTTT
Source organism: Cymbidium sinense (assembly GCA_021442155.1). NCBI lineage: Eukaryota > Viridiplantae > Streptophyta > Magnoliopsida > Asparagales > Orchidaceae > Cymbidium > Cymbidium sinense. The sequence goes on from CM038221.1 coordinate 160,053,198, forward strand.
GTTCATGAAATTGATAGTACTATTATCTTCAAAACATCAAAATCTATTAAATGAGACTTTCTATGATCGACTTGGATAAATCTGTGCGAACATCGAGCGGTCGAAAGTGATAATGCATATTTTGAACTAAAATTGGCTTGATTCGATGCCGACTCAAACCAAATGGACTCCAATCATGAAGTGGATTGCTCCGTTGCATCTAGAACATCAGAATAACCTAAGATTGATATATATATTAAATATGTATTTTTTGTCATCATAAAATTCAGATTAGGAATGATTAATATATTAATTAGCATAATTAGTGTATTAATTAGCTTAAACTTTAAAATAAAACCTAAAAAAACTCTCTCCCACTCGCTTGGTTCATTCATCCAACCCCCTCGATCATAAGCCATGCACGATCAAAAGCTCCCCTCTCTGGATCTTTCTCATCCACTCAGTCTATCCTCCGCAAGAAACCATAAGCCTGGCACAAGTAGCTGATCCAACCGTTCATCCCCCTCTTCATTCAATTTCCTTAAAGCCGCATGATCCTCTCTCCCTCTCTCGTTCATTCAGTTAAGGAACTGCAAATCGCACGCACTCTCCCTTACCTGTTCAAACTCTTCCTCTATAAAATCATAATCTCTCATTCTTCCCTTGGCCCTTCAAGCCTCACTCTCATTCTATTCAACATTCCTACAAATGACATCAAACTATCCCTCTCTCTCTCTCTCTCTCTCTCTCTAATCTCTACTGCTTTGCTCTATATCTAACCTATATTCTATCCTCTGTATTCATAATCTCACTAAGGTGATTTTATTGGTAGCAAAGTTCTTTCATGTTTTCCAATGCTGCCATGCCTCGAGCCTGATTTCATTGTTCATAGAAGCAAAAAAGTTTGTCATAGATCTCCAATAGTGTGGCTTGAATCACATTTTGGGTTTGGAGTTATTTGAGGGGGTTTTTGGTGCTCAGGTTTTTGAACCATTGAGATAATTTATAGATGGAGATAAGCATGGGGGTATTCATGTTTCTATACTTGTTGGAAAATGAAATAGATGTTTAATTTATTCTAACATTGATAGTTGGAGGGGAAGAGGGGATGAAAATTATTATGACCTTTGCATGGCGAATGTGGTTCATCCAGATCTCAAGATTCTTCTAAGGCCAATGGCATGCAAATTCAAAGCATACAATTTTGTCACATTCGCTATGCTATTCAGGAAATATTTTTCTATTTGAAGATCAGAAGAGTTACATGGTAGTTGGCTTTTCTATGCCATCTCAGTCTGAGATCATGAATGATATGAGACTCTCCTTATCTGAGTTTGCAGTTTTCAGATCCATACTAACAATTTGGTGCAATGATTGGTGCATTTGCTAGTGGGAGGATAACTAATTTTCTAGCAAGAAAAGGGGGCCATGAGAGTGTCTGCTCTATTTTGCATGATAGGGTGGCTAGCAATTTATTCTGGCAAGAATGTTTTAGTGCTGGACTTTTGGAAGGATTTCCACTAGTTTTGGGACTAGTGTTCTTTCATATGCGGTACCTATATTCATTGCATAAATGGCACCAAAAAATCATTGAGGGGGTCTTACAACATTGAATCAATTAATGATTTGTGGAGGATTATCAGTAACATATATAGTGGGTGCAGTAGTATCATGGAGAGAGTTAGCTCTATTTGGACCTATCCCATGTGTTGTTCTACTTTTGGGCCTCTTTTTCATTCCAGAGTCTCCTTGATGGCTAGCTAAAATTGGGCAACAAGAATTGCTTGAAGAGTCACTACATCACCTTCATGGAAAAGATACTGATATTTCTGAGGAGGCAGCAAAAATTCAAGACTTCGTAGAAACTCTTAACAGACTCCCACAAACTAGGATTGTTGATCTAATTCAAAGAAAGTACATCTGTTCAACCATTATTGGAGTTGGGTTAATGGAATTTCAACAGTTTGGTGGAATCAATAGAATTGTATTTTATTCAAGTCAAACATTTATTTATGCAAGATTTTCTTCTGGTAATTTTGGAACTATTTAAATTAGTGCTATATAGTTGCCAATAATAGCTTTGGGAGCAATATTAATAGATGATAGTGGGAGAAAACCCCTTCTATTGATTTCTTCATCTGGGACCTTTTTGGGCTACTTCTTAGCTGTCTTATCTTTCTTTTTACAGATTGGATCTCCATCTTAATGCTTTGTGGCATATTAGTTTGAAGGCCTTATCATGCTCATCAGGGCATGAAGACATGAAAATCAACCGAGGAGTTTTAAAAAACTGACCATCACACTCATCATGGCGTGACAGGAAGACCCCAAACTTGTTAGATGTGACACCCCTATGCCAAAATGCTACTGAAATTTAGACTGAATTATGGACTTAAATAAAAAAAGGGCTTGAATGTGTATGGAATATTATGTATTTTATTTTATGCAGGTGATTGAAGGCCTCATTATGCTCATCAGGGTATAACGAGATTGAAATTTGGCTGAGGTGCTTCAAAATACTAACCGTCATGCTCATCAGAGTATGACAGATAGGCCAAAATAATTTCTATGTAGCCCCCTACACGGGGACGATGTTGGAATACTGTCAAAATTCTATCAACATTTCTAAATCTGGGATTTAAAAAAAGAGAGAAGGTTTGAATGTGTAGAAATTGCATATATATTTACTTTTATGTAGGTGATTGAAGGCCTCATTATTTTAATCAGGGTGTAATGGGATTGAAATTCAGCCGAGGTGCTCCAAAACATCAACTGTCATACTCATCAGGGCGTGATAGATAGGCCAAAATAGTTCTGATGTAGCCCCCAATGCAAGGATGATGCTAGAATACTGTCGAAATGCCGCTGAAATTTTGACTACATCTGGGACTTAAAAAAGGGAGAAGGTTTTAATGTAAAAAAATTGCATATATATTTGCTTTTATGTAGGTGATTGAAGGCCTCATTATGCTCATCATGGTGTAACAAGATTGAAATTTGATCAAGGAGCTTCAAAATAACAACCATCACACTAATCAGGGCATGACAGATAGGCCAAAATAGTTCTGATATAGCCCCCTATGCAGGGATGATGCTGAAATATTATCAAATTTCATTAATTTTTTTAGGACTTAAAAAAAAAAATGATTTAACATTAAGTTAAATATAAAATATAAATTCCTAAAGAAATGATTTGGAAATTAAATATAAATGAACTTGAAATGAATTTGAAAGAGACTTTATTACAAAGAAAATTGAAAATCATATTTCAAATAAGAAAATAGGGATCAAACTCAAGTGAACCTATAAAACTTGAAATAAACTTAAATTCCTTTGATATACATGAATTGAATCTCACAATATTTTGCTTAAAGTAATCTTAAAGGAGAATACTAGTGAATTATTGAAGATATAGTGGGATTAAAACATAACTTATAAGAATGCAAATATGGTTCAAGTGAGGCTTGAAGCTAACTCCAAACTCATAAGAAACTTGCAATAAATTTGAAATTTGGTTATATATATATATATTGACCTCTTAATGTGGAGTTTAAAATAAAGTCAAATTGGGTTTGATTGCTCTTACATGAAGAAGATGAAGAACATAACTTTCGTATTCACTGATGAATTTGGTCATGCATGATCTTTTCAATAAACGTTGCTATTATCGTAACTTATTCTAAGTGAACTAAGAATGATTTAAATTGAACACAATCAGGCTTGGAGAATGAGGATGAAGCTTGATAACTCGCTTACACTTTATAGCAAACTATAAGGGTTTATGGTTAATTAGCTAAGAAGAATTAATTGAACTTTGTGGCTTATATTATATCATGTGTGAAAATGATTGAAAGAAAATAAGCCAAATGCAAACATATGATTTGAGCTATTATTAACCACAGGATTGATCTGTTTCGTCCGATCTGAGATAGAGCGGTGGAGATCAATAGCGCGTCACGCTGCCAGCTGACTCAGCCGTAGGATGTGATAACTTAAATAGCCAATCCTGCAGTGCTACGTGAAAAGCGTGCCGCTTCAGGGCACCACGTGGAAAGTGCATCGCATTAGTGCACCATATGGAAAGTGCACCTCATCAGTGTGTTACGTGGCGCCGATGGGATTAAGGCTTAATTAAGGCTAAACAATCCTTTTTAAGGCCAAAACTTCATAAATTCATAACAAATCATAGATAAATCCAAAAAATATAAATAAAAGCTCATTTTGAAGGTATTATAGAAAGAAATTTATTAGAATTATCCTTAATTGATTTTAAATAGAAATTTAGGCTTAATTAAGGTTTAATTAAAAAGTTAATTTACTTAATTATTCCTTAATTAATTAATGAATTAACCTCAAATTTTTTGGGATTGTTTAAGGGGATGATATTTGCCTACCCTAATTTGCTAGGGAATAATTAGTTAATTAATTAGGAAAATTAGCCAATTGAGCCTTAATTACTCTCTTAATTTAATTAAGGGCTAATTAATCACGTGAACAATAACATAATTAATTAATTGGGTCATTTATCACTATTTAACAGTAAGGAGACTTAGGGAATTGGATTGGGGCATCTCTCCTAATGTTTTCCTTAAGTTTCCTTTACTTTTCAAGGAAAAATTAATTAAGGATTAATTGATTAATTAATTTCTTAATTAGTTTAATCAAAATTTAAAAACATCTGAACCTAATTAATTAATTAAGAGGTAGATCTTTAGGTGTTCAATAGCTTAAAGGAATTTAAGAAAATTATGGTTAACTCACATGTGTGGGAAAACTATAAATGCACTTAATTAAAATCCTTAAGCTTAATTAACTATTAATTGTTAGTCAATTGCATTAGACCCTTTCATTCCTAGGACCATTGCTAATGTACTTTTCAATTAATTTTCATATCATATTGGCTCATAATTATTTAGTTAATTACTTTAAGGTAACATAGGTAAGAATTAATTAATTATTTTAATTCATATCTTAACTTGATTAATCCATAAAATTAACATAATTACTTCTTATTAAATCAAATTAACTTACAAATATGGGATGGGACTAGGATTAGCAAACTTTTTCTTACATTCCTTAAATCAAATTAAACATGAAATTAAAAATGACATTAAAAAGCTTTGGTTTGCTTTAAGTGATTTTATTTGATATGATTGTCCTTAGGAATTAATTTGATTGAATGAAATCATGTGTTTATGTTTATTTATTTTTCTCCAATCATATTAAATATTGTATGTCATTTGATTCATGCATTCATCTTTTGCAAAATTATTTAAATCAAATGGTTTCCTTTATGTCAAGCTTGCATGTGTTGACTTAATTTAATATATGTGTGACTATTATCACTATTAAATCCTAATGTGTTTACCAAAGCTTATAAATGAATGATCATATATGCTATGAATGCTTATTATAAATACATAGGAGATGTATGTGATTATATCTTATGTGTATGAGGTAAAGCTTCTTTCCTTTTATGCATGTATTGATTTATATAAATATAAATGTTAATGTGTATATAGTCTGAACATCCTAGGAATACAAGGCTTTAGCTAGCCCCAAGGAGGTCATTTGATTACCTCACTTCCCTAGTTTAATAATTACATATACTCTATTTGATTTCATTCTTATATATTTCAATACTAGAATTTGGATAACACTTTACTCCATGTGCATAAATGTTTCAATCAAATAAAAATACAACCTTCGCATGGTTTTGCTTCCTTTATTTATGTATAGATCCATATGTATTTGAGAAAAGAAAATATTTAGTCTAGACATCCAGGGAATACGAGGCTTTAATTAGCCCTAAGGAGGTCATTTGATTAATTCACTTCCCTGGTTAACAATGACATGTACTAGCTTATGTCTCTTATATATGTGTGTGTGTATTTAATTATGGAATTAGAACCCCTTTTCTTTTATCAAAGAAACATGCATCCATAAGTGGCTAGGTGATTGAATTATTGATCATGTGATTTAGAGCTATATTTCTTATGATAATGTATGCAAATTTACATATGGTTTAAATGCAAATGGTATATAGTCTGGACATCCCGGGAATACAAGGCTTTAGCTAGCCCCAAGGAGGTCATTTGATTATCTCACTTCTATGGTTAATAATGACACGTACCTATTTAATTTTATCCCTATGTATTTTTGTATAAGAATTTAGATAGAGCTTTAAATTAATATGATAAAATAATTCAAACAATTATGAAAGTTTAAACTTTAAATGTACATACTCACATCCATCATTCAAGTGTGTTTAAACATATTATATGTGTGGGTATACTTAGGACTTAATCATGTGCATGTTACATGTGATGGAAAAGAATGATTTCACAAATGTGATGTGATAACAATTCAATCAAATTAATCTTAAGATGCCTTTCATATTGAATAAAATTATTTAGAGTGAACCTAAACTTAGGATTAAATTAACATGTGTAATAAGTCATTCACTAAAGAGAACTAAATCAAATTAACATGCTTTAGAAATGACTTAAGGTAGGGATGGAAAAGAGTAATCCTCTCTTTTTATTCTCTTTACAATACTTAGTTGCTTAGTGTAAATCAAGTATAACAAAAGAAAACATAAATTAAAATTCTCAAATAAATTAAACCACTTAAAGTGAAATCAACCTCTTATGGTTAAACATACTTTCACATTTAGAAAATCATAACCTTAATGCCTAATTAGGACATACCACACAAGCCTTAATATACACATATTAGAATTAAGTCACCACTTCTAGGTTTATGTCAGGATGGTGCATGGTGTGATATATATTTTATTTTATGATGTATTATTTTAGACTGGATGTTAGGGTGTATATTTTGTACAATGGATGTTAAGTTGTGATTAGCCTAATTATAGTTTTCACAGGGGATTATGCTTTAATGGTGCTTTAAAATAAACATAAATTCTCTCATTTGCAGGTTGCTTAAACCCCTAAGCATAATTTAAGTTAGGACAGGTGGGCTTGATTACACATGTATAGGGTGCTAAGTCCAAATTATATATATAACTACTTGGGATTATATGTGTGTTTAGCTAACACTTGTTTTGTAGGTGTAGTTAGATTTACTTTTCCTATTTTTAATATAATTTTGTATTAGGAATTGAGATTAGTGCTATGGGGGATTAGGATGAGTAGTGGCTAGAAGGCTTTGTCTTGGGAGATCCTGTGATCCCTTTGAAGCCAGCACATCCGAATCAAAGAATAAGGAGACATGAAAATTGAAGATTTGAAGACCCCTCATAGCAATTATTCATTTGTAAATTATAATTATTCTTTCATATTCCAGGTTGTATAAGGGTAAAGCTTAGTTACCCATTTTTTATTTTTGGGTTGTACGGTGGCACCCAACCGCACCAGCCTTTTATTCTTTTGCGTTAGATTTATAAAATTGATTGATGTTATGTTTAAATTGAGTAATAGAAACAACATGCTTTTCCTAGTTTCTTTATGAATGATGTCTTAATGTGTGGCCTGGATGAAATTAGGCTCTTAGGAAAAAATAAATATTTTATCCAACTATAACTCATAACTAAAGTTTTAAATAATTCATAACCTCACATAAAGCCTAGGTATTAAATCAAGATAATTAAAAGATTTAATAATCCCTTAGCTGAATGTTGTATGTCTCACATCATGCATGCATATTGCCTCACTCTTGCTAAGATAGGGTTTCCATCCTTGCACGATAGGGGAAGGCTTGACCTTTGAGGGTCTCCTCTGCGGTGAAAAATACCTCTTTCCCATTGATTTAGCCCATAATTCATTTTCATCATGCATTTAGGCATAATAAATCCCATAGCCTTTGTCAAAATGAAGAGTAAAAAAATCAAATAAAATTTGAAAAGATTTCTCATTAGACTAAGTCATTGTTCATACTACTCATGCTCTTGTCTCTTAGAGAGTGAGTTTGAGGATTTTAGTCTCTTTCTAATTAATAACAACCCAACCATCATGTAAAATCATAAGACTTGACCACATAGATTTAAAGAATAGGAGGAGTTAGCTGGCTGCCACTCCATGCGGTTATAAGTTCAACAATCGGGTGATTTACTCTCTCTTGTATAGGTAAACCATATACCCATTCTTTGCTTAGATTTAGGTTGTGCTTTATCTTGTGTTGAAGCTCCCTAGATTTAGAATCTGAGGTAGCTATTTCCTTTGAGCTACAAGCATAAATCTTCACATCGTAGGCTTTTCCACAACCTTGTGTTGATGAATCATAAGCTCTAGTAATCTAATAAAATTTCAACTCTAATAAAATAATTCTCTTCACTTTCAAATATATAAAGCTCAACCATAGGATAGATAGGAATGTTCATTAAGTTTCCTAATATCATGAACATTCCCCACCCATCTCCTTTGGCTTCCAAAATAAGTCTTCTCCTTGATCCTTCCCATTTGATTTTCCAACATAGCTAATTTATTGATAGTCTATCCTTGAAAGCTTTGAAGACAATAATTACCTACTTTAATCGAGAGTATTCCTAAAGAATTTACCTTCCTTAGGATGTATTTAATAATGGGGGCTTGCCCCCATAAGGAACTTTAGAACTCAATTTAATATAAACCCTGCTTTATTCATCTATATAAAGTAGGGAAAACATCTCTGGTACATTCGAAGACCCATCATGCCTTAGGAGTCTTTATTAGATGATTAGGTCCATTGAAGAGTGATATCCCTATCTTTCGAGATAGTATATCATATCTCAATGTTGTACCTGATCACTTCAATAAGTAATCTCGTGATCTGCCCCCCCCCCAACATCCAAAACTAAACACCATGATTTTTCTATCGACTTTGCTGGGGATGGTTCCTCTCTCCATCTATAGTAGACAATTATTATCTCCAAATATCGATAGTGGACTTATATTTTATATAAGCTCGAGACTATCTTTCTTCCTATTGGCACTTAGCTTATTTCATCCTTAAGCAAAGCTAGCCAACATCCTTTAAGTTTTAGGACCTCACTCCATGTTGGTCTTGAAACTCCTATTGGGTCCCCCAATAGGTTAAAAATAAATCAACTAATGAAAGGAGATGACTAAATCTAGAACCTCTTTACCACTAGCATGGTGAGGCAAGGTTCATCCCATACTTAAGAAAATTCCAATAAAATTTAAACTAAATTAATGAAGTCTTTTTGCAAATTTTTTTTTTTCAAAAGAACTTTGTCCTAAAATGAAATCATGTACTTCACATAACACAAAGCTTGCAAAATATGAAATTTTCAAATCTCTTTTCAAAATAATAAAAAAATAACCAAACCTCATTTAACATACTTAAATGAGTTAAATGAGAATTTCTTTTTAACAAAAATACATTATTGAAAACTCTTTCATTTCAAAATGAATTTTTCAAAAGCACATTTTCAAAATAAAATCAAATAACTAAACTCCATTTAACATAACCATATTTATTAAATGAGAGTTTCTTTTTGAAACCAAAATCAAGATATGATTGAACTCCATTTAACACATTCATATGCTGTTAAATGGAAGTTCCCTTTTCAAACTAAAATTGAAACATGGACTTCACTTAACATACCCAAATTTATTAAGTGAAGGTTCCCCTTTTCAAAATAAAATCAAGATAAGAAAAATAATTGAATTCCATTTAACATACCCACATTTGTTAAATGAGAATTCCACTTTGAAAAATCAAATCAAAACCAAAATATCCAAAAGACATATTTTTGAATTCCATTTAACATATATTTGTTAAATGAGAATTCAATCTTCATAACCAAAACAAGTCCACATATCAACAAATGAACAAACATATAAGTAAGCTTCACCCTAACATACCTAAATTTGTTAAGCATGGAGCTCACTTCCAAACATCAAAATACAAATACATATATTTGGACTCTATTTGACATGCCATGTTTGTCAAATAAAGTTCCCCCTCTTTTCTAAAAGAGGAATCAAATTAATAAATATCAAACACATATGCATATGAATTCCATTTAGTATACTCAAATTTATTAAATGAGAGTTCTCCAAATCATATCAAATCAACATATACCAACAAACAACAAACACATATCAAACACTTTTGGCATCTACTTAACATATCTAAATTTGTTAAGTAAAAGCCCCATTTTCAAATCAAATCAACATATATCACACACATAACAAATAATCATCACAAACAAAGATGTTTTCACAAAATTTTCAAACATATAATTGAAACCCTTTTAGCATACCTAAATTTTCTAAGTAAAGGTTTTCTAAATTAAAATTTCAAAACCAAACACATAACATATATATCTCCAAAGTCTCTCCAAAGACTTGAACCAAACTTAACCTACATAAATTGATTAAGTATCGGTTCCAAATCAAAATCATATGGCAAAGTCTCTCCTCAAATATCAAAAATCTCTCCAAAATTCAATGAACCCCACTTAGCATACCTAAATTTCTTAAGTGTGAGCTCAAATTCCAAATCCAATCTAGAAGTCAATGATTGAAGGAAAATATCAAATCAAGGGCCTGACTCAGTTATGTTTCAACAAATGCAGTTATTTCACACAGTCAGTCTTTTCTCATCTTAAGTCAGTACAGTCAGAATGTCTTCTAGCAAGTTCATCTTCTCCTTCTTGTCTGGTGTGGATCTAGTTTTGGATCAGGCCATACACACCTTGAGTACTAGTCATCTAATCTAGTTCGATCGTGGCTTCGAGGCCATCTGAGTTTCTTATAAGGGGCCATCCCTCATGACCATTAGCAGGGAGGAGGTGGCAAGACAGACGCCACTTCTCTGCTTTGACATTTCGTTTGATCTTGAGTTCCCCTCATTGAAGAGAAAGGCTATCATTGTTCCCACACTCGATCGCTGTCGTGTCGCATCACCGGCCAAAGACAAGTGCCAATTGCCTTCCATAGTTCAAGTGAAGGCTACTACCTCCTCTATGGTCACCCCAAAGGGGAAGGCTATCTTGGATTCCAAGATAGTCTCCCCTACCTTTAATGTAGGTTCCAGCTCTCGCTCTGCTTTGCTCACCTGCACCCAGTGCTGCAATAAAAGTAGGAAGATCAAGCAGCACCAAGAGCGAGCAGCCAGGGAGATCATGCTGCCTCCCACATCACTGAGGAGGGTTCTCTGTGTGAGACTTCTCCACTCTTTAGTGGTAGTAGATTTCACACCCTCTCAGCCTCAGATGGAGAGGAGGACAATAGGAGGATTGTTGCATTGCCTCCACCACCAACACACTTTGATGTACTGGCAAGAGAATGGAGGAAGCCTTATGCCGACCTTAGGACAATTCTTCACCAGGTTGGCAGATCCTACAAATGCTTAGAGTCTGAAGCATTATTTTTATTTGAGGTCTGTGATTCTTAGGAGTGTCAGCAATCAAATCTGTAGGGAGAGAGAGTCACCAAGGCTCAAGTATCAGCCCAAGTGGGCAAGAGGGAGAGATGGAGGTATGCCACACTGTCAGTGGCCTCCACTCTGATGGACTTCTCTAATGGTCACCCTGTTAGGGCCAATCATTCAAACAACATTATTCTCATGGGTACAGTTTAATGCAGGATAGATGAGGTCTCTAGGTGAGAGGCAGCCAGTGTCTTTTCCATTGCACCGCTCCATGCACCATCCACCATCACCCATCTCTTATAGCATCTACCACCCTCACCAAGTTTTAGAAGCTCCCATCCGGGAAAAGACCATCTCCACTGGTGATTAAGCTACGACCTAAGGATCCCACTCCATCCATTCCACCTGTTGAGGTGAGATCGAGCTCCCTTGCTCGACCTTTTACCTCAGTCATGGCTAAAAAGGAGTGGTGACCCAAAAGTGTCATGGTCGCACCACCTCCACCATAGTCAGAGGGAGAGAGTGGAGGGGACACATAAATAGTCCCCATGGCAGTTGAGGCAGTTAGGGAGTGCACCCACCAGTATAGAGCATTCAGTATATACACTTAGTAGAGCATAATCTTGTGGTCAGTCGGTAGCCAGTCTACATTCCAGTAGAGCCAGGCAGGATAGATGACCACTCTTTAGATGACATCATAGAGGACTACCGCATTGCAGTTAAGTAGATTATTGGCAATGATAATTCGGGTCAAGAGGAGGATGGAGTTTGCTTGACCCTAATGAAGATGACATTTTGGATGACACAACTAAGGTCCACATGGTCGACACACGAGGGTCCTTACAGTGGGATCAGCATAGCCAAGAAGGTGTCGTACTCGAGGAAGGTGATACTTCTCACTTGACTCAGCACCTCCTCCACCAGCTCAGGCAGAAGAATGATCATATAGACAGGATGGAGAAGAAGGTAAAGGAGTTGATGGTAGTGGTCTTAGCATTGCAGAACTCAGCCCTAATCTCATAGCCTTCTCCTATGGTAGCTGACCAACCAAAGTTGGTACACACCTTAGACTGTCCTAAATGCACTACGACAGATGTTGATGCTAGTAGTTTGCATAGGAATGTCATAGATGACATCTCCATGCATGAGAAGGACATTAAGCATATGGTGGAATAGCAGGTGAAGGAAGCAATGGCTCAAGCTAGGGGAGCTCATCTATTCCAAAGGGTAGACCATACCCAGAGGAATTCAATGCAGTTCAATACCCCAATAGTTTTGTACCACCTTTCTTCAAGATCTTTGATGGTAGTGGGAACCCACGATAGCATATTGGACACTTTAGTGCTGGCTGTTGCAACATCGAGGGCAGTAACTCACTCCTGTTCAAACTTTTGTCAATAGCTTAGCAGGAGTTGCATTTGATTTCTATGCCGAACTTCCCAATGATTGAGTGAAGACTTTTACTAAGTTGGAGCACCTCTTTGTCAAGAGGTTTGCTGGAGCTCAATAGAGAGTGATTGTAGGTGACCTCATTATAGTAAATCAAAATCTCATTGAGTCCCTTATTGATTATATTCTCAGGTGGCACAACTTTAGCATGAAATGTGAGCCCCAACTGTTTGAACAACATGCAATTGAGATTCTTCTTAAGAATATCCATGTCCCAGTCAACTCCATGCTTAAGGGCTTTACCATAAAAAATTTGATAAACTAATCAACAAGGCGGCTAGCCTACAAGAGGAAGCTAAACAGTTGCCCTATCCCGACCAATCAACTCGACCCAAGCCACAGAAGATGTTTGAGAAAATGCCATGGATAGTTGTGTTAGTGGATAGATGGAAACAACTAGCCAGAGTAGATGAGAGACCCCGATCTCAGTAGCCTCCTTTGCCACCTCCTCTTTCACCATCTTGGTCATCATACCAGCCACCTTAGCCATAACGACCATTTTCACTACCTCAGCTACCTACCCAACATCAGTATTCCTATCCACTACTAGGTAGATATTACCCACCTACTCTTGTTGATAGATTGAATAAGCTATTTTCATTCAAGAGGGAGGTAGTTAGGAAAATCTTTAATAATCTCTTAAAGAAATTTGACTTTTAGTTACCAAAGCCTAAGAGACTGGAGGAAGTGGGTAAGAGTGATGATCTTAGCTATTTTCCCTACCATCGCATGTTAGGCCATGTCTTGGTGAATTGTATTACTTTTAAGGACTGGCTTGAGCATATTTACAAGTCAGGAGCTATAATTATCCCTTAGGAATACCTCTCGAAACAACCATCTAGTTCTGTTAAGGTAATCCTTGGGGAAACTTGTGATCCTCTTAAGATTACAGAAGGTTGGGATGTTTCCTTATCTCGAACCTCCAAAAAGATTTTTTGTAAGATTAAGAAGCTTTCCTTACAAGTGTCTAAAGTAGCTCAAACCTTTAAAACCAAGGAAGGTTTGCTAGTTATAAAGGATAACTCAAGGAAGGTGACAACAACAAAGAATGTCACTTGCCTGTGATAGTCTATAAAACCACCATCTGCTTCTAGCACTCCATCCACCATTGCAGCTACCTCTTCCTCTACTAGCTCCTCTTCTATTGATAGGTGTGTTGTATCTGTAGACAAAGGCATTAAATCCCTCTCTTCGCTTACTGTATTGGATTTCTACCATGTACCTCCACCTAAACAAAAATCAATGAAGAAAGCAGATTTTACTTACATCTTGTCCACTTATGATACTCTTGATTTTATTCCTATTGAAAACTCTCCAAGTCTAGAAAATAATAATAGCACTAGTAATTCCAAACCTCTCTCTTCTGATTTAGAATTAGACTTCTCTTTTTTAAATTAATCAGGTTCACCTCTTGAGATTGACTTGGAGTCAACTGACTCCGAGAATCCCATATGAGAAGCTGTAGGTCTACCTGATGAGAAGGTAGAACTTTCCACAAGTTCAACATTCCAAAAAGTCATTGAAGTCAACCTACGTAGTGGCAAATTTCTACCTCCTAGAGTGTGGTGAAAAAATTTAAATCATTTTCTCTAAGATGTATACTTCCATCTTCAATCTATGCAGAATAAAATGAAGATAGAAATATACTCTTATACATTTTGACACCACATAGATCCATAGATATTCTTATTAGGGTGATCAAGTATGACATTGAGGAGAGGTATACTATCTTAAGAGATAGAAGTCACCACCCTACAATGGACCTAATCACCTCAATAAAGACTCCTAAAGATAATGGGTCTGCATATGTACCAGAGTTCTTCCCCTACTTTACATGAAAAAGTATAGTAGGTTTTAATTTAAATCAGGTTTGTTAAGTTCCCTACAGGGGTAAGCCCTCATAGTTAATTACATCCTAAGGAAAAAGATTCCTTAGGAATACTCTCGATTAAGGTAAATGATCATTGTCTCCAAAGATTTCAATAGGAAGGACTATCAATCGATTAGTTTATTTTTAGCAAATCAAGTGGATTGATCAAGAGGAGAGAGTTCTTATTGAAGCTAAATGAAGATGAGTAGGGGATGTTTAGGATATTAGGAAGCCTAGTAAACATCCCAAACTATCTTATGGTTGGGCTTTACATTTTTAAAATTGAATTAATTATTTGAGTTGAATTTTTATTAGAAATTTAGGGCTTATAATTCCACAATACAAGGTTATGGAAATGCTTAAGAGGTGAGGATTTATGCATATGGCCCATAGAAGGGAGAAGAAATCTTAGAACCTAAATTTAGGGAGCTTTGGCAAGGGCTAACAGCACAACCTAAATCTAAGGTGAAAATGGGTATTTAATTTACCTCCATAAGAGAGGACCAACCACTCGATAGCTTGGACTTTCAACCTTTTGAGGGTGGCTGCCAACTAATTTCTCCTACGATTTTAAATTCATGTAGGTAAGTCATATGCTTTATGTAAGATAGTTAGGCTATTATTTATTTTAGAAAGAGACTACGTCCTTAACTCACTCCCTAAGAGACTAAATAATGTAAGGGCATGAAAAATGACCTAGATGCAAAACATATTACATTTTGCTTTTATTTTTGGACAATCATTTTCCTTAGGATTATATGACTCATATGCCTAATGCATGAGAAATATGATTGTGGGCCAAAATAAGCAAGAAGGGGAGGTGTGTTTCCACCATGGATCTCACAAGTCAAGCCAAGTTTTCTAGTAAAGGTGGAAGCCCTCCGATCAAGAGTGAAATATTATGCTTTTTTATGCATGATATTAGAAAAGAAAGTACACATCCAACTAGGGGGTTGTTAATTCTTTTATCTTGATTTTTAGCCTAAGCCTTAGGTGAGGTTATCAGTTATTTATTTTTAGTTTTGAGTTGATTAATTTGATAGAATATTTATTTTTCCCTAAGAGCCTAATCACCATCCAGGCTGTACATCAAGCAAGGAAGAAACTAGGAAATGGATGCCATCTTAATGCATAAGCTAAACAAAATATCAAATATTGTATAAAGCTAACGCAAAAGAATAAAAGGCCATTTGTGGTTAGGAACCACCACACAAACTTGAAAACAAATTGGGTAGTTGAGCTCTACCATTATACAAACCGGATTACAAATGAATTAATTTATAATTAAGTAAGGAAATTCATGTTTTGGGGGTTTTCATTTCTTCTTTACTTCTTTCTTCTTTCTTTATTCTTCTTTCTTCTTTATTCTTTTAGTTCTTTCTTTTGGATGGTTGGAAGGTGGTTGCACCAAAGACTTCACATGGTACATAAGATGAAATCTTATAACTAATGCTCATCCTAATCTCCCATAACATTCATTCCAAAATCCTAATTGCAAAAATTACATGAAGAGGAAAAGTAAATCTAACTAACACCTGCAAAATAGAGATTAGCTAAACAAACCATACAAATCAAAAGCATGTATATTGGCCTTAGCACCCCACACATGGGTAACCAAGTCCACCTGGCCTATTAGATTATTCTTAGGGGTATAAGCAACTCCACAACAAAAGCATTTATATTTTTATTATAGCTCCCCTTAAGCATAATTCCTAGCAGAAGATGATGGTTAGACTAAGGTCACCCTACCATTCATTCTACACACATTCACCCTAACAGACTAGAAATAATACATTAAAAAATAAAAGCAAACATCAAACCATGCACCTCCCTAACCTACAGCTAGAAATGGACTTAGTCTAATTTGTCTGCTTTAAAAGGTTTGTGTAGTATGCTTAGCTATGGCTTTAAGGCTTAGATTTTCTAAGTGTGAAGATGTTCAACTTAGATGGGTGGTTTCATTTAAGTGTTTAGTTGATTTAGGTGCTTTTTATTTTGTGATTTATTTTGGTTTATGTGAATCCTATAATTAATTACTAAGTTATAATGAGAGGGAAAAGAGAAGAGAACTTCTCTTTTCTTCTCTACCTTAAGTAATTTCTAAAGTGGATTCATATTTGATTTTGTTTAGTGAATGTTTTATTATGTGTTTTAATTAATCCAAAGTTTAGATTTTTCTTAACCAAACCTACTTGAAAGAAGGCATTTTAAGATTAAGTAAAGTGAACTAATATCATAAAACACACATCACTTCATTTCTTTCCCAACATGTACAACATGCATATGAATGAATCCTAAGCATATCTATACATATAAATGGAAATGTTTAGCACACTTTATGATTAATGCTAAGAAATGTTACTTAAGAAAATTGGGAATGCTTTATGATGCATGATTTTCATTAAGTAGAAAAGGGGGTATTCTTTTATCCTTTATTCATATGCAAATGTGTATGTATGAAAGGCATAAGTGAGTACGACGCCATTGTTAGCATCAAGGGTGTAAGGTATAAGATCTACTTAAGGCTACTTAAAGCCTCATAACCTGGATTGTCTAGACTAATATATCACTTTTCTTAAATACAAAATAATGTACAAAAGAAATGAATGGAAAAAGAAAGATGCAAAAAGTTTGTATTTGTTTGTTTATTTTGTTTATGCAATTTATATGTATAAGTATGGATGTCCTTCTTAGGTAATAGCATAGGAATGGATAAAAATAGGGTTAGGCAAGTGTTGTGTTCTTTTCAAATGAACTATAAACTTTACCAAATCCTATTCAAAACTATGTTAAAAGAAAAGAGAAGGAAAGGCACACTATGCAGGTCTTCATATTTATATCTACATGCAAGCTTGTAAAAAATTATAAGTAGCACACTTTCAGTTTTAGGTGTCTGATTTATAGATTTTGAAAATAGTTTTGGATTTAGTAGTGATAATATCCATTCTTATTTTTACTTTAGCCAAAACATGCAATTTGACATAAAGAAAATTTCATTTTTAATTTGATTTTTAAAAGTATGAATGCATGAATTTCATATGAGATACACATTTAGCATGCTAGGAAAGAAATAAAGTGATGAAAATAATGTAAATTCATTCACCCTAATTAATTCCTAAAGACAATCCTATGAAATAAGAAAGTTCAAAGTGAATCAAAGTTTGTTTAATGTGATTTTTTGTTTTGAATTTGCTTTATGTTTGATTTAGGAAATGTAAAAAGAATGTTTGCTGGTCCTAACCCATTTCCCCATATGTGTTGATTTAGTTTTCTTAGGATCATTAGATGATTTTTATACTTTATTTAGGTTAAGGTGTGAATTAAGTGTGTTAATTACCCTTACCTACACCTTATATAACAAATAATTATGAGCCAATGATATGACATATAAAACCACACAAGGAATTTAAATCAAATGCACTAAGAAGAAAGGGCCTAATGCATTTGGCTCATGATTAATGATTAATTAAGCTAAGGGTTTAAGTTAAGTAATTTCATAACCTTCTCACACATGTGAGTTGGATTTTGATTTCCTTAATGTACTTAGGTTATTGAACACCTAAGCATCTACCCAAAGTGAATTAGTTAAGTTCTAGAAGGTTTTAGAATTTTATCAAATTAATTAGGTAGGTAATTAGTGGGTTAATCCTTAGAATTTGGATTAAGGAAGAAGAGAGGGATGGTTTAAGGAATAGCTTAAGGAAAATATCCCAAAATTATTCCCTAAACCTCTATTCATTTAAACAAACCTTAATTAACTCAATCAAAGATTAAACCACTAATTACACACTTAATTAAACATTATATTAAGAGAGATTAGAATAAATTAATTACCTAATTAAACCATTAATAAATCCCAAGAAAATTAGGGAGAGAAGTCATCCCACTAAATACACATGAGAAGTTTGGAATTGGAATAATTAGAGGGTAATTAGCTAATTAAATTCCCTAAAAAAACCCAAATTAAAAAACAATATTCAAAATCATCAAATCAATTTTATAATATTCTACATTCAATTATCTTTCATATGCAATTTATTTCATATTTTTTATTTTCTACACTTTAGATATGAATTTGAAGTTTCTAATTAGATAATTAAATAGCTTAATTATGTGACTAATCCCGTTGGCACCACATGGAGGCTGACGCGGTGCGTGCTTTCCATTTGGCATGATGTGGTCACTTAAGTTGTCACATCATAGCGTCGCATCAGCGGCGATGCTATGCACTTTCTCTTCATCCGTCCGATCAAGGATCGAATGGTTGAGGTTAGATTCACAGTTCTAAAGGGATAATCTATGGATTCTATGTGTTTTAATCATGGCCATCCATCAAAAATGCACGGATGGATGGCCCATGTTTCTTCTCTGATCTACCATGGGATGGCCAGTCCATCTTCAGGGAAGATCAGCTTCGATTGAGCTCGATTGAAACAAAATTCAACCCATCACCATGCAAGGGAGATCACATCCAACGATTTTCATGAGTAAATTCCTTTCACAAAGGACCACACACATCTAATCTAAGCTCGGTTTAATGGCTTACCCTCAGAGGCTATCACCGGTCTCGATTCCTTGAGAAGTATCATCAGTGGAGATGAAGCTTTGTTGAAGTTTGAGGTGTTGAAATTGGGTAGATCCTTCTATGGGCCAAGTCCACCTTCACTCCTTGCGCTTGATCAGTGGTACCTCCCTTGCCTTTGGAGCTTGGGAAAAGGTTTGGGTGAACTCGATTGAGTTCCTTAATGGAGCTTGCAAAGTGAATTGGCTTGGTATTCAGTGTGGAGTGAGATTGAATTTGGCTTGAGCTCCCCTATTTTTGGTTTAAGAAAATCTGAAAATGGAGAAGTTCAAATCACTTGAGAGAGCTTGGGGTGATTTGGAAAAGGTTCTTCTGGCTTCATTTTGCTCAATTGAATTGGAGTCTATTCAAATGAAATGGAATTAGGGGGAGTATATCTCCCAGAGAAACAATCGGATGAAGGTCTTGCCATTTTGATCAATTGACACTCTTGAATGGGTTTGTTAGGCTTGCACATAGGTCGTTTTGGCCAAAGGGATGTATTGGGAAAGTTGTCATGTGTTTAATTGAGTTGAGGAAGGATTTCCATGCGCTCAATTTGAAGGAGGTGCTTGGTTTTGACCCTAGGTTAGGTTGGGCTGACCCAAAACCATTAGGTTAGGTGTACCACACTCACTAGTATCCACTTGGTCCACTAAGAGGGTGTGAAGTGGTCATGAAGAGGATTTGACCAAATTCCAAGTGAATTTGGCCAAAATTTACCCTATGGCTAGGGGTAAAATGGTCATTTAGCTTGGGTTTCAATTTGAATATGTTTTGTATGATTGAAAAATGGGTTGGCCAAGTTTCATTGAATTTGGAGTTGATTTGATATGATTTGGCTCATGTTGACCCATTTAGGTCAAAATGGGTCAACTTGTCAAGTTGACCAATTGGTCAAATTAGGTCAAACCAAGGGTTGAAGTTCATATGACCATTTGAAATGTTTTGGTATCTTTGGTTTGATTCAATTTGGTTATATTTGGTTTTGGTTCATTTGATTTCATTTAGGTCAAATGGGTCAAGTTGACCAATTTGACCCATTTGACCTATTGGTGGGTCATTGGTTTATTTGGTTGGTCATATGAAATGGATTGGTATCTTTTTTTTCCAATCAATTTGGTTTATATTTGAGTTTGGCTCAATTTGACCTTTTAGGTCAAGTTGGGTTCATGGTCAATTGGGCTAGGTTGGGTCTAGTTGGCCAATTGAGGCTTTGGTCAAGTTCAACAATCATTTTGGAATGAACTTGACCCATTGGTTTCAATCAATTTGGCTTAGATCAAGTTTTGACACATTTTGACTTTTTAGGTCAAGTTGGGTCAACTTGGGTCAAGTGGCCAATTGGGCTAGGTTAGCTCAAATGTTGACTTGGTCAAGTTCAAATAATCATGAATGAGTTTTGATCAATGGTTTCAATCAATTTGGCCTATGATGGATTTTGGCTAGTTTAGGTTTCATTTTGGCTAAGTGTTGACTTGGTCAACCCTTAGGTTTGACTTGGTTTGACCAATTTGAGTGATTGATCATCTTATGATGATTGTTGATCATGATGAGAAGTTTAGATGGGCTTAGTTCAATCTAATTTGGTTAGGATTAGATTTTAGCTCATAAGAGTACTTTAGGTCACTTTGGGTCAAGTGAGCCTAAGTAAGTCAAATGGCTTGGTCAAAGCATGATTTGAGTTTGATTGAACTCACATATGGACTTATGATTGAAATATAAATCCATTTTACAAGTGGTTTGAAGTCAAATGGGTTTTGATTCATTTGACAATTTCAAGTTCAAAGGTGAACATGAGTTTGACTTGGGTTTGATTTTTGAATTTAGTTTTGGTTTGGTGATTGAAGTTTTATGTTATATTTGGATTCATGATTGAAGGATTGACTGAATCATGAAAAAAATCAAGAGTTTGGCTTGATTTGAAATTGATTTGGCTAAGTTCAAGATTTTGACTTAAAAGGCTTAGGTTGGATTTTGATTGAATTTGAGTTTGATTTTTTGGAGTTTTTTTTGGTGTTTGAATTTATATTTCATTTATATGTGAATATAAATGAAAATATAAATGGGTTATGAGAAAATTTTGAATTTGAAGTGATTTGAACTTGATTTAGTAAGTCCTTAAAAGGAATCAAAGTGACTTAGGAAAGATTTTTTATTTGGATTTGAATTTTGGATTTAGTTTGATTGATTTGAATTTATATTTCATTTATATATGTGAATATAAATGAGAATATAAATGGTTGTGAAAATTTCATGAATTTGAATTGATTTGATTTGATTTAGGCTAAGTCCTTAAGGGGAATCAAAGGACTTAGGAAATTTTTATTTGGATTTGATTTTGGATTTAATTTGATTGATTTGAATTTATTTTCATCATATATGTGAATATAAATGATAATATAAATGGGTTTGAGAAAATTTCATGAATTTGAAGTGATTTGACTTGATTTAGGCTAAGTCCTTAAGAGGGAATCAAAGGACTTAAAAATTTGATTTGGATTTAAATTATGGAGTTTGATTAATTTGAATTTATATTTCATTTATATATGTGAATATAAATGAGAATATAAATGGGTTTGAAGAATTTCATGAAGGTGATTTGAATTTGATTTAAGTCACTTAAGATGAATCAAAGGACTTAAATATTTTGAATGGAATTTCAATCATAAGCTTCAATTATTTGATTGATCATAGATTTCATTCATTTGATGATTTGAGTTTGGATAAAATCAATTGAGTTGGAGTTTAAATTTGACTTGAAGGAAGGAAGAGGAATTTGGTTCAAACTATAGGTATGCAAATTTTAACACCAAAGGCATGACTATTGTAACTCTTCAAAGTCTCTACTGGGTTGAGTGTCCACCTAATCACTAGATGTATCTTAAGACTAAGGAAACCCTTAAAGTCTAGAGAAGTCCTATGTATAAGATGGAGGGTTGAGAGCTCATTCTAAATGAGTCAACAAAGGCATAGTGTGTGTGATTGACAAGGACCAGATGTGGTGTTGATCAAAATGATCAACAACACCGAATAATTACAAGCACTAACAAAGATGATCTACTCCTAACCCAAGGTGTGGAAGGAATCCAAAGCTTAGTGCAATGTGGCTCTAGTTATCTCAAGGACATAAGAGAGGGAAGGAGGAATCCACTAGGGATAGAGTATGTGAACCTTTCACTAGGGAAAAAGTTCAAGTCATCCACAAGGGGACGAGAGGTTTGATTTAAGTCTCTAGGGAGGCAAATTGATTTGATTCAATTTGTTGTTTGTTTAATTATGTTTGTTTTGACTCCCGGATAGAAAAGTGAACTCTCCACTGGGAGGCAAGTTCAAGTCATCCAAGGGGAGGGTTGTGAAATTCATTGATTAGAATTCTAGATTCGGGAGCTAAAAGATTTGCACTCATTGAGGAGAAGCAAAGATGATTTGATTGATTAATTGTTTTTTGTTTTGCTTGTTCACTCACTGGAAGGAGTTAATTTAATTTTTAGATTTTGGATTTTGAGATGGACCTATTGGTTTTGATGGACCGCATAGGAGCCATGAGGCTCAACATTTACCAATCCAAAGGGTAGTCTACTAACACATAGTAGGACTAGCCAAAGGGATGCCTTTTATGTGCAACAGTACTAGGAAAGCATAGTAGACTTACATCCTCCAAAGTAGGGAGGTTGGGGTGACCCATTGGTGAGCAGCAGTCAGAACCCAACTAGGGGCTATGAGTGAATATGCTAGGGGACTTAGATCAACTCAAAGATAGTCAAGATTAATTTAATTTTTTATTTGATGGGTCATCAATTTGTGATGGCTAGTAGGGCTTATAGGCCTAGACCTTCGTTACCAATCCAAAGGAGTAGTCTACCAACCATAAGGTAGGACTATCCAACCAAAGGGATGCCTTTTAGGTGTGCAATGGTCAAGTCTTAGGAAGAAAGTGGGGACTCACATCTTCTAAACAAATAGGGTGATCGTTATTTGGGCAACAAATGAACCCACCTAGGCGACTATTGAGTGCCAGGGGACTTAAATCACTCAAAGATAGTCAAAGATTAATTTCATTTTAGATTTATTTTGATGGATTCTGGTTTGTGATGGATCACAGAGAAGCTTATATCGCCTAGACCTATCTGATTTCTTGAACCAAGGGAGTAGCTTTCGATGGGAGAACTATCAGGAGTGCCTTTCAGTTTGCAATGATCAATTCAAGGGAAGAAAGCTCAGGGACTCACATCTTCCACTACAAAAGACTATTGGGGCAATCGGTTACTTTGGGCAACAAATCGAATCCAACCTTGGGCGGCCCATCATTTTGCGATAGTCATGCTAAAAAGAATGAATCATTGGCTTACATCTTCTAAAGCAGAATGACTGTCGGGGTAACCTTCTTGTGGAGAAACAGATTGAACCCGACCTATGGGATACTATAGAGTGAGTACCAACTTGGTGATTTATCTTAACTCAGGTAGGAGTTTTGTTGACCTTGCCCTAAAGATAGGATGCTTTCTTGGGAAAAGGGGCCCTTTGGGGGCTTGAATTCCTATTCCATAAGCAAATTAATTAATTATTTATTTAGTTTGTTTATCATGGACCCTATTGGTTTGTGAGGGATTAAACTGAGAAGGAGCTTATATCAGCCTAGACCTATCTATTTGAAAGAGGAGAATCTGCATCCGTGAATAAATTCTCCAACCACAATGGTGGTTACTAGGAAAGGGGGACTATCCAATCCAAGAGTAACTTAGGTAGTGTCTAAATGGGGTCATAAAGGACGTGATCCAAATAAAATGTTCACAGGGAGAAGGGCTGCTAAGGGCTTAATCCAAAACCCTGGAAAAGATGGCATGGCTAGTCATATATCAAATAGGTATTCAATGGCCAACTCAAGGGGAAAGCATGGGGACTCACATGCAAGTGGTGTATCCATCTGAGTCATTTGGCATAGAACATCAACCAACCTAAGTGCCATCAATTTGCAATCGACTAAGAAAGCTGGGGACTCACATCCTCTATAGCGATTCTTTGGGATAGTTTATCTTGACTCAGTGGTGCCATCCGACCTAGGAATCTTGAGTGAATGCCACTGGAGGACTTATATCAACTCAAATGTAGTCAAAGGAAAGGAGCCTCAGGGGACTTATCCTATTATATACTACCTAGTTAGATCATGATGATTAATTCAAGAAAGCTGAGGACTCACATCTTCTTAAACAAAATCAACATGAGGTAGCTTCTGGCAGGCGGTGAAGTCTACCATACTAATGCTCATTGGTTTGCAATGGTCAAGTTAGAAGAAAGCAGGGGACTCACATCTTCCACAAGTGACCATTGGGGTGACATCTAGCGAGGTAGCATGTGACCTAGAGCACTAATGAGTGAGTGCCATAGGGGCTTGCTCCACATCAAAGTAGCCCAAGACAAAAGATATGTGTTTTTTTGTGTTGTGTTAAAGGGAATAGGATGCCTCTTGGGTTCTCTTACCTACCTAAACACGAGGGGTTTTGATGAAATGGTGCCATGGAAAATGAATCACTAAGAAAGGATGTGCTTGGTTCTCTCACTAACTTAGTTATGCTAATCGAAATAGGATGCCTCTTGGGTTCTCTCACACCTATTCTAATAGCATGTGTGATTTGTGTTTGTGTTGTGAAAGAGGATAGGATGCCCTGGGGACTCTTACACCTACCTAAACACATCATGGTAGATTTGATAAGCAAACAATGCTTGAAGAAGAAGATTTTGATGAAATGGAATCAAATTTTTGTTCTTGATTGATAAATTATTTTCAAACATGATTTATGGGTAATATTTTTCAAATAGAGCCCATTAATTGGAAGCATCGGGTGTTCCCCTTTACAATCAATAAGCTGATAAGATCCTCCTTGGTAGGCCTTCTCTATGACATAGGGGCCTTCCCAAGTGGGTTCAAACTTGCCTCCCATCTTTGAGGGACAATTGGTCTCCTTAGGACTAACACAAGTTCTCTACTTGGAAAGACCTGGGGCGGACTTGTTGTGAGCTTGAATCATTTTGGCTTGTACAACTCGAGGTTGCATGCATAGGTGACTCTCCTCAAACCTTCAGCTCTTCTAATGTAACTTTGCATTATGTTCTATAGTGATCTTGTTACCCAATGCTATCCTTAGTGATGGGAGTTGAACTTCTAAGGTAGGCTTGACCCATACACTAAGGAAAATGGGGTAGATTGAGTTGGAGTTGGTATGTGTGCAGTACAAGGCTTCAACCAAGCGCTCATTTCTCGCTTTATTTATCATCAAGAGTCTTCTTTAGTATTTGATGAGAGTTTTGTTGAATGCTTCACTAAGCCATTTGGGTAGTAGATGGTGGAGTATCTCCAATCTATACCATGTCTTCTAGCAAAGCTATTGATCTTTGTGCTTTTGAATGCAATACTATTATCAGATATAATTCATCGAGGCACCCCGAACCTATATATGATATGGTTCTAAAAACTAAAGCACATCTGAGTTGTGACCTCTCTGAGTGGGATTGCCTTTTCCCACTTGGAAAAGTAGTTGGTAGCAACTAAGATGAACTGATGACCCTTGGAAGAAGGAGGATCGATCGGACCCACAATGTCGGTACCCCAACACTCGAATGGCCATGAGGCCAATGTAGGATGTAGAATGTTGGGTGGTTGATGTAGGACCACACCATGTGCACTTGATGG
Source organism: Cymbidium sinense (assembly GCA_021442155.1). Taxonomy (NCBI): domain Eukaryota; kingdom Viridiplantae; phylum Streptophyta; class Magnoliopsida; order Asparagales; family Orchidaceae; genus Cymbidium; species Cymbidium sinense. The sequence continues at coordinate 160,079,091 of CM038221.1, forward strand.
CATCTCCCTACTATCCATGCTAATCATTGTGGCGGTAGTATCTAGTCTCTTGATCATTGTCTTCATCTTCGGACCTGATTGATGTGCTCTACATAGACCTGAATGTACCTCAGTTACAATACAACAGGCTTCATGTTTATTTAAATAACATAACCACATTTGGTCAAGGACCATTGTGTACAGGTGCCATCAGAGCATAGGAGAGCTCTATTTCACTTAATGGCTTGTGACTTTTCTTGAGGTAGTTTTGGTGTTCAAATAGTCTATGAATTGCCTCCAATCTAGCTCCTTATCCTTATAGGCAACGACAACCTCCCCTTCAAGAGAAAGTCTCTCGATGAGTTTACATCAATAAGGGATGACTTGTCTATTTTGGACCCTTATTGGAATGGACTCATCTTGAACACAATTCTTTGGCAAGTTTGGCCAAAGCATCTACTACATTCTTTCTCGAACCTTGTAGATGGTGACTTTAGGATAGCCGACTTCATGGTATACTCATGGTAATGATGAAGCTTGGGTTTGAGAACCTTGTAGGACCCGACAATCTGGTTGATGACCAACTAAGAATCCTCGAAGATGTTGATGCTTTTGACACTAGCTATGATAGCTAACTCTCATCACATCACAGTCTAGAGTTAAGAGAATTATTCCTACCCCTGCCTTTCCTGGAAGAGTAGATCGTGGTGCTTCCCCTTTATAAAAATAAGCTACACCATCAAAATACATCTCCCATCAGTGGTGTCAACCTCTCCTAAGTTCATGATTTGTTCATCAGGGAGATCTTCACTAAGCGGAGAATCAACAAGAAGTGTGTATGCTGCTAAGAAATCTGCTAATGCTTGTCCTTTTACCACACGGAGGGGTGTGAATATGATATCAAACTATGAGAGAATCATGGACCATCATGCCAAATGTCTAGATAGCATTGACCGTGTCATGAGATACTATAATGGATTGGTTCTGGAGATCAAGTTCACCTTATGAGAAAGCAAATAGTGTCATAGCTTTTGGGAGGCAAAGATCAAAGCTAGGCAATGTTTCTCAATAGGTGGATAGTTCTTGGGAATCGGATGATGGTGAGGTAGTAGAGAGCACTCTCCTTCCCATCATCATTGGGCAACAAAGCAAGAGTCATCAATGCAGCATTGTAGAGGATGAGTGGCACGGGAGAGCTAGAAATGGCGACTTCACCAAATACTGTTTGATATCTTCAAAGGCATGCCGGCACTTGTCATCCCACTTAAACTTGGCATCCTTTTTGACATGTTGAGAATGGCTTGCATCTTCTCGATAGGTTGGAAATAAAACGTCTTAGATACGCTAGTCGTCCTTAGAAAGATCTAAGTTGAGTTAAACTCTTAGGAGGTGGCATTTCTAAGATAGCTTTGATCTTTTGGATCTATTTCTATTCTCCGATGTGGACAACAAACCCAAGAATTTCTTGAAGCTACTCGAATGCACACTTGAGATTCATTTTGAGGTTATATTATCTTAACCATTCAAAACTACTCTCAAGTCAAAGAGATGGTCTTCCTTTTCTCTACTCTTGACTACTAGATCATCAACATGTAACACTCAACGATGATGGATGAGTTCATTGAAGATCGAGTCATGGCCCGTTGGTATGTAGCACCACATTTTAAGGCGAAAGGCATGACCTATAACAATAGATTACATTCGGGGTTCAAAAGTAGTGTTTCTTTCATCTTTAGGGACATCTTGATTTGGTATAGCAGATGACCCATCCATGAAAGAGAAACTACATGAGATGAGGTGATGTCCATTAATTAGTATAGGAGAGGAAACTCATCCTTAGGACATGCCTTATTTAAGTCCATCGATGCATATGTGAATTTGGCCATTCTTCTTCTTAGCGGGACGGATAGCGGTGGGATATTTTTCTTCCCTGATGAAACCAGCATCGATCAGGTTCTTGACTTAAGAAATGACCTATTGTTCAATTTCTAATCACATGCATCTAGGAGCTTGCTTGATAGGGTTAGTGCTAGGATCTATTGCTAGCTTGTGGACTGCTATGTCAGGGGATAATCTTTGCATCTCTTCATAACTTCATACAAAGTAGTCTTTAAACTCAGTCAATAGCCTAACTAAGTCATTTGTTTCTTCTTCATTCAGCAATGAACTAATATATGTTGGGCATGGATTTTCTTCCATCCTAAGGTTGATTTCTTTGAGCTTGTCAATTATTGAATGGATCTCCTCTTCAAATTAAGGCGGTGCATCTTTGATTTGGAGATCATCTAGAACATTTGAGGTATCTAAACACACATTCTCATAAGAGTTGGTGTTGTGTGAAAAGAACTTATCAGACTAAATGATTGGTAACAACTAGCGGTAATCATCATCATCATTGGACCCATGCAATCCTAGTCCCTCTTGATTGTGCTTCCCACTTGTATTATTCCACTTCTCAAAATACTCTAACGTGCTTGGACCATGTATGAGGAACCAAACCTTTTTATAAGATTATGAACACAAGGGCGAGTAAAAGTCAAAGCGGTAATTCCATTAATTCTTTAAATGAATTCTCCTCAAGTTCTACATCAACTTGAGGACTTGAGGATGATGATCAAAAGAATCTCTTATATTATTGGAAGACTTAGGGGCTTCCTTAACTACTAAACCTTCAACTTTTGAGATGAAAGTGAGGTTAGAGCTAAGGTTCCCAGCTTCTAATAGTTTTACATATGATTTGAATACTTTGCTTTTGCGGAGGCTCGATGTTGTCTACTCAGTGTCACCTCCAATGAAACCCACTTGAGAGGGGTTGGTATGCTAATCACATTAGACTCATCCTCGGATTCCAAGTCTATGTGAATAGTAGGGGTACTCTATGACTGGAACATACATCTGTTGGTGATGGCCAAGGTCTTCCACCTCAGGGCTGTTCTACCTGCCTCTGGTGGGTTGAGTCATCCTACCCACATGTCCATATGAAGGAATGAACTGTGGGTGGAATGTGATATGCGACTCTATTTCTTCTTCAATTTCCCTTTCTTGTTCACTTGGATTTTCACTTTTCTTTTCTTTTCTTTTGCTTTTTTTTTCTTCATTTTATTTTTCTTTTGAATTTGAATTTTATCCAAGTTCATGAGAAAGGGTGTTTTGAGGAAGATAGTAGGTCGCATCCTCATATATCTCAACCTCTCTAACTAAAAATGGCTTTTCATCTCCTTTGACATAGTACTCAATCCCATCCTTCTTAAACTTGATGCACTGATGGAGGGAGGATGGAATTATCTTATTCTGATGTATCCAAGGCCTACTGAGCAAAGTGGTGAATGAAGTATTCAAATCAATGATGTAAAACTTGGCTTCAGTCTTCAATCACCTATCTCCAAAGGTAACACTATGGAACCTAAATCCCTCTTGTCTTGTTCATTGAATCCTCTCAACATCATCTGATCTCCTTAGAGTGTGGAGATGTCGATCGTCAAATTGGCAAGGGTCTTTAGACTCATAATTTTCATTGATGCACTTGGATCGATGAGAACTCTAGTAAATCTGAATCTACCCATGTCAACTATAATGTAGAGGGGACGGTTGTGCTCCATGTGCCCCAGAAGAAGGTCTTCATCTGTGAAAGTGATCCCAGCTTCTGGAATAATGTGCCTCTCACCAATAGTGGTCGGTGAGCTAAGCATATCTTTGGGATCAGGAGAGCCTTGATTAATGATTCCCTCATCTCTTTGGATAAGATAAGGGCATCATATATGCTTAGCTTAGATGGTAACTTTCTTAGGTGAGAGAGAATATTGTAGTCTACCTTGGGCTAATCCTCCACAAGCATATCCAAAGGTGGAGCATCCTTTGAACCAATGACTTATTTCCCTCTATCTTGAGGTGCTGCCCTAGGAGGTAGAACCTTGCCACTATGGAGGTTGACTTCGGTGATCTCTTATGATAGGGTAATGGAAGGTTCTACACACATGGGCTCACTTACTTCTCTATGGGACCCTCAAGTGGATGATTCCAAGTCTATCTCAAGAGGCAAACCCATAGAGAGTAGGAAAATCTAACTTTGAATTAGAAGGAAGATCATTATAATTATTTTGACTTGAAGAGTTATTAGGAATAGATTCAGACAACCCATCAGAAGTGACATAGATGTAATTCAAGCTAGCTTTATTCTTCAATTTCTTGGATTTGATAGGAGGTACAAAGTAGAAATCAAGTAAAGTAAGAGGAGTGAGAGATTTGATGCCTCATCCCGATGTAATACTAGAAGAAGAACTAGGCGAAGTAGTGGTGATGATGATGTGGTAGGTGCAATGGTGGGCTGGAAGTCGATTGGTGGTTTCTACTAGGCTATCAGGCACTTTATCTTTGCTCTTGAGCTCCCCTTTCATTGAGTTGGACCTGAGAACTTGCAAATCTTCCTTGATGTTGGAGGTTTGAACTAACTCAGGCACCTACAAGGAAAGTTTCTTGATCTTTGATATAGTTTTCTTAGAGGTTTTGGATAAGGAGATATCCCAACCTTCTTTGGTTTTGAAAGGATCACAAGTATCCCAAGGATTACCTAATGGGCGGATGGTTGTTCCACAAGGTATTCCCGGGATGACTATAACCGGTCTTGAAGCTATGTTCAAGCCAGTCCTTAAATGTAAAGCAATCTTCAAAACATGACCTAGCATATGGTGGTAGGGGAAAAGTTAGGATCATGCTTTTGCCCACTTCCTATCTCTAGGTTTGGGTAGTCAAGTTTCTTTAAGAGATTCTTAAAGATCTTCTTGATTACCTCCCTCTTAAATGAATAAGGATTGTTAAGTTTATCCAAAGAGTAGGTGGACCATAGCTACGGGTGGTATGTGTGCATCTTTGATGATGTGGGAGGAGGTGGTGTGGAGGCATGGAGGCTAGTGTGGAGTAGGGTGCCTGGTAGGTAGAGGAGGTGGAAGGGGCGGTTGTTTCCCCTTATCTCCTCACTTGATCTTCTCATACCTTCCACGCTTTGGCTTTGTTGGTAGATCACGGAGGTGTTTGGCTTCTCCTTGCGAGCTAGCTGCCTTGTTGATTAATTTCTCAAAGGTTTTGATGGTGAAACCCTTGAGCATGAAGGTGACTGGGCCATGGATATTCTTAAGTAGAATCTCAATGGCGTGCTGTTCAAATAGTCATGGTTCCCATTTCATAATCAAATTATGCTATCTAAGAATGTTATCAATGAGGGACTCACCAGGATTTTGTTGAGCCACAACGAGATCACCGACAGTGACCCTTTGCTGAGCTCCAGTAAACCTCTTGATAAAGAGTTACTTTAACTCCAACAAACATCTTTACTGAACTATTGGGAAGTTTAGCATACCAATCAAAAGCTATCCCAGCTACTCTTGAAGATACAAAAAGTAAAGCATTCGCCATGCATTGCAATAACTAATAGAAATGCGAAATATTCCTGTTTCCATCATTAAAACTCTTGAAGGTGGCACAAAACCCTTAGGATATTGGATTGCATCAAATTCCTTTTGGTAGGGTCTACCCTTTGGCGATGATCCTCCTTGGGCTTGCAATGCTTCCTTCACTGTTTGAACCATGGACTTATCTTTTCGTATGGAACCTTGCTCTATTTGAGGTAATGTCTTGGCTGGGTCCAAGACATGCACCAACTCTAGATAACTAGTCTCAGTTATGGTAGGATGAATTATTGGGGCTTGGTTCTATAATGCTAAGACAGCTGCTAATAGATCTTCAAGCCTCTTCTCCATCCTATCTATCTTTTCATCTTTCTGCTTTATCTATGCTAGGAGGTGTTGGATCAAGTGGGTTGTGTCTTCTTCTGGCCTCAACACCTTCCATGTCTGCTCTGAGGAGAGATCCCCAGTATCTACCATGCAAACCCTCGAGTCTCCCAATAAATCATCTTCATTGGGATCAAATGATCTTCTCCTCATCAGACCATCATATCCTAGGATCTTTCTTCTCCATGAAATGGTATACTATATCATCTAGAATGATCTATCAATAGCATAAATGACTTTTGGCTAGGTGGGATCACTATCATGTATTGTGAGGCGGACCTCCCTCTTTGAGAATCAACCCGAGGGATATACTGGAAGAAATACACTCTCCTATCACTGAAATCTATGGGTGACACTCTAGGAGGATCTATCATCATAGGTGCAATCCCCACTGTAACCATCTCATGTCCTCTTGAGGTGGTGGTGGTGAAGGATGACCACTATGCTTGAGTCATCATTCCTTCCACCACTCTGAAGTCAAGTGAAGAGCTCAACCTCACCAGGTGGTGTAGATGGATGGGATCCTCTATCATGGTTGGATCACCGGTCCTCTTCTCCCAAGGCCTTCATGGCCTTTGGCGGGAGATGAGAAACTTGGGGAGATGACAGGGGGGCAGGTGTGGTGGAGACCCACTCTCTCAGAATAGGAGCTCTCCTCACAGATGGGTAGTCATAAGTAGAATATTATTTGTATGATCAACGCGGGTAGTGCGTCGATCAGGAAAATCAGAGTCTGAGGCCGACTACTAAACCTCCACCTCTGGTGATATGAACTGGTATGGCCTCCAGCCCTCTCCTCAAAGATGCTTCCCCACCAGGGATAATGATCTCAAATGGGCCTCAGACTGGTCATCAGTAGCTCACCAACTGGCGTAGCGAATGGAGGCCCATATGACCTCCTACTTTGACTAGCGGTGGTATCAAGCTGGTGGAGGTGAAGAGATCCTCCGGCATCCTCTCTTGACCCAAAGAGAGGATGAAATAGTTTGTAATGCGGGAAACCAAAGTGTGAAACTCCTCAACAACAAACCATTTAGCTGCCTCCATCTCCCTAGCGATGCGAGTATGGTACCACTTTATCATGATTCTTGTTCCTCCTGGGTCTTGGTGGGGTGAAGTAAAAGACCTCAAAAGTAGGGGAGACAATCACAGGATGGAGCCTTCCCTTGGAAGGTGCTTGTGAGTGGGTCTAGCCCTGGGGTAACACGAGAACCATGGTGTATTGATGTGCAGCATCTTGGTACTATATCTTGTGAACTACACTACCTTCCTCTTGGGTGGAATATCAGTCGATGGTATGTGACGAATGATCGCTCTGCCCGACTTTGTGCTCGCTAATAGTGAGGGAGTGCCCTCACATGTAATATCCCTCAAAATCTCATCAAAGTGAATGAGGTGGGGCTGTCGAGGCGGGGAATGGCTGATCCATGAAGTCCATCTGGGAAAGGTAAACACATATCTCTGTGTAGCCATTGTATCAACTAGGCGGAAATTGAAGCTGGAATGACTGAGAGTGCAATGTTTAAAATAAACTTAAATTAGATTCCTATTGATTTTGAGTTATGAATTTATAATTTGAACCCATACTCAACATCTTAGAAGTGCTAAGTTGGGTTCAAATGATTTAGAATAGATTTTGAGATTTGATTGGAAAGAGGAATTTTTTGGATGTAGAATCCACTTTCAATAATTTTGGATATGTTGAAAATGGGTTCAAGTATTTTGGAAGAGATGCTTCCATAGGTTCAAATTTGGGTTTTGATTTTGATTTTGAGGTCACTTTATTTAACAAATTTGGGCATGTTAAAATAACAATTTGCTTTTATTTTGGATTGGAGATTTTTGGAATTTACTCACTTAGCAAATTTGGGTATGCTAAGTGAGATATTTGAAAACAATTTCTTCTTTTTGTTCCTTTGTTTGCTTTGTTTTGTGAATCATTTTGTGATTTGAAAAGAGAAATGGAATTTCTCATTTAGCAAATTTGGGTATGCAAAATGAAATCAAGTGTGTTTATTTTGAAATTTTTGAAAATAGGATTTTAACAAATTTGAGTATGCTAAGAAAATCCTAATGTGTGTTTCTTTTTGAAAAGTAGGATCCTTAGAAAATTTAGTATGCTAAGGGAAATCTAATGTGTTTCATTTGATTTTGATTTGATTGTGATTGAAAATGGAGACTTCACTTTAGTAAATATGGTATGCTAAAATGAAGTTCCAATGTATTTCTTTAATTTTGTGAAATGGAAATTTCACTTAGAAAATTTGAGTATGCTTCATAAAATTCCAAAAATGTGTTTGAAATTTTTGTGCTTTAATTTTATTTTGAAAATGGAGACTTCACTTTAGCAAATATGGTATGATAAAGAATTAAGTTCCAATGTATTTCTTTAATTTTGTAAATTGGAAATTTCACTTAGCAAATTTGAGCATGCTAAATGAAATTTCAAAAACGTGTTTAAATTTTTTGTGTTTTGATTTTGTTTTTTAAAAAATGGAAACTTCACTTTAGTAAATATGGTATGCTAAAATGAAGTTCAAAGTGTTTTGAAAATTTTTTGGAATAATTTTTTATAGCAAATTTGAGTATGCTAAATGAAATTCAAAATGTGTTTCAAATTTTGTTTTGAAAGGGAGACTTCATTTTAGCAAATGGGGTATGAATGAAGTTCAAATATGTTTTTGAAAAAATTTGTTTTTTTTGTTGATTTTGAAGAAGGAATTTAACAAATTTGGGTATGTAAGATGGAAATCAATTATGTTTGTTTAAAGATGTATTTTGTGTGTGATTATTGCTTTTTTGAAAGAGAAATCCCAACTAATCATATATGGAATATGTTAAGTGGCATTTCAAAATAATGTTATTTGGAAATGAAATTTCATTCAATAAATTTGGGCATATTGAATGGAGATATTCATATGTGCTTTTGAAAATTTATTTTTTATTTTGATTGAAATGAAACCTCCATTCAATAAATGTGGGTATATTGAATGGAGAGGTTTCATATGTGCTTTTTGAAAATGTGAAAGTTCCAATGAAACACATGTGGAATGTGTTGAGTGGAATTTCAAAGTTGTAATTTTCTTGAAGATGTAATATTTATTCAACACATTTGGATGTATTGAATGGAAAGGCCCATCTTCAAATTTTATGCATTTGAAAACATGATTGTTGGAATTTTATTTTTGAAAATAAAGTCTTCACCAAAATGAATTGAGTGAAGAAGCTCATTTGTGCTTTTAGAAAATGTGATTGTTGGAATCTTATTTTTGAAACATGATCCTACATATAACAATCATGAAGATTATTACATGAAGGTGATTTAGGAAAACTTTTTGTGCAAAACATTTTATTTTGTTAATTTTGAAAGAGTGCTTTTTGAAATGCAAGATTTTTATGAAGGATTTATTTTGTCTTTATTATTTTATAATGAACCTTTCCTTATAATAAAAATTGGTAAGGAGGAAGTCTTTAATTAATTCTTTTTTATTAAGATTTTATTTTCACCCATTTTGGAACCCAATGGGGGTTTTAAGAGCAACACGGAGTGACGTCCTAAAACCTAAAGATGTTGGCTTTCTTAACTTAAGGATGAAATGAGTAAAGTGCCAATGGAAAGAAAAATAGTCTTGGATTCATACAAAAGTACAAACCCACTATCGATACTTGGAGACAATGGTCATTTAGCAAAGATGGAGAGAGGAACCATCCCCAGCGGAGTTACCAGAAAAAGTTATGGTGAAAAAATTTTAAATCATTTTCTCTAATATTTATACTTCCATCTTCAATCTATGCGGAATGAGATGAAGATAGAAATAGACTCTTATGCATTTTGACACCACGTAGATCCATAGATGTTCTTATTAGGGTGATTGGGTACGATATTGAGGAGAGGTGTACTATCTCGAAAGATAGAAGTCACCACCCTACAATGGACCTAATCACCTCAATAAGGACTCTTAAGGATAATGGTTATGCATATATACCAGATATTCTTCCCCTACTTTACATGAAAAAGTAAAGTATGGTTTATTTTAAATCAGGTTGGTTAAGTTCCTTACAAGGGTAAGCCCCCATAATTAATTACATCCTAAGGAAGGGGATTCCTTAGGAATACTCTTGATTAAGGTAAATGATCATTGTCTCAAAATATTTCAATAGGTAAGAATATCAATCAATTAGTTTAGTTTTAGCATATCAAGTGGGATTGATCTAGAAGAGGGAGTTCTTATCGAATCCAAATGAAGATGAGTAGGGGATGTTTAGGATACTAGGAAGCCTAGTAAACATCCCAAACTATCCTATGGTTGGGCTTTATATTTTTAAAATTGAATTATTTATTTGAGTTGAATTTTTATTAGAAGTTTAGGGCTTATAATTCCACAATACAAGGTTATGGAAATGCCTAAGAGGTGAGATTTATGCTTATGGCCCATGAAGGGAGAAGCAACCTCGAACCTAAATCTAGGGAGCTTTGGCAGGGCCAAAAGCATGACCTAAATCTAAGGAAAAATGGGTATTTGGTTTGCCTCCACAGAGAGGACAAACCACTGTTGGACTTATAACCCTAGGGGTGGCCACAACTAACTCCTTTATGATTTTAAATTCATGTAGGCAAGTCATATGCTTTATGCAAGATAGCTAGGCTATTATTTATTTTAGAAAGAGACTAAGTCCTTAAACTCACTCCCTAAGAGACTAGATCATGTAAGGGCATGAAAAATGACCTAGATCTAATGCAAAACATATTACATTTTACTTTTATTTTTGGACAATCATTTGACTCAGGCTTATAGGATTCATATGCCTAATGCATGAGAAATAAGATTATGGGCCAAAATCAGTGAGAAGGAGAGGTGTGTTTCCACCATGGCTCTCACAGGGCAAGCCAAGGTCTTTGGCAAAGATGGAAGCCCTCCAATCAAGAGTGAAATAATATATTTTTTAAGCATGATATTAGAAAATAAAGTACACATCCAGCTAAGGGGTTGCTAATTCTTTTATCTTGATTTTTAGCCTAAGCTTTAGGTGAGGTTATGAGTTATTTATTTTCAATTTTGAGTTCATTAATTTGGTAGAAGATTTATTTTTTCCTAAGAGCCTAATCATCATCCAGACCATACATCAAGCAAGGAAGAAACTAGGAAAAGGATGCCATATTAATGAACAAGCTAAACAAAACATCAAATATTTTATAAAGCTAACACAAAAGAATAAAAGGCCATTTATGGTCAGGCACCACCACACAAAACCAAAAACAAATTGGGTAGCCGAGCTCTACCCTTATACAACTGGATTACAAATGAATTAATTTACAATCAAGTAAGGAAATTCATGTTATGGGGGTCTTCATTTCTTCTTTCTTCTTTCTTCTTTCTTCTTTTGGTTCCTTCTTTTGGATGGTTGGAAGGTGGTTGCTCCAAAGGCTTCACATGGTACATAAGATGAAATCTTATAACAAATGCTCATCCTAATCCCCCATAACATTCATTCCAAAATCTTAATTACAAAAATTACATGAAGAGGAAAAATAAATCTAATTAACACCTACAAAATAAAGATTAACTAAACAAATCATACAAATTCAAAGCATGTATATTGAACTTAGCACCCTACACATGGGTAACCAAGTCCACCTAGCCTATTGGTTTATGCTTAGGGGTATAATCACCTGCACAGTAAAAGCATTTATATTTTTATTACAACACCCCTTAAGCACAATCCCCTGCAAAAGATAATGGTTAGACTAAGATCGCCCTACCATTCATTCTACGCACATTCACCCTAACATCCAGACTAGAAGCAATACATCATAAAATAAAAGCGAACATTAAACCATGCACCACCCTAACCCACAGCTAGAAATGGTGACTTAGTCTAATGTGTGTGCTATAAAAGGTTTGTGTAGTATGCTTAGCTATGGATTTAAGGCTTAAATTTTCTAAGTGTGAAGATGTTCAACTTAGATGGGTGGTTTCATTTAAGTGTTTAGTTTATTTGGGTGATTTTTATTTGCTGATTTATTTTGTTTTAAGTGAATCCTACAATTAATTACTAAGTTATAAAGAGAGGGAAAAGAGAAGAGAACTTCTCTTTCCTTCTCTACCTTAAGTAATTTCTAAAGTGGATTCATATTTGATTTTGTTTAGTGAATGTTTTATTATGTATTTTAATTAATCTTAAGTTTAGATTTTTCCTAAACAAACCTAGTCAAAAGAAAGGCATTTTAAGATTAAGTGAACTAATATCACAAAATTCACATCACTTCATTTATTTCCCAACATGTACAACATGCATATGAATGAATCCTAAGCATATCAATACAAATAAATGGAAATGTTTAGCACACTTTATGATGAATGCTAAGAAATGTTACTTAAGAAAATTAGAATGCTTTATGATGCATGATTTTCATTAAGTAGAAAAGGGGGTATTCTTTTATCTTTTATTCATATGCACATGTGCATGTATGAAAGGCATAAGTGAGTACGACACCATTATTAGCACCAGGGGTGTATGGTACAAGACCTACTTAGGGCTACTGAAAGGCTCACAACCCCGGGGTTGTCTAGACTAATATATCACTTTTTTTTTAAATACAAACATATGTACAAAAGAAATGAATGGAAAAAGGAAGATGCAAAAAATTTGTATTTGTTTTTTTTATTTTGTTTATGCAATTTATATGTATAAGTGTGGATGTCCTTCTTAGGTAATAGCATAAGAATGGATAGGACTGGGGTTAGGCAAGTGTTGTGTTCTTTTCAAATGAACTATATACTTTACCAAATCCTATTCAAAACTATGCTAAAAGAAAAGATAAGGAAAGCCACACTATGCACATCTTCATATTTATATCCACATGCAAGCTTATAAATAATTATAAGTAGCACACTTTCAATTTTAGGTGTTTGATTTATAGATTTTGAAAATAGTTTTGGATTTAGTAGTGATAATAGCCATTCATATTTTTACTTTAGCCAAAACATGCAATTTGACATAAAACATTTCATTTTAATTTGATTTTAAAAAGTATGAATGCATGAATTTCTTATGACATACACATTTAGCATGCTAGGAAAGAAATAAAGTGATGAAAGCAATATAAATTCATTCACCTTAATTAATTCGTAAAGACAATCATATGAAATAAGAAAGTTCAAAGTGAATGAAAGTTTATTTAATGTGATTTTTGTTTTGAATCTGCTTTATGTTTGATTTGGGAAATCTGAAAGAATGTTTTCTGGTCCCATTTCCCCCACATATGAGTTAATTTGGTTTATTCTTAGGATCATTGGGTAATTTTTATACTTTATTTAGATTAAGGTGTGAATTAAGGGTGTTAATTACCCCTTACCTACACCACCTTAGCATACTTAATCAAATAATTATGAGCCAATGATATGACATAAAATCACACAAGAAATTTAAATCAGCAATGCACCTAAGAAGAAAAGGGCCTAATGCCTTTGGCTCATGATCAATGATTAATTAAGCTAAGGGGTTTACGTTAAGTAATTTCATAATCCTTCTCACACATGTGAGTTGTATTTTGATTTCTTTAATGTACTTAGGTTATTGAACACCTAAGCATCCACTCAAAGTGAATTAGTTAAGTTCTGGAAGGTTTTAGAATTTTATTAATTTAATTAGGTAGGTAATTAGTGGGTTAATCCTTGAATTTGGATTAAGGAAGAAGAGGCGGGTTAAGGAATAGCAGAAAAATATCCCAAAATTATTCCCTAAACCTCCTATTCATTTAAACAAACCTTAATTAACTCAATCAAAAGATTAATCCATTGATTACACACTTAATTAGGCTTAATTAGATTAAGAGATCAATTAGGAATAAATCTAGCAATTACCCTAATTAAACCTTTAATAAATCCCAAAAAAATTAGGGGAGGCAAAAGTCATCCCACTAAATACACATGAGAAATTTGAGATTGATTAATGGAATAATCAAAGGGTAAATAGCCTAGTTAAATTCCTAATAAAACCTAAATTCAAAAAATTACACTGTTCAAAATCCATCAAAATTAATTTTATAATATTCTACATTCAATTATCTTTCATATGCAATTTATTTCATATTTTTTTGATTTTTCTACACTTGGGCTTCCTTATTTTTGGTTTAAGAAAATCTGAAAAGGAAGAAGTTCAAATCACTTGAGAGAGCTTGGGGAGACTTGGAAAAGGTTCCTCTGGCTTCCCTTTGCTCAATTGAATTGGAGACTGTTCAAATGAAATGGAATTAGGGGGAGTATATCTCCCCCTAGAGCAATCAGATGGTTGAGAAGGATCTTGCCATTTTTTATCAATACACCTCATGCAATGGGTTGTTAGGCAGTTTAGGGCTTGCACATGGGTCATTTTTGGCTAGAGGGAGGTAGTGGGAAAGTTTCCATGTGTTTAATTAAGTGGAGAAAGGATATCCATGTGCTCAATTTGAAGGAGGTGGTCAGTTTTGACCTTGGGTTAGGTTGGGCTGACCCAAACCCATTGGGTTAGATGCACCACACTCACTAGTGTCCACTTGGTCCACTAAGAGTGCCAAGTGGTCATGAAGAGGATTTGACCAAATTCTAAGTGAATTTGGCCAAAATTTACCCTATGGCCTAAGGGTAAAATGGTCACTTGGGTTGGGACAAGTTTCAATGGATTTGGAGTTGATTTGATTTGATTTGGCTCATGTTGACCCATTTAGGTCAAAATGGGTCAACTTGGGTCAAGTTGACCAATTTGTCAAATTGGGTCAAACCAAGGGTTGGGAGATGTTCATATGACCATTTGAAATGTTTCATCATCATTTGTTTGGTTCAATTTGATTTATATTTGGATTTCGTTCATTTGATTTCATTTAGGTCAAATGGGTAAGTTGACCAATTTGACCCATTTAACCTATTTGGGTTAGGTCTTGGGTTGGTTTATGTTTGGTTGGTCATATGAAATGGATTGGTATCTTTGTTTCCAATCAATTTGGTTTATATTTGAGTTTGGCTCAATTTGACCTTTTAGGTCAAGTTGGGTTCATAGTCTACTAGGTTAGGTCTAGTAGGCCAATTGAGGCTTTGGTCAAGTTCAACAATCATTTTGGAATGAACTCGACCCATTGGTTTCAAGCAATTTGGCTTAGATCAAGTTTTGACATATTTTGACTTTTTAGGTCAAGTTGGGTCAACTTGGGTCAAGTTGAATTGGCTAGGTTAGGCTCAAATGTTGACTTGGTCAAGTTTAAACATTGATCATGAATGAGTTTTGATCAATGGTTTCAATCAATTTGGCCTATGGTGGATTTTGGCTAGTTTAGGTTTTATTTTGGCAAAGTGTTGACCTAGTCAACCCTTAGGTCTTACTTGGTTTGACCAAATTTGAGTGATTGATCATCTTATGATGATTGTTGTTCACAATGTGATGCTTAGATGGGCTTAGTTCAATACAATTTGGTTAGGATTAGAATTTGGCTCATAAGGGTACTTTAGGTCACTTTGGGTCAAGTGAGCTTAAGTAGGTCAAATGACTTGGTCAAAGCTTGATTTGAGTTTGATTGAACTCACATATGGACTTATGATGATAATATGAATCCATTTGCAAGTGGTTTGAAGTAAAATGGGTTTCGATTCATTTGATAATTTCAAGTTCAAAAGGGTGAACAAAAAGTGGACTTGGGTTTGATTTTTGGATTTAGTTTTGGTTTGGTGATTGAGGTTTATGTTTATATTTGGATTCATGATTGAAGGATTGATTGAATCATGAAGAAAAAAAATCAAGAGTTCGGCTTGATTTGAAATTAATTTGGCTAAGTTCAAGATTTTGACTTGAAAGGCTTAGGTTGGATATGGATTGAATTTGAGTTTGATTTTTGGAGTTTGTTTTGGTTGTTTGATATTATAATTCATTTATATATGTGAATATAAATGATCACATAAATGGGTTATGAGAAAATTTCATGAATTTGAAGTGATTTGAACTTGATTTAGGTTAAGTCTTTAAAAGAGAATCAAAGTTACTTAGGAAAGATTTTTTATTTGGATTTGAATTTTGGATTTAGTTTTATTGATTTGAATTAATATTTCATTTATGTATGTGAATATAAATGAGAATATAAATTGGTTGTGAGAAAATTCCTTGAATTTGAGTTGATTTGGATTTGATTTAGGCTAAGTCCTTAAGAGGGAATCAAAGTGACTTAAGAAAGATTTTTTATTTGGATTTGAATTTTGGATTTTGTTTGATTGATTTGAATTTATATTTCATTTATATATGTAAATATAAATGATATTATAATTGGGTTATGAGAGAATTTCATGAATTTGAAGTGATTTGAACTTGATTTAGGCTAAGTCCTTAAGAGGGAATCAAAGTGACTTAGAAAAGATTTTTGATTTGGATTTGAATTTTGGATTTAGTTTGATTGATTTGAATTTATATTTTATTTATATATGTGAATATAAATGGGTTGTGAGAGAATTTCATGAATTTGAAGTCATTTGAACTTGATTTTGGCTAAGTCCTTAAGAGGGAATCAAAGGACTTAGGAAATATTTTGAACTTGGAATTTCAATCATAAGCTTCAGTCATGTGGAATTGATCATGGATTTCAATCATTTGGAATTGATTTGAGTTTTGAGAAAATCAATTAAGTTGGAATTGATTTAAATTTTACTTGAAGGAAGGAAGAGAGTAATTTGATTCAAGCAATAGGGTAAGAAAATTTTCCTAACACCCTTAAGGCATGAGCTATTCTTATGGCTAACTCTTCTAAGTCTCTTGGGCTAGGTTGAGTGTCCACCTAATCACTAGATATGTCTTAAGACTAAGAAACCCTTAAAGTCTAAGAGAAGTCCTATGTTTAAGATGGAGGGGTTAAGAGCTAATCCTAAAAATGAGGTCAATATAGTGTAGCACCTCAGGTAAGGGTAAACAAGTCATTGATTTTAGTGAGCAGATATCCCCTCCATAGGATGCTCCACCTATGGATATGCTTGTAGAGAACCAAATCAAAGTTGATTACAATGTCCTAGCTCATCTTAGAAAGTTGCCAGCTAAGTTAAGCATATATGACACCCTTATCTTATTCAAAGAGATGAGGGAATCTCTAATCAAGGCTCTTCTTAATCCAGAGATATGCTTAGCTTAGCTGACCGCTACTGAAGAGGAGGCACACAACTCGAAGGACATCCAATGAGTTACATTCAGTGATGATGACCTACTTCTAGGGATGATCGAGCATAATAGTCCTCTTTACATTACAATGGATGTTGGTAGATACAGGCTATGAAGAGTTCTGGTTGACAAAGGTGCATCGGTCAACGTTATGACATCTCCAAACTTTAAAAGGAAAGGATGATGTTTAGATGATTTAATGAACAAGGCGAGAGGGCCTTAGGATCCATAGTGTTGCCACTAGAGATAAATGATTAGAATACTAAAGCCAACTTTTACATCATAGACTCAGATACATCTTTAAATGCTTTTCTTGGGAGATCGTGGATACATGAAAACAACATAGTTCTATCCTCTCTACATCAATACATGAAGTTCATGATAGGTGGGATTGAGTATTGTGTCAAAGGAGACCTCAAACCATTCACAGTTTATGAGGTCAGGATATATGAAGATGTAGCTTATTTCCTCCCCCCCAAAACCAACAAGTTCATTCTCGAGAACTTAGTCAAGATCCCCATGAGGGAAAAAAAGAAAGAAAAGAAAAATAAAAAAAAATAAAAAAAGGAAAAAGAAAAAGAAAAAGAAAATAAAAAGGGAGCGAGACATGGACTTAGGGGAAGATATAGAGCCTGACCTTAGATTCCACCCATAGTTCGTTACTCCATTCGAACATATGAGTAAGATGACCTGACCTCCACCAGGCAGAGGAAGAGGATAGTTCAAAGGCAGCCTCTGAGGTGGAAAGCCTCCTTATTGGCCACCCAATAGGAGGTGTGTCCCAGCCACCGGGAGTACACCTGCTATCCACATAGACTTAGAATCTAGTTCAGAGGATGAGCCTTATGTTATTAGCACACCAGCTAGCCTGTCTTAGTTGCGGATCCCTTTCGAGGTGACACTTGAGCAGGATAGTGATGAAGACCGGGCTCCAAAGCAAAGCATAAATGTATCCAAGTTTGCATGTGAAACATTTAGGCATCAGGGAATCGTAGCTCTAACTTGACTTTCTGATAAAAAGTTGAGGGTTTGGTAGTTAAGGAATCTTCTAATTAATCCACAAATATGAAGACTCAGAGGTTCTTTCTAGGAGTATCATCCTCAAGTCAAGAAGTTGTTATCAAACTTGAGGATGATTCATATAAATATTTGATAGAATTACCTTTTGATTGGTACTCACTGTGTGCTATAAACTCAGCAAAGAAAGGTTAATCCCACATACTTGGTCAAAGCATAGATCAGACTATTTCAAAAAAATATGGAATAATGAACGCAAAAGCTCTATTGACCTCACTTTTGGAGTGAGTTCTTAACTTCCTCATCATAGATCTAGGACTCTTGTAGACACTAAGAGCTCTTTAGTCTTAAGACACTTCTAGTGATTAGGTGAACACTTAACCTGAGCCTAAAGACTATAAAGGGTTAGCCATAGGAATAGGTTATGCCTTAGGAACTTAGGAAGACTTGCCTACCCTATGGCCTAAACCCAATCCATGCTTTCCTTCTCAAACCAAACCTTAAATTCAAATTCAAATCCAAATCCAAATCATAAATCAATTCCAAATCAAATGATTAAAACTCATGACCAAATTCAAATTCAAACTCTTTTAAGCCCTTTGATTTCATCTTATGGACTTAGCCTTAACCAAATTCAAATCAATCCTAATTCAATTGAATTTTCTCAAATATCAATTCAATCTTTCAATCAAACTATCAAAATTTAATTCAAATCCAACTTCAAATGATTCAATCCCATGATCAAATCCAAACTATATTAATTCCCCACTTAAAGCAGTTCTGACCTACATCCTTAGGTTTCATCAAATTTGCTTCCAAATCACTCAAAATTCAAGTGATTTTCTCATGAATCATCTTAATTTTTATTCCCAAATATAAAAGAAATATAAATTCAAATAGCCAAAACTAAATCTAAAATTAAATTAAAATCTAATTTATACCCTTCAAACCAATTTCTTGAACTGGGTCAAATCATAGCCAAATCAACTCAAAACTCATGAATTTTTTTCATGATTCAATCACTCATTCAATTATTGTTTCAAATATAAACAAAAACTATAATTATTAAGTCAAATCTAAGCTAGCCTAAATCAAATCCAAGTTAGCCCTTTTGACTTGAAATTATCATATGAACTAAGACCCATATAGATCCAAATCATTTACAATTGAATTTATGTTTCCATCTCAAACCCATTTATCAATATAACAAAACTTGAATCAAGCCATGATTAGGTCAATTAACTCATTTAGGTCCACTTGACCCAAAGTGACCTAAAAGATCTTTTTGAGCCAAGTTCTAACTCAACCTAAATTGGATTGACCTAAGCCCATCCAAACCCTATGTCATGATCAACAATTATCCTAGGTTAATCAATTATCTTGAATTGGGTCAAACCAAGTCAACCTAGCCTATTGACCAAGTCAACATTTAGCCCAAATGAAATTCAAAATAGCCAAAACCCACCATATGTCAAATTGACTAAGACCTTTGATTCAAACTAATTCATAATCAATGATTGAACAAGACCAAACCCTCAATTGAGCCAAACCAAGTCCAATTGGCCATTTGACCTAATTTGACTCAAATTGGCCTAAAAAGCCAAAATAGGTCCAATCACATTCCAACCCACATTGATTGCAACCAATGGCTCAAGCTCATTCCAAATCACTTATTGAACTTGACCAAATCCATGATTGAACCTAATTCGACCAATTGGTGAACTTGACCCAACTTAGCCCAAATCAACCTAAATAGTCAAATTATCCAAAATTCAAATTAATTCCAAATTAAATCAGACCAAAGCCTACAATCATTTTCAATTAGCCAATTGAACTTGACTCAACACCTAATTGAGTCTAATTTGGTCAAATTGGTCAACTTGACCTATTTGACCTATATGTACCCAAATGAGCCATAATCAAATCCAAAGCAAATTGAATCAAAATAATGACAACAATACACTTCAATTGGTCATGTGAACTTATCCCAACTCTTGGTTTGACCAAATTTGACCAATTGGTCAACTTATTCCAACCTAACCCAATTTGACCTAAATAGGTCAAATCAAACCAAAAAAACTCTAAACCACTTGAAATTTAGGCTAACCCACTTTTGACCCATCCCAAATCTGCCCAAATCAAACCCATAATTAAATGACCACTTTACCCTTAGGTCTAAGGCATCCCATGAGATAAGACACATGCATATTTGGTCATTTTCTCTCCTTGGCCACTAGGCACCCATTAATAGATCTACTTAGGTACCTAGGACCATGGCTGACCTGACCCAAAGGTGGTTGGGTCGGCCATGACTTATGGGGAGGTGAAATCATCCTCCCATTCCCATTGGAGCATTTTAAACCACCAAGGACATCCACCACCTCCCTTGGCAGCCACCTCCACACCCTTACCCAACCAAACTGAGCCACATCATCCACCCAAGGACCTCCACAACTGGCCAAATGATCAAGAAAAAGAAAATTGGCCATAGTTGTCCAATCCAAGAAATGAGGGGGTATACCACCTCATTCTCACTAAAATCCAGAGATTGGCATTCAATTCAACCCTAGCAACTCGAGAACTTAATCCTAGAGCTTCCTCTTGCATTTCTCGAGCTCCCCAAATCCTCCACTCTCAGTTTTACAAAAAACCAAAGCAGGGGAGGTCACCTCCGATTGTCATTTGCTTAAACCTCCACCAAAGTGCAATTTACTTTGCACACACCATCCTTGGAGCTAGGTGAGCAAGAATGAATCATTTCCCGTCACCCCCGATCGCCAAAAGTAGGAGTTCGACTAAGACTGATCAGCTACACCTCGTGTATTGGTCGCCTGCGCAAACCACACCAAATCAAAGCTCAAGTAGCTTAATAGGACTTTGTTTCTACCAAATGAAGCTTCCTTAATCATTGGAACCACTAGTCATAAGCTCCAGTGAGGTATGCCATTAAAATCGATCCTTGAATGAAAATAAGTTGGTCTTTTTGAAAGAAAGTTCTATGCAATGCAATTTCCATTATTGGATTTCTTTGTTTGCTTCCTCGAAGGTGTGGGATTGATTTCATCTCCATTCGAGCTCAGGTGAGCTCAGATGGAGCAATAATCGATGGACGATATTCATCATTCACCGCTCGGGAGGAGAAAGATCACAGACTGTCCATTTATAATAGCGATTTTGGCTTAATTAAAGTTTAATTAAAAATATAATTAGCTTAATTACTCCTTAATTAATCACTTAATTACTCTCAAACTTTCTATGGATGTTTAGGGGGATGACCTCTGCCTCCCCTATTTTTCTTGGATTTTGTTGGTTGCTTAATTAGGGAAATCAATTAATTAAGCCTTGATCACTCTCTTAATGTAAATAGTGAATGAACAGTGGCTTAATTAATTATTTAAGCCTAATTACTTTAACTGAATAGTAACAGAGCTTAGAAAATGTGGTTAGAACATTTTTCCTAATTAATTTTCTAAGTTTTGTTTAGTTTTAGAATTAGATTAATTAATGATTAATGTGGTAATTAATTGCTTAATTAATTAATTAATACCTAAGATAAAAATTAGAGCTTAAATGATCAAATATGGGACATGGAGATTGAGATCAAGACCTCTTCCTTGATCTCTTTCCTTAAGTCAATTTTATTTCAACAATTTAATATGCTTAATCAAATGGATTAAATAGCTTGATTAACTCAATCTAAAAGTCACTTCACATCTGAACAACTTTTAATTAATCTTGGGTAGCTCCTTGAGTGTTCAATAATCCAAAGTGAGAGATGATGAAATTATGGTTAGCTCATATGTGTGATTAAACCATAAAAGTAGTTAAGCAAGATCCTTTAAGCCTAATTAACTATTAATCATGAGCCAATTGCATTAGGCCCCTTTCATTTCTTGGGAGCATTGTAAATTTATTTTCATATGATTGCAAATCATATTGGCTCATTATTAATTAGTTAATTAACTTAAGGTGATGCAAGTAAGTTTTAATTAATCTACTTAATTCATACCTTAACCTAATTAAAATATAAAATCAACCTAAATATTCTTCATTAACCAAATTAACTCACACATGAGGAATGGGTTTAGGATTAGCAAGCCTCTTTCACATTTCCTAAATCAAATGAAACTCAAAATTAAAAATGTCATTAAAGAATTAATTGGAATGAATGAGATCATGTGCTTATGTTCCTTTATTTCTTTCCAATCATGTCAAATGTTGTTTGCCATTTCTAATCATGCATTATTTCTTTTAAAATTAACTAAAATGAAATAGTTTCTTTTATGTCAAATAGCTTGTGTTGATTTAAAATAAAAATAGGTGTGGCTATTATTACTATTAAATCAGAAGTTATCTTCAAAAGCCTATAAATCAATTATAATATATAGAGTGGTGTTAATTACAAGTATCTATAAGTGTGCATGAGTTCATAATCTAAGATATGTAATTTGAAGCTCTCTTTCCTTACCTTATATGGATTTACATGGGATTATAGATGTATAGTTCATTTGAAAAGAACACAATATTTGTATAAATCTATTCCCATGTATCTCCATGCTAAGACTTAGGAAGAATTTCATATCATATATGTAAATAATATAATCAAACTAAAAAAATTTTGACTTCTTGCATGACTTCTCATTCTTGTGATTCTTTTTGTACATTCATATGTATATAAAAAAAGTTGTATATTATTCTGGACATCCTGGGGCTACAAAGCTTTAAGTAGCCCTAAGTAGGTCTTGTACCTTATGCCCCTGGTGTAGAACAATGGCATTGTACCTACTTAAAACTCTTATACATATGTATATATGATATGACCAATGAATAATGATCATAAATCAAAGAAATAAAATATAATTTTTGCATGGGTTTTCCTATTCTTATAGTTGCCTATACATCTATATGTATATAAGAAAAGTGACATATTGGTCTGGATATCTCGGGGATGTGAGGCTTTAAGTTGGCCTATGTAGGTCTTGTACCTTACACCCCTAGTGTTGAACAATGGCGACATGATCACTTAAAACTTTTATGCATGTGAATGTGTACTTAGCTAATGAATGAGAACCCTCTTTTTCTATTAAAAAGGCATGCATTCATTCTTTATTTATTTGGTTAAGTTGATTAGTCATGTAATTTAAGGTTCTTCCCATATGCTTTTGAATAAGAATCTAGATAGAGCCTTAAATTAATATGAGGAAATCATCCAATTGAATGGAACATTAATTCCAAACACATTTACTCACATTCATCATTTAAGTATGCTAAGATACAAATTGCATGTATAGCTATGCTTATGATTTAATCATATGCATGATACACATGATGGAAAGAAATTAATAAACATGTGTTATGTGATAGTAATTTATTCTAATTAATCTTAAGATGCCTTTCTTATTGAATGAGTTTACTTAAAGTAAGCCTAAACTTAGTACTAATTGAAACATATAATAGCCATTCACTTAAGAGAATTGATTAATTAATTTGCTTTAGATGTGGCTTAAGGTAAGGATAAAAGATAGTGATCTTCTCTTTCTTTCTCTTCATAACACTTAGTTATTTTGTGTAGGTCAAATGAAACAAAAGAAGATACTAAGTAAAATTTACAAATTGATCGAACCATTTAAAGTGAAATCACCCTTTATAATTAAATGTCCTTTATGCTTAGAAAATCTTAACTCTAAAGCCTAGTTAGGACATACCACACAAGCTTTAATACACACACATTAGATTAAGTCACCATTTCTAGCTTTATGTTAGGATGGTGCATGGTTTGATATATGTTTGGTTTTGTGATGCATTATAAACTGGATGTTGGGGGTGTATGTGCGTAGTCTAGATGTTAGGCTGATATTAGCCTAATCATGTTTTCTATAGAGGGTTGTGCTTAAGGGGCCACTGTAATAAAAATAAAAATTATTTTGATGTGTAGGTTGCTTATACCCCTAAGCATAATCTAAATTAGGACAGGTGGGCTTGGTTAACCATGAGCGGAGTGCTAAGTCTAGATTACTCATATAACTACTTTAGTTGTATGGTGTGTTTAGGTAACATTTATTTTGCAAGTGTTGGTAGATTTACTTTCCTTCTTTAATGTAATTTTATGTTAGGATTAGGATAAGTATTATGGGGTATCAGGATGAGCATTGGTTACATGACCAAATCTTATGTACAATGTGAAGCCTTTGGAGCAAGCACCTCTGAATCAAATCAAAACCAGAAATAAGAAAGAAGCAAAGAATGAAGAATGAAGACCTCTATAGTATTTATCATTTGTAATTATAATTATTCTCTTATAATCTGAGTTGTATAAGGGTAGAGCTCAACTACCCACATTTTAGGTTATACGGTGGTCCACCGACCGGCCTTTTATTCTTTTACAATAGCTTTATAAAATTATTTAATATTTTATTTTTCTTGTGCATTAGAGAAAGCATGTCTCTTCATAGTTTATTTATGATTAGTGATTGTTGTATGGCCTAGATGCGATTAGGCTCTTAGGATAGAAATAAATTTTCTACCCCATTAACAACTCATAATTAAACTTATAAAATAACTCATAACCTCATATAAAGCCTAGGCATTAAATCAAGATAATAAAATATTTAGCAACCCCTTAGCTGGATGTTATATGCTTAATATCACGCATATCATTTTTTTTCACCCTTGTTAAGAGAGGGCTTCCATCTTTGCCAAATAGAAATGGGCTTAACCTTTAAGAGTCTATGATAAAAGAACACCTCTTTCTCTTTTGATTTAGCCTACAATCAATTTCACCATGCATTTAGGCATATAAAATCCTAATTCCTTTATCAAATTGACGTGTCAAAAATCAAATAAATTTTGACAAGATTTGCATTAGACTAAGTCATTATTCATACTACTCATGCTCTAGTCTCTTAGGGAGTGGGTTTAAGTACTTTAATTTTCTTTCTAAATAATAACAACCTAGCCATCTTGCAAAACATAAGACTTGCCTACATGGTTTTAAAGCATAGGAGTAGTTTGCTTACTATCACTCTAAGCGGTTATAAGTCTAACAGTCGGGTGGTTTACTCTCTCTTATGGAGGTAAACAATATACCCACTTTTTCCTTAGATTTAGGTCATGCTTTGGCCTTCACTGAAGCTCCCTAGATTTAAGATTCAAGGTTGATGTTTCCCTTTGGGGCTACAAGCATAAATCCTCACCTCTTAGGCATTTCCACAATCTTGTATTGTGGAATATAAGTCTTAGATTTCTAATAAAATTTCAACTCAAATATGTATAATTCTCCACAATTTCAAATATATAAAGCCCAACTATAGGATAGTTTGGGATGATCACTAGGCTTCCTAGTATCATGAGCATCCCCTACTCATCTCCTTTTGTCTTTGATAATAAGTCTTTCCTTTTGATATTTCCTATTTGATCTTCCAAATATAACCAATTTATTGATAGTCCTATCTTTGAATTCTTTGGAGACAACAATTGCTTACTTAATCGAGAGTATTCCTAAGAAATTCACCTTCCTTAGGATGTAATTAACTATGGGGGCTTGTCCCCATAGGGAACTTTATAACCCGATTTAAATAAATCCTACTTTATTCATCCATGTAAAATAGGGGAAAATCTCTAGTATATTCAAAAACCCATCATACCTTAGGAGTCCTTATTAGGTGATTAGGTCCATCGTAGGGTAGTGATTTTTATCTTTCGAGATAGTGCACTATTCCTTGATGTCATACTCACTCACCTCAATAAGTTCATCCTCAGATCTGTGTGGTGTCCCCCCCTCTCATATACATGCACATACACATGAACCAAAAATAAACACTTCAGATTTTTCTGGCGACTTCGCTGGGGATGGTTCTTCTCTCCTTCTATAATAGATAATTATTGTCTTCAAGCATCGATAGTGGACTTATATTTCATATGAGTCCAAGACTATTTTTCCTTCTGTTGGCACTTAGCTTATTTCATTCTTAAGCAAAGCTAGCCAACATCCTCTAGGTTTTAGGACCTCACTCCTTATAGTCCTAAAACCCCTATAGGGTTTCCCAATAGGTGAAAAATAAAATTAACTCATGAAAGAAAATGACAAAAATTTGAAACCTCCTTATCATTAGCTTGGTGAGGCAGGTTCATCTCAATGATCAAGAAAAAAACTCTTTTATAAAGGGCCACTTTCCAAAACCACCTTTCATAAAACTCATGTAACCAAACCTCACCTTACGATCCCCATGATTGTTACATGGAGGTTCTTTTCAAAATCAAGATCAAAATCATCTTTTCAAAAGCACATTTCTAAAAATGACCATATTCATTCAACATTCTCAAAATTGTTGAATGAGGAGTCTATTTTCAAATAAAATTGTGGCATAAAATTGAAATACCACTTAGCATATTTCATATATGCTAAAGTTTGAGTTTCCATCTTTTCAAAAGCACATTCTTGAAAATGACCATATTCATTTGACATGTTCAAAATTGTTGAATGAGGAGTCTATTTTCAAATAAAATCATTGTATAAAATTGAAATTCCACTTAACATATTTCATATATGCTAAAGTTGGAGTTTCCATCTTTTCAAAAGCACATTCTTGAAAATGGCCATATTCAATCAACATGTTCAAAATTGTTAAATGAGGAGTCTATCTTCAAATAAAATCATAGCATAAAATTGAAACTTCACTTAACATATTTCACATATGTTAGAATTGAAGTTCCTCTCTTTTCAAAAGTAAAGAATCACATATGAAAGAAAGACATATCATTGAACTCTATTTAACATACTTCAAATTGTTAAATAGATCTCCCTTCTTTCAAAAATAACATAAATTTGGCTTTCACTTAACATACTCCATTTGCTAAGTGAGAGTCTCATTTTTAATACATACAAATTTGGCTTTCACTTAACATACTTCATTTGTTAAGTGAGAGTCTCATTTTCAAAACATATAAATTTGACTTTCACTTAATATACCCAATTTTTTAAGTGAGAGTCTCATCTTTAAAACATACATTTGCCCTCCACTTAACATACCAAATTTGTTAAGTGAGGGTCTCATTTTCAAAGCATGCATTTGGTTCCACTTAACATACCAAATTTGTTAAGAGAGAATCATATCACAATTGGTTCTTACTTAACATACCAAATTTGTTAAGCGGGGAACCTCTTTTTTAAATCAATCACACACATCATCAACCATCACAAGCAAAGATTTTTTACAAAATTTTTAAAACATATAATCATAACCTTTCCTTAGCATACCTAAACTTTCTAAGTGAAGTATTTCAAAATCAAAATTTTTAAACAAGATTTAATAAAAACATCTTCAAGTATCCGAAGCCCTCCCAACCTACTTAAATTGGTTGAGTATGGGTTATGAATCAAAATCAAATGGCAAAGACTCTCCTCATTATATCAAAATATCTTCACTGAACCCCACTTAACATATTTGAATTGTTGAGTGTGGGTTCAAGACTCCATATTACTATGATTCTCTTAGGACAAGTATTAAAGCAGAAACTTAACTCAAGTTACATTTCAATGCATGTAGAGATACAGTGCAGACCAGTCAATATAGTTTTTGCAGTCAGTATACATGGCCTCCAAGAAGTTCATCTTTACCTTTCCATTCAGTATGGATTTGGCCTTGGATGAGGCTAACCTCCCTCAAACTGACTCCACCACTTGGTTTTCTTTGACCGAGGATTTGAGGGAGCCTGCATTACTTATAAGGGGGCGACTCTCACCACTATCAGTCAGGATGAGGTGGCTGGGTAGAAGCCAATCATCCACATTGATCTACCTTCTGATTGTGACTGTCCATCCTTGAAGAGGAAGGTGGTCAAGGTTCCACCAGTCAGTTCAGTTCCCAGAGTCGCTCAGGTGCATACTAGCACCTCCTCGTTTGTCCCTTCTAAGGGGAAGGCTATCTTGGCTTCAGAGATAGTCTCCACTACCTTTGAGGTAGGATCTAGTTCTCACACTGCCTTACTCAGCCGCACACAATGCGACACACAGTGCTGCAATAGGAGCTGCAAGATTAAATGACACCATGAGTGTGCAGCCCGAGAGATAAAGACAACAACCCATATTATAGAGGAGTGTTCACCCCGAGAGGTCTCTCCATTACTCAATGGCAACAAGTTTTTTCCCTTCTCGGCATTAGATGGAGAAGAAGATTATAGGAAGATAGTCACATCACCTCCGCCACCTACATACTATGATGATTTGGCTAGGGATAGGAGGAAGTCATATGCTAGTCTACAGACAGTACTACACCAGGTTGGCAGAGCACATGGATGCTCAGAGTCTGGCACACTATTTGACTTAAGGTTGATCATCCCCAAAAGTGTTACCAAGAAGATCCACAGGGATAAAGCATCAGGAGCCAGAGTAGCAGCCCAGTCAGGGTGTAGGGAGTGATGGAGGTATGATAGGTAGTCATCAGCCTTTGCTCTAATTGATTTCCCTGGTCATCGGGCCACCAGGGCTATTAGAACTGACATCATAGTATTGACAGGTACCACCAGTCATAGGGGGAAAGCTCTGGCGAGGGTAGATTCAGTGTCATCTCTGCCACACTGATCCACTCCTCGCCCTCCATCGCCAGTTTGGGTCCCGCCATCCACCATTCCCATAAAGGTCATGAAGTCAGCTTTTGGGGAGAAGAAAGCCCCTTTGGTGATCCAGCTGTGGCCAAAGGATCCCACTCCATCTACTGTACTGAATGACTGAGGGTGAGTTCCCCTACTCGACCTCCTACTTTAGTCTTGGTGAAGAAGGAGTGGTGACTTTGCAACATCGTGGTCACACCACCACAACCACCACCATCAGAGCCAGTGATAGTGGAAGTAGCAGAGGGTGAGGGAGATAGTTATGCAGTTCCCATGGTAGTGGATCCCCCAAGAGATAGCACTCCACCGATATTGGGTAATCATTAGTGTGTATCTTCTAGCAAGCATAGTCCTCCTGAGATAGCACTCTAGTGGCAGGTAGTGTTAGATGTATTTCTATCAATGACCACAGTCCTACTACCAGTCGTCAGTGAGTCTTTGTTTCGATTTAGCCTGGTAAGGTAGGAGGTCGTTCTTCGGATGAGATTATAACATCCTACTTTATCGAAAAGAGGGAACTCTTAGGCAGTGATTGCATAGATTCTGAGGATGAGCGGGCAGCATTTGATCCTGATGAGGATGATCTTCTTGAGGATTCAGCTGGAGTCCACATGATTGATACTAGGAGATCTCTCCATAGAGATCAGCATAGTTAGAGAGGTATTGTAGTTAAAGAAGATGACGCCATCCATTCAACTCTACACCTGCTCCACCAGCTTAAGCAAAGACATGATCACATTGAAAAAATGGGGAAGAAGATTGAGGAGTTGATGGTAGTGGTGTCAGCATTGCAGAATTCAGCCCCGGTCTCACAGCCTTCTCCCATAGTAGCTGATAAAGTAGAGTTGGCACATACCTCATATCATCTTAGGTGCATTCCCACAGAGGAAGATAGTGGTAGCTTGCATATGAAGGTGGTGGATAGCACCTCCATGCATGAGAAGGATATCAAGCATTTGGTCAAGCAACAGGTTTAGGATGTATTGGCACAAGCCCAACGTGGCTCATCTGTTCCGAAGGGTAGACCATACCCAGAGAAATTTGATGTTGTCAGTATCCGAAGGGCTTTGTACCACCTTCCTTTAAGATTTTTAATAGCAGTGGGAACACTTGCCAACACATTGCACATTTCAGGGCCGGTTGTTGCAATGCTGAAGGTAGTGACACCCTTCTTTTCAAATTATTTGCCAGCAGTCTAACAGATGTTGCATTTGATTGGTATGTCAAACTGCCCAATATTCAAGTAAGGGAATTTGCTGAGTTGGAGTGCCTCTTCATCAAGAGGTTTACTGAAGCTCAACAAAGTGTTACTGTAGGCGACCTCATTGTGACAAAGAAAAATCCAAACGAGCCCCTTATTGATTACATTCTCAGGTGGTGAAACCTTAGTATGAAATGTGAAGCATAATGACCCAAATAGCATGCCATTGAGATTCTAATCAAGAATATCCATGGCCCGATTGCTTTAATGCTTAAGGGGTTTATAATAAAAAGCTTTGAGAAGCTAATCAACAAGGAGGCTAGCTTTTAAGAGGAAGCCAAACAATTGCCTTTTCAGGACCAATTAACCAAGCCCAAATCTCAGAAGGCATTTGTGAAGAAGCCAAAGGTAGTCACAGCAGTTGATTAGGGGAAATAGTTAGTTAGGGTTTAGTCAGATAGGCCTCAAGATCAGTAGTCTTCTTTACCACCTCCTCTACCACCACCTCGGCCATCATATTGGCTACCTCAGTTACCACTGTGGCCACCACCACCACCTTCTTATCAGTAGCATCAACAGCAGTATTCCTACCCGCCACCAAGTAGCTACTACTTACCTACTCTTATTGATAAATTGAATAAACCTTATTCATTCAAGAGGGATGTAGTCAAGAAGATATTTAAGAATCTCTTAAAGAAGCCTGATTTCTAGTTACCAAAGCCTAAGAGGTCAGAGGAAGTGTGCAAAAGTCATGATCCAAAATATTTCCCCTACCACCGCATGCTAGGCCATGTCTTAGAAGATTGCTTTACCTTTAAGGATTGGCTTGAGCGAAGCTACAAGTTGGGTGTCATGGTCATCCCTAAGGAATACCTACTAAAATAACCCTCTAGTTATGTTAGGGTAATCCTTGGGGATACACATGATCTTCTTAAGATAGGGAAAGATTAGGATATCTCCTATTCTGAACCCCCAAGAAAATTATTTTTAAGATCAGGAAGTTACCCTTGCAAGGTGCCTGAAGCAGCTCAAACCTCTAACTCTAAGAAAGTTTTGCAAGTTGCTAAGGATAACTTGAGAGAGGTAGAAGCCCAGTAGCAGCAACGATAGCCTCCACTTGCCCTGGATAGCGTAGTAGCACAACCATTGATTGATTCCATCACCTCCACGCCAGCTAGCCTCTAGCCGCCTCTTCTAGCATATTCTATCAATGGATGCACCAAATCCCTCACTCTACTTACTTTACTTGATTTCTACTTTGTACCTCCATCCAAGTCTGAGAAATCAATGAAGCGAGCAGATTCCACTTACATTTGTGTCACTTCTCATGATCTACCTGATTTTATTCCTATAAAAAATTATCCAAGTCTAATTAATAATAACAACTCTAGTTCCGATCATTCCTCTTCTAATTTAGAAATGGATTTTCCATTCTTAAATCATTTAGGTTCGCTCATTGAGATTAATTTTGAGTCATTTGACTCTGATGATCCGATAGGAGAAGTTATAGGTGAACCTGATGAGTAGATAGAACTTTCCACTAAACCATCTCATGAAGTCACTGAAGTTAACCTTCGTAGTGGTAAAGTTCTATCTCCTAGGGTAGAACCTCAGGATAAGGGTAAGCAAGTCATTAGTTCTAGTGATCAAGTAGCCCCTACATAGGATATTCCATCTATGGATATGCTTGTGAAGGACCAACACAAAGTTGACTACAATGTCCTCGCTCACTTGAGAAAGTTGCCAGCTAAACTAAGCATATATGATGCCCTTCTTTTATCCAAAGAGATGAGGGAGTCATTGATCAAAGCCCTTCTTGATCTAAAAATATGATTAGCTTAGCTGATCGACATTAGAGAGGAGGCATGTTAATCAAGAGAAGCCCATTGAGTTACATTCACAGATGAAGACTTTCTTTTGAGGACAACCGAACACAACCGTCCCCTCTACATCATAGTGGACAAGGGTAGATTTAGACTCTCTAGGGTGTTAGTTGATCCAGGTGCATCAGTGAACATTATGAGTCTAAAGACCCCTTGCCTACTTGAAGATGGACATCTCTAAACTCCGAGGAGATCGGATGATGTTGAGAGGATTCAATGAGCAAGGCAATAGGGCTTTAGGCTCTATAGTCTTGCCATTGAATATAGATGACTGGAAGACAGAAGCCAAGTTCTACATAATTAATTCAGATTCATCTTTCACTGTATTGCTCAATAGGTCTTAGATACATGAAAACAACATGGTTCCATCCTCTTTACATCAGTGCATCAAATTTTGAAGAGGTGGAATCGAGTATTGTGCAAAGGAGACTTGAAGCCATTCTCAGTTAAAGAAGTTGAGATATATGAGGATGCGGCCTACTATCTTCCTCCAAATCAAAAAATTTATTCTCATGAACTTGGTGAATGTTCAAAAATAAAAGAAGCAAAAGAAGTAGAAAAAAAATGAAAAATGAAAAAGAAAGAGAAAAAGAAAAAGAAAATGAAAATGAAAATGCAAGTGAACGAGAATCAAACGCCGAGAAAGAAGTAGAGCTTGAAGTTAGATTTCACCCATAGTTCATTCCTCTATATGAACACATGGGCAAGATGACTCGACCTCCACCAGGTTGAATAAGATGTATATCTAGAGGCAGTTCCAAGGTGAAAGACCTCCTTACTAGTGGTTAGCCAGCAAGAGCTATGTTCCAGCTCACAGGAGTACCCCTGCTATCCACATAGACTTAGAGTCCTCCTCAGAGGATGAGTCTCATGTGGTTAGCACACCAATTAACCCCTCTCAGCGGGTCCCTTTAGAGGTGACATTTGAGCCAGATAGCAATAAAGACCAGGCCTCCAAGCAAAGCATAAATGTATTTGAATCATTATTATATAGAATTGTCAGGTAGAAATTGGGAACTTTAGCTCTAACCCCACTTTTCTCTCTGAAAGTTGAGGTTTGATAGTTAAGGAGGCCCCCAAGTCATCCATAGATGTCAAGCCAAATAGATTTTTGTTGGGAGCATCATTCTCAAGTCAAGAAACTGATATATAACTTAAGGATGATTCATATAAAGATTTAATATAATTAACTTTTGATTGGTATTCACCTTCTATTCTTATTTTAGCAAAGAAGGGATTAATCCCACATACTTGGTCTAAACACAGATCAGACTACTTTGAAAGGCTATGGGACAACCAAAGCAGACGTTCTCAATCAAGACCAAGACTAGGATTTGGTATAGTGGGTCCAGTCGATGATGACAACCATTGCCTAGTCATCATCAATCATTTAGAGTCTGATAGGTTCTTTGCAAATTATACTAACTCTTATGAGAGGTATGTTTAGAAACTTCAGACAATCCAATGATCTTAAAGTCAAATATGCACCTCCAGAGTCGAAGAAGAGATCAGGTCAACCATCGATGAGCTTAAAGAAATCAACTTAGGAACTGAAGACAATCCACGTCCGACATACATCAGCTCCTTATTGAATGAAGAAG
Source organism: Cymbidium sinense (assembly GCA_021442155.1). Classification (NCBI taxonomy): domain Eukaryota; kingdom Viridiplantae; phylum Streptophyta; class Magnoliopsida; order Asparagales; family Orchidaceae; genus Cymbidium; species Cymbidium sinense. The sequence continues at coordinate 160,112,332 of CM038221.1, forward strand.
AAACCAATGACTTAGTTATGCTATTAGCTGAGTTTAAGGACTTCTTCACATGGAGTTATGAAGAAATACCTGGTTTATCTTCTAATGTAGTAGCTCACAAACTAGCAATAGAACTTAATGCTAACCCTATCAAGTAAGCTCCTAAACTCATGCAATTATACATTGAGCAATAGGTCATTTCTGAAGTCAAGAAATTGATCAAGGCTGGTTTCATCAGGGAAGAAAAATACCCTACCTGGTTGGCTAGCATCATTTCAATTAAGAAAAAGAATGGCTAAATTCACATATGCATCGATTTTAGGGATCTAAATAAGGCATGTCCTAAAGATGAATTTCCACTACCAATTCTGAAACTGATGGTGGATATTGCCTTATCTCATGCAGTCTTCTATTTCATGAATGGCTAATTTGGTTACAATCAAATTAAGATGGCCCCCGAGGATGAGAAAAATACTACTTTTCAAATCCTGATCAAAATTTATTGTTATAGGGTCATGCCTTTTGGCTTTAAAAATGTCAGTGCTACATACCAGGGGACCATGACTCAGATCTTCAATGAACTCATTCATCATCAAGTTGAATGTTATGCTGATGATCTTGTAGTCAAAAGTGAAAAAAGCAAGACCATCTCTTTGACTTGAAGTAGTTTTCGAATAGTTAAGGCAATTTAACCTTAAAATGAATCCTCTAAAGTGTGCATTTGGAGTAACTTCAGGGAAATTCCTTAGGTTTATTGTCTGGCACCGAGGAATAGAAATAGATCCAGAGAAGATCAAGGCAGTATTACAAATGCCACCCCCTAAAAGTTTAACATAACTCAGATTATTTTAGGGGTGATTGGCATATCTAAGATGCTTCATTTCAAACTTATCAAGAAGATGCCAACAATTTTTAGCACTTGTCAAAAATAATGCCAAGTTCAAGTGGGATGATAAGTGCCAACATGCTTTCAAAGATATCAAGCATTACCTGAGGACGCCACTAGTTCTAGCAGCCCCTATCCCAGGCAAACCATTGATACTATATACTACGACATTAGATGTCTTGCTTAGCGCTTTTATTGGGAGCATCATTCTCAAGTCAGGAAATTGATATAGAACTTGAGAATGATTCATATAAAGATCTAATATAATTACCTTTTGATTGGTATTCACCTTGTGTTCTTATTTTAACAAAGAAGGGATTTATCCCACATACTTGGTCTAAACACAGGTCGGACTACTTTGAAAGGCTATGGTACAACCAAAGTAGACATTCTCAATCAAGATTTGGATTAGGATTCGACACAGTGGGTCTAGTCTGATGATGATAACCATTGCCTAATCATCACCAATCATTTAGAGTCTGATAGGTTCTTTGCAAATTATACTAACTTTTATGATGAGGTATGTTTAGAAACTTTAGACAATCCAAATGATCTTAAAGTCAAAGATGCACGTCTAGAGTTCAAATAAGAGATCAGGTCAACCATCGACGAGCTCAAAGAAATCAACTTAGGAACTGAAGACAATCCACGTCCGACATACATCAGCACCTTATTGAATGAAGAAGAAACCAATGACTTAGTTATGCTATTAGCTGAGTTTAAGGACTTCTTCACATGGAGTTATGAAGAAATGCTGGGTTTATCTTCTAATGTAGCAGCCCACAACTAGTAATAGAACCTAATGCTAATCCTATCAAGCAAGCTCCTAGACTCATGCGATTATATATTAACCAACAGGTCATTTCTAAAGTCAAGAAATTAATTGAGACTGGTTTCATCAGAGAAGAAAAATACCCTGCCTTGTTGGCTAGCATCATTCCAATTAAGAAAAAGAATGGCCAAATTCACATATGCATCAATTTTAGGGATCTAAAAGGCATGTCCTAAAGATGAATTTCCACTACTAATTCTGGAACTAATGGTGGATATTGCCTCATCTCATGCGGTCTTCTCTTTCATGGATGGCTCATTTGGTTACAATCAAATTAAGATGGCTCTCGAGGATGAGAAGAATACTACTTTTTTAACCCTTATCAGAAACTATTGTTATAGGTTCATGCCTTTTGGCCTTAAAAATGTCAGTGCTACATACCAGGGGCCATGACTCAAATCTTCAACGAACTCATTCATCATCAAGTCGAATGTTACGCTGATGATCTTGTAGTCAAAAAGTAAAAAAAAAGCAAGACCATCTCTTTAACTTGAGAGTAGTTTTTGAACAGTTAAGGAAATTTAACCTTAAAATGAATCCTCTAAAGTGTGCATTCAGAGTAGCTTCATGGAAATTCCTTGGGTTTATTGTCTAGCAGCGTGGAATAGAAATCGATCCGGAGAAGATCAAGGCAGTATTAAAAATGCCACCCCCTAAAATTCTAACATAACTTAGATCATTTCAAGGGCAATTTGCATATCTAAGATGCTTCATTTCCAACTTATCAGGAAGATGCCAACCATTTTTAGCACTTATCAAAAAAAATGCCAAGTTCAAGTAAGATGACAAGTGCCAACATGCCTTCGAAGACATCAAGCATTATCTGATGATGTCGCCAATTCTAGCAGCCCCTATCCCAGGAAAGCCATTGATACTATATACTGTGACATTAGATGACTCGCTTGACACTTTGTTTGCTCAAACCAATGATGAAGGGAAGGAGAATGCTCTCCACTATCTTAGTCATCGTCTAATCCCTACCAAGGCAAACTACCCACCTATTGAAAAGCACTGCCTAGCTTTAATTTTTACATCCCAAAAGCTACGGTACTATATGCTTTCTCATAAGGTGAATCTGATATCTAGGATCAATCCACTGCAATATCTCATGACACGATCGACATTATCTGGATAGGTTGGCATGTTGGTCTATAATTTTGTCATAGTTCAACATCACTTTTGTACCCCTCTGTGCGGTGAAAGGACAGACGCTAGGGGACTTCTTAGCAGCACACCCACTTCCTACTAATTCCCTGCTTAGGGATAACCTCCCTCCCCGATGAACAAATCATGAACTTAGGAGACACTAGCATTTACCATTGGGAGATGTACTTTGATGTTGTGGCTTCCTCTTAATGAGGAGAAGAACTATAATCTACTATCCTAGAAAAGGCGGGTAGGAATAGTTCTCCTAACTTGACCATGATGTGATGAGATTCTCATATCATCTATCCAATCCATGCACCAACAATGAAGCTAAATATGAGGCTCTGATTGTCGGTCTAGAATTATCCATTACACTATGTGTCGAGAGCATCGACATCTTCAGGAATTCTCAGTTAGTTATCAATCAAATTGTTGGGTCTTACATGGTTCTAAAGCCTAAGCTCCATAATTACCACAAGTATACCATGGAGTTGTTGCTCAAATCCCAGAGGTTACCATTTACAGGATTCCTCAAGGAGAAAATGTAGTAGTGGATGCATTAGCCAAGCTTACCAGTGAGTTGGCATGTCCGGAAGATGAGTCCATACCAATAAGGGTCCAAAATTGACAAGACCTATCCCTTTTTGACCCTAAACTCATTGAGAAACTCTCTCTTGAAAGAGAGGTTGCCATTTCTAGAAAGGGCGATGAGTCATATTGGAGGTAACCATTCATGGATTACCTACATACTGGCAAACTACCTTAAGAGAAGTCATTATCACATAAGGTGAAGCAGAGAGCCCTTTCTTACTCTCTCGTGGATGGCACCTTATACCGGTGGTCTTTCGATCATATGTGGTTATTATTTAGAAAAATATGAAGCCCATCAGATCATGATCAAGGTACACTCAGGATTATGTGGAGCGCATCAATCTGGTCTGAAGATGAAAGCTAAGATCAAGAGACTAGGATATACCCTTTGATGATCATAGATTGCATGGATGTAGCTAGGAGATTACACCAATGTTAGGTACACAGTGTGATCCTACACTAAACACTCAACATTCTACATCCTACATTGGCCTCCTAGCCATTTGAGTGTTGGGGTACCGACATAGTGGGTCTAATCAATCCTCCTTCTTTCAAGGGTCACCAATTCATTCTAGCTGCCACTGACTACTTTTCCAAGTGAGTGGAGGCAATCCCACTTAGAGGTCACAGCTCATAATGTGTTATAGTTTTCAGGAACCATATCATATATAGGTTCAGGGTATCTCAATGAATTATATCCGATAATGGTATTGCATTCAAAAGCACTAAAATCAATAGCTTTGCCCGGAGACACAGCATAGATTGGAGATACTCTGCCATCTACTATCTGAGGGAAAATGGCTTAGCAGAAGCTTTCAACAAAACTCTCATCCAAATATTGAACAAGACCCTCGATGATAATAAGTGATAGTGGCATGAGCAATTAGTTGAGGCCTTGTGGGCTTACCGCACCACATACAGGACTCCAACTCAATCTACCCCTATCTCTTTAGTTAATGGGTCTAAAGTAGTTCTACCATTAGAAGTCCAACTCCCATCATTAAGGATAGCTGTGGATAGTAGAATCACAATAGAGAAGAATGTCAAGTTGGGGTTAGAAGATCTTGAAGGTTTAGAGGAGAGATTCTTACGGGCATGCCAGAACCTCGAGTTATATAAAACAAAAATGATTCAAGCTCATAACAAGTTGGTTCGTCCTAGATCTTTTCAAGTGGGAGAGCTTGTTTTAGTTCTAAAGAAACCAATTATTTCCCATTGAAAGATGGGAGGCAAGTTTGAACCCACTGGGGAAGGCCCTTTTGCCATAGAGAAGGCCTACTAAGGAGGATCTTATCAGCTTATAAATTGTAAGGGAGAGAGTCCTATGCTTCCAATCAATGGGCTCTACCTAAAGAAATATTATCCATAATTCTTATTTGAAAATAATTATCAATAAAATTCTCTTCATTTAAAAATTCCATCTCTTCATATTTGGTTAGAAATATCTTTACTTGTGAATCTTCCATGATGTGTTTAGGATAGGTGTAAGAGAACCCAGCCAACATCCTATCTTTCATCAACACAAACACAAACCACACATGTTTCTCCAGTGCTATTAGGATAGGTGTAAGAGAACCCAAGAGGCATCTTATTTTGACTAGTACAACTAAGTTGGGTGTAAGAGAATCCAAGCGACATCCTTTCTTAGTGGAGTAATAACTATCCTTTATGGCATCATTTTATCCATTCTTTGATGTGTTAAGGATAGGTGTAAGATAACCCAAGAGGTATCTTATCCCTCCATAATAAAAACACAAACTACATTCAATCCTCCAGTGCTACTAGGTTAGGTGTAAGAGAACCCAAGAGGCATCCTATTTCGATTTGCACAACTAAGTTAGGTGTAAGAGAACCCAACCAGCATCTTTTCTTGGTGGAGTCACATTTCTATGAGTTTAGGGTAGCTATAAAAGAATCCAAGCAGCATCCTATTCCCTCTTTCACAACATAAATAAATACATATCTTTTGTCTCAGGCTATTTTAATGTGGGACCAAGCCCCTTGTAGCACTCACTCATTAGCTGCTCTATGTTAGGCTGACATGCTACCTCCTTAGGATGTCACCCCAGTGGAGGATGGATGCTCTTGCTAGGACCATTGCTTGTTCTTCTTGACTAGTGCTTTGACTTTGAGAATTGTAGCTTTTCCTTCACTAGCTTAGTTTTAGTCCCATGACTCCTAGCTTTCACCCTTGGTTGATAACCCTTTTCTGAAGATAGATCTCCCAATAATTTTAGGTAGATGTCCACCTTCTTTCTAGGCGGTATCACAAACCTAGCTTGGTTTTGTGTTTGCTATCGCACACGGTGGTACACCACTCTTGGCAGATGTGAGTCCCATGCTTTATCCTTGAGTTGGCCATCAAATATCTATAGGCTATCTTTTATAGGGTTTTGGATAATGCCCCTAATGCACCCCCCTTTGTGGGCACTCTATTTGAATCACATCCTTACCGACCCCATTTAGACACTACCTCAGTTACTCTTGATTGGATAGTCCCCCTTTCTAGTAGCCACCCCTGTGGTTGGAGAATTTGTCTCACAGATTTGTAGATTCTTCCTTGGTATAGTAAATCTGAGATAAGACTAGGTTGATATAAGCTCCTTCTTAGTGTTGTCCCTTGCACACCAATAGGGTACACGTATAATAACAAATAAAATATATATTTTTGCTTATGGATTAGGAGGAAAACTCCCAGCAGTACCTTTTCCCAAGTAGACATCTTATCTTTAAGGCAACAAAACTCCCTATAGGAATCGCCTGACTACTTTTGAGTTGAGATAAGTCCCAGGTCAATATTCTCTTAGCAGTCGCCCTTAGATCAGGTTTGACTTGTTGTGCAACCAATGGGTCACCCCAGTAGTCATCCTTTCTTTGGAAGATATAAGTCTATCATGCATTCTTTCCAGCATGACTGTTGCATACCAACGAGTAGCCTTAGGTTAGGTTTGATTTATTGTGCTATCAACTAATCACCCAGTGGTTCCTTGTTTAGGAACTTGTAAGTCTACAAGCCTTCTTCCTGACTTGACCATTGCATATCGAAAGGCACCCCTTTGGTTGGTTAGCTCTACCCCACGGCTAGTAGACTATCCCTTTGGATTTGTAAATTTAAGATAGTTCTAGGATGATATTAGCTCATTCTTAGTAGGCCCATCACACACTAACAGGGTCCATCCCAAATTAAACTAATTCTGACTATTCTTGAGTCGATATGAGTCCACAACAACATTCGCTCAAATAGTCGCCTTAAGTCAGGTTCGATTTGTTGTGCTATCAATTAATCACCCAAGTGGTTCCTTTCTTGGGAATTTATAAGTCTGCACACTTTCTTCCTGACTTGACCATTGCATACTGAAAGGTATCCCTTTGGTTGGTTAGCTCTACCCCACGGCCGGTAGACTATCTCTTTGGATTTGTAAATCTAAGACAGGTCTAGGCTGATATTAGCTTCTTCTTAGTAGAACCATCGCACACCAACAGGGTCCATCCCAAATTAAATTAATTCTGACTATTCTTGAGTCGATATGAGTTCACAGTGGCATTCACTCAAATAGTCTCCTTAGGTCAGGTTCGATTTATTATGCTATCAATCGATTACCCCAGTGGTTCCTTGCTTGAGAAGTTATAAGTTTACAAGCTTTCTTCTTGACTTGACCATTACACACCGAAAGGCACCCTTTAGGTTGGTTAGCTCTACTCTGCGCCTGGTAGACTATCCCTTTGGATTTGTAAATCTAAGACAGGTCTAGGTTGATATTAGCTCCTTCTTAGTAGATCCATCGCATACCGGCAGGGTCCATCCCAAACTAAATTAATTCTAACTAGTCATGAGTCGATGTGAGTCTACAATGGTATTCACTCAAATAGTCACCTTAAGTGAGGTTCAATTTATTATGCTATCAATCGATCACCCCAATGGTTCCTTGCTTGTGAAGTTATAAGTATACACGCTTTCTTCTTAATTTGACCATTGCACACCGAAAGGCACCCCTTAGGTTGATTATTCCTACCTAATGGCTGGTAGACTATCCCTTTAGATTTATAAATCTAAGATAGTACTAGGCTGATATTAGCACCTTCTTAGTAGATCCATCACACACCGACAAGGTCCAACCCAAATTAAATTAATTCTATCTATTCTTGAGTGATATGAGTCCATAGTGGTATTGCTCAAATAGTCACCTTAGGTCAGGTTTGATTTAGTGTGCTATCAACCGATCACCACAGTGATTCTTTATTTAGAAAGTTGTAAGTCTATAGGCTTTCTTCCTGATTTGACCATTGCACACTGAAAGGCAACTCTTAGGTTGGATAGTCCTACTTGATGGCTGGTGGACTATCCCATTGGATTTGTAAATCTGAGATAGGTCTAGGCTGATATTGGCCCCTTTTTAGTAGATCCATCGCACACTGACAAGGTCCATCTCATCAAATCCATCATCCTCCCTCCAGTGGAGCCCAAATTAAATCCATCCACTCTTATCCCTAGTAGATAATCTGAACCTGCTTTCCTAGTGAAAGATTCATCCACCTTATCTCCAGTGGATCTGAGGTCATATCTCTAGTATATGTGTCCTCAAAACCAAATCATATCCTCACCCTAGTGGAGCCTTGAATCATAAATAAATCAAATTCTCATCCCAAGTGGATCCCAGCAATTGACACAAATCAAATTTCTCCCCAATGGAGCCTCAAATCCTAATCAAATCAAATTTCTCTCCAGCGAGATGCAAATCAAATCAAACCTCTATTCTCAGTAGATAACCTGAACCTGCTTCCCTAATGGAAGGTTCATGCACTCATCCCTAGTGGATCTTTTCTCCCCAAATCATATCATACCAACTCAAATTCTTATCCTCTCCATGGATAATCTGAACCTGCTTCCCTAATGGAAGGTTCGCAAACTTGATCCCTCAGTGGATTCTTCCTTCTTCTCTTATGCCCTTGGCATAAGTTGAGTTGCATTGCACTAAGATCTCGATTCTATCTACACCTTGAATTTAGGGATAGATCATTTTTGCTAGTGCTTGTGATCCTTTGGACTTTGTTGATCATTTCGATCAATGCCAATACGTGCGGTGTGCCTTGCCAGTTACACCATACCTATTGGGGGTCCTTTTATTGACATCTCTTTTGGAGTGAGTTCTTGACTTCCTCATAATAGATCGAGTACTCTTGTAGACACTAAGAGCTCTTTAGTCTTAAGACACTTCTAGTGATTAGGTGAATACTTAACTTGAGCTTAGAAACTTAAAAGGGTTAGCCATAGGAATAGGTTATGCCTTAGGAACTTAGGAAGACTTGCCTACCCTATAGCCTAAACCCAATCCATGCTTTCCTTTTCAATACAAACCTCAAATTCAAATTCAAATTTAAATCCAAATCATAAATCAATTCCAAATCAAATGATTTAAACTCATGACCAAATTCAAATTTAAACCCTTTCTAAGCCCTTTGATTTCATCTTATGGACTTAACTTTAAACAAATTCAAATCAATCCCAATTCAATTGATTTTTCTCAAATATTAATTCAATCTTTCAATCAAACTATCTAAATTCAATTCAAATCCAACTTCAAATGATTCAATCCCATGATTAAATCCAAACTAAATCAATTCCCCCACTTAAAGCCCTTTTGACCTACATCGATAGGTTTGATCAAATTTGCTTCCAAATTACTCCAAACTCAAGTGATTTTCTCATGAATCATTTATATCTTCATTTGTATTCCCAAATATAAATGAAATATAAATTCAAATAGCCAAAACTAAATCCAAAATCAAACCAAAATCTAATTAATACCCTTTGAACTAATTCCTTGAACGTGGTCAAATGCTATTCAAACTAACTCAGAACCCAGGGATTTCTTCATGATTCAATCACTCCATCAATCATTGTTCCAAATATAAACATAAACTATAATTATCAAGCCAAATCCAAGCTAACCCAAATCAAGTCCAAGTTAGCCCTTTCGACTTGAAATTATCATATGAACCAAGACCCGTATGGATCCAAATCATTTACAATTGAATTTATATTTACAACTCAAACCCATTTATCAATATAACTAAACTTGAATCAGGCCATGATCAGGCCAATTAATCCATTTAGGTCCACTTGACCCAAAAGTGACCTAAAAGACCTTTTTGAGAAAAGTTATAATTCAACCTAAATTGGATTGAACTATGCCCATCTAAACCCTATGTCATGATCAACAATCATCCAAGGTTAATCAATTGTCTTGAATTGGGTCAAACCAAATCAACCTAGCTCATTGACCAAGTCAACATTTAGCTTAAACAAAATCCAACATATGCCAAATTGACTAAAACCTTTGATTCAAACTAATTCATAATCAATGATTAAACAAGACCAAACCCTCAATTGAGCCAAACCAAGTCTAATTGGTCATTTGACCCAATTCGACCCAAATTTGCCTAAAAAGCCAAAATAGGTCAAATCAAAATCCAACCCAAAGTGATTGCAACCAATGGCTCAAGCTTATTCCAAATCACTTATTCAACTTGACGAAAGCCATTATTGAGCCCAATTTGACCAATTGGTCGACTTGACCCAACTTAGCCCAAATTGACCTAAAGGATCAAATTAGCCACAATCCAAATTAATTCCAAATTAAACCAAACCAAAGCGTACAATCATTTTCAATTAGCTAATTGAACTTGACTCAACACCTAACCCATCCCAATTTGGTCAAATTGGTCAAATTGGTCAACTTGACCCATTTGGTCTATATAAACCAAAATGAGCCATAATTAAATCCAAAGTAAATTGAATCAAACCAATGAAACCAATACACTCTAATTGGTCATGTGAACTTAACCCAACCCTTGGTTTGACCCAATTTAATCAAGTGGTCAACTTGACCCAACCTAACCTAATTTTACCTTAATAGGTTAAATCAAGCCAAGTCAAACCATATAAACTCCAAACCACTTGAAATTTGGGCTAACCCACTTTTGACCTATCCCAAATCTGCTCAAATCAAACCCATGTCCAAATGACCACATTGCCCTTGGGTCTAGGGCATCCCATGAGATAAGACACATGCATATTTGGTCATTTTCTCCCCTTGGCCACTTGGCACCCATTTATAGGTCCACTTAGGCACCTAGGACCATGGCTGACTTGACCCAAAGGTGGTTGGGTTGGCCATGACTCATGGGGAGGTGAAATCACCTCCCCATTCCTATTGGAGCATTTCAAACCACCAAGGACATCCACTACCTCCCTTAACAGCCACCTCTCACCCATACCCATCCAAATTGAGCCACATCATCCACCCAAGGACCTCCACAACCCTTTGAAATGACCAAATTATAAAGAAAAAGCCAAACTAGCCATAGCCATCTGATCCAAGGAATGAGGTGATATACCCCCCTAATTTTCACTAAAATCCAGAGATTGGCATTTGATTCAACCCTAGCAGCCAAAGAACTCAATCCTAGAGCTTCCTCTTGCATTTCCTGAGCTCCCCAAATCCTCCACCCTTAGTTTTACGAAAAACTAAAATAGGGGAGGTCACCTCCAATTGCCATTTGCTCAAACCTCCACAAAAGTGCAATTAACTTTGCACACAGCTTCCTTGGAGCTAGGTGAGCAAGAACAAATCATTTCTCATCACCCCCGACTTCTGGAAGTAGGAGTTTGACCAAGATCGATCACCTAGCCTCGTGTATTGGTCGTCTGAGGAAACTACACCAAATTAAAACTCATGTTTAACAAGGCTTCATTTCTATCAAATGAAGCTTCCTCAATCGTTGGAACTATAGTTCATAAGCTCCAATGAGGTATGCCATTAAAATTGATCCTTGAATGAAAATAGTTGGTCTTTTATGAAAGAAACTTTATGTGATTTCCACCATTAGATTTTTTTTATTTTGCTTCCCCGAAGGTGTGGGATTGATTTCAACTCCATATAAGCTTGGGTGAGCTCGGATCGAGTGACAATCGATGGATGATATCTGTGGTTCAATGCGCGGGAGGAGATAGATCGCCCATTCCGCGGGTCGATGGACGGTCCGACCATCAATGCAAATCCTCTGATTTCTCCTCTTAATCATGGATCGAATCATGGCCATCCGAACTTAAATCGGATGATCCATGGAGTTAATGCGTCCCCCGCTATCCAAGGCACCGGTGAATGTGACAACTTAAATAGCTACTCCCATCACGCCACGTGAAAAGTGCGCATCGGCCGCCATGTGGCCCGACAGAATTAAGGCTTTAATTAGGCTTAATTAATTTATTTTTAATGCTAAACTTCCTAAATTCATAACTAATCCTAGAAAAATTCAAAAAATACAAACTTATGATCATTTTAAAGATATTTTATAGTAGAATATAGGAAAATTATTATTAAGTAATTTAGAATAGTGATTTTAGCTTAATTAAAGTTTAATTAAAAATATAATTAGCTTAATTACTCCTTAATTAATCACTCAATTAGTCTCAAACTATCTATGGATATTTAGGGGGATGATCTCTGCCTCCCCTATGTTTTTGGGATTTTGTTAGTTGTTTAATTAAGAAAATCATTTGATTAAGCCTTGACCACTCTCTTAATTTAATTAGTGATAATTAATGTTGAACAGTGGCTTAATTAATTATTTAAGCCTAATTACCTCTATTGAACAGTAAGGGAGCTTAGGGAATGTGATTGAGACATTTTTCCTTATTCATTTCCTAAGTTTTCTTTACTTTTTAGAATTAGATTAATACATGATTAATGAGGTAATTAATTGCTTAATTAATTAATTAATCACTAAGATAAAAATTAGAACTTAAATGATCAAATATGGGACTTGGACATTGAGATCAAGACCTCTTCCTTGATCTCTTTTCTTAAGTCAACTTCATTTCATTAATTGAACATGCTTAATCAAATGGATTAAAGAGCTTAATTAACTCAATCTAAAATTCACTTCACACATAAAAAATTTTTAATTAATCTTGGGTAGCTCCTTGGGTGTTCAATAACCCAAATTGAGAGATGATGAAATTATGGTTAGCTCACATGTGTGAGAAAATCATAAAAGTAGTTAAGTGAGATCCCTTAAGCTTAATTAACTATTAATCATGAGCCAATTGCATTAGGACCCTTTCATTTCTTAGGAGCATTGCAAATTTACTTTTCATATGGTTGCATATCATATTAGCTCATTATTAATTAGTTAATTAACTTAAGGTGATGTAGGTAAGGGTTAATTAATCCACTTAATTCATATCTTAACCTAATTAAAACATAAAATCAACCTAAATATTCTTTATTAAACCAAATTAACTCACACATGGGGAATGGGATTAGGATTAGGAAACCTCTTTCACATTTCCTAAATCAAATCACACTCAAAATTGAAAATGTCATTAAAGAACTTTGGTTCTTTTTAAATAGCCTTATTTAGTATGATTGTCTTTAAGAATTAATTGGAATGAAAGAGATCATGTGCTTATGTTCCTTTATTTATTTCCAATCATGTTAAATGTTGTTTCCCATTTGTAGTCATGCATTCATTTATTTTAAAATTAACAAAATTGAAATAGTTTCTTTTATGCCAAATTGCATGTGTTGATTTAAATTTAAAGATATGTGTGACTATTATTACTATTAAATCAAAAGTTACCTTCAAAAGCCTATAAATCAATTATAATATATAGACTGGTGTTAATTACAAGTATCTATAAGTGTGCATGTGTTCATAATCTAAGATATGTAATATGAAGCTCTCTTTCCTTACCTTATATGGATTTGCATGGGATTTACAAATGTATAGTTCATTTTAAAAGAACACAACATTTGTCTAAATCTATTCCCATGTATCTCCATGCTAAGACTTATGAAGAATTTCATATCATATATGTAAATCATATAATCAAACAAAAAAAAATTGACTTCTTGCATGACTTCTCATTCTTGTAATTCTTTTTGTACATTCATATGTATATAAGAAAAGTGGTATATTAGTCTGGACATCCTAGGGCTGTGAGATTTTAAGTAGTCCTAAGTAGGTCTTGTAACTGATGCCCCTGGTGTAGAACAATGGCTCCGTACATACTTAAAACTCTTATACAAATGTATGTATGATATGACCAATGAATAAGAATCATAAATCAAAGAAATCAAATATAATTTTTGCATGGGTTTTCCTATTCTTATAGTTGCTTATACATCCATATGTATATAAGAAAAGTGGTATATTAGTTTGAACATCCCGGGGCTACAAGGATTTAAGTAACCCTAAGTAGGTTGTATACCTTACACCCTTGGTGTAAAACAATGGCGGCGTACTCACATAAAACTTTTATACATGTAAATGTGTACTTAGCTAATGAATGAGAACCCTCTTTTTCTATTAAAATGGCAAGCATTCATCCTTTATTTATTTGGTTAAGTTGATTATTCATCTGATTTAAGGTTCTTTACTTATGTTTTTGCATAAGAATCTAGATAGAGCCTTAAATTAATATGACCAAATCATTCAATCAAATGAAACATTAATTCCAATCATATTTACTCACATTCTTTATTTAAGTGTGCTAAGATGCAAATTGCATGTGTAGCTATATGCTTAAGATTTAATCATATGCATGATACACATGATGGAAAGGAATGAATAAACATGTGTTATGTGATAGTAATTCATTCTAATTAATCTTAAGATGCCTTTATTGAATGATTTTGCTTAAAATAAGCCTAAACTTAGGACTAATTAAAAGATATGATAAGCCATTTGCTAAAGAGAATTGATTAATTAATTTTCATTAGATGTAGCTTAAGGTAGGGATAAAAGAGAGTGATACACTTTTTCTTTCACTTCATAATACTTAGTTATTTTATGTAGGTCAAATGAAACAAAAGAAAATATTAAGTAAAATTTATAGATTGATTAAACCATTTAAAGTGAAATCACCCTTTATAATTAAATGTTCTTCATGCTTAGAAAATTATAACTCTAAAGCCTAGTTAGGACATACCACACAAGCTTTAATACACACACATTAGATTAAGTCACCATTTCTAGCTTTATGTTAGGACAGTGCATGATTTGATGTATGTTTGGTTTTGTGATGCATTATTGTAGACTAGATATTAAGGTGTATGTGCATAGTATGGATGTTAGGCCGAATCATATTTTCTGCAAGGGTTGTGCTTAAGGGGCCCCTGTAGTAAAAATATAAATATTTTTGTTGTGCATGTTGCTTATACCTCTAAGCATAACCCAAATTAGGATAGATGGACTTGGTTGCCCATGCACAAGGTGCTAAGTCCAGATTACTCATATAACTGCTTGGGTTGTATGGCGTGTTTAGCTAATATTTGTTTTGCAAGTGTAGCTAGATTTACCTTCCTTCTTTTAATATAATTTTGTGTTAGGATTAGGATAAGTGTTATGGGGCATAATGATGAGCATTTATTATAAGACCAAGCCTCATGTACCATGTGAAGCCTTTGGAGCAAGCACCTCTAAAACAAATCAAAACAAGAAAGAAGAAAGAAGTGAAGAATGAAGAATGAAGAATGAAGACCCCATAGCTTTTATCATTTGTAATTATAATTATTCTCTTGTAATCCAGGTTATATAAGGGTAGAGCTTGGCTACCTACATTTCTTTTTGGATTGTACAGTGCTACCCGACTGCACCAACCTTTTATTCTTTTACGATAGCTTTATAAAATTGTTTGATATCTTATTTAGCTTGTGCATTAGAGAAAGAACGTTCTTCATAGTTTATTTATGATTGGTGATTATTGTATGTCTTCGATGTGATTAGGCTCTTAGGATAAAAATAAATTTTCTACCCCATTAACAACTCATAAGTAAACTTTTAAAATAACTCATAACCTCATATAAAGCTTAGGCATTAAATCAAGATAATAAAATATTTAGTAACCCCTTAGCTGGATATTGTATGCTTAACATCACGCATATCATTTTGTTTCACCTTTGTTAAGAAAGGGCTTCCATCTTTTCTAAATAGAAATGGGCTTAACCTTTAAGAGCCTATGATGAAAGAACATCTCTTTCTCTTTTGATTTAGCCAATAATCAATTTTACCATGCATTTTAGAATATAAAATCCTAAAGCCTTTGTCAAATTGAAGTGTCAAAAATCAAATAAAATATGACAAAATTTGCATTAGACTAAGTCATTATTCATATCACTCATGCTCTAGTCTCTTAGGGAGTGGGTTTAAGGACTTTAGTTTTCTTTCTAAATAATAACAACCTAGCCATCTTGTAAAATATAAGACTTGCCTATATAGTTTTAAATCATAGGAGGAGTTAGCTGGCTACCACTCCAGACAGTTATAAGTCCAGCAGTTGGGTGATTTACTTTGTCTTGTGGAGGTAAATAATATACCCACTTTCACCTTAGATTTAGGTCATGCTTTAGCCCTTGTTGAAGCTCCCTAGATTTAGGATCCAAGGTTGTTATTTCCCTTTAGGGATACAAGCATAAATCATCACCTCTTAGGCATTTCCATAATCTTGTATTATGGAATTATAAGTCCTAAATTTTTAATAAAACTTTAGCTCAAATATGTATAATTCTCCTCAATTTCAAATATATAAAGTCCAACCATAAAATAGTTTGGGATGCTCACTAGGCTTCCTAGTATCATGAGCATCCCCTACTCATCTCCTTTTGGCTTCAATAATAAGTCTTTCCTTTCGATATATCCCATTTGATCTTCCAAATATAACCAATTTATTGATAGTCCTATCTTTGAATTCTTTGAAGATAATAATTGCCTATTTTAATTGAGAGTATTCTTAAGGAATTCACTTTTTTATGATGTAATTAACTATGGGGGCTTGCCCCCATAGGGGACTTTAGAACCCAGTTTAAATAAACCCTACTTTATTCATCCATGTAAAGTAGGGGAAAAATATCTAGTATATTGAAGACCCATCAAGTCTTAGGAGTCCTTATTAGGTGATTAGGTCCATCATAGGGTAGTGATTTCTATCTTTCGAGATAGTACACTATTCCTTGATGTCGTACCCAATCACCTCAATAAGTACATCCTCAGATTGGCGTGGTGTCCCCCCCCCATATACACACACATACGCATGCACCAAAAATAAACACCATAAGCTCTCAATAAAGACCAAGATTAGGATTCGATAAAGAGGGTCTAGTCGATGATGATGATTACTGCTTAGTCATCACCAATCATTTGGAATCTGATAAGTTCTTTTCAAATCATGTTAACTGATTTGAGGAGGTGTGTTTAGAAACTTCAAATGCTCCAAATGATTTTGAATTCAAAGATGCACCATCAGAGTTTGAAGAAGAGATTAGATCAACCATTGACGAGCCCAAGGAAATCAACTTAGGAATTAAAGACAATCCACATCTGACATACATCAGTTCTTTGTTGAATAATACTAAAACTAATGACTTAGTTAGGTTATTGAATGAGTTTAAGGACTACTTCACATGGAGTTATGAAGAGATGCCCAGTTTATCTTCTAATGTGGCAGTCCATAAATTAGCAATGGATCCTAGTGCTAACCTTATCAGGCAAGCTCCTAGATGCATGCGATTAAACATTGAACAACAAGTCATTTTTTAAGTCAAGAAATTGATTGATGCTGGCTTCATCAGGGAAGAAAAATATTGTACTTGGTTGGCTAGTGTCATCCCAGTTAAGAAGAAGAATGATCAAATTTGCATATGCTTCAATTTTAGGGATCTGAATAAGGCATGTCCAAAAGACAAATTTCCACTACCAATACTAGAACTAATGGTGGACATTGCCTCATCTCATGCAGTCTTCACTTTCATGGTTGACTCATCTAGATATAATTAAATAAAGATGACCCCTAAGGATGAAAGAAGCACTGCTTTTCAAATCCCGATCAAACTTTTTTGCTATAAGGTCATGCCTTTCAGCCTTAAACATGCTAGTGCTACATACCAGTGGGCTATGACTCGAATCTTTGATGATGTCATTCATTATCAAGTTGAGTGTTATGTCGATGATCTCATAGTCAAAAATAAAGAAAAGGAAGACCATCTCTTTAACTTAAGAGTAGTTTTCAAAAGGTTAAAATAATTTAACCTCAAAATGAATCCCCTGAAGTGTGCATTCAGAGTAGCTTCAAGGAAATTCCTTGAGTTTGTTATCTGACACTGAGGAATTAAAATTGATCTAGAGAAGATCAAGGCCATATTAGAAATGCCACACCTAAAATTTTAACTCAACTCAGATCATTCCAAGGGTGGTTGGCATATTTAAGATGAATTATAGCCAACCCATCAGGAAGATGCGAGCCATTCTTAGCACTTAGCAAAAAGGAGGCCAAGTTTAAGTGGGATGGCAAGTGCCAGCATACATTTGAAGACATCAAGCACTACCTGATGATGCCACCAGTTCTAGCAACCCCTATCCCGGGCAAGCCATTGATCCTCTACACTATTGTATTAGATAACTCCCTTGGCGCTCTTTTGGCCTAAGCCAACGATGAAGGGAAGAAGAAAGCACTCTACTACCTCAGCCATCATCTAATCCCTGTTAAGGAAAACTATCCACCAATTGAAAAGCATTTCCTAGCTTTAATCTTTGCATCCCAAAATCTATGACATTACATGCTTTCTCATAAGGTGAACTTGATCTTTAGGATCAATCCACTGCAATATCTCATGATACAATCGATGCTATCCGGATGATTGGTGCATTGGTTCATGATTTTGTCCCAGTTTGACATTACTTTTGTACCCCCACCCCGGTACGGTGAAAGGACAAGCACAATCAAATTTATTAGCAGCACACCCACTTCCTGCTGATTGCCCGCTTAGCCAAACTCACCAAGGGGTTGGCATGTCTGGATGATGAGTCCATATCAATAAGGGTTCCAAAATGGACAAGTCATATTCCATATTGATATTGAATTTATTGAGAGACTCTCTCTTGAAGAGGAGGTTGTCATTGCTAAAAAAGGATGATGAGTCAGATTAGAAGAAACCATTCATAGATTATCAAAATATAGGCAAATAATCTCAAGAGAATTCCCTAGGACATCAAGTGAGGCAGAGAGCACTTTCCTACGCTCTCATAGATGGCACCTTGTACCAACAGTTCTTCAATCATATGTGGTTACATTACTTAGACAAACATGATGCTAATAAGATTGTAACTGAGGTACACTCAGGTTTATGCAGAGCTCATCAATCCAGTCTGAACTTAAAAGCCAAGATAAAGAGACTAGGATACTACTAGCTGTAGATGATCACAAACTGCATGGACATAGCTAGGAGATGCCAACAATGTTAGGTGCACGGTGTGGTCCTACACCAGCCACCCAACATTCTGCACCCTAGATTGGCCTCTCATGGCCATTTGAGTGTTGGGGGTATTGACATAGTGGGTCTGATTGATCCTCCTTCATCCAGGGTCATCGGTTCATCCTAGCTACCACCGACTACTTTTTCAAGTGGGCAGAGGCAATCCCACTCAGAGAGGTCACAGCTTAGCATGTGCTCCAATTTTTCAAGAATCATATCATATATAGGTTCATGGTGCCTCAATGAATTATATTCGATAATAGTATTGCATTCAAGAGAACCAAAATTAAATAGCTTTGCCTTGAGACACATCATAGATTGGAGATATTCTACCATCTACTACCCAAGGGAAAATAGCTTGGAAGAAGCCTTCAACAAAACTCTCATCTAGATATTAAAGAAGACACTCGACGATAACAAGCTATAGTGGCATGAGTAGTTAATTGAAGACTTGTGTACTTACTGCACCACATATAGAACTCCAACTCAATCTACCCCTTTCTCCTTAGAGTATGGGTTTGAAGTAATTCTACCACTAGAAGTCCAACTCCCATCATTAAGATCACAATGGAGCATAATGCCAAGTTGAGGTTAGAAGAGCTCGATGATTTAGAGGAGAGACGCATACGGGCATGCCAGAACCTCAAGTTGTACAATGCCAAAATGATTCATGCTCAGAACAAGTTGGTCCATCCTAGAGCTTTTCAAGTAGGCAAGCTTATTTTAGTTATAAGGAGACCAATTGTTTCCCGTCGTAAGATAGGAGGCAAGTTTGAACCCACTTGGGAAGGCCCTTTTTCCATAGAGAATGCCTACCAAGGAGGATCTTATCAGCTCATAAATCATAAGGAAGCGCTGCTTCCAATCAATGGGCTTTACCTAAAGAAATATTATCCACAAATCTTATTTCAAAATAATTATCAATGAAAATTTCATCTTAAATTCTATCTCTTCAAATAGAAAACAACTTTGATTTGTGAATCTACCATTATGTGTTTAGGGTAAGTGCAAGGAAACCGAGCGGCATCCTATCCTTGATCAACACAACACACACAAACTACACACAACCACACATAAAATAAACACATATCTTTTATCTTAGGCTACTTCAAGTTGAGATAACACCCCTAGAAGCACTCACTCAGTAACTGCTCTAGGTCGGGATGACATGCTACCCTGCTAGCGTGTCAGCCTAGTGGTTCCTTGTTTAGGAGGATGTAAGCCTGCTATGCTTTCTTCTTGACTTGACCATTGCACACTGATGTGCTCCTTATTAGTTTAGTAGGTCTTATGGTGTGGCTAGTAAGCTGCCTCATGTCAGCTTTGTTTAAGAAGATGTAAGTCTGCTATGCCTTCTTCTTGAACTAGTCATCATACACAAATTGGGTCAAGTATATTTGAGTCTTAAGATAAGTCCCCCCAATGGCTTCTTTCCTCTTGACTACTTTAAGTCTGGGTTCAGTCCTTACGTGGGACTTCCCGCTTAGTAGTCACCTCAGGTCGAATAGCATCTGTCCTACCGATGAAAGACTATCCCGATGATCATTTCTATCTATAAAGATGTAAGTCTACATGCCTTCTTCTCAGATTGATCATTGCACACTAACAGGCACCTTAGGTTGGTTGGTCATCTCTATGCTAACAGACACCCACCTGGTGGGACACTACTCATGGCAGATGTAAGTCTGCTACACCTTATCCTTGGGTCGACCACCGTACACCTATAGGATTTCTTTTATAGGGTCCAGGATAACTCCCCTAGCAGCACCTCCCCTATGGTGATTCTATTTGGATCACATCCTTTGCAACTCCATTTAGACACTACCCGAGTTACTCTTGGATTGGACAGTGCCCCTTTCCTAGTAGCCACCCCTGTGGTTGGAGAATCCATCTTGCAAATATGCATATTCTCCATTGGTCCAATAAGTCTGAGATAACACAAGGCTGGTATAGCCCCTTCTCAGTGTGGTCCCTCGCACACCAACAGAGTCCACATAAACATATAAACAAAATATATATTTGTTTATGGATTAGGAGGACACCCCCAGTGGCACCTTTTTCCAAGTAGGCATCCTATCTTTAGGGTAGTGTCAGCAAAACTCCCTATAGCAATCGCATGATTACTTTTGAGTTGAGGTAAGTCCCCAATGGCCATTCACTAAGTAGTCACCTTAGGTTGGGTTTGATTTATTGTGCTACTAATAGATCACCCCAGTGGTTGCTCCCTTCTTTGAAAGATGTAAGTCTGTTACACTTTCTTCCTAGCTCAACTGTTGCACAATGAAAGGCAACCCTTAAGTTGGTTAGCTCTACCCCGCGGCCGACAGACTATCCCTTTGGACTTGTAAATCTGAGATAGGACAAGACTAATATAGCCCCTTCTTAGTGGATCCATCGTACACTGATAGGGTCCATCAAATTAAAATGATATTAATCCTGATTACTTTTGAGTCAATAATAGTCCCCCAGTGGCATTTACATAGTAGGCGCCCTAGGTCGGGTTTGATTTGTTGTGCTACCAATAGATCACCCTAGTGGTTGCTCCTTGCCTTGGAAGATGTAAATTTGCAATGCTTTCTTCCTAGCTCAGCTATTGCACACTGAATGGCAAATATTTAGGTTGGATGGTCTTACCCCACAATCAGTACACTGTCCTTTTGGACTTGTAAATCTAAGATAGGATAAATAACCCCTTCTAACTGGGTCCATCGCACACCGACAACATCCATAAAATCAAAATGATATTAATCCTAATTACTTTGAATCAATATAAGTCCCCTAATGGCATTCACTCAGTAGTCACCCTAGGTCGGGTTTGATTTGTTGTTCTTCCAACAGATCTTCCTAGTGGTTGCTCCTCGCTTTAGAAGATGTAAGTCTGCTATGCTTTCTTCTTAGCTTAGTTGTTGCACACCGAAAGACAAACCTTTAGATTGGATGGTCTTACCTTGCAGCTGATAGGTGATCCCTTGGGATTTATAAATCTCAGATAGGCTAAGGCTGATATAGCCCCTTCTTAGTGGATCCATCACACACTGATAGGGTCCATAAATTAAATCCACCATATCCCCAATAGATCCAAGCTCATATCTCCAGTAGATATGCCCTCAACCCCAAATCAAATAAAACTAAATCATGTCCTCTCCCTAGTGGAGCCCCAAATCATAACAAATAAATCAAATAAATAAATAAAATCAAATTCTCATCACTAGTGGATACCTCCATGAAATCAAACTCATATAACTCGAACTTGCTTCCCTAGTAGAAGGTTCTTACACCCATCCCTGATGGATTATACATTCTAATCCTTAGATCCCAAGTGGATCTTCTGTCCACAAATAATATGATCAAATTCAAACTCTTATCCCCAGTGGAAAACCCAAACTTGCTTCCCTAGTGGAAGCTTCATATACCCGGTCCCTCAATGGATCCCTCCTTTCTCTCTTATGCCCTTAGCATAAGTTGAGTTTCATGGCACTAAGATCATGATTCTGCCTGCATCTCGGGTTTAAGTATAGATTATTTTCGTTAGCGCTTGCAATCCTTTGGACGTTGTTGATCATCTCGGTCAACATCAATGCGTGCGGTGTGCTTTTTCAATTACACCAGGCCTATTGGGGGTCTTTTCGTTGAGCTCACTTTTGAGTGAGTTCTCAACCTCCTCATTATAGATCTAGGACTCATAGATACTAAGAGTTCCTTAGCCTTAAACACTTCTAGTTATTAGGTGAACACTTAACCTAAGCCTAGAGACTTTGAAGGGTTAGTCATAGGTAGGTTATGCCTTAGTGATTTAGGGAGACTTGCCCATCTTGTGAACTAAATCTGAATCAAGTCAAGACCCCTCCTAAGTCAAATCTTACTCCAAATCTTACCCCATGAACAAATCAAAAACCAAGCCAATTAACTCATTTAGGTCCACTTGACCCAAAGTGGCCTAAAGAACCCATTTGAACAAAGTTCTAATCCAACCCAAATTGGATTAAACCATGCCCATCCAAACCTCAGACAATGATCATTGATCACCCTAGGATGATCAATTGCTTTAAATTGGTCAAACCAAGTCAACTTGGTCATTTGACCAAGTCAACCCTTAGCCCATATGAAATCCAAATTAGCCAAAACACATCCTACACCAAAACAATTGGAATCATTAATTCACATTAACCCATAATGAATGATTGAACATGACTTGACCATCAATTGAGCCAAACCTAACCCAATTGTTCATTTGACCTAAGTTGACCCAATTTGGCTTAAAAAGCCAAAATGTGTCAAATCATGATCCAATCCAAATTGATTGCAACCAATGCTCAAGTTCATTCAAAATTGACTATTAAACATGACCAGACAAATAATTGAATCCAATTTATCCAACTGAACCTAATTTGGCTAATTCAACTCAATTGACCAACTTAGCCCAAATTGACCTTAAGTGTCAAAGTGGCCAAAATCCAAATTAAATCCAAATTGATTTAAACTAAAGCTTACAATCATTTTCAATTAACCAATTGAAATTGAACCAACGGCCAACCCAAGCCAATTTGGCCAATTCCATCAAATTGGTCAACTTGACCCATTTGACCCATTTGACATAGGTAAATCCAAATGAGCCAAATCAAACCTAGGCCAAATTGAATAAAAACACTTGAACCAAAATAATTCAAATCATCATTTGAACATAACCCAACATAGTCCAATTTGACCTATAAGGGTCAAATTGAGCTAAACCCCTTGAAACCATGCCTTGACCACTTGGAACCTGACCAAACCTGACCCAAACCCATCCTAGGTTAGCCTAAAACTAGCTTAAAACCTAAATGAGTCCAATCTAAGGTTATTACCCATTGGCTAAACCTCTTTACATAGGATTCCACCCTATTTTTAGCAATGTCTACTCTCCCATCACTTGATAGCCCTCACTCACCCCAAATGGGGTATCACCTGCCCACCTAGCCCACCCTAAGTTGGCTAGGACTTGCCTTGGACCTCCCTTACAAATCGTAGACCCAAGGGATCAAGGAAGGAGAAATCATCCCAAATCCAGCCTTGAGCCTCCTCCTAAGCTTTCCTCCACTCAAATCAAGCCACGTGGACTTGATGGACACAATTCTAGCACCCTGACGTTGGCTGGCCTATTGAAAATGTGGGATTAATCCCATTCCACCATCACACCCAATCAAGGGATATACCCCCTCAATTTGCACAGGAAATAAAACCATTAAACTCATCCAAGCTTCCTAAGGTGATTTCAAACTTCCTAATAAGCTCTCGAGCATTCCCAAGGCCTCCCCTCTTCGGATTTCCCCTTCTGGGCAAAGCTAAAATAGGGCATTCATCTATCTGTCCAAACTCCCTCATTTCTCAATCAAAATCAAATTGCTCTTGCACACACATTCCACACACCTCGTCAAAGCCAAAAGAATCCTCCCTGAGGCACCGCGATCACTAGAGCTAGGATTTAGATCAAAGTCGAAGCTCCAAAGCAAGGATCTTGGCCTCCCAAGTAATCCACATGGAATCAACTCAATTGGTGCTTAACAAGGCATCGTCTCTACTATACAAAGCTACCTAAAGCGTGCGAGCTACTAGTCTTGGCTCCGGTGAGGTAATTCCATGAAAACTGACCTCTATCTTAAAATGTGTTGGCCTTTTGTGAAGGAAATATGCATGTGAGCCAATCTTAACCATTGCATCTTTTTGGATCCCTCACACGAAGGTGTGGAGTTGATTTGGAGTGGATTCGAGCTTGGGTGAACTCGAAATGAATGAGCAATGGTAGATGGTCTGCATCTTTCGTCGCTCGTGAGATGATAAATCATGTGTCATTCATTCCATGTGATCAGAATGGACATTCATGATGAGATCACATTAGATCCATCTAATTCGGGCCATTATTAATCATAGGATTGATCTACGCCTTATAATCCAAGATCGAGCGGTGGAGATCAATAATGCCTATCGCTGCTAGCTGATGCAGTTGTAAGATGCGATAACTTAAATAACCAATCCTGTGGTGCCATGTGGAAAGGGCGCCGTGTCAGCGTGCCACATGGCGCTGACTAGATTAAGGCTTAATTAAGGCTAAATAATCCTTTTTTAAAGCTAAAACTTCATAAATTCATAATAAATCATAGAAAAATCTAAAAAAATACACTAAAGGTTCATTTTGAAGGTATTTCATAGAGGAATTTATTAAAATTATCCTTAATTAATTTTGACCAGTAATTTAGGCTTAAAGAAGGTTTAATTGAAAAGTTAATTAGCTTAATTACTCCCTAATTAATTAATTAATTAATTAACCTCAAATTTTTTGGGATTGTTTAAGGGGATGACCTCTACCTCTCCTAATTTTCTTGGGATTTATTAGTTAATTAATTAGGGAAATTAGCCAATTGAGCCTTAATTACTCTCTTAATTTAATTAAGGGCTAATTAATCATGTGAACAGTAACTTAATTAATTAATTGGGTTATTTATCACTATTTAACAGTAAGAAGACTTAGGGAATTGGATTGGGGCCTCTTTCCTAATCTTTTCCCTAAGTTTCCTTCACTTTTTCTAGAAGAAATTATATAAATATTAATTGATTAATTAATAACTTAACTAGTTTAATCAAAATTTAAAAAGCATCTGAACCTAATTAATTAATTGAGGGGTAGATCTTTAGGTGTTCAATAGCTTAAAGACATTTAAGGAAATTATGGTTAGCTCACATGTGTAGGAAAACTATAAATGTTATGTTGACCTCACTTTTGGAGTGAGCTCTCAAAGGCTCCATCTTAGACTTAGGACTCCTCTAGACACTAAGAGCTTCTTAGTCTTAATACACTTCTAGTGATTAGGTGAACACTTAACCTAACCCTAAAAACATAGAAGAGTTAGCCATAGGAATAAGTTATGCCTTAGGGGTTTAGGAGGACTTTCCTACCCTATCTTGAACCAAATCCTTGCTTCCTTCTTTCAAACCAAACCTCAAATTCAAGTCCAAATTCAAATCCAAATCATGATCAATTCCAAATCAAATGATTGAAACCCATGATCAATTCAAAATCCAAAACCTTCCTAAGCTTTATAAATCACATCCATAAGCTTAGCCAAACCCTTCAAATCAACCCAAAACCAAGTGATTTCTATATAAATCACTTATTCCATCATTTGTAGTCACAACTATAAATGAAATTGGCATCCAAATCATCCAAATCAAATGAATATAAATCAAAACAAATCAAAACCCCTTTTTCAAACTTTTGACCTACCTTAGCCAAATTCACAATCAAATCACTCATAATTCACATGATTCTCTCATGGATCATTTATATTCTCATTTATATTCACAAATATAAATGAAATATAAATTCAAATGGCCAAAATCAAATCAATATAAATTCAAAACTCAAATCCAAACCCAATTTATACCCTTTGAAGCCAAATCCATGAACCTAGCCAAATCATTCTCAAATCAATCCAAGCCCTTGGATTTTCTCTTCAAACGATCACTCTTTCAATCACATGCCCAAGTATAAACATAAACTACAATCACCAAGCCAAAATAAAACTAACCCAAGTCAAACCCATGTTCATCTTTTTGACTTGAAATTGTCAAATGAACCATTTAGACCTAAGTCAAACCCATGTTCATCCCAAATTGATTGTTGAACTTGATCAAAGCATCAATTGACCAATTAGACCCAACCTAGCCCAATTGATCATGAACCCAACTTGACCTAAAAGGTCAAATCACCTTGAAATCAAACCAAATAAAATTGATTGAAACCAAAGCTTGCATTATATTTCAAATGATCAACCAAGCCTAAACTACCCATGACCTAACCCAATTGGGTCAAATGGGTCAAACTAGTCAACTTAACTCATTTGACCCAAATGAACCTAAATGAACCTAAATCATATCTAAACCAAATTAAATCAAACCAATGAACCCATAGGCTCCAAATGATCATTTAAACTTGACCTAACACATGGTTTGACCCAAGTTGACCAATTAGTCAACCTAACCCAATTTGGCCCAACTTGACCTAAATGGGTCAATTGAGTCAAATCAAATCAAATGAACTCTAAATCTCTTAAAATTTGACCCAACCTATTTTCAAAGCATTTCAAATCTGCCCAAATCAAACTCATAGCCAAATGATCACTTTGCCCTTACATCAAAGGCTATCCAATGACCAAATTCACTTAGAATTTGGTAATTTCTTTCTCAAAGCCACTTGGCATCCTTCTATTGGTCCACGTGGGCACCAAGGAGGGTGGTGAACATGACCCAATGAGCTTGGGTCGGCCATGACCCAAGGCAAGGCCAAACTGACCTCCATAATCACATTTGAACACATGGATCACCAAATCCACTTGCCACTCACATGGGCTGCCACTCTCCCTCACTCCTCTACCCAAAATGACCCATGTAGGAATTTTTGCAACTCAAATCGATCAGCCAATCCTACCTATTGAGCCAAAATGGCAAATCAGCCACTCACCATCCAATCTTAGGTGGGGAGATATACCCCCTCTCATTCTCACTCAAACCACAAGTAATACATTCCTTAGAGCTCAAGAGGTTGAATTGAAGCCTCCCCA
Organism: Cymbidium sinense; assembly: GCA_021442155.1. Lineage (NCBI taxonomy): Eukaryota > Viridiplantae > Streptophyta > Magnoliopsida > Asparagales > Orchidaceae > Cymbidium > Cymbidium sinense. The sequence continues at coordinate 160,139,674 of CM038221.1, forward strand.
AGCTTTTCCAAGCCATTCCCAAACTCCCTTTCTCAATTTTACTCAAAGCCAAAATAGGGGAAATCAATCCCTAGCTCAACTCATCCAATTCCCAACCAAAGTCAAATTAACCTTGCACACACCATCCTTGGATCTCGTCGAGCTCGATCAAACCATTTCCAAGTCTCCAAGAAATGGGAAGTGCCACTTCGATCAAAGCCAATCACTATTGAAGAGGAGCTTGGTTGATCGAGAAAATCACTTCAAATCAAGACCAAATTCCTTCAACAAGGCTTTGTCTTTAGTAGACAAAGCTACCTCCTCCGTTGGAAGCATCGATGATATCCTCTAGTAAGGTAATTGCTTGAAACCATCGCTATAGAAAATTTCAATTGGTCCTTTTTTGAAGGGAATTATCATCCCATGCAATCTTGACCGTTGGATATACATCCCCCCTCCTTCCTAAGGTGTGGGATCATTTTGATTCTAATTCGAGCTCGGGTGAGCTCAAATTGAATGAGGAAAGATGAACGATGTTCATCTCTCATCACTAGAGAGGGAGAAGGATCATTCAACGTCCGTTTCGTGTGATTGGAATAGAAGGTTATGATCAAATCACACTTTAGATCCCTTTATTCTTAGCCTAAATTGTGGGATTAACCTCGGACGTCCGATCTTAGATCAGATGGCTTGTAAAGAAGATGCGTCCGTCGCCAGCTGACTCAAATGATGGATGTGACACTTAATTAGTGAATCCTATCACTCCACATAGAAAGCGCACCGTGTCAGCCACCACGTGGCCCAACAAAATTAGGAGTTTAATTAGACTTAATTAATCTAATTTTAATTGTGAAACTTCCAAAATAATTGTAGAAAAATCCAAAAAAAATAAATAAACACTCATTCTAAAGATAATTCAGAGAAGAATAATATAAAATTAAAATCAATTAATTTTAAACAGTGATTCTAACTCAATTTAAGTTTCATTAGAAATGTAATTAAGTTAATTACTCTTTAATTACTTTAGCAATTAATTCCAAATTTTTTGAGATTGATTAATGGGATGACCTCCACCTCCCATGATTTCTTAGAATTTATTGCTTGATTAATTAGGGGAAGTGCTTATTTCATTTTTAATCACTCTCTTAATAAATCAAATAATTAATTAGCATGTTAAATAATGATGAATTCATTAATTAAACTTGTTAATCATCATGAAATAGTGAATGGACATAGGGAATGAGATTAAGGCCTCTTTTCTAATCTTTTTCCCTAAGTTTATTTCATTTGGATAACACTTAATTAATTTGTAGCTAATTAATGGCTTAATGGCTTAATAGCTTCATTAAGTAGTTTAATTAATCAAATTCAAAACCAAATCATTGTAGAACTTAATCATTCAATTCTTGGGTAGATTCTTAGTGTTTAATAACCTAAGAAAATTCCAAAGAAAATTATAATCAAACTATATGTATACGAGGGTTATAAAAGTACTTAATCAAACCCTTTAGCTTAATTAACCAATAATTGTGAGCCAATTGCATTAGGCCCCTTTATTTCTTAGGTGCATTGCTGATTTAATTTCCATGTGGTTGCATATCATATGTTGGCTCATAATTACTTAGATAATTATGTTAAAGTAATATATGTAAGGGGTAATTAATGGATTTAATTCATACCTTAACTTAATCAAAACATAAAATCAACCTAATTGTTCTAAATTAAACCAAACCAATTCACACATAAGGGAATGTGTTAGGATTAGCAAACCTTTCTCATATTTCCTAAGTCAAATCAAATTCAAAGATGAAAATCTCCTTGAAGAATTTTGATTCATTTTAAATGATCCTACTTTATATGATTGTCCTTAGGAGTTAATTAGAGAGGATGAAATCATGTGCTTACATTCATTTATTTCTTTCCAATCATGCTAAATATTATTTTTCATATGAAATTATGCATTCATTTCTTTTGAAAAATTAATTAAATAAATTGTTTCCTTTCATGTCAAATTACATGGGTTGGCTAAAATTAAGAATATGAGTAGCGATTATCACTATTAAACCAAAAATTATCTTTTAAAAATTTTAAATCAAAAATTACATATGAAGTGATGCTAGTTATAAGTATTTATAAGTTTGCATGTGATGATAGCATAAGATGTGTATTATGAAGTTCTTTTTCCATTTCTTAACATGGATTCACATAGGAGCAAGTGTATAGTTCATTTAAAAAGAACACAACACTTGCCTAAATCTATTCCTATGCATCTCTATATTAAGACTTAAGAAGGAACCTCATATGACACATGTAAATCATACAACCAAATCAAACATAGTCTTTTGCATGATTCTCTATCTATTTAGTTCTCTTTGTACATCTACATGTATCTAAGAAAAGTAGTATATCAGTCTAGATATTTTGGGGCTGCGAGGCTTTAACTTTTATACATGTAGATGTGCATTTAGATAATGGATAAAGAATCCCTCTTTTCTATATAATAAAGACATGAATTAATAATCTAATTAGCAAATGGAATATCCAAATTTTCAAACCATATCTTTTTGCATTCATCATCAAAGTGTGCTAAGATTTGCATTACATGTATAGGTATACTTAGTATTATTCATTTGCATGGCATACATGATGGAAAGAAATAAATGAGTGTGTGTTATGTGATAGTAATCCACTCTAACTAATCCTAAGATGCATTTCTTATTGAATAAGGCTATTTATAGTGAATCTAAACTTAGGGTTAATTAGAACACATAATAAACCATTCACCAAATGAAATTCATTAATGAATCTACCTTAGAAATGCTTTAAGGTAGGGTTGAAAGAGAGCTCTCCTCTCTTTTCTTCTCTTTATAACATCTAGTCATTAAGTGTAGGTTCATTCAAACCAAATCAAGTCACCAATTAAAATTGACAAGTCAACTAAATCACTTAAAATGAAACCACCATCTAAATTGAATCTCTCACACTTAGAAAATTTTAACCTTAAAGCCTAGTTAAGACATGCCACAAAAACCTTAAATAGCACACACATTAGGCTAAGTCACCACTTCTAGCTCTGTATTAGGTCGATGCATGGTTTGATGCATGATTTTGTTTTATGGTGTAATGTTTTAGACTGGATGTTAGGTTGTATGTGCATAGACTAGATGATAGGGCAATCTTAGCCTAATCATGTCTTTTGTAGGGGGTTGTGCTTAAGGGGTGTTGTCATAAGAATATAAATGCTTTTTATTGTGTAGGTTGCTTACACCCCTAAGTATAACTCAAACTAGGATAGGTGGGCTTGGTCACCCATGTGTGGGGACAAGCCAACTAAATCACTTAAAATGAAACCACCATCTAAATTGAATCTCTCACACTTGGAAAATTTCAACCTTAAAGCCTAGTTAAGTCATGCCACACAAACTTTAAATAGCACACACATCAGGCTAAGTCACCACTTCTAGCTCTGTATTTGGGTGGTGCATGGTTTGATGCATGATTTTATTTTGTGGTGTAATGTTTTAGACTGGATGTTAGGCTGTATGTGCATAGACTGGATGATAGGGCAATCTTAGCCTAATCATGTCTTTTGCAGGGGGGTTGTGCTTAAGGGGTGCTATAATAAGAATGTAAATGCTTTTTATTGTGTAGGTTGCTTATACCCCTAAGTATAACTCAAACTAGGACACATGGGCTTGGTCACCCATGTGTGGGGTACTAAGTCCAAATTATTCCTATAACTGTTTGGGTTGTATGGTGTGTTTAGCTAACAATTATTTTGCAGGTGTAGCTAGATTTACTTTCCTTCCTTTTAATGTAATTTTTGCATTAAGATTAGGATAAGTGTTATGGGGATTAAGGAGAATATTGGCTATAAGACCTCATCTTATTTACCATGTGAGGCCTTAAAGCAAACTACATCCCAAGTCAAACCAAAAGAAAGAAAGAAACAGAGCAAATTAAGATGAAGGAATGAAGGACAAGGAGTTACGAATGGAGGATGAAGAATGAAGACCCCCATAACACTTATCAGTTCATAATTGTAATTTATTCTTTCATTTAATCTGGGTTGTATATGGGTAGAGCTCAACTACCCACATTTCTTTTTGGGTTGTACGGTGGAACCCGACCATATCATCGTCTTATTCTTTTATGCTAATTTTATAAATTGATTGATATTATGTTTATGATTGTGCAATTAGGATGACATGATTTTCCTAGTTTCTTAATTGTTTGATGATTGTTGAATGGCCTAGATGTGATTAGGCTCTTAGTAAAAAATAATTTTTTATCTTATTAATCAACTCAAAAATTAAACTAATAATTCATAACCTCACCTAAAGCCTATGACATAAGTCAAGATAATAAAATATTTAGCAACCCCTTAGCTAGATGTTGTATGTTTCATATCATGCATACATCATATTATCTCACTCTTGCCAATGGAGGGCTTCCACCTTTGCCAGAGAGAATGGCTTGACCTTTGATAGCCATGGTGCAAATACACCTCCTTCTTTTTAATTTTGGCCCATAACTGATTTTCTCATGCATTAGGCATATAAAATCCCATAGCTTGTGTCAAAATAAAAGTCCAAAAATCAAATAAGATATGAGAAATTTGCATTAGATTTAGGTCATTATTCATGCCCTTCATGATCTAGTCTCTTAGAGAGTGAGTTTAAGGGCTTAGTCTTCTTTAAAAATAAATAACAGCTTAACTATCTTGCAAAGCATATGACTTGCCTCAATGTATTTAAAATTATAAGAGGAGTTAGTTGAAAACCATTCCAGGCAGTTGTAAGTCCAACAATCGGGTGGTTTATTCTCTCTTGTGGAGGTAAACCATATACCCACTTTTGCCTTAGATTTAGGTCATGCTTTGGCCCTGTGCTCCCTAGAAAAAATCTTAGGTTATTATTTTCTTGTCGCAAGCATAAATTCTCACCTCTTAGGTATTTCTACAATCTTATATTATGGAATTATAAGCCCTAGATCTCTAATAAAAATTCAACTCAACATATGATTCTCCTCAAATTCAAAAATATAAAGACCAACCATAGGATAGTTTGAGATGCTAACTAGGCTTCCTAGTATCATGAGCATCCCCTACTCATCTTGCTTTGGTTTTGATAATAACTCCCGCCTTTCTGCTCAATCTAACTTGATTCTTTAAAAATAACCAATTGATTGATAGTCATATCTTTGAAATCTTTGGAGACAATGATGATTTACCTTAATGAGTATTCTTAAGGAATCTCATTCCTTAGGATGTAATTAACTATGGAGGATTGCCTCCATAGGGAACTTAACAAACCCAACTTAAATAAACTGTACTTTGCATTTCCATGTACCATGTAAGTGGGAAGATCTGGTACATTTGAGACCCATGCCTTAGGGTCCTTGTTGATTGATTGGGTCCATTATAGGATGGTGATCTCTCGAGATGGTATCATTCCTCAATTTCATACCCGATCACCTCAATAAGTACCCCCTAAGATCTACATGGTGTTCCTTCCTAACAACACACACATTCACATCAACAAAAATTAAACACCATAGATTTTTTTGAAGACTCTGCTGAGGAGTGTTCCTCTCTCCATCTTTGGTAAATGATCATTATCTCTAAGTATCGATGGTGCATTTGTATTTCATATGAGTCCAAGACTATCCTTCTTTTTCGTTGGCACTTAGCTCATTTCATTCTTAAGCTAAGCTAGCCAACATCCTTTCGATTTTAGGACCTCACTCCATGTAAGTCTTAAAACCCTTGTTGGGTCTCCCAATATGTGAAAATAAAATTTAACCAAAAGAGTTGACTAAAGACCCTTTTTGAACTTCCATACCATCTCTATGGTAGGGTAAGGTTCATTCCACAAATGAGAAAAATAAATCCTTTATAAACAATATCACTTTTCAAAAGTACTTTCCCAAAGCTCACATAATAAAATGCTTGCACAAGAATTTTCACAAAATACATATAACTTAACCTCATCTAAACAATCCTCAAGATTGTTTCATGTTGGTTCTTTTTAAAAACCTAAACCAAAATCATCTTTCAAAAGGGCATATTTGAAAATGAACATCTTCATTCAACATATCCAAATTTATTGAATGAAGGTTTCATTTCCAAATAAAATCATTTTTATAAATTTGAAACTCCACTTGACATATCTCACATATGTTGGAGTTGGAGTTTCTTCCTTATCAAAAGCACATATTTTAAAATGAGAATCATCATTCAATATACCCAAATTTATTGAATGAAGATTTCATTTCCAAATAAAATCATTTCATGAAATTGAAACCCCACTCAATATATCTCACATATATCGAGGATTGGAGTTTCTTCTATTTCAAAAGCACATATTTGAAAATGAGAATCCTCATTTAATATACCCAAATTTATCAAATAAAGATCTCATTTCCAATTAAAATCATATCATGAAATTGTAACTCCATCCAATATACTCCATATATACTAGAGTTGGAGTTTCTTTCCTTTTTCAAAAGCATAAATTTGAAAATAAGCATATTCATTCAATATATCCAAATTTGTTTAATGGAGGTTTCATTTTCAAGTAAAATCACACCATTTAAACTCCACTCAACACATTCCACGTGTTAAGTTGGAATTTTTTTATTTAAAAAAAAACAATAATCACACACAAAAATTGCATCTTTGAAAAATAAAATATGATTGACTTCTATTTTACATACCCAAATTTGTTAAGTGGAATCTCCTTGCAAAAATCATAAAAATCAAAATACATTGGAATTCTATTTAACATACCAAAATTTGTCAAATGAGAGTTTCATTTTTCAAAAAGAAAATTGAAAATAAATTGGATTATGTTTAACACACCATATTTGTTAAACAAGAATTTCCCTTTTCAAAAAAAAAATACAAATCAAAACACATTTGAGCTTTATTTAGCATACACAAATTTGCTAAGTAGAGATCCCATTTTTAAAATTAAAATAAAAATCAAACACATTTGAGCTTTATTTAGCATACACAAAATTTACTAAGATCCCATCTTCAAAATCAAAACAAAAATCAAACACATTTGACCTTTATTTAGCATACACAATTTTGCTAAGTAAAGATCCCATTTTCAAAATCAAAACAAAAAGGAAATTCAAACACATTTGGGCTTTATTTAGCATACACAAATTTTCTAAGTAAAAGATCCCATTTTCAAAATCAAAATAAAAATTAAATTTGGGTTTTATTTAGCATGCACAAATTTGCTAAGTAAATATTCCATTTTTAAATTCACACATGATGTACATCATGGGCAAACAAATAAAAAGAAAATTATTTTCAAACATCTCATTTAGCATACCCAAACTTGCTAAATAAGTAATCCCAAAAAAAATCAATTGACCCTCTATTTAATGTACTCAAATTTGTTAAATAAAGGGTTTCCAAACATAAAATCAAATTCAAATATGAACCAATGGAAGCATCAAAGTCTCTCCAAAATGTTAGAACCCATTCAACATACAAAAAATTGTTGAATGTGGATTCTAAACTCAAATGAACTCAAAATCTCTCCTCCAAGTTATTCAAAATCTCTCCTAAATTCAATGAGCCCCACTTAACATATTCAAATTGTTGAGTGTGAGTTCAAACTCTAAATTAAATCTAAAAACTCAGTAGAATACCAATGCAGAAAATTTAATTTGAGTTTATTTTCAAGAAATGCGAGTTTCCGGTTTCAACTCGGTCTCGACTTTTCTCGATGCGGTATGGTACAGATGGACTCACAAAAGTATGTGTTCACCTTCCCCTTTGGGATGGATTTGGACTTGGATCGGGCCAGCCTCCCCCAAACTGATTCTACTCATTTAATACATTTTGGTTGGGGATTTAAGGGAGCTAGGATTACTTATGAGGGGGCAACCCTCACCACTATCAGCAAGGATGCAGTGAGTGGGTGGAATCCAGTCATTCGAATTGAGATGCCCTTAGATTCTGAGTTTCCCTCACTGAAGAGGAAGGCGATAGAGGTTCCCGTAGTAGCTATAATTCCAGTGCCCATATAGTCAATTATTCTCATCACAACCCAGTGTGAGCTAGTGCCTACTCATTGGCTTCCTGTAAGGGGAATGCTACCCTGGCTTCAAGGATAGTCTCCCCCTTACCTTTGAGGTAGGGTCTAACTCCCATACTACTCCACCTAGTTGATCCCAGCACAACAATAAGAGCCACAAGATCAAGCGGCACCACATGCACATTGCCAAGGAGATAGAGACATTATCTCACATTATAGAAGAGGGGTCACCCAGGGCAGTTTCTCCTATACTTACTCAGAACAAGTTCCATCGCCTTTTTGGTTTTAAAGGAGGGGAAGATGTCAGGAGGATTGTAGTATCACCTCCACCTCTAATTCATTATGAGACACTTGTCAGAGATAGGAGGAGGTCATATGCTATCCTCAGGACAATTTTATGCAAAGTTGGCATGGTTTATGGATGGTCAGAGTCCAGTACCTAGTTTGATTTGCGATTAGTTATACCTCATAATGTAGGTGAGTAGATCCATCAGGAGAGGGCCAGAGAGGCCCGAGTGTTAGTTCACATTACTACCAAAGAGAGGCAAAGATATGTCAGGCTGTCAGTAGCCTCTGCCCTCATAAATTTTCCTGATTGGTGCGCTTCCCACGTCGATCACACTGATAGCATTATATTGACTAGTACCACCCATTATAGGAGGGGAGCCCCGGTATAGAGGCAGTCGATGTTATCTCCACCACAATGCTCTACTCCATGTCCGCTACTGCTAGTTCAGGTTCCATCTTCTACAGTTCCACCCAAAACCATGAGAACAACATTAGGGGAGAAGAAAGCCCCACTGGTGATTCGGCTATGGACAAGGGATCCCACTTCATCTACTCCACCGATTAAGGTGAGGGAGAGCTCTCCTACTCAACCTCCTACTTCAGTTATGGTGAAGAGGGAGTGGCGACCTCACAGCATTGTAGTTATACCATCACCACCATCACCTCAACTGATCATAAATATAGCAGCAACAGAAGGAGAAGGGGATAGTTCTATTATCCCCATGATGGTAGATCCCCCCAGGGGAAGCACTCCACCCATAGCAGTTGACAGTCATGAGCACGTGTCTTTCAGTGAGCATAGCCTTCCAAGGGGTTAGCACAGGTGGGAGGTGGGGTGTATCTCCATTGATGTGCATGATCCCACCACAGGTCAGCCACGAGTATTTATGTTGGCACAGTTAGACCTCTCTTTAGATGATATCTTAGCACAATATTTTACTAAAAAGAAAGAAATACTAGGGTATAATTGGTCTGACCTCGAAGAGGAGAAAGTTATCTTCGACCCCAATGAAGATGATTTGTTGGAAGACTCGGCAGAGATACATATAGTTGATACTAAAGGTTCTCTCTTTCGGGATCATCATAGTTCGGAAGGTATTGCAGCTGAACAAGAAAATGCAGCCTATTCGACTCAATACTTCCTTCAACAACTCAAACAAAAAAAATGAACAGATTGATAGGATGGGAAAGAGAGTTGAAGATTTGTTAACGATAGCTCTAGTACTTTAGAATCAAGCTCCATTAGTTCACCCTACCATTATGGAGACTAGTCAGCCTAAGTTATTGCATGTCCTGGATCAACCCAAGAGTTCACCTCTAGGAAGGTAATGGACAGTACCTCCATACAAAAAAAAAGATATCAAACTCATAGTTGAACAATAAGTGAAAGAAGCATTGGCGCATGCCCAAAATGGTTCATCAGTTCCAAATGGTAGACCATACCTTGAGGAATTTGATGATATCCAATATCCTAAGGCTTTTGTGCCTCCTTCTTTCAAAACTTTTGATGGCAACGGGAACCCTCATCAACATATAGCACACTTCAGGGCCAGCTGTTATAATGCTGGTGGTAGCGATGCGTTATTGTTCTGTCTCTTTGTCAGTGGTCTAGCTGGCATAGCTTTTGATTGGTATACTAAACTTCCCAATAATTCAGTGAGGATATTTGCTGAGTTGAAGCAACTCTTTGTTAAGAGGTTTGCTGGAGCTCAGCAAAGGGTAACTGTGGGTGATCTTGTTGTAACTCAACAATACCCCGGTGAGTCCCTCGTTGATTATATTCTTAGATAGTGCAATTTAAGTATAAAATATGAACTATAGTTATCTGAATAGCATGCTATCAAAATTCTATTAAAGAATATTCATGGCCCGGTCACCTTCATACTTAAAGGTTTACCATTAAGACATTTGAGAAGTTAATCAACAAGTCAGCTACTCTATAAGGGAAGGCCATACAATTATCTTTTCAAGATCAATCATTAAAGTCAAAGCAATAAAAAGCCTATAAAAAAAGTTAGGGGCAGTAGCAGCATTGGATAAGGAGAAGCAACTGACTAGAGATCAGTATGAGAGACCTTGAGTTTAGTAGCCTTCATTTTCAACTCCTTTACCACCGCCTCGGCCATCTTATTAGATAAGAAACTCTTAATTTTAGAGGAGTCCTTATGCCTAGGATGAAGAAGTTGAAAGCTCACTCCAAAAGTGAGGTCAACAAAGGGCGCCCAATAGGTGTGGTGTGACTGACAAGGTACACCGCATGTATTAGTGTTGATCGAGATGATCAACAATGTCGAACGATCACAAGCACTAATAGAAACAATCAACTCCCAAACTAGAGGTGTAGAAGGAATCAAGAGCTTAGTACAATGCAACTCTACTTATGCCTAAGACATAAGAGAGTGAAGGAGGAATCCACTAGGGATTGAGTATGTGAGCCTTCCACTAAGGGAAAATGTTCAAGTCATCTACTGATGGATGAGAGATTTGATTTGATTTGATTTGGTGATTTATAAGTTTGGTGCCCCGCTAGGGATGAAAATGTGAATTCTCCACCAAGAGAGCAAGTTCAAGTCATCCACTGGAGGGAAAATAGGTTGTGAAATTCGTTGAGGGATTTGAATTTGGGATCCACTGGGGAACCAAAAAGATTTGCACTCACTAGGGAGAAGCAGATTAATTTGCTTTGTTTGATTGGTTTAACTCCACTAGGGAGGCTGATTGGATTTATTTTATTTGTTTAGTTTGACTCCACTAGGGAGGAAGGTTGATTTTATTTCAGATTTTAAATTTTGAATTCTGAGATGAACCCTGTCAGTTTGTGATGGGTTGAACTGAGTATGGGTCATGTTAGCCTTGATCTAGCTCAGATTTACCAATTCAAAGGGGTAGTTTACCAACCACATAGTAGGACTATCTAACCAAAGGGGTTGCCTTTCATTGTGTAGCAACTATACTAGAAAGAAAGTGTAGTAGACTTATATCTTCCAAAGTAGGGATCAGTCACTAGGGTGATCAGTTGGTAACACAACAAATCAAACCCAACCTAAGGCTGACTATTGAGTGAATGCCATTGGGGGGACTTAGATCAGCTTAATGATTATCAAAATTAATTTTATTTTTATATTATATTTGATGGATCCCATTAGTTTATGATAGACTGCATTGAGTAGGGGCCATGTTGGCCTTGATCTAACACAGATCTACCAATCCAAAGAGAGTAGCTTCCTGGCCGAGGGGAGAACTATCCAACCAAAGGGGTGCCTTTCAGTTTGTAGTAGCTAATTCAGAGAAGAACGCTTGGACTCACATCTTTATTGAGTAAAAGACCACTAGGGTAACACATTAGCAAGATAATATGTCAACTCGACCTAGGGCTACCGGTCAGTTTGCGACAGTCATGCTAGAAAGAATGTGTCGTAGGCTTACATCTTCCAAAATGAAATGAATATCGAGGCTACCTGTTTGTCACAAAATAGATTGAACCCGACCTAAGGGTGACTACTGAGAGAGTGCCAACCCGGGGACTTATCTCTACTCAAGAGAAGTCAGGAAATTCCTATAAGGAGTTTTGCTAACACTGCCCTAAAGCTAGGATGCCTGCTTGGGAAAGGGGCCCCTGGGGACTTAAATTCCTTATCCATAAGAGAATTAATTAATTTATTTATTTATTTATCATGGACCCTGTTGGGTTACGAGGGACTATACTGAGAAAGAGCTTATATTAGCCTAGACCTATCTCAGATTTACTGAACTAAGGGAGAATCTGTGCATCCGCTGAATGGATTCTCCAATCACAAGGGTGACTAATAGGAAAGGGGGACTGTCCAATCCAAGATTAACCCTTGTAGTGTCTAAATGGGCTCGCTAAGGATGTGATCCAAATAGAATGCCCATAGGGGAAGGGGCCACTAAGGGCTTTATCCAAAACCCTGGAGAAGATAATTTGCATAGGTATTTGGTGGCCAACTCAACGAGAAATTGTGGACTCACATCTTCCAAGAGTGGTGTATCCATCGGGTGAGTCGTTGTTAGCATAGCGAACATCAACTAACCTAAGGTGCCAGTCAGTTTGTGATAATCAACCTAGGAAAAAAGCATCGGGGACTCACATCCTCCTATAGAGAAACTGATTGTCGGGATAGTCTGCCATTGGCTCAATAGGTGTTATCTGACCAGGGCGACTACTGAGTAAATGCTACTAGGGGACTTATATCAACTCAAAAAGTAGTTAAGAGGAAATGAGCCTTTAGGGGACTTATCCTAAACCTCAAATATACTCAAACTATTCAATACATTATGGCTAGTTCAAGAAGAAAGCTTGTAGACTTACATCTTCTTAAACAAAGTCAACATGAGATAGTTTACTAGCTGTGTAGTGAAATCTACCAAACTAACAAGGTGCTTGTCAATTTATAATGGACTAGTCAGGAAGAGAACGTGGGGACTCACACCCACCAGATAAGTGACCACTGGGGTGATGTACTAACAAGGTAGTATGTCATCCTGACCTAGAGCACTAATGAGTGAGTGCCACAGGGAGCTTGCTCCCACATCAAAATAGCCTGAGACAAAAGATATGTCTTTGTTTTTGTGCTTATGTTAAAGGGAATAGGATGCCTCTTGGGTTCTCTTACACTTGCCCTAAATAAGCTGGGGAATTTTAATGAAATGGTGCCACGGATGGCAGTTGTGATTCCAACAAGAAATGATGTCACTTGGGTTCTCTTACACCTAACTTAGTCATGCTAGTCGAAGTAGGATGCCTCTTAGGTTCTCTCACACCTATTCTAGTAGCGCTGGGGAATCATGTTCAACTTGTGTTTGTGTTGTGAAAGAAAGATAGAATGCCTCTTAGGTTCTCTTACACCTAAACATATCGTGGTAGATCCGCAAACAAGCAAATAATGTTTCGAAAGGAGAGAATATTTTGATGAATTGGAATATATTTTTTTATGATAATTATTTTCAAACATGATTTCATGGGTAATATTTCTTCAAATAGAGCCCATTAATTGGAAGCATCAAATGTTCCCCTTTACAATCAATAAGCTAATAAGATCCTCCTTGGTAAGCCTTCCCTATGATAAAAAGGCCTTCCCAAGTGGGTTTAAACTTGTTTCCCATCTTTCAACGGGCAACAATTATTCTCCTTAGAACTAACACAAGTTCTCCTACTTGAAAAGTTCTAGGGTAGACCAGCTTGCTGTGAGCTTGAATCATTTTGGCTTTGTATAACTCAAGATTCTGGCATGCCCGTAAGAGTCTCTCAAGAAAACTTTTGAGCTCTTCTAACCATAAGTTGGCACTCTGTTATGTAGTGATTTTACTACCCATTGATATCCTTAGTAACAGGAGTTGAACTTCTAATGGTAGAATGGCTTTGGACCCATACACTAAGGAGAATAGGCTAGACTGAGTTGGAGTTTTGCATGTGATGCGGTATGCCACAATGCTTCAACTAACTGCTTATGCCACTCTCATTTGGTGTCATCAAGTATTTTCTTTACTATCTAGATGAGAGTTTTGTTGAATGCTTTTGCTAGGCCATTTTCCCTAGGGTAGTAGACTATCTCCAATCTATAGTGTGTCTTCTGGTGAAGCTGTTGATCTTGGTGCTCTTGAATGTAGTACCATTATCAGATATAATTTTTCGAGACACCCTGAACCTATATAAGATATGGTTCTCAAAAATTATAAAGACATGCCTAACACCACCTACCCACCTAAAAAAGTGGTCCTAGAATGAACCATGACCCTTGGAAGAAGGAGGATCGATCAAACCCACAATGCACTTCAACACTCAAATGACCATGAGGCCAATGATGTAGAATGTTGGGTGGTTGATGTAGACCACATACCGACATAGATACTCTAACTAACCATATATAGCATAATCATCAAAGGCCAGTAGTATCCTAGTCTCTTGATCTTTGCTTTCAACTTTAGACTGGATTGGTGTGCTCCGCATAGACCTAAGTGTACCTCAATCATGATGCTACAAGATTCATGTTTATCTAAACAACATAACCAAATTTGATCGAAGGACCATCGATACAAGGTGCCATCCACGAGAGCATAGGAGAGGGCTCTATGTTTCATTTGATGGGCTTGTGACTTCTCTTGAGGTAGTTTGCCTCTATTAGGTAATCTATGAATGGTTGCCTCCAATCCAAGTCCTTGTCATTTTTGAAAACCGCAACCTCCCCTTCAAGAGAAAGTCTCTCGACGAGTTTAGCATCAATAAGGGATAGGACTTGTCTATTTTGGACCCTTATTGGAATGGACTCATCTTCCGTACATGCCAATTCCTTGGCAAGTTTGGCCAAAGCATCTGCTACTGAGTTCTCTCCTCGAGGGACCTTATAGATGGCAAACTCAGGGATCTAGGCCAACAGCTTCATGGTGTACTCATGGTAATGATGAAGCTTGGGTTTGTAGCCTTGTGTAGACCCCCATATGACCAACCTGTAGATGTTGATGCTTTTGACTCATACTTTAATGGCTAACTCTAGAGTGACAATCAAAGCCTCATACTCAACTTCATTATTGGTGTAGGGATTGGAAAGATAGTATGAGAATCTCATCATATTATGGTCTAGATTTAAGAGAACTATTCTTACCCCTACCTTTCCTAGAAGAGCAAATCATGGTTCTTCTCCTTTATGAAAGGAAGCTGCATCATCAAAATACATCTCCCAACATCGATTGTTGACCTCACCTAAGTTCATGATTTGTTCATCAGGGAGATCGTAAGCGGAGAATCAGCAAGAAGTGGGTGTGCCACTAAGAAATCCTCTAGTGCTTTTCCTTTCACATGGAGGGGTACGAATGTGATATCGATCTATGAGAGAATCATGGACCAACGTGCCAACCGTCTAAATAATGTCAGCCATATCATGAGATACTACAGTGGATTCAAGTTAACCTTATGAGAAAGCATATAGTGTCGTAGCTTTTGGAATGCAAAGATCAAAGTTAGGCAATGTTTCTCAATAGGTGGGTAGTTTGCTTCAACAGGGATCAGACGATGGCTGAGGTAGTAGACAGTGTTTTCCTGCCCTTCATCATTAGCTTGGGCCAACAAAGCATCAAGGGAGTCATCCAATACAGCAATGTGGAGGATAAGTGGCTTGCCCGGGATAGGGGTTGCTAGAGTTGGTGGCTTCACCAAGTACTGCTTGATATCTACAAAGGCATGCTGGCACTTGTCATCCCACTTGAACTTGGCATCTTTTTTGATAAGGGCTAAAAATGGCTTGCATCTCCCCGATAGATTAGAGATAAAGCATCTTAGATACGCCGACTGCCCTTGGAAAGATCTGAGTTGAGTTAGACTTTTAGGGGGTGTCATTTGTAAGATAGTTTTGATATTTTCTAGATCTATTTCTATTCCCCTATGTCGAACAATAAACCCAAGGAACTTCCCTAAAGCTACTCCGAATGCACACTTCAAGGGGTTGGTTCATTTTGAGATTAAATTGTCTTAACCATTCGAAAACTACTCTCAAGTTAAAGAGGTGGTCTTCCTTTTCTTTGCTCTTGATTACTAAATCAACAACATAGCATTCAACTTGATAATGAATGAGTTCATTGAAGATCTGAGACATGGCCCATTGGTATGTAGCACCAGCATTTTTAAGGTTGAAAGGCATGACCCAATAACAATAGATTCTAATCAGGGTTCAAAAAGTAATGTTTCTTTCATCCTTGGGGGTCATCTTAATTCGGTTGTAGTAAGATGACCCATTGATGAAGGAGAATACTACATAATATGAGGCGATGTCCACCATTAATTCTAGTATAGGAAGTGGAAATTCATCCTTAGGATATGCCTTATTTAAGTCCTTGAAATCGATGCATATGCCAATTTGGCCATTCTTTTTCTTAACTAGCACGACACTGACTAACTAGGTAGGGTATTTTCTTCCCTAATGAAACTAGCATCGATCAGTGTCTTAACTTCAAAATGACTTATTGTTTGATTTTTAATCATATGCGTCTAAAAGCTTGCTTAATAGGGTTAGTGCTAGGGTCTATTGCTAGTTTGTGGACTGCTACGTCAAGAGATAATTCGGGCATCTCTTCATAGCAAAGCAATCCTTAAACTCAGTCAATAACTTAACTAAGTCATTGGTTTCTTCTTCGTTCAGTAGAGAGGTGATGTATGTCGGGCGTGGATCTTCTTCCATCCTGAGGTTGATTTCTTTAAGCTTCTCGATTATTGAATGGATTTCTTCTTCAAATTCTAGAGGTGCATCCTTGATTTGAAAATCATCTAGATCATTTGAAGTTTTTAAACACACTTCCTCGAAAGAGTAAGTGTTGTTTGTGAAGATCCCTGACAGCATTGGGTACCATCATCATGACCGAATTAGCCATTCTTGGCCTTGTTGTTCCACGCACTGGGTTCCATCCCAACCCATGTATAAGGAATCAAGGCGAGTACCAATCAAAAGGCAATTTCATTAGATCTTTATATGAATTATCCTCAAGTTCTACATCAGATTAATAACACACTGCCTCTGTAAGGGTACTCTTGTGAACTAGAGCATAGCCCCTATTGGTTGGTGGCTAACTAGGGGGTCTTTCGCCTCTGAAATTACCTCTGTGTTTGTCTCTACCTCTGCCTGTGGAGATTGAGTCATTCTACCCATATGTCCATATGATGGAATGAACTATGGGTGGAATGTGACATGCAGCTCTACTTCTTCCTTGATGTCCTTTTCTCACTCACTTGTATTTTTCTTTTTCTTTTCCTTTTCTTTTCTTTTCATTTTCTTCTCTTTCTTTTTCTTTTGAATTTAAATTTTGACTAAGTTCACGAGAAAAGGTATTTTGAGGAAGATAGTAGGTTGCATCTTCATATATCTCAACCTCTCTAACTAAAAATGGCTTTTCATCTCTTTTGACACAGTATTCGATTCCAACCTTCCAGAATTTAATGCACTAATGTAGGGAGGATGGAATCATCTTGTTCTAGTATATCCAAGGTTTACCAAGCAAAGCAGTGAATAAAGTATTTGAATCAATTATGTAGAACTTAACTTCAGTCTTCTTGTCACCTATTTGCAAAGGTAACACTATGGAGCCTAAAGCCCTCTCGCCCTATTCGTTGAATCCTCTCAACATCATCCAATCTCCTCAGAGTGTAGAGATGTCAATCTTCAAATAGGCAAGGGTCTTTAGACTCATAATGTTCATTGATGCACCTGGATCAACCAAAACCCTGAAAAATTTGAATCTGCTCATGTCCACTGTGATGTAGAGAGGATGGTTGTGCTCCATGTCCCCTAGCAGAAGGTCTTTATCTATGAAGGTAACTCCCTAGGCTTCTCTTAAATAATATGCCTCCTCTCCAATAGCGGTCAGCTAAGCTAAGCATATCTCAGGATCAAGAAGAGCCTTGATTAATGATTTTCTCATCTCTTTTGATAAGACAAGGGCATTGTAGATGCTTAACTTAGCTGGAAACTTTCTTAGGTGAGCGAGGACATTGTAATCCACTTTGGGCTGATCCTCCATAAGCAAATCCAAGGGTGGAGTATTCTGTAGAGCGGATTCTAGATTATTAGTACCAATGACTTATTTTCTCTTATCTTGAGGTGCTACCCTAGGAGGTTGAACCTTGCCACTATGAAGGTTAACTTCGGTGATCTCTTATGGTGGTTTAGTGGAAGATTTTACCTGCTCATTAGGCTCACGTACAACTTCTTCTATAGGACCCTCAGAATCAGATGTTCCAAGTCTATCTTAAGAGGTGAACCCGTATTATTCAGAGAAGGAAAATCCATCTCTAAATCAGAAAGAGGAAGATCAGAGTTGTTATAATTATTATTTACACTTGAAGAGCTTTCTAAAAGAGTAGAGTTAGACAACCCATCAGAAGTGACACGAACGTAATTCAAACTAGCTTTATTCCTCGATTTCTTGGATTTTGAAGGAGGTGTATAGTATAAATCTAGTAAAGTCAGTGGGGTGAGGGATTTGATGTCATCATCCACCGATACAATATGTCTACTAGAAGAAGAGCTAGCTAAAGTAGAAGTGCTTATTGAAGTAGTAGTTGCAATGGCTGAGGTGGGCTTGATCGGTGCTTACTTGGCATCCCAGTAGGCAGGCCGATTCTTGAGCTCCCACTTTTCCCAAGTTATCTTTGACAACATACGAACCTTCTTTGATTTTGGAGGTTCGAGCTACCTCAGGCACCTGCAAGAAAAGTTTCTAAATTTTTGAAATAATTTTTTTAGAGGTTCGGGATAAGGAGATATCCCATCCTTCTTTGGTTTTGAGAGGATCACATGTATCCTCAAAGATTACCCTAACCGAACTGGATGGTTGTTCCACTAGGTATTATTTTGGGATAATTATGGCGCCTGTCTTGCAGCTATGCTCAAGTCAGTCCCTGAATGTAAAGTAATCTTCCGAAACATGTTCTAGCATGCGGTGGTAGGGAAAAAGTTAGGATCATTGCTCCTGCCCACTTCCTCTGGCTCTCTAGGCTCAGGTAGCTAAAAATCAGGTTTCTTTAAGAGGTTCTTAAAGATTTTCCTAACTACCTCCCTTTTAAATGAATAAGGTTTGTTTATTTTATCCAAAAGAGTAGATGGATGGTAGCTATCTGGTGGTATGTGTACTAAGTATGGGAGGAGGAGGAGGCTCATGTGAGAATGGCCTGGTAGGTAGAGGGATGTGGAAGTAATGGCTGTGGAGCTCGAGGTCTCTGATACCGCACTCTGGCCAGCTGCTTCCCCTTGTCCGCTATCGTTACTACCCCTGGCTTCTTTTTATATGCCTTCTGTGGCTTTGGCTTTGATGATTGATCTAGAAAAGGCAACTGTTTGGCTTCTCCTTGTAAATTAGCTGCATTGTTGATTAGCTTCTAAAATATCTTGATGGTAAAATCTTTGAGCATGAAGGCAACCGAGCCATGAATATTCTTTAGTAGAATTTCAATGGCATGCTATTTAGACAGCTGTGATTCGCATTTCATACTCAAAATATGTCATCTGAGAATATAGTCAATGAGGGACTCACTGGGGTGTTGTTCTGTCACAACGTGATCACCTACAGTCACCCTTTGTTGAGCACTAGCAAATCTCTTGATAAAGAGTTGCTTGAACTCAGCAAAAGTCTTCACAGAACTGTTGGGGAGTTTAGCATACTAATCAAAGGCTATGCCTGCTAAACTACTGATAAAAAGTCAGAAGAGTAATGCATCGCTACCACCAAGATTGCAATACCGGCCTCAAGTGAGCTGTGTTCTGGGTTCCGCCATCAAATCTCTTGAAAGAAGGTGGCATAAAACCCTAGGATCTTGGATGGCATTGAATTCTCAGTCTACCCTTTGGAACCAATGATCCTCTCCAGCTTCTCTCACACTTACTGCTCAACCATGAGGTTAATATCCTTTTCTTATATGAAGGTACTATCCACTACCTTCCTATATAAGCTAGTGCTTCCCTACTCTACCGGAGGTAAACTCTTAGGCTGATCCAAGACATGCAACAACTCAGGCTAACCTATTTCTGCAATAGTAGGATGCTGTCGGAGCTTGATTCTGAAGTGCTAAAACTACTGCTAGCAAATCCTCAAGCCTCTATCCCATCTTGTCAATTTGTTCATCCTTTTATTTAAGTTGTTGAAGGAGGTGTTCGATCAAGTGGGCAGTATCATCTTGCTAGCCCGCAACACCTTCCAAACCCTACTAATAATGAAGGAGAGAACCCCTGGTATCAACCATGTACACTCCTGCTGAATCATCTAATAAATCATCTTCATTGGGATCAAAACTAACTTTATTGTTCTCTAAGTCGGACCAGTCGTATCCTAAGATCTCCTTCTTCTCAACTAGATATTATGCTATAATATCAATGAGGGAACGGTCTAACTGCGTGAACATGAATGATTGTGGCTGACTCAATGGTGGGATCACTATCATGAACAGAGAGACATCTAACCTCTCTTACTGTTGGAGAGCTGATCTTGTGAGGACTATGCTCACTAGAGGATAGATGCTTCTAACTACTGCTAAAGCTGGGTGGAGTGGTGATCCTAGGAGGATCTATAGCCATGAAAAAAGGGGTGATGTATTCTTCTCCGTCGATTGCTGGTACCTCCATGCTCTACTGCAGCGGTGGTGGTGATTGCACAACTACTATGCTTGAGTTTGCCATTACCTCTTCACCAGAACTGGGTAGGAGGTCAAGCAAGAGAGCTTGACCTCACCTCAGTCGGTGGTGTAGATGGAATGGGATCTCTAGTGGGGCTCTTTTCCTGGATGCTGCCTTCATGGCTTTTTCTGGAACTGTGGATAATGGAACATGTACTGGAGATGGTGGTCGTGGAGTAAAGTGGTGTGGTGGAGGCACAACTGACTCTCTCTGTTCAGGAGATCCTCTCCTATGGTGGGTAGTACCCATCAATAGAATGCTATCAACATGTCCGGTGTGGGTAGCACATCGGTCAAAAAAATTGATGAGGGCTAAGCCTACTGACTTCTTGTTGTACCTCTGTCTCTCTCGACTAATAACTTGTACTGATACACATGCCTCCCTAACCCTTTCCTATCTGAGGAGATTCTTTACACTATGAGGGATGACTGAAGGTAAATTAAATTGGGCCTAGACTCACAAGCCCCGCCTCTACCAATGCAGAAATCTAAGGCACATATGACCTCCTTATCTCATATTTTGTTGAGGTGAAATTGAGATCCTCCTAATGTCTTCCTCTCCGTCAGAACCAGAGAGATGATGGAACTTGTTCTCTATGATCATAGGACAAACTATCTTAGGTAACTCCTCTACTATAGCCTAAGAAACTGCCTCTAGCTCCCTAGCTATGCAGTCGTGGTGCCGCTTGATCTTGCGACATCGATTATGGCGTTGAGTCCTGCTACAAGGAGTAGAACAAGAACTAGACCCTACCTTGTATGTGGGGGACACTATCACTGAAGATAAGGGAGCCTTTCCCTTGGAGGAAGCCAACAAGTGGGTGCTAGTCTGTACTATTATAGCAAGGGTAACAACTAGATGCAAATTGAACTGAACGAACCATTGCCTTCCTCTTTAAACTCGAAGATGGCATCACAACTTGGATTCGGGTCAGCCACCACACTCCGACGGTGAGGGTCCCCTCACAAGTGATCTAGCCCCCTCAAAACCTCGGCCAAAATGAATGAGGTGGGCAAAGTCAATCTGTGGGAGGTTGGCGTAATCCAAGGCCAAATCCATCCTAGAAGGAAAAGTAAACATGTACTTCTGGGCTACCATTTAGAACTGGACTGAACTAAACTTGAGAAACTGACTGAAACTGGGGTGAACTTCTGCAATTTTAGAAAATAAACCCAAATTAGATTTCTACTTTAATTTTTTTTCTAGAACTTGAACTCACACTCAACAATTTAAATGTGTTAAGTGGGGCTCTTTAAATTTGGAGAGATATTTTAGTTTAGAATTGGAGAAGAGATTTTTGAATGTAGAATCCATTTTCAACAAATTTGTGTATATTGAAAATGGGTTCAAATATTTTTGTTGAGTTCCATTGGTTCATATTTGAAATTTATTTTTGTGTTTGAGAACCTTTCATTTAACAAATTTGAGTATGTTAAAGTAAAGGGTAAGCTGATTTTGTTTGGAATTGCTCACTAATTAAATTTGGGTATGCTAAATGAGTTGTTTGAAAATAATTTTCCTCTTTTGTTTGCTTATTTGTGAGTTATATGTGAATTTGAGATTGGAATCTATACTTAGCAAATTTGGGTATGCTAAATGAAGAATCCAAATGTATTCTTTTGTTTTGGATTTTGAAAAATGGGATCTTTACTTAACAAATTTGGGTATGTTAAATAAAGTCCAAATGTGTTTTGAATTTTGTTTTTATTTTTTAAAGAGAGGATTTTTACTTAGCAAATTTGGATATGCTAAAGAAAGAATCCTAATGTGTTTTATTTTGATTTTTTGAAAAGAGGATTCTTTACTTAGCAAATTTAGGCATGTTAAATAACGAATTCCTAATGTGTTTAATTTTTATGATTTTTGAAAAGAGTATCTTCACTTAGCAAATTTGGGTATGATAAATGAAGGATCCAAATGTGCTTGATTTTTATGATTTTTATGATTTTTGAAAATAGGATCTTCATTTAGCAAATTTGGGTATGCTAAATGAAGGATTCAAATGTGTTTTATTTTTATGATGTTTTGAAAAGAGGATCTTTACTTAGAAAATTTGGATATGCTAAATAAAGCATCCATGTGTGTTTTGAGTTTTGATTTTGAACTTTGAAAATGAGAACTTTACTTAGAAAATTTGTGTATGCTAAATAAGGTTCAAATGTATTTTTGATTTTGAAAGGAGGGATCTTTACTTAGCAAATTTGGATATGCTAAATAAAGGATCCATATGTGATTGATTTTGTGATTTTGAAAAGAGGATCTTTACTTAGCAAATTTGGGTATGCTAAATAAAGATTCCAAATGTGATTGATTTTTATAATTTTGAAAAGTGGGTTTCAATTTAATAAATTTGGATATGTAAGAATGGAAGTCAATTTTATTTTTGAAAGTTGAAATTTTTATGTGTGATTATTCCTTTTTGAAAAGAGGGAAATTCAAACTTAACACATGTGGGATGTGTTGAGTGGAATTTCAAATGTTTTGATTTTGCTTGGAAATGAAAAATTCATTTAACATATTTAGATGCATTTAATGGAAAGGCTCACCTTCAAATTTTGTACTTTTTGAAAAGAAAGAAATTCTAACTTCAACATATATGAGATATGTTGAAATGGAATTTCAATGTTATGATGTGATTCGATTTGGAAATGAAATCTTCATTTAATAAATTTGGGTATATTGAATGAGGGTATTCATTTTCAAATACGTGCTTTTGGAAATATGACTTTGGTTTTATTTGGAAATTAAATCTTCATTCAATAAATTTAGGAATATTGAATGAGGATTTTCTTAAGTGATTTTTGAAAAGATGATTGTTGATTTTATTTGGAAATGAAAAGCTTCATTCAATAAATTTGAGCATATAGGATGTTCATAAGTGCATTTTAAAAAGATGATTGTTGATTTTGGTTTGGAAATGAAAACCTTCATTCAATAAATTTCGGTATATTGAATGAGGATGCTCATAAGTGCTATTTTGGAAAGCTAATTGTTGATTTTGATTTTTGAAAAGGTCATACATGTAACAATCTTGAAGATTGCTAGATGATGTGCAAATATTTTATTATGAGAATTTCTTTTTAAAAGTGATATTTTTATAAAGGATTTATTTTATTTTATTTTTGGAATGAACCTTTCCTTACCATAAAAATGGTAAGGAGAAAGTCTTTAGTTATTTATTTTTATTAAATTTTTATTTTCACCTTTTGGGGAACACAACAGGGGTTTTAAGACTTACATGGAGTGAGGTCCTAAAACCTAAAGGATGTTGGCTAGCTTAGCTTAAGAATGAAATAAACTAAGTGCCAACATAAAATAAGGATAGTCTCCGACTCATATGAAGTATAAATCCACTATTGATACTTAGAGACAGTGATTATTTACAAAGATGGAGAGAGGAACCTTCCTTAGTGGAGTCACCAAAAAAATCTGTAGTGAATTTTTTTTATCTTCATCTATCTTTGAAAAATAAATGAAGACAAAAAAAATACTTCTTGTTGGACACCATGTAGATCCTTAAATATTCTTATTAGGGTGATTGGGTACAATATTAAGAAATGATGTACTATCTCGAGAGACAGAAGTCACCATCCTACAATGGACCGAATCACCTTAATAAAGACTCTTAAGGATAATGGGTCTTCGAATGTACCAAAGAATCTTCCCCTACTTTACATGGAAAAATAAAGTAGGATTTATTTTAAATCGAGTTCGTTAAGTTCCTTATGGAGGCAAGCCCCAATAGTTAATTACATCTTAAGGAATGAGATTCCTTATGGATACTCTCAATTAAGGTAAATGATCATTGTCTCCAAAGATTTCAAACGTAGGACTATCAATCAATTGGTTAATTTTTTAAGATCAATGGGATTGATCAAGAGGAGGGATTTATTATCGAAACCAAAGGGAGATAAGTAGGGGATGCTCACGATGCTAGGAAACCTAGCGAGCATCCCAAGCTATCCTATGGTTGGGCTTTATATTTTTGAATTTTAAGCAGAATTATATGTTTGAGTTAAATTTTTGTTAGAAATCTAGGACTTACAATTCCATGACACAAGATCATGAAAATGCCTAAGAGGTGAGGATTTATGCTTGTAGCATGGAGAGGGAAACATCAATCTCAGATCCTAAATCTAGGGAGCTTTGGCGAGGGCCAAAGCATGACCTAAATCTAAGGCTAAATGGGCATATGGTTTACCTCCACAAGAGAAGATATACCACCCAACTGTTGGACTTACAACCATTTAGGGTGGCCGCCAACTAACTCCTCTTACGATTTTAAAAACATCTAGGCAAGTCATATGCTTGTGCAAGATAGCTAGCTATTTTTTATTTAGAAAGAAGACTAACTTCTTAAACCCACTCACTAAGAGATTAGATCATGTAGGGCATGAACTCATGACTTAATCTAATGTAAATTTTATTAAGTTTATTTTTATTTTTGGATAATTAATTTGACAGAGGCTATAGGATTCATGTACCTAATGTATGAGAAATTGGTTACGAGCCAAAATCATCAGGAAGGAGGTGTGTTTCTACCATGGTTCTCAAAAGTCAAGCCATGTTCTCTAGCATAGGTAGAAGCTCTCCATAAGCAAGAGTGAAGCAAGATGATTTTATGCATGATGTGAATCATACAATATCCAGCTAAAGGTTGTTAAATCTTTTATCTTGATTTATTTCCTAGGTTTTATATGAGGTTATGAGTTGTTTAATTTTAATTTTGAATTGATTAATTGGATAGAAAATTTATTTTTCCTAGCCTAATCATCTAGGCACACAAAAGCAAGAAACTAGAAAAATATGCCATCTTAATGCACAAGCTAAAAACCTCAAACAATTTTATAAAGCTAGCAAAAGAATAAAAGGCCTTTTGTGGTGGGCCATTAAACTGATACTTTAAATATGGTATAAGCTCTACCCTTATACAACCCATATTACAAATGAATAATTATGATTTAGAAGGAATTTATGTTATGGGAGTCTTCATTCTTCATCTCTTCATTCTTCATTCATTCATTTTTGATTTGCTACTTTCCTTCCTTCCTATTGGCTTGATTGGAATGTGGTTGCTCCAAAGGCTTCACATAGAACATAAGGCAAAATCTTATGACCAATGTTCACCTTCACCTCCCCATAACATTCATTCCAAATCCTAATTATAAAATGAAATCAAACTAAAACTGAAATAGAGATTATAAACACGCACACATCCCAAGCATGTATATGAATAAATTGGACTTAGCACCCCACACATGGGTAATCACCTGGCCTATTTTTGGATTATGCTTAGGGGAATAAGCAACCTACATAGCAAAAAATATTTTATATTTTTATTACAGCACCCCTTAAGCACAATCCCCTACAGAAGACAATGATTAGGCTAAGATCATCCTATCATCCATTTTACACACATACACCCTAACAACCACTTTAAAATATTACATCACAAAACAAAATCAGGCATCAAACCATGCACCGCCCTAACATAGAACTAGAAATGGTGACTTAGCTTAATGTGTGTACCATTTAAGGATTGTGTGGTATGTCTTAGCTAGGCTTTAAGGTTGAAGTTAGCTAAGTGTGAGAGGTTTCAACTTAGAGTGTGGTTTCATTTAAGTGGTTTAGTTGATTAGGACAATTTTATTTGATGATTTGAATGAACCTACATTTAATTCATTTGAGAAAAAAAAGAGAGAACTTCTCTACCTTAAGTAATTTCAATGGTAGATTAATTAATGGTTTTCCTTTTAGTGACTGTTTTATTATATATTTTAATTAACCCGAAGTTTAGATTTTCTCTAAATAAACCTATTCAATAAGAAGGGCATCTTATGATTAATTAAGGTGAATTACTATCACATAACATGTGAGTCACTAAAGCACCCCCGGGGTGGGGTGAATTGGGTGATATTAAAAATTTTAAAACTTAAATTTTAGATTTTAATTTTTTAGTAGAAAATTAATTATTGATTTTATAATGACAGGATACAATTCTTAATGCGAAAATAAAGAAATAAGAAGTAAAGAGAGACAATAACAATTTTATGTGCACAAACCCCAAAAATCAATATACCACTAAAATAGCTTAAAATAGAAATTCTCTTTATAACGGGTGAGTACAACCCTACAACAATATGTACTCTCCTAGAAAGGGGTGAGTACAACCCCAAAATAAATTTTATAGCACAAAAATAAAAATTAAAAATAATAAATTTTGATAAAATAAATCTCTCACAAATATACTAAGATGTCCAATGATCTCACAACTTATAAATGATCACTTACAACTTAAAATTTTTGGCAAGATAATATTCTCACTTAATATTGAAATAAATATCTTAAAGTGATCTTACTAAGATGTTTAAAAATGATTTCAAAATAATTTCACAATATTCTTTTACACAATAAAATAAATTTCAAAGGAATAATTTATTTTATTTTTACCAAAAGATTCTTTCAATTAATGTTAATGATCACAAAGTACTTAAATAAAATATATGATATATCTAAGTATGCTAGTAAGCTTTTAATTAAAAGAGAGATCTATCAAATATGAAAATTAATTTCAAATAATTTATTTTAAATGCTTAAAATATACTTCTAAAATAGATCTAAGAATAAATGATCTTTCAAAATAAGACTAATGAAGAAATATTTCAAGAAACCAAAATAAATTTGTAGGAAGTTAAAATTTTCAAGTTGAAATAGATCCTACAAACTATCACAAGAGTTTATCACAAAAAAATGATTGAGAAACTTTGATGTGAAAAATAATGTCCAAAGACTAATCCACCAAAAAGTATAAATTGGAAAGCATAAATAGATGGTGAAAATAGCATGAACAACTAAAAAGGATTAAGATCAAGAAAACAAACTCAAGCAATTTAAGAAAGCTTGCCTAGTTGAAGATGTTGAAGCTTCCAAACCAAGGATTTGATCTTGCAATATTTGGAGAACACTTGGAAGGAAAATCAAAGAAATTTTCTCCTAGATTTTGAATGAGGAATGGTTTCATGAAGAGAATGAGCGTTATTTATAGGCAAGAAGATCATATTTTAAAAATATATCATGCCAACCTCATGTTATCATCTAATAATTTAATATTCAATAAAAATATAATTTATATTAAATAAATATTAAATTTAGCAGCCAAAATTTGGCTATTCACATGGGTAAGTCAAAAGTAATCAAATATGGCTCTTAATATATTCAAAGCATGTAGCATGCATTCATTATAAAATCAGCTAATGTTTAGAAAATCATAATAAATTCAATTTTAAAAAAGTGGGTCATGTAACCTCTTAAATGAAAGGAAAAATCCAAGGAATCCATTGGAGATGAAATCAGATATGAATTCTTTGATTAGAAAATGACTTTGGCTAAAATACAAAATTTTATATATTTTTGTTAATTTTGACATGTGATATTTAAAATTATGATATAATTTATATATAATCATAAATATGTTAGTTATCTTATAACTTAAATTAAAATACTTAATTATATTAAGTAAATAAAATAATTATACTTAATAGTTTTTTATCATTTATTACTTTGACAATTTTTATGCTATGTATGAAACATATAATTGAATGTTAATTAAATAAAGATTTATATGAATTAACCTCATTAAAATAATATGTTAAGTTGTGAACAAATTGATTCATGCCAATGAACTCATATGAATAGTCATATAACCCAAAATATTGTATCTTGAGCTTCACATTATACTTTTCATTCTTCTACATTTCCTCCAATGTATTAGATATGTAATTAGCAATTGATATATCAAAACACATAAAATATTTATTAGAACATCAAGCATTTTTTGTTATCATCAAAATTAATCGAATTGAACATGAGGCTAATTAAGCCAACAATCTACCCCTTTTGATGATGACAAACTAATGTTGGTATGATTTTGATGAAGGTGCAAATTGACCTTTCATCATCTAAAAAATTTATATGAATAATGTTCCCTTAAATGTATGAAAATAGACTTAATACTAACCAACATTTTACTCTTCTCCCCCTTTTGACAACATCAAAAGTGAGAACAAACTACATACAATTTTAAATATTAGGATATAACATTCCAAGCATGCATCTTAAAGTACAAAAATGTTCTTTTGGTAAGGGTTTTGTAAAAATATCTACAATATATATCGATACTAATGAAATTAATATTAACATGACCTTTCAAAATATGATCCCTAATAAAATGATGTTTAATTCTATATGCTTGGTTCTGAGTGATAGGATTTTAGTCAAACTAATAGCACTAGTCACACAGAACTAGAATGTGATCTTACTTAATCTTCTAATTATTGCTTTAACTAAAGGACAGCAACATAACTTCAGTATATATTTCAGTGGATAAAGCTACAGAATTTTGTTTCCTAGATGACTAAGACATAAGTGATGATCCTTAAAAATGACATGTGCTAGATGTGCTTTTTCTATCTACTCTGCATCCTACAAAATCAGCATCAGAATAAGAAACCAAATCACATGATAAAGAATTTTTAGGATACCATAAAACTAACCTAGTATTGCCTATCAAATACCGAAAGATATGCTTGACTTCTATTAAATGAGATTCTTTGGGTTGGCATAAAGCGAGCACACAAACAAACAGCAAACATAATATCAGGCCTACTAGAAGCAAGGTATAAAAGTGAACCTATCATACTCCTATAAAGTTTTTGATCAACATATTTTCCTAATTCATCTAAATCCAATTTTATAGATGCGCTCATAGGAGTTTTACTACATTTATATCTTTTCATGTCAAACCTCTAAGAAATTCATTTGTACTTAGTTTGACAAATGAATGTGCCAGTTTCTTATTGCTTCACTTGAATACCTAAAAAAAATTTTAAGTTCTCCCATCATACTCATTTCAAACTCTTTAGATATTAAAGATGAGAACTCATGGAACAAAGATTCATTTGTACTTCCAAATAATATATCATCTACACTTGTACCACAATCAAATCATCATGCTCTTAAGGTGGAATCTACTCTACCCTTTATAATTCCATGATCTATCAAAAAGTTACTTAACCTATCATACCAAGCACGAGGAGCCTGTTTTAAACCATATAAGGCTTTCTTTAATTTATACACATGATTTGGACAATCAAGACTCTCAAATCCAAGTGGTTGCTCTATAAATACATTTTGGTCATAAATCCATTCAAAAATGCACTTTTGACATCCATTTGAAAAGTTTAAAATTTCTAAAATAAGCATAAGCAAGGAGTAACTGATAGCTTCTAGTCTTGCTATGGTGCAAAAGATTCTTCAAAATCTATACCTTCAACTTGTGTACCCTTGCAACTAACCTAGCTTTATTTCTAATAATACAACTAATCATCTAACTTATTCCTAAAGATCCATTTTTCCAATGACATTTTGATCTTGGGGTCTTGGGACTAATTCCCAAACATCATTTCTTACAAATTGATTCAACTCCTCTTCCATAGCAATAATCCAAAATTATCATTTAATGCTTCTTCTAAATTTTTAGGTTCAACCAGAAAATGTCAATGATCTACAACTTCTACTATGTCTTCTAGTCATAACTCCTTTTGAAGGATCTCTATAATTAGTTCCTTTGGATGATTTTATTATATATTTCCATTCTTTAGTAATGAATCATCCATATTATCTTCTAAAGATATTTTCTTAAAATTATCAATCTCTTCATCAATCACTTCATTTCTAATAGGATCAATTAAATTTTCATCAAAAATAACATGTATTGATTCTTTTACAATCATTTTTCTTTTATTGAAAACTCTATAAGCTCTACTAGAAAAAGAGTATCCTAAGAAAATACCATCATCTAATTTGCAATCAAAATTACCTAAATGAACTTTTCCATTATTCAAAATAAAGCATTTACATCCAAATACATAAAAGTGTTCAATCTTAGGCTTCTTTCCAAAAAAACAATTCATAGGGTGTCTTCTTCAAAATTGGTCTAAAATAGATCCTATTCATCACATAACATGCTATCGCTTCCCCAAAAAATATTTTTGGCAATTTATACTCATCAGATCTACTTAATTCAATTAATATTCTATTTTTCTCTACTACTCCATTTTGTTGGGAGTTCTAGGTGCAAAAAATTATGTCAGTCCCATGTTCATCACAATAATCCTCAAATAATTTATTTTCAAATTCCACCATGATCTTTGAACCCTATCAAAAGGCCTTGTTCTCTTTGAATATATTTAGAAAACTTTCTAAACTCACCAAAAACATCATCCTTGTAAGTTACAAATAAAACCCACGTATATCTAGAGAAATCATCAACAATCATAAAATCATAATTTTTCCACCCAAGCTAGTGGTGCTAATAGAACCAAATAAATCCATGTGTAATAATTCTAGAGGTATAGAAGTTGAAATAATATTTTTTACTTTTAAATAAGCTTCTAGAATGCTTACCATGAATACATGCATGACAAACATAGTTTGAATGAAAATTTAATTTAGGCAATCCAACTACTAAATTAAGTTTGGCAATTTTATTAAGTGTGTGCATGTTAATATGACATCCCATGTCATAACCATATATCATCATGAGTGCTTTTAAAACAAAGTAAATTCAAATTTATATCATGAAAACTATATAAATCAATGACATAAATATTTTTATATGGGTGATATTAAAAATTTTAAAACTGAAATCTTAGATTTTAATTTTTAATAGAAAATTAATTTTTGATTTTATAATGATAGGATACAATTCTTAATGCAGCAAAATAAAAATATAGTAAAGTAAAGAGAGACAATAGACATAATTTTAAGTTTGAAACCCCAAATAATGTCCACGCCTAGCCACCCTTGGCTAGAATTCATAAATGCAAAAATAGCTTACTATAATATTACAACTCCTACAACAATATGTACTTTCCTAGAAATGGGTGACTACAACTCTAAAATAAATTTTATAGCATAAAAAGAAAAATAATAAATAATAAATTTTGATAAAATAAATCTCTCACAAATATACCAAGCTGTCCAATGATCTCACAACTTATAAATGATCACTTATAGCTTAAAAATTTTGGCAAGATAATATGCTCGCTTAATATTGAAATAAATATCTTAAAGTGATCTTAATAAGATGTTTAAAAATGATTTCAAAATAACTTCACAATTTTCTTTTACATTATAAAATAAATTTCAGCAAGGAATAATTTATTTTATTTTATACCAAAAAGATTCTTCCAATTAATGCTAATGATCACAAAGTACTTAAATAAAATGAGTATATGATAGATCTAAGTATGCTAGTAAGCTTTTAATTAAAAGAGAGATCTATCAAATATAAAAATAATTTCCGCACAATAATTTATTCTTAAATGCTTAAAAATATACTTATAAATAAGATCTAATAATAAATGATCTTTCAAAATAAGACTAATGAAGAAATATTTCAAGAAACCAAAATAAATTTGTAGGAAGTTAAAATTTTCAGCAAGTTGAAATAGATCCTACAAACTATCACAAGAGTTTATCATAAAAAAAATGATTGAGAAACTTTGATGTGAAAATAATGTTCAAAGACTAATCCAAAAAGTATAAATTGGAAAGAATAATTAGATGGTGAAAATAGCATGAACAACTAAAAAGGATTAAGATCAAGAAAATAAACCCAAGTAATTTGAGAAATCTTGCTTAGTTGAAGATGTTGAAGCTTCCAAACCAAGGATTTGATCTTGCAATATTTGGAGAACACTTGGAAGAAAAATCTAAGAAATTTTCTCTTAGATTTGTTAGAAGAATTTTGAATTTTGAATGAGGAATGCTTTCATGAAGAGAATGGGAGCTATTTATAGGCAAGAAGATCATATTTTAAAAATATATCATGCAAACCTCATGTTATCATCTAATAATTTAATATTCAATAAAAATATAATTTATATTAAATAAATATTAAATTTAGTAGCCAAAATTTGGCTATTCACATGGGTAAGTCAAAAGTAATCAAATATGCTCTTAATATATTTAAAAAGCATGTAGCATGCATTCATTATAAAAAATCAGCTAATGTTTAGAAAATCATAATAAATTCAATTTTAATCAAAAGTAGGTCATGTAACCTCTTAAATTAAAGGAAAAAAATCCAAGGAATCCGTTGGAGATGAAATTAGATATGAATTCTTTGATTAGAAAATGACTTTGGCTAAAATACAAAATTTTATATATTTTTGTTAATTTTGACATGTGACATTTAAAAATTATGATATAATTTATATATAATCATAAATATGTTAGTTATCTTATAACTAGTAAATTAAATTAAAATACTTAATTATATTAAGTAAATAAAATAATTATACTTAATAGTTTTATCATTTATTACTTTGACAATTTTAATGCTATGTATGAAACATATAATTGAATGTTAATTAAATAAAGATTTATATAAATTAACCTCATTAAAATAATATGTTAAGTTGTGAGCAAATTGATTCATGCCAATGAACTCATATATGTCATATAACCCAAAATATTATATCTTGAGCTTCACATTATCCTTTTCATTCTTCTACCCTTGCAATTTCCTCTAATGTATTAGATATGTAATTAGCAATTGATATATCTGAAACACATAAAAATATTCATTAGAACATCCAAGAATTTGTTTGTTATCATCAAAATTAATCGAATTGAACATGAGGCTAATTAAGCCAACATAACACACAACCCTTTATTTCTTTCAAACATTTGTACCATGCATATGAATGATCCTAAGCATAGCTATACATGCAATGCAAACACTTTAGCATACTTTGATGATGAATGCAAAGAGATATTGTTTAAGAAAATTTTAGATATTTTATGAATGCATGATTTTGTTTAAGTAGAAAAGAAGGACTCTTTTATCCATGAATCAACTACACATTTAGATGTATAAAAGATATAAGTGAGTACGACATCATTATTTTCTACACCAGGGGTGTAAGGTACAAGACCTACTTTGGGCTACTTAAATCCTCACAACTCCGAGATGTCTAGACTAATATACCACTTTTCTTAAATACATGTGCATGTATCAAAAGAATATGAAAAGATGTTGTTTAAGATTCCGCAAAAGATGCTTATGTGACGCCATGTTTCCACATGACAAGATAAGATTGGTTATTTAAACTTTTAAATCGAAATCTTTGCAAGCGATGATTGCGGGCCGCAATCAAAGATCAGACGGTCAGGATTAAACCTAAGATTTTAAAGGGATTAATCAGTGGATCTAGTGTGTTTTAATTAGGACTGTCCATCCAAAACACGCAGGATGGATGATCCATGATTCATCCCTACCCTCGCCTATGGGAGATGGAGCTCCATTCTCCATTTAAGATTGCTCACTTGTGATTCAACACAATACAAAAGAAGATTTAAAAAGGATTACGGAAATTCAATAGACAGATTTTCAATGGAGGTATTATTTGTGGATTCAAAGTGACCTTCCAATTTACCAAAGCTTGCTTCAATAGCTTGCGACTTCGATCGAACTCCCCCTTCCCATGGCTTGGAGGCTTGCAAAAAGCTTTGGGTAAGCGTAACTTGGTTCTTTGATGGTGCTTGCAAGAGGAATTGGACTTTAGTTGAGAATTATGTGAGTTTGAAATCTCCCTCACCTCCCCTATTTTTGGCTTAGAAAAAACCAAGAAGGGGAAATTGGAATGAGCTTAGAAATGCTTAGGGAAGCTTGTGGATGCTTGCCTTTGATCCTCTGAGCTCAATCGAATGCAAGGGTCATCAATAAGAATGGAATGAGGGGGAGTATATCTCCCCCTACTTGGATCACAAATGAGCCTCCTTATCATTTTGATCAAATTTTCCTCATGGAATGGGTTGTTTAGGTTGTTATGAGCTCCATGTGATTCAGTTTTGGCAGAGGAGTGGGAGTGTGGAGGTGCACATGTGCTAAAATGAGTGTGGGAGGTGATCCATGTGGAGATTTTTGAGTGGAGTGGTCAGCTTTGCTTTGGGTTCACTTTGGATGATCCGAACCCATTGGCTCTTGTGCACCACCCTCCTTAGTGTTCAAATGGTGCACTAGGAGGATGCCAAGTGGCCATGAAAAGAAATTGACCAAATTCCAAGTGGATTTGGCCATAGGTTACCCTTTGACCTAAGGGTAAAATGGTCAGTTGGCTTTGATTTTGATTGAGGCATATTTGGAATTATTGAAAAATGGGTTGTGCCAATTTTTAATGAATTTGGAGTTTATTTGATATGATTTGTCTCTAGTTAACCTGTTTAGGTCAGAATGGGTCAACTTGGGTCAAGTTGACCAATTAGTCAAATTGGGTCAAACCATGGGTTAGGTCAAGTTCAAATGATCATTTGTAGCCTATGGGTGTCATTTTTTTGGTTCAATTTGATTTATATTTGATTTTGGTTCATTTGAGTTAACTTAGGTCAAATGGGTCAAGTTGACCAATTTGACCCATTTGACCCAATTGGGTTATTCATGGGTTAGTTTAGGCTTGGTTGATCATTTGAAATATTTTTCAATCATTGGTTTTAATCAATTTGGTTTTATTTGATTTTGGCTTGATTTGACCTTTTAGGTCATGTTGGGTTCATGGTCAATTGGGCTAGGTTGGGTCTAGTTGGCCAATTGAGGCTTTGGTCAAGTTCAACAAGTGATTTACAATGAATTTGACCCATTGGTTGAAACTAATTTGGCTTAGATCAAGATTTAACATATTTTAACTTTTTAGGTCAACTTGGGTCAAGTGGCCAATCAGGCTAGGTTTGGCTAAAATGGTAACTTGGTTATGTTTAATCATTGATCATGGATTGGTCTAGATCAATGGTTTCAATCAATTTGGCCTATGGTGGATTTTGGATAGTTTAGGTTTAATTTGGGTTAAGTGTTCACTTAGTCAAAGGCTAGGTTTGACTTGGTTTGACCCAATTTGGGTGATTGATCATCTTAAGGTGATTATTGCTCACATTGTCAGGCTTAGGTAGGCTTAGTTCAATCCAATTTGGGTAGGATTAGAATTTGGCTCAAAAAGGTGCTTTAGGTTACTTTGGGTCAAGTGAGCCTAAGTGGGTCAATTGACTTGAGTATGGCGTGATTCAAGTTTGGTTGAACTAACATATGGACTTATGATTGAAATATAAATCCAATTGCAAGTGATTTGGAGTCAAATGGGTTTTAATTCAATTAATAATTTCAAGTCAAAAGGGTGGTATGGGTTTGACTTGGGTTAGTTTGCTTTTGGTATGATGATTGAAGTTTGTGTTTATATTTGGGTTTATGATTGAAGGATTGATTGTTTGAAGAAAAAATCCAAAGGTTTGGATTGATTTGAGAATGATTTGGGTAAGTTCAAGAATTTCACTTGAAAGGGTATAGGCTAGATTTATGTTAGATTTGGGTTTGAATTTTGAGTTTGGTTTTGGTTATTTGAATTTATATTTCATTTATATTTATGAATATAAATGAGAATATAAATGGGTCATGAGAAAATCTCTTGAATTTGAAGTGATTTGGATTTGATCTGAGTTAAGTCCATAAGATGAAATCAAAGTGACTTGGGAAAGATTTTAGATTTGGACAAAGTTTTGGATTTAGTTTTGGTTATTTGAATTTATATTTCTTTATATTTTTGAATATAAATGAGAATATAAATGGGTTGTGAGAAAATCTTTTGAATTTGAAGTGATTTGA
Organism: Cymbidium sinense; assembly: GCA_021442155.1. NCBI lineage: Eukaryota > Viridiplantae > Streptophyta > Magnoliopsida > Asparagales > Orchidaceae > Cymbidium > Cymbidium sinense. Next base: position 160,175,883 of record CM038221.1, read on the forward strand.
ATTTTTGGAATTGATTTGAATGATTTAAGAAAAGTCATTTAAGTTGGAAATTGATTTGAATGATTTGAGAAAAATCATTTAAGTTGGAAATTGATTTGAATTTTGATTTGGAATTGAGTTTGAGTTTGAAGTTAATTTGGATTTAAAGTTGATTTGAATTTGAAGTTGGTTTGAATTTAAAGTTGATTTGAATTTGAAGTTGATTTGGATTTGAAGTTGATTTGGATTTGAAGTTTGTTTGGATTTAATGTTTGACTTGAAAGAAAGAAGTAAGGATTGGGTTTAAGCTATAGGGTAGGCAAGTTTTTCCTAACACACCTAAGGCATAACCTATTCCTATGGCTAACTCTTCTAAGTTTCTATGGCTAGGTTAAATGTTCACCTAATCACTAGAAGTGTCTTAATACTAAGGAACTCTTAATGTCTAGAGGAGTCCTTATGCCTAGTATGAAGAAGTTGAAAGCTCACTCCAAAAGTGAGGTCAACAACCTTATTCATTTAACAGGGAGGTAGTCAAAAAAACCTTTAAGAACCTATTAAAGAAGCCTAATTTTTAGCTACCCGAGCCTAGGAAGCTGACGGAAGTAGGCGGGAGTAATGATCTTAACTTTTGCCCATACCACTGCATGCTAGGCTGTGTTTTGGATGATTGCTTTACATTTAAGGACTGGCTTGAGCATAGATACAAGTCAGGCACTATAGTTATCCCTAAGGAATATCTAATAGAACGATCATCCAATTCTATTAGGGTAATCCTTCGGGATACATGTGATCCTCTCAAAATAAAAGAAGGTTATGATATCTCTTTATCTCGAACCTCTAAAAAGATCATTTCTAAAATCAAGAAACTCTCCTTACAAGTGCCTGAGGTAGCTCAAACCTCCAACATCAAGGAAGGTTCACAAGTTGCCAAAGATAACTTAGGAAAAGTAGGAGCTCAGCAGCAGCAGCAGCACCCCATACTTGCCCAGGATAGGCAAATAGCACAACCACCGACCAAGTCTGACCTCTATTCCATCGTTGCAGCTACAACTTCAACCGACATTCCTACTTCAACTATTTCTTCTTTTAGTAGACATCTTGTATCAGCATATGAGGGCATCAAATCCCTCACCCCACTATAGGCCTTGGATACACCAGAATAAGCTGGTTCCATCCTCTCTTCATCATTGCATCAAGTTTCGAAGAGATGGAATTGAATACTATGTCAAAGAAGATGAAAAACCATTCTCAGTTAGAGAGGTTGAGATATACGAGGGCGTGACCTACTACCTTCCTCAAAATCAAAATATATATTCTCACGAACTTGGCCAAGATGTAAATAGAAGGAAAATAAAAAGAAGAAAAATAAAAAGAAAAAGAAAAAAAGAAAAGAAAAAAAAAAAAGAAAGTACAAGTGAGCGAGAAAGGGACACCGAGGAAGAGGTAGAGCCACATGTTACATTCCACTCATAATTCGTTCCACCATAGAGACATATGGGTAGGATGACTCGACCTCCACCAGACAAAGGCAGAGGTAAATACAGAGGCAGTTCCAAAGGTGGAAGACCTCCTGGTTGGCGGCCAGCCAATAGGGGCTGTGTTTCAATTAATAGGAGTACTCTTGCTATTCACATAGACTTAGAATCCAGCTCGGAGGTGAGTCTCATGTGATTAGCACAAAAGCCAGCCCCTCTCAGTGGGTCTTATTGGAGGTAACACTCAAGCTGGACAGTGATGAATACCAGGTCTACCAAAACCATAAATGTTTTCAAATTAGGATTATGTAAAATCATTAGGTAGTAGTTGGGAACCTTAACTCTAACCACACTTTCTTCTCAAAAAGTTGAGGGTTTAGCAGTTAAGAAAGCCCCTAGATCTTCCATGGATGTCAAGATAAAGAGATTCTTATTGGGATCATCATCTTCAAATCCAGAAGCATATCTATAATTTAAGGATAATTTGTATAAAGATTTAATGGAATTACCTTTTGATTGGTACTCACCTTGTGTTCATAAACTTGCAAAGAAAGGTTTGATTCCTTACACATGGTTCAGGCATAGGTTGGAGTATTTTTAAAAGCTGTGGGACAATAAAGGTAGGGATGCACAATCAAGACTAAGATTTGGTACAGTGGATCTAGTCGAGGATGATTATTACTGCATAGTTGTCACCAATCATCTGAAGTCTGATAAAATCTTCTCAAATCACACTAACTCTTATGAGGGGGGGGGGTGTTTAGAAACTTTAGATAATTCTGATGATCTTCAAATCAAAGGTGCACCTCCATAATTTGAAGAAGAAATCAATTTAAGCATCGATAAGCTCAAAGAAATCAACCTTGGGATAGAAAAAGATCCACGCCCCACATACATTAGTTCTCTATTGAATGAAGAAGAAATTAATGACTTAGTTAGGCTATTGATTGAGTTTAAGGATTGCTTTGCATGGAGTTATAAAGAGATGCTCGGATTATCTCCTGACATAGCAGTCCATAAACTAGTAATAGACCCTAACGCTAACCCTATCAAGCAAGCTCGTAGATGCATGCTATTAGAAATAGAACCAAAGGTCATTTCTAAAGTCAAGAAACTAATTGATGTTGGCTTTATCAGGTAATAAAATACCGTTTGGTTAGCCAGTGTCATCCCAGTTAAGAAGAAGAATGTCCAAATAAGCATATGCATTGATTTCAAGGACTTAAATAAGGCATGTCCTAAGGATGAATTTTCACTTCCTATACCAGAGTTAATGGTGAACATTACCTCATCTCATGCAATATTCTCCTTCAGGATGGGTCATCTAGCTACAACCAAATTAAGATGGCCCCTGAGGTTGAGAGGAATACTGCTTTTCGAACCCCGATTGGAATCTATTATTATAAGGTCATGCCCTTCGACCTTAAAAATGCTGGTGCTACTTACTAGCAAGCCATGACTCAGATTTTTGATGAACTCATTCATCATCAAGTAGAATGCTACGTCAATGATCTAGTTGTCAAAAGTAAAGAAAAGGGGGGCCATCTCTTTGACTTTAGAGTAGTTTTCAAATGGTTAAGACAATTCAATCTCAAAATGAACCCCTTGAAATGTGCATTCAGAGTCACTTCAAGGAAGTTCCTTGGGTTTGTTGTCTGACACCGGGGAATAGAGATAGACCCAGAAATGATCAAATCTATCCTAGAAATGACACCCCCTGAAAGTCTAACTCAACTCAAATCTTTCCAAGGGCGCTTGGCGTATCTAAGATGCTTTATTTCCAATCTATTAGGCAGATGCAAGCCATTTTTAGCACTTATCAAAAAGGATGCTAAGTTCAAGTGGGATGATAAGTGTCAGCATGCTTTTGAAGACATCAAACAGCATTTGGTGAAGCCGTCAGTTCTAGCAGCCCCTATCCTGGGCAAACCACTTATCCTAAATACTGCTGCATTGGATGACTCCCTTAGTACTTTGTTGGCCCAAACCAACAATAAGGGAAGGATAATGCTCTCTACTACTTCAGTCATCATCTGATCCCTGCTGAAGCAAACTGCCCACCTATTAAGAAGCACTGCCTAGCTTTAATCTTTGCATCCAAAAAATTATGATATTACATGATCTCTCATAAGGTAAACTGGATTTCAATAATCAATTCACTACAATATCTCATGACACGACGTATATGGCATGTTGGTCCATGATTCTTCGTTCGATATTACATGTACCATGCTATGAAAGGATAGCACTAGCAAATTTTCTAGCGACACACTTCCCGATTCTACTTAGTGATGACCTCTCTGATGAATAAATCATGAACTTAGGTGACACTAGCATTCATCATTGGGAGATGCATTTTGATGGTGCGACTTCCTTTCAAAAAGAAGAAGAACCACGATCTACTCTTCTAGGAAAGGCAGGGGTAGAAATCATCCTTTTAACTCCAGACCGTGATGTGATGAGATTCTCATATTATCTCTCTGATCCATGCACCAATAATAAAGCCGAGTATGAGGCTTTGATTTTCAGTCTAGAGTTAGTTATTATAGTGTGTCAAAAGCATCAACATTTATGAGGATTCTCATCTGGTCATCAACCAGATTATCAGGTCCTACAAGGTTATAATACCTAAGCTTCATCACTACCATGAGTACACCATGAAGCTATTGGTCCAAATCCTTGAGGTCACCATCTACAAGGTTCCTCGAGGAGAGAATGCAGTAGAAGATTCTTTGGCCAAACTTGCCAAGGAGTTGGCATGTCTAGAAGATGAGTCCACTCCAATAAGGGTCCAAAATAGACAAGTATTATCCCTTGTTGACGCTGAACTCATCGAGAGATTCTCTCTTGAAGGGGAGGTTTCCTTTGCCAAGAAAGATAAGGAGCTAGATTAGAGACAACCATTCATAGATTACTTGACTAAAGGCAAACTACCTCAAGAAAAATCATAAGCCAATCAGATGAAGTAGAGAGCTCTCTCCTATGCTCTCTTGGATGGCAATTTGTATTGATGGTCTTTTGATCAAATGTGGTTCTGATATTTAGACAAACACAAAGCCCATAAGATCGTGACTGAGATACATTCAGGTCTATGCGGAGCTCATCAATCAAGTCTGAAGATGAAGGCAAAGATCAAGATACTAGGATATTACTGGCCTTTGATGATTACAAACTGTGTGGATGTAGCTAGGAGATGCCACCAATGTTAGGTACACGGTGTGGTCCTACATCAACCACCCAACATTCTACATCCTACATTGGCCTCATGGCCATTCGAGTGTTGGGGTATTGTCATAGTGGATCTGATTGATCCTCCTTCTTCTAACGGTCATCGGTTCATCCTAGCTATCACCGATTACTTTTCTAAGTGGGCAGAGGCAATCCCACTTAAGGAGGTCACAGCTCAGCATGTGCTCCAGTTCTTCAGGAACCATATCATATATAGGTTTGAGGTGCCTCAATGAATTATATCTAATAATGGTACTGCATTCAAGAGCACCAAAATCAACAGCTTCACTAGGAGACACGGTATAGATTGGAGATACTCCACTATCTACTATCCCAGGGTGAATGGCCTAGGAGAAGCATTCAACAAAACTCTCATCCAGATACTAAAGAAGACACTGACAATAAGTGATAGTGACATGAGCATCTAGTTGAAGCCTTGTGGGCATACCACACCACATATAGAACTCCAACCCAATCTATCCCGTTCTCCTTGGTGTATGAATCTGAAGCCATTCTACCATTAGAAGTTTAGCTCCCATCACTAAGAATAGCAATGGATAGTAAAATCACTACAGAACAGAACATCATATTGTGGTTAGAAGAGCTCGAAGGTTTGGAAGAGGGATGCCTATAAGCATGCTAGAATCTCGAGTTGTACAAAACCAAGATGATTCAAGCACACAATAAGCTGGTCCGCCCTAGAGCTTTTCAAGTAGGAGAGCTTGTTTTAGTTCTAAGGAGACTGATTGTTGACCATCAAAAAATGGGAGGCAAGTTTGAACCCACTTGGGAAGGCCCTTTTATCATAGAGAAGGCCTACCAAGAAGGATCTTATCAACTTATTAATTGTAAAGGGGAACACCGGATGCTTCCAATCAATGGGCTCTATTTGAAGAAATATTATCCATAAAATCATGTTTAAAAATAATTATCTTCAAAAATTCCATTCTAATTCATCAAAATATTCTCTTTATTCGAAGCACTATTTGCTTGTGTGCAAATCCACCATGACGTGTTTAGGAAAGGTATAAGAGAACCCAAGAGGCATCATATCCTTCTTTCACAACACAAACACAAATTGAACATGATTCCCCCAGAACATCTAAAGCAGGTGTAAGAGAACCTAAGAGGCATCCTATTTCGACTAGCACGGCTAAGTTAGGTGTAAGAGAACCTAAGAAGCATCCTATTTCTACTAGCACTAAGTTAAGTGTAAGAGAACCCAAGCGGCATCCTGTCCTCCTTTTAACACAAACACATATCTTTTGTCTCAGGTTATTTCGATGAGGGAGCAAGCCCCCTGTGGCACTCACTCAGCAACTGCTCTAAGTTGGACTGACGTGCTACCTTGCTAGTTTGTCACCCTAGTGATCTCTTATATGGTGGATGTGAGACCCCGCGCTTTCTTCCTAACATGACCATTGCAAACTGATGAGCATCTTGTTAGTTTGGTAGACCTCACTGCGCAGCCAGTAAGTTTTCTCGTGTTGACTTAATTTACTAGGATGTAAGCCTACATGCTTTCTTCTTGAACTATCCATCATGCACTAACTAGGATGAGTATATTTTGAGGTTTAGGATAAGTCCCCCAGAGGCTCCTTTCCTCTCGACTATTTTTAAGTTGATATAAGTCCCCCAGTGGCATTCACTCGGTAGTCGCCCTAGGTCGAATAGCACCTGTTGAACTAAAGATAGACTATCCCAGCAATTAATTCCATTGTAGGAGGATGTGACTCCCCGATGCTTTCTTCCTAGGCTGATTGTCGCAAACCGACGGGCACCTTAGGTTGGCTGATGTTCGCTATGCTGACAATGACTCACCCAGTGGATAAACAACTGTTGGCAGATATGAGTCCCCATGCTTTCTCCTAGAGTTGGCCACCGAATACCTATAAACATTATCTTCTTCAGGGATCAGGATAAAGCCCTTAGTGGCCCCTCCCTTATAGGCACTCTAACTTGGATTACATCCTTTGCGACCCCATTTAGACATTACCCGGCTACTTTTGGATTAGATAGTTCCCTTTTCCTAGTAGTCACCTCTATGGTTGGAGAATTTGTTCAGCAGATGCACAGATTCTCCCTTGGACTAGTAAATTTGAGATAAGTCTAGGCTGATTTAAGCTCCTTCTCAGTGTGATCCCTCGTAAACCAACAGGGTCCACGATAAACCAACAAACAAACAAACAAATTTATTCACTTGTGGATTAGGAATTCAAGCCCCTAGTGGTCCTTTTCTCAAGCAGGCATCCTATCTTTAGGCTAGTGTCAACAAAACTCTCTATAAGAATCGCCTGACTACACTTGAGTTGAGATAAGTCCTCGGGTCGGCACTCTTTCAATAGTCACCCTTAGGTTGGATTCAATCTATTTTGCCACAAACATGTTACTTCAATGGTCATTTTTCTTTAAAAGATATAAGTCTACTACTCATTCTTTCTAGGATGACTATCACAAATCGACGGGCATCCCTAAGTCAGGTTGACATGTTTCTTTGCTAATATGTCACCCCAGTGGTCTTTTGTTCAAAAAGGTATAAGTCCCCATGCTTTCTTCCCTAAATTGGTCACTACAAATCAAAAGACATCCCTTTGGTTGGATAGTTCTCCCCTTTGGCCGAGAAACTACCCCTTTAGATTGGTAAATCTGAAGTAGACTAAGGCCGACATGGCCCCTACTCAGTGCGGTCCATCACAAATCAACATGATCCATCAAATATAATTAAAATGAAATTAATTTTCACTATCTTTGAGCTGATTTAAGTCCCCCAACGGCATTCACTCAATAGTCAGCCTAAGGTTTGATTCGTGGTATCGCTTATAGATCACCCCAGCGATTGATCCCTACTTTGGAAAATGTAAATCTGCTATGCTTTCTCCCTATTACGGCCACTGCACACTGAAAGGCAACCCCTTTGGTTGGATAGTCTTAATATGTGGTTGGTAGACTATCCTTTTGGATTGGTAAATCTGAAGTAGGATAAGGCCGACATGGCCCCTACCCAGTGCGGTCCATTGCAAACCAACATGGTCTATCTCAGAATTCAAAATTAAATATCTAAAATAAAACCAACCAACCTCCCCAGTGGAACCAAATTAAATAATCAAATCAATCAGCTTCTCCTAATGAGATGCAAAACCAACCAACCTCCCCAGTGGAGCCAAATTAAATAATCAAATCAATCAGCCTCTCCTCAGTGAGATGCAAATCCTTCCTATTTCCCTAGTAGAGTCAATTCAATCCAACCTAAACCTACTCCCTAGTCAAAGGTTCACACATTTTTATCCCCAGTGGATTCCAAATTCTAATCCCAAGTGGATTTCACAATCTCTTATCCCTAGTAGATAACTTGAGCCTTTCCCCTAGTGGAAGGCTCACACACTCAATCCCTAGTGGATTCCTCCTTCGCTCTCTTATATCTTTGACATAAGTAGAGTTACATTGCACTAAAATCTTGACTCCTTCTACACCTTAGGTTTAGGAGTACCTCATTCTGTTAGTGCTTGTGATTGTTTGAATGCTGTTGATCATCTCAGTCAACACCAACACGTGCGGTGTGCCTAGTCAATCACACCACACCTATTGGGTGCCCTTTATTGACCACACTTTTGGAGTGAGCTCTCAACGACTACATCTTAGACATAGGACTCCTCTAGACACTAAGAGCTTCTTAATCTTAAGACACTTCTAGTGATTAGGTGAACACTTAACCTAACCCTAAAGACTTAAAGAGTTAGCCATAAGAATAAGTTATATCTTAGGGTTTTAGGAGGACTTGCCTACCCTATAGCTTGAACCCAATCCTTACTTCCTTCTTTAAAACCAAATCTCAAATTCAAATCCAAATTCCAAATTCCAAATCATAATCAATTCCAAATCAAATGATTGAAACCCATGATCAATTCCAAATCTAAAACCTTCCTAAGTCTTATAAATCACAACCATAAGCTTAGCCAAACCCTTCAAATCAACCCAAAGCCAAGTGATTTCTTTATAAATCACTTATTCCATCATTTTTAGTCGCAACTATAAATGAAATTGGCATCCAAATTATCCAAATCAAATGAATATAAATCAGACCAAATCAAAACCCCTTTTTCAAACTTTTGACCTACCTTATTCAAATTCACAATCAAATCTCTACTAACTCACATGATTCTCTCATAGATCAATTATATTCTCATTTATATGCAAAAATATAAATGAAATATAAATTCAAATGGCCAAAATCAAATCAATATAAATTCAAAACTCAAATCCAAACCTAATTTATACCCTTTCAAGTCAAATCCTTGAACCTAGCCAAACTATTCTCAAATCAATCCAAGCCATTTTTCTCTTCAAACAATCACTCATTCAAGCACATGCTCAAATATAAACATAAACTACAATCACCAAGCCAAAATCAAACTAACCCAAGTCAAACCCGTGTTCATCCTTTTGACTTAAAATTGATAAATGAACCAAAACTCATTTGACTCCAAACCACTTGAAATTGAATTTATATTTCCATTATAAGTCCATATGTAAGTTCAACCAAACTTGAATTAAGCCTTGATCATGCCAATTGACCCATTTAGGCTCACTTGACCCAAAGTGATCTAAAGGAACTTTTTGAGCCAAATTCTAATCCAACCCAAATTAGATTGAACTAAGCCCATCCAAACCTCACATTGTGATCAACAATCATTCTAGAATGATCAATCACTCAAATTGGATCAAACCAAAGTCAAACCTAGCTTTTCACCAAGTCAACACTTATTCCAAATGAGACCTAAGCAAGGAAAAAATCATTATGAGCCAAATTAATTGAAACCATTGATCTAAATTGGCCCTCCTAGCCCAAGTTGACCTAAATTGACCTAAAAGCCAAAATAGGTCAAATCTTGATCTAAGCTAAATTGATTGAAACCAATGGGTCAAATTCATCCCAAATTGATTGTTGAACTTAACCAAAGCCTCAATTGACAAATTCGACCCAAACTAGCCCAATTGACCATAAACCCAACTTGACCCAAAAGGTCAAATCAACATGAAATCAAACCAAATCAAAAATGATTGAAACCAAAGCTTGCAATATATTTCAAATGATCAACCAAACCTAAACCAACCCATGACCTAAACCAATTAGGTCAAATAGGTCAAATTGGTCAACTTAACCCACTCGACCCAAATGAACTTAAATGAACCTAAACTAATTCAAAACAAAATTAAACCAAACCATTGATACTCATAGGCTCCAAATGATCATTTGAACTTGACCTAACCCATAGTTTGACCAAATTTGACCAATTGGTCAACCTAACCTAATTTGACCCAACATGACCCAAATGGGTCAAATTGAGCTATCAAATCAAATGAATTCCAAATCACTTGAAATTTGGCCCAACCCATTTTCAAATCTGCCCAAATCAAACTCATAGCCAAATGACCACTTTACCCTTAGGTCAAAGGCTATTTAATGACTAAATTCACTTAGAATTTGGCCATTTTTTTCTCAAGGCCACTTGGCATCCTTCTATTAGACCACATGGGCACCAAGGAGGGTGTTGAACATGACCCAATTAGCTTGGGTCTACCATGACCCAAGGCAAGGCCAAAGCAACCTGCCCAATCACATTTGAACACTTGGATCACCAAATCCACTCACAACTCACATGGGCAGCCACTCTTCCTCACTCCTCTGCCCAAAATGACCCATGTGGGATTTTTTGCAACTAAAACCGATTAGCCAATTCTACCCATTGAGCCAAAATAGTAAATCAACCACCCACAGTCCGATCTAAGGAGGGGGAGATATACCCCCTCTCATTCTCACTCAAACCATAAGCAATCCATTCCTTAGAGCTCAAGAGGTTGAATCAAAGCCTCCAGAAGCTTTTCCAACCCATTCCCAAGCTCCCTTGATTCCCATTTCTCAGTTTTACTCAAAGCCAAAATAAGGGAGATCAATCCCTAGCTCAACTCATCCAATTCTCAACCAAAGTCAAATTAACCTTACACACACCATCCTTGGATCTTGTCGAGCTTGATCAAACCATTTCCCAAGTCTCCAAGCAATAGAAAGTGGCACTTTGATCAAGGTTGATCACCATTGAAGAGAAGCTTGGTCGACCAAGCAAACCACTTTAAATCAAGACCAAATTTCTTCAACAAGGCTTCGTTTCTACTAGATGAAGCTACCTCCTCCATTGGAAGCACTAGTCATAGCCTCCAGTGAGGTAATTGCTTGAAATCATAGCTATAAGAAATTTCAATTGGTCCTTTTTGAAGGCAATTATCATCCCATGCAATTTTGATCATTGGATATGCATCCCCCCTTCTTTCGAAGTGTGGGATCATTTTGATCCCAATCCGAGCTTGGGAGAGCTCGAATTGAACGAGGAAAGATGAATGGTATTCATTTGTAATCATGCGAGGGAGAAGGATCATATGTTGTCCATTCTGCATAACTGGAATGGACGGTTGTGATCAGATCACGCTTTAGATCCCTCTATTCTTAGCATAAACTGCAAGATTAATATTGGCTGTCCGATCTTAGATCGGACGGTCCATAGAGAACGCGAGTCCACCACCAACTAACTCAATCGACAGATGTGACAACTTAAATAACCAATCCCGTCGCGCCATGTAGAAAGCGCGCCGCGTCAGCGCCATGTGGCCCGACGAGATTAGGGGTTTAATTAGGCTTAATTAATCTGATTTTAATGGTGAAACTTCCAAAATTCATAATAAATTATAGAAAATTCCAAAAATATATAAATAAACATTCATTTTAAAGATAATTTAGAGGAGAATAATATAAAATTAAAATCAATTAATGTTGAACAGTGATTCTAACTCAATTTGGGTTTTAATGGAAATGTAATTAAGCTAATTACTCCTTAATTACTTCAGTAATTAATTCCAAACTTTCAAAGATTGATTAGTGGGATAACCTCTACCTCTCATGATTTTCTTAGAATTTATTGCTTGATTAATTAGAAGAATTCCTTGTTTCATTCTTAATCACTCTCTTAATTAATTAAATGATTAATTAGCATGTTAAATAATGATGAATTCATTAATTAAACTTGATTATCATTATGAAATAGTGAATGGACATAGGGAATGAGATTAGGACATCTTTTCTAATCTTTTCCCCTAAGTTTATTTCATTTGGATAACACTTAATCAATTTGCAACTAATTAATGGCTTAATCACTTCATTAAGTAGTTTAATTAATCAAATTCAAAACCAAATCATTCTACAACTTAATCATTCAAATCTTGGGTAGATTCTTAGATGTTTAATAACCTAAGAGAATTCCAAAGGAAATTATAATCAAACTACATGTGTAGGAGGGTTATAAAAGTACTTAATCAAACCATTTAGCTTAATTAGCCAATAATTGTGAGCTAATTGCATTAGGCCCCATTATTTCTTAAGTACATTGCTTATTTAATTTCCATGTGGTTGCATATCATATGTTGGCTCATAATTACTTGGATAATTATGTCAAAGTAGTATAGATAAGAATTCATACCTTAACCTAATCAAAACATAAAATCAACCTAATTGTTCTAAATTAAACCAAACCAATTCACAGATAGGGGAATGGGTTAAGATTAGAAAACCTTTCTCATATTTCCTAAGTCAAAACAAATTCAAAGATGAAAATCTCCTTGAAGATTTTTGATTCATTTAAAATGATTCTATTTTATATGATTGTCCTTAGGAGTTAATTAGAGTGGATGAAGTTATGTGCTTACATTCATTTATTTCTTTCCAATCATGCTAAATAATGTTTTCCATATGAAATTATGCATTTATTTCTTTTGAAAAATTCATTAAATAAAATATTTCCTTTCATGTTAAATTGCATGTGTTGGCTAAAATTAAGAATATGAGTGGCTATTATCACTATTAAACTAAAAATTATCTTTTAAAACTTATAAATAAAAAATTACAAATGAAGTGATGCTAGCTATAAGTAAGTTTGCATATGATGATAGCATAAGATGTGTATTATGAAGTTCTCTTTCCTTTTCTTAACATGGATTCACCTAGGATTTTCAAGTGTATAGTTCATTTGAAAAGAACACAACACTTGCCTAAATCTTTTCCTATGCATCTCTATATTAAGACTTAGGAAGGAACCTCGCATGATACATGTAAATCATACAACCAAATCAAATATAATCTTTTGCATGATTCTTTATCTATTTAATTTTCTTTGTACATCTACATGTATCTAAGAAAAGTGGTATGTCAGCCTAGACATCCCGGGGCTGCGAGGCTTTAAGTAGCCCCAAGTAGGTCCTGTACCTTACGCCCCTGATGTAGAAAACAATGGCGCCATACTCGCTTATAACTTTTATACATGTGGAGGTGCATTTATCTAATAGATGAATAATCCCTCTTTTCTATATAATAAAGAGATGCGTTGATGATTTAATTAATAAATGAAATATCCAAATTTTTCAAATCATATCTCTTTACATTCATCATCAAAGTGTGTTAAGATTTGCATTGCATGTATATGTATGCTTAGGATTATTCATATGTATGGTATACATGGTGGAAAGGAATGAATGAGTGTGTGTTATGTGATAGTAATCCACTCTAACTAATCCTAAGATGTATTTCTTATTGAATAAGGCTATTTAGAGTGAATCTAAACCTAGGGTTAATTAAAACACATAATAAACCATTCTCTAAAGGAAATTCATTAATGAATCTACCTTAGAAATGCTTTAAGGTATGGATGAAAGAGAGCTCTCCGCTTTTTCTTCTCTTTATAACATTTAGTCATTAAGTGTATGTTCATTCAAACCAAATCAACTCACCAATTAAAATTGATAAGTCAAATAAATCACGTAAAATGAAACCACCATCTAAATTGAATCTCTCACACTTGGAAAATTTCAACCTTAAAGCCCGGTTAAGACATGCTACACAAATCTTAAATAGCACACACATTAGACTAAGTCACCACTTCTAGCTCTATGTTGGGGCGATGAATGGTTTGATGCATGATTTTATTTGTGGTATAATATTTTAGACTAGATGTTAGGTGTATGTGTGTAGATTGGATGATAGGGCGATCTTAGCCTAATCATATCTTCTGTAGGGGGTTGTGCTTAAGGGGCGCTGTAATAAGAATATAAATAATTTTTGATATGCATGTTGCTTATACCCTTAATTATAATTCAAACTAGGATAGGTGGGCTTAGTCATCGATGTGTGGGGTACTAAGTCCAAATTATTCATATAACTGTTTAGGTTGTATAGTGTGTTTAGCTAACATTTATTTTATAAGTGTAGCTAGATTTACTTTCCTTCCTTTTAACATAATTTTTGCATTAGGATTAGGATAAGTGTTATGGGGATTGAGGAGAACATTGGATATAAGACTACGTCTTATATACCATGTAAGGCCTTGGAGCAAACTACATCCTAAGTCAAACCAAAAAAATGAAAGAAACAGAGCAAATCAAGATGAAGGAATGAAGGATAAGGAGTTAAGAATGGAGGATGAAGAATGAAGACCTCCATAACACTTGTCACTTCATAATTGTAATTTATTCTTTTATTTAATCTGCGTTGTATAAGGGTAGAGCTTGGCTACCCACATTTCTTTTCGGGTTGTGCGGTGGAACCGGAGCACATCGGCCTCTTATTCTTTTGTGCTAATTTTATAAATTGATTGATGTTATTTTTATGATTGCGTAATTAGGATGGCATGATTTTCTTAGTTTCTTAATTATTTGATGGTTGTTGAATGGCCTGGATGCGATTAGGCTCTTAGAGAAAATTAATCTTTCTATCCAATTAATCAACTCAAAAATTAAACTAAATAATTCATAACCTTGCCTAAAGCCTAGGACATAAATCAAGATAATAAAAGATTTAGAAACCCCTTAGCTAGATGTTGTATGTCTCGTATCATGCATAAATCATATTGTCTCACTCTTGCCAATGGAAGGCTTCCACCTTTGCTAGAGAGAATGGCTTGACCTTTGAGAAGCATGGTGGAAATACACCTACTACTTTCTGATTTTGGCCCATAACTAATTTTCTCATGCATTATGCATATAAAATCCCATAGCTTGTGTCAAAATAAAAGTCCAAAAATCAAATAAAACTTGATAAAATTTGTATTATATTTAGGTCATTATTCATGATCTAGTCTCTTAGGGAGTGAGTTTAAAGACTTAGTCTTCTTTCTAAATAAACAATAGCTTAACCATCTTGCAAAGCATATGACTTACCTCCATGTATTTAAAATTGTAGGAGGAGTTAGTTGGCAGCCACTCTAGGCGGATGTAAGTCTAACAGCCGAGTGATTTATTCTCTTTTATGGAGGTAAACCATATACCCACTTTCACCTTAGATTTAGGTCATGCTTTGGCCCTTGCCAAAGCTCCCAAGATTTAGGATCAGAGGTTACTGTTTCTCTTTGCTAGCTACAAGCATAAATCCTGACCTCTTAGGCATTTCTATAATCTTATATTATGGAATTATAAGTCCTATATCTCTAATAAAAATTCAACTCAAACATATGATTCTCTCCAAATTCAAAAATATAAAGCCCAACCATAGGATAGTTTAGAATGCTTACTAGGTTTCCTAGTATCATGAGCATCCCCTACTCATCTTCCTTTGGTTTTGATAATAACTTCTACCTTTTTGCTCAGTCCCACTTGATTCTCTAAAAACAACCAATTGATTGATAGTCCTATCTTTGAAATCTTTGGAGATAATGATCATTTACCTTAATAGAGAGTATTCCTATTCATTAGGATGTAATTAACTATGAGGGCTTGCCTCCATGGGGATGCTAATGAACCCAGCTTAAAATAAACCCTACTTTACTTTTTCTTGTAAAGTAGGGAAAAGATCTCTAGCACATTCGAAGACCCATTGACCTTAGGAGTCCTTACTAGGTGATTAGGTATATTGTAGGATGGTGACTTTGTCTCTCAAGATAATACATCATTCCTCAATTTCATACCCGATCACCTCAATAAGTACCCCCTGAGATTTACGTGGTATCCCCTCCTAACAACACACACATTCACATCAATGAAAAATAAACACCACATGTACTTAATTAAGTTCCTTAAGCTTAATTAACTATTAATAATGAGTCAATTGCATTAATCCTTTTCATTTCATAGGACCATTTCTAATGTACTTTTTAATCTATTTGTATATCATATTGGCTCATAATTATTTAGTTAATTACTTTAAGGTAACATAGGTAAGGGTTAATTAATTAATTTAATTCATATCTTAACTTAATAAATCCATAAAATCAACCTAATTTCCTCTTATTAAATCAAATTAACTTATAAACATTGGATGGGATTAGGATAAGCAAACTTCTTCTTACATTCCTTAATTCAAATTAAACATGAAATTAAAAATGACATTAAAAGGCTTTGGTTTGCTTTAAGTGATTTTATTTGATATGATTATCCTTAACAATTAATTTTATTGAATGAAATCATGTGTTTATGTTTATTTATTCCTCTCCAATCATATTAAATATTATATGTCATTTGATTCATGCATTCATCTTTTGCAAAATTAATTAAATCAAATGGTTTCCATTATGCCAAGCTTGCATGTGTTGACTTAATTTAATAAATGTGTGACTATTACCACTATTACATCTAAATGTGTTTTCAAAGCTTATAAATGAATGATTATATATTCTATGAATGCTAATTATAAATACATAAGAGATGTATGTGATTATAGGTTAAGTGTATGAAGTGAAGCTTCTTTCCTTTTATTCATGTATTGAATAATGTAAGCATGAATGTTAATGGCTATATAGTCTGGACATCCTAGAAATATGAGGCTTTAGCTAGCCCCAAGGAGGTTATTTGATTACCTCACTTTCCTAGTTTAACAATGGCGCGTACTCCATTTGATTTCATTCTTATATATTTCAATACTAGAATTTGGATAAGACTTTACTCCATGTGCACAAATGTTTCAATCAAATAAAAATACAACCTTTGCATGGCTTTCCTTCCTTTATTTATACATAGATCCATATGTATTTGAGAAAATAAAATATTTAGTCCGAACATCCTGGGAATACGAGGCTTTAAGTAGCCCTAAGGAGGTCATTTGATTATCCCTGGTTAACAATGGCACGTACTAGCTTATATCTCTTATACATGTGTGTGTGTATTAATTATGTAATTAGAACCCATTTTATTTTATCAAAGATACATGCATCCACAAGGGGCTAGGTGAATGAATTAATTGATCATGTGATTTGGAGCTCTCTTTCTTATGTTCATGTATGCAAATTTACATATGGTTTGAATGCAAATGGTATATAGTCTGGACATCCCAGGAATACAAGATTTTATCTAACCCCAATGAGATCATTTGATTACCTCACTTCTCTAGTTAACAATGACATGTACCTATTTAATTTCTTATGTTGGCTTGATGAGCCTCATGTTCAATCCGATCAATTTTTATGATAACAAATGAATGCTTGGATGTTCTAATGAATTTTTTTATGTGTTTCAGATATATTAATTGCTAATTACATATCCAATACATCTCACAATATATTTGATAAAATTGTAAGAATAGAAGAATGAAAGATAGATCAAAATGGATAATGTGAAGCTCAAGATACAATATTTTAGGTTATATGCCTTTATAACTATCTTAGAAATTCATATGAGTTCATTGGCATAAATCAATTTGCTCACAACTTAACATATTATTTTAATGAGGTTAATTTATATAAATCTCTATCCAATTAACATTCAATTATATGTTTCATACATAGCATTTGAATTGTCAAAATAATAAATGATAATAAATTATGACTATTAAAAGTAATTATTTTATTTACTTAATATAATTAAATATTTTAATTTAATTTGAAGGTTATATGATAACTAACATATGTATGATTATATATAAATTATATCATAATATTTAAATGTCATATTTCAAAATTAACAAAAATATATGGAATTTTGTATTTTAGCGAAAGCCATTTTATAATCAAGGAATTTATATCTGATTTCATCTCCAATGGATTCCTTGGATTCTTTTTCCTTTAATTTGATAGGTTACATGACCCACGTTTGATTAAAATTGAATTTATTATGACTTTTCAAATATTAGCTGATTTTAATAATGAATGCATGCTACATACTTTAAATATATTAAGAGCCATATTTGATTATTTTTGACTTGCCAATGTGAATAGCCGAATTTTGGCTACTTTAATTTAATATTTATTTAATATAAATTATATATTTATTGAATATTAAATTATTATATAATAAAAATGATGTTAGAATAATATATTTTTTTGAAATAATTCAAAATGACCTTCTTGCCTATAAATAGCCCTTATTCTCTTCATGAAAGCATTCCTCATTCAAATTCAAAATCCCTCTAACAAATCTAAGAGAAAATTTCCAAGATATTCGTTCCAAGTGTTCTCCAAATATTGCAAGATCAAATCCTTGGTTTGGAAGCTTCAACATCTTTAATCAAGCAAGTTTTCTCAAATTACTTGAGTTTCTTTTCTGATCTTAATCCCTTTTTAAGTTATTCATACTATTTTCACCATCTATTGATTCTTTTTAAATTATATTTTCTGATGGATTAGTCTTTGGACATCAAAGTCTAAGTTTTTCACATCAAAGTTTCTTCAATCATTTTTTTGTGAAAAACTCTTGTGATAGTTTGTAAGATTTATTTCAACTTGTTGAAATTTTTATCTTCCTACAAATTTCTTTTAGTTTCTTGAAATATTTCTTCATTAGTCTTATTTGAAAGAACATTTATTCTTAGATCTATTTTAGAAGTATATTTTAGCATTTCAAATTAATTTAATATGCTGAAATTATTTTCATATTTACTAGATCTCTCTTTTTAATTCAAAGCTTAATAGTTTACTTAAATCTATCATATACTAATTTTATTTAAGTAATTTGTGATTAGTTTCATTAATTAAAAGCTTCATTTTGGTTAAAAGAAAATAAATTATTGCTGGAATTTTAGAGTATATTATAGATCTATTATAAATCAAGATTCTTTTTTGAAATTATTAGTAAGTTGTAAAGTGATCATATATAAGTTGTGAGATCACTTTTTGAATTGGATAGCTTGGTATATTTGTGAGAGATTTATTTTATCAAAATTTATTATTTTGTATTTTTTTCATGCTGTAAAGTTTATAATGGGGTTGTACTCGCCCTTTTGTAAGAGAGTACATATTATTGTAGGGGTTATACTCTCCCCGTTATAGGAGAGTACTATTTGTAAGCTATTTTTGCATTTAGTAGATTCCTAGCTAAGGGTGCCTTGGTGTGGACATAGACCAGTTTTGGGGTTTGGCCGAATCATGTAAAAATTGTGTGTCTATTATCTCTCTTGACTTTACTATACTTTTATTTTTTTCTGCATTAAGAATTATATCTTGTTATTATAAAATCAAAAACTAATTTTCTACTAAAACTAAAATTTATGATTTAACTTTTAAAATTTTAATATCGTAATTCATCCTCTTGGGTGCTATAGTGACTCATAATTGGTATCAAAGTCTAGGCTCTTTTATTGGTTTAACATCCAAGAGTAGATCTATTCACTATGAGACAAGTTTTCCCAAAGGGTTCACTACCAGAGGGATAACCCACTCACAGACCTCAACTTTTAGATAGTGTATCATTTGATTATTGGAAAAATAAAATTAGTACATTTTTAAGAGGTCAAGATGCACTCATGTGGTATATGTTGACACATCAATATCATACACTCACAATAGAAGTAAATTGGAAATAAAGTAGAAAACCCTTTTGAGGAATGGACTGTAGCTGAAAGAGAACTTGATGAATTAAATGCTAGGACTTGTAATACTTTACATTGTGCTTTATTACCTGATGATTACATGAAAATTTCTATGTTAAGTACAATAAAAAGATATGGGATAAAATCATTATAACTTATGAAGGAACTAGTGAAATTAGAGATGCTCACATAACAGACTTGTTCATGAATATGAGTTATTTCATATGTCTCCTTCTGAATCTATTTCTAATATGTATACTAGATTCATGAAAATAATTAACACATTGCATTCTCTTGGAAAAATTATAGGAATCAAGACTTAGTATATAAGATTCTTAGATGTCTTCCAAAAAAAGGGAAGCTAAAGTAATAACTATTAGTGAAGCTAAGGATTTATCTACTTATCCACTTGATCAACTTTTGGGTTCTTTGATAGCACATGAACAAATTATTGCTCAAAGGGATAAGATGGATAACTCAGCAAAAAGAGAGAAGAAGAAAGGAAAAGCCATTGCATTACAAGTTGATGATAGTGATGAGCATAACACCTCAAGCTCGGATGGTGATAATGATGAGGTGGTCATGCTATCCAAAAGGCTTGGGAACTTACTAAGGAAGAAGAATCAAAGGTATACAAAATTTAAAAACTAAAAATTTCAAACTAAAAAATTTCTTGTAGGTGAAGGGATCATTTGCTACCATTGTAAAAAACCTGGACACATAAGAGCTGATTGTCCAGAACTTGCTGAATCAAAGAAGAAAGAGATTGATGTGGAAAGAAGAAAAAATATAAAAGAGAAAATGTACCAGAAGAAGAAGAAGGCTTTATGAGCCAATCCAGATTCAATTGAATCAAGTACTTGCTCATCTGATGAAGAGGTCAACATATGTCTTACGAAAAATGGAGAATTTGACTTAGATTCTCAAGAGGTATGTAATGATATATCTTATGATGAATTAGATGATACTTTTAATGATTTAGTTATTGAATATAAAAAATTAAAAAAAATACAAAACCTTTGAAAATGAACATAAAAATTTAGATATGCATTTTTGTGATTTAAAAAATGAATGTGATAGTTTAAAAAGTAAAAAATACTTCTTTATTAAATTGTTCCTTACTTGTATGTAAACTTGAAAGAGAAAATATCTTGTTAAAAGCAAGATTAGAATTATGTTTGAAATCACAAGTTCATTATAATGCTTCATCAAGTAAAACATTCAATAAAAATTATTTGCACCATACACATCCAACACATATACCTTTATAATTATCATGCTAAGCCATATGCAAACACTAATGTTTAGTGGAACTATTGTTATAGAAAATGGCATATTTCATTTGATTGATATTCACATAAATTACAAAACACTAAGCAATCATCTTATGTATGGGTACCAAAAGGTACAAGCACTACACAAACCACACATGCTTGATATCTTGCTTCAAATTTAGAATGTGGACCCAAACATGTTTAGATTCCAAAATTTAACATGTGAGTTTCTTTTGTAGGAATTCCTTCAAAGAAAAATTAAATAAGGCATGTGCTACTTGGACAATGGATGTTCAAGACATATGACGGGAGATAAAGATAAATTCACAACTTTAGAATCAAGTGATGGAAGATTTGTTACATATGGAGATAATGCAAAGGGAAAGATCATTTGCATTGGTTCTATTGGTAAGAATTCTATCACTTTAGATAAATTTTTTCTAGTAGAAGGATTAAAACATAATTTAATTTCTATTAGTCAATTATGTGATAAAGGTTTGAATGTAGTATTCCATGCATCATATTACATTATAAAAAATAATGAAAATGTTTTGTAAGTAGGACAAAGATATAAAAATATTTATGTCATTGATTTATATAGTTTTCATGATATAAATTTGAATTTACTTTATTTTAAAAGCACTCATGATGATATATGGCTATGGCATAGGAGACTATGTCATATTAACATGCACACGCTCAATAAAATTGCTAAACTTGATTTAGTAGTTGGATTGTCTAAATTAAATTTTCATTCAAACTATGTTTGTGATGTGTGTATTCATGGTAAGCATTCTAGAAGCTCATTTAAAAGTAAAAAATATTGTTTATACTTCTAGACCATTCCTATTAGCACCACTAGCTTAGGTGGGCAAAATTATGGTTTTGTGATTGTTAATGATTTCTCTAGATATACTCGGGTTTTGTTTATAACTTACATGGATGATATTTTTGGTGAGTTCAAAAAGTTTTCTAAATATATCCAAAGAGAACAAGGCCTTTTGATTAATAGGGTTCAAACTGATCATGATGGCGAATTTAAAAATAAATTATTTGAGGATTATTGTGATGAACATGGGATTAGACATAATTTTTCTACACCTAGAACTCCCAAACAAAATGGAGTAGTAGAGAGAAAAAAATAGAATTTTAATTGAATGAAGTAGATCTATGCTTGATGAGTATAAATTGCCAAAATATTTTTGAGCAGAAGCGGTAAATATTGCATGTTATGTGATGAATAGGATCTATTTTAGACCAATTTTGAAGAAGACACCCAATGAAATATTTTTTGGAAAGAAGCCTAAGATTGAACACTTTCATGTATTTAGATGTAAATGCTTTATTTTGAATAATGGAAAAGAGCATTTAGGTAAGTTTGATTGCAAATTAGATGATGGTATTTTCTTAGGATACTCTCTTTCTAGTAGAGCTTATAGAGTTTTCAATAAGAGAAAATTGATTGTAGAAAAATCAATACATGTTATTTTTGATGAATATTTAATTGATCCCATTAGAAATGAAGTGATTGTTGAAGAGATTGAGAATTTTAAAAAAATATCTTTAGAAGATAATGTGGATGATTCATTGCCTAAAGAATAGAAATATAATAAAAATCATCCAAAGGAACTAATTATAGGAAATCCTTCAAAAGGAGTTATGACCAGAAGACATAGTAGAGAGGTTGTAGATCATTCAACATTTTTATCTGAGGTTGAACCTAAAAATTTAGAAGAAGCATTAAAAGATAATTTTTGGATCATTGCTATGGAAGAAGAGCTAAATCAATTTGTAAGAAATGATCTTTGGGAATTAGTCACAAGACCCCAAGATCAAAATGTCATTGGAACAAAATAGGTCTTTAGGAATAAGTTAGATGATTCAGGTTGTATTGTTAGAAATAAAGCTAGGTTAGCTGCACAAGGGTACACATAAGTTTAAGGTATAGATTTTGAAGAATCTTTTGCACCCGTAGCAAGACTAGAACCTATTAGGTTACTCCTTGCTTATGCTTGTTTTAGGGATTTTAAACATTTTCAAATGGATGTCAAGAGTACATTTTTGAATGGATTTATTGACCAAGATGTATTTGTAAAGCAACCACCTGGATTTGAGAGCCTTGATTGTCCAAATCATGTGTATAAATTAAAGAAAACCTTATATGGTTTAAAATAGGCTCCTCGTGCTTGGTATGATAGGTTAAGTAATTTTTGATAGATTATAGATTTAGAAAGGGTAGAGTAGATACCACCTTATTCCTTAAAAGCATAGATGATGATTTGATTGTGGTACAAGTGTATGTAGATGATATATTATTTGGAAGTACAATTGAATCTTTGTGCCATGAGTTCTCATCTTTGATGTCCAAAAAGTTTGAAATGAGTATGATGGGAGAACTTAATTTTTTTCTTAGGTCTTCAAGTGAAGCAACAAGAAAATGGCACATTCATCTGTCAAACTAAGTACACAAATGAATTGCTTGAGAGGTTTGACATGAAAAGATTTAAATCTAATAAAACTCCTATGAGTCCATCTACAAAATTGGATTTAAATGAATTAGGAAAATCTATTGATCAAAAACTTTATAGGAGTATGATAGGTCACTTTTATACCTTGCTGCTAGTAGGCCTGATATTATGTTTGCTATTTATTTGTGTGCTCAATTTCAAGCCAACCCGAAAGAATCTCATTTAATAGCAATCAAGCGTATCTTTCAGTATTTGATAAGCACTACTAGGTTAGGTTTATGGTATCCTAAAAATTCTTTATCATGTGATTTGGTTGCTTATTCTGATGCTGATTTTTTTGGATGTAAAGTAGATAGAAAAAGCACATCAGGCACATGTCAATTTTTAGGATCATGGCTTATGTCTTGGTCATCCAGGAAACAAAATTTTGTAGCTTTATCCACTACTGAGGATGAGTACATAGATGTTGGTAATTGTGTTGCTCAGGTCCTTTGGTTAAAGCAATAATTAAAAGATTTTGGTATTAAGCAAGATCACATTCTAGTTCAGTGTGACAATACTAGTGCTATTAGTTTGACCAAAAAACCTATCCATCACTCACGAGCAAAGTATATAGAAATTAGAAATCATTTTATTAGGGATCATGTTTTAAAAGGTGATGTTAATATTAATTTTATTAGTATTGATTTATAAATTGCAGATATTTTTACAAAACTATTACTAGAAGAACATTTCTGTACTTTAAGACGCATGCTTGGAATGTTAGATCCTAGTATTTAAAATTATATGTAGTTTGTTCTCACTTTTTGATGTTGTCAAAAGGGGGAGAAGAGTAAAATGTTGGTTAATATTAAGTCTATTTCATGCATACATTTAGGGGGGAGCAACATTATTCATCTCTTGTGTATAAATGTTTTTTTAGAAGAGAATTTTTAAAAAAAAAAAACTATGATGAAAGGTCACCTTCATCAAAATCAATACCCAACATTAGTTTATCATCATCAAAAAGGGGGAGATTGTTGGCTTGATGAGCCTTAAGTTCAATCCGATTAATTTTGATGATAACAAACGAATGCTTGGATGTTCTAATGAATATTTTTATGTGTTTCAAATATATTAATTGCTAATTACATATCCAATACATCTCACAATATGTTTGAGAAAATTGCAAGAATAGAAGAATGAAAGATAGATCAAAATGGATAATGTGAAGCTAAAGATACAATATTTTAGGTTATATGCATTTATAACTATCTTAGAAATTCATATGAGTTCATTGGCATGAATCAATTTTCTCACAACTTAATATATTATTTTAATGAGGTTAATTTATACAAATCTCTATCTAATTAACATTCAATTATATGTTCCATACATAGCATTTGAATTGTCAAAATAATAAATGATAATAAATTATGATTATTAAGTGTAATTATTTTATTTACTTAATATAATTAAATATTTTAATTTAATTTGAAGGTTATATGATAACTAACATATGTATGATTATATATAAATTATATCATAATATTTAAATGTCATATTTCAAAATTAACAAAAATATGTGGAATTTTGTATTTTAGCGAAAGCCATTTTATAATCAAGAAATTTATATTTGATTTCATCTCCAACGAATTCCTTGGATTTTTTTTTCCTTTAATGTGATAGGTTACATGACCCACATTTGATAAAAATTGAATTTATTATGACTTTTCAAATATTAGCTAATTTTAATAATGAATGCATGCTACATGCTTTGAATACATTAAGAGCCATATTTGATTATTTTTGACTTGCCCATGTGAATAGCCAAATTTTGGTTGCTTAAATTTAATATTTATTTAATATAAATTATATTTTTATTGAATATTAAATTATTATATGATAAAATGATGTTAGAATAATATATTTTTTAAATAATTCAAAAGGATCTTCTTACCTATAAATAGACCTTATTCTCTTCATGAAAGAATTCCTCATTCAAATTCAAAATCCCTCCAGCAAATCTAAGAGAAGATTTTCTAGATTTTCCTTCCAAGTGTTCTCCAAATATTGCAAGATCAAATCCTTAGTTTGGAAGCTTCAACATCTTCAACTAAGCAAGCTTTCTCAAATTACTTGAGTTTATTTTTCTTGATCTTAATCTCTTTTTAAGTTGTTCATACTATTTTCACCATCTATTTATTCTTTCCAATTTATACTTTTTGGTGGATTAGTCTTTGGACATCAAAGTCAAGTGTTCACATCAAAGTTTCTTCAATCATTTTTTTTGTGAAAAACTCTTGTGATAGTTTCTAGCATTTATTTCAACTTGTTGAAATTTTTATCTTCCTATAAATTTCTTTTGGTTTCTTGAAATATTTCATCATTAGTCTTATTTAAAAGATCATTTATTCTTAGATCTATTTTAGAAGTATATTTTATCATTTCAAATTAATTTATTATGCTGAAATTATTTTCATATTTATTATATCTCTCTTTTAAGTAAAAGCTTACTAGTTTACTTAAATCTATCATATGCTAATTTTATTTAAGTATTTTTTTGATTAGTTTCATTAATTAAAAGCTTCATTTTGGTTAAAATAAAATAAATTATTGCTAGAAATTTAGAGTATATGCTAGATCTATTATAAATCAAGTTTCTTTATCAAAATTATTAGTAAGTGGTAAAGTGAGCATATATAAGTTGTGAGATCACTTTTTGAATTGGATAGCTTGGTATATTTATGAGAGATTTATTTTATCAAAATTTATTATTTTATATTTTTTTCGTGTTGTAAAATTTATATTGGGGTTGTACTCGCCCCTTTGTAGGAGAGTACATATTATTGTAGGGGTTGTACTCGCCCCGTTATAGGAGAGTACTATTTGTAAGCTATTTTTGCATTTAGTGGATTCCTAGTCAGGGGTGGCTAGGTGTGGACATAGGCTAATTTTGGGGTTTGGCTGAACCACATAAAAATTGTGTTCCTATTGTCTCTCTTGAATTTACTGTACTTTTATTTTTAATGCATTAAGAATTGTATCTTGTCATTATAAAATAAAAAATTAATTTTCTACTAAAACATAAATAAGATTTAACTTTTATAATTTGTAATATTGCCCAATTCATCCCTCCCCACCCCCCTCTCTTGGGTGTTATAGTTACTCACATCATTGCTATGTATTTTTGTATAAGAATTTAGATAGAGCTTTAAATTAATATGATAAAATAGTTCAATCAAATAGGAAAGTATAAACTTTAAATGTACATACTCACATCCATCATTCAAGTGTGTTAAAATATATTGTATGTGTAGGTATACTTAGGACTTAATCATATGCATGTTACATGTGATGGAAAGGAATGATTTCACATATGTCATGTGATAGAAATTCAATCAAATTAATCTTAAGATACCTTTCATATTGAATAGAATTATTTAGAGTGAACCTAAACTTATGATTAATTTAAAATATGTAATAATCCAATCACTAAATATAACTAAATCAAATTAACATGCTTTAGAAATGACTTAAGATAGGGATGAAAAAGAGTAATCCTCTAGTTTTCTTCTCTTTATAACACTTAGTTGCTAAATGTAAATCAAGTGAAACAAAAAAAAATATAAATTAAATTCTCAAATCAATTAAACCACTTAAAGTGAAATCAACCTCTTATGATTAAACATCCTTTTATAGCTTAATCATAACCTTATTGCCTAGTTAGGACATTCCACACAAGCCTTAATACACACACATTATAATTAAGCTACCACTTCTAGCTTTATGTTAGGATGGTGCATAGTGTGATGTATGTTTTATTTTATGATGTATTATTTTAAACTAGATGTTATGGTGTATGTTTTATAGACTAGATGTTAGGTCGTGATTAGCCTAATCATATTTCTCACAAGGGATTGCGCTTAAGGGGTGCTTTAAAATAAACATAAATGCTCTCTTTTGTAGGTTGCTTAAACCCCTAAGCATAATCCAAGTTAGGATAGGTGGACTTGGTTACCTATGTGCAGGGTGCTAAGTCAAAATTATATATATAATTCCTTGGGATTGTATGTGTGTTTAGCTAACACTTATTTTGCATGTGTAGTTAGATCTACTTTCCCTATTTTTAATGTAATTTTGCATTAGGAATTAGGATTACTGCTATGGGAGATAGGATGAGTAGTGGCTAGAAGACTTTATCATGGGAACCTTGTGATGTCTTTGAAGAAAGCACATCCAAATTGAAGAAGGAAGAGACATGAAAAATGAATATTTGAAGACCCCTCATAACATTTATTCATTTATAAATTATAATTATTCTTTCATATTCCGGGTTGTATAAGGGTAGATCTCACTTATGTATTTTCTCTTTTTCAGTTGTACGATGTCCCCCGACTGCAGTGGCCTTTTATTCTTTTGCATTAGATTTATAAAATTGATTGATGTTATGTTTAAATTGTAGAATAGAAATGTCATGCTTTTCTTAGTTTTCTTATGAATGATGTTTTAGGCTCTTAAGAAAAAATAAATTTTTTATCCAATTACAACTCATAACTAAAATTTTAAATAATTCATAATCTCAGATAAATTCTAGGCATTAAATCAAGATAATTAAAAGATTTAGGAACTCCTTAGCTGAATGTTGTATGTCTCACATCATGCATGCATATTGCTTCACTCTTGCTAAGAGAGAGTTTCCATCCTTGCATGATAGGGGAAGGCTTGACCTTTGAAGGCCTTCTTTGTGGTGTAAAATACATCTTTCCCATTGATTTAGCCCATAATCCATTTTCATCATGTATTTAGGCATAAGAAATCTCATAACCTTTGTCAAAATGAAAAGTCAAAAAATCAAATAAAATTTAAAAAGATTTCTCATTTCACTAAGTTATTATTCATACCACTCATGCTCTAGTCTCTTAGGGAGTGGATTTTAGGATTTTAGTCTCTTTCTAATTAATAACAACCCAACTATCTTGTAAAATTATAAGATTTGACCACATAGATTTAAAGCATAGGAGGAGTTACATGGCTGCCACCCCAAACGGTTATAAGTCCAATAGTCGTGTGGTTTACTCTCTCTTATAGAGGTAAACCATATACCCATTCTACGCTTAAATTTAGGCCATGCTTTAGGTTGTGCTGAAGCTCTCTAAATTTATGATTCAAGGTAGTTGTTTCCTTCAGGCTACAAGCATAAATTCTCACATCTTAGGCTTTTCCACAACCTTGTATTTATCGATTATAAGCCCTAGTAATCTAATAAAATTGCAACTCTAACAAAATAATTCTCCTCACTTTTAAATATATAAAGCCCAACCATAGGATAGATTGGAATGCTCACTAAGTTTCCTAGTATCATGAGCATTCCCCACTCATCTCCTTTGGCTTCCAAAATAAGTCTTCTCCTTGATCCTTCCCATTTGATTTTCCAACATAGCCAACTTATTAATACTCTATCATTCAAATCTTTAGAGACAATAATTGTCTACTTTAATCGAGAGTATTCCTAAGAAATTTATCTTTCTTAGGATGTAATTAACTATGGGGGCTTGCCCGCATAGGAAACTTTAGAATTCGATTTAATATAAACTCTGCTTTATTCATCCTTGTAAAGCAGTAGAAAAATCTCTGGTACATAAGACCCATCATGTCTTAGGAGTCCTTATTATGTGATTAGGTCCATTGAAAGGTGATATCTCTATCTTTTGAGATAATATATCATACCTCAATATCATACCCGATCACTTCAATAAGTACCCCCTCAGATTGACATAGTGTCCCCCCACCCCACATCTAAAATAAACACCACAATTCACCATAAGATATGGCTTATTATTTTAATATTAGGATTTCAAGTTCACTCTTCACATAGGTAAGTCCTTTATATCTTGTTTGAGTCTAATTTAAGTTTTAATCCAAATTAACCTAAATGGATTAATTTGATCAAGTAGATTCTGATTAAGTTTAAATTATTTTTAATTATATTCAAGTAATCATTCATTATTAATTGTATCCATTCCATTTAATTTGAATTATGTTTTAATTTAAAATCAAGTCGATTCATTTCGGTCCAAATGGGTTATGTCAGGTCCTAGAATGATCTGATAGGATGACTTGTACTTTTGCTTTAAGATATTTGAGTTTGATTTGATTACAAGCTTAGTTTTAGTCTTACATTTAATATTTGATTTTTTATTTAATTTTGGTTTGTTCACCTAGTCATTGAGTGTAGTGCCCTAATTCATCTAATTAGGGAGCTCCTAATCTAACCTTCAAGCATAGCTCACCTCTTAGCCAGATTTCTTTGTTATTATAGTTGTTGTAGTTTTACTCTTCCTTCTTTATATTATGCGACCCTGTAGTTCGCCCATCTTTTGCCAACTCTCCTAAATCTCGCTTCAACCGAGCACTGTACATAACAACTCACCCTCTTAGTTATCCTTCCCAGTCACATCTCCCATTACACTATTCTCCTCTTCATTCTCTGTAACCAGCAGCCCTCTTTTTTCTCTCTCACACATCCTCTCGTTGCCATAATCCTTTCCCAATCACAACATGTTGCTTCCTCTCCCCAAGCAACACCACCAACTCTCTACTCCACTTACCACAATAATGAAGGAAGACAATAGTTCCATGGATGTGGAGATGTCCAAGAGGACACCACAACTAGGCATGAACCTAAGTTGACCTGCTGCTAAGGACGACAGGAATGGCACAGGTGGTGGCACCACTTTCCAATGCCCGCAGTCTTCAAAGAATGGCATTGGTAAATTCCAACCATGAATCACTAGAAGGCCATGATTCTTAGCTAGGAGCATCATTGGCATGGACAAATGGAAGCCAAATTTTTCCCCAAATCTCTAGGTGGTTGTCATCCCCTATATGGGTTAGGATGCCTAAATTACCTCTCCTCTATTGAGATAACACCAACAATGCCAGGATTACTTCAAGCCTATTTGAGCCTCTTTAGGTAGATCATCAAACCAATGACTGGGGACATAGTTCTTATACTCGGGTATGTATCAAAATGGACCTATCCAGAAAGCTGTCAACCAGAATTTGGATAAATGGAATACATGAGAAGTTCTTCCAGCATGTTGAGTATGAAGGGATCACCCAACTATGCTTCAACTACGACTTGGTTAGCCATAAAGCTGAACTTTTTCCTACCAAACAAAAAATTAGCAACCTACAATAAAGGAAGACTACAACTGAACCTACCAGAGCTCCCATACAAAGCACCAAAAGCACACCAGCTCCTGAAGGTATAAATCACGAAGTTTTGGAAGACCATGAAGGAAACTACACAGCAAACCAAGAGTTGCAGGCTGAGAACTCCATTATTCTAGAAGCAACAACTGAAATTTCACCAAAAGAAAAAGGCACATATTATGGACCTTGGGTCTGAGTCACATGGAAAAAGAACATTTCCAATACTAAATCCAATCCCACAACTCAGGAGGACAACAAGGGAGGACCAAAGAACCAAAAACTTGTTGGAAACATAGTTAAAAAGAATGCAGCAGAACATAGATAACAAGCAGATTTTGGGAAATAGAAAAGCATACCAGCACACGCCACAGCAGAATGGCCAGCTTTCAACAACAAGACCTCTAGGGACAGTAGGAATACTCATAAGGAGGATGCCTCTAATGCAGATAGGGACAATATGGTGACTTTTTCTGCCAACAAAAATAGCTCAGATAGTCACACTATCACCAAACAACTTATTTTTAGCAAGAGCAGGTCAGGGAAGTCCAGAATTTCTAAAACCTTCTTGAAAAAAGAACTAAAAAAATTGGGGCCCATCAAAAACCTACCTAAGAAAAGGAAAAAGGTAATTGTTGAAACTAAAGGTGGCGGGGATGCTTCCTCTTCCGTGAATCATGTATAGCATTATATTCTATAATTGCAGGGGAGTTCAAAAAATGGGCACTAGACACTACCTAAAGCATTATATGGCTGAGAACAATGCTCTCTTTGTTGGATTGCTTGAAACCAAGGTGGAGAACATCACTCAAAGGGAGGTTGACAAGTTGGTCAGCCATTCTTAAGACTTTATCCACCAACCAGCTAATGGCAAATCTAGAGGGATCTTGATACTTTGGAGAAAGGAAATCCTGAATTTCAATCTTGTTGAAAAGGCTCCCCAATGCATCATAGGACAAGCTCAACTCATGAATGGGCAGGTTTGGAATGTGGCTACCATCTATGCAAATAAAGATTACCGCATTAGAAGATAACTATGGCAGCTCTTGAGGAGACATCTCATTGACTCCTAACCTTTCATTGTTAGAGGGGATTTCAATTGTGTCTTCTCCCCTAATGACAAGAAGGGAGGTAAGAGATTCATCTACTCTCAAGGGGTGTGAAGGACCTGGAGGAGATATGAGGACTTTGGACATCCATGACCTTGGTTATATTGGACCTAAATTCACTAGGTGTAATAATAGGAGTGGGGCCAATAGAATCTGGGTTAGACATGATAGAATTTTGGCACATTCAAAAGCTTTTGAAACCTTACCCAATGCCATTGTTCACCACATCTTATGAGTAGCTTCTGACCATTGTTCCATCTTGCTAAAGCTTAAAATGAAGAACACAAACATAAATTTAGATGGTGGAAATTTGAGGATATTTATCTCACATATCCCAATACTTGGAAAATTATTTGGGAAAATTGGAAGAAAGCTGATTGGGGATCTAAAGCTAAAATCCTCTAATGGAAGTGTGATAGAACCATGAAGGCCCTACATTTTTTGAGCAAGAATAAATTGAAGAGTTTGGAGACAGGAAGGCCACCCTTGAGGTTGAAATAAATGAGCTACAACAAGCTGAAAGCACACCAAATGGGCTCAATCTAGAGCAAAAGCATAGAATAAAGACTGATGTCCAAGATCTCACATGCACACTCGGAAGGATTAGTTGTTGGTGGACACAAAGAGCTAAAATCAGATTTCTTGAGGAGGGGGATGCTAACACAAACTTTTTTCACACAATTGCTTCAGCCAAGAGGAGAACTAATAGGATCCAATCAGTTCAAAAAATAGGACTAAAATTTTTGAAAACTAGAATTCCTTCATCAGGTATTCTAATTGGGGATCTAAAGCTAAAATCCTCTAATGGAAGTGTGATAGAACCTTGAAGGCCCTACATTTTTTGAGCAAGAATAAATTAAAGAGTTTAGAGACAGGAAGGCCACCCTTAAGGTTGAAATAAATGAGCTACAACAAGCTGAAAGCACACCAAATGGGCTCAATCTAGAGCAAGAGCATAGAATAAAGACTAATGTCCAAGATCTTACATGCACACTCGGAAGGATTAGTTGTTGGTGGACACAAAGAGCTAAAATCAGATTACTTCAGGAGGGGGATGCTAACACAAAATTTTTCACATGGTTGCTTTAGCCAAGAGGAGAACTAATAGGATCCAATTAGTTCATAAAAATAGGACTAAAATTTCTGAAAACTAGAATTCCTTCATCAGGTATTTTGAAGCTAAGTGGCAAGACATCCTCATTTCATTGGAGAATCTACCATCCATTGAGAACTTTCCTAAGATCCACCATGGCATGGAAAACTTGCTCGTGAGGCAAGTCAGAGGAAATGCATCTAGAATCATCCATGAGTTCAATGAAAACCTGGCTTTTCTTACTTCATTTTAAAGCTTGTCAAGGGTGATGTTTGTGAAGCTATCTTTAAGTTCTTCAATTCTGGGCAAATGGAGGATAATTGGAAGAGGACTTTGGTGGTGCTTCTCCCTAAAGTGGACCATGCAACACTTACAAATGTTTAGGCCAAGATTTTGGCCGTAGCACTATGATTCCTCAATGGAAGGAAACCTTGGTTGTTCTTATACCTAAGTCCTCCAATGCTGATTGTCCTACAAAATATAGACCCATAAGCCTTTGTAGAACCGCACAAAGTCATAGCAAAGATCCACCTGCCAGAAAACATTCTACCAAATCTCATCTCAAGAGCGGTGCATTTGTGCCTTCTAGATCTATCTCCCACCGCTTGGCGGCCCAAGAAATCATGAATAAATTTCAACACTCCACCTCAAAGGAAGGTTTTATGGCAATTAAAATTGACATGGAACAAGCATCGACAAAATGAGTTGGGAAACCTTAGCCATCATCCTACGATTTGGATTCCCTATGAAGTTTCGGAATTGGCTCCTCCAGTGCATTTCCTCGCCTTCCTTCTCCCTCTTGTTAAATGGGCAAGAACCGTGGATACAAGCGAGTGGCGGCTTAGACAAGGTGTGCCGTTATCTCCTATCTTTTATCCTTTGCTCAGGCGCTCTCTTTAGCCATCAAGCAACATGGTGCTGAATTTGGTGTGCCTATTGTCAATGGGAACACGATATCACACCTTCTCTATGGGATGACATTTTCTTTGCCAAAGCTTCCATGGCTCATAAGGTGTCCTCCATATTCGAAAAATTACTATTTGGGAGGCGTGAATGCAACCAAACCAGTCAGGTTTTCAAAGAAGCCACACATAGATGGAAGGCCAATGTAATCACTGTGCTCACCGGCTTCGAGTGGAGGAGCTTGATTGGGCATCAAGCTTGCCATGAGGAAGTTAAAACTCAGATTTTCATCAACTCCTCCAAAAGGCTAGAGACAAAATCAGCTCTTGGGGAGTTAGACACCTTCAATGGCGACTTACACTCATAAGGACATCCTTGTGCATCTCTATGTACCAAACACCACACCGTAATTCCCAAGGGAATTACAGGGGATTGAAAAGCTTGTTAGGAACTTCCTTTGGCAAGGAAACAACAACCATCATTGCATACACTATGTTGCTTGGAACAAAATCGCATGCCAACCAACAAAGGAGGCCTTGACTACACATGGTCAAAAGTCGAATGGACCCTTAAGGGCTAGAATGGCTTGGGAATTCCTCTAAACCCACCAAGCTGCTCCACAAGTGCTTGATCGAGAAGTATGGGTTGGACCCATGGCATAGGGAACCCAAGCGAGACTCCAATTGCTGGAAAATTATTCAGAATGGTGCTTCCACCTTGAACCAGAATTTAAAATGGAGAATTTGCAATGGCAAAGAGGTGGACTTTCTAAACTCCATTTGGATATCCGACCTACCGCTGTCCAAATGGTCGACATTTCTCAACATGGAGTGCATGGAGGAATGGAAGGTGGAAGAGCGATTGCTGAAATGTAACACGGAAAACTGAAAATCTGCATATCCTTTTGGATTGGAGCTTCTGAACTCATCTCCAACATTTCTATTGAAGAGGAACATCAACATGACATCCTGAGCTCATCAAGGCACCTATGGGGACAACTCTCACATCCATTTTATACAAAATCTGCTTTGAAATTTCGATTGGCCCTACACCATGCAGAATTTGAAACTCCCACCCGTGGAAAAGTCGCTCGGTGGCTCATCAACCACTCCTTGCCAAACAACACCGGCTTGCTCGAGGGGGGTTTAACTCACACCACCCTTGCCCTTGGGGTGTAATCGATGAGACACCAACACATTGCTGTCCAATTAAACAACATTATCAATTTTGCAAGATTTACTCCAAGCTCTCACTAAGGTAATGCAGCAACTTATGTTGGGCTAGAATGTATTGTGCAACTGGTACTGTGTGGATAAGTCGACCGCCAAGACTCACCCATAGCCATGGTACCTCAAGACTATTGTCGCCGATTCTAAGCTCTATCACACATTCTTCCTCTTATCCTATCCGTAAGCAATGGGACATCACCCACTTATGGGTGATCAAACTAAATTTGTGGTGTCCTCCCCTCTCGGATCAAGGCTAACGGGATGGCTCACTCCTTCCCAATGGGGTGGCCTATTGCGTTGGTGCTAAGGGATGCAAATGGCAACTTCCTCAAAGCCATGGGTCATTGTTTTCTGATTGGGACAAAGACATCTGTTGAACGGAGGCTATGCTCTACACTAAAAATTATTGAACCGTGGATGATCAATACAAGGGCATTATCATTGAAGGAGATAATAAAGGTGTGGTGGATCACCTCAAACTTTCTCTTAACAATGAAATATGGCGAACCGACTTGGATGCTCCTCGACATCAAGAACTTCCACCGTGTTATTTTTGTATACACAAATAGATCTAACAACACTCTTGCAGACTTTTGTGATATAGCTACTAGCTTTGATTTTGTATGGCATAGTCTAGATAATCACACTATTCCTCCACGCTTTTTTTGCTCTTTTGGAGGAGGATAGGAAATATGTCGTAGCTAGTTTTTTGCTTTCTTTAGCAGTTTTTTCTACATTGTAATCAGTTTTTTTATTATCAATGCAAATGCATCTTTTCAGTAATAAGCCTTTTCCAGATAATTTATAAGGTGGTGGCCAAAATTATTATGAATAGAGTGAAGGGAATTCTACCATCCCTCATTTCCCAAGAGCAAGAGGCCTTTGTACCCTCTAGGAACATCTCAGATCATTGTCTGATTGTCCAAGAAATCATTAACAAGTTCAAAAATGCTACTTTTAATAGTGGATTCATGGCCTTAAAAGTTGACATGGAGCAAGCTTAGGATAGAATGAGTTGGAAGACTCTTGAAATGGTTGTGCATGCTTTCCTATTCCCAAATACCTTCATCCAATGGGTTCAAGGCTGCATCTAAAGTTCCTCTTTTTCCATCCTCATCAATGGACCAAAAACTAAGTGAATTGAGGCTAAGTGTGGATTTAGGCAAGACTGTCCATTATCACCGTATCTCTTCATCTTTTACTTTGAGCTACTCTCCACTGACATCCATCATTAATGGAACTAAATGAGAGTTCCTATTGTTAAGGGAGGTACCAAGATAAACCACCTTCTTTATGTTGATGACATTCTCCTATTTGTAGAAGCTAACATGAGGGCTGCCAAAGTATACAAACAAGTTCTTGATGATTATTGTGTATGGACTGAGCAAAGAGTTAACAAGAACAAATCCTCTATTATGTTTAGTAGGAAATCTCTCCAATGGAGGAAGAATAGGATTTCCAGAATCATAAGTTTCAAGAGGGTTGAGGAGTTTGATTACTTGGGAATCCATCTTGCTATGAGGAAGACCACCAAACCTGATTATAGTAGCATCTTACAAAAAGCCAGTGCCAAGATAAGAGCTTAGGGAAATCATCACCTCTCCTTGGCTGGACATGCAACTCTAATAAGATCTTCACTACTGCTCATGCCTACTTACTTGCTCACTCACTCCACTTTGCTTAAAGCCATCACTCAAGAACTAGAGATGTTAGCTAGAGGTTTTCAATGAGATAAGGGACCTAATGTCAAGGGGTTGCATTATGTGAGCTCAGAGAAGGTGGGATCGAGTTCCACATGTCTAGAAAATGAAAAGGTGCATTTAGGGCCAAAATTGCATGGCAAGTCCTCAGCAACCCAAACACTTTGCTTAGCAAATGCCTTCATGAGAAGTATGAGACTTGATTTTAGGAGAACACTAGAGGAGATTACAGCACTTGGAAAGTCATTCAAAATGGCTTAGCCAACCTGAAATGGATTACTATATGAGAGATTGGTGATGGGGCTTGTGCCCACATTCTTGATCATACTTGGATTGGAGAGAAGGCTCTCAATAAGTGGCCAACTTTCATAAACAATCAAGCTTTAGAAAACACTAAGGTAATATTTTTTTGCAACCAAATGGATGCTAGAATGAAAATAAGTTGGTCGAAGGATTCCATATGGATCTTCAGAGCAAAATTTTAAGTTTAAGGAAAGCTACTATGGCTGAAGGGGATCATCTTACACTCACTTATAATAGTCTTAGCAAAATTATGACAACCATTGCCTACAACATCCAATTTTCTATTGGCAAAGATAGCTCTAAATATGTGAGAAAGCTGAAATTGCATCCAAGAGAGTAGTTTTTCTGTTGGAGACTTGTTGACCTCACATTTGGAGTGATGGCTCATCCTTCCCGTCTTAGACTTAGGAACCTTTTTGGCACCTAGATTTTCGTAGCCATAGGACACTTCTAGTGATTAAGGGAACACTAAACCCAAACCTAAAGACTTAGGAAGTCATACCTTAAGCTTAGGTTATACCCTAGGGTAAATAGGTTCTACCTATCATATGACCTAAACCAAAACTCATGCTTGTCCACTCATCCAAAACCAACCTCAAGCCCACACAACCAACCTCAATTGAATTTTGTTTCCAATTGTGGCATTTATTTTTGGATGTATGGGGGGGCACCATGCAGATTGTAGGGGGTACTTATTGAAGTGATCAGGTACGACATTGAGGTATAATGTACTATCTTATAAGATAGAGACACCACTCTTCAATGGACCTAATCACCTAGCAAGGACTCCTAAGGCGTGATGGATCTTCAAATATACTAGAGATTTTTCTCTTGCTTTACATGGATGAATAAAGAAGGGTTTATATCAAACTAAGTTCTTAAGTTCCCTATGGAGGCAAGCCTCCATAATTAATTACATCATTGGGAATGAAATTTCCTAAGAAAACTCTCGATTAAAGTAGACAATTATCATCTCAAAAGATTTCAATGTTAGACTATCAAAGGATTGGTTATGTTTAGAAAATCAACTGGGAAAGTTCAAGGAGAAGACTTATTTTTAGAATCTAAAGAGAGGAAGCAGGAAATGCTCATGATACTAGGAAGCCTAGTAAGCATTCCAATCTATCCTATAATTCAGCTTTATATATTTGAAAGTGAAAGTATTTAATTTATTTGAGTTATTAGATTATAATCCAGGTTGTGAAAATGCCTAAGAGGTGAGGATTTAGCCCAAAGAAAATAGCTACCTCGGATCCTAAATCTAGGGAGCTTTAGTAAGAGCTAAAGTACAACCTAAATCTAAGTGACAAGTGGATATAATGGTTTATCTCCACAATAGACAATAAATCGTCCGATTTCTGGACTTATAATAGCCTGAAGTGGCTGCCAGCTAACTCCTCTTATGATTTTAAAACCATATAGTTTGATCTTATGAATTGCAAGATAGCTAAGATAGTTATTTAATTGAAAAGTGGTTAAAGTCTTAAACTCACTCCCTAAGAGATTAGAGCATTTGGACACATCATTTTAGGCAAAGGCTTTGGAATTTTAACTTAATCTACAAATACAAAATCTTTTCAAATTTGAAAGAGCCTTTGTCTAAAAATAATACTTTAATAGTGAAATAAAATCATGAGCATTTCCTACTTCCTCTCTTTGGATTCCAAAATAGTGATATGAGCAATAACTTAATCTACAAATACAAAATCTTTTCAAATTTTATTTCATTTTGACACATCATTTTAGACAAAGGCTTTAAAATTTTTATATGCTTAAATGCATGATGAAGTGTGATTATTTGCTAAATTAGTGGGAAAAGGGTGTTCTCCATCACAAGGGATGCCCTCACAGGTCAAGCATTCCCCTATCGTGCCAGGATGGAGATCCCCCATATTCAAGAAAGAAGAAATATGCATGCATGATGAGCGACATACAACATACAACTAAGGGGTTGCTAAATCTTTTAATTATCTTATTTAACATCTAAGCTTTATAATGAGGTTGTGAGTTGATTAAAATTTAATTATGAGTGATTAGTTGGGGTAAAAAAATTAATTTTATTCGAGGAGCATATCGTATTGCCACACATTAAAGCATTAAATACAAGAAACTATGAAGAAGCATGTTATTCTAATGCATAATTTAAATAAATCATCAAATAATTTTATAACTATCACCAAAAGAATAAGAGGTCGGTGCAGTCAAGTACCACCGTATAACCCAAAAAAAGAAAAGATGGGTAGCCAAGCTCTACCCTTACAACCCAAAATATGAAAGGATAATTACAATTTTATTATAAGCTATAGGGGTCTTCATATCTTCTTATCCACATTTCTAATTTGGTTGTGCTTACTTCAAAGGTATCACAGGGC
The DNA here is from genome assembly GCA_021442155.1 of Cymbidium sinense. Taxonomy (NCBI): domain Eukaryota; kingdom Viridiplantae; phylum Streptophyta; class Magnoliopsida; order Asparagales; family Orchidaceae; genus Cymbidium; species Cymbidium sinense. Next base: position 160,215,040 of record CM038221.1, read on the forward strand.
CTCCTAGGATAAAGCCTTCTAGCCACTGCTCATCCTAATCCCTCAGAGTACTAATCATAATTCTTAATGTAAAATTACATTAAGAATAGAAAAAGTAAATATGACTATACTTGCAAAATAGAGATTAGCTAAACACACATGCAATCCCAAGCAGTTATATGTATAATTTGCACTTAGCACCCTGCAAATGGGTAACCAAGCTCACATGTCCTAACTTGGATTATGCTTAGGGGTTTTAAGCAACCTACAAAGAGAGCATTTTGTATTTATTTTTAAGCATCCTCTTAAGCATAATCCCTTGTAGAAAACATGATTAGGCTAAGAACGACTTAACATTTAATCTATGAAGCATACACTTTAGCATCTAGTCTAAAATATTACATCATAAAATAAAACATACAACACATCATGCACAGTCCTAACATAGAACTAAAAGTGGTGACTTAATTCTACTATGTGTGTTAAGGCTTATGTGGTGTATCTTAACTAAGCATTAGGGTTATGTTTTTCTAAGTTTGGGGGGATTAAGTTTAACATAAAGGATTGCATTCACTTGAAGTTATTTAATTGATCTGAGAATTTTAATTTATCTTTTGCTTTTTTTTTAATATGATATACACTTAAAAATTAAGCGTTATAAAGAGAAGGAAGAGTATTACCCTCTTTCATTCCTACCTTAATCCATTTTCTAAAGTATATTAATTTAATTTAGTTCTCTTTAATGATTGGCTTAATAGATATTTTAAATTAATTCTAAGTTTAGGTTCACTTTAAATAACCTTATTTAATATGAAAAGCTTCTTAAGATTAATCCAATTGAATTACTAACACATGACACATATTAAATCATTCCTTTCCATTACAAATATCATGCATATGTTTTAATCTTAAGTGTATCTATTCATGCAACATGTTTTAGCACACTTAAATGATGAATGTATGTATATTTCAAGTTTATCTTTTCATTTGATTGAACTATCTTAGCATATGTAAATTTAAAGCTATATCTAAATTCTTATACAAAAATACATAAGAGTGAAATTATGTTGTTTATTTTGGATGTGTAAGGGACACCACGTAGATCGTAGAGGGTACTTATTAAAGAAATCAGGTACAACATTAAGGTATGATGTACTATCTCAAAAGATAGAGGCATCACCCTTTAATGGACCTAATCTCCTAATAATGACTCCTAAGGCATAATGAGTCTTCGAATGTACCAGAGATTTCTCTCCAACTTTACATGGATGAATAAAGCAAGGTTTATATTAAATCAGGTTCTAAAGTTTCTTATGGAGGCAAGCCTCCATAGTTAATTACATCTTAAAGAATAAAATTCTCTAAGAATACTCTCGATTAAAGTAGACAATTATCATCTTCAAAGATTTCAATGGTAGACTATCAAAGGATTGGTTATGTTTGAAAAAATCAATTAGGAACATTCAAGGAGAATACTAATTTTTGGAATCCAAAGAAAATGAGTAGGGAATGCTCATGATACTAAGAAGTCTAGTTAGCATTCCGATCTATCCTATAATGGGGCTTTATATATTTGAAAGTGAAGAAATTTATTTATTTGAGTTGAATTTTATTAGATTGCTAGTGCTCATAATCCAACAATATAAGATTGTGAAAATGCCTAATAGGTGAGGATTTATTCTTATAGCCTAAAGAAAATAACTACCTCAGATCCTAAATCTAGTGAGCATTAGTAAGAGCTAAAGCACAACCTAAATCTCAGTGACAGGTGGACATAAGGGTTTATCTCCGCATGAAAGGATGAAGCCATCCAACTACTGGGATTATAATAGCCTAGAGTTTCTACCAACTAACTCCTCCTATGATTCAAATATATGTGGTCTGGTCATATGAAATTGCAAGATAGTTGGGCTATTATTTATTTATAAAAAAGACTAAAGTCCTTAGACCCACTCCCTAAGATACTAGAGCATGAGTGGTATGAGTAGTGACTTAATCTAATGCAAAATCTTTTCAAATTTTTATTTCATTTTGAACACATCATTTTAGACAAAGGATTTGGGATCTTATATGCCTAAATGGATGATGAAGTAGATTATTGGCCAAATCAAAAGAGAAAGGGTGAAGCTCTATTAATAGGGGTTGCTCTCAAAGGTCAAGCAGTCCCTATGGGTGTAAGGACGGAGGCCTTCATTTTGTGAGAGTGATTCAAGATGATGTGTATGATGTGGGACATACAACCAACAGCTAAGAGATTACTAAATCTTTTAATTATCTTGATTTATGTCCTATACTTTATGGTGAGATTATGAGTTGTTTAAAATTTAGTTATGAGTGATTAATTAGGTAGAAAATTTATTTTTATCCTAAGAGCCTAATTGCATCCAAGCCACATATTAAAGCATCAGTCATTTAAGAAATTATAAAAAGCAAGCCACTTTTAATGTGCAAAATAAATAAATCATCAAATATTTTATAAAATAGCGTAAAAGAATAAGAAGTTGGTGCGGTCAGGTACCGCCATACAACCCAAAAATAAAAGATGGGTAGCCAAGCTCTACCCTTATATAACTCAGAATATGAAAGAATAATTACAATTTATAAATGAATAAATGCTATGGGGGGTCTTCATTTCCTCATTCTTCATGCTTCACTTCTTTGCTTCTGTTGACCTCATTTTTATAATGAGATCTCAACACCTCCATCTTAGGCATAGGACTTCTCTTAGATTTTAAGGGTTCCTTAGCTTAAGACACATCTAGTGATTAGGTGGACACTCTAGCCTAGCCCTAGAAGACTTAGAAGAGTTAGCCATAGGAATAGGTCATGTTTATTTCCTACACTTCCTAAACCAAACCATCCTCACTTTCCTCTTTAAGTCAAACCCCAAATCAAATCTATTTGATTTTCTCAAACTCAAATCAATTCCATGATTAATGATTAAATTCCATAATAATTAAAACCCATGATCAAAATCCATCAAAATTCCTTCAACTTTGCTTAAGCTTTAAGGACTTAACAAAATCATGATCAAAACCTATCCAAATTTTTGAGATTTTCTCATTATTTATCATTTATATTCACATTTATAAATGAAATATAAATAAATCATCAAATTCCAAAATTCCAAAATGAAAATTTTGAAGTCCCTTTAATTTTCCATTAAAGGACTTAGCCAAAATCAACTCTAGAACCTTAATCAAACCAATTCAAATCCTTGGGATTTTTTCAAAACTTATTTATATTCTCATTTATATTCTCATATATAAATTAAATATTAATATAACTCAATCAAATCAAAGGCAGAAACTAAATTCCAATTTTAAAATGCTTAAAAATTCTCTTAAATCCCTTAATTTTTCATTAATGAATTTAACCTAAACTTTGATCAAACCATTTCAAACTCATGGGATTTTCTCAAAATCAATTTATATTATCATTTATGCTCTCATATATAAATGAAATATAAATATAAATCAATCAAATCCAATTCAAAATTTAAATTTTAAATTAAAAAATTCTCTTAAATCCTTTAAATTCCCTTTAAAGGATTTAGCCCAAATCATGATTAAACTCCTTCAAATTCTTGAAATTCTCTCATGATCAATTTATACTCTCTTTTATATCCACATATATAATTGAAATATAAGTTCAATCAAAATCAAATCCAAAAATCAAATTCAAATCCACCCAAACCCAAATCTAAGCCTTTCAATCCAAAATCTTGAACTTAGCCCAAATCAATTCAAATCAAGCCAAACACTTGATTTTCTCTCAGGGTTCAATCAATCCTACAATCATGAGCTCAAATATAAATCCAAACTCCAATCCTTCAATCAAAACCTAAATCAAAAATCAAACCCAAAACTCCTTCATATTCTTCCTTTGAATATGAAATTTTCAAATGGATCAAAATCCATTTGACTTCAAACCACTTATAAATGGATTCATATTTCAATCATAAGTCCATATACAAGAGCAATCAACTTTAAATCAAGCTTTGACCAAGCCATTTGACCCACTTAGGCTCACTTAACCCAAAGTGACCTAAAGTACCCTTATGAGCCAACTTTTGATCCTAACCAAATTGGATTGAACCAAACTCATATTAGCCTCTCATCATGATCAACAATCATCATGGGATGATGAATCAATTAAATTGAGTCAAACCAAGTCAAACCTAAGGATTGACCTAGTCAACACTTAACCTAAAATGTAACCTAACATAGCCAAGATCCACTATAGGCCAAATTGATTGAAACCATTGATCTAAGTTCACTCATGACCCATGTTTGAACTTTACTAAGCCAACATTTGAGCCTAACCTAACCCAATTGGCCCACTTGACCCAAGTTGACCCATTTTGACCTAAAGGGCCAAAATGTATCAAAACTTGATCTAAACCAAATTGATTAAAACCAATGGGTCAATTCCATCCCAAATCACTTGTGGAACTTGACCAAAGCCTCAATTTTCCAACTATACCCAACCTAGCCCAATTGACCTTAGACCCATCATGACTCATGTTGAGCCAAAATTGAACCTAACTCAAATTGATTGGAAACAAAGATACCAATCCACTCCATATGACTAACCAAACCTAAACCTACCCTTGACCTAACCCAAATAGGTCAAATGGGCCAAATGGATCAACTTGACCCATTTAACCTAAATAAGTCATATGAGCCAAAACCAAATCTAATCCAAATTGAACCAAACCAAAGGCACCAATGTTGGATTAGTTAGCCTCAAGTTCAATTCAATTAGTTTTGATGATAACAAACAAATGCTTGGATGTTCTAATGAATATTTTTATGTGTTTCAGATATATCAATTGCTAATTACATATCTAATACATTAGAGAAAATTCCAAGAGTAGAAGAATGAAAAGGATAATGTGAAGCTCAAGATACAATATTTTGGATTATATGACTATTCATATGAGTTCATTGGCATGAATCAATTTGCTCACAACTTAACATATTATTTTAATGAGATTAATTTATATAAATCTTTATTTAATTAACATTCAATTATATGTTTTATACATAGCATTAAAATTGTCAAAGTAATAAATAATAAAAATAATTAAGTATAATTATTTTATTTACTTAATATAACTAAGTATTTTAATTTAATTTGATGGTTATAAGATAATAACATATTTATGATTATATATAAATTATATCATAATTTTTAAATGTCACATGTCAAAATTAACAAAAATATATATAATTTTGTATTTTAGCCAAAGTCATTTTCTAATCAAAGAATTCATATATGATTTCATCTCCAACGGATTCCTTGGATTTTTTTTTCCTTTAATTTAAGAGGTTACATGACCCACTTTTGATTAAAATTGACTTTATTATGATTTTCTAAACATTATTGATTTTATAATGAATGCACGCTACATGCTTTGAATATATTAAGAGCCATATTTGATTACTTTTGACTTACCCATGTGGATAGCCAAATTTTGGCTAAATTTAATATTTATTTAATATAAATTATATTTTTATTGAATATTAAATTATTAGATGATAACATGAGGTTTGCATGATATATTTTAAAATATGATCTTCTTGCCTATAAATAGCCCTCATTCTCTTCATGAAAGCATTCCTCATTCAAAATTCAAAATCCCTCCAGCAAATCTAAGAGAAAATTTCTTAGATTTTCCTTCCAAGTATTCTCCAAATATTGCAAGATCAAATCTTTGGTTTGGAAGCTTCAACATCTTCAACTAAGCAAGCTTTCTCAAATTACTTGAGTTTGTTTTCTTGATCTTAATCCTTTTTAGTTGTTCATGCTATTTCCACCATCTATTTATTCTTTCTAATTTATACTTTTTGGTGGATTAGTCTTCGGACATTATTTTTTACATCAAAGTTTTTCAATCATTTTTTTGTGATAAACTCTTGTGATAGTTTGTAGGATCTATTTCAAGTTGCTGAAAATTTTAACTTCCTACAAATTTATTTTGGTTTCTTGAAATATTTCTTCATTAGTCTTATTTTGAAAGATCATTTATTCTTAGATCTATTTTAGAAGTATATTTTAAGCATTTAAAATTAAATTATTGTGCTGAAATTATTTTTATATTTGCTAGATCTCTTTTTTTAATTAAAAGCTTACCAGCATACTTAGATCTATCATATACTCATTTTATTTAAGTACTTTATGATCATTAGCATTAATTGAAAGAATCTTTTTGGTAAAAATAAAATAAATTATTCCTTGCTGAAATTTATTTTATTGTGTAAAAGAATATTGTGAAATTATTTTGAAATTATTTTTAAACATTTTAGTAAGATCACTTTAAGATATTTATTTTAAGTTGTAAGTGATCATTTATAAGTTGTGAGATCATTTTTTTTGAATTGGACAGCTTGGAATATTTGTGAGAGATTTATTTTATCAAAATTTATTATTTTGTATTTTTCTTTTGTCTTTGTCAAATTTATTTTGGGGTTGTACTCCTTTCTAGGAGAGTACATATTATTGTAGGGTTGTACTCTCCGTTATAGGAGACAACTATTTGTGTTTTTTTGCATTTAGTGGATTCCTAGGGTGGCTAGGCATGGACGTATCATTTTGGGGTTTAGTAACCAGTAAAATTGAGTGCCTATTGTCTCTTCTTTATCGTACTTTTATTTTTCCTGCATTAAGAATTGTATCTGTCATTATAAAATCAAAATTAATTTTTTACTAAAAATTAAAATCTAAGATTTAAGTTTTAAGATTTTAATATCACCCAATTCACCCTCCTCTCTTGGGTGCTATAGTGACTCACAACCAAAACATTTTAAATGGTCATATGAACTTGACCCAACCCTTGGTTTGACCCAATTTGACCAATTGGTCAACTTGACCCAAGTTAACCACTTTGATCTAAATGGGTCAACATGAGCCAAACCCTATCAAATGGATTCCAAATCCATTGAAACTTGGCCCAACCTATTTTCTCAACATACCAAACATACCCAAATTAAAAAATAGCAAAATTACCATTTTACTCCTAGGCCATAGAACAAATTTTGGCCTAGCCCATAGGTATTTTGGTCATACACTCATCACAATCACTTGGGGCTTTTCTAAAAGCTCAAGGGAACTTAGTGATGAGTGTTACACCCAACGCAATGAGTTTGGGTCAACCCATTTGGCCCATGGACCAAACCCGACCCCATAGCATGAAATTGAAATTTCAAACTCCCCCCAAAGCTCAATTGGATGCACATGGGAGTTAGCATTTCACTCCTCTGGCCAAACCGACCATGTGCACAGTTCAAAAAACCTAAACAACTCATCCCATAGTGGCAATGGGATCAAACGGTAAGCTCATTGTCGGTCGTCCGATTGCCATCGGGGGAGATATACTCCCCCTAATCCACTAAAAATTCAATAGAATCATACTGATTGGAACCTAGGAAGCCTTAGTAAACATCAGAGATCTTTCCCAAGGCCCAAAAAGAGGATTTGAATCTTTCATTATTTTGGTTTTGCATAGTGTAAAATAGGGGAGCTTGATCCAATTCCCAACTTACTCTACACTTGATCTTAACCTAATTCCTTCTACACTCATCATCCAAGGACCAATTTGAGCCTACCCAAGCTTCCAATTGAGTTCCCACAGCAAGGAAGAACTCAATTCAATCAAAGCCACAAGGTAGATCAACAGGAGTTGGTCCACCCATTCAACCACTCAACTTCAAGACCTATGAACTTCAACAGGGCTTTTTCTCCACTAGACGAAGCTACCTCATAGATCCCAAGCATTGGTGATCACCTCTGGCAAGGTTAGTGATTTTTCGACCACTTAGATTGATAGGTGTTGGTCCTTTATGAAAGGAATTTTCATTGCATATGAAATCTACCATTGGATTGGCCACTCTAGTCCTTTAGATGGTGTGGGTTTAGTCTTGAATGAATCTATGCAATATCAGGCTCAAATCTTCCCTTAGATCGTAAATGATTCACATTCATCCTCAAGGAAGAACTCAGCCCATCTCAGCCGTCCATCCATGCATTTTAGATGGATGATTGAGATTATTAGGCACATTTTAGAAATTCCTTTTCTATTTTAAGCCGCAGGTTAATCCTCAGTCATCCGATCTTTGATCAGACGGCTAAGGATAAAAGTGCATGCACTACCACCGCCCCCTGATTTGATAACTTAATTTAGGGGCTCACCACTCTACGTGTGTAAAGCATGCTAATCTCCACCGCCACGCATCACATCGTGAGCCAGTATTAGCCAGGGATTAGTTAGGATTATTATTAATTCTTAATTAGTTCAGAAACCTTCAAAAATTCATAACTCCTTCAAGAAAAATAAAAAATATATATGGAAAAATGCCTTGGATAGATAATTTTATCTATAATATTTTAAATTATTTTCAATGTATTTTGAATTCCCCTTTTCTCTGAATTTGGGTTTCTTTAAGAATGTTAATTAGTTAATTATCCCTAATTGAGTCACTGATTGATCTTAAATTTCTAGAGTTCATTTTAGGGGATGACCTCTACCTCTCTTAATTTTCTTGAGATTTATTGAGGCCTTAATTGGCGAAATTGCTAGCTCATTTCCTAATTACCCCTTTCATGTAATTAAGGGTAATTAAGGCGTGAGTAGTGGATTTACCCTTTAATTAAGTTTGATTAAGGTCAGATCCAATGAGGAGGGGTTTTATGGAATAATTTGGGAGCATTTTTCTTAAGCTATTCCCTAAACCCCCTTTTCCTTTCCTTAATCCCTTCTTAATTAAGGGTTAATTCATTAATTATCCCTTTAAAAAAAATTTTCAAAAATTCTAAAAAGTTTACATAACTTAATTAATCTACCTTGGGTAGATTCTTAGGTTTTCAATAGCCTAAGTCTAATTAAGAAAATTAAAACCCCTTTCATAAGTATGAGAGGGTGTTTTAAAAGTAATTAAGATAAAACCCCTCAGCTTAATTAACTTTTAATTGTGAGCCAAATTGCATTAGGCCTTTTCATTATTATGTGCCTTACAAATTTAAATACCTTGTGGGTTTTATGTCATCTCCTTGGCTCGTAATTACTTAGTTAATTTCTTAAGGTGTTGTAGGTAAGGGTTAATTAAATCACTTAATTTATACCTTAACCTAATCAATGCTTAAAAATGGATTTAATTATCTAAAAATTAAACCAAAATACAAGATATATGTGAGAATGGGTTAGGAACATTAAATGCATCTCACCCTTTTAAAATTAAAGCAAACTTCAAACTAAACAAAAATCATTTTGAAATTCACTTTGATTTATTCTAAATTGTCTTATTCTTATAATGTCTTTAGGATTTAACTAAAGTGAGTTTGTTTACATGATTGCATTGCTTTAGATCTTTTCCAACATGTTAAATTATATGTCATGTGATTTATGCATTCATAATTTCATGTTTCAAAATTTTAAAATGAAACTATTTACATTATGTCAAATGTTCATGTGTTGGCTAAAGTAAAATATGAATGACTATTATCACTTTTAAATCCAAAGTATTTTAAAAACCTATAAATGGAACATAAAATCTGAAAGTGTGCTATTCATATCTTAATTATTAGCTTGCATGTGATGAATTATAAAGTCATGTTTGGTGTAGCCTTTCTTTCCTTTCTTATGTTAGCATAGTTTTGAATAGGGGTGGGTAAGATGTAGGGTCCATTTGAAAAGAACCCAACACTTACTTAATTCTAAATCCTATTCATCCCTATGCTCTCATCTAAGAAGGATTGCCAATGCTTGCATGAATAAATTTCATAAACAAAAATGAAACTATTAAATAATTTTTGCATCTTCCTTTTCCATTTCATTCTTTTATATGCATGTTAGTACTTAAGGAAAGTGGTATATTAGTCTGGACAACCCTGAGGTTGTGAGGCTTTAAGTAGCCCTAATAGGTCTTATACCATACCCCTCTGGTTAACAATGGCGTTGTACTCACTTATGCCTTTCTTACTTTCATGCATGTATGTGAAATTTTGGATAAGGAAAACTTTTTCTACTTAAGAAAATCATACATGTTAAAACTTTTAAATTTTCTTAAATGGATTACTTAGCATGCATCATAAAATATGCTAAATACTCTCATTTTCATGTATAGATATGTATAGGATCCATCCATATGCATGTTATATATGTTGAGAAAGAAAGAAATGAAGTAATGTGTGTTGTGTAAATTTTGATTCATTTTATTTAATCTTAAAATGTCTTTCTTTTTGAATAGGTTTATTTAGGGTTTATCTAAACTTAGGATTGATTAAAAGATGTAATCAAAACATTCACCTAAATAAAATTAAAATGTGAACTTACCTTAGAAATTACTTAAGATTAGAAGGAAAGAGAAGTTCTTATCCTTCCCTCTCTTCATAACTTAGTAATTAATTATAGGTTTCACTTAAACCAAATTAAAATATGAAATAAAAATAACCCAAAACATTTAAACAACTTAAATAAAAAACCATCCTCTAAGTTGAACATGTCTTTCATACTTAGAAAACTTGAACCTAAAGTCCTAAGCCAAGCATACCACACAAACCTTTAAAGCACACACATTAGCCTAAGTCACCACATCTAGCTTTAGGTTAGGTCGGTGCATGGTTTGCTATTTTGTTTTATTTTGTGATGAATGTTTTAGACTGATGTTAGGGTGTATGCTCGTAGAATGAATGGTAGGATGTGTTTAGTCTAACTATTCTTTTATGTAGGGGATTGTGCTTAAGGAGCACTATCATAAATAAAAATATAAATGCTTCTTGCTTGCAAGTGCTTATACCCCTTAGCATAATCCATAGGCCAGGTGGATTTAGTCACCCATGTGTGGGGTGATAAGTCCAATATACATGCTTGAGATTTGTGTGGTGTGATTTGACTAACCTTTATTTTGCAGGTGTTAATTAGATTTATACTTTTCCTTTTCATGTAAAATTTATATATTTAGGATTTTGGAATGATTTGTTATGGGGATTAGGATGAGCATTGGTCATAAGATTCTATCTTATGCACCATGTGAGGCCTTGGAGCATCAACCATCCAAAGGAGGAGCCAAAAGAAGAAGAAGAAAGAAAAGAAAAGAAAAGAAGAAAAGAAGAAAGAAGAAAGAAGAAAGAAGAAAGAAGAATAAAGCTTGAAGACCCTCATAATAATGAATTCCTTTTGCTTAATTGTAACTTAATTTATTTGTAATTCGGGTTGTATAAGGGTAGAGCTCGGCTACCCACATTTGTTATTTTAGGGTTTGTGCGGTGGTGTCGGACCACAAATGACCATATATTCTTTTTGTGATTAGCTTTATAAATTGTTTGATGATTTATTTAGCTTTCACATTAAGTGGCATGATTTTCATAGTTTCTTCCTTGATTTATGTATGGCCTAGATGTGGATTAGGCTCTTTAGGAAAAAATAAATCTTTTATCCAACTTAACAATTCAATCTAAAATTAAATAATTCATAACCTCACCTAAAGCTTAGGATTAAAATCAAGATAAAAGAATTAGCAATCTCTTAGATGGGTGAGCATTTCTTTATAATATATCATGCACAAATGCATCTTATTTAACTCTTGATTGGAGGGCTTCCATCTTTTTTAGAGAACCCGGCTTGACCTCTGAGGGTCGTGGTGGAAACTCACCTCCTAAACTTCTTGCTGATTTTGGCCAATAATATGATTTCTCATGCATTAATCATAAAAATCTTATTAGCATGAGTCAAAATAAATGTACAAATATAAAAATAAAATGATATTTGAATTGCATTAGATTTAGGTCATTTGAAGCATGTCCCTTTACATGATCTAGTCTCTTTAGGGAGTGAGTTTAAGGACTTAGTCTCCTTTTAAAATAAATAATAGCATAGCTATCTTGCATAAGCATAAAGACTTGCCTACATGTATTTAAAATCATAGGATGAGTTAGTTGGCGGCACCCCCAGGAGGTTGTAAGTCCAAGTTGTCAAGTGGTTTGTCCTCTCTTGTGGAGGCAAACCAATTACCCATTTTCACCTTAGATTTAGGTTATGATTCTGGCCCTTGCTGAAGCTCCCTAGATTTAGGTTCTGAGATTGCTTCTCCCTTTTGTGGGTCATAAGCATAATTTCTCACCTCTTAGACATTTCCTTAACCTTATGCTAAGGAATCTTAAGTCCAAAAATTCTAATGAAAAATGCAACTCAAATAAATTAAATTAATTTCTAAAATGTAAAGCCCACTTTTAAGATAGTTTGAGATGCTCACTCGATTTTCTAGCTTCGTGAGCATCTCCTACTTATTTCACATTTTGGCTTTGACAATAACTCCCTCTTTTGATCAATCCTATTTGATCTTCAAAAATATAAACCAATCAATTGATAGTCCTTCCTATTGAATCAAAAAATATTAACCAATCCAATTTGATCTTCAGAAACAATGATCATTTACTTTAATCGAGAGTTTTCCTGAGGGATCCTGTCCCTTAGGATGTAATTAACTATGGGGGCTTGCTCCTATAGGAAACTTAACAAACCCAATTTAAAATAAACCATGCTTTAATTTTTTCATGTAAAGTAGGGAAAACATCTCTGGTACATATGCAGACCCATCGTCCTAAGGAGTCCTTGTTGAGGTGATTGGTTCCATTAAAGGGTAGTGACTTCTGTCTTTCAAGATAGTACACTATACCTTGATGACATATCTGATCATTTGAATAAGCACATCTGAGGATCTGCATGGCGTCTTACCAAGATGAATTTCCACATATATAATTTTTGCCTTCTCCTTCTCACCAATAGATTTGAAGGCGACTTCTATATGTGTGTGCAAATTTTTTTCCACAGATTTTTCTGGCAACTCCACTAGGTTGGTTCCTCTCTCCATATTTGGTAAACGATTGTTGTCTTTGAGTATCGATAGTGGGTTTGTACTTTGGTATGAATCCAAGACTATCCTTTTTTCCATTGGCACTTAGCTCATTTCATTCTTGAGTTGAGTTAGCCAACATCTTTAGGTTTTAGGACCGCATTCCTTGTTGGCCTTAAAACCCCCGTTGGTTTCTCCAATGGGTAAAATAAAAAAAGATTTAAATAAAATGAAACACCTCTTAAAGTCTTTCTCCTTATCATTTTCATGATAAGGAAAGGTTCATCCTAAAATCCTCCTTAAAGAACTTTGCTTTTTCAAAAGCACTTTTTTTAAAAAAATGCAGTTAATAAAATATTTTTCACAAAATTTTTTCATCTTCATCTAACAATTCCCATAATTTTTACATGTAGGGATTTTCAAAAATAAAACCAATAAAATTTTTTCAAAAAGCACAAATGTACATCTTCTTTCAATTCACTTTGATGAAGATGTCATTTTCAAAATAAAATGAACAATCTCCTTTCCAAAAATCACAATCATAATCATAAAATTTTCAAAAGCACATATGAATCTTTCTATCTTCATACATTCACACTTATTGAATGGGAAGTTCATTTATAAACAAAATTAAAACTTTTCAAAAAGCACATATGAATACCCTTATTTAATATACTTAAATTTATTAAATGTAGATTTCATTCCCAAATAATAATAAAAATCATTTAAGAAATCCCACTTAAACATATACCACATATGTCTTAAGTTGGAGTTCCTCTCTTTCAAAAAGCAACAATCACACACAAAATAAAAATACCATATTTTCAAAAAAAAAAATTGATCTCCATCCTGCATACTTAAACTTGTTAAATGGAGGTCCTCTTTTCAAAACATTAAAATCAACAACCACATTCCAAAAAATTTTAAACACACTTGGAACCTTATTTAACATAACCAAATTTGTTAAGTAAAGTCTCCAAATCCCAAAATTCAAAAAAAAAATTCAAAACACATTTGGAACTTCACTTAGCAAAATCAAATTTGTTAAGTGAAGTTTCCAAATCCAAAATCAAAAATCAACAGTCATATTTCAAAAAAATTCAAAGCACATTTTGGAACCTCACTTAACATACCCAAATTTGTTAAGTGAAGTCTCCAAATCCAAAGAAAATCCAAAAAATTTCAAAGTTTTTCTAAACACATTTTGGAACTTCATTTAACATACCCAAATTTGCTAAGTGAAGACTCCAAATCCAAAAATTTCAAAATTTTCAAACAATATTTGGAACTTCATTTAACATACCTAAATTTGTTAAGTAAAGTTTCCAAATCCAAAATTCAAAACTTTTCAAAACATATTTTTGGAACTTAATTTAGCATAATCAAATTTGCTAAGTGAAGTTTCCAAATTCCAAAATTAGAATCAACAATCATATTTAAAAATTTTCAAAGCACATTTTGGAACCTCACTTAACATACCCAAATTTGTTAAGTGAAGTTTTCAAATCCCAAAATCAAAATTTTTTAAGAACATTTTGGAACCTCACTTAACATACCCAAATTTGTTAAGTAAAGTCTCCAAATCCAAAATCCAAAAACTTTCAAAAATTTTCTAAACACATTTTGGAACTTCATTTAACATACCCAAATTTGTTAAGTGAAGTCTCCAAATCCAAAAATTTCAAAATTTTCAAACAATATTTGGAACTTCATTTAAAATACTTAAATTTATTAAGTAAAGTTTCCAAATCAAAAATTCAAAAAATTTTAAAACATATTTTTGGAACTTCACCTAGCATACTCAAATTTGCCAAGTGAAGTTTCCAAACTCAAAACAAAATTTTCTCAAACACCTTTCGAACTTCTTCCCTTAGCATACCAAATTTCCTAAGGGGAAGTTTCCATTTTTTAAAATCAAAAATGAAATCAAAATTTTAAATACACCATTTGAAATTTCATTTAGCATACTTAAATATGATAAGTGAAATTTCCATTTCACAAAACAAGTGGGACTTCATCCTTAGCATACCAAATTTGCCAAAGTTGGATCCCCACTTTCAATCAATTAACAAAAAAATAAAATGAAGCACCTTAGGATCATCTTAGCATACCAAATTTGCTAAAGGATCCTATCCTTTTTAAAAATCAAAATTTTCCCAAACAAATGAAACGCTTAGGATTTTCTTAGCATACCTAAATTTGCTAAGAATCCTATTTTTCAAAATCAAATAAAATAAACTTGGGTTCTTCACTTAGCATACCTAAATTTGTTAAGTAAGAATTTCAAATTTTTCAAAATTAAACAAAATACACTTGGATTCCTTACTTAAAATACCTAAATTTGCTAAATAAGAGTTCCAAAATTTTCCAAAATCAAAATAAAATAAAATTTTCAAAAGAAACAATCACTTTTACTTCACTTAGCATACCTAAATTTACTAAGTAAAAATTCCAAAAACATTCAAACAACACAAAATCATTTGACCCTCACTTTAACATACCCAAATTTGTTAAAAGAAAGGGTCCTCCAAATCAAAAATTCAAATTCATAAATAATGAACCTATGGAAGCATCCTATCAAAAATTTTGAATCCATATTTTAACATACCTAAATTATTGTAGTTTGGATTCATACTCAAATTCCTCTTTCAATTAATATTTCCAAATTTATTTGAACCCCACTTAACACTTCCAAGTTGTTGGATGTGGGTTCAAATTATCAAAATTCAAAAATTCAAAATCTATAGAGACAGAAAACTTATGCAAGTTCATTTCTCATTGTAGATTCTTTTCAGTGCAAGTACAATTTTAGTGTCAGTTTCAGTCAGTGCAATGGCAGGCTCTCGAAAAGTTGTATTTACCTTCCTTCACGGCAAAGACCTTGCTTTAGATCGGGCTGATTTTCCTCGTTTGGATCATACCCATTTGATCCACTTCAACCATAGATTTAAGGGGGCCAGGATCACGTGTGAGGGCATTCCCCTCACCACCATCAGTAGGAAGAAGGTGGTCGAGCAGAAGTCGGTCATTAGGGTATACTTCCCCTCTGATTCAGATGTATCCTCACTGAAGAGGAAAGCGGGGTAGTACTTGTGGTGCAGTCCAGTTCCAGTGGCAGTTCATCCTCGAGTTGCACATGTTGCCTCGATGCAAGATAACACCCTATCATCTGTGTCCTCCAAGGGTAAGGCTCCTCTGGTTTCAGGGCTTTCCTCCCCGACATTTGAGTACATGTCTTCTCATCCTACTCATACCCAGCGTAGAAACAAGAACCGTATGGTCAAACGGTTCCATACTAGGATAGCCAAAGAGCTTGAGATAGCTGCCAGGTCAGCCATGGATGAGTCTCACATGATCACATCACCACTGGTTACAAAAAACCAATTTCATCCTCTCTCAGGATCAGATAGAGAGGAATTCCAGGAGGATCCATTCATCGCCTCCTCTAATGGTGCATCTACACCCAACAATTTCTAGCAGTAGGAGGTCATACGTCGGCCTTCACTCTGTTCTATGCTAGGTAGGCAGAGCCTACGAATGCTCAAAGTCTGGTACTTAGTTTGATTTATGATCTATTATCCCTCGTAACATAAGGAGGCAGATCCATCAGGAGAGGGCCCATGAGGCCCATACATCATACATCACAAGAGAGCAAGAGGTTCAGCCATGTCCCGCCGCTTTGGTTGACTTTCCACGATGCTACCTGTCATCATCATAATAGTATTCTCCTCATGTGGACCATCCATCACATGAGGCCAACTCCTATACATAGAGAGTCAGTGGAGTCTCCACCCCACCGCTCTGCCCCACGTCCGCCATCTCCAGTGCAAGTTTTAGCATCACCCATTCCATCCAATGCCATGAAGGCTACATTCAGAGAGAAACGTACCCCGTTGGTGAGCCGACTATGGCCAAGGGATCCTACTCCTCCCACACCACTCATTGTGGTAGGGTCGAGCTCTCATGCTCAACCTTCTGCCCCAATGGTGGTGTGGAAGGTGGCGACCCCAAAGCATCACGGTCGTTCCTTCACCAACTCCACCCATTCAGTCAGATGTGGAGATGTTGATAGCTATCATGGATATTCCAAGACATTTCGTGGCAGGATGAGGATCATCCTGATTTTACCTATTACAACCGAGTCAATTATCATTCTTCTAGCGAGTACATCCGCACAGGATTGACTCCCCAGCTTCAGATGAGATCAGGTGCCTCTTAATTCATGATAGTGATAACACCGGTCAGCCCAAGCATTTTGTACCTGCTGAGTTAAATTGATCCTTAGATGAGATAGTTGCACACTATTTTATGGAGAAAAAGGAGATCTTAAGGTATGCATGGTCTGATGAAGAAAGAGTCATCTTCGATCCCAATGAAGATGACTTGATGGGAGATTCAGCTGGCATATGCATGGTCGATACTTGAGGTTCTCTTCTTAGGGAGCAGCAGGCCATGGAAGGTGATGAGGTTGATCAAGGAGACACTGCAGAATCAGCCCATCCCCTCCAATTGCAGTTAAGGTAGAAAGATGAGTAGATTGATAGGATGACACAGTAGTTACAGGACTTGTTGGCTGCAGTGTCAGTACTTCAGAAGCAAGCCCTTCCAGTTCATCCTAGTACAATCGATGTCAATCAACCTGAACTAGTGCATGTATTAAATCTAGTTAAAACTCTACCTCCCATTGAGCAAGGTAGCACTAGTCTGTATAGGAAGGTAGTGGATAATACCTCCATACATGAAAAATATCTGAAATCCATGGTTGAGTAGTAGGTGAAGGAATCCATGGATCAAGCCCGGGGAGGATCATCGATTACAAAGGGTAGACCTTACCTAGAGAAATTCGATACCATCTAGTATCCCAAGGGTTTCATGCCTCCTTCCTTAGAGAGCTTTAATGGTAGTGGGAATCTGAGGCAACACATATCTCACTTCAGGGTCAGTTATTGCAATGCAGGTAGCAGCGATGCTTTACTCTTTAGACTCTTTGTCAGTAGCATAGCGGGTATCGGCTTTGATTGGTATGCTGAACTGTCCAACGATTCAATAAAGACATTTGCTGAGTTAGAACAACTCTTCATCAAGAGATTTGCTGGAGCATAGCAAAGGGTTACTGTAGGTGATCTTGTTGTAGCCCAACAGCACTCCGGTGAGTCATTTGTTGATTATATTTTTTGATGGCATAACTTGAGTATGAAATGTGAACCATAACTGTCTGAGCAGCATGCCATTGAGATTCTCTTGAAGAATATTCATGGCCCGGTCATGGTCATGCTTAAGGGCTTCACCATAAAGACATTTGAGAAGCTAATCAACAAGGAGGCTAGTCTACAAGGAGAGGCCAAACAGTTATATTTTTCTAGATCAGTTGCCAAAGCTGAAATCCCAGAAGATCTATGAGAAGAAACCTGGAGTAGTAGTAGTGGTTGACAAGGGGAAGCAGCCAGCTAGAGATCAGTCTGAGAGACCATAACCTCAGCAGCCTCCACCTCCTTTGCCACCACCGAGGTAGCCATACCGGCCTCCACCTCAGCCTCCACAGCTAGCATAGCCATCGCCTCAGCCATATCACCACCAGTAGAAGCATGCATATCCACCGCCAGGTATCTATGGTCCACCTACTCTATTAGATAAGTTAAATAAACCTAATTCTTTTAAGAGAGAGATAATCTGGAAAATTTTTTATAATCTCTTAAAGAAACTTGATTTTCAGCTACCCAAGCCTAGGAGACTGGAGGAAGTAGGCAAAAGTCATTATCCAAACTTTTTCCCTTACCACCATATGCTAGGCCACATTTTGGAGGATTGCTTTACATTCAAGGATTGGCTTGAACACAGTTTCAAGACTGGTGCTATCGTTATCCTGAAGGAATACCTTATGGAACAACCTTCCAGTTCCATTAAGGTAATCCTTGGGGATACAAGTGATCCTACCAAAACCCAAAAAGGTTGGGACATCTCTTTGTCTAAAACCTCTAAGAAAATAATTCAGAAGATCAAGAAGCTTTCCTTGTTGGTGCCTGAGTCAGCTCAAACCTCCAACATCAAGGAAGGTTTGCAAGTTGCCAGTGCCAACTTTAAGAAAGTGGTGCTCAGCAGCAGTAGCATGTGTCGACCCAGGATAGCCCCTTCGCACAGCCACCAATCGTGTCTAGCCTCCAGCCTTCAGTTGCATCTTCCACACCTGCGACTTCTTCCATTTCAGCTAGTTCTTATGTTTCTTCCTCTAGTATAACTCTTGTATCAACAGATAAGAGCATCAAATCCCTTTCTCCACTTACTCTACTTGACTTCTACTTTGTACCTCCAAAAATTTCTATGAAATTGAAGAATAAAACTAATTTGAATTACATCTGTGTCTCCTCTGATAAGTTATCTTCTTTTATTCCTAACAATAACTCTTCAAGTCTAATTAACTATAATAAATCTGATCTTCTCTTTCTGATTTAGAGTTAGATCTTCCAACTATGAATACTATGGGTTCACCTTTTGAGATAGACTTGGAATCATCCAATTTCGGGAGTCCCATAGAAGAAGTTGTAAGTGAGCCTAAAGTGCAGGTAGAACTTGCTACCACTTTACCTCTAGAGATTACCGAAGTCAACCTCTGTAGTAGAAGGGTTTTACCTCTTAGAGCAGCACCTATAGATAGAGGAAATAAGTCATTGGTATTGAAGATTGAGAAGCCCTTCTACAAGATGCTCCACCCTTGTATATGCTTATAGAAGACCAGCCAAAGGTGAACTATAATGTCCTTTCTCATCTAAGAAAGTTGACATCTAAGCTAAGCATATATGATGCCCTTGTCATATCCAAAGACATGAGGGAGTCACTAAACAAGGCTCTTCTTGATCCTGAAATATGCTTAGCTCAGTTGATCGCTATAAGTGAGGAAGCACACTATGCAAAAGAAGCCCAAGGAATCACCTTTACAGATGAATACCTTCTACTAGGGGACTTAGAGAACAACCGTCCCATATACATCACAGTCTACATGGACAGGTTCAGACTCGCTAGGGTTCTCATGGATTCAGGTGCATTAATAAATAATATGAGTCTAAAGACCCTTGCTTATTTCAAGATTGATCTCTACTCTCCGAGGAGATAGGATGATGTTGAGATGATTCAATGATCAAGGTGAGCAGGTTTAGGTTCTATAGTGTTGCTGTTAGAGATTGGTGATTGAAAGACTAAAGCAAAGTTCTACATCATTGATTTAAATACTTCATTCACTACTTTTCTTGGTAGGCCTTGGATACATCAGAACAAGATCATTCCATCCTTCCTTCATCAATGCATCAAGTTCAGAAAAGATGGAATTGAATACTATGTCAACGGGGATGAGAAGCCATTCTCAGTTAGAGAGATTGAGATTTATGAGGTTGTGACCTATTACCTTCCTCAAAACATCCTTTCTCATGAACTTGGACAAAATTCAAATGCAAATACAAAAGCAAAAGAAAATGAAGCAATAAAAAAAGATAAAAGAAAATGAAAAGAAAAAAAAGTCCAAATGAGCAAGAAAGGGGGAATTGAAGAAGAAGTGGATCCGCATATCACATTCCACCCACAATTCATTTCATCATATGGACAATTGGGTAAGATGTCTTAACCTCCACCAAGTATAGGTAGAGACAAAAACAGAGGCAGTTCCAGAGGTGGAAGACCCCTGAGTTGGCCTTCAGCCAATAGAGGTCGTGTTCTAGTTCATAGGAGTACCCCTACTATTCACATAGACTTGGAATCCAGCTCGGAGGATGAGTCCAATGTGATTAATATATTAGCCAACCCCTCTTAATGGGTTCCATTGGAGGTGACTTTTGATTCAGCCAGAGACAAAGACTAGGCCTCCAAGCAAAGTAAAGTATTTGAATTTGGTTTATGTGAAACTATTCGGTAGTAGTTGGGAACCTTAGCTCTTTCCTTAATTACATCTCAGAAAGTTGAAGGTTTAGTAGTTAAGGAAGTCCCTAAGTCTTCCAGTGACATGAAGCAAAAAAGGTTCTTTTTGGATTCATCATCCTCAAGTACAGAGCTCGATGTAGGACTTGAGGAAGATACTTTAAAGAATTAATGGTATTACCTTTTGACTTTTATTCGCCTTGTGTTCAGAATCTTGTGCAGAAAGGTTTAGTTCCTCACACTTGATCCAAGTACATGTCAGAATATTTTGAAAACTCATGGAACAATATAGGCAGGGAAGCATAATCAAGAGCAGGACTAGGATTTGGCATAGTGGGTCTAGCCGATGATGAAGACTATTGTCCAGTTTTTACCAACCAATTAGAATCTGATAGGTTCTCTCACACATCTCCAACTCTTATGAGAATGTGTGTTTAGAAACTTCAGATGATCTCCAAGTTAATGAGGCACTGCTAGAATTTGAAAAGGAGATTCATTCAATAATCGACAAGCTATAAGAAATCAACCTCAGGATAGAAGAAAATTCTCTCCTGACATACATCAGTTCATTGTTGAATGAAGAAGAAACCAGTGACTTAGTTAGGCTATTGACTGAGTTTAAAGACTGCTTCCCATGGAGTTATGAAGAAATGCTAGGATTATCTCCTAACATTGCAGTCCACAAGCTAGCAATAGACCCTAACGTAATTTTATTAGCAAGCTCTAAGCATGCGATTAGAAATTGAACAACAAGTCATTTTTGAAGTCAAGAAAATGATCAATGCTGGTTTCATCAGGGAATAAAATTATCCTTCCTGGTTAGCTAGTGTCATCCGAGTTAAGAAGAAGAATGACCAAATTTGCATTTGCGTCAATTTTAGGGACTTAAACAAGGCATACCCTAAGGATGAGTTTCCTCTTCCTATACCAGAGTTAATGGTGGACATTGCCTCATATCATGCAATCTTCTCTTTCATGGATGGGTCATCTAGCTATAACCAAATCAAGATGTCTCCTGAAGATGAAAGAAACACTACTTTTTGAACCCCGATCGGAATCTTCTGTTATAGGGTTGTGCCTTTCGGCCTTAAAAATGCTAGTGCTACATACCAACAGGCCAAGACTCAAATCTTCAATGAACTCATCCATCATTAGGTTGAGTGCTATGTTGATGATCTGTTAGTCAAGAGAAGAGAAAAGGATGACCATCTCTTTGACTTGAGAGTAGTTTTCAAATGGTAAGATAATATAACCTCAAGATGAATCCCCTGAAGTGTGCATTCGAAGTCAATTCAGGGAAATTTCTTGGGTTTGTTGTTCGGCACTGGGAAATAGAAATAGATCCAGAAAAGATTAAAGCTATCTTAGAAATGCCAAGTCCTAAGAGTTTAACTCAACTCAGATCCTTTCAAGGAAGGCTGGTGTATCTAAGATGCTTTATCTCAAACTTATCAAGGAGAAGCAAGCCCTTCTCCACACTTTTCAAAAAGGATGCCAAGTTTAAGTGGAATGACAAGTGTCAGCATAAATTCAAAGACATCAAAGAATACTTGGTGAAGCCGCTAGTTCTCGCAGCCCCTATCCCAGGTAGGCCATTTATCCTTTACACTATTGCATTGGATGAATCTCTCAATGCTCTGTTGGCCCAAGCCAATGAAAAGGGGAAGGAAAGCACTCTCTACTACCTCAGCCATTACTGATCCCTGCTGAAGCAAGCTATCCACCTATTGAGAAACATTGTCTAGCTTTGATCTTTGCATCTTAGAAGTTACAGCAATACATGCTTTCTCATAAGGTGAACTTGATCTCTCGAACCAATCCACTATAGTACCTCATGACACATCCAACTCTTTCTGGATGTTTGGCTCATTGGTCCATGATACTCTCACAGTTTGAGATCATATTTGTACCCCTCCGTTCGGTAAAAGGTCAGGCACTAGCAGATTTCTTAACAGCACACCTACTTCCTACTAATTCTCTACGTAGAGATGATCTCCCTAATGAACAAATCATAAACTTAGGGGAGGCCAGCAACCATCGATGGGAGATGTATTTTGATGGTGCTGCTTCTTTTCTTAAAGGTGAAGCACCACGATCTATTCTCCTAGGAAAGGCAGGGGTAGGAATAGTTCTTCTAATGTGATGAGATTCTCATACTATCTTTCCAATCCCTGCACCAACAACAAAGCTGAGTATGAGGCTTTAATTATCGATTTGGAGTTAGCCATCACTACGAGTGTCAAGAGCATAAATATCTTTGGGGATTCTCAAGTGGTCATCAACCAGATTGTCGGGTCTTACCAGGTCCTCAAGCCCAAGCTTCGTCATTACTATGAGTATACCATGAAGTTGTTGGCCCAGATTCCCAAAGTCACTATCTACAAGGATAGCCGAGCAGAGAACACAGTAGCAGATGCCTTGGCAAAACTTGCCAAAAAGTTGACATGTCTGGAAGATGACTCCATTTCAATAAGGGTCCAAAATAGACAAGTCTTATCTCTTATTGATACTAAACTCATTGAGAGACTTTCTCTTGAAAGGGAGGTTATCGTTGCCAAAATGGATAAGGATTTGGATTGGAGGTAACCGTTCATAGATTACTTGAACATCGGCAAACTACCTCAAGAGAAATCTCAAGCCCATCAGGTGAAACATAGAGCTCTCTCCTATGCTCTTATTGATAGAACCCTGTGCCGCCGATCCTTTGACTAAATGTGGTTACATTATTTAGACAAACACGAACCTCATGGCATTATAATCTAGGTACACTTAGGTCTATGTGGAGCACATCAGTCCAGTCTGAAGATGAAGTTGAAGATCAAAAGACTTGGATACTACTAGCCTTCTATGATCACAGATTGCATGGACGTAGCTAGGAGATGCCATCAGTGTCAGGTTCACGGTGTGGTCCTCCACCAACCACCCAACATTTTACACCCTACTTTGGCTTCATGTACATTTGAGTGTTGGGGTACCAACATTGTAGGTCTGATTGATCCTCCTTCTTCTAAGGGGCATCTCGGCTACCACACTACTTTTCCATGGGCAAGCCATCCCACTGAGAGGTCACACCACCATGTGCTTTAATTTTTCAAGAACCATATTGTATATAAGTTTGGGATGCCTCGATGAATTATATCTGATAATGGTATTGCATTCAAAAGCATGAAGATCAGCAGCTTTGCCAGAAGACACTGTATAGATTGGCGATACTCCACCATCTACTACCCCAGAGCTAATGGTATAGCAGAATCATTTAACAAAACTTTCATCCAGATCCTGAAGAAGACTCTTGATGATAATAAATGATAGTGGAACGAGCAGTTGGTTAAAGCCTTGTGGGCCTACCGCACCACATACAGAACTCCAACTCTGTCTACCTCATTTTCTTTAGTGTATGGGTCCGAAGATTCTTCCCTTAGAAGTTCAACTCTCGTCACTAAGGATAGCATTAGGTAGCAAGACCACTACAGAGCAGAATGCAAATTTATGGTTAGAAGAGCTCCAAGGTTTGGAAGAAAGTCATCTATGGGCGTGCCAGAACCTTGAGTTGTACAAGGCTAAAATGATTCAAGCTCACAACAAGCTGGTCCGCCTTAGGTCTTTCCAAGTAGGAGAACTTATGTTAGTCCTAAGGAGACCAATTATTGCTCATCAAAAGATGGGAGGCAAGTTTGAACCCACTTGGGAAGGCCCCTATGTCATAGAGAAGGCCTACTAAGGAGGATCTTATCAGCTTATTGATTGTAATGGGGAACAACTGATGCTTCCAATTAATGGGCTCTATCTAAAAAAATATTACCCATGAAACAAAACTTGTTTGAAAACAAATTATTAATAAAAAGAACAAAATTTGATTCCATTCATCAAATCTTCTCTTCTTTCAAAGTGTTGTTTGCTTATCTTACGAAACTGCCATGACGTGTTTAGGGTAGGTAAGAGTCCCCTAGTGACATCCTATCCCTCTTTCACAACACAAACACAATCTTTTGATGCTTTTAGAATAGGTATGAGAGAACCCGAGAGGCATCCTATTTTGATTAGCATAACTAAGTTAGGTGTGAGTGAACCCAAGCAACATCATTTCATAATTCTCCAGTGTGTTTTAAGGTAGGTGTAAGAGTCCCCCAGAGGCATCCTATTCCTTTTAGCACATGCACAACAATAAACATAAATCTTTTATCTCAAGCTACTATGATGAGAGAGCAAGCTCCCTGTGGCACTCACTCATTAGTCGCTTACATGCTACCTAGATGTCATGTCATGATCATTTGTTGAAAGATGTGAGACCCCACACTTTTTTCCTAATATTGATCATTGCAAAACAAAGAGCACCTTTTTAGTATGGTATGCTCTACCTATCCAATAAGCTACCTCATGTTGACTTCATTTAAGAAGGTTCACACTCTATCCCTTAGTGGATTTCTTCCCTCTCTTCCATTTTTTGGACATAAGTAGAGCCACATTGCACTAAGCTTTTGATTCTTTCTTTCCCTTGGGTCAGGGATAGATAGAATCTATTAGTACTTGTGATCTCTCAGTGTTGTTGATCATTTTGGTCAATACTAATACGTGTGGTGTTCTTGGTCAGTCACATCAGACATATTGGACGCCCTTTGTTGACCTCGATTTTAGAATGAGATCTCAACACCTCCATCTTAGGCATAGGACATCTCTTACATTTTAAGGGTTCCCTAGTCATAAGACATATCTAGTGATTAGGTGGACATGCTCACCTAGCCCTAGAAGACTTAGAAGAGTTAGCCATAGGAATATGTCATGTCTTAGGGGTGTTAGAAAAATGTCCTACCCTCAACCTAAATCATTCCTCACTTTCCTTCTTTAAGTCAAACCCCAAATCAAATCTATTTGATTTTCACAAACTCAAATCAATTCCATGATTAAAATCCATAATTTAAATCTATAAGTAAAACACATGATCCAAATCCATCAAAAATTCGTAAGTCCAAATTTTGCCCAAGTCCTTAAGCTTCCCTTAAGGACTTAACCAAAATCATGATCAACACCTATCCAAATCTTTGAGATTTTCTCATGATCCATTTATATTCTCATTTATATCCACATTTCTAAATAAAATATAAATTCAAATCAACTAAATCAAATTCAAAATTTCAAAAATAATTCATGAAAATTTCCTTAAGCCCCTTTCATTTTCCATTAAAAGACTTAGCCAAAATCAACTCTAAACCTTGATCAAATAAATTCAAATACTTGGGATTTTCTCAAAACTTATTTATATTCTCAATTATATTCTCATATATAAGTGAAATATAAATATAACTCAATCAAATCAAAGGCAAAAATTAAATTCCAAATTTAGAATGCTTAAAAATTCCCTTAAATCCCTTAATTTTTCATTAATGGATTTAACCTAAACTTTGATCAAACCATTTCAAACTCATGGGATTTTCTCAAATAAATTTATATTCTCATTTATGTTCTCATTTATAAATGAAATAGAAATATAAATCAATCAAATCCAATTCAAAAGTTAAATTTCAAATTAAAAAATTCTCTTAAATCCTTTAAATTTCCTTTATTGGATTTAGCCCAAATCATGATTAAACTCCTTCAAATTCTTGAAATTTTCTCATGATCAATTTATATTCTTATCTATATCCACATATATAAAAGAAATATAAATTTAAACAATCAAAATCAACTCCAAAAATCAAATTCAAATCCACCCAAACCCAAATCTAAGCCTTTCAAGCCAAAATCTTGAACTTGGCCAAAATCAATTCAAATCAAGCCAAACTCTTGATTTTCTCTAATGGTTCAATCAATCCTACAATCATGAGCTCATATATAAATCCAAACTCCAATCCTTCAATCAAAACCAAAATCAAAAATCAAACTCAAAACACCTTCATATTCTTCCTTTGAATATGAAATTTTCAAATGGATCAAAATCCATTTGACTTCAAATCACTTGTAAATGGATTTATATTTCAATCATAAACCCATATACAAGATCAATCAACTTCAAATCAAGCTTTGACCAAGCCATTTGACCCACTTAGGCTCACTTGACCCAAAGTGACCTAAAGTACTCTTATGAGCCAACTTTTGATCCTAACCAAATTGGATTGAACCAAACTCATATTTGCCTCTCATCATGATCAACAATCATCATGGGATGATCAATCAATTAAATTGGGTCAATCCAAGTCAAACCTAAGGGTTGACCTTAACCTAAAATGAAACCTAACATAAAAAAAACTATAGGCCAAATTGATTGAAACCATTGATCTAAGTTCACTCATGACCCATGTTTGAACTGACCAAGCCAACATTTGAGCCAAACCTAACCCACTGGCCCACTAGACCTAAGTTGACTTTTGACCTAAAGGGCCAAAATGTGTCAAAACTTGATCTAAGCCAAATTGATTGAAACCAATGGGTCAAGTCCATCCCAAATCACTTGTGGAACATGACCAAAGCCTCAATTGGCCAACTAAACCCAACCTAGCCCAATTGACCTTAGACCCAACATGACCTAAAGTGATCATGTTGAGCCAAAATTGAACCTAACCAAAATTGATTGGAAATAAAGATACTAATCCACTCCATATAACTAACCAAACCTTATCCTACCTTGACCTAATCCGAATAGGTCAAATGGGTCAAATGTGTCAACTTGACCCATTTGACCTAAATGAGTCATATGAGCCAAAACCAAATCTAATCCAAATTGAACCAAACCAAAGGCACCAAAACATTTCAAATGGTCATATGACCTTGAACCAACCCTTGGTTTGACCCAATTTGACCAATTGGTCAACTTGACCCAAGTTTACCCATTTTGACCTAAATGGGTCAACATGAGCCAAACCCTATCAAATGGATTCCAAATCCATTGAAACTTGGCCCAACCTATTTTCTTAACATACCAAACATACCTGAATTAAAAAAAGCAAAATGCTAATTTTACCCCTAGGCTATAGAACAAATTTTGGCCTAGCCCATGGGTATTTTAGTCATACACTCATCACAGTCACTTGAGGCTTTCCTAAAAGCTTAAGGGGACTTAGTGATGAGTGATGCACCCAACCCAATAGGTTTGGGTCAACCCATTTGGCCCATGGACCAAACCTAACCCCATAGCATAAAATTAAAATTTCAAACTCCCCCAAAAGCTCAATTGGATGCACATGGGAGTTAGCATTCCACTCCTTTGGCCAAACTGACCATGTGCACACTTCAAACAATCCAAACAACTCATCCCATAGTGTTAATTAGATCAAAATGGCAAGCTCATTATCGGCCATATGATTGCCATAGGGGGAGATATACTCCCCCTAATCCACTGAAAATTCAATAGACTCATACTCGATCGGAACCTAGGAAGCCTTAGCAAACATCAAAGAGCTTTCCTAAGGCCTCAAAAGAGGATTTGAATCTTCCATTCTTCAATTTTTCATAGTGCAAAATAGGGGAGCTTGATCCAATTCCCAACTTACTATACACTTGATCTTAACCTAATTCCTTCTAAACTCATCATCCAAGGACCAATTCCATCCTGCCCAAGCTTCCAATTAAATTCCCACAGTAAGGAAAAACTCAATTCAATCAAAGTTGCAAGGGAGATCAAGAGGAGTTGGTCCACCCATTCAACCACTCAACCTTAAGACCTAGGAACTTCAACAGGGCTTCATCTCCACTAGATGAAGCTACCTCATCGATCTCGAGAGTCGATGAGCACCTCTAGTGAGGTTAGCAATTTTTCGACCACTTAGATTGATAGGTGTTGGTCCTTTATAAAAGGAATTTTCATTTCATGTGAAATCCACCATTGGATTGGCCGCTCTAGTCCTTTAGATGGCGTGGGTTGAGTCTTGAATGAATCTATGCAAGATCGGGCTCGGATCTCCCCTTGGATCGTGAACGGTTCACTTTCATCCTCAGGGAAGAACTCGGCCCATCTTAATCATCCATCCACATTTTTTAGGTGAACGGTTGAGATTATTAGGCACATTTTAGAAATCCCTTTTCTATTTTAAGCTGCGGGTTAATCCTCAACCATCCGATCTTTCACCAGATGGTTAAGGATAAAAGCGTGTGCACCGTCGTCGCCCCCCTGATTTGATAACTTAAGTTAGGGGCTCACCGCATAACGCGTGTAAAGCGCATTGGCTGCCGGCACCACGCGTCGTACCGTGAGTCAGTATTAGCCAGGGATTAGTTAGGGATTATTATTATTAATTATTAATTAATTCAAAAACCTTCAGAAATTCATAACTCCTTCAAGAAAAATTAGAAAAATATAAGAAAAAATGCCTTCGATAGATAATTCCATCTAGAATATTTTTAAAATGTTTTCAATGTATTTTGGATTCCCCTTTTCTCTAAATTTGGGTTTCTTTAGAAATTTTAATTAGTTAATTATTCCCTAATTAAGTCACCAATTGATCTCAAATTTCTAGGTTTCATTTTAGGGGATGACCTCTACCTCCCCTAATTTTCTTGAGATTTATTGAGACCTTAATTTTAGAAATTGCTAGCACATTCCCTAATTACCCTTTCATGTAATTAATGGTAATTAAGGTGTGATTAGTAGATTTACCCTTTGATTAAATTTGATTCATGTCAGATCTAGTGAGTAGGGGTTTTATGGAATCATTTTGGGGCATTTTCTCTAAGCTATTCCCTAAACCCCTTTTACTTTCCTTAATCCCTTATTAAGTAAGGGCTAACTCATTAATTATCCCTTTAAACAATTTTCAAAAATTCTAAAAAGTTTTTAGAACTTAGTTAATCTACGGGTAGATTCATAGGTGTTCGATAGCCTAAGTCTAGTTAAGGAAATTAAAACCCCTTTCATAAGTATGAGAGGGTGTTTTAAAAGTACTTAAGCTAAAAACCACTTAGCTTAATTAACTTTTAATTGTCAGCTAAATTACATTAGGCCTTTTCATTATTAAGTGCATTGCAAATTTAAATACCTTATGGAATTTATGTCATCTCATTGGCTCATAATTACTTAGTTAATTTTTCTAAGGTATTGTAGGTAAGGGTTAATTAAAACACTTAATTCATACCTTAACCTAATCAATTCTTTAAAATAGATTTAATTATCTAAAAATTAAATAAAAATACAAGACATATGTGAGAATGGGTTATGAACAGCAAACTCATCTCACCCTTTTAAAATTAAATCAATCTTCAAACTAAACAAAAATCATTTTGAAATTCACTTTGATTTATTCTAGATTGTCTTATTCTTTAAGAATGTCTTCAAGATTTAACTAAAGTGAGTTTTTTTACATGATTGCATTGCTTTATATCTTTCCCAACATGTTAAATTATATGTCATGTGATTTATGCATTCATAATTTCATGTTTCAAAATTTTAAAATGAAACTATTTACATTATGTCAAATATTCATGTGTTGGCTAAAGTAAAATATGAATGACTATTATCACTTTTAAATCCAAAGTATTTTAAAAACCTATAAATGGAACATAAAATCTGAAAGTGTGCTATTCATATCTTAATTATTAGCTTGCATGTGATGAATTATAAAGTCATGTTTGGTGTAGCCTTTCTTTCCTTTCTTATGTTAGCATAGTTTTGAATAGGGGTGGGTAAGATGTAGGGTCCATTTGAAAAGAACCCAACACTTACTTAATTCTAAATCCTATTCATCCCTATGCTCATCATCTAAGTATTGCCAATGCTTGCATGAATAAATTTCATAAACAAAAATGAAACTATTAAATAATTTTTGCATCTTCCTTTTCCATTTCATTCTTTTATATGCATGTTAGTACTTAAGGAAAGTGGTATATTAGTCCAACAACCCAGAGGCTTTAAGTAGCCCTAATAGGTCTTATACCATACACCTCTGGTTAACAATGGCATTGTACTCACTTATGCCTTTCTTACTTTCATGCATGTATGTGAAATTTTGGATAAGGAAAACCTTTTCTACTTAAGAAAATCATACATGTTAAAACTTTTAAATTTTCTTAAATGGATTACTTAGCATGCATCATAAAGTATGCTAAATACTCTCATTTTCATGTATAGATATGTATAGGGTTCATCCATATGCATGTTATATATGTTGAGAAAGAAATGAAGTAATGTGTGTTGTGTGAATTTTGATTCATTTTATTTAATCTTAAAATGTCTTTCTTTTTGAATAGGTTTATTTAGGGTTTATCTAAACTTAGGATTGATTAAAAGATGTAATCAAAACATTCACCTAAATAAAATTAAAATGTGAACTTACCTTAGAAATGACTTAAGGATTAGAAAAGGAAAGAGAAGATCTCTTCTCCTTCCCTCTCTTCATAACTTAGTAATTAATTGTAGGTTTCACTTAAACCAAATTAAAATATAAAATAAAAATAACCCAAAACATTTAAACAACTTAAATAAAACCATCCTCTAAGTTGAACATGTCTTTCATACTTAGAAAACTTGAACCTAAAGTCCTAAGCCAAGCATACCACACAAACCTTTAAAGCACACACATTAGCCTAAGTCACCACATCTAGCTTTAGGTTAAGTATAGTTTGTTATTTATTTTATTTTATGAATGTTTTAGACGAAGTGTATGCTCAGAATGAATGGTAGGATGTGTTTAGTCTAACTATTCTTTTATGTAGGGATTGTGCTTAAGGAGCACTATCATAAATAAAAATATAAATGCTTCTTGCTTGCAAGTGCTTATACCCCTTAGCATAATCCATAGGCCAGGTGGATTTAGTCACCCATGTGTGGGGTAATAAGTCCAATATACATGCTTGGAATTTGTGTGGTCTGATTTGACTAACCTTTATTTTGCAGGTGTTAATTAGATTTATACTTTTTCCTTTTCATGTTAGAGTTTATATATTTAGGATTTTGTAATGATTTGTTATGGAGATTAGGATGAACATTGGTCATAAGATTCTATCTTATGCACCATGTGAGGCCTTGAAGCATTTACCATCCAACCATCCAAAGGAGGAACCAAAAGAAGAATAATAAAGAAAAGAAAAGAAGAAAGAAGAAAGAAGAATAAAGCTTGAAGACCTCCATAATAATGAATTCCTTTTGTTTAATTATAACTTAATTCATTTATAATCTGGGTTTTACAAGGGTGGAGCTCGGCTACCCACATTTGATATTTTCGGGTTTGTGCGGTGGTGCCCGACCACAAACGATCATTTATTCTTTTTGTGATTAGCTTTATAAATTGTTTGATGATTTATTTAGCTTTCGCATTAAGTGTCATACTTTTTCTAGTTTCTTCCTTACTTTATGTATGGCCTGGATGTGTATTAGGCTCTTTAGGGAAAAATAAATCTTTTACTCAACTTAACAATTCAAACAAAAATAAAATAACTCATAACCTCACCTAAAGCTTAAGATTAAAATCAAGATAAAAGGATTAGCAACCTCTTAGCAAGATGAGCATTTCTTTATAATATCAAGAACAAATGCATCTTATTTCACTCTTGATTGGAGGGCTTCCATCTTTGCTAGAGAACCCAGCTTGACCATTGAGAGCTGTGATGAAAACTCACCTCCTAAACTCTCGTTGATTTTAGCCAATAATCTAATTTCTCATACATTAGTCAAAAAACCCTATTAGCCTGAATCAAAATAAATGTCCAAAAATAAAAATAAAATAAACTTTGAATTGCATTAGATTTAGGTCATTTGAAGCATGTCCCTTTAAATGATATAATCTCTTTAGGGAGTGAGTTTAAGGACTTAGCCTCTTTCTAAATAAAAAAGGCCTAGCTGTCTTGCATAAGCATAAAGATTTTCCTACATGTATTTAAAATCGTAGGAGGAGTTAGTTGGCAGCCACCCCCAGGCAGTTGTAAGTCCAAGCTGTCAGGTGATTTGTCATCTCTTGTAGAGGCAAACTAATTGCCCATTTTCTTCTTAGATTTAGGTTGTGTTTCTAGCCCTCACCGAAGCTCCCTAGATTTAAGTTTTGAGGTAGCTTCCCCCTTTTGTGGGCCATAAGCATAATTCATCACCTCTTAGGTATTTCCTTAATCTTGTGTTAAGGAATCTTAAGTCCTAAAATTCTAATGAAAAATGCAACTCAAATAAATTAAATCAATTTCTAAAATGTAAAGCCCAATTTTAGGATAGTTTGAAATGCTCGCTAGGTTTCTTAGCATAGTGAGCATCTCCTACTTGTTTTCCATTTTGGCTTCGATAATAACTCCCTCTTCTGATCAATCTCATTTGATCTTTAAAAATATAAACCAATTGATTGATAGTCCTTCCTATTGAAATCTTTAGAGACAACGATCATTTACCTTAATCGAGAGTTTTCCTATTAAATTAACCTATAAATTTTGGGATTAATTGCTCAAGTAATTAATGAGTAATTAAGTTAATTAGTTTTATAATTAAACCCTAATTAAGCTTTAATTAATGTTCAATATTAGTTAAGATCATTTTTAATTAGTTTTCCTCTAAAATACCTTTAAAATGAGTATTTATTTGTATTTTCCAATTTTTCTATGATTTGTTATGGTTTTTATAAGTTTTAGCCATTAAAAATGATTAATTAAGCCAAATCCCATCGGTGCCATGGGATTGGCTATTTAAAACTGATCTGACTCAATGCCTATGTGGTGGCGACGTACTTTCTCATCTACCATCCGACCTAAGATTGGATGGCTATAATTAATCTTGTGGCTTAATAGGATTAAATTAGATTGATATAGTGGATCTATTCATGACCGTCTATTTTGATCATACAAAATGGACGGTGCGTGATCTATCATCACACGAGTGAGGGAGAATGGAGTCTATCCACCATTGCTCGCTTGATCCAAGCACACCTGAGCTCAGATCAACTCCAAATATATCCCACACCTTCGTGCAAAGGATCCAAAGGGATCCAAGGGCGAAGATCACACGGGGTGCAAGTTTCCTTCAAAAATCTCTAACAAATTTTTGCCTAAGCTCAATTTTAATAGCATACCTTGCCGAAACTCAAGACCAGCGATGCAAATAATTGAGGAAGCTTCATCTAGTGGAGATGAAACCCTACTGATTGGCATGAACTTTGATTTGGTGTAGTTCGCTCGAAAGACCAACACCCAAAGATTGGGAGGCCAATGTTGATCGAAGTCTTATCTCCAGTGGTCGGGGAGCTTGGGAAAAGATTCATTCTTGCTTGACCAGCTTTGGGGATGGTGTGTGCAAAGTTAATTTAGTTTCTATAGAGGTTTGAGCAAGTTCAGATCGAAGGAGGGAGTCCTTATTTTGGCTTGAAGGAAATCTGGCAATGGGGTGATTAGGGAGCTCGAGAAACACTCTAGGAAGCTCACCATGGGGTGCTAGGGTTCTCACTAAGGTCTCTTGCTTATTTGGAGTTAGAATGAGGGGGGGTATACCCCCTCCTCCTCTTGATCGGATGGTACAATTCGATTTGGCTCCTAGTGGCTGTCTGGCCACCTCAGATGGGTCGTGGGTGGTATGGAGTGGATGAGGTAGCCTAATTTGAGTTGGTGAAGGTGTGGAGGAGGCTGCCAAGGAGGGATAGTGGGTGTCCTATGGGTTTAAAATGCTTCAATGGGGGAGGTGAGGTGATTTCACCTCTCATGTGTCATGGGAGACCCAACCACCCCTTGGGTTAGGTTGGATAGTGTCCTAGGTGCCTAGGTGGACCATTGGGAGAGTGTCAAGTGACCACAAAATGAAAATGACCACTTACATAGGTGATTTGTCTCATGTGATACCCTTGACCAAATGGTAGAATGTTCATTTGGCATTAGATTTGATTTAGGAAGATTTGAAATGAATCATAAGTGAGTTAGCCCAAATTTCAAGTCAATTGGAGTTTATTTGGTTTTATTTGGCTCAATTTGACTCATTTAGGTCAAATTGGGTTAGGTTGGGTCATGTTGACCAATTGGTCAAATTAGGTCAAACCAAGGGTTGGGTTAAGTTCATATGATCATTTGGGATGTATTGGTGTCATTTGTTTTGTTTGATTTGGCTTATATTTGATTTTGATTCATTTGAGTTCAAATGGGTCAAATGCATTGACCAGTTTGACCAAATTGGTAAAACTGGCTTGGGTTAGGTGTTGATTTTGGTTTGGTTGACCAATTGATGGTGATTGTAAGCTTGGGTTTCAATTAATTTAGGTTTGGTTTTGATTTAGGCCAACTTGACCCTTTAGGTCAATTTGGGCTAAGTAGGTAAATTTGGCTTAATTGGGTCAATTGGGTTCAATCATGGCTTTGGTCAAGTTCAATTATCAATTTAGAATGTACTTGAGCCATTAGTTGTAATCTATTTGGTTCATATTTTGATTTAAACCAATTTGGACTTTTAGGTCAACCTGAGTCAACTTGGGTCAAGAGGGCCGATTGGGTTTGGTTTAGCTCAATTGAAGGTCGGGTTATGTTCAACTATTGATTTTAAATTAGTATGAGACATTGGTTTCAAGGTATTTGGCTTAAGTTGTAATTTGGCTAATTTGGGTTTATATGGGTTAAGAGTGTTGTCTTGGTCAAAGGACCAAGTTGACTTGGTTTGACCCAATTTATGACAATTGATCAACTTAAGGTGATCAACAATCATGATAGGAGGTCCTGGTGGGCTTGGTTTAATTTAATTTGGGTAGGATTGGAACTTGGCTCAAATAGGTCAAATTGGCCACTTTGTGTCAAGTGGACCAATTGGGTTTAGTTGGCTTGATTTTGGGTTAAGTTTAACTTAATTGAGTTTATATATGGATTTGGGATTGATATGTAAATTCAATTGCAATTAGTTTGGGTTCAAATGAGTTTTGATTCATTTGAATATTTCAAGTCAAATGGGTTAGATTAGGTTTGACTTGGGTTGATTTAGTTTTGGTTTGATGATTATAGATTTCATTTATATTTAGAGAGATGATTGAAGGAATAATTGATTTATGAGAAAATAAATTGACTTTGGCTTGATTTGGATGAAATTTTGGATAAGTTCATGAAGTTAGGTCATGTGGCTTAGGTTTGAATTTTGATTTAGTTTGATTTAGTTTTGATGATTTAGAGGTATATTTCATTAATATTTGTGAATATTATTGAAGATATGATTGATTCATGAGAAAATTAGTTGAGTTTGAAGTGATTTGATGGCAAACTTGGCTAAGCTCATGAAGGTGGATCATAGGGCTTAGAAAAGGGTTTAATTTAGTTTTGATGATGATGATGATATATATATATATATATATATATATATATATATATATATATATATATATATATATATATATATATATATATATATATATATATATATATATATATATATATATATATATATATATGTATGTATGTATATTTTTTTATTTATATTTATGGATATGATTGAAGATATGATTGATTTATGAGAAAATCAATTGACTTGGGTTTGATTTGAAGGCAAATCTGGCTACACTCATGAGGGTAGGTCACATGGCTTAGATTTAGTTTGGTATGATTGTAGATTTTGGCAAATTAGATTTAGAATTGAGTTTGATTGTAAGTTTGATATATTAATTGAAGGGTTGAATTAATATATGAAAAAATCAATTAAGTTTGGATTGATTTGAATTTTACTAAGGCTAAGCCCATAAGATAAAATCATAGGGCTTAGGTTAGTTTTGAGTTTGGATTTGATCATGAGCTTCAATCATTTGGCTTGGAATTTGGATTTGGATTTGGATTTGATTTGAATTTGATTTAAATTTGAGGTTTGGTTATGGCTTAAGAAGATGAACATGGATTGAATTTAGGCTATAGGTAGGTAAATCTCTCTAATCCCTAAGGCATTATCTAATCTTATGATTAACTCTTCTAAGTCTCTAGGCTTAGGTTAAGTGTTCACCTAATCGCTACAAGTATCTTATGACTAAAGAAGTCTTAGTGTCTAGAAGACTTCTAGGTCTAAGAAGAAGGGGATGAGAACTCACTCCAAAAGTGAGGTCAACAAAAATTAAATAGGTATGTGTCATTATTAATCAGGGAAGTGAGGTACTCAAATGACCTCCTTGGGGCAACTTAAAGTCTCGTATTCCAGGGATGTCTAGACTATATACCTATTATTATTCAAACTTATGTAAATTTTCAAATATAAATATAAGAACAAGAGCTCCATTTCACATGATTAAATAATTCAATGGTTTAAAGAATTATGAATGCATGTATTTTTAATAGAAAAGAGGATTATCATTCCCTAATCAAATATACACATGCATGTATAAAAGATATAAACAAGTACATGCCTTTGTTAACCAAGGAAGTGAAGTAATCAAATGATCTCCTTGGGGCTACTTAAAGCCTCGTATTCTCGGGATGTCCAAACTATATACCCATTTTTCTTAAATACCTACACATGTATTCGTGATTAAGAAGATGAGAATCATTCAAATGTTGTATTTTCCTTAATTGGATCATTTATGTATATGATTTAAAGCTCTATCTAAATTCTAATGTTAAAATACATAAGAATGAAATCAAATGAATATGTGACTTTATTAATCAGGAAGTGTGGTAATCAAATGACCTCATTGGGGCTACTTAAATCTTCGTATTCCTGAGATGTCTAGACTATATATCCATTACCATTCAAGCTTATATAAATTAATATATGAATGAAGGAGCGAATCTTCACTTCATACACTTAAACTATAGAACATACATCTCTTATGTATTTATAACTATCATCACTACACATGTTATTATTCATTTGTAAATTTTTAGAAAATAAATTTGGATTTAATAGTGATAATAGCCAAACATATATTAAGTCAACACATGCAAGCTTATATAAAGGAAATCTCATATAATTCAATTGATTTTTGAAAAGGAATGGATGCATGAAATCAAATGACACACAATATTTAGCATGATTAAAGAGAAATAATCAAATACAAGCATGTGATTCATTCAATTCAATTAATTCATAAGGATAAACATATTAAATAAAATCATTTAATGTAAGCCAAAGCTTCTTTATTAATTTAGTTTTGGATTTTAATTTGATGTTAAAGAGGAGGAGAACACTCATTTATTATCTAATCCTATTCCCACATTATCAATATGATTTGGTTTAAGAATAGATAATTAAATAAATTTTATGAATTTATTAAGTTAGACCCTTAATCAAATCAATTAATTACCCTTACCTATAATACCTTAATATAATAAACTAAATAATTATGAGCCAACAAGGTATGTATATGAATAGAAAATAAATTTGCAATGATCCTATGAAATAAAGGGCCCTAATGCAATTGGCTCACAATTGATGGTTAATTAAATTAAGGAACTTAACTAAGTACTCATATGGCTTCCTCACACATGTGAATTAACCATACTTTCCTTAAGCCCCATTATGTTATTAAACACATAAAGGTATACCCATGATTAAATTAATTAGGTTCTGATATGATTATATCTGTGTAGTTAAATCATTAATTAAGTAATTAACCCATTAATTAATTCCATTTTAATTAATCTCTCCATTAAATGAAATGAACTTAGGGAAAAGATTAGGAAAAAGGTCCTAATCCCATTCCCCTTGCCCATTCACTATTCAATAGTGATTAGTAAGCTTAATTAATTAATTATTTACTATTTGAGAGGTTAATTAATTAATTAGATTAATTAAGAGGGTTATTATAGCTTAAATATTTAATTACCCCAATTAACTAAGTAATAAATCTTAAAAAAATTATAGAAGGTAGAGATCATCCCATTAAACTAACCCACAAAGTTTGGTATTACTTACCTAAGTAATTAGAGAGTAATTAAGCTGATTAAGTTTTTAATTAAACTTAAATTTTGCTTATGTTACTATTCAAAATCACTTGAAATTAATTTTAAATGATTCTCCTCTGAAATACCTTTAAAATGAGTATTTATATGTATTTTTTAGATTTTTTATGATTTATTGTGAATAATGGAAGTTTCAGCCATAAAAATTAATTAATTTGCCCTAATTAAGCCTAATCACATCGGCGCCACGTGGATCTCTGACATAGTGTGCTTTCCACATGGCACCACGGGATTGGGCACTTAAACACATCTGACTCAGCACTGACATGGCTGGCGAGCTTTCATCTCCACCGTCCGATCTCAGATCGAATGGTGCAAATCAATCTCACCATTCTTTACGGACTTACTAAGACCAATCTAGTGGATCTAATAATGACCGTCAGTTTTGATCACACAGAACAGAGGGTGTGTGATCCACCATCATGTGAGCGAGGAAAGATGGAGGCAATCCTCCATTCATCGCTCGATCTGAGCTCGCCCGAGCTCATATGGCCTCAAAAATAAGCCCACACTTTTGCACGAAGGATCTGAAGGGATCCAATAGCTAAGATCACATGACATTCAACTTCTCTTAACAAAGCTCTAACAAAAATTTTCCAAATATCAATTTTAGTGGAATTACCTCATCGGAGCTTAAGACCAGTGGAAAATTCGATTAAGGAAGCTTCATCTAGTGGAGACGAAGCCCTATTTAGCAACATGTAAGCCAATTTCCCCTTGTCCACATGGTGGGCCAAGATCTATCACTTTGGAGCTCAATTTTGATCAAATGCCTACCTCCGATGGTCAGGAAGCTTGGGAAATGATTCATTCTTGCTCGATGAGGTGTGGGGAGTGTGTGTGTGTGTGTGTGAAGTTAATTTGGATTTGGTGAAGAAACAAGGGAGTTAGATCGAAGGAGGGGTTGTCCTATTTTTTCTTGAAGGAATATGAGCTTAGTGAAGCTTGGAGTGCTCTGTGGAGGCTTGGGGGGTTTTGAAATAAGCTCTAGAAGGATTTTGAGAGCGTTGGTTTTATTTTTGGAATGAAATGAGGGGGTATATCCCGCCACTCTCTCGGCTGGATCAGAAGAAAGGATGAGCTCTCAAATTTTGGCCAATTAGTCGCAGTTATGACATCGAATGGGTCGGTGTCACCTCAACATGGCTCAATTGGGTTGGTGGAAGCTCCAGTGGTGGATGAAGGTAGTTGGTTTCTCCTTTGGGTCCATGGGTTTCGGCTTGTTAGGAAGGTTAGTTAACTCACCTCCCTTTGGTCCAATGCGGACCTAGTCCACATGGGTTGGCCTAAGTGAGAAGGTCAGACCCCATTTGGGGTGTTTGAGGGTTGTTACATAGAAAGAGGAGTGGACTTTGCCAATTTTGGTAAAATCCCATGTGGAGAGGAGAATCCAAGGGAGATTTGCTTTGGGTTGAGTGTAATTCTAGTTGGGCTAGTTTTGGGCTGACCCAAGGTGGGTTTGGGTAGGGTTGGATCAAGTTCCAATGGGTCTTGGCTTGGTTCAAGTGGTTTTGGCTCAATTTGACCCATATAGGTCAAATTGGGCTAGTTTGGGTTAGGTTTACCAATTGGTCAAATTAGGTCAAACCAAAGCTTGGGTCAAGTTCAAATGATGATTTGAAGTATTTTGGTTCAATTGGTTTCAATCAATTTGGCTTATATTTAATTTTGGCTCATTTAGAATCAAATGGGTCAAGTTGACCAA
This sequence comes from Cymbidium sinense, assembly GCA_021442155.1. Taxonomy (NCBI): domain Eukaryota; kingdom Viridiplantae; phylum Streptophyta; class Magnoliopsida; order Asparagales; family Orchidaceae; genus Cymbidium; species Cymbidium sinense. The sequence goes on from CM038221.1 coordinate 160,255,276, forward strand.
TTTTACCAAATTGGTCAAATTGGCTTGGGTTAGGTGTGGAATTCATGCTCAATTGGTTAATTGAAAATGATTTTAGGCTTTGATTTTAATTGATTTGGATTTAAGCCAATTTGACCATTTAGGACAATTTAGGCTAAATGGGTTAGGTTGAAAAATTACTCAAATTGGGTTCAATTATGGCATTGGTCAAGTTCAATCAATTTGGAATGAACTTGAGCTATTGGTTACAGTCAATATGGGTTAAATCATGATTTGACCCATTTTAATCTTTTAGGTCAAATTGGGTCAACTTGGGTCAAAGGGCCAATTAGGTTGGGTTTGGCTCAATTTGTGGTCAAGTCATGTTCAATTATTGATCATAGGTTGGTGTGAATCAATGGTTTCAATTGATTTATTGTATGATAAATTTTGGCTGGTTTGGGTTCATATGGGTTAAGGGGTTGACTTGATCAAATGACCAAGTTGGCTTGGTTTGACCTAATTTATGACAATTGATCATCCTAAGGTGATCATCAATCGTGATAGGAGGATTTTGTGGGCTTGGTTCAATCCAACTTGAGTAGGATTGGAACTTGGCTCAAACGGGTCCTTTGGGAACATGATTGAAGGTATGATTGATTCATGAGAAAATCAATTGAATTTGGGGTTTGGATTGAAGGAATTTGGCTAAGTCCATGAAGTTGGATCAAGTGGCTTATAAAGGGTTTGAGTGAGATTTTGGATTTGGTTTGGTCATTTGAATGTAAATTTAATTTATATTTGGTAAGATGATTGAAGAAGTAATTGATTCATGAGAAAAATACATGATTTTGGATTGAATTGGAGAGTAATTTGGCTAAGCTCATGTGATGGGTTCATAGGGCTTAGGTTGGATTTTGACTTAGTTTAATTTAGATTTGATGATTCAAATGTATATTTTATTTATATTTGTGGAGATGATTGAAGAAGTAATTGATTAATGAGAAAATCAAATATTTTTGGATTGAATTAGAGGGTAATTTGGCTAAGCTCTTGAAGGTAGGTCATAGGGCTTAGAGAATGGTTTGATTTAGTTTTGGTTCTTTGATTTGATTTTATTGGTTTAGACTTTTGCTTATTGATTGAAAAGTTGAATTGATTTATGATAAAATCAATTAGGCTTCATTTGGTTTGAATTTGGTTAAGGCTAAGTCCCTAAGACAAGAATCACAGAACTTAAGCTATCTTGATCAGAATTTGGGTTTTGAATTTTGATCATGGGTTTCAATCATTTGATTTGGATTTGGGTTTGTGTTTGGGTTTGAGTTAGATATGAATTGAATTTGATTATGATTTAATAAGGTGAACATAGGTTGGGTTTAAGTCATGGGATAGGTAGATCAACTTAATCCCTAAGTCATTACTTAATCTTATAGTTAACCCTTCTAAGTTTCTAGGCTTAGATTAACTGTTCACTTAATTGCTAAAAGTATCTTATGACTAAGGAAACCTTACTATCTAAAATATCCCTAAGTCTAAGAAAATAAGATTGAATCCTCACTCCAAAAGTGAGGTCAACACATATCCAAGCTCAAAGCCAAATTAACTTAGCCCTTATTAAATCCACCATGATCCTTGGATCCAACCCAAAACCCATTCAAGTAAACCAAATCCTATTGATTTTACAAAAGCACTCCAATCATTTAATAGACCATTTCAAACTCTTCCAATACTTGTAATCAAACCAATTTAACCAAATGACTCCAATCAACTCAAGTTAGCCCATTTGACCCAAAAGGTGCAAATGAGCCAAAACCCAATCAAACCCAAATATATTACAATCAAAGTTATCAATCAACCCTAAATTCATCATTGAACCCTTCTCAACACTCAATTCCACTAATTAAACTCAATCAACCCAATTGATCCACTTGACTCAAAGTGGCATAAATGGCCAAGTTGACCCATACCTCAATCCAACCCAAATTGGATTGAAGCAACCCATTCAATCCCTTCCTTGATGATTGTTGAACATCTTGGATAGTCTAATTGCAATCAATTGGGTCAAACCAAACCAATGTGGCCACTTGATCCAAGTTGATCCAATTAACCCATATGGATCAAAATGAACCAAATCTCATTCCAACCTCAATTAATTGAAATCAATGACTCCCATCAATCATAAATTGAGTATTGAATATGACTCAACCACTAATTGAACCAAACCAAACCAATTTGGTCTCTTGACCCAGGTTGACCCAATTTGACCTACAAGGCCAAATTGAGTCAAATCAAAATCCTAAACCAAATTTCTTGAAATTAATCCCTCTAATCAATCATAAATTGATAATTGAACATGATCCAACCTTTAATTGAACCCAATTGGGCCAACCTAACCCAATTAAACACTTTAGCCCAAATTGGTCTAAAGGGCCCAATTGAACCAAACCATTCCCAAATCCAATTTGATTCAAACCAACACCTACAATCATTCTCAAATGATCAATTGAACCTAAACCAACCCTCCACACAAGCCAATTTGGCCAATTTGACCAAATTGATCACCTTAGCCCATTTTAGCCAATTTGGCCAATTTGACCAAATTGATCAACTTAGCCCATTTTACTGAAATGAACTCATATGAGCCAAAATCAATTACACTCCAAATTAAACCAAACCAATGTCACCAATATATTCCAAATGATCAATTGAACATACCCAAACCCTAGGTTTGACTCAATTTGACAAATTGGTCAACCTAGACCAATTGAATCCCATTTGACCCATATGGGTCAAATTGAGCCAAACCTAACCCAACCAAACTTGTCATGACTCATCCTTGGGTCACCATGGGCCAACCCAAGTGGTGAACCCATGGGGAACCCATTTTGGGTCAATACCCTTGAACCAAGCCACCCAAATTGGATAAAATTCTCATTTAGATGGGTTCACCCACTCCCCAAGCCTTGGCAACCACTCTTAGCCTTTCTTGGACACTAGGACCACCGACCTGACCGAAGGCTATTGGGTTTTGCCTTTGGCCATGAGAGGGTGAGTTCACCAATGGAACACCATTGGTTCACTTGGACAAGGAGGTACATTTCTTTCCATCCCATGCTATTACCTCAGCCTCTTAAGGACCTCCACCTCAGCAATCCACTGCCATGTATGGCCACCGGTTGGACAACTGCCAAAGGCTGAGCCAATCTTAGTCCTTGGTTCACTTGGGGTGGAGAGTATACTCTTCCCCATCCATTCAAACTTCACAAAGAGCTTCCACAGAGCATTTAGAGCAGTCTTAAACCCTTTCCTGAAATCTTGGTGTTCTTCATCGCCAGTGAGACTAACCACCGTTCAAAATTGAGACCCTCATCCATCCAACCTTACCAAAACTCCACCAAACTCAAATTAACTCTTCCCACACCTTCCCCTCTGTTGACCTATAAGTATGTGTCATAATTCAAACTAAGCGTATATAGCAAAATTTATGAAAATCAATGGCAATGTCGCATGATTGAAAGTTAAAACTCCATAATTATGATTGGATTTAATCAAAAATCATCTCGATCCAAAAGTTGGCTTCGTAATTGCATTAAAAATATCAAAATTAATTAAATGAAAAATATCAGATCAATTAATAATCGATCAATTAATTAAAATTATTTTTAATAAATTTACATGCATACCGAGGTTGAGAGACCCTAATGACATCCAAAAAATCTTCATTCATGAAATTCATTGCGTCGTTGTTCCTGAAATGTTGAAATCTATCAAATGACACTTTTCACGATCAATTTGGCAAAGTCTATGTGAAAGTCGAGCGATTCAAACACGCGTCGCTCAATTTAAGCCCAATTTCACTTTGACCGTCGCCAACATAGTCCAAATGATCTCTGATCGCAAAACGGACATCGTCGTTATGACTGAAATGTCAAAATTATTTAAAATTAATGTCTACATTGCATAATCATTATTATGAAAATGCAACATAAAAATTCATGCATATTTCAATTTATGGTATGGAATTCGAGGCAGAGAATTAATAATTTTTTTGCATAAATGTACATTACATGATTGATCATAAGAATATTCAAAAATTAAGCTTAAATCTGAAATTTCACTAAGATGATATCTTTATTATGTTACAAAATTGTCTTTGATTAAATTGAATCTAATATTTGTCTAAATCTAACTCAAACAAGCTATCTTTTCATATCCTTAATTTCTCGCCCATTAAGCCAATCCCTACAGCCACCCAAGATATGCCATTGATGCCTATCCTTTTAGCCAATGAAAGTAAAATGAAAAAAAAAAGAGAACTGTAGCTATTACTCCCAATCTCCTCCATATGTTTGATAGCTCAACACGCGAGAACCTCCCTCACCTCCTCTATTCATATGAACTGAGTGTAGGTAAGTCCACTGCTCTTAATTCTCATCCGTGAGCTTACTCTTTTTAGCTAAACCGAACCCACTTCCCTCTGCCCGTGGTAGTCCCAACAGCAATCTCCCATCCCGTGTTTACTCTGAATTCCTACCCTACCTCTCCCGCAGCCTTGCTCTCCTCATGTAACCCAACTGACTGATGCCTTTTATTCCCTCCTACGTGAAAGAAACTATCTCTAGAAAGCCATATACATCATTCCTCATCATTATATATTGATTTCTCTCAGGTTAACCCAGCTTTCTACAAAACTCATGCTCCATATTAGGTTTCTCTAGACTCACTATTACTGCTCCTAATGGACAAAGTAAGTATTCTATTACTCTTATTCTCCTAACATAGCTATAAAGGGTAAATATATTGCATTTGTCTTAAATAAACTTGATATAGACCAACCTGAAGTTGAATTGAAACTTGAGATCAATCTAGTTGAAGCTGGAGATGAAATCTTTTTTGATATATGATATATATGAGCTTATAAACAATAAAGAGAAGGATAATTATTTCATTTCAGCAAGCTATGATGCAACAACCTATTATAAATCAATCATACAATATATGCTTCCCATGTACATCAAGTCTCAATCTCAGTGTAGTTAATGTTGCTACAACTTAAAAATAAAATCTATTGAATGTCTGTTCTCATCTTTATATCATTATAAGATGAAAATGCAAGGAAGTTCTAAGTTTGTGATATTCAATCTTGCTAACTTCTAATATCTCATGCGGCATTCAACTTGATACTTCATTTTTTTGGTTTAAAATGGAATGAAAAGGGAGGGTAAAGTGTTCTTTGAGGCTTCTTTACTTTTGTTTTGTCTCTTTCATGTTATCAAATCTACTTGCATTTTACTATCGAATTGATGTTTTGATATGCTAAATTTAAGGAAGAAAGCAATATTATTGATATTCAACATGAAAAGATTAGATGGGGCTTTCATTTGTTGAAGGCATATACATTAATCTGCTGATTATGCATTCCAAAGGGTAAATTTTAGATGAAATGTTGAATGAAATGGTGATAAGTCATGACATAAGGTAAAAGCTTCACTTGTACAATGCTTCTTTTGCTCTAATGCATATGCAAAGGTAAAATTACAAAGATTACTAAGTACCTATTCATATTGTTCCAATGTAAAAAAATTTGTTCATGAATATATTGTAGGCTGTAAACTATTGTATATGTACATTGAAATTTAATAAGTATCTCACAACAGGAAATCTACTGTGATAAGTACCCTTTCACATTATTTGTAAAGTACTATAATCTTGCTCGCGTTGTTCCCATATGGAAAAAATTTATCTTGTGATATAGTACTTATATGCAAATGCATTGTTCGGTGAAATAATATGAACATGATGCATTTTTGGTGGGTGGAGGTCTAACACACCTTATGTGGTCTTATGATATTAATCTCCTGAAATAAGCTTACATGATCTTAGCTTAAAGTTAAAACAAAATTAATAAGAAGAAATGATGTTTGCATATAAAGTTTTATTAATTTCTATTCAATGAATCATTTATTAAAGTTAAGATGAATTAATTTTTTAAAGAGGAAATTTTTGTTAATAATTGAATTTATGTAAATACTTAAGAATCAAATTCATATAATAATACATGCTTGGTTTGTTGTAATGAATATAGACTTTTTAGAATATTTAATAAAGTTGATTTTAGCATATATTACAAGTTTGATATATTAATAAACATTTGAAAGATCATATTATTCATATTGAATGTAATACTTGATTGCATTAAAATGTTGACTATGCCTTGCATATACTTGACAAACATTATTACTTCAATTAAAACATCTGCTACTTTTGCAAAGTGATTACTTGTATTATATATATTTGAATGTCCATAGATCAAATATTGAAATCTTTCAATATGTAAATGATAATAAATATCTACAAAAAAATATTTTGCTTACATACTTGTTATTACAAAAATCTAATTATACATATTATAAAATTTAATTTATCAAAGATCTTGCATTACTCAAACATTTGAGAAGATTTATTTGAGCATACTTGTATTTCATAATCAGAAAAACTCAAGATAATGTATATATTACAAACATTATTACTTCAACTTAAAATCTTAATGCTTACATATTTATTTATAAGAACAAACACTTGATCATAGATCCTTGATCAAACATGTACAACTATGTACAAAATGAATGAATAAATATCTACATATTATTAGACTTGGTATATAACAAAATTTAAAATCTAATATAAAATAAGAATTATTTAATTTAAACATGAAACTCACTCTATATTATGATTTATTGATTTGACTTATTCAAGCAAATATTCAAAAAAAATATAAATTATTAATTTGCTAAATTTAACATGATCTACTATAATGATTAACATATTGATAATTATAAAATATTTTAAAATTAAATTAAATAATTATTATTTACATATAAATTTAAATTTTATTCATTAAATATGATTTTTTAAAATAAAATAATTAATTATTAATTTAAAATATTACATATTATAAAATTACACTAAAAAATTACTATCATCATAATTATTTTTCAATTCATTTGCTTTCTTTGAGCGATATAAAATATTTTCGAGCAAAAGCCAATGTTAGCTAATTTGACTTATATTTGTCCCCTAAAAACTCCACCTAAGTCTGGACACTTTGGATGATGTATGCTAGATCCTTGGGTCATTATCAATACCTCCACTTAAGTGACCGTGACAGGTTGAGATGACAGAACCATGGGATCTTGATCAAGCGTATCATCATTCCCCCAAACAAAAGCTTTAAATTAAATAATAAATCTCATAACATTATAAACTCCACTCACTATTATTATACACTAGTTATTTAGTGATTCATCGACAAGCCTTAATTGAAAGTGCTCACTCAGTATCAGAAAGAGTAATTAACTATTGGTGCTTGCACCTATAGGAAACTTGGAACCATATCTAAAGTCCTCACAAAATGAGGTTGAAATCTCTGGGTAGTGTCTTATCTACTATTCCATCTATCTTCTAAAAATTTCACTGACCCTAAACACTCTCTTCATCGCGAAGAGGTCAGTGATAAATTTTTGAAGCCCACACCCTCTCTCCGGTGAGTCAAAATGAATTGAACTCTGATCAATTTGATCACCTGAAGGAACTCCAAGACCAACTCTAGCAAGTTTCACAGTGATGCTTGGTCCACAAAGGAATCGTGAGGAGGTTCTTATCACAGGCTTTGTCTCTTCAAGCTACCTCATCGATGAATCGCCTTCTTGACTCCGTGAGGTAAAACTCCTGCAAATAGTATATTTCTCTTAGGTGTTGGTCTTTTATGAAGAAAATAATGATTACATGTGATTTTTACGATAGGATCTCCTTAGATCTCCTGCTTGTATGTTTTGGAGTCGATCTCATCATCCTACGAGCTCAGATCAAATGGTGGAATGTCTGTCTTCCAGTGTTCAAGGGACAATGGATCATCCACCATCCGTTCTACTTGATTAGAATGAACGACCATGATTTTATAATATTTTGATTTAATCCATTAGAAACTATGGCATTAATCTTCATCGTCTAATCTGAGATTAGACGGCGGGGACAAAACTGCGTCCATCACCTCTGAGTCAGCTACCGTGTCAAACATTTTAAATAACCTATCCCTTGGCGCCATGTGGAAAGTGCTGCCACGTCAGCTTCTGCATGCCACTACTGATTTAAGGGGTCAATTAAGTGATTAAAATATTATTAAATAGCCATAACTTTAAAAATTCATAACTAATTGTAAAAAAATCAAAAAATATAAATAAACCCATGGGAAGGGTAAACAGAGTAAAATTTATTAAAAATAAAATCCCCAATGTTAGGTTAATGAATAGTGCTTAATTAGGGTTTAAAGTTTAGTCTAATTATTCTAATTAATGTTTAATTAATTGGCCAATTGATCTCAAATTTGATAGGTTGATTCTATGGATGTCTTCTGCCTCCAATAATTTTCTTGGGATATATTGGCTATGTAATTCAATGAATTTGAAATTTCATTCTTAATTATCCTTCTTAATCAATTTAACAATTACTAAAAATGCTAAATATTAAAATTTATTTAATTAATGATAATTGATTAATGTTAATAGTGGGAATGATGAGGGAAAATAATTTGGGCCTCCTTCCTAGTTATTTTCCTAAATATATTTCCTTAAGGGGGGTTAATTAATTCATGGCTTAATTAGGGATTAATTAGGTAATTAATGATAAAGTATAAATCAAATTAAAATGATGATTGGTTGAGATAATTCAAATTCAATTCATGGGTTCCCTTTATATTTTTAATAATACAAAGATCATTAAGGGAATTATGGTTAACCCATGGTTCTGAGAAAACCATAAGAGAACTTATTTTAGATTCTTCCTTAATCTAATTAACCCATAAGCATGAGCCCAATTGCATTAGGTCCCTTTAGGGGCATTGTAAATTTTAATTTTTTATAAGTATATCATTGGAGGCTCATGATTAAGTAGTTAATTGAATTAAAGAGGCTTAGGGAAGGGTAATTAAATTAATTACTTAATGATTTGAACTTAATCAATCCATAAAATTTACTTAATTATTTTTCCCTTAAACACATTAGGTTACCAACATGGGATGGGGTAGAACAACAAATATCATTTCTCCTCTTTAAGTTTTAATAATTCAAACCTAAAATTTAAACTTCATAACAACTTTGGTAAATTTTAAAGAACACTTATTTGACTTGATTATCCTTAGGAATTAATGTAGTTGAATGTATTATGTGGCAATGTTTAATCATTCTTTTTCAATCATTATATATGTGAATGTGATTTGTACCATGTATTCATGTTTTCAAATAAAAGAATCAAGTGAATATAGTTATATATGTATAAATTGCATGTTTTGAATCTATCATATTATATGGCTGGGCTATTATCACTGATAAATTTTAAATTATTATCAAAATTATAAACTAATGATACAACAACAACAACAACAACAACAACAACAATAAGCCTTTATCCCACTAAGTGGGGTCATGAATCCTTCATCTCCATTGTGTCCTATTATGTGTCAAATTCTCATTTAATTCAAATATACTAAAGTCATTTTTTATACATCTTAACCAAGTCTTTTTATGTCTAACTCTACTTTCATAACATAAGGCAAATCTAATGCATCTACTCTTTTAACCGGGTCATCGGACGGCCGACGCTTTATGTGGACAAACCATCTAAGGCAACTCTCTCTAATCTTATCTGCCATAGGAGCTACTCCAACTTTTTCCCGAACATACTCATTTTGCATTTTATCTCTAAGAGTAAAGCCACTCATCCACATGAGCATCCTCATCTCTGTAACACTTAACTTAGTCTTATGTTCTCTTTATTGGCCAACATTACGCACCATAAGTCTTTGAAGGTCTTACCACCATCTTATAAAATTTTTCCTTAAGTTTAAGTGGAACTTTTCTATCACACAACAGGCCAGATGCATTCCTCCATTTCAACCATCCAACTTGAATTCTACTAATAACATCTCCATCTATTTCACCATCATTTTAAATAATATAGCATAAATATCTGAATCACTCACTCTTATTAATGACTTGTTCAGCTAATGTCGCAACACTACCACTAGAACTTCTACAACTAAAATTACCCTCCATATATTCAATTTTGGATCTACTTAAACAAAAACCTTTAGACTCTAAAGTTGACCTCCATAATTCAAGTTAGCTATGAATATTCTATATGTTTTACATTCACTTATAGTTTAAACATGTTAAAGGATTATTCTATTTTCATGATTCATGTGTGTGTTTACATATGTTTGAATGTTAGTAAGTATATAGCCTGAACATCTCAAGAACACAAGACTTTAAGTAGCCCCAAGGAGGTCTTAGATTACCTCACTTCCCAGTCTTAACAATGGCACATACTTACTTAATTTCATGTATATGTGTACATATCCTAGAATTTGGATAGAGCTTTGCTTTACTTTACATGAATAAATAATTTGATAATATATAATCTTTTGCATGATTTTCATTCCTATATTAGCAAGTATATAGTCTGGACATCCTGGGAATACGAGGCTTTAAGTAGCCTCAAAGAAGTCTCAGATTACCTCACTTTCCTGGTATAATAATGGCACGTACTTGCTTAAATCTCTAATATATGTGTATGTATACTTAACTAAGGAATGAAATCTCTCTTTTCTACCAAAATACATGCATTAAGACTCATCAAGTTTGCCAAAAACATAAATATATTATATGTATGAGTAAGAATGAAAGCATATGCATGATATTAATGATGGAAAGGAATGATGTAATATTATTCATGTGGTAGTAGTTTAATATCCTTAATCTTAAGATGTCTTTCATGTTGAATAAGATTCTTTAAGATTAACCCAAATGTAGGATTAATAAAATATTTAATAAATTATTCGCTAAAAGAAACCAAAAATCATAATAACATGCATTTAGAAAATAACTTAGGGTAGGGATGAAGAGGGTCAAACCTCTTTCCTCTCTCTATAATAATTAGATATTAATTAAATATCAAGTGAAACAAAATAAAAATAAATTAAAATCCACTAATTATTTTAATAACTTTAAGTGAAACCTCCCTTCATGTGTAACTTGAGCATTCCAAAATCCTTAGATAATCATAAATCTAAAGCCTAGCTAAGACATATCACACCAAATCTTAGCATGCACATTAGAATACTAAGTCACCACTTCTAACTCTAAGTTAGGATGGTGTATGTTGTGATGTTTTTGTTTTATTTTGTGATGTAATGTAATATTTTAGACTAGATGTTAGGATTACTTATGCATAGACTGGATGTTAGGCCGCTATTAGCCTAATGATGTCTTCTGTAGGGGATTATTGTAAAGAGGATCATTGTAATAATAAATATAAATGCTTTTTCTTGCACGTTGCTTATTCCCTTTTGCATAATCCACATTAGGACATGTGGGCTTGGTTACCAAGTGCGGGGTACTAAGTCCAAATTTATAGAATATAAGTGCTTGGTTTGCATGTTTGTTTAACTAACATTTATTTATTTTAGTGTAGTCAGACTTCACTTTTTATAAACATGTAATTTTTGCAATAAGAGTTATGATTAGTACTATGGGATTTAGGATGAGCAGTGGCTAGAAGGCAAAGACCTAGGAGGCCCTATGAAGTCTTGAGTAAATCAAACCAAAGGAAGAAGGAAGAAAGAAATGTGAAGAATAAAGACCCCCATAGTATTTACTTTTATTGTGATTGTAATATTCTTTTATAATCCAAATTGTATAAGAGTAGAGCTCGGTTACCTAATTTCTTTCTTTTTTTTCGGGTGTATGGTGGTACCCGACTGCACCAAGTTTTTATTCTCTTAGGAAATCTAGAATATCTGATTAATATGTTTAGCTTGTGTAATATAAATAGCATGTTTTTCATAGGTTTTTTAAAGATTGATGATTGAATGTGTGGCCTGGATATGGTAGGCTTTTTAGAATAAAATTAATGTTTTTATCCCCACTAATAACTCATAATTAAATTCTAAAATAACTCATAACATCACCTTAAAATTTAGATTATAATCAAGATAATTAAAAGATTTAGCAACCCCTTAGTTGAATGTTCTAACAATCATGCATATCATATTATTTTGCTCTAGAATATGGAGGGTCTCCATTCTTGCACGACAGGATGATTGACCTTTGAGGGCATCCTCTGTAGTGGAGAACACCTCCTCCCATTGATTTAGCTCACAGTCTAATTTTATCATGCATTTAGGCATAATTATCCTAAGCCTTTGTCCAAATGAATGTGTCAAAATAATATTAAATAATTATAAATTTGCATTAGTCTAAGTCATGATTTCATGTCAATCATGATCTAGCCTTTTAGGGAGTGAGTTAAGGACTCCAGTTTTCTTTCTTAATTAAATAACAACATAGCTATCTTGCACTAACATAAGATTGACCTACATGATTTTAAACATATGAGATGTTAGTTGGGGGTCACTCTAGTCAGTTCTTAGTCTAGAAGAGTAAGGACGGGTTTATTCTCCCTTGTGGAGGTAAATCATTATGTCTCATTTTTTGATTAGCTTAGATCATACTCTTAGCTTGTACTAAAGCATCCTAGATTTAGAATCTGAGGCTACTTATTTTCTTTGGGTTATGAGTATAAGTCCTCCCCTCTTAGGCATTTTCACAATCTTGTGTTGATAGACTATAAGCCCTAGTGTTCTAATAAAATTTTAAAATAAATTCTCTCTTTCAAACATTTAAAGCCTCATTATATGATGGACTGGAGTGTTCACTAGGCTTCCTAGTATCATGAGTGCTCTCTACTTATTTTCCTTTGGAATCTGAAAATAAGTCTTTCAAATTAAACTTTCCCACTTAATTTTTAAAAATACATATTCTTTGATAGTCTAACTTTGAATTCTTTGGAGATATTTATTGACTACATTAATCGAGAGTGTTCTTAAGAAATTCTCATTTCCTAGGATGTAATTAACTATGGAAGCTTGCTTCCATTGGGAACTAAAGAACCCTGTATAAAATAAACCTTGCTTTACTTCTCCATGTAAAGTAGGTAAAAGTTCTCTTATATATACGAAGACACATATGCCTTAGGAGTCCTTATTAGGTGATTAGGTTCATTATAGAGTAATATTTTCAACTTTTGAGATAGTATATCATATCTTTATGTCATACCCGATCACTTTAATAAGTATCCCCTGAGATCTGTGTGGTGTCCAAACGACTCAAAATTAAAACACCACAAAACTACTGAATAATGTTATCTCAACTAACTATTGGCTACATAGAAGAGGAATGAGTGCCTTTATTGCTAGCATTTGGGGCTAAAATGAAGTGGAGGATAGCAACCACATTGCTACTAATTATGGCCACCTTAGGAAGGTTTTACAAAAGCTGGTCGAATGGGGGATCATCATGCCAAGGGAAACTAATGTGTAGGACATCATTCAGGAGTTTGCTAATGCCAAAGGCCACCAAATTGCATTAAGGAGAATCTATTAAAATGTTGTATACCAATTCTGGAGAGCTAGAAATGCTAAGAAGCATGGCAATCTTTCCACACTCCAACCATCATGGCATTAATTATCTTAGAAACTCTCACTCACACATACATGTATACCATCAAGGAGTACTAGAACACCACTCATCCGTCTGGTTTGTCTCCCAGAACCAATTGGTGTCCCCCTCCTTCCAGCTCAAATGTAATGTTGACAAGTCCCTCGCCTCCAACCATGTGTATGGCCTTGGTGTTTTTATTAAGGATGATAGGGCCAACTTGATCAAAGTTATGAGCAAGTAGTTCCAGCATTGGGATAACACTTAATTGGAGATAGAAGCTATGTTATTCATCAAGGACTTCATAGAGCAGTGGATGACAGAGGAAAATGGCATTGTGATTGAAGGGGATAATTAAGTTATTATAAACCTCCTCTAACAAACCCTTAAATGCACCAGATGGGCCTCCCAACCATCCATCAGTATAGGCATTGCCTTCCTACACTAGTTTAAATAAGTCCTTTTTCAGCACACATCCAGAGAAGGTAATAAGTTGATATATTTTTTTTCTCTAGATTAGCTCATACATGTAATTTTGAATGGATACAAAATGATAGTTTTAGCCATACTATTCCTCCACTATTTTTTGATATTTTGGAGGATGATAGGATGTTTTGTACATACTCATAATTTTTGTTTCTTTTTTTGAAACTTATGCAACCACCTCTTTTATTTGAATGCAAATGAAATATTTCAACTACTCCACTTACCACATGGTCTCCCTTCACTAGACTAAGGCTGAAACCAAGTCCAAACAACAGCTCGCCCTCTCCCTTCATTAGAAATCTACACTCAGCCATCTTTCCTCTAGTTTCTTATAATAATAATCTCTGATTTGTAGATCCTATAATGCAACCTTCTCTAATCAACATGAGCAGCTCAAATATCCAACTAACACCATCTCACATCACACTCATTGCTGATTTTTATGTTTCCATCTAATGACTCATAATCTAACACTAATAATCTCTCTTCTGCTACAGTTAACATCTCTACAACCACACTAATAAAGGCCTCCTACTCTAATTCTTTTTCTATGATGTACATAACAAAAAAAATTATCATCCAAATTATGCAATCTGTAGTCATCGTTAATCATCATTCATTATGGTGGTATAATAATATCTCAAAATTAATTACTCGCGTGTGTCGGGACTTGACGACGAGGAGAAAATTTGTTTAAATTAAGTACCTGCGCATGTTGGGGCTCGACATCACAGAGAAATTTGTTATTTTTTGTGTAGGTGTTTGAAGTTCTCATTGAGCTTAAGCTAGTGTAGTGAGCATTGAAGATTTGGTCATGGTGCCTCAAAATACCAACCGTCACACTTAAGCTGGCATGATAGGTGTGCCTTTAGTAGCCGATGCAGCCCCCCTATGTGGGGACGACGCTGGGATGCTGCTGAAATTTCATTGAATTTTTAGAACTTAAATTGAAAATTAATTGTATATTAAATATAAATTATTAAAATAAAAATTATATTCTTAAAGATTGAATTTAAATGAGCTCAATGAATAATAATATTTAATAAGAATGAGTTAAGTGAGAATGATTATGAATAAAAATATATATGTTAAATATGAGATTTAAATATGATAATAATTGAGTAATACAAGACTAAATAGCTACTTACATGCCACAGCAAAATATAATGATTTGTTGGCTAACATGGATTAATTGAACCTTTTGACTTATATTATATCATGTATTAAAATGATTGAATGAGAATAAGCCAAATGCAAACATGATTTTGATTTCATGCCATGCTTATAAGAAGGTTGCATGAAGCTAGAAGGACAATTTTCAAATGAGATGGAGCTCAAAGCAAGCTTTAGAGTGAGATTCACAAAGAATAAGCCTTATTATTTAATTCATATATTAGAATGTCTCATTTAAAATGAACTAATGAAGGCTTCAATTGAACATAAAATTGATGCACATGAGATTTGTTGAGTATTGTATTATATCATATGCTAAACAAATCAAATGAATCAAAAAAATTTGAGCAGATTTGTAGCAAAACCAGATAGCTCATCAATGAGCATAAGTAGGGTGGCTTTCCGATTGACAAATGAATTATGTTCTAATTCATAGTGAACAAGTTTAAAATTGGATTGGAAATATATAAAAAATACTCACACTCAATTTGGAAACTCGCCAATAAGTTTTCTTATTGAATGCACATATTGTAGTATCTCAATTCAAATGAATTAAAGAAGGCTTCAATTGAATTTAAGATTGTAGCATATAGGACCTACAATATATTTGAATGTATGTTTTCAAGCAAGAGTAGAACTCAAATGTAATCCTTCCAACATCCAATTATAAAATTAGGATATGAATAAAGTGGTGGGAGTTAATCAAGCTGCTCAAATCTGACTTCATTTTTCGTTTTTGCCTCAGCCCTTGCCTTTCCTCTGACTTCGCCTCTGCTCCACTCTGACTTTGACTCTGCCTCCACCTTCGCCTTCACTGCTACATTCACCTCCTCCTTCGCTTCTCTCTGCCCTAACTTCACCTTTACTCTCTGTCTTCGCCTTCGCCTCCACTTTACCTTCGCCTTTGTTTTGCCCTTGCCATCAAATATATAACTCTTCGTACAGGCAGACATAATACAATATAAAATTAAAATTTGCATACATTATAAAATAGTTAATTCTCTATCCAAATGAATTTAAATGTGCGTAAAAACCTCAAAAATGAGAATTTATATGCATTATAAAGCTCCCATCAATCCAAATTAAGTGATTTTATTATCAATTGTAATATTTAAAAATCAACTATTTTATTAATTGGGAGAAATTATTTGAACTAAAAATGTCTACATGTGCTCAAACATAGAGATTCAATGTGAAAATCCTAATATCTAAAAAGGCTACACAATATGAATTCAAAGTTGAGTTAAGAGTTTTAAAGATTAACTTTAAAAATCATATAGAGTTACTATAAGAATCAATCTACAAATCCATTCAATACTAATATGGGTAGAGTTGATAGAATATGTGATGTAATAAGATTTTAGATTTGATTAATTATATATGATTGATAGACTTGATCTTTTGTTAGTAGGAAAGCAAAGTTGATAGGGCATAAAGTTCTTAAACAAGATTCAATTCAATCACTTAAATTTCACAGTGCTGGCTGTGGTTGTGGGCTACAAAAATTTGCCACTGACCTCTCAATGAAGAGAGCTTGAGTTAAATGTCAGTTAAACTATCAAAAGGCAGATGGAATAGTAAATAAGACACTACCCAGAGATTTTGCCCTCATTTTGTAAGAACTTTAGATCTGGTTCCGTGTTTCTATAGGCGCAAGAACGTATAGTTAGTTACCCCTCATAATACTGAGAGAGAACTTTCAATTCGTTAGATCGCTAAATGTATAGTATAGTAGCACCATGTGGAGCTATGGAATTTAGATTTATGAAATTTATCATCATTTAACTTAAAGTGGATGGTTAGGGGAATGATAACTCACCCAATCAAGACCCATGGTTCCATTATCTTAGGCTGTCATTATCCCTAGTCTACTTAGTCAGAGGAGGTAGTCAACCCAACCTGACCGAAGGATCCTTATCAGTAGCCATGGGTTGCATCCTCCAAGAAAACCTTGTAGGCTTGGGGTGGTATTTTTCTAAGTAGGCAGGCTTAAGCCTACCTTAGCTGACATAGGGCTTTTTGCCCTATTAAGTACACCCTATGGTTCACAACTCAAAGGGCAGAGCTATTGGAGAACATACAGGCTACAGCTGTGACCATAATATAATGGTGTCATTTTGCGACAACCACCCGATCAGAGGACTTTAGTCATAACTACAACATATGTGGAGCCTACTGACTAAATCACGTAATCAAAGGACATGAGTTACGTCCTTATTAGCATGAGATTGATTGAGAGTGAGTATAAGAATACACTTGACTTGACATTGGCTCTTTTATGAACTAGAGTTTTCTTAATTTATCACCTCTGATAAACAATTATGAAAGGTGGATGGATTAAAATTTTAGCTTTAAGTTTTGAATATTTAATTTCATTTAACCATTTAGGACCTCATGATTTATCTAATTTTTAAACTTATAGTGATAATTAATTTGGATTAATATAATTTGAGCTTGCAAGCACATTTTGATAGTAATATCCCATCCGGTTGAAATCTTCATTCAACATAGCCATCATCGAGGTATTTGATTATAAAATTTCTCTATTTAGACCTTTGATGTTCATATACAAATGTATAAATTAAATTCCTTTTCTTGGTGATTGAGTATTTGATTTAGAATCAATACTGTCAACTCTTATTTTACAAGGAGGATCAGATTGATTAAGTGGGACTTACGACTTTATCATATAGAAAAAGCTGCCCAGGTAAATTTTTTCTAGTTTTTTTGAGTTTACTGCAATTTGTGAAATTTACACATTCTACGAGGTAGAATAGATTTTTAAGTCTATTCAATACATATGCACTTCTCGATGCACTATACTTGAATTTACTTCATTTCATGAAATACATGTGTGAACTAGTTTGTCATTTGCGTGAATCCTGAAGCATTGATTTCAAGTGTAAGCTTGCCTCGTAATGCATGTCATATGTAGTTTGAATTATCAGCATGCATTTCGACACATTAATTTTGAATGTAAATTCTTTAAAATATGTGCTTAATTAACTTGTGATCCTTAATTGCTCGCATGCATAATAATGCATTAAAAAAGTATTGAATGCCTCAAGATGCGTGCACCATGACATGTAATTGAATGTTGATGTACACTCGCTTTGAAATACATGCTAATCACATTCTTAAATCATTGGCACATGTTTCAATATGATTGCTTGAATGCCAAATTATATTGAGATTTATCCAAATTTAATTAGCTTTCATGTAGTTTCACAAAATATATTTAAAGATGAGATTGTCTTTATATGCATGCTAGACTCCCTCTAACAATTAATTCACACACATATTTCAATATAACATGCTTTAGTATGAAGATGAAGCTACCTTGAAGTATGTGTGTCCCAATGTGTATACATTATTTTCACTTTTTTTATAAATTATCTTCACATCTTTTGACAAAAAGGTTTGAAAAACATATTACCTTGGAAAGTACACATGACATGTTTAATCAAATATTTCATGAGGGATTCTCATCATTTTTTTTTTTGTCTTTTGCTCATAAAAGATTCCTTCTTTTCTTTATAAATAGTGAGAAATGGGAGCACATTTTCACCATCCTTCAACTCACATTCAACTCTTACATAAAGCTTTGTTTGAGAATTTGAGTTGGGTTCCCTTTTTTTGCTTTTGTTCATAATCTCAAGCAAGCTTCTTAAGTCATGTAAGCCCTTTTAATTTTGCATCATTTTAATTTTATCTTTCAATTCTCTTTTTTTTTCTCTTATTTAACTTGATATAATAGACTTATTCACTTAGTGAAATTTAAGTCTCATATATGTGTATTTTTCAGCATTACTCCGGCAGTATTCTGGCATCACCTCTCAAGATGGGGAGTCGCATGAGAACACTGGGCCTGTCCACCATGCCAAGAAATGTCTGTATGGGTGGTGTGAGCACCGCGGCCAAGAGCCATCGTACCGCGCCAAAAAAGGCGCGTATAAAATCTTTGACTTGCACAAAATAGCACATTTTGGCCACACCAAGAGAGGTATATACAAATACTTAAATTTCACAATATTATAATTTATCACAGCACATTATATTTTTATAAGAGCGAGCGATGAAACCGGCTATGAAACCTGTCAGTTTTTGGCTAGAGCAAGAGAGGGATCGCCGCTGGATTGCGATTGGGATACCTGACGAAGGAGAGCGCCCAAGCCGTTGTAGAACAGTCGTGGTTTTTTTTTTTTTTGTCTTTCCTTATTTCTTTGTTCCAACGAGGAAGTGATCTGACAGAGCTGCGGGGATAGGTTGAACGTCGTCGTTGCAGTGTACGAGTATTTTGAAAATTTCGAGTTTTCAATTTAAGTGGGAAAGGCAGCTGAACCATTTAAGTTTATTTCATGTCCATTTCCACTTCAGGCTCGGCTAGAATGAGATGAGACATGTTAATATAAACACTTTGCTATATTTAAAACGCAAGGCCCAAAGGCTCACTTTAAATCAACATATATATGCACATTTTTGCTACAGATTTTATCTAACATTTTAGTATATAAATTAATTTGAAATGTATTAAATTAAATTCAGCTATTATATTTATATTATTGTAATAAGCATAGATTAGCATAAACTTAATTTTATTATAATATATATAGGGATTTACGAATTATAGATAAAGGCATATAATTCTAATTTAATTTAATTTATCCTCTCTTTTAAAAAAAATATACAGATTTTGATTAATTAGAATAAATATCTTAACCTAATGTTATATGATATTACTTTAGCTGAATCTAATTACATTGAAGAGTAATTTTATATATATATATATATATATATATATATATATATATATATATATATATATATATATATATATATATATATATATATATATATATGTATATGTATGTATATATGTATGTAGGTTGTATATCTGTGTGTAATCTAATTTAGATTTACATTAATTTAAACTAATTAATCTAATTTTTATATAGAAATTATCATTTGCTCGCCTCAAATTGTGTGTCACCATATTGTTTCATATACAATTGTGTGTTTCTCATTCGTGCATCGATTTATGCCAAATGAATGTTTATTTTAGAGATTTTTGACATTCCGACATGTCAAAGTAGTCTATTTCATAAATAGACGCCTTTGAATGGCTTTGACGTTGGTCCAAATAACTTTGCCTTAATTCGCATAATGCTCGTCTATAATCTATCAATTTTATTAACTTTAATTTGGACGAGTTTAGAAATTCTCGACTTGCCAATTTCAATACTTTAAAGTCTATCCACAATTCTCATCAAATAGCACAACAATTTTGCATGCAACCCAGGCTTCTTAAATCGGATTTTTATGTAGCGCTTCATTTGACGGCCTTTATTGGCTTCGCTTTAACCACTTTAACTCGCATCATACTGCAATGTATGTGTAGGTCAAAAGTGGTGATTGTAGATTTCAACTGAAGGAGGTTATCAATATCAAATTTTTGAAAAGTGCTAATGCTAGACGGTCTCAATTTAAATGCTTATAATGCAAACTATGAACCCGATCCTCTACAACAAAGAATAGATTTGACATAGTCTATCCCGAGAATGGCTATGGTGATTGTAGATTTCAACCAGAGTGGATTAATAATAAATTACTTTTAAAAAATACTAATGCTGAACTGTCTCAAATCTAAATGCTTATAACGCAAAACATCGAGCCGATCTTTTGCTAGCAACTAAGCAGAGTTGATAATGTATATCACCGATGATGGCCATGTTGATTAAAAAATTTAATCGGAGGGGAAACTATTATCAAATATATATTTAAATTTCAAATCCAATTATTATGAAATTAAAGTTCAATGAAATGCCAAATTTAATATGTTCAAATTCAATAAAATTCATCAATTAAAAAAAATCTTAAATAAAAATCCATCCATATGTCTTCCATATTTATTTATCGAGGGTGATAATTTAAGAAAACTTTAGCTCACCAAGGAGCTAATATCATATTAAGTATGCTAGTATATTTACACTCAAAATGTTTTACACTAATAAGGATGTGGCCCGTGTCTTCTATTCATGTGATTTAGTCAGTATGCTCCACATATGAAGCAGTTACAAATAGAGCCCTCTAACTTAGTGGTTTGACCAGTAGGCTCCACTATATTATGGTCATGGTTGTAACCAATATGTTTTTTTAATAATTTTCTACCCCTTTGAGTTGTGAATCATAGGATATAACTAATAGGGCATAAAGTCCACTGTCAGCTCTGGTGGACTTAAAATTATCCCCTTAGACAAAAATCAACCCTAGTTTACAATGTCCTCTTCGACGATGCAACACATAGCTGCTGACAAGGATCCTTTGATCAGGTTGGGTCAACCACCTCCTTTGATTAAGTGGATCAGGGACCACGACAGCTCGAGATGACCAAACCATGGGATCTTGATCGGGCCCGTCATCATTCTCCCAATCATATGCTTTAAGTATAAAATAAAATAATAAATTTCAATCATAAATTTTAAGTCTGAATTATTGCTACTATATGCTAAGCAATTTGTGATCTAATGATTAGCCTTAATCAAAAGTTCTCTCTCAGCGATTAGGGAGAGGTGATTGCGCCTATAAGAAACCTGGAACCATATATAAAGTCCTTACTAAATGAGGGCAAAATCTTTGAGTAGTGCCTTACTTATCTACAAACAAAATCATCTGCCTTCTGAAAATTTCATTCGGCACAAAATATATACTCTTGTTTATTTTAGAGGTTCGACGCAAATTTTTGGAGCCCACAATTGGCAAATAAAATAACTCTACTAATGGTCAAAATAAAAGGTGATGGTGAGGATTTGATCAATGTAGGCTCATCAAAAGCATGTAGAAGGGGAGAGAATATATATATATATATATATATATATATATATATATATATATATATATGCATATATATATATAGGCTCATTAATGTGGGCTCTGAAAATTCACCATCGACCTCTCAATGAAGAAAGTTTAATTAAAGTCAGTCAAAATTTCAAAAGGCAGATGAAATAATAGATATGACACTACCCAGAGATTTTGTCCTCATTTTGTGTTGACTTTAGATCTGGTTCTAGGTTTTCTTTAGGCGCAAGCACTTATAGTTAATTACATCTCCAAATTTTGAGGTAAAACTTTTGATTAAGGTTAGTCGTTAGATCGCTCATTGTTTAGCATATAGTAGGGATAAGTGGAGTTTAGAATTATGATATTCATCATCATTAGCTTAAAGTAGATGATTAGTGGAATGATGATGTGCTCGATCAAGATCTCATGGTTCCATCATCCTGAGCAGTCATGGTCTATAGTCTACTTAATCAGAGGAGGTAGTTGACCCAACTTGGCTAAGGGATTCTTGTCAACAATCATGAGTTACGTCATCCAAGATATTATTGTAGACCTAGGATGGTGTTTATCCATAGTGGCAAGTTTAAGTCCACCTTAGCTAACAGAGAGTTTTATGTCCTATCAGGTGCACCCTGTGATTCACTACTCAAGGGAAGAGTCATTGGCGAATATATGAGCCACAATAGTGACCATAATATAGTGATGACATTTGGCAACAAACCACCTAATCAAAGGAATATGATCATAACCACATCATATATCGAGCCTACTAGCCAAATCACATAGACAGAGAACACAGAACATGTCTTTACTAGCATGAGATTCTTTAAGTGTGAATATAGTAGTACACTTGACTTGACATTGACTCATTTGTGAGCTAAAATTTCCTTAATTTTTTACTTTCGAAAAATAATTATGAGAGGTGAATGGATTGAATTTTAGCTTTAAGTTTTAGATGAATTTTATTTGACCATTTTGAGCTTAATAATTCATCATATTTTTTACTTAGATTAATATTTAGTTCATGTTAATTTTATTTAAAATTTTAAACATATTTTGATGGTAGTATCCCCTCTGGTTGAAATCTTCATTCAACACAATCTTCATCGTAGACATTATCAACTCTGCTTATTTTCTTGTAGAGGATCGACTCTAGAGTTCACATTTAAGGAACTTGAATTTAAGGTGCTTTGACATCAATGCTTTGAGGATTTGAATAATGATGATTCCCTATGGTTGGATTTTATAATCAACACCACCATCACTGGGGATATTCCTTGTCAACCCTACTTGCTTGCTATAAGAGGATCGAGCCTACGACTTGCATTTATGAATTTAAATTTGAAATGATAATTTAAAATTTTCAACAATAATGATCCCCTCTAGTTGAATTTTATAATCAACATAGCCATTATTAGGGTAGATCTTGTCCTCTCTGCTTTTTTGTTTACATAGAATCAAATCTATGATTTACATTTATGAATTTGAACTTGAGATGATTTAAGATTAATATCTTGAAATTTTAGATATTAATAATCCCCTCTAGTTAAATTCTATAATCAACATAGTCATCATTAGGGTGTTAAGAGATAGTCAATCTATCATTATACGATAGAATTAACTTCTCAAAAATTTTCTCAAGTAGAGAAAGTTGTAAAAAATTTATTAGGTTTTATTAACCCAGACTTAATCTGCAAACCCAACTAAAAATCAACTAGCATAACATTCTCAAACACTAAGTTTAGATTTTTTTTTTTAAATTTTTAGTACGTGTATTAGGGCTCATGTGGTGTTGTTTTGTAATCTGTTTAAGCATTTGATACTATTTGAAGGATTGCACATATTTCAAAGCACTTGAATTATGTAACATCATTTTAGAATAGCAATTACTTTATTTCATGTAAATTATTGCATTTATCTTTAGAGCATTCGAGTTGGATGTGAGACTACCCTATGACATGTGTACAAGCTCATTTCATTCAAGTATGTGCATGAGTCTTATAACACTTAAATCAAACGGGAATGATGCTTCATGACATGTGTGAGGTTAATTCAAAGCCTTTCATTAATTTCTTTTCTCAATTTACAAATTGGTGATGTACACTCGATAGCATTGAAATCATTTGGTATTCGATCACACATTTGCACAAATATTTGATTTCTACATTTGATCTTCAATCAATTGAATCTTTATTGTTCTAGTGAAGAGTCTTGCTTATGTTTATGTATGAGCCTTCAAGTGTATTGTAAGTCCTTTTTTGTTCTTTTAGTTCACTTACTAATCATATGTTGATTGATTGTTCATTAGAAGATCATATCCATGTTTGCTTGGGAGCTTCTAAGCTTTGTTGTGGATTCTTCATGGATTGATTTGAATACCCTTCTCTTTTAATCATGAGCATTCAAACTCACTATAGATCTCATTCGGGTTCTTTTTGGGTTCTCACTAATTTATCCAATGAGCGCTATAATGAAGCCTAATTGTTTATTCAATAGTCCTGGTTATGCTCATTGGTGAGCATTCCAATCATGTTCATGCTCATAAATGAGTTACCAGGTACTTTGTGATCCACTTTTGTATTTAATCTTTGTTTGAAGATGGTCTTTCAAATTCATTGTAGGTTTATTGTAAGTCTCAATTGAATTATTATTACTCATATGTAGGTTGTCTAGCCCCCTATCAAGCAATTTTATATTCAATATCTTCTCTAAATTTGATTTGTGCAATTCGATTGATGTGATACAGTGGATTCAAAATATTCATTTTGATTAGATTTTATAAAATTACACTTCCTTTTTTTGTCATTCATTGAATTCTAAATTAGAGTTTTAGTCTTTTTTAAAAGTTTTTTTTCAAGTATAATCACCAAAAATCTTAACAAAATTTTGGCAACATCTTAACATTATCCTCACGCAGGGAGCTGCATTAGGACTACTTTAGCCAACCCGTCACACTCTTCTAAGCACAGTAGTTAATGTTTTATGATACTACGGCCATAATCTTTGAACCCACTAGTTCTACTGAACATAACGAGATCTTTAAACATGTCATACTTTTTTAAGCGAGACAGGATCTTTGGATCTGCATGAAGTAATATATGTGTATATATATATATATATATATATATATATATATATATATATATATATATATATATATATATATATATATATATATATATATATATATATATATATATATATATATATATATATATATATATATATATATTACACATTCATTTTTATTATACCTCCTCATTAACACACAAAAATAAAGAGATAGTGATTTGAGAGGCAAGATCAAACATGAATAATATACTTCCTCTTTCTTTCTTTTTTAGCCTCTCTCTCTCTAAAAAAAGTTCTTCTCGCTATTGGATGGAGGAAATGAGGTCAAATGGATGGATTATTCCTCGGTTCAAAGGGAGGGTGGCTAATAAGGGTGATTTTTAGGTTAAATAGATAGTGGCCTAAGTAGATAAGCATAGAGGCTTGTGAAGGAGTATAGATGGAAGGATCTATGAGTTGGTTTGTCCTGATGGAGTGGTCATCACTGTGGATGCATGAGGGAGGCTAGTTATAGGTTTAGAAGAGTAGGTTATAATGGAAGGTGAGGGCAGAGGAATTTAGTTAGAGCTTTGTGTACAGGTAAGAGATAAATGTGAAGATGAAGTTTCACTGGTATGCATTGGGAGGTGAGGCTCTAGATGGATAACATGGTTCGTGCAAGTGAAGCAGTCGAAGGTGGATACGGGTGTGTGTTTTCTAACAAGAGAGGTGAGACTCGGGAAGAGGGCTTGGAGTGAATGAGATGAACGGTAGCTACATGAATCAGATGGGGCTCTCTCGTATGTGAGGAGATAGAAAAGTGAGTGAGTGAGTGAGAGAGAGAGAGAGAGAGAGAGAGAGAGAGAGAGAGAAAGGCATTTGAGTGAATGCTTGGAGAGGAGCGTAGAATCAAGCCTGGATGAGAAGTGGAGCCTGGGGATTTTGGCTAAGCTACTAGGATGAAGGAGGAGTGGCTACATTATCCACTGCGCTAACTGGGTTTACAATTGAAGATAGCCAGAGATAAATGGAGCAGTGAGAAGACAAAGTGGTGGAAGGGTTGGAGCTCAGGTTGACGGTTTGCCGGTTAGGTGAGGTCGCCGGTGAGGTAGTTGGAGATTTTAGAATGTGCAGGTGCAGGTGAGATGTGTTGGGGTGGGAGATGGAGGTTACAGATCTTGCCAACGAGCACCAAGAAGAGAGAAACAACTATTGTCTTCTTAAGTCACTTCTTCTTGGATTGGGGAGGAGAGTGACGGCTTCTTTAGCATGAGAAAGGAGTTTGGTGGTAGAGGCTTGCCGATAGAGAGTGTGGGCGCTGGTGGGTTGATGGATCAAAGACGAGGAGCTCAACTGAAGATGCACTTGAGAAAAAATAAGAGCCATAGAGAGAGATATGGTTTTCAGCTCCCAATCTCAATGGCCTGAAAGCTCTCATAGAATTTTTTTTTTATGAAACTATGAGAGGAAAGTGAGACGGGATGGAGAAAATAGTATGGATGGAGTCCAGACATAGATTTGCATCTAGACTCCAACCGGATCTCAACACGTGTCCATAAATGAAATATTATTTCTTTACTTTATAACGCAATAACACAGGTTGCGATGTTGTTAATGCTATTCAGACCTAGCCAGCCCGACCTGTTCAAATAGTGGGATTAAACATGTTGGATGGAGAGGATTCTATTCTGAGCCCCTAAAAATTTAGGTATTTTTAATTTTGAGCTGTGTTTAGTTGTGCAAAAATTATTCTCATCTCTCTCCCAACATGCATCTGACCTTCCTCCAGAGTTCTGCTAAATCTCGAGCATTAAAAATCAAGATATTATATCATTTTCTCCATCTCGGTGACTCCATGAGGTATTTCTTCTTGAATTCTTAAACTTTAGAGATTTAAGATTTTCACATTTGTTCTAACCATCGAACATAAACACATTTGAGTTCTTTAAAGAAGACTTTGGGGTTCTTTGGAGATGTTTTTGAAGAGTACACTCTGTACAGTCATGAGTGTACAACCTTTTTTCCAAATTTTTTTAACTGTGGGCTTGTCATATATTTTGTACATGCTATTGTAAGTTGTTTAGAGATATTTCCTAGAGAATATTAGATTTTTGGAGCTATTTTTGAAGTGTACACTCAGTACACTCATGAGTGTACACTCCTTTTTTATTTTTTTTAACTATGGGGCTTACCATATATTTTGTACATGCTATTGTAAACTATTTGAAGATGCTTCCTAGAGAATTTGGAGTTTTTGGAACTATTTCTCATGTGTCATCCTGTACATACACTCATGAGTGTACACCCTGTACACTCTTATTTTTAAATTTTTTTAACTATGGGGCTTGCCATATGTTTAGTACATGTTATTGTAAGTTGTAGGGAGATGTTTCCTAGAGAATTTGGAGTTTTTATGGCTATTTTTGAAGTGTACACACCTTTTTTAAATTTTTTTAACTATGGGGCTTATCATATATTTTGTACATGCTATTGTAAGCTGCTTGTAGATGCTTCTTAGAGAATTTGGGAGTTTTTACAGCTATTTTTCATGTGTACACTCTGTACACTTATGAGTGTGCACCATTGTTTTCAAAAAATTTCAACTATGGGGCTTGTCATATGTTTAGTACATGCTATTGTAAGCTGTTTGGAGATGTTTCCTGGAGAATTTGAGATTTTTTGTAGTTATTTTTGAAGTGTACACTCTGTACACTTATGAGCGTATAACCCTTTTCTTTAATTTTTTAATTGTAGGGCTTGTCATATATTTTGTGTATGCTATTGTAAGCTATTTGGAGATGTTTCCTAAAGAATTTTAGATTTTTTGGAGCTATTTTTGAAGTGTACACTCTATACACTCATGAGTGTATACCATTTTTTTAAATTTTTTTCAACTGTGGGGCTTGCTATATGTTTTGTACATGCTATTATAAGCTATTTGGAGTTTAGTCCTAGAGAATTTGGAGTTTTTGGAGCTATTTGTGGAGTGTACACTTTGTACACTCATGAGTGTAGACTATTATTTTCAATTTTGTTTTAAACTATGGGGCTTGTCATATGTTTTATATATTTTATTATAAGCTTTGTGGAGTTTAGTCCTAGAGAATTTTGGGGTTTTTGGAGCTATTTTTAAAGTGTACACTTTATACACTCATTAGTCAACTCCCTCTTTTTCAATATTTTTTAACTATGGGGCTTGCCATATGTTTAGTACATTCTATTATAAGTTATTTGGAATTTAGTCCTGGAGAATTTTGGGGTTTTTTGAGCTATTTTTGAAGTGTATACTCTGTACACTCATGAGTGTACATCCTTTTTTTCTTTTTTTTTAACTATAAGGCTTGTCATATGTTTAGTTCATTCTATTGTAAGCTGTTTAGAGATATTTTCTAGAGAATTTAAGGGGTTTTTGGAGCTATTTTTGAAGTATACACTCTGTATACTCATGAGTGTACACCCTTTTTTCAATTTTTTTCAACTATGGGCTTGCCATAAGTTTAGTACATTCTATTGTAAGCTATTTTGAGATGTTTCTTGGAGAATTTGGGATTTTTTGGAGCTATTTTTGAAGTGTACATTTTGTATGTGAGTCACTATAGCACCCAAGAGGGGGGTGAATTAGGCGATATTAAAATTTTAAAAGTTAAATCTTAAATTTTAAGTTTTAGTAGAAAATTAATTTTTGATTTTATAATGACAAGATACAATTCTTAATGAAGCAAAAATAAAAGTACAGTAAAGTAAAGAGATGCAAAAGGCACAAAATTTTTACGTGGTTCGGCTAAACCCTAAAATGGGCCTACATCCATGCCTAACCACCCCTGGCTAGGAATCCACTAAAAGCAAAAATAGCTTACAAATAGTCCTCTCCTATAACGGGGCAAGTACAACTTCTACAATAATATATACTCTCCTACAAAGGGGCGAGTACAACCCCAATATAAATTTTACTGCACAAAAAGAAAATTACAAAATAATAGATTTTGATAAAATAAATCTCTCACAAATATACCAAGCTATCCAATTCAAAAAGAGATCTCACAACTTATAAATGATCACTTTACAACTTAAAATTTTGGCAAGATAAAATGCTCAATTAATATTGAAGAAATAATAAAATAAATATCTTAAAGTGATCTTACTAAGCTATTTATGTTATTACTATTTGTAGAGTAATATAAAAATAATTTCAAAATAAATTCACAATATTCTTTTACATAATAAAATAAATTTTAGCAAGGAATAATTTATTTTATATTAACCAAAAATATTCTTTCAATTAATGCTAATGATCACAAAATAGTTAAATAAAATGAGTATATGATATATCTAAGTAGGCTAGTAAGCTTTTAATTAAAAAGAGAGATCTAGCAAATATGAAAATAAATTCAGCACAATAAAGTAATTTGAAATGCTAAAATATACTTCTAAAATAGATCTAAGAATAAATAATCTTTCAAATAAGACTAATGAAGAAATATTTCAAGAAACCATAAGAAATTTGTTGGAAGATAAAAATTTCAAAGATAAAAATTTCAACGAGTTGAAATAAATCGTACAAACTATCACAAGAGTTTTTCACATAAAAAATTGATTGAAGAAATTTTGATGTGAAAAACTTTAGACTTTGATGTCTAAAGACTAATCCACCAAAAAGTATAAATTCAAAAGAATAAATAGATTATGAAAATAGTATGAAAAACTTAAAAAGATATTAAGATCAAGAAAACAAACTCAAGTAATTTTAGAAAGCTTGCTTAGTTGAAGATGTTGAAGCTTCCAAACCAAGGATTTGATCTTGCAATATTTGGAGAACACTTGGAAGAAAAATCTAAGAAATTTTCTCTTAGATTTGCTGGAGAGATTTTGAATTTGAATGAGGAATGCTTTCATGAAGAGAATGAGGGCTATTTACAAGAAGGTCATTTTGAATTATTTCAAAAAATATATTATTCTAACATTATTTTATCATATAATAATTTAATATTCAATAAAAATATAATTTATATTAAATAAATATTAAATTCAAGCAGCCAAAATTCAGCTATTCACATGGGCAAGTCAAAAATAATCAGATAAAGCTCCTAATATATTCAAAGCATGTAGCATACATTCATTATTAAAATCAGCTAATGTTTGAAAAATCATAATAAATTCAATGTTAATCAAACGTGGGTCCTGTAACTTATCTAATTAAAGGAACAAATCTAAGAAATCTGTTGGAGATGAAATCAGATATAAATTCCTTGATTATAAAATGACTTTGGCTAAAATACAAAATTTCACATATTTTTGTTAATTTTGAAATATGACCTTTAAATATTATGATATAATTTATATATAATCATACATATGTTAGTTATCATATAACCTTCAAATTAAATTAAAATATTTAATTATATTTAGTAAATAAAATAATTACACTTAATAGTCATAATTTATTATCATTTATTATTTTGATAATTCAAATGTTATGTATGAAACATATAATTGAATGTTAATTTGATAGAGATTTATATAAATTAACCTCATTAAAATAATATGTTAAGTTATGAGCAAATTGATTCATGTCAATGAACTCATATGAATTTCTAAGATAGTTATAAATACATATAACCTAAAATATTGTATCTTGAGCTTCACATTATCCATTTTGATCTATCTTTCATTATTCTACTCTTTCAATTACCTCAAACAAATTATGAGATGTATTGGATATATAATTAGCAATTAATATATTTGAAACACATAAAAACATTCATTAAAACATACAAACATTCATTTGTTATCATCAAAATTGATCGGATTGAACATAAGGCCCAACACTGGACACTCATGAGTGTACACCCTTTTTTTCAATTTTTTTCAACTGTGGGGTTTGCCATATGTCTAGAACATTCTATTGTAAGCTATTTAGAGTTTAGTCCTGGAGAATTTGGGAGTTTTTGGAGCTATTTTTGAAGTGTACACTCTCTACACTCATGAGTGTACACCCTTTTTTTTTCTTTTTTTTTCAACTGTAGGGCTTATCATATGTTTAGTACATTCTATTGTAAGCTGTTTGGAGTTTAGTCTTGAAAATTTTGGGGGGTTTTGGAGCTATTTTAGAAGTGTACACTCTTTTTTTTCAATTTTTTTCAACTGTAGGGCTTGTCATATATTTTATACATGCTATTGTAAGCTATTTAGAGATGTTTCTTAGAAAATTTGGCACTTTTAGAGCTATTTTTTATGTGTACACTCTATATACTCATGAGTGTATACCATTTTTTTCCTAATTTTTGTTAAATGTGGGGCTTGCATATATTTTGTACATACTATTGTAAGCTATTTGGAGATTTTTTTCTGGATAAATTAGTGCTTTTTGGAGCTATTTTTCATGTGTACATTCTGGGCCTCCATTCTGTAAATAATGTTCTCATTAAATCACTTTTCATTTGAAGCTTAAAATGTCTTGGAAAAGGATAACTTTCATATGTAGGTCATCCACCATTAAAGCGGTATTTGATTCTATTTCAGGCCGCTTTACTGATAAAGTCCTTGTCATTTTAAGAAGACTATATATGCATCAATTCATTAGAATGTCTGCAATTCAACAAGATTCAGGTTCCATAACTTTACTTATGTCCTGTTGGAATATAAAAAAGCAGACATTCTACATTGGTGACCAATGCATTCCTTTCACCCCCCCGATAAGTTGCATTAATAGTAGGGATGCCAAATAGAGGGAAGAAGGTTATATGGCAGAAATCTCCACTTTTCAAGTCCAACTCAGTTGATTTTAAGAATAAAATTGAGAAGTTGGATCGCTCATTGATCGCAGCACAGTTTGTGCAGTTGTACATACAGTTTTTACTTTCAAATCTTTTTTATATATCATAATTATAGAGTGGCGTCAGATTTGATCTCTTATGCTAATGACATAGAGAGATTTATTGATTATAATTGGATAGAAGGCATTTAGAGCTTCCTGGTTTCACAGTTTGATGGTAGTACATCAAAAATTTTGATACAAATGGCACCCAGGTACATGAGTGGCTTTGTCACTCTTCTGATGGTACATTTTACATCTTCAAATTTATATTATTTTATGCATTGAAGCTATGTTATGTAAATCTTTGTTGTATATCTGAGTGGCAGAGCACACAAGAATCATATGGCCACCCGTTCCTTTTGTAAAGTCATGTATGTTATGATGGCCAAAAATAAAGTTTGCAGAGGATTCCTTTAGTGGTTTGAAGGGACACCAGGTGATGCGAAATAAATTTACTTCATTTATCTCAATTTTTTTCCTATTAGAAATTATCATATTTTCTTATTGGTGTAACACAGGTCTTCCTATCATTTGAAGATATCGAGGAGACATGGCTCCTTGAAATAGTGCCTCCTATCTCACAGCAAACCCACAGCGAGCCCCATAGGAGCCCCATTCCAAGTCCAAGGAGTGAAGCCCCAAGTGGATCTCCCTACGTCTCTCCTTAATATTCTCCTCCTTCCTATGCATCTAGCTTACCATCTACTACTACCCCTCCCCAAACCTTTCTGATAGATAAGATACTTTTAGGTTTCAGGGCCTTGGGGGATAGAGTATCATTTTTTAAGCTTAAATAACTGAGATAGTATATGGTATTGATTTTTGGCTAGCTGTCATTGAGGCGTTGGTTGCTGGACAGGAGGGTCCAAGCAAAAGGGAAGCTTCTAAGGAGACTACCATAAGGGAAGCTCCCGATGCGGTTACCACTGGACAGAAAGATGATGCTCACCCTTTACTAGGCAGCATTGAACGGAAGAGGAAAGCTATCTCGTCCCCATTCACACAAGTGTACAGA
This sequence comes from Cymbidium sinense, assembly GCA_021442155.1. Classification (NCBI taxonomy): domain Eukaryota; kingdom Viridiplantae; phylum Streptophyta; class Magnoliopsida; order Asparagales; family Orchidaceae; genus Cymbidium; species Cymbidium sinense. The sequence continues at coordinate 160,288,166 of CM038221.1, forward strand.
AAGACACACAGTACTGCAACTCCTGCTATTGCTGCCACACAGGATGTACAAATAATAGTGGAGGTATTTCTTGGCTTTCCTTTTAGTTTGATCTAATAAAGTTGATTTTAGTGATTTTTTATGTAGGTTAACAGAGAGATTCTTACAACACAAAATAAACCAACGACTATTATCATAGTGATTGAGGAGCATCAGACAGAGGTATTATTCATCTTAGAAGCTTAAACTTTAATTTATATTGAATCTAGTTCTTAAACCTTGTTAATTTCTTACAGTCAGCAAAGGCACATGATATCATAGACTTCTTATCAAGATATGTTCTACCCAAGCCAATATTATAGCTCATTGACACTTCTTATGCCCGATTTAATAATAAGTAAGTTATTGCTTAGTCTATTTTATTCAGTATAAATAAAATCACCCTTTAATTTAGTGATGCTCACATTCCCATGCTTCTCATATGCATGAGTGATAGCATATTCTAGACTGGGAACATCATTATTATGAGAGGCCAAATTGATGAGTTGCTGACAGATCAGTATCTATCATATGTGCATGTTGATGCATTTGCTTATTTGCTGGCCGAGAAGAATAAGATATGTCCTGGACCATATGTCCCCTATTGATATGTCTCATGCTTATACTAGGTGATTTAGTGCACGGAGGTTTGGGTTATATGATTCCTTCAAAAGTTTTGATAGTTATAAGCTAGTAATTTTTAACTTTTCTTTGAATTCTTGCAGAGTTATGCTAAATATGGCCTAGCAAAAGAAAGTAAAATATTCATCCAGCATGTTACTACAGATAGTATTTCAATGGTTGATTTACTCTTACTTTTAGTTATCAAAAATCAGCATTGGACACTACTAGTGGGATATATTAAGAAAGGGGCTTAGTACTTCTATGACTCACTGCCAAACCCAACTCATAAGGCCATTCTTCCTGATACTGTAAAATTTTTTGTCATTTTCAGTTCATCTCAAATGCATACTTTGTACAAAACTCTTCACCTTTTTTTTAACTCTTTAGATCAAATTATTCGTCCAAGATGCTGGCTAGGCTTTTAAGAGAAATCCTCAGGAATGGTCAATCGAAGTGATCAATGGTGACCAATCCAACAAAATAGTGTTGATTGTGGCATGTTTGTGTGTAAATACATGGAGGCAGTGATCAACAAACCTCTTGTGAACTCGGCTGAGCACCAAGATTGACCAAAGAAAATGAATTGCTTCAGTGCTGAGTTTGTTTATGCTATTTTTCTTTAAATATAAAATAACTGAATAGTAAAATGTTGAGTGCAAGAAAGTTGTTGTGCATATGAATAAAGTATTTGGAAATCTAAATGTAGATCATCTATGTATTTATCTATGTTGTACATGTTATTATAATCTATTTTTACGTGTTATTGTAGATCAATTGTTTATTTATCTGTGTTGTATATACTATTGTAATCTATTTATACATGCTACTGTAAGATGTTTGTACATGCTATTGCAGATCAACCCTTTATTTATCTATGTTATACATGTTATTGTATGCGATTTGGAGTTATTTCTTGGAAATTTGGTGCAGTTTCTTCTTTTTTCTAATTTGTTTCAACTATGGGGCTTGTCATATATTTTGTAGATTCTATTGTAAGCTATTTGGAGTTTAGTCCTGAAGAATTTGGGGGTTTGGGAGCTATTTTTGAAGTGTACACTCTGTACACTAATGAGTGTACATATCTTTTTTCAAAAAATTTCAACTGTGGGGCTTGCCATATATTTTGTACATTCTATTGTAAGCTATTTGGAGTTTAGTCCTCAAGAATTTAGGAGTTTTTTAAGCTATTTTCAAAGTATACACTCTATACACTCATGAGTGTACACCATTTTTTCAAATTTTTTAACTGTGGGGCTTACCATATGTTTTGTACATGCTATTGTAAGCTATTTGGAGATGCTTCCTGGAGAATTTTGGATTTTTTGGAGCTATTTTTGAAGTGTACTCTCTGTACACTCATGAGTGTACACCTCTTTTTTCAAATTTTTTTAACTATGAGGCTTGTCATTTATTTTGTACATGCTATTGTAAGTTGTCTAGAAATGTTTCCAAAAGAATTTGGTGATTTTTAGAGCTATTTATCATGTGTATATTCTATACACTCATGAGTGTACACCCTTTTTTCTTAGCTTTTTCCACTATGAGGCTTGTTATATATTTTGTAAATATTATTGTAAGCTGTTTGAAGATGTTTCCTCGAGAATTTGTGATCTTTTGAGCTATTTTTGAAGTGTACACTCTGTACACTCATGAGAGTACACCCTTTTTTTCAAAAAAAAATTCACTATTGGGCTTGCTATATGTTTAGTACATTATATTAAGTTGTTTGGAGTTTAATCCTAGAGAATTTAAGAGTTTTTGGAGCTATTTTTGAAGTGAACACTCTGTACACTCATGAGTGTGCACCCTTTTTTTCAATTTTTTTCAACTGTGGGTCTTGCCATATGTTTTGTACTTGCTATTGTAAGCTATTTGGAGTTTAGTCCTAGAGAATTTGGGGGTTTTAGAGCTATTTTCCATGAGTACACTCTATACACTCATGAGTGTACACCCCTTTTTTCAATTTTTTTAAATTATGGGGCTTCCATATATTTTGTACGTGCTATTGTAAGCTATTTGGAGATGCTTCCTGGAGAATTTGGTGATGTTTGGAGCTATTTATCATGTGTACATTCTGTACACTCATGAGTGTACACACTTTTTCTCTATTTTTTCAACTGTGTGGCTTGTCATATATTTAGTACATTCTATTGTAAGGTATTTGGATATGTTTTTTGGAGAATTTGGTGGTTTTTGGAGTTATTTTTGAAGTGTACACCCTTTTTCAATTTTTTAAACTGTGGGGCTTGCCTTTGTTTTGTACATGCTATTGTAAGCTATCTAGAGATATTTTCTAGAGAATTTGGTAGTTTTTACATTATGTACACTCATGAGTGTACACCCTCTTTTCATAATTTTTTAACTGTGGGGTTTACCATATGTTTAGTATATTCTATTATAAGCTATTTGTAGTTTAGTCCTGTAGAATTTGGTGATTTTGGTAGCTATTTTTAAGTGTATACTCTATACACTCATGAGTGTACACACCTTTTTAAAAAATACTTCAACTGTAAAGATTTTCATATATTTTGTACATGCTATTATAAGCTATTTGGAGTTTAGTCCTAAAGAATTTGTGATTTTGGGAGCCATGTTTGAACTGTACACTCATTAGTGTAGGCCATTTTTTTCAAATTTTTTAAACTATGGGGCTTGCTATATGTTTTGTACATGATCCTATAAGCTGTTTGGAGATGCTTCCTGGAGAATTTTGAGATTTTTGGAGCTAGTTTTGAAGTGTACACTCTATACACTCATGAGTGTACACTTTTTTTAATTTTTTTTAACTGTGGGGCTTGCCATTTATTTTGTACATGTTATTGTAAGTTGTCTGGAGATATTTCTTGGAGAATTTGGTAGTTTTAAAGCTGTTTATCATGTGTACATTCTGTACACTCATGATTGTAAATAATTTTTTTCTACTGTGGGGCTTGCATATATTTTATAAATTCCATTGTAAGCTATTTGGAGATGTTTCATGGAGAATTTATGATTTTTTGGAGCAATTTTTGAAGCGTGCACTCTATACACTCATGAGTGTACACCCTTTTAAAAAAAATTCAACTGTAGGGCTTGTCATATGTTTAGTGCATTCTATTATAAGCTGTTTGGAGTTTATTCTTAGAGAATTTGAGGGTTTTTGGAGCTATTTTTAGAGTATATACTCTATACACTCATGAGTGTACACCCTTTTTTCAATTTTTTTTTAATTGTGGGGCTTGCCATATGTTTTGTACATGCTATTGTAAGCTATTTAGAGTTTAGTCTTGAAGAATTTGGGGTTTTAGAGCCATTTTTTATGTGTATACTCTGTACACTCATGAGTATACACCTCTTTTTTCAATTTTTTTAACGGTGGGCTTGCCATATGTTTTGTACATGCTATTGTAAGCTATTTGGAGATGCTTCCTGGAGAATTTGGTGGTTTTTGGAGCAGTTTTCACGTATACACTCTATACACTCATGAGTGTACATCAATTTTTCCTAATTTTTTCAACTATAGGGCTTGTCATATGCTTAGTACATTCTATTGTAAGATGTTTAGAGTTTAGTCCTATAGAATTTGGGAGTTTTGGAAGCTAATTTTGAAGTGTACACTCTGTACACTCATGTGTGTATACCCCTTTTTTCAATTTTTTTAAGTCATCAGTGTACAGAATGTACACATGATAAATAACTATAAAAATCACCAAATTCTCCAAGAATCATCTTCAGACAGCTTACAATAGCATGTACGAAATAAATAATAAGCCCTATAGTTAAAACAAATTGAAAAAAGGGGTGTACACTCATGAGTGTATAGAGTTTACACTTCAAAAATAGCTCCAAAAACTCCCAAATTATCTAGGACTAAACTCCAAATAGCTTAAAATAGAATATATAGATAAAAAAAAAATTTTAAAAGGTGTACACTCATGATTTGTGCACTTCAAATTCTCTAGGACTAAACTCCAAATAGCTAACAATAGAACGTACTAAATATATGGCAAGCCTCACAATTAAAAAAAATTAAAAAAAGGTGTGTATACTCATGAGTGTATACACTTCAAAATATCTCATAACCCCCCCCCCCCCCCCCCAAAATTCTCCAGACTAAACTCCAAACAACTTATAATAGAATATACTAAGCATATGACAAGCCCCACAATTGAAAAAATTAAGAAAGAATGATGTACACTCATGAGTATACAGAGTGTACACGTGAAAACTGCTCCAAAAACTAGCAAATTCCACAGGAAACATCTCTAAACAGCTTAGGATAGCATTTACATATGATGTAGCATAGCTCACAGTTGAATTATTTTTGAAATAAAGGGCGTACACTCTAGAGTGTTTAGGTGTACACATCAAAAAGAGCTCAAAAAACTACCAAATTCCCTAGGAAGCAACTCCACACTTTATACACCCATGAAGCATTTTCAATAAATTTTGGTGTAATAACTCAGACTCTATTGAGAGCAATTTTCAATGATTTAAAGTACAAAATATCAATAGTATATTAAAAAAATAAGCAGCATAAGTCGAAGTACAAAGTTTAGCTTTACAGTACAACATAGTAAATATTGATTAGCATACTTTCAATCAAAATGATATGAAAGTATATATATTCAAAGAAGACATGATGATTAAATGATATCACACATTAGAATGTTTTCATCTAATGATATCCATCATCAGCTTAGTGTATTCTTCTGCCGACTAACTGATTGTTGAGCTTGAGTTAAATTCTAAAATAGAAAAACATTGTATTAGTTGCTAATATCTAATAGCAGGAATTAAGTGTTATGCCTGCATACCTCTAAGAAGCACTCTAGCATAACAGAAAAAGGTGTTGCAATGGGTGACCCTTTATGCTTTCCTCATCTCGCAGCTTCTTCTTTTGTCTTTGTAACATTAAAGACGGAATGGTTAAAAGTTTAATAGTAATATTTGAAGAGTATAAATTTATAGAGATAGATAGAAACTTACTCTTGGCTTTCTTATTTCTCTCCCAATATCCTTTCAGCCTTGCATTGGAAACACCCTTTGGCCATTTCTTAACTGGATCCTTTAGCAAGTCAGTTCCTAAATCTATTGATGTGAATTCTCACATAATATAGAATCAACATTATTATATAGTTTCTTTAAGAAATCCAACATATACTCCTCAGCTTCATTATTACCTTGTGTCTTGGTACTTATTTGATATGCATATTGACTGATGTGGTTCTGAAAAGTAATGCCAGCTTGATTTCCATCAATACCTTGCACATCTTATAAGTTCCTATAAGCACTGTCAAAGTAGATATCCCTCTTTGCTTTGGTTGACCATTGCATGAGAAGATACTTATCCAGAATGCGCATAATATCTTCCTTACTCAAAACTCGGATGCAGTGGGCACAAAGTACCCCCATCATTTCTTTTTTTTGCAACTACAAGTTATATGTAGGCATGTCTTGTCAAAATGGACATTCCATGTCTTGGAAGAGCTCTTATTCTCTAATTTCTGCCAAATACTCCATGGGATTGTCATTTAACACATTTTCTACTAATCCACTGACTCCATGCAAAAATTCTTCTTCAAATATTGTATAAAGCTTTCTTGTGTAAAAGATAGCAGCTTGTTTCAGTACTAGACTGGTTCTAACAAGAAGAACGATTACTGACTGACTACACTTGAAATCTTCATCATATTCATTCCATCGTCATGTGTCCATAACCTTCTCCAATCCTAAGAAACAATCAGTGATAGAACTTGTTGGTTTGGAGATTCTATGACATACATTATTCATGGACTCACTATATTGCATTGATAAGATACCCATACATAATGAGTCTTTGTAGATTACGGCAGGCCTCTTGCATCTAATTTTATATAGCTCAAATAGCCAAGCATGATCATGCAAATTGTCTTCTTTTAGCATGGTAGACCTAGCTTGTTAAAACTCTTCCTCTAAATAATATTTACTCATGCAAGTATAAAAGAGACTTTGTACTATTTTATTACTATTAAAGCAACCTACCTTCAAAGGAGCTTTCTTAGAAATATGTCATTGGCACAACCTATGGCGAGTATGTGCTAATGCAATTTCTATAGCTCTTGCCATTGCCTGGTCTTGATTAGTGAATATTGTTGTAAGATGCCTCTTATTCATTAATTGGAGAAATGTTTTCAAAAGTCATATGAATGACTCAATTTTCTCTTCAGATAGAAATGCTACTCCAAACAAGACATTTTGCCAGTGATGATTCACTCCAACAAAAGGTGCTCAGATAAGATTATATTTATTGAGTCGATAACTTGTATCAAAAATTATGACATCCTCAAAACAATCATAGTCTATTCTTAACATGCCATTGCTCCAAAAAAAAATTGGCCAAGCTATCCGGCTCATCAACTTGGACATCCCATGCAAACATTCCATCCTCTACTTGCCTTTCTTTCAATAGTTGTATTAATAAAATTGCTTTCCTGTTAATAATCATGATCTTCTTTCTTTTTGGATGTAATTGAAAGCATCTCTTTTTGTAAAGCTGATATTCTCCATGCCACCAACTTTCTCACTAAGATAGCTAAATGCATCAGTTGCTCAATTTCAATCTCTATCATTGACTTCAACACAGCCGCCTTCTCATCATTGATGCCTCTATGAGAACTGAGAATATGTAGGTCACCTGGCTTTACCAATGAATGATTATGACTTTCTGTAAATTTTTTAACCTTCCAATTCCCATCTAAATCAATAAAAAATCTAATCATGGCCAGACAGCCAATCCTCATATCTATTTTTTGAAATTTGACTGAGCAATTTAGATTGACACCTTTCTTCAGACCTACTTTTGCACATAAAAAATTATTTGATTTCAAATTCTTCGAGTTTGACCAATAACTAGTATGACCATTCCGAACACTGAATCAAGTTTGATGTGCATACTCATAGTACATTTCATATGCCTCTTTTTCATTATGAACAATGGTGCCAAGGAGTTTTCCTACAATTGGTTCATAAGACATAATGGCTTCATCATCACATTGGTGATTAGCCTCATTTACCTGATCAGACACAAATATGTTTTATGAGTACACATAAAAAACTGCTCCAAAAACTCTCAAATTCTCTAGGAAATATCTCCAAACATCTTACAATATAATGTACTAAACACATGGCAAGCCCCATAGTTGAAAATAAATAGAGAAAAAGGGTGTACACTCATGAGTGTATAGATTCTACACTTCAAAAACCACCAAATTTCTCAGGACTAAACTCCAAATAGCTTACAATAGAATGTACTAAACATATGGAAAACCCCACAGTTGAAAAAAAAATTTGAAAAAAAGGTGTACACTCATGAGTGTACAAAGCGTACACTCTAAAAGTAGCTCCAAAAACCCCCCAAATTCTCCAGGAAATATCTCCAAACAGCTTACAATAGTATGTACAGATCATATGGCAAGCCCCATAGTTGGAAAAAATTAAAAAAGGGGTGTACAATCATGAGTGTACAGAGTGTACAGTTCAAAAACAACTCTAAAAACTCTCAAATTCTCTAGGAAATATCTCCAAATAGCTTACAATAGAATGTACTAAACACATGGCAATCCCTACAGTTAAAACAAATAGAGAAAAAGGGTATACACTTTAAAAATAGCTTCAAAAATCACCAAAGTTTCCCAGACTAAACTCCAAATAGCTTAGAATAGAATGTACTAAACATATGGCAAACCTCACTGTTGAAACAAATTTGAAAAAAGGTGTCACTCATGAGTGTACAGAGTAAACACTCTAAAAATAGCTCCAAACCCACCCCCCCCCCCCAAAATTCTCCAAGGTCCAAAAGTTTATAATAGAATGTACTAAACATATGGCAAGCACCACAGTTGAAAAAAATAAAGAAATGGGTGTACACTCTTGAGTGTACACTTCAAAAATAGCTTCAAAAACTACCAAATTCCCTAGGACTAAACTCCAAACAGCTTAGGATGTACTAAATATATGGAAAATCTCATAGTTGAAAGAAAAATTGAAAAATGAGGTGTACACTCATGAGTGTACATTGTGTACACTCCAAAAATAGCTCCAAAAACTCTTAAATTCTCTAAGAAACATCTCCAAATAGCTTATAATATAATGCACTAAATATATGGTAAGCCCCATAGCAGAAATAAATAAATAAAAAGAGTGTATACTCATGAGTGTACATAGTGTACACTTCAAAACTAGCTTCCAAAATCACCAAATTCCCCAGGACTAAACTCCAAACAACTTATAATAGAATGTACTAAATATATGATAAACCCCACAATTGGAAAAAATTTGAAAAAATGGGTGTACAGAGAGTACACTCTAAAAATTGCTCTAATAACCCTCCAAATTCTCTAGGAAACATCTCCAAATATCCTACAATAGTATGTACATATCATATGACAAGCTCAACACTTAGAAAATTTTGAAAAAAGGGGTGTACACTTCAAAAATAGCTCCAAAAATACTCAAATTCTTCAAAAAATATCTCCAAACAGCTTACAATAGAATGTACTAAGCACATGGCAAGCCCCACAGTTGAATAAAATTGAAAAAAAGGTGTATAGAGTATACACTTCAAAAATCACCAAATTTCCAGGACTAATCTCCAAACAGCTTACAATAGAATGTACTAAACATATGGCAAGCCTCACAGTTCAAAAATTTTGAAAAAAGGGGTGTACACTCATGAGTGTACAGAATGTACACTCCAAAAACCCTCAAAGTCCTCATGCAAAGAACTCCAAACAGTGCAAGAAATATATATTTAAGAAAATAATTTCAAATTATATCACTAACTGTTTTAAAATAAACATATATATATATATATATATATATATATATATATATATATATATATATATATATATATATATATATATATATATATATATATATATATATATATATATATAACTGTAGAAAATTTATCGATACATTTATATTTAAGACATCATCCACTAAATTGGCGCAATATCAAGGCTATAACTTTTAAATTCATTTTCCATCTTCACAGTTCTTCCCGAATTGAAATGAGATTTTTTTTGTTTCTCTTCTCTAAGCTTAGTTCCTCTGAAAAAAATATCATATTATGCCCTAAATACATTTATATCTGGCCTTTTAAATTTCTCCTGCACATTAAAATGGCATCCAGCTGCGCGCCTAAATGGCATAATATTTTCTCCCGCTGTTTGGTCGGGTCGGGCCGGGTCTGAATAGCGTTAACTACATCGTGACTGGCGTTATCACATTATAAAGTAAAGAAATAATATTTTATTAGCGGATATGTGTTGAGATGGAAAATCGATTGTAATCTCTCAAGACACCACTCGTTACACTTATTAGGGCGTATCGAGTAAGCCAACATCTATTAGATGTCGCTCCCCATAGCCGAAATGCTGTCGCAATATTAATAAAATTATAGGCATAAAAAAAAGAAATGAATATATAGATTTCCTTGCATTTGTCTTCTTTCAGGTTTAAAGGACTCATCGAGATGGAAATCAACTATGGTATCGCAAGACATCACTCGCTATGCTCATTAGGGCATACCGAGAAAGCCAAAACACTCTCAATGCAGCTCCCTACGTGGGGATGACATTGGGAGGCTGCCAAAATTTTGACTAAAATTCTAAACTTAAAAAAATTTAAACTGAAATCGTCTAAGCTTAAATTAAGTAAGAAAATACACAATAAATGTTAAAACGAACATCAAACCAAAAAAAAAGCACTTACAAAACTTATTTAAGCAAGTTGAAAGCCTTCTCAAAGTACAAACTAAAATCCTTCCCCCTCTTTCTTAAGCACTATAAACTCAAGCAAGTGCTCTCTCTTAGCCTTATTTAGAGGGATTTGAGGAAGTAATGAGGAACCCATTCTTATTTAAAATTAACTTCTTAATAAAGTGAGTTCTCTTTTCTTGTAAATTCCTTAAAATTAAACAAGCTTTAATTGGAACTTGGGGAGGCTAATATTAAACTCACAAGCTTTAAATTGTAATTCTCTATAGCTTAAATTGAAGCAGTAAAGTGAGTTTACTTCTCTAATAAACTTCTCAAAATTAAACGAACTTTGATTGAAATTAGGGGAGGTAAATGCCAAGCTCATAAAGACTTATAATAAGTTTGAAGTTTGACTTTTAAATAAACATAAAACTAGATGTGGAATTTAAAATAAAGTCAAATCGTGTTTGATCACTTTTATATGAAGAATAGATAATTCTCATAAGTGCAATAATATTATTCAAAAGCTTACCCAAAAGCATAACTTGTTGGCTTGTTGATAGTCATGAATGCTATACTTCAAGTTTACTCGAATTTATATCTCAATACAAAACTAAATCATAAGAAATTTGTTGAGTGTTATGCTTATATATATAATAAAAAGGGGGAAGTCAAATGAAATCTATGAGAGAGCTATGAAGAAGTGAAATAACATGTTGGAAAGCATAGTTAAAGCTCCTTAATGAATAATTAAAAGATTCATACAATAACTATTAATAGTTTGTTTCAAACTAATTGGAAGATAAATTCTTAAATATGAAAGAATTCGAACGTGCTCACAAACAAATTTGAAAACTTGGAGAATTGAAAATTTCAACAACTAAACTAAGTGCGAGCAATATTTTAAATTACAATCTAAATCAAAATGACATCGGATTCGCAATACCTTGTACAAGCAAACAGAAGGCGTTAATCAAGACATTCTTAAATACACCCACATGGGCCCCGACACTACGCTGAATGCTTAAATTCAAGTGTCTAAGGATGCTGCATGGGTTACTTCCCAGTTTAGTCTTAGGACTGGGTTCGTGTTAACAAAACCTAAAAATTTATTATAAAAATTTTAACTTATTAAAATATCTGAGAAGCTAATTCTGTCATGTAACAGTAGATCTAATCCTCTGTAAGGAGCTAAACAGAGTTAACAAGATTTAAAGTTCTCAAATATATTCGATTCAATCAATCAATTAACAACCCCGATGATGGCTGTGTTGAATGATGATTTCAACCAAAGGGGATAGTTCCATCAAAATGTGATTCTATTTTTAAATCAAATTAACTCAAATTAAATATCAATATAAAATGCTTAGATGAAATTATAACCATTAAAAGATTAAAGCTAAAACCCAATTCACCTTCCATAATAATTTGTCGGAGGTGACAAATTAAGAAAACTCTAGCTCACAAAGGAGTCAATGTCAAATCAAGTGTTCTAATATGTTCACTCTCAATTAATCTCTTGCTAATAAGGGCGTGGTCTGTGTTCTCTAACTGCGTAGCTTGACCAGTAAGCCCCATAGAGGATGCAGTTATGACCAGAGTCCTCTGATTGGGTGGCTTGGCCAGTAAGGCTCCATTATATTATGATTAAGATCGTAGCTCATATGCTTCCCAATGGCTCTGCCCTTTGAGTTGTGAATCATAGGGTACACCTGATAGGGAAAAAAAGCTTGCTATCAGCTATGGTAGACTTAAGCATGTCTCTTTAGACAAACACCACCTCAGGTCTACAAGGATTTCTTAGATGATGTAATCCATGTATTGTTGATAAGAATCCTTCTGTCATGTTGGGTCGACTACCTCCTCTGACTAAGTAAACTATGGACCATGACAACCCGGGATGATGAAACCATGGGATCTAGATTGGACACGTCATCATTCTCCCAACCATCCGGTTTAAGCTAAAATGATGAATTTCATAATCTTAAATTCTAAAACTCCATATGTTGCTACTATACGCTACGCATTAAGTGACCTAACAACTAGCCTTAATCGAAAGTTCTCTCTCACTTATTGGGAGGGGTAATTAACTATAAGGGCTTGTGCCTATATGAAACCTGGAACAAGATCTAAAGTCCTCACCAAATGAGGATGAAATCTTTAGGTAGTGTCTTATCTACTTTCTCATCTATCTTCTGAAAATTACATTGACATTTAAACCATACTCTCTTCATTCAATATATCAAGAGGTCGGTGGTAAATTTTTGGAGCCCACAGATTTATGGCGACTCCATTGGGGATAGGATTCTCTTTTCATCTTTGGCTAGTCATACACATGCTATAGTAGCAATAAAATATTTGAAAATTCAAAACATAAAAGTTATGATTTAAATGTGTAGTAAATTCAAATTACCTATGTATAAAGCTCTATATCGAATGAATTATTCTATAGAGTATATTTTTATTATACTATTATTTTGTTCTGTAGTACCTCTACATTTTGAAAGTATGGGGTAAAATAATAATTCCTAATTACTAATCCCTATCTTTCACTTTTGTAGAATGGATCTATAGAGCACTACTTTCACTATCCAGCTAGGGCGTGGTACAAACATCTGCCTAACCAACGCCATGATCAACACAGGAGATGTTAGGGCAACCATTCAATTTGGTAGCTTGAATTTCTTGGCTATCATAATTATAACTCTTAAAGTACCCACCCCTGGTACACTCGTCTGAGGTCATACTGGAATTCCTCAAGTTACTGAAGCTCCTACTAGCCATGTTTGTCACAGTAGCCAGCCACTATAAAGGAGTTCTCCCGATGAGAACTTCAATTTTCAAAAGGTTAGGTCAATCTGAAGCCCCCGTGATGAAAAGAACCATCAATGGACAAATTGTGTCTTTAATGCCTCAGGGTACAATTGCTTCACTGATCAAACCTTTTGTACCAGGAAAGCATGATCATGAAGCTTCCTCATTATGAAGCAAATTAACCAGAAGGTAGAGAAGAAGAAGAAATGCTGAGCTGAGGGCTCAGCAGAACCCCTTTGAATTACCTATTGAACAAATGATATTGCCGCTAAAAGTGCATACCCACAACAACTTTGATAATCTAAAGTGGGTAAAAAGGAATAGATCTACCGGTGAGGTAAAGCAGTCCTTCTGGACTCAACAACTTCAAGTTCCACCACCAGAGAGGAGGCAACCTGAAACACTGTCTGCCATAATACACAATGTTCTCAATGTGACCAAAGATAGAGGCTTGATAGAAATAAATTTCAAAGGCCTGTGGTGATTGAGTATACTGAAGCTCCACCAAGGAGGTTTCCATCTCTTCTGGTAACTAGTCATTGACCCTAGTATGCTTCGCATGGTGAGCATCAGAGCATGACACTCAAACTACGTGTTGAAGAATCCACTACCAAAAGTTCCTAGTGAAAGGATAAGTAGATATGGAGGCCAAGGCCCTATAATGAAACTTTGAAGAAAGGAATAGGTGTGACATCTGACACACATGTTTAGAAATCCACCTCAAAAATAACTCATCTGAAGTGGATACCCAAAAGAAAGGATATCACTATTGAAAGATGTGATGGTCAACACCCTGAAGAATCCTCTAGGGGATTCCATCTTCAATCAAATTCACCCCAACATGATAAGGTTGACTTTGATCGCAGTCCTTTAATAGAAGAAGTGTTTATTCTGCACATTGAACCAAAGATCCACTGGAAATGTCGATCAGAAATTCAAGTGCAAGAAGAAAATAATGTAGAGGACACTATGGAAGTGGAAGTTGTCTATATGGTCAGAGACATAGATGAACTCTCTGCTCAGCACCATCAACAGCTACATGAATCCAGGGAACCTGAACCTAAATTTGACATTTATGAAGAAGAGTCTTCACATAAGCAAATAGAAGATGGATCTTCAATCTCTACTGAAGATGAAGAAGAAGAGGATCGAAATGAGAAAGAGATCATAGGTGTTGAAGCTGTTTATATGATTGAACCAGGAAATGATCACACTGGTACACACTTTTATAATCAGCATCATCGGTCAGCCTAAGCAACAACTGTCCCTACGACTGCACAAGGAGAAGGACAATTAAGCTCTTCCCCTGAAGATGAGTAAGGAGCAGAACAACAACAAAGAATTGAGGAAGAAAAAGAGCCTGTATTGATTGGCATCGTGGCGCTAGCTAAAAAGTAAAGAGAAATGTAGCATCAAATGGAAGTCAAAGATAAGAAAATTGCATAGCTTGGTACCAAGATGACTGATATGATGGTATAAATGAATATCATGATGGAGATGTTGCAGAAGAATATCACATCAAATGTAGCACCTATCTTGTATGCTAATCAATAGGTAGCTAATAATGCGACTTCTATACCACTAATCGCTCTAGCACCTTAAGATCTTATAGTGCATGCTACACCTGAAGCTAGGAATGAACTTAACCAACTACCTCTTCAACCAATAATTCAAAATATAGATAGCACACCGAGAATATTAACAGTTGCTCAACATGAAATGATAATCAATGAAAAAATAAAAGCAATCATAGCCTCTGAGCAGGTTGAAAAGCTGGTGAGTAAGGGTCACCCTTACCCAACTGAATATGATCAAGTGTTGTACCCGAAAGGTTACTCAGTGCCAAAATTTAATATTTTTTAATGGGCTTGGTAATTTAAAGCAACATATGTCCCAATTCAAGGCTACTTTTGGTAACACAGGAGGGAATGATGCGCTGCTTTTCCATCTGTTCGTCAATAGCCTAACCTCAGCTGCTTTTGAGAGGTATGTAGAATTTCTGAATGATTTGGTTAAAGCCTTTGCTGAGTTAGAGATGATATTCATGAAGAGGTTCACTAGTGCAACTAAGAAAATAATAATTGTTGACCTTACCTTACTAAAAAGGAGGAAAGATAAATCAATGACAAAACTCATAAGTCATTGGCATAACCTAGGTATGAAATGTGAGCAACAAATAGAAGAGGAACATGTGATCCAATCGCTAATGGGAAATATGAATGATAAAATGGCACCATTTCTATGTATGGCATCAATTGCAACATTCCAGGACTTGCTCGATAGGGTGACTAAATTTGAAAAGTTGAATCGCCCTAAGTCTGAAATCTACGCAGATAAAGCAAAGAGAAATAAACTTTCAGACTTAAGAAGAAATAATACTCATGCCCCTTCCTATAGCTCAAATGGAAAAAAATGGGTAATATATAATGTGGATAAAGGAAAATAGCCCATGTACAATGATGATAAGGGAAAAAAGCCTGTCTATTCTAATCCACAACCAAAATTGGTATTAGGAGGCGATGACAAACCTCAGACTTTTCCAAGAGGTGGGGAGCATCCGAAATAAGTAACAAGAGATGATCAGTGAATGCAACCACCTCTTAAAGAAAAGATGAACAAAGATTACTCCTTTAAAAGAGACAGTGTGGCCAAATTATTTTGGCAAGTAGTCAAAGTTGGTCTACAATTATCAGAAATTAAAAGGCCTAAAGAAGCTGATCAAGTCCGTAATCCAAATTACTGTCTCTATCATCAGATGATCAGTCATCCTATTGAAGATAGTTATGTCTTCAAAGATTGGCTAGAAAGGAAGTATCGGCGAGGTGAATTTACATTATCCAACAATATTCTAATCAACCCAAAAAGGGAGTCTACAAGGATGATTATGTCCTCTTCCATATCATCCATTAAATTTAAAAAAAGGAGAAATTAGTTCAGACTGAAGAATGGGAAACAGTAGTCTCCAAAAAGACTATGAAAATACTGAAGCAGCTAAAAGGCGTCCCTAATGTTAAGTGGAAATCACCACTTGAACTTATATTGGACTTAAGAGAGATGCATAAACCAAGTATTTAGGCTTCTCAGCAACATTCTGATAAAGCTACTTCATCACAGCATGAGGAGCAATCTGCTAAACATAAGTCTCATAAATCAAAGAAGTTTGCTAAGAAAAAGAAGATCAATAAGAGAACTATAACTCAAAAGATTATTAATAATCTAGAGGAGTATCACCAGCCAGCAAGGCAACCATTTAGGCTTACAGACTTTATGCCTAAACTTCACATTGATGAATCGGATGAAGAAGATAATGGTGAATCTTGTCCCATAGAGACATGCTAAATCATTTATGTGATATCAGATGTTCTTCAACATCCGTTACTCTGAAATGACAAGGGTAGTCACACAGACTCGACAAACCCATCAAAATTCTTATCGGGAAAGCAAGAAGAGCCTGAGGAGTTAACATCTAAATTTGATTTAATGACTCAACAAGACGATAATAGTTCAGATGATGATCTATTTTTTCCCGGAGAAGAGTCAGACTCATCAATATCATCGCATAAGAAATGTATAAAGTAGAAAAATGAGTCTAGCCCTTTTGGTTAATCCTCTAGAACAAGAAGGGAATTTGAAAAAACTACCTCTTTAGAATAATCTGAAAAAGATAAGGTGATTCAAGTTCTATTGAGAAGTGGTAAAGTCTTACCACCTTCATCAAAGAGGGGAAATGCAAATAAAGACAAAGGCAAACAAATTGAAGTGAACAAAGATATCATTCCCAAAAATCCTAGAATAAAGCCTAAATCAAGCAAAAAGATAGATTATAATATTCTATCACATCTGAGAAAGATCCACTGCACAACTGAGTGTGTATGAGGCTCTCTTAATTTCAAAAGACCTTCGAGAAACTTTGATACATGCTCTCAAAGATCTAGAGAGTTATGAAGCTTACTTTGCTGAAAAATGCCTGACTGAAATATTGCAAACTCAAGATCTCCCAATAATCAAACTTTTTGAAGAAGATCTTTTGTTGAGAACAGTGAATCATAACTATCCTCTATATGTTACAGTAGAGAGTGATGGCATCATGATCAGGTGAATATTGATCAATCTAGGTTCTTCTATCAATCTTATGAGTCTAAAAGTATTAAGAGGATTATCATTTTATATCCAACATCTTGGGAGAGATAAGTTGATGGTTCATGGTTTCAATGAGAAAGGGCAGAAAACTCTGAGTTATTTTATTTTCGCTCAAGTTTCGAGATTTATATACAAAAGCCAAGTTTTATGTAATCGATGCTCATACATTATTTAGAGCTCTCTTAGGTCGACCATGGCTGCATGAGTATAACATGGTCCCATCAACTATGCATTAGTGTATGAAGTACCTAAAAGAAGGAGAAGAATTTAGAATTCCTGGTAACCTACAACCATTCTCCGTCCATCAAGCAAAGATTTATGAAGATGCAAAATATTTCATCCTTAAAGAGCCTAAGCCAATAGAGCCTCTTGAAGTGGTAGCATCCACTTCAGGAACTAAAAAGTAACTTCACAAAGTGAAAAGAGCATAAGAAAAGAGGAAGAAAGAAAGCAATGTTGACTCTGTCTAAAGAACTTGATTCTGCACCTAAATCAAGAAAATCAATTCCTCATTTGGGAAGTGGCACAGAAGAAGAAGAAGATATTCCTATCAAACTTAAGGGAACTTATAAGCTTTCAAGAAAGGCAAAGTATGAAATAAGTGATTCTGATTTAGAATATGATTTTAAATCTGTTATGAAAATAGGGTTCAAATGGTCGCATCAAAAAGGATAGCTCACTTGGCAGAGTCAGAGGACTCCTTCAAAATTATACCCATCCCTTAGCCAGTGGAGGTTCATAACATTGAAGAGTCGATAACATTCTATGTGCCACTGTTGAGTGAGAATGGCAGAACAGAAACTCTATTCTACAAATCTGAAGAGTCTCAGCCTTACAATTTTAATCGGTCTGCTCAACATGAAAATTCTGATGAGATAGTGCCAATAAGAATACCAATATAATATCCATAGAACTTATGAAGAATGATGCATAAGCTTAGAATTCATATTGGAACTACTAAGCATAAAACTCAAATCTTTAACAGGTTGTGGAGCCGAAGAAGATCTCAAGCATCACAAAGAAGTGATAAGTTTATCACTAAAGGTCTTGGATTTATCCATAAATCTCATCAAAATAAAGCCTATTATAATATAATAGAAGTTGAGATCAAAACTATTAGTGACGAAGAAGATGATCTCCATGAAATTCTTCTTCCAAAAGATGAATAAGTAGAAGCCAAGCCTGTGCCTGAAGAACTCGAAGATGGTGGACAAACAGCTACTATGGATGAACTCAAAGAAATAAACCTAGGAGCTAAAGATGATCCTCATCCAACTTTCATCAATGCCCTTCTACCTGAGGAGAAAGTTGACGAGCTAAAATTGCTACTTTTTGAATTCATGGATTGCTTTTCCGGACATACAAATGTCGCTTATCCTCGTAGTTCATAAACTGGCTATTAAATCAGATGTGATGCCTGTTAAGCAAGCTCTTAGGAGAATGATATTGGAGATTGAAAAATAGGTAATTGTAGAAATTAAGAAGCTGATCGAGGCAGGCTTCATCCAAGAGGAGAAGTATGCAGATTGGATAGCCAATATTATCGCAGTTATGAAGAAGAATGGTCAAATCTATCTCTACATTGACTTTTGGGACCTAAATAAGGCATGCCCAAAAGATGACTTTCGCTTCCAATATCAAAACTACTAGTGGACAATACTTCCAACTATGATATGTTCTCATTCATGGACAGATCATCAAAATATAATCAAATCAAGATGGCACCTGAGGATAAAAAATATACATTATTTAGAACACCTATTAGCATCTATTGCTACACAGTCATGCCCTTCGATTTGAAAAATGCTGGACCTACATACCAAAGAGCGATGACGCATATTTTTGATGAGTTGATTTACCAGAAGGTGGAATATTATGTTGATGATTTGGTCATGAAAAGCTTAAATCGTGAAATCACTTCAAAGACTTGAGAATTGTATTGGAGAAAATCAGAAAATATTATCTCAAGATGAATCCTCTAAAATGTGCATTTGGGGTATCCTTTGAAAAATTCTTTGGGTATATTATATTTCATAGAGGTATTGAAATTGATCCTGTTAAAATCAAGACAATTGTGGAGATGCCTCCACTGAAAAGTTTACATCAGCTCCATTCTTTATAAGGACAGCTTACATTCATCCATCGATTTATATCAAACCTATAAGAATGTTGTCAACCATTTGCAAGGCTGATAAAAAAAGATGCTCCATTCAAATGGGACAAAGAGTGCCAAGAAGCCTTCAATGGCATTAAAAGCTACCTATTAATTCCACCAATCCTTACAGCGCCTACTCTTGGGAAGCCCCTCATTCTATACACAGCTGCAATAGAATAGTCCCTTAGAGCATTATTAGCACAACATAATGAAGAAAGAAAAAGAATGCTCTTTATTATATCAGTCGAAGATTAATAGGAGCATAAATGAGATACTCTCTAATAGAGAAGTAATGTTTGGCATTAATCTTTACAGTCTAAAAGCTCTCACTATATATTATCTCACAAGATTACCCTCATCTCAAGGATCGATCCGTTGAAGTACTTGATGATAAGACCAGCATTAACAGGTCACATGGCAAGATGGGCAATACTGCTTTTACAATTTGATATCGCATATGTTCCACAGAAAGCAGTGAAGGGACAAGTCTTAGCAAATTTTCTTACTACACATCCCATCCCAGCTAACTCTTCTCTTAATGATGATTTTCCTGATGAGCAAATTATGCTCATTCATGAAAGAGAAAAATTAAAAATTTGAAAAATGTACTTTGATGGAGCCTCATTGATCAAATAAGTCAAACCTCTAAATTTCCCAAGGACAAGAGTAGGAATCGGCATCATCTTCATAACACCAAAAGGAGAGATAATGAGATGATCATATGGGTTGATCGAGCCAAGAACTAATAATGAACCTGAATATGAAGCATTAGTGGCAGGTCTTGAAGAAGCTATTTTCATAGATTTATTTACATATTTTGATTTATTCTCAACTTATTATAAATCAAGTACTTGGCATTTATAAAATCAACAAGCTTGAGTTAGCTTTCTATCACAAGCGAATACTTGAGCTTATGAAGCAAATATCAAATATCACACTAACTCGAGTCTCTTGATTCGAGAATAGCAAAGCCGATTGCTTAGCAAAATTAGCTAAGAAAATGGCAAGTATAAATGGTGATTATGTCATGATCGGGATACTCACTCAATGAGTTCTAGAGCTAGCAAAGTATCAATCCCCAAAGGTAGAGGGGTTATCAAATTTGACCCAGCAGAATGCGACTCAGGTTGCTCCTTATACTCCTCAAAGTAAACATGGAACTATACCTAAAAGAGCTAAGAATGACATTGCCTCAGAAAAGCAATGTGAAGCCTTTATAGTAGAAAAGCAACATGATTGGAGGTAACCCTTCATTGACTACTTCAAAGAAGACAAATTACCAAGTAATAAATCACTGGGAGCTTAAATTGAGAAGAGAATATTGTGCTATGCTTTCGTCTGTTGACTTCATTTTTAGAATGAGCTCTCAACCCCTCCATCTTTGGCATAGGATTCCTCTTAGACTTTAAGAATTCCTTAGTCTTAAGACACATCTAGTGATTAGGTGGACACTATCCTAGCCCTTGAAGACTTAGAAGAGTTAGCCATAGGAATAGGTCATGCCTTAGGGGTGTTAGGAAAATCTCCTACCCTTTAGCTTAAACCATTCCTCACCTTCCTTCTTTCAAGTCAAACTCCCAAATCAATTCTATTTGATTTTCTCCAAACTCAAATTAATTACATGTTTCAATTCCATGATTAAAATCCATGATTGAAATCTATGATTAAAACCCATGGTCAAAATTCATCAAAAATTTCTATGTTAAAATTTTCTAAGTCCTTAACCCTTTCTTAAAGACTTAGCCAAAATTATGATTCAAACCTATTCAAATCTTTGAGATTCTCTCATGATCCTTTTATATTATCATTTATATTCATATATAAATGAAATATAAATTCAAACCCATCAAATCAAATTCAAAATTCCAAAATAATTCATGAAAATTTTCTTAGGTCCCTTTAATTTTCCATTAAAGGACTTAGCCAAAACCAACTCTAAACATTGATCAAATCTCTTCAAACTCATGGGATTTTCTCAAAACTTATTTATATTCTCATATATAAATAAAATATAAATATAAATCAGTCAAATCAAACCCTCAAATTAAATTTCAATTTTAAAATCCTTGAAATTCCTTTAAATCCATTAATTTTCCATTAATTGATTTATCCTAAACTTTGATCAAACCATTACAAACTCATGGGATTTTCTCAAACTTATTTGTATCTTAAATCATGATTCAACTCTTTCAAATTCTTGAAATTTTCTCATGATCAATTTATATCTTCATTTATATTCACATATATAAATGAAATATAAATTAAAACAATCAAAACTAATTCCAAAAATCAAACTCAAATCCACTCAAAATCAAATCTAAGCCTTTCAAGCCAAAATCTTGAACTTAGCCAAATCATTTTCAAATCAAGCCAAACCCTTGATTTTCTCTCATGGTTCAATCAATCCTACAATCATGAGCTCAGATATATAAACTCAATTCAATCAAAACCCAAATCAAAAATCAAACTCAAAACCCTTCATATTCTTCCTTTGAATATGAAATTTTCAATTGAATCAAAATCCATTTGACTTCAAACCTCTTATAAATGGACTTATATTTCGATCATAAGTCTATATAAAAGATTAATCAACTTCAAATCAAGCTTTGACCAAGCCATTTGACCCACTTAGGCTCACTTGACCCAAAGTGACCTAAAGTATCCTTATGAGCCAACTTTTGATCCTAGCCAAATTGGATTAAACCAAACTCATATTTGCCTCTCATCATGATCAACAATCATCATGGGATGATCAATCAATCAAATTGGGTCAAACCAAGTCAAACCTAAGGGTTGACCAAGTCAACACTTAACCTAAAATGAAATCTAACATAGCCAAATTTCACCATAGGCCAAATTGATTGAAACCATTGACCTAAGTTCACTCATGACTTATGTTTGAACTTGACCAAGCCAACATTTGAGCCTAACCTAGCCCAATTGGTCCACTTGACCCAAGTTAACATATTTTGACCTAAAGGGCCAAAATGTGTCAAAACTTGATCTAAGCCAAATTGATTGAAACCGATGGGTCAAGTCCATCCTAAATCACTTGTGGAACTTGACCAAAGCCTCAATTGGCCAACGAGACCCAACCTAGCCCAATTGACCTTACACCCAACATGACCTAAAGGGGTCATGTTGAGCCAAAATTGAACTTAACCAAAATTCATTGGAAACAAAGATATCAATTCACTCCATATGACCAACCTAACCTAAACCTACCCTTGACCTACATCAAAGAAGTCAAATGGGTCAAATGGATCAACTTTTCCCATTTGACCTAAATGAAGTCATATGAGCCAAAACCAAATCTAATCTAAATTAAGTCAAACCAAAGCCACCAAAACATTTCAAATGGTCATATTAACTTGACCCAACCCTTGGTTTGACCCAATTTGACCAATTGTTCAACTTGACCCAAGTTGACCCATTTTGACCTAATTGGGTCAACATGATCCAAACCCTATCAAATGGATTCCAAATCCAATGAAACTTGGCCAAACCTATTTTCTCAACATACCAAACATACCCAAAGTGAAAAAATAGCAAAATGACCATTCTACCTCTAGGACATAGAATAAATTTTGGCTTAGTCTGTGGCCATACCCTCTTCACAGTCACTTGAGCCTTTCCTAAAAGCTCAAGGGGTCTTAGTGATGAGTGGTGCACCCAACTCAATGGGTTCGGGTCAGCCCATTAGGCCCCTAGACCAAACCTGACCACATAGCTTGAAATTGAGTTTTCAAATTCCCTCCTAAGCTTAATTTCAGCACATGGGAAGTTGGAAATCCACTCAAGAGATCAAACTGACCATGTGCACACTCAAAATAGCCTAAACAACCCTCCCAATCTGGTCAATTGGATCAAAATGGCAAGGAATGGTTCGTCCATCCGATTGTCATAGGGGGAGATATACTCTCCCTAATTCAATAAAATTTCATTACACTCACAGACGATTGGAGCCTAGGAACCTTTAGCAATCATCAGAGAGCATTCACAAGGTCTCTAAAGAGGATTAGAATTCTTCCTTCTCAATTTTGCACAGTGCAAAATAAGGGAGCTCAATTCAATTGCTAACTTCATCTACAGGTGATCTCTTTCCAATTCCTTCTATACACTCCTTCTAAGGACCAATCCAAGCTCACTCAAGCTCACATTAGAGTTCCCATAGCAAGGAGAAGATCAATTCAATCAAAGTCAAAACCCAAGCAAGGAGGAGTAGGTCTTCCCATTATTCCACTCATCTCAAGTCCTGGGAATTTCAACAGGGCTTCATCTCCACTAGATGAAGCTACCTCATCGATCTCGAGCACCGGTGAGGTATGGAATTCTTCAACCACTTAGATTATGAGGTGTTGGTCCTTTGTAAAAGAAATATTCATGGCATGTGAAATCAACCGTTGGATAGGTTGGTAATTGTGCTTAGATGGTGTGGGTTGAGTTTTGTATGATTCCATGCTAGATCAGGCTCGGATCTCCCCTAAGATCATGGACAGTCTCCATTGATCCTAAGGGAAGAACTTGGCTCATCTCGGCCATCCATCCATGCATTTTATATGGACGGCTGAGATTATTTAGCATGTTTAGTAATTCATTTACCCTTTTAAAATTGTGGGTGAATCCTTAGCCGTCCGATCTTTGATCGGATGATCGAGGATATTACCGTGTGCGCCACCACTGCCATTTGGGATGTGACGTTTAAGTCACACCCTTATAGTGCGATATGTGTAAAGCATACTAACCGCTGCCGCCACGCATCGTGCCATGAGCTGAGTATTAAGTAGGGATTATTAAATGTTTAATTAATTTCTAATTAATCTAGAGAACTGCTAAAATTCATAACTCTTCATAGAAAAATTAGAAAAATAAAAGGAAAAATGCTATGAAAAAATAATTTCATTTAGAATATTTTAAAAATGGTTTCAATTGATTTTGAATTCCCCTTTTCTCTAAATTTGGGTTTCTTTGGGAATATTAATTAGTTAATTATCCTTTAATTAGGTCATCAATTAATCTAAAATTTATAGGGTTCATTTTAGGGGATGACCTCTGCCTCTCATAATTTTCTTGAGATTTATTGAAGGCTCAATTGGGGAGATTGCTATTTCATTCTCTAATTATCCCTTTGATGTAATTAAGGGTAATTAAGGCATGATTAGTGGATTAACCCTATGATTAGGGTTGATTAAGTTCAGATCCAATAAGTGGGAGGTTTATGAAATAATTTTGGGATATTTCCCTTAAGCTATTCCCTAAACCCCCTTTTCTCACCTTAATCCCCTCTTAATTAAGGGTTATTTCATTAATTATCCCCTTAATCTATTTTTAAAAATTCTAAAAAGTACCATAACTTAATTAATCTACCTTGGGTAGATTCTTAGGTGTTTAATAGCCTAAGCTTAATTAAGAAAATTAAAACCCCTTTCATAAGTATGAAAGGGTGTTTTGAAATTACTTAAGCTAAACCCCTTAGCTTAATTAACTTTTAATTGTGAGCCAAATTGCATTAGGCCTTTTCATTATTAGGTGCATTGCAAATTTAAATAACTTGTGGGTTTTATGTCATCTCATTGGCTCATAATTATTTAGTTAATTTTTCTAAGGTGGTGTAGGTAAGGGTTAATTAAGCCACTTAATTCATACCTTAACCTAATCAATGCTTAAAAATGGATCTAATTACCTAAAAATTAAGAAAACATACAAAACACATGTGGAAATGGGTTAGGAATAGCAAACTCATCTCACCTTTTCAAAATTAAATCAAACTTCAAACTAAACAAAATCATTTTGAAATTCACTTTGATTTATTCTAAATTTTCTTATTCTTTAAGAATGTCTTTAGGATTTAAGTAAAGTGAGTTTGTTTTACATTTCATTGCTTTGGATCTTTCCCAACATGTTAAGTTGTATGTCATGTGATTTCATGCATTCATAATTTCATGTTTTAAATTTTAAAATGAAAATTGTTTACTCTATGTCAAATGTGCATGTGTTGGCTAAAGGAAAATATTAGTGGCTATTATGACTACTAAATCAAAATTATTTTCAAAAATATAAATCAAAATATCAAATCTGAAAGTGTGCTACTTATATCTTAATTATAAGCTTGCATGTGATAGATTATAAAGCGTGTTTAGCATAGGTTTTCCTTTCTTTCTTATGTTAGATAGTTTTGAATAGGGGTTGGTAAGATGTAGGGTTCATTTGAAAGAACCCAACACTTACTTAATTTTTATACCCTATTCATCCATATGCTATCATCTAAGAAGGATTACTACACTTGCATGAATAAATTGCATAAACAAAACAAATCATTAAACAACTTTTGCATATTCCTTTTCCATTTCATTTCTTTTATATACATGTTTGTACTTAAGGAAAGTGGTATATTAGTGGACAACCCGAGATTAGGCTTTAAGTAGCCCTAAGTAGGTCTTGTACCTTACACCTCTGGTTAATAAGGGCATTGTACTCACTTATGCATTTCTTACATTCATGTATGTATATGAAATTTTGGATATGTTCTACTTAAGAAAATCATACATGTTTAACATCTAAATTTTCTTAAATGGATTACTTAGCATGCATCATAAAGTGTGTTAACTACTCTCATTTGCATGTATAGATATGCTTAGGGTCCATCCATATACATGTTATATATATGTTGGGAAAGAAATGAAGTAATGTGTGTTATGTGAATTTTGATTCATTTTATTTAATCTTAAAATGCCTTTCTTTTTGAATAGGTTTGTTTAGAGTTTATCTAAACTTAGGATTGATTAAAAGATGTAATCAAAACATTCACTAAATGAAACTAAAATATGAACCTACTTTAGAAATTACTTAAGGTTAGGGAAGGAAAGAGAAGTTCTCTTCTCTTTCCCTCTCTTCATAACTTAGTAATTAATTGTAGGTTTCACCAAATAATTAAAACATGAAATAAAACAAACCCAAAATACTTAAACAACTTAAATGAAACCCTCCTCTAAGTTGAACATGTTCTTCACACTTAGAAAATTTGAACCTAAAGTCCTAAGCTAAGCATACCACACAAACCTTCAAAGCACACACATTAGCCTAAGTCATCACTTCTAGCCTTAGGTTAGGTTGCATGGTTTGATGTTATGTTTTATTTTGTGATATATGTTTTATATTGGATGTTAGGGTGCATGCTCGTAGAATGAATGGTAGGACGTGCTCAGTCTAACTATTCTTTCTGTAGGGGATTATGCTTAAGGCACTCAAACATAAAAATACATATAACTGCCTCTTGCTTGTAGGTGCTTAAGCCCCTTTTGCATAATCCATAGGCCAGGTGGACTTAGTCACCCATGTGTGGGGTGATAAGTCCAATATACATGCTTGGGATTTGTGTTGTGTGATTTAACTAACCTTTATTTTGCAGGTGTTAGTTAGATTTCCCTTTTCTTTTTCATGTAAAAAATTTGTATGATTATGATTTTGGAATGATTTGTTATGACAATTAGGATGAGCATCGGTCATAAGATCCCATCTTATGCACCATGTGAAGCCTTGGAGCACCTACCATCCAACCTTCCAAAGAAGGAACCATAAGAAGAAAAAATAAGAAGAAAGAAGAAAGAGGAAGAATAATAAAGCTTGAAGACCCCCATAATAATGAATTCTTTTGCTTAACTGTTAATTCAATTCATTTGTAATCCGGGTTGTATAAGGGTAGTGCTCGGCTACCCACATTTGATATTTTTGGGTTTGTCCAGTGGTGCCTGACCAAAAATGGCCATTTATTCTTTATGCAATTAGCTTTATAAATTGATTGATGATTTATTTAGCTTTTACATTAAGTTGCATAATTTTTCTAGTTTTTTCCTTGCTTTATGTATGGCCTGGATGTGGATTAGGCTCTTTAGGGAAAAATAAATCTTTTACCAACTTAATACTCAAATTAAAATTAAACAACTCATAACCTCACCTAAAGCTTAGGTTTAAAATCAAGATAAAAAGAATTAGCAACCCATTTGGATGAGCATTTTTTTATAATATCATGCACAAATGCATCTTATTTCACTCTTGATTGGAGGGCTTCCACCTTTTCGGAGAACCGGCTTGACCTTTAAGGGTTGGTGGAAACTCACCTCTCCCTTCTCGATTTTGGCCAATAATCTTCTTTCTCATGCATTAGTCATAAAATCCTATTAGCGAGTCAAAATAATTGTCCAAAATAAAATAAAATGAAATTTGAAATGCATTAGATTTAGGTCATTTGAAGCATGTCCCTTTACATGATCTAGTCTCTTTAGGGAGTGAGTTTAAGGACTTAGTCTCTTTCTAAATAAAAAATCCTAGCTATCTTGCATAAGCATAAAGACTTGCCTACATGTATTTAAAATGTAGGAGGAGTTAGTTGGTGGCCACCTGAGGCGGTAAGTCCAAGCTGGGTTTGTCCTCTCTTATGGAGGCAAACCAATTACCCATTTTCTTAGATTTAGGTTGTGCTTACGCCTCTCAGAAGCTCCCTAGATTTAGGTTACGGTTGCTTTTTCCCCTTTGTGGGTCATAAGCATAATTCCTCACCTCTTAGGCATTTCCTTAATCTTGTGTTAAGGAATCTTAAGTCCTAAAATTCTAATGAAAAATGCAACTCAAACAAACTAAATCAATTTCTAAAAAAGTAAACCCAATTTTAGGATAGTTTGAGATGCTCGCTAGGTTTCTAGCATTGTGGGCATCTCCAACTTATCTTTCATTTTGGCTTCAATAATAACTCCCTCTTTTGATCAATCCC
Source organism: Cymbidium sinense (assembly GCA_021442155.1). Classification (NCBI taxonomy): domain Eukaryota; kingdom Viridiplantae; phylum Streptophyta; class Magnoliopsida; order Asparagales; family Orchidaceae; genus Cymbidium; species Cymbidium sinense. The sequence continues at coordinate 160,316,409 of CM038221.1, forward strand.
ATTTGATCTTCAAAAATATAAATCAATCGATTGATAGTCCTTCCCTATTGAAATCTTCAGAGATAACTATTATTTACCTTAATCAAAAGTTTTATTAAGGTATCCTGTCCCTTAGGATGTAATTAACTATGGGGGCTTGCCCCTATAGGCAACTTAATGAACTCAATTTAAAATAAACCCTGCTTTACTTTTTCATATAAAATAGGGGAAGAATCTTTGGTACATATGCAGACCCATCATCCTTAGGAGTCCATATTAAGGTGATTGGTTCCATTAAATTATAGTGATTTATATATTTTGAGATAGTACACTATTTTCTTGATGGCATATCTAATCACCTGAATAAGTATATCTGCGGATCTGTGTGGCATCTTACCAAGATGAATTTCCATATATATAATTTTGCCTCTCCTTTCTCGATTTGAAGGCGACTCTATATATAGAATTTTCTCCGATTTTTTCTAGTGACTCCGCTAGGGATGGTTCCTCTCTCCATCTTTGGTAAATGATCATTGTCTTTGAGTATCGATAGTGAGTTTGTACTTTGGTATGAATCCAAGACTATCCTTCTTTCCATTGGCACTTAGCTCATTTCATTCTTGAGTTGAGTTAGCCAGCATCTTTAGGTTTTAGGACCGCATTCCTCATTGGTCTTAAAACCCCTCTTGCTTTCACCAATGGGTAAAATAAAAAAAAAAAATCTAAATAAAAAAAGGAAAACATCTAAACACTTCCTCCTTACCATCTTCATGATAAGGAAAGGTTCATCCTAAAATAAATAAAATCTTCCATAAAGAACTTTTCTTTTCTAAAGCACCTTTTTAAAAATGCACTTAATAAAATATTTTCCACAAATTTTATCACCCTCGTTTAACAATTTCCATAATTGTTACATGTAGGGATTTTCAAAAATAAAACTAATAAAATTTTCCAAAAGAATAAATGAACATCTTCTTTCAATTCACTTTGATGAAGATTTCATTTTCAAAATAAAATGAACAATCATGTTTTCCAAAATCACAATCATAATCATAAAATTTTCAAAAGCACACATGAATTTTCTATTCAATACACTCACACTTATTGAATGGAAAGTTCATTTAAACAAAATTAAATTTTCAAAAAAGCATATATGAATACCTTCATTTAATATACTTAAATTTATTAAATGAAGATTTCATTCCTAAATAATAAAAAAAATCATTTTAAGAAATCCCACTTGAGCATATCTCATATATGTTTCAAGTTGGAATTCCTCCCTTTCAAAAAAAAAGTAACAATCACACACAAAAATTTCATATTTCAAAAATAAGACTGATTTCCATTCCACATACTTAAATTTGTTGAATGGAGGTCCATTTTTCAAATTCAAAATTTCAACAATCATATTTCAAAAAATTTTCAAGCCCGCATTTGGAATTTCATTGAGCATAATAAAATTTGCTAAGTGAAGTTTCCAAATCCAAAATCAAAAGTCAACAATCATAATCCAAAAAATTTTCAAACAATTTTGGAATTCACTTAACATACAAATTTGTTAAGTGAACCTTCCAAATCAAAATCATCAAATCATTTCAAATTTAACAAATTTGCAAATTAACAAATCCCAAAAATTCAAGATTTTTCAAAACATACATTTGGGACCTCATTTGGCATAATCAAATTTACTAAGTGACGTTTCCAAATCCAAAATCAAAATCAATAATCATATTTCAAAAAATTTCAAAGCACATTTGGAACCTTACTTAACATACCCAAATTTGTTAAGTGAAGTCACAAAATCAAAAAATTTCTAAACACATTTTTGACAATTCATTTAACATACACAAATTTGTTAAGTAAAGTTTCAAAATCCAAAATCAAATCAACAATCATAATTCAAAAATATTCTAAACACATTTTGAAACTCCATTTAACATACACAAATTTGTTAAGTAAAGTTTCAAAATCCAAAATCAAATCAACAATCATAATTCAAAAATATTCTAAACACATTTCTGAAACTCCATTTAACATACACAAATTTGTTAAGTAAAGTTCAAAATCAAAAATCAAATCAACAATCATAATTCAAAAAACATTTTAAACACATTTAGGAACTTTATTTAACAGACAAAAACTTGTTAAGTAAGGTTTCCAAAATCCAAAATTCTAAACGCTTTTTGGAACTTCATTTAACATACACAAATTTGTTAAGTAAGATTTCCAAAATCCAAAATCAAAATTTTCAAAATTTTGGAACCTCATAACATACCAAATTTATTAAGTGAAGTCTCCAAATCCAAATTTTCAAAATTTTCAAATACATTTGAATTTCATTTTAAAATCAAATTTGCTAAGTGAAGTTTCAAATCAAAATCAAAATCAAAATCATATTTCAAAAATTTCAAACACATTTGGAACCTCATAACATACCAAATTTGTTAAGATTCCAAATCAAAATTCAAAATTTTCAAACAATATTTGAAACTTCATTTAACATACCAAATTTGTTAAGTAAAGTCTCCAAATCAAAATTCAAATAAAAAATATATTTTGGAACTTAGCATACTCAAATTTAAGTAAAGTTTCAAAATACAAAAATTCAAACATTTGACTTCCTCCTTAGCATACCAAATTTGCTAAGGAGAAGTTTCCATTTTCAAACCAAAATACAAAATTTTAAACACACTTGGATTTCATTTAGCATACTTAAATTTGCTAAGTAAAATTTCCATTTCAAAAAACAAGTGATCATCTTTAGCATGCAAAAAGTTGAATCTCCACTTTCAATCATCAAAAACAAACAAAAAATTCCTTAGCATACCAAATTTGCTAAAGGATCCTATTCAAAATCAAACTTTCCAAACAATGAAACACTTAGGATTTTCTTAGCATACTTAAATTTGCTAAGGATCCTATTTTCAAAAATTAAACAAAATACACTTGGGTTCTTCACTTAGCATACCTAAATCTGTAAAGTAAGAATTCCAAATTTTTCCAAAAACAAAATAAAATTTTCAAAAGAATCACTTTTACTTCACTTAGCATACATAAATTTGCTATGTAAAATTTTCCAAAATAATCAAAAACAAAATCGTTTGACCCTTACTTTAATATACCCAAATTTGTAAAGGAAAGGGCCCTCAAAATCAAAAATTCAAATTCAAAACATCAATGAACCTATGGAAGCATCCTATCAAAATTTTGAATCCATATTTCAACATGCTAAATTTTTGTTGAAGTATTGATTCATATTCAAATTCCTCTTTCAATCAATCTTTCCAAATTCATTTTAAGCCCACTTAACACTTCCAAGTTGTTGGATGTGAGTTCAAATTTTCAAAATTCAAAAATTCAAAATTTATGGAGATAGAAAATTGATACAAGTTCATTTCTCATTGTAGATCCTTTCGCGGTGCAAGTAGTTTCAATTTAGTTTATATGTGCAATGACAGTTCCATTTGTCTTTACTTTCCCTCCGTCATGGATCTTCTTAGATGGGACTTCCCTTGATACCCATATCCATTTTGGCTAGGGATTTGAGGGCAGGATCACTTGGACATTCCCCTCTCACATCGGGAAGAAGGCGGCAGTGTCGAGTAGACTTACCCTCTAATTCATATCTCATGAAGAGGAAAGTTGTGGTAACAGACTTTAGCTATTTCAATTTTGGCGATGCGGTGTTCTAGTTCTGCGTTCATGTTGCCCCTGTGCGGTATGCTAGCACCCTACCATTTGTACCCTCAAGGGTAAGGCTCCCTGGTTTAGCTTGCCTCCACATTTGAGTATGGTCTCACACTCCTCTCATCTGCACTCAGTGTAGGAACAAGAACGGTATGGTCAAATGGTTCCATACTCTAATAGCCAGAGAGATAAAGGTAGCTGCCAGATCAGCCATGGATGAGTCTCCCATGATCACTTAACCACTGGTTACGAAAAACCAGTTTCATCCTCTCTTAGGATCAGATAGAGAGGATTTCAGGAGGATCCGTTCATCACCTTCTCCAGTGGTGTAGTTACATCCGACAGTTTATAGGAGTAGGAGGTCGTACGCCAGCCTTCGCTCTATTCCATGCCAAGTAGGCATATCTGACTCAGTCCCAGATTGATCTTCAATGATATCCCCCCCAGCGTGAGGTAGATCCATCAGAGAGGGCGTGAGCCCATACATCATACATTACTAGCGAGCAATGGAGGTTCGGTCGTCGATTTTCGCTTCTACTACCGCATGACCATCTGATAGTATTTCCTCACGGGACCACCACATGGGAGGTAGCTCCTATACGTGGTGGTGTCCACCACTCTACCCCCCATCGCCATTGAGTGCGGTTTCAGATCTCCCATTCCATCCAAGGCCATGAAGGCTGCATACAGGGAAAAGCGTATCCCGTTGGTGATCCAGCTATGGCCAAGGGATCCTACTCCTCCTACACCACCCATTGTGGTAGGGTCGAGCTCTCCTGCTCGACCCTCTGCTATAGTGGTGGTGCGGAAGGAGTGGCGACCCCGAAGCATCATGATCGTTCCTTCACCAACTCCCCATACAGCCATATGCGGAGATGGTGACAGCTATCACGGATATTCCAGATGTTAGTTCAGTTGCAATAGTGGTGAAGGTTATCCTAGGATTGTTACCCCCTATTACAGCTAGTATCAGTCATGAGTATCATTCTTCTAGTAATTACAGTCCACACAGGATTGACTCCCCTGCTACAGGTGAGGTACAGTGCCTCTCAGTGCATGAAAGCGATCACACCGGTCAGCCTAAGCTGTTTGTACCAATTGAGTTAGATTAATCCTTAGATGAGATAGTTGGACACTATTTTATGGAGAAAAAGAAGATCTTAGGGTATGCAGTCGATGAAGAAAGTCAACCAATGAAGATGACTTGATGGGATTTGCGGTATGCATGGTCAATACTAGAGGTTCTCTTCTTAGGGAGCAACAGGCCATGGAAGGTGATGAGGTTGATCAGGGAGACACTGCAGAATCAACCCATCACCTCTGACTTTAGTTAAGGCAAAAAGATGAGTAGATTGATAGGATGGCACAGTAGTTTCAGGACTTGTTGGTAGCAGTGTCAATGCTTCAGAAGCAAGCCCCTCCAGCTCATCCTAGTACAGTCGTTGTCAGTCAGCCTGAGCTAGTGCATGTCTTAGACCTAGTTAAGACTCTACCTCCCATAGAGCAAGGCAGCACTAATTTGTATATGAAGGTAGTGGATAGTACCTCCATACATGAAAAAGATCTAAAATCCATGGTTGAGTAGCAGGTGAAGGAAGCTTTGGCTCAAGCCCGAGGAGGATCATCGGTTCCAAAGGGTAGACCCTACCTAGAGGTATTCGATGATATACAGTATCCCAAGGGTTTCATGCCTCCTTCCTTTAAAAGCTTCGATGGCAATGAGAATCCGAGGTAGCATATAGCTCACTTCAAGGCTAGTTGTTGCAACGCAGGTAGCAACAACGCTTTACTCTTTAGACTCTTTATCAGTAACCTAATAGATATTTCTTTTGATTGGTATGAAGAACTGCTCAATGGTTCAGTAAAGACATTTGCTGAGATCAAGAGATTTGTTGGAGCTTAGCAAAGGGTTACTATAAGTGATCTCGTTGTAGCTCAACAGCACTCCGGTGAGTCACTTGTTGATTATAATCTTCGGTGGTGTAACCTGAGTATGAAGTATAAACCACAGCTATCTGAACAACATGCCATTGAGATTCTCTTGAAGAATATCCATGGCACAATCTCTTTCATGCTTAAGGGCTTCACCATAAAGATATTTGAGAAGTTAATCAATAAGGCGACTAGTCTACAAGGAGGCCAAGTTGCCTTTTCAGATCTTAGCAAAATCCCAAAAGGTCTAGAGAAGAAACTAGAAAGCGTAGGGTTGACAAAGGGAAGCAGCCAGCTAGAGATTAGTCGAGCAACCACACCTCGAGCCTCCACCTCCTTTGCCACCCAGGAAACCATATACTTCCGCCTCCAGACACACCACGCCTCACCATACCACCACCAGCATGCATATCTGCCACCAGGTAGCTATGGTCCACCTACTCTTTTAGATAAGTTAAACAAACCTTATTCTTTTAAGAGGAGATAATCAAGAAATCTTTAAGAATCTCTTAAAGAAACCTGATTTTCATACTCCTAGAAGAGGAAGTAGGCAAAAGTCATGATCCAAACTTTTACCTATGCTAGGCACATTTTAGATTGCTTTACATTCAATGAACAACATAGTTTTAGATGGTGTTATAGTTATCCCAAAGGAATACCTTGTGGAACAACCATCCAGTTCCATTAGGGTAATCCTTGGGGATACAAGTGATCATACCAAAATCAAAGAAGGTTGGGACATTTCTTTGTCTAAAACCTCTAAGAAAATTATTCAAAAGATCAAAAAGCTTTCCTTGCAAGTGCCTCAATCAACTCAAACCTCCAACACCAAGGAATGTTTGCAAGTTATCAATGTCAACTCTAAGAAAGTGGGAGCTTAGCAATAAAAGTAGCGACATCATGTTGTCACGGGATAGCCCTGCATACGGATATTTCTCGACCTCTTGAAAAACAGTTGTTTAAGTGTAGTAATAATTTATGAATAGTAGATAAGACCTAATTTTATTCTCATTTGGTAGAACTTTTTATCGGTTGATTTCCTATAGGCATAAGCCCTATAGTTAATTACCTAAAGCGAGAGAGCACTTTGATTAAATAGTCAATGAATGGTTAAATAGTATATAATTCTGAGTGGAGCTTAGAACTTATGAAATTTATTATTTTAATTTAAAACTTTGTGGAGTGATGGCGTCATCTAGATCCCATGGTTCATCATAGGACTTGGTGGTCCACTCCTTTAGAGGAGTGATGAAGAAGGATCCTTGTCGCAAATGGGTTCCACCATCCAAGGTGTCCTTGTGCATGGAGTTTGTCTAGGACAAATATAAGTCAACCTTAGCTAACATAAGGCTTCTTGCCCAACCAAATACATTCTACATTTCATATCTCAAAGAAAAAATTGGGGACATTGGTGCGCCTGACCATAATTTAGTGGTGCCATATCGAGAACCACCCGTAGGGCTCATCATAAGCCATTTATGTGGTCCCATATCACGCAAAACCAGGGACAGGACACAAGCGTCCTTGATTTAGGAATATTTGAGCATGAAGGTAGTTATGTATTTAATTTGGCATTGGCTCTTTGTGAGCAAGTTTTTAATTTGTCACCAAAGCATTGAGGGTGGATTGATAGTTTTAATTTAAATAATTAATTTCATTTTTTATTTATATTTTATTATTTTCTTTGAATTTGATCATTTCGATTGATTTAGATTTGAATATATGATCATTTATCATTGAAATTTTAATTATAATTACCCTTCTCAATAGGGTTAATATCAATTTATAAACCTTGTCTCATCAGGTTTTCAGGATGTGCAATTCATTATCTCAAGAAGTATAATCCTTCAAAACCTTGTCCACTCTAGTTTAAACATAGAGGATCAGGTTTGGGACTTTTCTTCTTGAGGGTTTGGATTTCAGAAGCTATGTGAATTGATTCATATCTTATATTATATAACAAATTAGCTTCTCAGATATTATTAACTTGAAATTCTTATAATATCAAATTTTTAGGTTTTGTTAACCCGGACCCGGTCCGAAGACTAAACTGAGATGTGTAACATTTGTTCTTTTGTATCTATCTTAATAATTACTTCAACATGCATATGAATATCTACTCTTTTAAAAATCACATGGACATTAACACGTCAATGTTGAAGTTTCGATGTCAAATTTTGATTTTTAAGTTTTGTTACACATGTAAGACCAAGCGGGATGTATAACATCTGTTCTTTATATTTGACTTAGTAATTACTCTAACATGCATATGGATATCTATTCTTTAGGAATTGTATGGACATTAGAATGTCTAAGTTGGAGTTTATATGTCAAATTTTGATTTTTGAGTTTTGTTAACCTGGACCCGATCTGAAGACCAAATCGGGAAGTATAGCGTCTGTTCTTTTGTATTTGACTTAGTAATTACTTCAACAAGCATGTAAGTATCTATTCTTTTAAAAATTTTGCATGGACATTAAGATGTCTAAGTTAAAGTTTATATATCAAATTTGATTTGAGTTTTGTTAAACCTTAAGAAGAAAACCAGGAAATGACTCTGTTCTTTATTTTATATCTAACTTGCACATGTCCCTATTGTTTGGACATTTCCACATGCATACGAGTATATGTTCTTTTAAAATGTTGCATGGGCATTAAATGTTTAGTTGAAATGTAGGTTCAATTTGCAAGTTTAGGTTTTAATATGACATTTTTGGATTTTGTTAACCCGGACCGAGTCCGAAGACCAAACTGGGAAGTAGATATAAGATAGAGATTGATATTCATCTAGGGGTATAACATGAACATTATTTAGGCTCAACACCCTTATGAAATCAAAGTAATAGGATTGAAACTAAATACTTTGAGATGATCAAATAAAATGTTGTTGACATAAGATAAAGGTTGTCATTTACTTGAGAGTATGTTATGAATCCCGTATAGGCCAAATACCCCTTTTTTATGCAATAAATCAGCAAGGGATATGACCTGAATAAATTATGTTGGAAGCCTATTTGATCAAATGTAAGAATAGACCAAACATAGACTTAAGCCTTGTCTTAAATGATATGCATATTATTTTGGCCAAAACCCCTTTATGTCATAAATCAGCAAGGGTATTGAAATAAATTATGTTTAGATATTTGATCAAATGTAAGGTAATAGACCAAACATAGACTTAAGCCTTTTCATTGGAAATATGATATGCATATTATTTTGGCCAAAAACCCCTTTTATGTCACAAATCAGCAAGGGTAGAGGGCTGAAATAAATTATGTTGGAAGCCTATTTGATCAAATGTAAAGTAATAGACCAAACATAGACTTAAGCCTTTTCATTGGAAATATGATATGCATATTATTTTGGCCAAAACCCCCTTTTATGTCACAAATCAGTAAGGGTATAGCTGAAATAAATTATGTTGAAACTATGTGATCAAATGTAAGGTAATAGACCAAACTTCATTTTCATTGAAAATATGATATGCATATTATCTTGGCCAAAAATTTTATGTCACAAATCAGCAAGGGTAGAGGGCTGAAATAAATTATTTTGGAAACCTATTTGATCAAATGTAAGGTAATAGACCTAACATAGACTTAGGCATTTTCATTGGAAATATGATATGCATATTATTTTGGCCAAAAACCCCCCTTTTATGTCACAAATCAACAAGGGTAGACGGTTGAAATAAATTATGTTGGAAGCCTATTTGATCAAATGTAAGGTAATAGACCAAACATAGACTTAGGCATTTTCATTGGAAATATGATATGCATATTATTTTGGCCAAAAACCCCCCCTTTTATGTCACAAATTAGCAAGGGTAGAGGGCTAAAATAAATTATGTTGGAAGCCTATTTGATCGAATGTAAGGTAATAGATCAAACATAGACTTAAGAATTTGTTTTAGGCTAAGAAACCCTTTCTCTATGTGGCAAATCAGCAAACATAAAGGGGCTAAAATAAATCAATTTGAAGCTCATATGATCAATTATAAAGTAATGGGCGTAGAATGAATTTAGGCACTTGATTTGGGCTAAGAACCCTTTCTCTATGTGGCAAATCAGCAAACATAAAGGGGCTGAAATAAATCATTTTTTGAAGGCCCATATGATCAAATATAAAGTAATGGGCCTAAAATGAATTTAGGCACTTGATTTGGGCTAAGAACTCTTTCTCTATGTGGCAAATCAGCAAACATAAATGAATAAATCATTTTTTTTGAAGGATATGATCAATCACTCATAGCCCATTTTTTCTCTTGATAAGGAGGAGGAGAAGACAAAGATATGAGTAGATATCATATGTCATTTAAAAGAGGCAAGTGGGTTAATTAAAATCCACCTCCTTCACATGCAAGCTCATGACAAATGGGGCACAAGTACCCATTAAATTTTATTAAGAAGATAAGGAAAGAAAGAGTTTATTTCCCCTTTAAATTCATTCCTCCTTTTTTTATGGCATTAAGGGAAGTGATAATGATGCACAAGGGCATGCCACATGTCCATGCATGTGCATGTGATATGACAAATGGCATGAATTTAGATGATTTTCTTGCATGCAACTTATGACAAGGCACCATATGTGTCAATGTCATAAGATAGATGAAAGAAGGAGAAGCCTTATAAAAAAAGAGATTCACCTCTTGAAACTTACTTCCTATCTTCTTCTCTTTATACTAGCCCAAGCTCTTTCAATATTGTAAGAGGGTTAATTGTGCCACATAGACTTATGAGTTCTCTTTCTAACTTGACAATTTTCTATTTTGATATCTTCATGATAGATGTCGTCATATAATTAGATTTAATTTATTCCATATGTGTTTTGCTTCATGTTTTCACTATGTCTCATGGATGTATGTAAATCATGGTGGGAATGACAAGTAAAGTAGGGAGGTAACTATGTTTGAACATGTCTAATGTGTGTTTCACAATATGTCAAGCTAAATAATTAAGGTGAGCATTACACAATGCAAGTCATAATGGTCAAATAAGAAAATAACTTTCATGATATAGAAATTCAACACATAAGCATTTATATTAACTACTTTATGTCATACTTAAATAGGATAGCTTTCATTATATAAAGGTGAAGCATAAGTATTCATATATGACCTAAAGAAGCATTTTAAGCCAACATGTTAATAAGCATTTCATCATTTCTTTTCTATCTCCTTTTTAAAAAAAAATTTTAGCCTGTCATCCCATGGGGATACTTGGGATAGGTCTTACCATAAGAATGTATGGTAGGTGTCGTGAAACAACAGAAATTTATCGCCTATGCCGAAATATGGGTTAGCACATCATAGCAACAAGTTTCTCTACCATGTTGGAGAAACATGAGTAGGTACTTATAGTAATAAATTTAAAGCTTGTATTTATATATAAAAAAATGTTGCTTGCAAATATTTAATTAAGAGCAAAATAATCAAAATTTAACCTCCTATGTGGGGGTTGACATGAAGATTGGGCACCCACCATGCCAAGAAAGGCATGTATGTGGATGTCTGAGACACCATTAAAATTTTGATAAAGTTTTCCTACTATGTTGGAGAACATTAGGTACTTATAGTAATAAATTTAAAATCGTTTGCATATAAATAAAAAGAAAGCTGCTTGCATGTATATTTGATTAGACATAATATCAAAATTTTGACCTCTCTACATGTGGGTTGCCATGGAGATTCACCCCACCATGCCAAGAAAGGTATGTATGTGGATGTTGAGACACAAAATGATAGCATAGCATTTCTACCATGTTAAATTTAGTAGAACTTATATCATAAATTTCAAGCTTGCATTTGCATATGAACATGTTTGCATATATACTTAAAACAAGATAGCATTTGTCGAGCATTGCATTGGAACCAAAGTAAGTTCATGAAAGCAATATGTATATTGAACATTTGCTCAAAATATATAAAAATTTGAAATTAATCTTAAAAAATGAATCTCCCTTCACATTTTGACTTTCATAATATAGAATAGTCATGCAATGAAATAGGTAACCCTTCCTTTCAATTTTAGATTTCAGCATATAGAAAGAAATAGAATCTTCCATGTTAGGATCTATGTCACAACACAAAATCCCTCCCTTACTTTCAGGTTAGCATGAAATGAAAGAGCATCTATTCATACAATACTTGGAAACCTTCCTTTCAATTTTTGATTTCAACTTACATATGAAACATGATATATATAATTCCCTTCATAACCAATTAAAACAAAGTAGAGCATGAAATTCATAGAGCAGAAATAATATGATATTTAAGCCATACATCCTTCCTTTCAGTTTTCAAACTTGACTCAATAAAGAAATTTTAGAAGCATCACATCTAGATAGCAAACTAATTGATTTCTTTAAAAAAAATTTGAGCATTCCCTTTATGAAGATAATTTCCAACAAGCTACAAAAAATGATTCATTTCCTTTGATAAAATAATTTTAGCATGCTTTGACTCTCAGACAACAAATAATAGTTTTACCCTTTCATAAAAACAATTTTCAAATGCTTATGCCTCTAGACAACAAACATAGTTTTTTTTTCATAAAATACTTTCATCATGTATCATACATTAAAAAAACATGGATTCAATTTTTAGGTAAAATGATTTCAGCATGTATCATGCCCATTAAATAGCAAATCGATTCAATTTAGGTAAAATGATTTCAGCATGTATCATGCCCATTAAATGTAATCGATTATTTCCCTTAGGTAAAATGATTTGGATGTATCATGCCCATTAAACAGCAAATCGATTCAATTTCCCTTAGGTAAAAATGATTTCAGCATATATCATGCCCATTAAAGACAAATTGATGGTTCCCTTAGGTAAAATGAGTTCAGCAAAAAACAAATGAAAAATGTGGGCATCCATATACAAGGGAAAAAGACATGAAGAACAAGATTTGGGCCAGATCCCAAATCCTTTTAGGAAATTTTTTTAACATCATTAACACAAGATTTAGCATATGTAATAAAACCCTAATTTCCAAAACATCCAAACATATGGAAATAAGCTTTTAGAAAAAGACAATGAGTGATTTGGGAATAAGGAATTTTCAAGGGTTTCTTGCTTAGCTAATGAGCAATTGAGGGAATCGAGCTAGAATTTTGAAAGACGGATGAAATAAGGAAGTTAATGAGGAAGGTAGAACAATAGTTTAGGATTAACGTGAGCTCTTGGCGATTAAAAGGAGCTTAGAGTCTAAAGAGAGGATCACATCAAGAAATAGGAACAAAACTCTAAATTTGAGAGCGAGGAGGATATGAATGGAGAATCGTAGAGGGAAAAAGAGGCTTGAGGGGTGAAGCGGCCAATCGTGAATGAGTCAACATCTGAGAGAGAATTCGGTCCTTTACCAACCATCTTTGATTGTTTGGTAGTGGCGAGTCATTGATTGGTAAATGGTAAATTAAGAGGATTGGCATTTCTTGATTAATCTAATTGTAAATTAATATTATTTGATTAAATTTTGAATTTACTTTATGCAATAAATAACAATATGGGTGATTAGTTATTTGTTGTGCAATGCAAGCTCGATTTCATGATCGAAGGTTGTTTGAGCAAAGTTGACATTGAAGTGATTCTAAATTGTGCTTTCGGTTAAATCATTTTGACTGATCCTTTGGTTTAGGTTTGACATTTGAATGGCATAATCAATTTCATGAACGGAGGCCATTTGGATGTCATCGAGGCTTTCCAACTTTGATATGCGTGTAATTTTGTTAAAAAATTAATTTTAATTATTTGATCGATCATTAATTGATTCAACAGTTGTTATTTAATTAATTTTGATGCTTTCGACGCATTATGAAGTCGAATCTTTAAATTAAATCAAATTTAATTAATTTCGATCGCGATTAGGGGGGTTTTAATTTCTACATCATTTATTTAAGTTTAAATGATGCATAGTTATAGGTAACAAGCTTGGTATTACCTCCACTTCGATTTCTTCCACATGATGACTTCTTCCATTTCAGCTAGCTCTTCTATTTCTGCTACTATTAGAACTCTTATGTCAGCGGATAAGGGCATCAAACCCCTTACTCTACTCACTCTATTTAATTTCTACTTTGTACCTCTAAAAATTTCTAAGAAATTGAAAAATAAAGCTGATTTAAATTACATCTGTGTCTCTTCTGATGAGTTGTCTTCTTCTATTCCTAACGATAACTTTTCAAGTATAATTAACTATAATAATATTGATCTTTTTCTTTCTCATTCAAAGTTGGACTTTCCAACTCTGAATACTACGGGTTCACCTCTTGAGATAGACTTAGAATCATCCAATTCTGAGAGTCCTATAGGAGAAGTTGTAGGTGAGCCTGAAGTGCAGGTAGAACTTGCCACCACTTTACCTCCAGAGATTATCGAAGTCAACCTCCATTGTGGCAAGGTTCTACCTCTTAGGGTAGCACCTCTAGATAGAGGAAAATAAGTCATTGGTACTGAAGATCGAGAAGCCCTTCCATAGGATGCTCCACCCTTAGATATGCTTTTGGAAGACCAACCGAAGGTGGACTACAATATCCTTTCTCATCTAAGAAAGTTGTCATTTAAGCTAAACATATATGATGCCTTTGTCTTATCCAAAGAGATGAGGGAATCACTAATCATGGCCCTCCTTGATCCTGAGATATGCTTATCTCAATTGATCGCTATATGTGAGGAAGCACACTATGCAAAAGAAGCCCAAGGGATCACCTTCATAGATGAAGACCTTCTACTAGGGGACTTGGAGCACATCCCATATACATGATGGATGTTCAAACTCATTAGGGTTCTTGTGGATTCAGGTGCATCAGTAAATATTATGAGTTTAAAGACCCTTGTCTATTTGAAGATTGGCATCTCTACCCTCCGAGGAGATAAGATGATGTTAAGAAGATTCAATGATCAAGGCGAGCGGGCTTTAGGTTCTATAGTGTTACCGTTGGAGATCAGTGACTGGAAGATTGAAGCTAAGTTCTACATCATTGATTCAAATACTTCATTTATTGCTTTGCTTGGTAGGACTTGGATACATCAGAACAAGATCGTTTCATCCTCCCTTTATCAGTACATCAAGTTCAAAAAAGATGGAATTGAGTACCATGTCAATGGGAACAAAAAGCCATTCTCAGTTAAAGAGGTTGAGATTTATGAGGATGTGACCTACTATCTTTCTCAAAACATCATTTCTCATGAACTTGGCCAAAATTCAAATTCAAATGTAAAAGCAAAAGAAATGGAAGTAAAAGAAAAGATAAATGAAAAATGAAAAGAAAAAGAAAAGTCCAAGTGAGCAAGAAAGGGGAATTGAAGAAGAAGTGGATCCGCATATCACATTCCACCCATAGTTCATTCCATCATATGGACATGTGGGTAGGATGGCTCAACCTCCACCAGGTAGAGGCAGAGGCAGAAATAAAGGCAATTCTAGAGGTGGGAGACCCCTAGTTGGCCTTCAGCCAATAGAGGTTGTGTTCTAATTCATAGGAGTACCCCTACTATTCACATAGACTTGGAATCCAGCTCAGAGGATGAGTCTAATGTGATTAATATATCAGCCAGCCCCTTTCAGCGGGTTCCATTAGAGGTGACTTTTGATCCAGTCAGAAATGAAGACCATGCCTCCAAGCAAAGCAAAGTATTTGAATCTGATTTATGTGAAACTATCAGGTAGCAGTTGGGAACCTTATCTATTACCTCTCTTATTTCTCAGAAAGTTGAAGGTATAGTAGTTAAGGAAGTCCCTAAGTCTTCTAGTGACATGAAGTAGAAGAGGTTTTTTAGGTTCATCATCCTCAAGTCCAGAGCTCAATGTAGAACTTGAGGAAGATACTTTTAAAGAATTAATGGAATTACCTTTTGACTTTTACTCGCCTTGTGTTCAAAATCTTATACATAAAGGTTTAGTTCCTTACACTTGGTCCAAGCACAGGTCATAATACTTCGAAAAATTATGGAACAATATAGGCAGGGAAGCAAAATCAAGAGCAGGACTAGGATTCAGTACAGTGGGTCTAGTCGATGATGAAGATTATTGCCTGGTTGTTACCAACCATTTAGAATCTGATAGGTTCTTCTCACACATCCCCAACTCTCATGAGAATGTGTGTTCAGAAACTTCAGATGATCCAGATGATCTCCAAGTCAAAGAGGCACTGCCAAAATTTGAGGAGGAGATTCATTCAACAATCAATAAGGTAAAAGAAATCAACCTCACGATAGAAGAAAATCCTCGCCCGACATACACCAGTTCGTTGCTGAATGAAGAAGAAACCAATGACTTAGTTAGGCTATTGACTAAGTTTAAAGACTACTTTGCATGGAGTTATGAAGAAATGCCCAGATTATCTCCTGACGTTAGTCCACAAGCTAGCAATAGACCCTAACGTTATCCCTATTAAGCAAGCTCCTAGACGCATGCGATTAGAAATTGAACAATAGGTCATTTCTGAAGTTAAGAAATTGATCGATACTGGTTTCATCATAGAAAAAAAATATCCTACCTAGTTAGCTAGTATCATCCCAATTAAGAAGAAGAATGGCCAAATTCATATTTGCGTCAATTTTAGGGACTTAAACAAGGCAAGTCCTAAGGATGAGTTACCTCTTCCTATACCATAGTTAATGGTGGACATTTTCTCATCTCATGCAGTCTTCTCTTTCATGACAATCAAGATGTCTCCTCGAAGATGAAAGAACACTACTTTTCAAACCTCGATCAAAATCTTCTATTATAGGGTCATGCCTTTCAGCCTTAAAAATGATGGCGCTACATACCAATGGGCCATGACTCAGATCTTCAATGAACTCATCCATCCTCAGGTTGAGTGCTACGTTCATGATCTAGTAGTCAAGAGTTTAGAAAAGAAAGACCATCTCTTCAATTTGAGAGTGGTTTTCAAATGATTAAGATAATATGACCTCAAGATGAATCCCCTGAATTGTGCATTCAGAGTCACTTCAGGGAAATTCCTTAGATTCATTATTCGACACTGGGGAATAGAAATAGATCCTGAAAAGATTAAAGCTATCTTAGAAATGCCACCTCTTAAGAGTTTTACTCAACTCAGATGCTTTCAAGCATGTCTAGCGTATCTAAGACGCTTTATCTCAAACTTATCAGAGAGATGCAAACCCTTCTCCGCACTTGTCAAAAAGGATGCCAAGTTTAAGTGGGATGATAAGTGTCATAACACATTAGAAGACATCAAAGAATATTTGGTGAAGCCGCCAGTTCTAGAAGCCTCTATCCCGGATAGGCCACTGATCCTTTACACAGCTGCATTGGATGACTCTCTCAGTGCTCTATTAGACCAAGCCAATGATGAGGGGAAGGAGGGCATACTCTACTACCTCAGTCATTGTCTGATCTCTGCTGAAGCAAACTATCCACCTATTGAGAAACATTGCCTAGCTTTGATCTTTGCATCTCATAAGCTATAACACTACATGCTTTCTCATAAGGTGAACTTGATCTCAAGAACCAATCCACTGCAGTACCTCATGACATGACCAACACTTTTGGATGTTTGGCTCATTGGTCCATGATACTCTCACAGTTTGATATCACATTTGTTCCCCTCTGTGCGATAAAAGGACATGGCATATTTCTTAAGACACCCACTTCCTGCTGATTCTCGCTTAATGATGATCTCCCTGATGAACAAATCATGAACTTAGGGGAGGCCGAACCGATGGGAGATGTATTTTGATGGTGTTGCTTCTTTTCTTAAAGGTGAAGCACCACGATCTACTCTTCTAGAAAGGCAGGGGTAGGAATAGTTCTTCTAACTCCAAATCATGATGTGATGAGATTCTCATACTATCTTTCCAACCCCTGCACCAACAACAAAGCTAAGTATGAGGCTTTGATTATCGATTTGTAGTTAGCCATCACTATCAGTGTCAAGAGCATTAACATCTTTAGAGATTCTTAGTTGGTCATCAACCAGATTGTCAGGTCCTACCAGGTACTCAAGCCCAAGCTTTGTCATTATTATGAGTGTACCATGAAGTTATTGGCCAAGATTCTCATCAATAAGGTTCCTCAATGTGAGAACACGTGAGTGATGCCTTAGCAAAACTTGCCAAAGAGTTGGCATGTCTGGAAGATGAGTTTATTTCAATAAGGGTCCAAAATAGACAAGTCTTATCTCTTATTGATTCTGAACTCATTGAGAGACTTTCTCTTGAAGGGGAGATTACTGTTACCAAAATGGACAAGGAGCTGGATTGGAGGCAACTGTTCATAGATTACTTGAACACCAACAAACTACATCAATAGAAATCATAAGCCCATCAAGATAAATAGAGATCTCTCTCCTATGCTCTTATTGATGGCACCCTGTACCGGCAGTCCTTTGACCAAATGTGGTTACGTTATTTAGACAAATATGAAGCCTGTGGCATTATAACTGAGGTACATTCAAGTCTATCTAGAGCACATCAATCTGGTCTGAAGATGAAGATGAAGATCAAAAGACTTGGACACTACTGGCCTTCTATGATCATAGATTGCATATATGTAGCTAGGAGATGCCATCAGTGTTAGGCACATGGCATGGTCCTCCACCAACCACCCAAAATTCTACACCCTACATTGGTTTCATGGCCATTTGAGTGTTGCGGTACTGACATTATGGGTCCAATTGATCCTTCTTATTCTAAGGGGCATCGATTCATCTTAGCCACTACCGATTACTTTTCCAAGTGGGTGAAAGCCATCCCACTCAAAGAGGACACAGCTCACCATGTGCTTCAATTTTTCAGGAACCATATCATATATAGGTTTGGGGTGCCTTGATGAATTATATCTGATAATGGTACTGCATTCAAAAGCACGAAGATTAACACCTTTGCCAGAAGACACGTATAGATTGGAGATACTCAACCATCTACTACCCTAGAGCTAATGATTTAGTAGAAGCATTCAATAAAACTCTCATCCAGATACTAGAGAAGACTCTTGATGACAACAAATGATACTGAAACGAGTAGTTGAAGCCTTGTGGGCCTACCGCACCACATACCGAACTCCAACTCAGTCTACCTTATTTTCCTTAGTGTATAGGTCTGAAGTCGTTCTTCCCTTATACGTTCAACTCCCATCACTAAGGATAGCATTGGGTAACAAGATCACTGCATAGCAGAATGCAAAGTTACAGTTTGAAGAACTCGAAGGTTTGGAGGAAATTAGCCTACGGGCGTGCCAAAACCTTGAGTTGTACAAGGCTAAAATGATTCAAACTCACAACAAGCTAGGCCGCCCTAAGTCTTTCTGAGTAGGAGAACTTGTGTTAGTCCTAAGGAGACCAATTGTTGCCCATTGAAAGATGGGAGGCAAGTTTGAACCCACTTGGGAAGGCCCCTATGTCATAGAGAAGGCCTACTAAGGAGGATCTTATCAACTTATTGATTGTAAAGGGAACACCTGATACTTCCAATTAATGGGCTCTATCTAAAGAAATATTACCCATGAAACAAAAATTGTTTGAAAATAATCATTAATAAAAAGAATAAAATCTGATTCCATTTATCAAATCTTCTCTTCTTTCGAAGTGTTGTTTGCTTGTCTTGCGAATCCGTCGTGAGTGTTTAGGGTAAGTGTAAGAGTCCCCCAGTGGCATCCTATCCCTCTTTAACAACACAAACACAATCTCCCCATGCTTTTAGAATAGGTGTGAGAGAGTCTAAGAGGCATCCTATTTCAATTAGCATAACTATGATAGGTGTGAGAGAACCCAAGTGGCATCCTTTCTTAGTGTAAATTCTTGTTGTCATATGTGGCATCATTTCATAATTCCCTGTTTTAAGGTAGGTGTAAGAGTCCCCCAGAGGCATCCTATTCTTTTTAACATATGCACACAATAAACCCAAATCTTTTGTCTCGAGCTATTTTGATGTGGGAGCAAGCCCCCTGTGGAACTCACTCATTAGCTACTCTAGGTCGGGTCTACATGCTACCTCGCTAGTATGTCACCCCAGTGGTCACTTATTGGAGGATGTGAGTCCCCACGCTTTCTTCCTAACTTGATCATTGCAAACCAGTGAGGGCCTTATTAGTATGGTATGCTTCACTGCCCAGCCAGTAAGCTACCTCATGTTGGCTTTGCTTAAGAAGATGTGAGTCCACGTGCTTTCTTCTTGAACTAGCCATCATGCTCTAACTAGGTCAAGTATATTTGAGGTTTAGGATAAGTCCCCCAGAGACCCCTTTCTACTTGACTACTTCTGAGTTGATCTAAGTCCCCCAGTGGCATTCACTCAGTAGTCATCCTAGGTTGGATAGCACCTATCAAGCCAAAGACAGACTATCCCAACAGTCAGTTCTGGTATAAGAGGATGTGAGTCCCCGAGCTTTCTTCTTAGGTTGATTAGTGCAAACTGACGAGCACCTTAGGTTGATTGATGTTCGCTATGCTGACAGTGACTCACTCGATGAGTACACCACTCTTGGCAGATATGAGTTCATGTGCTTTCTCCTCGAGTGGGACACCGAATACCTATTGAATTTATGACTAGCCATGTTATTTTCTCCAGGGTGTTGGATTAATCCTTATCAGCCCTATCCCCTGTGGGCACTCTATTTGGATCAAGTCCTTTGCGACCTCATTTAGACACTACCCGGGTTACTTTTGGATTGGACAGTTCCCCTTTCCTAGTAGCTACTCCTGTGGTTGGAGAATTTATTCAGCAGATGCACTGATTCTCCCTTGGTTCAGTAAATTTGAGATAGGTCTAGGCTGATATAAGCTCCTTCTCAGTTTGATCTCTCACAAACTAATAGGGTCCATGACAAAATAAACACACAACTAAAACTAAAATAAACAAAAAATAATTCACTTGTGGCAAGCAGGTATCCTATCTTTAGGACAGTGTCAGCAGAACTCCCAATAAGAATTTCCTGACTACTTGAGTTGAGATAAATCCTCAGGTAGGTACTCACTTCGTAGTCACCCTTAAGTCGGGTTCAATTTGTTTGCCACAAACATGTTACCCCGGTAATCATTCTGCTTTGAAAGATGTAGGACTATGACGCATTCTTTCTAGCATCATTATCGCATATCGACGAGCAGCCCTAAGTTGGGTTTAATTTGTTGCCCAAAGTAACTGATCACCCCAATGATCTTTTCTAGTAGAATATGTGAGTCCCCGAGCTTTCTTCCTTGAATTGATCATTGCAAACCAAAGGCACTCCTTCGATAGTTCTCACATGAAGCTCCCTTTAGTTCAAAAAATTTGAGTTAGTTCTAGGATTCTATAAGCTCCTTCTCAGTATGATCCATCATAAATCAACGAAATCCATCAAAACAAATTAAAAAAATGAAATCTATCTTGACTATCTTTGAGCTGATTTAAGTCCCCCAGTGGCATTCACTCAATAGTCAACCCTAGGTTGGGTCTGATTTATTTCCCAAAGCAACTGATCACCTCAATGGTTCCCTGTTTCTAGAAGATATGATTCTCCATGCTTTCTTTTTAATACTTGGCCATTGTGTACCAAAAGGCTTTTTTCTTTAGTTGGATAGTCCTACCTTGTGGTTGGTAGACTACTCCCTTTCAATTGGTAAATCTGAATTAGATCTTGGCATCCATGGCCCCTACTCAATGCAGTTCATCGCAAACCTATGAGATCCATCATAATCAACACAAATAAATCTAAAAATAAAATTAATCTTGATTATCTTTGAGTTGATCTAAGTCCCCAGTGGCATTCACTCAATAGTCAGCCCTAGGTTGGGTTCAATCTGTTGCCTTGCCAATAGATTACACCAACAGCTGGTCTTTACTTTGGAGGATGTAAGTTTACTATGCTTTCTTCCTAGTATAGCTGCTACATACCAAAGGCATCCCTTTGGTTGGCTAGTCCTACTATGTGCTCAGTAGACTACCTCTTTGGATTGGTAAATCTGAGTTAGGTCTTAGCCTCTGTGGCTCCTACTTAGTATAGTCCATCACAAACCAATAGGGTTCCTCTAAAATATCTAAACCTAACAAAAATTAAAACAAATTCAACCCTCTTCCCTAGTGGAACTCAAATCAAATCTTTTTCTCCTCAGTGAGATTCCATCAAATCAAACCTTTCATCCCCCGGTGGATGACTTGAACCTACTTCCCTGGTGGAAGGTTCACACTCTATCCCTTAGTGGATTTCTTCTTTCTCTCTTATATGTTAGACATAAGTAGAGCCACATTTCACTAAGTTCTAGATTATTTTTTTCCTTGGGTCAGAGATAGATAGTTTCTATTAGTGCTTGTGATCTCTCGGTGTTGTTGATCATTTCGGTCAACACCAATACGTATGGTGTTCGTGGTCAGTCACATTGGGCGCCCTTTGTTGACCTCATTTTTAGAATGAGCTCTCAACCCCTCCATCTTAGACATAAGATTTCTCTTAAACTTTAAGAGTTCCTTAGTCTTAAGATACATCTAGTGATTAGGTGGACACTCCCCTAGCCCTAGAAGACTTAGAAGAGTTAGCCATAGGAATAGGTCATGCTTTATGGGTGTTAGGAAAATCTTATACCCATTAGCTTAAATCATTCCTCACCTTCCTTCTTTCAAGTCAAACTCCCAAATCAATTCTATTTGATTTTCTCCAAGCTCAAATCAATTCCATGATTGAAACCCATGATCAAAATCCATCAAAAAGTCCTAAGTTCAAATTTTCTAAGTCCTTAACCCTTTCTTAAGGACATAACTAAAATTATGATTCAAACCTATTCAAATCTTTGAGATTTTCTCATGATCCTTTTATATTCTCATTTATATTCATATATAAATGAAATATAAATTCAAACCCATCAAATCAAATTCAAAATTCCAAATCAATCCATGAAAATTTTCTTAAGTCCCTTTAATTTTCCATTAAAGGACTTAGCCAAAATCAACTCTGAACCTTGATCAAATCTCTTCAAACTCAAGGGATTTTCTCAAAACTTATTTATATTCTCATTTACATTTTCATATATAAATGAAATATAAATAGAAATCAATCAAATCAAACCCCCAAATTAAATTCTAAATTTCAAATCCTTGAAATTCCTTTAAATCCCTTAATTTTTCATTAATGGATTTATCCTAAACTTTGATCAAACCATTTAAAACTAATGGGATTTTCTCAAAACTTATTTGTATTCTCATTTATATTCTCATATATAAATGAAATATAAAAATAAATCAATCCAATCCAATCCAAAATTAAATTTCTAATTAAAATTCTTAAATTAAATTCCTTTTAATGGATTTAACTTAAATCATGATTAAACTCTTCAAATTCTTGAAATTTTCTCATGATCAATTTATATCTTCATTTATATTCACATATATAAATGAAATATAAATTCAAACAATCAAAACCAATTCCAAAAATCAAATTCAAATCCACTCAAAATCAAATCTAAGCCTTTCAAGTCAAAATCTTTAACTTAGCCAAATCATTTTCAAATCAAGCCAAACCCTTGATTTTCTCTCATGATTCAATCAATCCCACAATCATGAGCTCATATATAAATCTAAACTTCAATTATTCAATCAAAACCCAAATCAAAAATCAAACTCAAAACCCTTCATATTCTTCCTTTGAATATGAAATTTCAAATTAATCAAAATCCATTTGACTTCAAACCTCTTATAAATGGATTTATATTTCAATCATAAGTCCATATACAAGATCAATCAACTTCAAATCAAGCTTTGACCAAGCCATTTGACCCACTTAGGCTCACTTGACCCAAAGTGACCTAAAGTACCCTTATGAGCCAACTTTTGATCCTAACCAAATTGGATCAAACCAAACTCATATTTTTCTCTCATCATGATCAACAATCATCATGGGATGATCAATCAATCAAATTGGGTCAAACCAAGTCAAACCTAAGGGTTGACCAAGTCAACACTTAACCTAAAATGAAACCTAACATAACCAAATTCCACCATAGGCCAAATTGATTGAAACCATTGATCTAAGTTCACTCATGACTTATGTTTGAACTTGACCAAGCCAACATTTGAGCCTAACCTAGCCCAATTGGCCCACATGACCCAAGTTGACCCATTTTGACCTAAAGGACCAAAATATGTCAAAACTTGATCTAAGCCAAATTGATTGAAACCAATGGGTCAAGTCCATCCTAAATCACTTGTGAAACTTGACCAAAGTCTCAATTAGCCAACTAGACCCAACCTAGCCCAATTGACCTTAGACCCAACATGACCTAAAGGGTCATGTTGAGCCAAAATTGAACTTAACCAAAATTGATTGGAAACAAAGATACCAATCCACTCCATGTGACCAACCTAACCTAGACCTACCCTTGACCTACCTCAAATAGGTCAAATGGATCAAATGGGTGGGACTTAACCCATCTGACCTAAATGAAGTCATATGAGCCAAAATCAAATCAAATCCAAATTGAATCAAACCAAAGCCACCAAAATATTTCAAGTGGTCTTATGAACTTGACCCAACCCTTGGTTTGACCCAATTTGACCAATTGGTCAACTTGACCCAAGTTGACCCATTTTGACCTAAATGGGTCAACATGAGCCAGACCCTATCAAATGGATTCCAAATCCAATAAAACTTGGTCAAACCTATTTTCTCAGCATACCAAACATACCCAAAGTAAACAAATAGCAAAATGATCATTCTACCCCTAGGCCATAGAATAAATTTTGGCCTAGCCCATGGGTATTTTGGTCATACCCTCTTCACAATCACTTAAGGCTTTTCTAAAAGCTCAAGGGGACTTAGTGATGAGTGGTGCACCCAACCCAATAGGTTTGGGTCATCCCATTTGTCCCCTAGACTAAACCTGACCACATAGCTTAAATGGCAGGAATGGTTGGTCATCGATTTGCCATATGGAGAATGCTCCCCTTAATTCATGAAATTTCATTACACTCTGGCGATTGGAGCAGGAACCCTTAGCAATCATCAGAGAGAATTCCCAAGGTCTCTAGAGAGGATTTAAATTCCCTAATTCTCAGTTTTGCATAGTGCAAAATAGGGGAGCTCAATCCAATTGCTAACTTCATCTACACTTGATCTCCTTCCAATTCCTTCTACACACTCCTTCTAAGGACCAATCTGAGCTCACTCAAACTCACATTGGAGTTCCCATAGCAAGGAGAGGATCAATTTAATCAAACCAAAACCCAAGCAAGGGGGAGTTGGTCTTTCCATTGATCCACTCAATCTCAAGGCCTAGGAATGGCCTTCATCTCCACCGCAGACCTACCTCGCCGATCTCGTGGGTGATCACCTCCGGCGATGTATGGAATTTTTCGACCACTTAGATTAGGAGGTGTTGGTCCTTTGTGAAAGAAATATTCATGGCATGTGAAATCAACGTTGGATAGGTTGGTAATTGTGCTTAGATGGTGTGGGTTGAGTTTTGTATGATTCCATGCTAGATCGGGCTCGGATCTCCCCTTTAATCATGGACGATCTCCATTGATCCTCAGGGAAGAACTTGGCTCATCTCAGCCATCCATCCGCACATTTTAGATGGACGGCTGAGATTATTTAGCACATTTTAGAATTCATTTTCCCTTTTAAAACCACGGGTGCATCCTTATCCGATCTTTGATTGATGACCAAGGATGTAGCGTCATGCCGCCATTTGGGATGTGACGTTTAAGTCACACCCTCATGGTGCAACGCATGTAAACTGCGCTAATCACTGCCACCACGCGTCGCACCGTGAGCTGAGGATTAAGTAGGGATTAGTTAATTACCTAATTAATCCCTAGAACTTCTACAATTCATAACTCTTCATAGAAAAATCAAAAACATAAAAGGAAAAATGCTATGGAAAGATAATTTCATCTATAATATTTTAAAAATATTTTCAATGGATGTTGAATTACTCTTTTTTCTTAATTTGGGTTTCTTTGGGAATCTTAATTAGTTAATTATCCTTTAATTATGACATCAATTGATCTTACAGGAAATCAAAAAAATAAAAGGAAAAATGCTATGGAAAGATAATTTCATCTAGAATATTTTTAAAATATTTTAATTCACAATAACTCTTCATAGAAAAATCAGAAAAAAGGAAAAATGCTATGGAAAGATAATTTCATCTAGAATATTTTAAAAATATTTTCAATGGATGTTGAATTACTCTTTTTTCTTAATTAGGGTTTCTTTAGGAATCTTAATTAGCTAATTATCCTTTAATTAGGTCATCAATTGATCTCAAATTTCTAAGGTTCATTTTAGGGGATGACCTCCACCTCCCCTAATTTTTTTGAGATTTATTGATTGCCTAATTAGGAAAATTTCTATCTCATTCCCTAATTATCTCTTTCATGTAATTAAGAGTAATTAAGGTGTGATTAGTAGATTTACCCTATGATTAGGGTTGATTAAGGTCAGATCCAATAAGTAGGAGATTTATGAAATAATTTTGGGGCATTTCCTCTAACTTATTTCTTAAACCCCCTTTTCTCTCCTTAATCCCCTCTTAATTAAGGGTTAACTCATTAATCACCCCTTAATCAATTTTTTAAAAATTAAAAAAAATCATAACTTAATTAATCTACCTTAGGTAGATGCTTAGGTGTTTAATAGCCTAAGTTTAATTAAGAAAATTAAAACCCATTTCATAAGTATGAAAGGGTGTTTTAAAAGTACTTAAGCTAAACCCCTTAGCTTAATTAACTTTTAATTGTGAGCCAAATTGCATTAGGCATTTTTTCAATATTAGGTACATTGCAAATTTAAATTCTTTATGGGTTTTATGTCATCTCATTGGCTCATAATTACTTAGTTAATTTTTCTAAGGTAGTGTAGGTAAGGGTTAATTAAGCCACTTAATTCATACCTTAAACTAATCAATGCTTAAAATGGATTTAATTATCTTAAAATTAAACAAAAATACATAACACATGTGGGAATGGGTTAGGAACAGCAAACTCATCTCACCTTTGCAAAATTAAATCAAACTTCAAACTAAACAAAAATCATTTTGAAATTCACTTTGATTAATTTTAAATTTTCTTATTCCTTAAGAATGTCTTTAGGATTTAAGTAAATTGAGTTTGTTTACATGCTTTCATTTCTTTGAATCTTTCCCAACATGTTAAGTTGTATGTCATGTGAATCATGCATTCATAATTTCATGTTTCAAATTTTAAAAATAAAATTTATTTACTTTATGTCAAATGTGCATGTGTTAGCTAAAGTAAAATATGAGTGGCTATTATCACTACTAAATCCAAAATATTTTCAAAACTTATAAATGAAATATCAAATCTGAAATTGTGCTATTCATATCTTAATTATAAGCTTACATGTGATGGATTATAAAAGCATGTTTAGCATAGGTTTTCTTTCTTTCTTATGTTAGCATAGTTTTGAATAGGAGTTAGTAAGATGTAGGGTTCATTTGAAAAGAACCCAACACTTAATTAATTCTATACACTATTCATCCCTATGTTATCATCTAAGAAGGGCTGCCTATACTTGCATGCAAAAATTGCATAAATAAAAATAAATTTATTAAACAAGTTTTGCATTTTCCTCTTCCATTTCATTTCTTTTATATGCATGTTTATACTTAAGAAAAGTGGTATATTAGTCTGAACAACCCCGAGGTTATGAGGCTTTAAGTAGCCTTAAGTAGGTTTGGCACCTTACACCTTTGGTTAACAATGGCATGTACTCACTTATGCCTTTCTTACTTTCATGTATGTATGTAAAATTTTGGATAAGGAAAACCTTTTCTACTTAAGAAAAACTATGCATATTCGACTTCTAAATTTTCTTAAATGGATTACTTAGCATGCACCATAAAGTGTGTTAACTACTCTCATTTGCATGTATGTATAGATTTGCTCCATATCCATATGTTATATATGTTGGAAAGAAATGAAGTAATGTGTGTTATGTGAATTTTGATTCATTTTATTTAATCTTAAAATGTCTTTTGTTTTGAATAGGTTTGTTTAAAGTTTATCTAAGCATAGGGTTGATTAAAAGATGTAATTAAGACATTCACCTAAATGAAACTAAAACATGAACCTACTTTAGAAAATTACTTGAGGATAGAGAAGGAAAAAGAGAAGTTCTCTTCTCTTTCCCTCTCTTCATAACTTAGTAATTAATTTAGGTTTCACTTAAACCAAATTAAAACATGGAATAAAATAAATCCAAAAATACTTAAACAACTTAAATGAAACTCTCCTCTAACTTGAACATGTTATTCACACTTAGAAAATTTAAACCTAAAACCCTAGTTAAGCATACCACACAAACCTTCAAAGCACACACATTAGCCTAAGTCACCACTTCTAGCCTTAGGATAGGTCGATGCATGGTTTGATGTTTGTTTTGTTTTGTGATCTACATTTTAGATTGGATGTTAGGGTGTATGCTCGTAGAATGAATGGTAGGAGGTGTTTAATCTAACTATTCTTTTTGTAGGGGATTGTGCTTAAGGGGCGCTATCATAAATAAATATAACTTTTTCTTGCTTGTGTGCTTATACCCCCTTTGCATAATCCATAGGCCAGGTGGACTTAGTCACCCATGTGTGGGGTGATAAGTCCAATATACATGATTGGGATTTGTGTGGTGTGATTTAACTAACATTTATTTTGCAGGTGTTAGTTAGATTTCTACTTTTCCTGTTCATGTAAAAGTTTGTATAATTGGGATTTTGGAATGGTTTGTTATGGGGATTAGGATGAACATTAGCATAAGATCTCATCTTATGTACCATATGAAGTCTTGGAGCATCTACCATCCAACCTTCCAAAGGAGGAATCAAAAGAAGAAGAAGAAAAGAAAAGAAGAAAGAAGAAAGAAGAATAAAGCTTGAAGACCCCCATAACAATGAATTTCTTGCTTAATTGTAAATTCAATTCATTTGTAATCCGGGTTGTATAAGAGTAGAGCTCGGCTACTCACATTTAATATTTTCAGGTTTGTGAGGTGGTGCTCGACCACAAATGGCCATTTATTCTTTTTACAATTAGCTTTATAAATCGATTAATGATTTGTTTAGCTTTTGCATTAAGTTGAATGATTTTTCTAGTTTCTTCCTTGCTTTATGTATGGCCTGGATGTAGATTAGGCACTTTAGGAAAAAATAAATCTTTTACCCAACTTAACAACTCAAATTAAAAATAAACAATTCATAACCTCACCTAAAGCTTAGGTTTAAAATCAAGTAAAAGATTTAGCAACCCCTTAGCTGGATGAGCTTTTCTTTATAATATAATGCACAACAGTATCTTATTTCACTCTTGATTGGAAGGTTTCCACCTTTGCCAGAGAACTCGGCTTGACCTGTGAGAGCCGTGGTGGAAACTCACCTCCTCCCTTCTTGGCGATTTTGGCCAATAATCTGATCTCTCATGCATTAGTCATAAAAATCCTATTAGCCTGAGTCAAAATATTTGACCAAAATGAAAATAAAATAAAATTTGAAATGCATTAAATTTTAGGTCATTTGAAGCATGTCCCTTTACATGATCTAGTCACTTTAAGGAGTGAGTTTAAGGACTTAGTCTCTTTCTAAATGAAAACAGCCTAACTATCTTGCATAAAGACTTGCCTACATATATTTAAAATCATAAGAAAAGTTAGTTGGCAGCCACCCCAAGGTGATTGTAAGTCCAAGCTATTATCAGGTGGTTTGTCCTCTCTTGTGGAGGCAAACTAATTACCCATTTTTCCCTTAGATTTAGGTTGTGCTTCCGGCCCTTGCCGAAGCTCCCTGGATTTAGGTTCTGAGGTTGCTTCTCCCTTTATGGGCCATAAGCATAATTCCTCACCTCTTAGGCATTTCCTTAATCTTGTGTTAAGGAATCATAATTCTAAAATTTTAATGAAAAATATAACTCAAACAAACTAAATCAATTTCTAAAATATAAAGCCTAATTTTAGGATAGTTTGAGATGCTCACTGGGTTTCCTAGCATCGTAATCTATCTCTCATTTTGTATTCGATAATAACTCCCTCTTTTTGATCAATCTTATTTTGATCTTCAAAAATATAAACCAATCAATTGATAATATTTTCCTTATTGAAATCTTAAGAGATAACGATCATTTACCTTAATAAAGAGTTTTCCTAAGGGATCCCGTCCCTTAGGATGTATATAACTATGGGGGCTTGCCCCTGTAGGGAACTTAACGAACCCAGTTTAAAATAAACCTTGCTTTACTTTTTCATATAAAGTAAGGGAAGAATCTCTAGTACATATGCAAACCCATCGTCCTTAGGAGTCTTTATTGAGATGATTGGTTCCATTAAAAGGTAGTGAATTCTGTCTTTCGAGATAGTACACTATACATTGATGACATATCTGATCACCTGAATAAGTACATTTGCGGATCTGCATAGCGTCTTACCAAGATGAATTTTTATATAGGTGTTGCCTCTTTCATTTCTCCCCACAGATTTGAAAGGCGACTTCTCTATAGGAATTTTTCTCCACACTCATCACTAATCTGAAATTCTATTTTCTCCCCTCATTTCCACCAAACTGAAAATACCCATTTCATTTTTCCTTTGCCTCAACCAGAGAAGAACACCGTCATTAGGTGGGTTCTTCTCCCTATTTTCGGCATCTCTCTCTTCCTTCCTTTCTTCTAAACGGAAAATTCCTCCCCTTCCAATTTCTATTGCCACAACCGAAGAGGAACACCATTATTAGGCGGGTTCTTCTTTTGATTTTCAGCATCGCTCCCTTTCATTTCATTTCCACGAGAGCAGATCATTCACCCAATTTTTTGGCTTCAAAGAGGAACATCGTCATTAGGCGGGTTCCTCTCCTAGTTTTTGTCGTCTCCCTTTCTATCTCCCTCTCCGACTTTTCCCTTTGCTGCAATCAAAGAGGAACATCATCATTAGGCGGGTTTCTCTCTTGGTTTTCAGCATCTCCAACTCCGTCTTTTTCTCGATCATTGCAACGCGCAAAAGAAATAAGTCATAACATGTGTGAATATGGATGTATATATGCTTGTGTTTCTTTGCAGGTATGAATGCCTCGTCGTGCTCATTAGGGCATGATGAGATAAAAAAATTGGTTGTGGTGTCGAAGACACCGGTCGCTACGCTCATTAGGGCATACTGAGTAAGCCAATATTTGTTCGATGTCGCTCCCCCTAGCTAAAATTTTAACAAATTTTAGACATAGAAAAAAAAAGAAATGAATATATAGATTATCATGCATTTATGTTCTTTCAGATTTAAAGGCCTCATCATGCTCATTAGGGTATGACGAGATGGAAATCGTGTAAGAGAAGACACTACTTTCATTAAATTATACCGAGAAAGCTAAATACTCGATGCAACCTCCTACGCGGGGATGACGCCGGTAGGCTGCAAAAATTTTGACTGAAATTTAAAACTTAAACAAATTCAAATTGAAATCGTCTAAGCTTAAATTAAATAAGAAAATACAAGATAAATGTTAAAACAAACATCAAACCAAAAAAAAAGCACTTACAAAACTTATTTAAGCAAGTTGAAAGTCTTCTCGAAGTGTGAACTAAAATTCTTCCCCCTCTTTCTCAAGTACTCTAAACTCAAGCAAGTGCTCCCTCTTAGCCTTATTTAGAGGGATTTGAAGAAGTAATGAGAAACCCATTCTTATTTAAAATTAACTTCTTAATAAAGTGAGTTCTCTTTTCTTGTTAATTTCTCAAAATTAAATAAGCTTTAATTGGAACTTGGTGAGGCTAATATTAAACTCACAAGCTTTAAATTGTAATTCTCTATGGCTTAAATTGAAGCGATAAAGTGAGTTTTCTTCTCTTGTAAACTTCTCAAAATAAACAAACTTTGATTGAAATTAGGGGAGGCAAACGACAAGCTCATAAAGACTTATAATAAGTTTGAAGTTTGACTTTTAAATAAACATAAAACTTGATGTGGAATTGACTTTTAAATAAACATAAAACTTGATGTGGAATTTAAAGTAAAGTCAAATCAAGTTTGATGGCTTTTATATGAAGACTGGATAATTCTCATAAGTGCAAGAATATTATTCGATAGCTTACTCAAAAGCATAACTTGTTGGCTTGATGATAGTCATGAATGCTATATTTCAAGTTTACTTGAATTTGTATCTCAATACAAAACTAAATCATAAGAAATTTGTTGAGTGTTATGCTTATATATATAATAAAAAGAGGGACAAATAAATTTATGAGAGAGCTAAGAAGCAAATAACATGTTGGCAAGCATAGTTAAAGCTCCTTAATGAATAATCGAAAGATTCATACAAGAGTTAATAGTTTTTTTTCAAACTAATTGGAAGATAAATTCTTAAATATGAAAGAATTTGAACCTGCTCACAAACAAATTTGAAAACTAATTCAAAAATTCAAACTAAGAGCGATCAATATTTTAAATTACAATCTAAATCAAAATATCACGATTCACAATACCTTGTACAAGAAGATGCTAATCAAGGCATTCTTAAATACACCACACGGCACTATGTTGAATACTTAAATTCAAGTGTGGGATGTTGGCTTCGGTTTAGTCCTGGCTAACAAAACCTAAAATCTATTATAAAAATTTCAACTTATTAAAATATTGAGAAGCTAATTCTATCGTGACAAAATTTGATCATCTGTAAAGAGCTAAACAGTTGGGGGATCTAAAGTTCTCAAATAAAGATTCAATCAATCAATTAACCCCGATGGGTTGAATGGTGATTTCAACCAAAAGGGGTCCATCAAAATGTGATTCTATTTTCAAGTCAAATTAACTCAAATTAAATATCAATCTAAAATGCTTAAATGAAATTCTAATCATTAAAAGCTAAAAGCTAAAACCCAATTCACCTTCTACAATAGTTTGTCGGAGGTGACAAATTAAGAAAACTCTAGCTCACAAAAGAGCCAATGTCAAATCAAGTGTCCTGCTATGTTCACTCTCAATCAATCTCTTACCATAAGGACGTGACCTGTGTCCTCTAACTACGTGGCTTGGCTAGTAGGCCCCATAGATGCGACACCACCGACGGTGGTTTGGCCAAGGCTTCATTATATTACAATCACGATCGGCAGATTCTCAAATGGCTCTACCCTTTGAGTTGTGAATCATAGATAGGAAAAAAAAGCCTCACCTAAGGTTCTGTCTCCTTAGACAAACATCACCCCAGGTCTACAAGAATTTCTTGGACGACGTAACCCATGTGTTGCTGATAAGAATCCTTCGATCAAGTTGGGTCGACTACCTCCTCTGACTATGCATACTAAGGACCAGGACAGCCCAGGATGATGGAACCATGGGATCTAGATCGGGCATGTCATCATTCCCCCAACCATCTGATTTAAGCTGAAATGATGAATTTCATAATCTTAAATTCTAAAACTCCATATGCTGCTACTATACGCTACGCATTAAGTGACCTAACGACTAGCCTTAATCGAAAGTTCTCTCACTTATTGGGAGGAGTAATTAACTATAGTGGCAATAAACCTGAATCTCTAAAGTCCTCACTAAATGAGGATGAAATCTTTAGGTAGTGTCTTATCTACTACCTCATCTGCCTTCTGAAAATTACACTGACATTTTAAACCATACTCTCTTCATTCAATATGTTGAGAGGTCGGTGGAGAATTTTCGAAGCCCGTATCTATTTCATATGTTGTGGCATTCTGTAGATTGTCATTTGCACCATAATTGACCGAATTGATTGCTGAAGATTTTATTTGATAGATTTCAATATTTTGGCCATATCGACAAAGTCCATTTCATGAAAGGAGATCGTTTTGATGTCATCGCAATCTCCACTCTATGCATGCGCGTTGACAATTTTTCTTCTCTATCAATCAACCATTAGATAGTGTGATATATATATTTTAATCAACTTCAACATTTTGAACGCATTGGTGAAGTCCATTTTATGATCGAAGGTTATTTCAATATATTTCACTAATAATTGGGGTATTTTAACTTTGATTTGCACAATGTTGTGCTCGCATTCTATCAATTTCATCATATTTGTCGGGTTCAATCTATGGAATATATTTGAAGGTCTAGACTCAGGTCAAAGTAGCACAGAAGGTTAGCAATGGCATGAGATTCTAATGCTGATTTTGATAGAGCTAATGTTCAGCATTTTCACTATAGATAAGGATAGAGAAGGACTAAACATGAGAAGTTAGAGGTCTTGGGTTTGGACAGAGCTGGTTTGAAGGTTAATTTGGTTCAACTATGAGTTCAATTCTATGGGTTCAAATGTAAGTAAAAATATAAGTTCAACTCTCACAACCTCAAGGTCATAGAAACCCTAAGTGAGCAAAACCCTAATGCTTAATATTTTATATATTTTAAAACACCAAGATTTTTTTTTTCCTTATTAATAAGAACGTCAATATGAAAGTTGTTGTAAAGACTTTATTTCTATGAGTACTATAGGAAGATAGAATGATAAAATATATGGTTTGCATAAGAAAAAAAAATTAGTGTGGTTGAATTAACGAGATGTAAATGGATTTGAAGCTTTGAGATGCCCATTTAAAGAAGACAAAAGAGTCGGACATGTAGCCCCTGGGATCCATTGATCTATGTTGATTCAAATTTTTGGTTAAGGAATAATTTTATTATATGGTACCTTGTCCACAAGTGATTTAGAAATGAAAACTGCTATACATTCTAATTTAGAGGAAAGTGAAAGAAGCTTACAAACTATCATGCATTGCCATATAGGGAAAAAAATAAAAGAAGCTTACATAAAAAAGGTGTAAAAAAAATACTCAAAACCAATAAAGTAGCCCTCGATAGAAATTCTATTATAATAGATCATAATCACTATGCAAGGTTGCTGGAATGTTCGGAAATCAACGCCATTAATCATCTCATGTTGCCCTTCAAGACATCATCTCCTCTGGAAGTTCAAAGTCTTGATCGCAAATGCAAAAACAAAAGCAAAGAGAATTGGGAAACCAATTTCTACCGCAGCAACTGCCCCCAAGAAGTCATGCTTATAACCAAAGTGATCTTTAAGAAATTGCTTGACTGATATTTTTTTATCTTCCATTATGTCATCTATATCACCAAACTGAGAAGCAAGTAGGCCATATAACGTCCAAGAAACTGGACATGCCCAGAAGTACCATCTCCACCAAATTGGTATCCTCTGAAATTCAAAGTTAACATTAATTAGTACGATAGTATCAGATGGAGAAAAATGAGAATTAATTTATAGGAAAAAGATTATTTCAAAGAACTTACAGGACGTGGAATAACAAATCCTGCGAAGAGGTTCCATATGGCATAAAATGCAGTAGCAACTACTGCAGCAATGTCTGAGTTTGGAGTCAATGACACCGCCATCATTCCATAAAATGTGAAGTATAGGAAAGTGCAGAATGTGAAGAATAGGTACCAAAAGAATTTGGCGGCTGTCCAATCAAAATTTATCATACTGTATACTAGAACCCCATACAAAATTGACTGGAACAATGTATATGGAATCTCAATAGCAACCTGATACAAAGAGAGAGATTAGATTACTAAAGACAACAAATAAGCCATATTAGAGGAATTAACTTCGTACTTTTAAGTGGATTTGCTAATTCCTGTTTGCATGATACACAATATAATGGAACTTCAGAAAATTTATCACTTAATGTTACCTGAGCAAATGCGTATGGTAGTGGAGAATACATTCCTGCAGCCTTCTCTCTGTAGAATACTGTTCGTTCAACATCCACTACTGGCTGTACAGTTTGTGAATTCTGTACTCCAATGAACAGAACAACAGCACCGTACATGGAACCCATAGCATTAAAGAGGTCCTGCTGCGTGCTCCTGTAAAAACATAAATTTCATTTACGTTTATAATTTCACTGCTCTAATTATTGTAATGTAAGATCATACAATCATGTCCATACGTTTTTGAGCCAAGTCTCCAGAAGATAGTGCCGAATATAAAGGCTATAATTGTGGTGAAGAAGATACGTATGGCCCCATATGATGGATTGCGCCAGTAGGACTTGTATTGTTTCCAAAAGCATGCAAGACATTGAGAAAAGAAAGGCTGTGAAAATTTTGTGGGGAAGTAAAGCTCTTTTGATCCAGGGGCAGGGGAGCTTAGCTCACTAATCAAGGCTTTATTCCTCCTACAAAGATCAACAATATTATGAGTCACGTTTTCAAATATAGCAATAATTGGAAGAAAAAAATAACAACAATAACCATACCTATAGAGATCAGAATTCTTGTATATTTCTGTAAAATTAACCCTAAGTTTTCTTCTTGAGCTAAGGTTGTCACCTCCAACATCCATGTTGCAGGATTGTAACCATCCTTTATCTTGCTTACTCCATTTACTGACTGTAGAAACGAATCAAAATATATCAAATTTAAATGATTAAAAATTAAACTAAAAAGAAAGAGCATTAATTAAAGTATTACCAAATACCTCAAAATATCTAATGAGTTCTGATGAATTACGCCCTAATGGGCCTACATATATCTCCTCTCCGCCACTTTCATTAGGAATAACTAAAATATGCAGAAAAAGGTATTAATTCATAAGTTTCATTATGAACAACAAAAATCTGCGGGAAAAAAAAATCAATTTGTTGTATTTAGATAATATTTTCACAACCTCAATTGGTGATTAAAGTAATATATGACCAATTAATAAACATAAAAAAATCACGAACGAGGAAAAAAAAGACTTATTTCAGCCAAGTGTTACCTCATCAAATGCTTCAAAAATGTCAATGCTAGGTTGATGAATGGTGCAAACCACTGTTACTGTCAGTGTTCCTACGTTCTCATCACAATTCTGCGCTGCGCCTAGTCCGTAAGTTGGTTCATCCATGAATATTATAGAAGGATTAGCAACAAGCTAGAATTGTTAATCGCTATGTTCAGTTGACAACCCATTAACTCCAGGCAATCCAACCAAAGCATTTCAAATGGTGTTAGCTCAACTAGTTCCATAACCTCCAACGAACATCTACAACATTATTTATCCTATTAGCATTTTCCTAAAAAAATTAAAAAACTTGTGTACAGAACTAAAGTTTAAACATAGTTGCTTCCTCCACATCCAGGAATTGGCAAAAACTAATAAGCTATGCAATTTTCTTTTACAAAAGCTTAACATTAACTCTATGGTGTACAGAACATGTACCATTGTGATTATTCAAAGTATCTGTTGCTGTGAAGTATTTTCCCCATGAATTGATGCATTTTATGATCTTTGTAGTATTATCCCAACTAATACAATCCTAAAAAACATGTTTTGCAGACTTATATATAGCTCCAATCTAAGATCAATGTTAATACCTTTCAACTGACTGTTATAGTCTTATATCTAAGGTTCCAACACCAATCACGAACAAGTATCTTTTCATTAAAATTTTGCTCATCATTTCATTAGGGATGCATGCAAAACATGGAATATGAATTAGCCAGCTATACAATTTCTAGGAACCGGGCTAGGAAATTACATAATGCTAAAGGCAAGCATGTCACAAGGCAAATCTGATTGTGACCTTACAAAAGGAGCAAGTTAATTTTTTTAATATATATATTGGTGTGTTCTCCAAACCATCTTCAAATGTAAGATAATTCTAGCATCCTAACAAATATGGTTAAAAAACATTATGAAGACAGTTAATGAAACAAATATAGGCATGTAGTCATTATTGTGTTGTACCTTTCTTGCATTAGCATCTACTTCAATGGGCAAGCGCAGCCATGCAGAATAGATAAGAGATTCATGGACTGTTACATGAGGAGAGTGGATGTCATTTTGTTCACGATCCGATATTCGAGCAAAAGTCTCTGTTTCTTTGGGTAGCCGAGATATGCTTATGTTTCCATCTATATATCCACTGTCTTTCTTCCAGAAGCACATCCATTAGTGTTGTCTTACCACCACTCCCCATCAATGCGGTGAGAACCCCTGGCCTGAAAGCCCCACTGACGCCTTTGAGGAGTACCAAGCGATCCTCTTGAACACCTTGTGATCTCATTTCCTACAAGTTCGAGCAGTAACTGTTATTTTTTTATTATTTAATAGTATCGGGTAGCTGACTGAGCTGGCCTTTATCATCTGATTGCATATATATTTATGCTCAGAAGTTAAGCTTACGGCATGTCCATTGAATACTACATTGTCAAAAGTTAACGATAGAGGTTCAAATGGAAGAATCATTCCACGCTTCCTGTTAGGATCATCCAGGGTTGATTTCTATCCCTTCTCTCGACTCGACCTTCTAACTATAGTCAAATGGATGTAACTTTAAGTCACCTTTAGTTTGTACAAGTGTGATGATGTTCAACTTACCTCGAGATCCACGGAACTTCTTCCTCTAGATGAGAGTTCAACAAGCGCTCGTAGACTCTTTCTCATTCAAAGTGTCCTCGATATAATTGCGACCTTTTCGGCTGAATGGTGGAAAATTAATTAATAATGCTAATGAAGTAAACTTTTGTAACTTCGTGATGTGTCATTTGAGAATAGAACGGCGAGAATACTTACGGTCCAGAAAGGTAAGAGCAGCCGTGTATACAACATTAAAAACTAGAATATAGCCAATTAAAGCTCCCACTCCTATCCAAACCCATTTTGATTCAGCAATAAGCCTCTGGATTCCACAACTGGACTCTAATGTTTTGTTGTTAGTTGTTCCCTCGGGATCTGTTCATTAAAACCAAATCCAAAGATGGTGGGGTAAGCCAAAGTTTGTCATAATAGAGAATCTATGCATGCACTTACAAATTTCCATTTGTGCCCAAGAAATTCATTCTTGAGTATGCTGCATACATCAAGGGGATGACCAAGAACCCTGATCCAAAATCCTTGATGCTTTCGAAAAAGAGAGAATTTGTTAAGTCAGAAGATAACTAAAATTTTGCTGACTGAAGTGAGTTTGTAAATTTTAAGGTTTTGCAGCTTATGCGTGGGAGATATCCTAAATGAATTTAGAAGTTTGGTCTTTATCTACAAGCTTATGTTTTTTTGAACAGAATCATACTTCGAGATATGATAAATCCACCAAGTACAATCACCGCTAGCTGGGCAAAGGAACCAAAAGAGTTTGCAACTGTCATATCTCTACCAAGAGCAGCAACAACTCGAAAAAGTCCAGAAGCCATCTGACTAACCAAAGAGAATAACAAAAACTGCCTAAAGAACCTGCATGAAAGAGTTATATTTTCTAGTTAATTAAGATTAAAAAAGCTTAATAAATGATGCAATATGTAGCTCAAACTATCCTGGCTCACCTTTGCACATTTGGATCGAAACCAATCACATAATAAGTCAAGCCAGTATATACAGCACATTCTAAAAGAAATTGGAATCTTAAGAATCCATGTAGGCAAAGCATAAGCCCAAGCTGGAAAGAATAAGAGATCTCTTTGTTTGTAAAAGCAGGAAGCTTTGCATGCTCATGGCAAGTTCTGCAAACCCATTGAACAGATGAGTCATAATGCCAATAAAAAATAGCACCCATATAGATTGTCCCATCATCAACATCACGATGGTGCATCTTTGTCCGCAGGAAGACTGTCATCGCTATTGATGATATCATAGTAAGCTGGTTTCAGAAGAAAAACTTAAGCACCTTATTTATGTGAAGAAAGCCTCGTTAACTTTTTGAATGAATCCACCAGATATTTGATAAAGTACTAACCTGGAACAGCTTGAAAATGTAAACAAATGAGTTCCTCTTCATTAACAAAATTCTCTCTCCAAGCAAGCCTTGAACAGCTCCGTATTGACCCCATATCTTGTTATTGTCAAAGCAGCAGGGTGGTTCTTGCTCTTGTCATATGGAGTATGAAGTTCTTGTTCCAGTCTTCTTCCAACATGGAACGAAAGAAATGCATTGGAGAATTCATTAACAGAGACAAATCGATATGGTTCATCTCTGCGTGCCCAATATTGTCTTTGGTCCTTTTTTGATGTAACCTATAAGGGCAAGTAGAATTTTGTTAGTTTATGCTTTATTTTTTGTCATTTTTGTCCCTTAATTGATGGATGGCTTATAAAAATTATATGTACTGAGTAATACTTGATAGTGTTTGTTTAGCTAATTCATATGATTACCTCTTGCAAGAAATCTGCAACACCTTTTCTTTTGGGACATCTGAAGCCCATGGATTCAAAGAACTCAAGCACATTTTCTCGAGGGCCTTGATACACTACTTGACCTTCTGAGATTAGAAGAATGTCATCAAAGAGGTCATATGTCTCGGGAGCTGGTTGAAGCAATGCTATCAGGGCTGTGCCACCAAGGATGTGAATGGACTGTCTCAATGAATTCACTATGGAGAAGGTAGTTGAGCTATCCAGACCGGTGGATATCTCATCCATAAACAGTGCCCTCGCTGGTCCTACAAGCATCTCACCTGTTACCAAAAAAAAGTTAAGATAAATAATTATCTTACGGAATGGCACTCTTGATAAATATTTTCTGGTTCTAAATTACTTCAATTCCTCACCTGTTGTAACTCTTTTCTTCTGCCCACCTGATATTCCACGTATCATTTGATCCCCTACCAAAGTATCAGCACAGATATCCAATCCTAGTATCTGCATAACGAATAAATTATGGAGATCAGCATTCATTTTATGGTAATAAAATATATTTTGTGATTATCAATATAGCATTGGACAATTATTATTTTCTTAAAGCACATAAGGTTAGTTCTTCCTGTAAAATGTGTCAAGTGATAAGAGAATCTGAAATCTTGAAAGGAGAACTAACTTAGAAATTCTTCTGGATGTGCCGTTATATTGCTGCTCCTGATTTTCTTGCTACATAAAGTGATGTCATAATCATGATTACAATCATGATCACGGTTGTGTAGTAAAAAAAAAAATCAAATTTCTTTCTGCCAATACTCTACTGTGATGATTAGGGAAATCTTAAAGCTGATTGTTTTAAATAACTTAGTTTTATGATTTCTATACCTCGTAAATTACTTATTATCTATATTTGCAGTTTGTACAACTTCCTTGTAGGCCATACCTTCAAGATATAGTCTGTGACAACAATTTCTTGCCCTCCAGTGTAGTAGCCTGCAAGAGAACGAAAAGTTAGAAAATATCATTTCTTATTGTTCCAAACTGATTATAGAATTATAGTCATGAGAAGAACCAATTAATATATTAACCATTTATGATTTTTAAACTTTGTGAAGTAACAGCGCATGTGATTATCAGACTGAAATCTAACTAAAAGTATAGTCCTATATGATCATTCATGAAATACCTTCAATATCAATATCAGGATCCGGCTTAATGTTTGCTGCCTTTTCCCTTCTTGACAGCTCTGTCAACATTTCTGGAGTTCATTGCAGAAAGGTGAGGTAATGAAACAATGAACTAAACATGATCAGTTGCATGTATTGGGTAGCAAATTTACTTGAACATACCAAATCGGGTTCCAACACCTAGACATTTTGCAGAGAAAGCTAGCGTTTCTCTGACCGTCAATTCTCCAATGTGCAGGTCATGTTGACTGATATAAGCTGAAGTTCTTTGGGGAACAAACTCATCCAAACCGTGGCCATTGTAAGACACACTACCAGAGATCTGTATTTTCATTGCATTACCAATTTCCTACATGAGGGACAGATGAGTTTGAATTTATAATCAACAGCACTATGTTTTTATTTTTTTAACTTTTTTTAATTTATGACGAGGGTAGAATGAAAGATGACTGACCTTTAGTTCCTTGCTAAGCTTTCCTGCGAGGGCCAGAAGTAAAGTGGTTTTCCCGGAAGATGGCGGGCCTAAAAGCAAGGTCATTCTGAGAAAGAAGCATTAACTTAGTTTAGGATAGAAGGCTGAAGGTTTAAATCCAATAATAGATTGTTGTAACATAAATTAATTGGTCAATCTTAGGCCCTTGGTGTACCTGTTAGGTTTAATGATTCCACTGATACCATGAAGGATTGTGAGCGGTCTCTTCCTACTAGGCAATATATGCAAGGTGTTCAGTAATGCCTGGAGGAACAGCAAGCCATTGAACATAAACAAAATTATTTCTCTGTCTTTCTTCTTCTGATGAATTAATTCATTCATCGAAACAAAACCTTATAAAATCATGAGGTAATATGTTAGCAAAAGTTACCTCAATCTTATTGGTGAAGAAATTCAGAATATTGGGAACTCCCTGTTCCCCACGAAAGCATCTGCATGGATTTCCAAGTTCTCAAACCGAACCTCAATGGTTGGATTCTCGATTCCAACTCTGTGGAGATAACACAAACAAAACAAAATCATATCATCGAAAACTTCAATAATTTCAACCTTCTTGAAAACATGTGAAAGCTAATCATGAAGACAATACCTATCTAATCTATTCTTGAGTTTTTTAAGAAACTTCTCGTTATCTTCATCTGCAATTCTAACCAGTCTCTCCATCAGCATATTCTTCTCAGCCAAACTAAGCTCGGCAATGCTCACTTCTCTACCCCCCTGTGATCCAGAGAGTATTCCCTTCCGGATTCGGTCATAAGTGGGAAGCTTTTCGAGCGATGCCCACTTGAGAGCCTCCTCATCATCCTCCTCCCTCGAAGACCTAGAGAAGACATCCCTGTTACTACTGCTCAGGCCGAGCCGGTTCGCCGCAGGCTCGCCGCCATGATGCCCCCGGGGCTTTCCATTTGATAAAGGTAATCAAGAGAACCAAAACTATTTTCTGCTGTCTTGTCTGAACCTCTTCAGGCTGATTGTTTTGGTTAGTTTACAAATGAAGGATTTCACACACTGGTGGCCACAAAGGGGCCTCCCAAGTACCGGAGAATTCTCAGATTTGGTGAGCACAAAGAAGGAGGAAGAATAAGAAATGAAGAACAAATGATTTGGTTCCCTTCTGTGTTTCCACTTGGAGTTCCTTCTTATGTGCTTAAGTATCATGTGCTGAACTCAGCAGCGGTTCCGCGCAAAAAAAAAAATTTTTTAAAAAAAAATTTGTTAGATTTCAAATAAGAGCCACGTAGCCAGAGAAAAAGCTCTCCACGTAGCCTAGAAAATTTCATAAATTATTTTCCTGAGAAAAAAAGTCAGAAATCTAGAAGGCTTGACTGGACAATGACAGTCAATATCAAATATTTTCTCAACAACAGAAAAACTTAGAAGCGTGCTCAAGGCGGAAAACCTATACGATATATTCGTCCTCACTCCTCATGAAGATAGAGAGTCCTTCGTGACGTCCAATATGGAAGAAGTCTTAACCACAGGAGGGCCTCAACCACATCAAGGACTTGACTTTTGACCACATGGTACAACGTATGGTTCAACGGCCATCACCCGGCCACCAGTGGCCTGTGATTTGAAATATTTTTTTAATACATTAAATTCTAATTATTTTCTAATACTTTTATGTATTTAAAAAAATTTACGTACATATCAGATAACTCTGATTTATTTATATATTTTAACATCTAAATTTTAATCATTATTTATTTAATACTTAAATCTTTAATATCACATCAATAATATTATTATTTTAAAAAGTAAAATATAAAGATATATACATATAAAATTTTAAATATTAGATATATACATATATGATTTAGTATTATTGTGATTAATATACTCTCATATCATAATAAATGAGTGTGATTGATTGGCTGCTAATTTTGATATTCAAAGATAACATAGAAATATTTGGATTGATTAATAGAAATAATGTTAGTTCTTTTTATTATAAGAGACTATAATTATTAAATTATATTTAATATGATAGATTAAACTAATAGTATTAAAGAGATCCTAATAAGATTGTGATTGAAAATAAATTTTAACATGAAAATAAGAAGGCCTTAGATAGGTGCCCACAAAATTGATAAAACCTAGCCTTCAATTGATTTTATGATATTATTTAGTAGGTAGATTATTCTAAGAGTTAAATGACTTGAGCCTATTGTTTTGCTATCTTTTGAAGATGATCTTGTAAAGTGAGGATTGGTTGCCATTCATCACTTGGATTGTATTGTTCTTAATTGAGAGAAATTGAAGAAGCATTTGTAAGTTATTATCAAATCTTTTTACAAATAATATCAAACTTTTGTGTGCTGAAACATTTGTGGCAAAAGGCAAGAGAGTTTTGTGTTCCAATTTTGTATGAAGACGCCAATGAAATAAATAAAAGATAAGCATATAGTAAGTATCAATATTTTTAGGTAAGAAATAGA
Organism: Cymbidium sinense; assembly: GCA_021442155.1. Classification (NCBI taxonomy): domain Eukaryota; kingdom Viridiplantae; phylum Streptophyta; class Magnoliopsida; order Asparagales; family Orchidaceae; genus Cymbidium; species Cymbidium sinense. The sequence continues at coordinate 160,360,157 of CM038221.1, forward strand.
AAAAAAATATTAAAAAATATGAGGCATAGCCTAAATGAAATGATTCACTATATTGATTGATATTACAAAGGCTTATTCTTTCCTTTAATTGAAGAACATACAACTACAACAACGACAAGCCTATATCCCACTACATGGGGTCGGCTACATGAATCCTTCGACTCCATTATGTCCTATCAAGCCAAATTCTCATTTAATTCAAATAAAATAAGATCATTCTACCTAACCAAGTCTTCTTAGGTCTACCTCTACCATTCTTAACATAGGTTAAATATAATACATCTACTTTCTAATTGGGTCATCAGATGGCCAGTGTTTTAAGTAATCAAACCATCAAAGGAAAGTATCTCAAATCTTATATGGCACTTGAGCAACTCAAACCTTTTCATGTATATATTCATTTCACATTTTGTCCGTAACTTTAAACCACTCATCCACCTAAGCATCCTCATCTCTGCAACACCTAACTTAATTTTATGCCACTTAACATAAATTTACAAAATTTAGATCGCAAGTTTATCTATATATGAATATGGTGGAGAATATTGGAGATGTAGTGAATTGTGATGATAACAATTATATAATATTAATCTAGTGTTGGTGGTTGAACAACGATGGTCAATTTATGATAGCCAAATGATGATGATCAAAAAATGACAAATTAGTGTACATGATTAGGCAAAAATAGTAATATGATTACTGAGTTGATGATGGTGAGTGTTAAAAAATGATAAATGGATAATATGACAAACAATGATGATTGAAAAAAGGTAATATGGCATTGTTAATTAAGTAATGATGATTATTGATGGTGATCATCACTATAAAATGTTGGGTAAAGCTTTAGAGTTCTTCAAATCTTGTTTCTCTTTTGTTACAAGGATAAGTTTTCACTTATTAGACTTTCTTATAATTTTGTGCTATTAGAATATAAGGCTCAAAATTTAATAAAATACTAACTCAAAATAAAATAAATCTCACTTTTAAAGTTATAAACTCAATCATAAAATAGGTTGAAGTGCTTATTAGACTTCATAGTTTCAAAGCACTTCATTCTTCTTCTCACTTTGAAAAAAGAACTATTTCATTTGATGTATCTCATTTGACTTTCATATTTAAGAGTTTTGAAATCAAACTTTAAAATCTATAGAAATAAGAGCTAATTTCTTTAATAAAAATTTTTCTTAGGATATTTTTTTCTTTCTTAAGATATAATTAACTTGGGTCTTGCCTATAAGAAATTGAGAACCCGGGTTAAAATAAATCTTATATAATTTTCATCTATGTAGTTTTAAAAAAATCTAATACAAATAGACATATCGGTCTTAAGAGTCTTTATTAAGTAATTGAATTCATCATAGGGTGATATTTTTACTTTTCAGTATTATATTACTCTTTGATGTCGCATGATCACTTAAATAAAACCCTCAAGATCGCAATAGTATCCCATTTAAAACTTCAAAATAGTTTATTTGTTTCACTCATTTGTGTCTGAACTAGGTTAATTTTCTAAATATAATAGTCTTCTTTCTTTGCATTAATACGATGCTTCAACTTCACTTGAAGATAGACAATCAGTAGCTCTATTATTTAAATAAAATTTGATTATATAATTGAATTTCATGAGATAATATCATCATTGACATTAATAAAATAAGAAGAAAAAAATTCTCATATATAGATTTTTTTAAAAAAAGAAGATTTATGAAGTTAATTATTTTTATCCTCAATATAAACCTCATTAAACACATTACATAAAAAATGCAATAAAATAATCTATTTAGAAAAACATTTCCTTGAAAAAAACTTGACTCGAACTCGACTCAAAAAATTCAGGTTTCAATAAAAAATAGATTTTCAGTGTTAGTGTCGTAATAGTTGACACAAATTAATTTGTGAGTTCGGGTTGACCAAAACCCGAAATCGACCAAATGACCAATGACGCCTGATTCCCGCAGAACCGAAATAAGAGAGTAAGGTGTAGTTATTCAATCATTTTGACGGCCCAGATCATTCGTAAATTCCTTTAGGCTTTAGCCGAAATTAAATGCTAGAAGCCTGGAATGGAAAGCGGCAAGCCCTAATTTCTCATACTTCGGACTTCCTTTGCGCTTGCGGCTCTGCCTCTTCTCGATTATGTGGCTTTGACGGTGTGACCTTTGTGAACTGCGAAGGCCGAAAGCCGAATCCCTCCCAGTCGACGTTGTCATATCGGCATCTTCTTTCTCTCGACTCTCCGTCACCCTTCTTCTTTTGAATCTTTCTCTCATTCCGCATCTGAGGTAATCCGTAATCCTTTGTCTTCGGAGAGCCATGATAGATATAAATCAATCCTTCTCTGTCGTTCATGTTTGGTGATCGTTTCTTTGTAATTGTATGAATGGCCATGCTATTTAGTGTTTATTGATGATCTGTAATTCGTTAAATGTTTTTATATGTTGTTTAAGATTTTAAAATGGAGGACATGCTATTTAAGTTTAACGGTTTAGTAGTTTATTGGTTTATGAATGAAGTGGGGCTTTTTCAGTTCTTCTCTATCATTCGTGATTGGTGATTGTTTATTCGTTTATTTGTTTGCATTGCACATATGAATGGACATGATATTAGTGTTTAACATATGCGTTTATTCTTTATTGTATGGGAAATTCTTGTATTTGTTGCAGCACTTGTAGGTCAGCTGTCTTGAGAAGTTGAGATGAATATTGTATGGGGAATTCGTTTACTGTGTATTATTTACTTTATCTACTCATTTGAATATTGTGGCAGGCCGGCTGTCTTGAGAAGTTGAGATGATCATTGTATGGGGAATTTATTAAATGTGTATCATTTACTTTATCTATTCATTTGAATATTGTGGCAGGCCGGCTGTGTTGATTAGTATCATTTGAGTATCATTTACTTTATCTACTCATTATTTTTAGTAGCACGTGTATTATTTGTAAGTGGTTGTTTACTGATTAGGGTTTAATACATGTATAATGTATTATTTATAAATTTCTCATCATCAATTTTTTAATTTAGATGGAGGATTCCAATACTATTAGTAATACTCAAGAAAATGAAGTTTTTTTCATGGGGATATTGGTGAGAATGAAATTCAAACAATTGATGAAGAGACAAGCAATAGACATGCTAGAAAGAAGAGAAGAATGTTATCATTTGTTTGGGGATATTTTGATTTATTACCTATTGGAAATGATGGGAACAAAGATGTAAATGTAAAATTTGGCGGTACAAACTACATATGTGATAGGAAATTTGGTAAATTTGAAACGCCACTTACAAACTTGCAAAAAAAGGGACACGATATAGGCCACCTTATTTTACAAAGTAATTCTTCTTCATCTATTTCCATGTGCAATACTAAGTTCAACCAACAAGAGTTTCATGACTTGCTTACCGCTTGCATTATTATATGATTTACCTTTTCAATGTATTGAATGGCCTGGTTTTAGAACACTTTTACATTATTTACATCGAGATTTGCAGCTTGTTTCAAGAAATACTATTAGAAAATATTGCAAAAAGATGTTCATGAAAGAGAAGGGGCAAATCCAAATAATGCTAAAGACTATCACTAGTCGGGTTTTGTTTGACATCAGATTTATGGACTTCCATCAATACTTATGGATTTATTTGTTTAACAGCACATTTCATTGATAATGCTTGGAAGTTAAAAAAAAATTAATTTCAATTTTATTTGAAGTAATTCAAACTTTTTTATTTGATTGGGATATTGAAAAAAAGATTTTTAGCATTACTTTAGATAATGCTTCAGCTAATAATGTATATGTTGAATTCATGAGAAATTATTTAAATTTGAGAGGTGGTCTACTTTTCAATGGAAAATTCTTTCACATACGATGTTGTACATATCATAAATTTGATTGTTCAAGAAGGATTAAAAGACATTGATAGCTCAATATCAAAGGGTGAAAATATTAAATATGAGATAGGTTCTCAAGCAAGGAAGAAAAATTTTTGGAATGTTAAACAAAGTTTTATTGATGAAAAAAAAAGGGATTAAGAAAGATATTCCTATTAGGTGGAATTCAACTTTTATTATGCTTGATAGTGCTATCTATTAGAGATATGCTTTTTTGCATCTAGAATTGGGTGACTCGAACTACAAGAGTTGTCTATCAACAACTGAATGGGAAAAAATTATCAGCATATGCAATTTCTTAGTACCTTTTTATGAAATTACATGTGTATTTTCTAGCACAGTATCCTACAGTAAATCTCTATTTTCCAACAGTTTCAACAGTATATGCATCATTAAAGCATGAAAGTTTAAGTGATAATGACTACATCAGAAGGATGGCTTTAAATATGCTTTCAAAATATGAGAAATACTGGTCTGATTTTTGTGTAATACTTACAGTAGCTATTATCATTGATCCAAAGTATAAATTTAATTTTGTTGAATGGTGTTATAAAAGACTTTATGGAGGTGATTGGGTTAGAGAAGTTGCAAATGTGAGAGAGAAGTTATTTTCATTATTAAGAAATTATTCAAAATCAAGTATGCAAAGTTCATCATTACAAACTTCAGAATTCATTAGAACATCGCAAACAGATAATTCAATAGCTTTAATTTCAATTATTGCAAAATCACAATTTTTGTAAGTACACTTACTTTATTTTAGTCAATTTTTTTTTTGTTTATTTAGTTGTCATTTTATAATTTACTTTTATTTTGTTAAGGATTTTGATTCTTTTGATGAAGAAGATAATATGCCGAGAAAATATGAGCTTGAGCTATACTTAGATGAGCCTAGGATTGATAGAAAAATGGATTTTGACATAATGCATTATTAGAGGGGCAACCAATATAGATTTCATGAAATTGCTATAATGGCTCGTGATGTTTTGTGTATATCAATTTCTGCAGATCCGAAAGTGCATTTAGTAATGGGAGGATTCTTGATCAATATCGGAGTGCACTAAAACATGATATTGTGGAAGCATTGGTATGCACAAAGGATTTGTTATATAGAGATAAAGATTTGAAGCATATTTTTTAAATAAATTTTTATTTAAATCACTTATGTATCTCTAATTTGTATAATTGAAGTCTTTATTTGTTGTAGATTTAATTGATTTTGAACTTGAAGAAGTCATAGGAGATGTTATGAAGTACACTTCCAATCAAAATGACAAGGATGATGGTGATATCTCAATTAACATAGCCAACTAGTCTCTTTGAGTATTTTTTTAATTTTCATGCAAGAATTTAATGAAGGGCTGTTATGATTCAAGAATAATTTTTTATGTTTTAGATTTGGATGATATTTTGCTAAGTTATTTAATCTTGTTTTCACTACCTCAGATTTGATATTATATTTTTTGTGCTTACATGCTTGTTTATATTTAGTAGTCATTATAATTTTATGTTTAGTGTGATTGCAATATTTATGTTTAATAGTCATTATAATTTTGTTTATATTTAGTCCTTTGGCTATGATAGCTTTTAGTTATTATGCTTCATGTAGGGTTAATCCTTGTTATTGGGGAAGTTTGATTTTTCAGCTGGTCCTACTAGCTGCTGTTGTTGCCTTTCTATGGTGGTTGTACTTTTTTTAAACCTTTGTTGGTTATCTATCTTTCCTTGGCTACTAGGGATGCTTAGGTTGTTGGCTTATTATGATGGGTTATTCCCTTTTGGTTGTCATATGACTGTTTTACTTAGCTGGTTTGGTTGAAAGACTTTTAGTTGTCCTGGGAATCTGCTGGAGCCTTTTGTTGGTTTGTCTTATTGCTGGTTGTACTTCTAGGTCAACCTTTTTTGCTGTTATGGTTTCCTTTTTCACGGACGAACCTTTGTTGATCCTTTTGATTGGACTTTTGGTTTCGGTTGGTAGTTGCCTTTGGGCCCCTTGTGTATGGCTATTTTGTCTTTTGGTGGTTTGGACTAGCTACAGCTTAGTGGGGTGCTTAAGTTGCCTTTGTTTGGTGCCCATTTGTTGGTTGGTTTGCTCCTGTGAATTGTGATCTTTCCTTTGGCTATGATAGCTTTGAGTTATTATGCTTCACGTAGGGTTAATCCTTGCTGCTGGGGAAGTTTACTTTTTCAACTGGTCCTAACTAGCTGTTGTTGTTGCCTTCCTATGGTGGTTGTGCTTCTTTTGAACATTTGTTGGTTATCTGTCTTTCCTGGGCTATTGGGGATGCTTCATTTGTTGGCTTATTATGATGGGTTGTTCTCTTTTGGTTGTCATATGGCTGTTTTACTTAGCTGGTTTGGTTGGAAGACTTTTAGTTGTCCTAGGAATCTGGTGGAGCTTTTTGTTAGTTTGTCTTATTGTTGGTTGTACTTTTAAGTCAACTTTTTTGTTGTTATGGTTTCCTTTTTCTGCTGGTCGAACCATTATTGATCCTTTTGGATTTGACTTTTTGGCTTATGGTGGTTGGTGGCTGCCTTTGGCCCCCTTGTCTATGCCTATTTTGTCTTCTAGTGGTTTGGACTAGCTGCAGCTTGGTGGGGTGCTTGGATTGCCTTTGTTGGTCATTGATTTCAGCTATGATAGCATTGATGCTTATCCTTTCTCTATATTATTTGACTGGTAGCATTTATGTGATTGTAACCCTTCTTTTTGAAGTTTGGATGTTCACATATTTGTTGCTCCTATAGAATGTTTTTCTAAGCCCTGCTTTTTCTATTTGGTGTTGTTCTACTTACTAATGGAAGTCGCCTGGTGTATGGTTGGATGGTTGCTATCTTTCCTTTGATTGTTTATCTGCTCTATATATATATATATATATATATATATATATATATATATATATATATATATATATATATATATATATATATATATATATATATATATATATATATATATATATATATTGTTATTCTTTTTCAAGGTGTTTTGCAGAAATTTTTCACTTTGAGCTTGCTTGGAGACTTGTAGTTTTAGTTTTCTTTTTTAAATGTTGTTGCTTAGGGTGTATGGGAGAGTTGTGGATGTAAATTTGATTAGTCATTAGTGCATGTCAGAGTTGTTGATGTAAATTTGATTAGTGTATGGGAGAGTTGTGGATGTAAATTTGATTAATTAAATATTATTGTTATTTTATTATAATTATTTGTAATGTTAATTGTTTATAATGTCAAGACTCAAGAGAGATGTATTATTTGTGTTAATTTTATTTTTAGCTCATAATAACTAATAATTTAGTTATATGACATTATAAAGTCTTATTAGAACTTAGAACTATCTCATAAAAAAATTATAGAATATCATTTTGAGTAATAATATTTAATGTTAAATTTCTTTCTCTATTTGGTTAAATAGATTATTTGATTTTTATCATTATGCTTATATGGGTGGGTTGGGTTCAGTCGGTTTGAGGTTGGTTAGAAATTTGAACCTTATTCGAAGTCTGGGTTCGGGTTACAAATTTGAACCCGTTCAATATTCGAGTCGGGTTCGGGTTGAATATTTTCGGGTCGAGTCAGGACTCGAATTGACACCCCTAATGGGTAGTATAGTTTTCATTTCTCATGAATAGTTGGAGAAATTAGATCTATAATAGAAATTCAAATTATTTTTATCAATCCTAAGTTCGGATGAAAAAAAAATCTTTAAAGAGCCATTTGGGATTTCTTTTATATTTATTTATTAATATTATATTTTATTTATATTTTAATTTAAAATAAAATATATTTGATGGTGATCATTATTTAAAAAAATCAAAATATCTAATAATTATTTAGAGTATTTTAAGAATAATGTGATTTATCATTTTAAAATTAAAAATAAAACACTTTAAAAAAGATATAATATTTTTTATATATAATTTAACAATAAAAAAAGAAAATATTTACATGCATTCACATAATTCTTTTGCATTTACAAATCTAGCACCTAATATTAAATATTTATTTATCTAATACTTTTATATACTTGAAGATGTGCATTTTACTTTCATAAGTAAGTGATGAAAATATTTTATAGGATTTTGAAAAATGAGATACTATATATGTAAAATTATAGTTTGGTAAATACATAAAATTTTGTGAAATATATGCAAATCCCAAATAAAAATTATAGAATAAAATTAATCCAAATAGACCTTAAAATCATCATTTGTGTGCCCCATTAAAAAAAATTCTAATATAAAAAAAATGATATATTTTAATTGACATAAATTCATAAATGAAAAATCATGGACTTAATAGCATGGATGTCATGCCAAATATGGTATAAAAGAATACATTGCCCATAAAATTGTAGATAATTCTAAAAATATTTCTTAAAAGATATTTAAATATAATTTTCTATGTGAAGAAACTAAGAGGATTAAATTATGCCTAAATTTCAAATGATCTAATCAAGACAAGCTCAAAATGATATGATCAACTCTTATATAAGATTATGGGTCTCACATTGATTTTTGGATGTTGATGTAATAATAATAATAATATGATTGAACCAACTAGCACTAATATAATTGGATGGATGTTAGTTGGTTCTGCTTAATTGAGTTGCCTTCACAACATGATACCTTTATTTTGTAGTAGGAGACTTAAATCGAAGGTAGCCACTAATATTTGCTTAGCCTATGTCTAAGGTGATTCTGGTCTAATCAAATAGTGTTTAGGGTTTACAATTTTGATTATACAAGATTTTATTCTAATATCATTTGTTATTAAATATTAAATTAAATAAAAATTACAAATAATTCTTTAAGAATATGTAATTAAATTAAGCTCAAAATTTAGCTCATTTAAAAATATTATGATTTATTAGACTTTTGGACAAAATATTGGATCTTCATTGTTGTCCATATGATGATAATCACTTTTTGATGAACACATTATTGTTAGCCATTATTTGTTAGCGTGATTGAGTTTCGGATGAAAGTGAAGAGATAAAGTCCATAAATCACTCAACTAATGTCTATTAATAAGATGAACAACATCTAATGTATCATTTTAGAATTAGTGAACTTTCATCAATCCAAATCTCATATTTTATGCCCAAGACTATTTTCACCAAAAAATAGCAATTAATCTTGTTGAAAATTCATAGCGATATAATAAACCTGCATACCTTAGCCTTGCATAAAAGTCCAGCACACACATAGATCGCTTAAAAGAGTATGAGAGGCATCCAAATTTTTATATGAACAAACCTCGGAAAAAGAGGAAAAAATCTCGAGGACTAGCACAATTAAATGATCCACTAAATATGCTTCTAGTTACAAAATTCCAATATTCCTTAAAACATATTACAAGATTGTATCAGACTAGATAAGACAATGTGAGCTTTAAAATCAAGTTACAATAGCTAGATGATAGTGGTTGAGTTATAGCGATTAATTTGTGGGTGTAAACGAAGCCGATTGATTAACTAACTTTGTGTTCGGCTTTGAAATTTATTTTGTTGCTCGCTATGAATAAGTTGAAATATTTAGGTTCTTTAACCAAACGCTAACGAAATGAACACGATGCTCACAACAACAAACTTTTGATAGGGAGGAGTAACCGCCAATTTTTTTACATAACAAAAATTTTAATCACTGCACGCTTAGATTTGTAATATGTAAATGTGTTATATGTATATAATAATAAAAAATAAATAATAATAATAATAATAATAATAATAATAGTAATAAATAAAAATAATAGTAATACAATAATAATAATAATAATAATAATAATAATAATAAAAGAATAATAATAATAATAATAATAATAGTAATAAAATAATAATAATAATATAATATAATATAATATAATATAATATAATTTTTTATTTTATAACAATCAACAAAATTGTTCAGTTCTGCCGCTTATATCGAAATTGATCGTTTGTTTGGAGTTAAAACGATCAACATGACATAGGCAAAAATGCAACAACAGCTTTGATGTATTAGTGGTGCTCACGCTAATGACAGAGTTCAAGCTCTTAGTTTATTCTCAGCTCTCTCTCCCTAAGTTGCCTTCAAGCTTTCTCCCATTCATGATGAGAATGAGGTCATATTTATAGAATTTTGAGAGAGTTTTGATAATTATTATCAAAATCTTAGACTATTCCATATTAATTCTCTTGAGTTTTAGATTTTGACCATCTTAACGATTTCCTATTTAAGTTATCTTAAGCTCAATTTAATTTCTCTTGTCCGCTTGATTTAACTATAAGCAAGTCAAATTTGAAGAAAATTTGATCATTCAATTAATGCATCAATGTTTTCAAGTATACTCTTTTGTGCTTAATTTGAGTCCATCTAGACTTAGATTAACCCATTTTTGTTGTTGATGAAATCGTTTCACTAAAATGTTCAATTCAATTATATATATGTATTGCTTTGATGTTAGTGCTCAATGCATGGATTTTAACATGATATATCTAGTCTATTTAAATTGTGTGTTCAAATTACAAATTAGACATTTTTCTTCGTCTTAAACTCTCCATCAAAGAAACTTGACCACCCAATTCCATTAATACATGTTCGATAATGAAGAATGATTTCTTTCAAAGGAGACGTATCCAATTTTATGTGGATAACAAGAGGCCAACGAAGAAGAATGACCTCATCTGCTTAACTTCTAATATATTTTCTTGGCCTTTTATTCAATTTTTTTTAAAAAATATTTTTTTAAATATTAGGGTAAGATTTTATCTAATTTCTCCTAGTATGTTACATTAAGGTGCATTATGAAAATGCAATCAATGGGGTATAATGAGAGGACAAGTGAGAAAATTATGGGGGTGATGAGTAAATATTTTTAGAGGTATTATAATTATATTTAAATAAATTATAATATTTATATTATCACATATGTTTAGCATTTATTATAGAAAATTATAATATATATTCTGTTACTAAAAATATTCTACTTTATTATATTTTAATAATTTTTAAAATTTTATATAAATTTGTTCCTAATAGTGCCATAATTAATCAAACAAAATATAGTTTCTTTAAATTTTCTAATAATATCATTATTGTTGAAATCTTATGGGACTTGAATCTTTGGGTGTATTTGGCGTAGTTGTAGTGATGCTGTATTATAATTTTTTATTTTAAAAAAAATAGATAATAACTTTCAATATCATACTCTCTATTAGATCAAGATAAAAAATATAATTTTTTTCATCACTTATTCTCTAAAATATGCAAAGAATATAATTCTCAAATAAAAAATTATATTGCATCACTACTACTGGCCTAAATGTATCCTTAAGATAAATATTTATAGAAATCTCATTCTGATCCGCCCTTTCACGTCAATAGTTAATTCTTCTGACAGAGGGGCATAAGGATTTTAAGTGAGAAACAAAATAAAATAACTTATCCAAAATTTTAAAATATACAAGATTATCTGATAATCTAAAGATGTTTTTTTTTTAAAATAGTATATATATATAATTTAAAAGAACATAGCCTTTTCCAACGTCCACTAAATAGAGCAATGAAAAAAATCGTTGTTCGAAAATAATAATTGATTTATTAGGTAAAAAAATTGAACATAAATAATCATTTATTTGATTATATTTAACTCAATTTAACTTGAAATATAAGATTTTACAATATAAAAAATTAGCCTAATTTTAAATCTCATTATAATTTTCATATAGATATATTTTTGAAGTCATTTAGAGCTTATATAAACTATTTTGAATAATTTGAATTAAACATAAATAATAAATTTTTGAGCTGTTTAAAATACAAATCAAATATAAATAGAATAATTTTTTGAACGAACTGAACATAAATAAAAATTTGACTTGAGAGACAAGGACCAAGTACACATACAATTGACCTTGGCTCACCTATACAGTGAGACATTTATATACAATCAATATAGCATATATATATATATATATATATATATATATATATAGATCTTCTTCACATACTGCAATCAATACAAAGTGAGCAAATTCAATTTCGTGAGAACATGCGCAAATTGACCAAATGCACCTGACATGAAAATGTAAACGACCTCCAATCATGAACTAATTCATCATCGTCGTAATGGCAAAATTGAATCAAATATAAATATTGCAAAAGTTCAATTAGCAACTAAGCACAAGACTTCAGCAGTCAAAGCCAAGATATCAAGTCCGGAAGCTCTGACACGATATTCGAACGACTTCGCTCGCGAAATTGATCACGCGCTATTTCAAAACATCAAAATCTATCAAATGAGACTCTCCACGCTCAATTCAGATGAATCTGTATAAATGTCGAGTGATTTGAAGTAACATCACGCAAATGAGACCTCCGATCGATGAACAGACTTCATCATCGCGTTCAGAATGTCAAAATTGATCGAAATATAAATATTGCAAAGTCTTCCAAATCCACACTGAGCTATCAAAGTGACGACGATCGAAGTTCGAAGTTCGATGATATGAACAACGACTTTCGCTCATGAAATTGATACCCGCTAGCTTCAAAACATCAAAATCTATCAAATGAGTCACCGCGTATCAAGCATAAATGTCAATGATTTGAAAGATCACAAATCAGACTCAAATATGATGTCACCAAAACTCAAACCATCAACGAACATCGCTCGTAAACATCAAATTAGTCGATATAAATATTGCACACGATGATCAACCATCAAACGCCGAAGTAATACGTTGTGACATATCGGTCGAGGTGCCGACGCAAGTCAAACGACCTTCGCTCTAAATTGATCACGCCCATTGGCTTCAAAATCTATCAAAGATCGTTTGTTTCAATTCTGAACAAGTCTCACAATTCGCCGAAAAGCAATGCACGTATTTTGATAAATTGATTCAATTTAGCCAACTCAACCAAACGGCTCCGACTAAAATGCTATCGCGTTGTCGTAACAATAAATAATTATCCTAAATCGATATATATATAATATATATTACTGAAAGTTCAAATTAAAATCATTTAAATCAATTTTTTTAAAAATTACTAAATTATCCCTCATGTCCAACTATTCCCCCATATTTTCCGTTTTCTGAAAAAAACTTTCAAAAAAATAAAAAAACTGAAAATCAACAAACCCCCCCTCTCCTTATTCCCCTCCTCCTATTCTTCCTATATTTCTCCCATTCTCCTCTTGCACAAGATAATTCCTCCTCCCTTTTTCTGAATTTTCCTCCGTTCCGTGTAAAACCACGCTGGCCACTGCTCCATGGAATTCCGCCTTCCAACCCACCTGGTCGCTCTGTCTGCTGCCCCAACCTGCAGCCCATGCAACTGCGCTGTCCTGCCTGCACGAACTGACTCAGGCCCTGCGATCCGCCGACGCACCACCGGCGATATCTGGAAACCTGCTGCACCTGAGCCTGCCAGCGCGCTGCGTCCGCTCCAGACTTGCTCGACTGCGCTATCCTACGGTTACGACCGACCCGCGCGAACCTGCCTGCCAAAATCGCACCGTCTGCGGCACGGGACCCACGCGACCTGCGCCTTCCGCCGCCGCACCGACCTGTTCCGCGTCCTGTTGCTGTAAACCTGCGACCTCGGCGCTGACCCGTTGAACCCACAGCTGCAGCCGCAGCCTCCATGAACGGCCTGCAACCATGGGCCCAAATCCTGGTCCGCCTTCACTCCGGCTGTCGTTCGTTCTGTCTCCACTAAAATCCGTAAGCTCTGCCTGCTTCGCTCTATGAATCCAGCTCCGGTCTAACCTTTTCCCATCCCGCTTACAATCAAAGAATATCATCACTGCAATTCTTTAAATTTCGCCAGACTCTTCTTTAGCTTACAACAAGAATCGCCATAATTCTTCTTTCATTTCGCCGACCCATCGCTCGCCCTGTTTTGCTCATGGAAGAATATCATCAGGAAATTCTATCCATTTCCGCCAGACCCTCATTTTGCTGCTTCCCGCGAATCTGGGAAAAAATATCAATAAGAGAATTCTTTCGATTCAAGACCCACCCTCGCTTAACCATCAACGAGAAGAATATCGCCAATCGAATTCTTTCTTTCTCGCCGCACTCACCTTACATTCTCAATTTCTCTGCTCCGCTCCAAATGCTACCCTCAAAAACGCTTCAACATGACATTTAATATTTAATGAGAGAATATCGAAGAATATATATATATATATATATATATATATACAATACATATTATATATATACATATATACATATATATATATATATATACATACATATATACATACATATATATACATAATATATACATACATATATATGATATATATATAATACATATATATATACATATATATTATTAGCTATATACAAAAATATATTTGTGTTTTGCAGAAGACATCATCTCAAGGAAGAAAAAAAATAGTCGCAGAAATCGACAAGCTTCTCATAGCAGCCCAACACTGATGTCCCTCTAAATCTAAATTTTATCTAATTTCTCGACTTAGAAAAAAGAGGGGATATTTATTACATCATTCTCTTCAGATCATGTCGCTCAGAGGACGAGGAAAACTGGTAAAGAAGACCACTCGCCATGCTCAACAGAAAGTAAAAGCCAAAACACCCCATGATCTCCTGGGATGACGCCGAGGTCAGCCAAATTTTATTAAAATTAGACTTAGAAAGAAAATGAAAGGTAAAGGAATCAACTTAAGAATGTCAAGCAATGAAACTTAAAGCTAAAATTCAAATTAAAAACTCCAAACAATAAAAGAGGGAGGGAAAATAGCATACAACAAATATAAAAGTAAAATAAAAAGAGGGGGAAAATGAAAGCTACTCTAAGGGATAAATCTTCTTTTAAAATAACAAATTAAAGAAATCTAAATCAAAATATCTTTCGCCATCTAGAACCTTTATACAAGTATGTCGATATACTAAATCAAAATTTAGAAATCATAAGGCTTCCTTTGAAAAATTAAGGAATTTCATTCTAATTATGACTTTTAAAATCAATGATTTTATTAATTAGATGAAATTAGCTAAGCTATAAATACATCCATGTGCTCGGACATAGAGATTTCAAGGGCAAGTTTTAATGTCTGAAAAGACTGCGTAAGCTAAATTGAAAAAAAAAACAAAATTAATCTCATAATTCAAACACCAAATTACCTAAAATTAAACATATTCAAATTTTAATGTCTAAAAAGGTTGTGTAGACTAAGTTGGAATTAAATTTGAAATCAATCTCATAGTTAAAAACCAAACACTACATAAAGTCTTAAATACACCCGCATGGGCCCCGACACTACGTTGAATGTTTAAAATTCAAGTGTCTGAGGATGTTTTGCGGGTTGCTTCCCGGTTTAGTCTTAGGATTGGATTCAGGTTAACAAAACCTAAAAACCTATAATAAGAGTCTCAAATCAATGAAATATCTGAAAAATTAATTCTATCAAGTTATAGTAGATCTAATCCTCTATTAGCAGCTAAACAGAGTTGATAGGATCTAAAACTCTTAAACATATTCCAATTAATCAATTTTCTAAATCAAATTAAGTAGCAATCTGAAACTGCTTAAATGGAGTTCTATCATTAAAAACTTAAATCAAAACTCAATCCATCCACCTTCCGCAACAGTTTGTCGGGGTGACAAATTAAGAAAACTCTAGCTCACAAAGGAGCCAATGTTAAATCAAGTGTTCTGCTATATTCACTCTCAATCAATCTCACGCTAGTAAGGACGTAGCTCGTTCCGACTACGTGGCTATGAAGCTCCACAGATGAAGCAAGCATTTGACCGAGTCCTCGATCGAGTGATTTGGCCAGTCTCGCTCCATTATATTATGATCACGACCATAACACGTATGCTCTCCAATGGCTCTGCCCTTTGAGTTGTGAATCATATGGTATACTTGATAGGGCAAACAACCCTCTGTCAGCTAAGGCGTAGATTTAAGATTGTCTCTTTAAACAAACACCACCCCAAGTCTACAAAGATTTCTTGGATGATGTAACCCATGTGTTGCTGATGAGGATCATTCTATTAGGTTGGGTCGACTACCTCCTCTGACTAAGTAGACTAGGGACCACTACTGCCCGGGATGACGGAACCATGGGATCTAGATCGGGCATGTCATCATTCCCCCAACCATCCGGTTTATGCTGAAATGATGAATTTCATAATCTTAAATTCTAAAACTTCATATGCTGCTACTATACGCTACGCATTTAGCGACCTAATGACTAGCCTTAATCGAAAGTTCTATCTCACTTATTGAGAGGGGTAATTAACTATAGGGGCTTGCGCCTATAGGAAATCTGGAACCAGATCTAAAGCCCTAACCAAACGAGGATGAAATCTCTGGGTAGTGTCTTATTTACTATTCCATATGCCTTCTGAAAATTACACCGATACCTTAAATCACTCTCTTCAATTCAATATTTGTCAAGAGGTCGGTGGCAAATTTTCAGAGCCCACAGATTTCTGGCAACTCTACTGGAGACATGATTCTATTTTCATCTTTGGCTAGTCGTATATGTGCAATAGTAGCAATAAAATTTTTGAAAATTCAAAACAACAAAATAGTGATTTAAGTGTGTAATAAATTCAATAAGAGACTCTATATAGAATGAATCATTCTGTAGAAAATGGATCTATAAAGTACTCATTTCAATCGCCAGTCGCGGGTGCTAACATCAACCAATGTCGCCATCAACAGGTGATGTCGGGCTACCATTCAATTTGGTAGCTTGAATTTTGGCTATCGTGTAACTCAAGTACCCACTCATGAGACATCTGCCGAGGCCATGCTAGAGGCCTTTACTAAAACTCCTACTAGCATGTGCGCCAAACCGCTCAACATCCAACCAGGAGTTCTCCTAACAGAACTTCGCCAAGAGACTAGGTCAATAAGCTCTGATGAATCATCAAGGGACAAGCGTGTCTTCATTCCTCGTAGCATGTGTGCCTAATGAACCTGTACTGGAAAGCATGATCATGAAGCTTCCTCATCCGGAAGAAAATTAACCAAGACAGAGAAGAAGAGAAACTGAGGTGAGCTCAGAAATCTCTTTGAATGGCCTAGAAAACAAGCAACACTACTGTCGGAAGCGAGTATTTTTACCCACAATAACTTTGACAATCTAAAGTGGGTAAGAGGAATAGCTCTACTGGCAAAATAAAGCAGTCCTTCTGAAACCAACCACGTCAAGCTCCACCACCACAGAGGAGACAACATGAAACACTATCTGCCATGATACATAAAGTTCTCAAAGTAGCTAAGGACAGAGGCCTAATGAAAAGAAGATTTCAGAGGCCTGTGGTGATGGAAAATATTGAAGCTCCACCAAGAAAGTTGTCATCTCTTCTGGTAACTGGCCAGTGAGCCCAGTATGCTTCGCATGGTGAGCATCAGAGCGTGACACTTGGACCGCATGTCCAAGAATCCATTGTCGAAAGGTCCCGGCGAAAGGATAAGCAAATATGGAGGTCAAGGCCCCATAATGAAACTTTGAGTAATAGAAGAGGTCTGACATCTGACACATATACTCAAAAATCTACCCCAAAATCAACTCATCAGAAGTGGATACCCAAAAGAAAGGATATCACTGATGAAAGATACGATGGTCGACACCCTGGAGAATCCTCTAGGGGATCCCATCGCCGATCAGTTTCACCCCTACAAGAGAAGGTTGATGTTGATCGTGGTCCTTTAATAGAAGAGGTGGTTATTCCGCACATTGAACCAGAGATCCACTGAAAACGTCGATCAAAAATTTATGTGCAGGAAGAAAATAATGAAGAAGATTATATGGAAGTGGAAGTTGTCTACATGGTCAGAGATATAGATGAACTCCCGCCCAGCACCATCAGAAGCAATGCAAAGCCAGGGAATCTGGACCTGAATTTGACGCTTATGAAGAAGAGTCTTCACAGAAACAAATAGAGGATGAATCTTCAATCTTTGCTGAAGATGAAGAAGAAGAAGACTAGAATGAGAAAGAGATCATGGGTGTCAAAGCTGTCTATATGGTTGAATCAAGAAATGATTAACCTGGTACACACTTTTATAATCATCGTCATCGTACAGCTCCAACAACAGCTGTCTCTAGAAATACACAAGGAGAAGGGCAGTCAAGTTCTCCCCTTGAAAATGAGCAAGGAGTAGAACAACAATAAGAAATAGAAGAGGAAGAACCTGTACTGATTGATGCCATGGCGCTAGCTAGAGAGCAAAGAGAAATGCAGCATCAAATGGAGGCCAAAGACAAAGAGATTGCACAGCTTGGTACCAAAATGAATGATATGATGGTACAAATGAACATCATGATGGAGATGTTACAGAAGAATATCATATCAAGTGCAACACTGCTTTATCTCTAACCAACTTTAACAATACAACTTCTATACTACCGCATCTGGTACCTCAAGCTCCTACAGTACATGATATACATGAAGTAAGGGATGAAGTTAACCAAACACCTCTCTAGTCGATAATTCAAAATTTTGCTAGCACACCGAGAACTGTAATAGATGCTTAGTTAGAAATAATAATCAATGAAAAGATAAATGCAATCATAGCCACAGAGCAGGCTGAAAAGCTGGTGAGTAAGGGTTTCCCTTACCTAGTTGAATATGACCAAGTGTCATACCCGAAAGGTTACTCGGTGCCGAAATTCAATACTTTCAGTGGGCTTGTTAATCCAAAGTAACATTTAGTCCAATTTAAGGCTACTTGTGATAACATGAGGAAACAATGCACTGCTTTGTCAATTCATCAGTAGCTTGACCTCAGCCGCTTTCGAATTGTATGTAAAATTGTCAAATGATTCAGTTAAAATATTTGATGAATTGGAGACCATATTTATGAAAAGGTTCCCCAGTGCAACCGAGAAAATCACAATCGCTGACCTTGCCTTATTAAAAAGAAGGAAAGACGAGTCAGCGATGAAATTCATAAGTCGTTGGCGCAACCTAAGTATGAAGTGCAAGCAATAATTGGAAGAAGAACATACGATCCAATTACTAATGAGCAATATGAATGATAAAATGACATCATTTCTATGCATGTCATCGATTGCAATATTGTAGGACTTGCTCGATTGAGTGGCTAAATTTGAAAAGTTGAATCGCCCTAAGTTTGAAGTCTATGCAGATAAAGCAAAGAGAAAAAAACCTTCAGACTCAAGAAGAAATGAAACTCATGCCACTTCTAATAGTTCAAATGGTGAAAAACAGGTGATACACAATGTGGATAATGAAAAGCAGTCGATGTACAATGATGATAAGGGTAAAAAGCCTGTTTATTCTAATCCACGACCAAAATTGATATTAGGAGGTAATGACAAATCTCAAACTTTTCCAAGTGGTGGGGAGCATCCAAAATAAGCAACAAGAGATGATGAGCGAATGCGGTCATCTCTTAAGGAAAAGATGAATAAAGAATATTCCTTTAGAAAGGACAGTGTGGTTAAATTATTTCGGCAAACAGTCAAAGTTGGTTTACAGTTACTTGAAATCAAAAGGCCTGAAGAAGCTGATCAAGTCAGTAATCCAAATTACTGTCCCTATCATCGAATGATCGATCACCTTATCGAAGACTATTATGTCTTCAAAGATTGACTAGAAAGGAAGTATCGAAGATGAATTTACACTATCGAGCTGTTCTATTCACCATAAAAGAGAATATACTAGATGATTACGCCCTCTTCCGCTACATCCCACAACAAAAATGTAAGAGAAATTAGTTTATACTGAAGAATGACAAACAGTAGTTTCTAAAAAGAGCATGAAGATGCTAAAATAGCTAAAAAATATCCCTAGTGTCAAGTGGAAATCACCGCTTGAACCTATATTGGACTTAAGAGAGATGCCTAAACTTGACCCAGCCCTTAGTTTGACCCAATTTGACCAATTGGTCAACTTGACCCAAGTTGACCCATTTTGACCTAAATGGGTCAACATGAGCTAGACCCTATCATATGGATTCCAAATCCAATGAAACTTGGTCAAACCTATTTTCTCAACATACCAAACATACCCAAAGTGAAAAAATAGCAAAATGATCATTCTACCCCTAGGCCATAGAATAAATTTTGGCCTAGCCCATGAGTATTTTGGTCATACCCTCTTCACAATCACTTGAGGCTTTTCTAAAAGCTCAAGGGGACTTAGTGATGAGTGGTACACCCAACCCAATAGGTTTGGGTCAGCCCATTTGGCCCCTAGACTAAACCCGACCACATAGCTTGAAATTGAGTTTTCAAATTCCCTTCTAAGCTCAATTTCACCACATGGGAAGTTGGCAATCTACTCAAGGGATCAAACCGACCATGTGCACACTCAAAACAACCTAAATAACCCTCCCAATCTAGTCAATTGGATCAAAATGGCAAGGAATGGTTCGGTCATCCGATTGCCATATGGAGAGATATACTCCCCTTAATTCAATGAAATTTCATTACACTCACTGCTGATTGGAGCCTGGGAACCCTTAGCAATCATTAGAGAGCATTTCCAAGGTCTCTAGAGAGGATTAGAATTCTTCTTTCTCAATTTTGCATAGTGCAAAATAGGGGAGCTCAATCCAATTGCTAACTTCATCTACACTTGATCTCCTTCCAATTCCTTCTACACACTCCTTCTAAGGACCAATCCAAGCTCACTCAAGCTCACATTGGAGTTCCCATAGCAAGGAGAGGATCAATTTAATCAAAACCAAAACCCAAGCAAGGGGGAGTTGGTCTTTCCATTGATCCACTCAATCTCAAGGCCTAGGAATATCAATAGGCCTTCGTCTCCACCAGACAAACCTACCTCATCGATCTCGAGTGCAGGTGATCACCTCCAACGTTGTATGGAATTTTTCAACCACTTAGATTAGGAGGTGTTGGTCCTTTGTGAAAGAAATATTCATGGCATATGAATTCAACCGTTGGATAGGTTGTGTTTAGATGGTGTGGGTTGAGTTTTGTATGATTCCATGCTAGATCGGGCTCGGATCTCCCCTTTATCATGGACGGTCTCCATTGATCCTCAGGGAAGAACTTGGCTAATCTCAGCCATCCATCCACGCATTTTAGATGGATGGCTGAGATTATTTAGCACGTTTTAGAATTCATTTTCCCTTTTAAAACCACGGGTGAATCCTTAGCCATCCAATCTTTGATCGGACGGCCGAGGATATTAGTGTGTGCGCCACCGCCGCCATTTGGGATGTGACGTTTAAGTCACACCCTCATGGTGCGACGCATGTAAAGCTAATCACTGCCACCACGCGTCGCGCCATGAGCTAAGGATTAAGTAGGGATTAGTTAATTACCTAATTAATCCCTAGAACTTCTACAATTCATAACTCTTCATAGAAAATCAAAAACATAAAAGGAAAAATGCTATGGAAAGATAATTTCATCTAGAATATTTTAAAAATATTTTCAATGGATGTTGAATTACTCTTTTTTATTAATTTGTGTTTCTTTGGGAATCTTAATTAGCTAATTATTCTTTAATTATGACATCAATTGATCTTATAGGAAAATCAAAAAAATATAAAAGGAAAATGCTATGGAAAGATAATTTCCTAGAATATTTTTAAAATATTTTAATTCACCGTAACTCTTCATAGAAAAATCAAAAAAAATAAAAGAAAAAATGCTATGGAAAGATAATTTCATCTAGAATATTTTAAAAGTATTTTCAATGGATGTTGAATTACTCTTTTTTCTTAATTAGGGTTTCTTTGGGAATCTTAATTAGCTAATTATCCTTTAATTAGGTCATCAATTGATCTCAAATTTCTAGGGTTTATTTTAGGGGATGACCTCTGCCTCCCCTAAGTTTCTTGAGATTTATTGATTGCCTAATTATGAAAATTTCTATCTCATTCTCTAATTATCCCTTTCATATAATTAAGGGTAATTAAGGTGTGATTAGTGGATTTACCCTATGATTAGGGTTGATTAAGGTCAGATCCAATAAGTAGGAGATTTATGGAATAATTTTGGGGCATTTCTCTAACTTATTCCTTAAACCCCTTTTCTCCTTAATCCCCTTAAGGGTTAACTCATTAATCACCCCTTAATCAATTTTTAAAAAAAATCATAACTTAATTAATCTACCTTGGGTAGATGCTTAGGTGTTTAATAACCTAAGTTTAATTAAGGAAATTAAAACCCCTTTCATAAGTATGAAAGGGTGTTTTAAAAGTACTTAAGCTAAACCCCTTAGCTTAATTAACTTTTAATTGTGAGCCAAATTGCATTACATTTTTCATTATTGGGTACATTACAAATTTAAATTCTTATGGATTTTATTTCATCTCATTGGCTCATAATTACTTAGTTCATTTTTCTAAGGTAGTGTAGGTAAGGGTTAATTAAGCCACTTAATTCATACCTTAAACTAATCAATGCTTAAAATGGATTTAATTATCTTAAAATTAAACAAAAATACATAACACATGTGGGAATGGGTTAGAAACATAAAACTCATCTCACCTTTTCAAAATTAAATCAAACTTCAAACTAAACAAAAATTATTTTGAAATTCACTTTGATTTATTCTAAATTTTCTTATTCCTAAAGAATGTCTTTAGGATTTAAGTAAAGTGAGTTTGTTTACATGCTTTCATTGCTTTGAATCTTTCCCAATATGTTAAGTTGTATGTCATGTGATTCATGCATTCATAATTTCATGTTTCAAATTTTAAAAATAAAATTTATTTACTTTATGTCAAATGTGCATGTGTTGGCTAAAGTAAAATATGAGTGGCTATTATCACTACTAAATCCAAAAAATATTTTCAAAACTTATAAATGAAATATCAAATCTGAAATTGTGCTATTCATATCTTAATTATAAGCTTGCATGTGATGGATTATAAAAGCATGTTTAGCATAGGTTTTCTTTCTTTCTTATGTTAGCATAGTTTTGAATAGGAGTTAGTAAGATGTAGGGTTCATTTGAAAAGAACCCAACACTTACTTAATTCTATACTCTATTCATCCCTATGCTATCATCTAAGAAGGGCTGCCTATACTTGCATGCAAAAATTGCATAAATAAAAATAAATTTATTAAACAAGTTTTGCATTTCCTCTTCCATTTCATTTCTTTTGTATATATGTTTGTACTTAAGAAAAGTGGAATATTAGTCTGAACAATCCCAAGGTTGTGAGGCTTTAAGTAAATAGGTTTTATACCTTACACCTAGTTAACAAGTTGTCACTTATGCCTTTCTTACTTTCATGTATGTAAGTGAAATTTTGGATAAGGAAAACATTTTCTACTTAAGAAAATCATGCATATTCAACTTCTAAATTTTCTTAAATGGATTACTTAGCATGCACCATAAAGTGTGTTAACTACTCTCATTTGCATGTATAGATTTGCTTAGGGTCCATCCATATGCATGTTATATATGTTAGGAAAGAAATGAAGTAATGTGTGTTATGTGAATTTTGATTCATTTTATTTAATCTTAAAATGTCTTTTGTTTTGAATA
Organism: Cymbidium sinense; assembly: GCA_021442155.1. Classification (NCBI taxonomy): domain Eukaryota; kingdom Viridiplantae; phylum Streptophyta; class Magnoliopsida; order Asparagales; family Orchidaceae; genus Cymbidium; species Cymbidium sinense. The sequence goes on from CM038221.1 coordinate 160,383,512, forward strand.
GGTTTGTTTAGAGTTTATCTAAACTTAGGGTTGATTAAAAGATGTAATTAAGACATTCACCTAAATGAAACTAAAACATGAATCTACTTTAGAAAATTACTTAAGGATGGAGAAGGAAAGAGAAGTTCTCTTCTCTTTCCCTCTCTTCATAACTTAGTAATTAATTGTAGGTTTCACTTAAACCAAATTAAAATATGGAATAAAATAAATCCAAAAAAAACTTAAACAACTTAAATGAAACTCTCCTCAAAGTTGAACATATTATTCACACTTAGAAAATTTAAACCTAAAACCCTAGCTAAGCATACCACATAAACCTTCAAAGCACACACATTAGCCTAAGTCACCACTTCTAGCCTTAGGCTAGGTCGATGCATGATTTGATATTTTTTTATTTTGTGATCTACATTTTAGACTGGATGTTAGGGTGTATGCTCGTAGAATGAATAGTAGGAGGTGCTTAGTCTAACTATTCTTTTTGTAGGGGATTGTGCTTAAGTTATCATAAATAAATATAACTTTTCTTGCTTGCGTGCTTATACCCCTTTGCATAATCCATAGGCCAGGTGGACTTACTCACCCATGTGTGGGGTGATAAGTCCAATATACATGATTGGGATTTGTGTGGTGTGATTTAACTAACCTTTATTTTGCAGGTGTTAGTTAGATTTCTACTTTTCCCGTTCATGTAAAAATTTGTATAATTAGAATTTTGGAATGATTTGTTATGGGGATTAGGATGAACATTAGCATAAGATCTCATCTTATGTACCATATGAAGCCTTGGAGCATCTACCATCCAACCTTCCAAAGGAGGAATCAAATGAAGAAGAAGAAAAGAAAAGAAGAAAGAAGAAAGAAGAAAGAAGAATAAGCTTGAAGACCCTCATAATAATGAATTCCTTGCTTAATTGTAAATTCAATTCATTTGTAATCCAGGTTGTATAAGGGTAGAGCTCGGCTACTCACATTTCATATTTTCGGGTTTGTGCGGTGGTGCCCGACCACAAACGACTATTTATTCTTTTTACAATTAGCTTTATAAATTGATTAATGATTTGTTTAGCTTTTGCATTAAGTTGCATGATTTTTCTAGTTTCTTCCTTGCTTTATGTATGGCCTGGATGTAGATTAGGCACTTTAGGAAAAAATAAATCTTTTATCCAACTTAACAACTCAAATTAAAAATAAACAATTCATAACCTCACCTAAAGCTTAGGTTTAAAATCAAGATAAAAGATTTAGCAACCCCTTAGCCGGATGAGCTTTTCTTATAATATCATGCACAACACCATCTTATTTCACTCTTGATTGGAAGGTTTCCACCTTGCCAGAGAATTCTTGACTCAGTGAGCCGTGGTGGAAACTCACCTCCTCCTTTCTTGCCAATTTTGGTCAATAATCTAATCTCTCATGCATTAGTCATAAAAATCCTATTAGCCTAAGTCAAAATATTTGTCCAAAATGAAAATAAAATGAAATTTGAAATGCATTAAATTTTAGGTCATTTGAAGCATGTCCCTTTACATGATCTAGTCTCTTTAGGGAGTGAGTTTAAGGACTTGGTCTCTTTCTAAATAAAAAAGATATCTATCTTTCATAAGCATAAAGACTTGTACATATATTTAAAATCATAGGAAGAGTTAGTTGGCGGCCACCCTAAGGTGATTGTAAGTGCAAGCTATCAGGTGGTTTGTCCTCTCTTGTGGAGGAAAACTAATTACCCATTTTCCCCTTAGATTTAGTCAGGCTTCCTGCCTCCTGATTTAGGTTCTCAGGTTGCTTCTCCTTTGTGGGTCATAAGCATAATTCCTCACCTCTTAGGCATTTCCTTAATCTTGTGTTAAGGAATCTTAAGTCATAAAATTTTAATGAAAAATACAACTCAAACAAACTAAATCAATTTCTAAAATATAAAGCCTAATTTTAGGATAGTTTGAGATGCTTACTAGGTTTCCTAGCATCGTGGACATCTCCTACTTATCTCTCATTTTGTATTCAATAATAACTCCCTCTTTTTGATCAATCTCATTTTTATCTTCAAAAATATAATCCAATCAATTGATAATCTTTTCCTTATTTAAATCTTAAGAGACAACGATCATTTACCTTTAATCAAAGAGTCTTCCTAAGGGATCTCCCTTAGATGTATATATGGGGCTTGTCTGAGGGAACTTAATCTAGTTTAAAATAAACTCTGTTTTATTTTTTCATATAAAGTAAGTGAAGAATCTCTAGTACATATGCAAACTCATCGTCCTTAAGAGTCCTTATTGAGGTGATTGGTTCCATTAAAGGTAGTGAATTGCCTTTTGAGATAGTACACTATACATTGATATATCTCATCACCAATAAGTACATCTGGATCTGCATAGCGTCTTACCAAGATGAATTTTTATATAGGTGTTGCCTCTTTCATTTCTCCCCACAGATTTGAAAGCGACTTCTATAGGAATTTTTCTCCACACTCACCCTCACTAATCTGAAATTCTCTTTTCTCCCCTCATTTCCACCAAACTGAAAATACCCTTTTCATTTTCCCTTTGCCGCAACCAGAGAAGAACACATTAGTGGGTTCTTCTCCCATGATCTCTCTCCTTCCTTTCTTCTAAATGGAAAATTCCTCCCCTTCCAATTTCCTTTGCTGCAACCGGAGAGGAACACCCTCATTAGGCGGGTTCTTCTTTTGATTTTCAACATCGCCCCCTTTCATTACCTTTCCACGAGAGCAAATCAATCACCCAATTTTTTGGCTTCGCCGCAATCGAAGAGGAACATCATCATTAGGCAGGTTCCTCTCCTAGTTTTGACGTCTCCCTTTCTATCTCCCTCTCCGACTTTTCCCTTTGTTGCAACCAAAGAGGAACATCATCATTAGGTGGGTTCCTCTCTTGGTTTTCGGCATCTCCAACTCTATCTATTTGTGGATCATTGCAATGCGCAGAAGAAATAAGTCAGAACATGTGTGAATATGGATGTATATATGCTTGTGTTTCTTTGCAGGTATGAATGCCTCGTCATGCTCATTAGGGCATGATGAGATAAAAAAATTAGTTGTGGTGTCGAAGATACCGCTCGCTACGCTCATTAGGGCGTACTGAGTAAGCCAACATTTGTTAGATGTCGCTCCCCCTAGCCGAAATTTTAACAAAATTTTAGACTTAGAAAAAAAAAAGAAATGAATATATAGATTGTCATGCATTTATCTTCTTTCAGGTTTAAAGGCCTCATCATGCTCATTAGGGCGTGACGAGATGGAAATCGGTGTGAAGATACCCACGCTCATTAAAGCATACCGAGAAAGCTAAACACTCTCGATGCAACCTCTAGGGGATGACGCCAGGGTCAAAAATTTTGACTAAAATTTGGAACTTAAACAAATTGAAATTGAAATTGTCTGCTTAAATTAAATAAGAAAATACAAGATAAATGTTAAAACGAACATCAAACAAAAAAAAGCACTTACAAAACTTATTTAAGCAAGTTGAAAGCCTTCTCGAAGTGCGAACTAATCCCCTCTTTCTCAAGTACTCTAAACTCAAGCAAGTGCTCTCTCTTAGCCTTATTTAGAGGGATTTGAAGAAGTAATGAGAAACCCATTCTTATTTAAAATTAACTTCTTAATAAAGTGAGTTCTCTTTTCTTGTAAATTTCTCAACATTAAACAAGCTTTAATTGGAACTTGGGGAGGCTAATATTAAACTTACGAGCTTTAAATTGTAATTCTATGGCTTAAATTGAAGCATTAAAGTGAGTTCTATTATCTTGTAAACTTCTCAAAATTAAATAAACTTTGATTGAAATCAGGGGAGCCAAACGCCAAGCTCATAAAGACTTATAATAAGTTTGAAGCTTGACTTTTAAATAAACAAAAAACTTGATGTGGAATTTAAAGTAAAGTCAAATCAAGTTTGATCGCTTTATGAATGGATAATTCTCATAAGTGAAAGAATATTATTAGATAGCTTACTCAAAAGCATAACTTGTTGGCTTGATGATAGTTATGAATGCTATATTTCAAGTTTACTTGAATTTGTATCTCAATCAATACTAAATCATAAGAAATTTGTTGAGTGTTATGCTTATATATATAATAAAAAAGAGGGACAAATAAAATTTATGAGAGAGCTATGAAGAAGCGAAATAACATGTTGGCAAGCATAGTTAAAGCTCCTTAATGAATAATCGAAAGATTCATACAAGAGCTGTTAATAGTTTGTTTCAAACTAATTGGAAGATAAATTCTTAAATATGAAAGAATTTGAACCTGCTCACAAACAAATTTGAAAACTTAGATAATTGAAAAATTCAACAAAGTAAAGCAATATTTTAAATTACAATATAAATCAAAATATCACCGGATTCGCAATACCTTGTACAAGCGAACAGAAGGCGTTAATCAAGGCATTCTTAAATACACCCACCTGGGCCCCGACACTATGATAAATACTTAAATTCAAGTGCTGAGGATGTTGCGCAGGTTGCTTCCCAGTTTAATCTTAGGACTGAATCCGGGTTAACAAAACCTAAAAATCTATTATAAAAATTTCAACTTATTAAAATATTTGAAGCTAATTCTATCATGTGACAATAAATTTGATCATCTAAAGCTAAACGAGTTGACAGGATCTAAAGTTCTCAAATAAATTTGATTCAATCAATCAATTAACTAGATGATGGTTGTGTTGAATGGTGATTTCAACCGAAGGGTTCCATCAAAATGTGATTCTATTTTCAAATCAAATTAACTCAAATTAAATATCAATCTAAAATGCTTAAATGAAATTCTAATCATTAAAAGCTAAAAGCTAAAACCCAATTCACCTTCCACAGTTTGTCGGAGGTGACAAATTAAGAAAACTCTAGCTCACAAAAGAGCCAATGTCAAATCAAGTGTCCTGCTATGTTTACTCTCAATCAATCTCTTACTAATAAGGACGTGACCCGTGTCCTCGACATGGGTTGGCTAGTAGCCCATAGATGATGCGCTATTACCAGAGTCCGACGGTGGTTTGGCGAAGGCTTCATTATATTATAATCACACCGAGTCGTAGATACTCCTAATGGCTCTACCCTTTGAGTTGTGAATTATAGAACACCGATAGGGAAAAAGCCCTCCGCCTAAGGTAGACTTAAGCATGTCTCCTTAGATAAACACCACCCTAGGTTTACAAGGATTTCTTGGACGACGTAACCCATGTGTTGTTGATAAGAATCCTTCGATCAAGTTGGGTCGACTACCTCCTTTGACTAAGCATACTAAGGACCAGGACAGCCCGAGATGATGGAACCATGGGATCTATATCGGGCATGTCATCATTCCCCAAGTCATCTGATTTAAGCTGAAATGATGAATTTTATAATCTTAAATTCTAAAACTCCATATCGCTACTGCTTGCTAAGCATTAAGCACTAACGACTATTTAAGAAAGTTCTCTCACTTATTGGGAGGAGTAATTAACTATAGGGCTTGCTATAAAAAAGAATCGATCTAAAGTCCTCACTAAATGAGGACAAATCGGTAGTGTCTTATCTACTATCTCATCTCGCCTTCAAAATTACACGACATTTTAAACCATACTCTCTTCATTCAATATGTAGAGGTGCAATTTTTTCGATCTATTTCATATGTCGCATTCAGAGATTGTCATTTGCACCATAATTGACCGAATTGATTGCGAAGGTTTTATTTGATAGATTTCAATATTTTGGCATATCGACTAAGTCCATTTCATGAAAGGAGATCATTTTGATGTCATCACAGTCTCCCGACTCTAATATGCATGCAAATGCGTTGACAATTTTTCTTCTCTATCAATCAACCATTATATCGTGTGATATGTATATTTTAATCAACTTCAACATTTTGAACGCTTTGGTGAAGCCCATTTTATGATCGAAGATTATTTCAATCTATTTCACTGATGATTGGGGTATTTTAACTTCGATTTGCACAATGTTGTGCTCGCATTCTATCAATTTCATCATATTTCTCGGGTTCAATCTATGGAATATATTTGAAGGTCTAGACTCGTGTCAAAAGGTTAGCAATGGCATAAGATTCTAATGTTGATTCTGATAGAGCTAATGTTGTGCGATTTTCACTATAGATAAGGATAGAGTGAAGGACTAAACATGAGAAGTTAGAGGTCTTGGGTTTGGACTGAGCTCGTGGTTTGAAGGTTAATTTGGTTCAACTATGAGTTCAATTCTATGGGTTCAAATGTAAGTAAAAATATAAGTTCAACTCTCACAACCTCAAGGTCATAGAAACCCTAAGTGAGCAAAACCCTAATGCTTAATATTTTATATATTTTAAAACACCAAGATTTTTTTTTTTCCTTATTAATAAGAACGTCAATATGAGAGTTGTTGTAAAGACTTTATTTCTATGAGTACTATAGGAAGATAGAATGATAAAATATATGGTTTGCATAAGAAAAAAAATTAGTGTGGTTGAATTAACGAGATGTAAATGGATTTGAAGCTCTGAGATGCCCATTTAAAGAAGACAAAAGAGTCGGACATGTAGCCCCTGGGATCCATTGATCTATGTTGATTTAAATTTTTGGTTAAGGAATAATTTTATTATATGGTACCTTGTCCACAAGTGATTTAGAAATGAAAACTGCTATACATTCTAATTTAGAGGAAAGTGAAAGAAACTTACAAACTATCATGCATTGCCATATAGGGAAAAAATAAAAGAAGCTTACATAAAAAAGGTGTAAAAAAAATACTCAAAACCAATAAATTGGCCCTCGATAGAACTTCTATTATAATAGATCATAATCACTATGCAAGGTTGCTGGAATGTTCGGAAATCAACGCCATTAATCATCTCATGTTGCCCTTCAAGACATCATCTCCTCTGGAAGTTCAAAGTCTTGATCGCAAATGCAAAACAAAAAAGCAAAGAGAATTGGGAAACCAATTTCTACCGCAGCAACTGCCCCCAAGAAGTCATGCTTATAACCAAAGTGATCTTTAAGAAATTGCTTGACTGATATTTTTTATCTTCCATTATGTCATCTATATCACCAAACTGAGAAGCAAGTAGGCCATATAACGTCCAAGAAACTGGACATGCCCAGAAGTACCATCTCCACCAAATTGGTATCCTCTGAAATTCAAAGTTAACATTAATTAGTACGATAGTTTTAGATGGAGAAAAATGAGAATTAATTTATAGGAAAAAGATTATTTCAAAGGACTTACAGGACGTGCAATAATAAATCCTGCGAAGAGGTTCCATATGGCATAAAATGCAGTACCAACTACTGCAGCAATGTCTGAGTTTGGAGTCAATGACACCGCCATCATTCCATAAAATGTGAAGTATAGGAAAGTGCAGAATGTGAAGAATAGGTACCAAAAGAATTTGGCGGCTGTCCAATCAAAATTTATCATACTGTATACTATAACCCCATACAAAATTGACTGGAACAATGTATATGGAATCTCAATAGCAACCTGATACAAAGAGAGAAGATTAGATTACTAAAAGACAACAAATAAGCCATATTAGAGGAATTAACTTCGTACTTTTAAGTGGGATTTGCTAATTCCTGTTTGCATGAAACACAATATAATGGAACTTCAGAAAATTTATCACTTAATGTTACCTGAGCAAATGCGTATGGTAGTGGAGAATACATTCCTGCAGCCTTCTCTCTGTAGAATACTGTTCGTTCAACATCCACTACTTGCTGTACAGTTTGTGAATTCTGCATTCCAACGAACATAACAGCACCGTACATGGAACCCATAGCATTAAAGAGGTCCTGCTGCGTGCTCCTGTAAAATATAAATTTCATTTACGTTTATAATTTCACTGCTCTAATTATTGTAATGTAAGATCATACAATCATGTCCATACGTTTTTGAGCCAAGTCTCCAGAAGATAGTGCCGAATATAAAGGCTATAATTGTGGTGAAGAAGATACGTATGGCCCCATATGATGGATTGCGCCAGTAGGACTTGTATTGTTTCCAAAAGCATGCAAGACATTGAGAAAAGAAAGGCTGTGAAAATTTTGTGGGGAAGTAAAGCTCTTTTGATCCAGGGGCAGGGGAGCTTAGCTCACTAATCAAGGCTTTATTCCTCCTACAAAGATCAACAATATTATGAGTCACGTTTTCAAATATAGCAATAATTGGAAGAAAAAAATAACAACAATAACCATACCTATAGAGATCAGAATTCTTGTATATTTCTGTAAAATTAACCCCTAAGTTTTCTTCTTGAGCTAAGGTTGTCACCTCCAACATCCATGTTGCAGGATTGTAACCATCCTTTATCTTGTTTACTCCATTTACTGACTGTAGAAACGAATCAAAATATATCAAATTTAAATGATTAAAAATTAAACTAAAAAAGAAAGAGCATTAATTAAAGTATTACCAAATACCTCAAAATATCTAATGAGTTCTGATGAATTACGCCCTAATGGGCCTACATATATCTCCTCTCCACCACGTTTCATTAGGAATAACTAAAATATGCAGAAAAAGGTATTAATTCATATGTTTCATTATGAACAACAAAAATCTGCCCGAAAAAAAATCAATTTGTTGTATTTAGATAATATTTTCACAACCTCAATTGGTGATTAAAGTAATATACGACCAATTAATAAACTTAAAAAAATCACGAACGAGGAAAAAAAAAGACTTATTTCAGCCAAGTGTTACCTCATCAAATGCTTCAAAAATGTCAATGCTAGGTTGATGAATGGTGCAAACCACTGTTCTGCCTGTGTCAACAGTGTTCCTCAGCTTCATCATCCATGCGCTGGCGCCTAGTCCAGTTGGTTCATCCATGAATATTATAGAAGGATTAGCAACAAGCTCGACAGCAATTGTTAATCGCTTGCGTTGTTCAGTTGACAACCCATTAACCAGGTAATCCAACCAAAGCATTTCGCAATGGTGTTAGCTCAACTAGTTCCATAACCTCATCAACGAACATCTACAACATTATTTATCCTATTAGCATTTTCCTAAAAAAATTATAAAACTTGTGTACAGAACTAAAGTTTAAACATAGTTGCTTCCTCCACATCCAGGAATTGGCAAAAAACTAATAAGCTATGCAATTTTCTTTTACAAAAGCTTAACATTAACTCTATGGTGAACATGTACCATTGTGATTATTCAAAGTATCTGTTTGTGAAGTATTTTTCCTGAATTGATGCATTTCATGATCTTTGTAGTATTATCCCAACTAATACAATCCTAAAAAACATGTTTTGCAGACTTATATATAGCTCCAATCTAAGATCAATGTTAATACCTTTCAACTGACTGTTATAGTCTTATATCTAAGGTTCCAACACCAAACGTATGCTGGGGTGAATCACGAACAAGTATCTTTTCATTAAAATTTTTCTCATCATTTCATTAGGATGCATGCAAGTAGCACATGGAATATGAATTAGCAAGCTATACAATTTCTAGGAACCGGGCTAGGATATTACATAATGCTAAGGGCAAGCATGTCACAAGGAAAATACAGATTGTGACCTTACAAAAGGAGCAAGTTAATTTTTTAATATATATATATTTTTGGTGTGTTCTCTCCAAACCATCTTCAAATGTAAGATAATTCTAGCATCCTAACAAATATGGTTAAAAAAACATTATGAAGACAGTTAATGAAACAAATATAGGCATGTAGTCATTATTTTGTGTTGTACCTTTCTTGCATTAGCATCTACTTCAATGGACAAGCGCAGCCATGCAGAATAGATAAGAGATTCATGGACTGTTACATGAGGAGAGTGGATGTCTGTCACGATCCGATATTCGAGCAAAAGTCTCCTTTCTTTGGGTAGCCGATATGCTTATGTTTCCATCTATATATCCACCCTTTCTTCCGAAGCAGATCCATTAGTGTTGTCTTACCCACCGACTCCCATCAATGCGTAAGAACCCCGGCTGAAAGCCCCACGACGCCTTTGAGGAGTACCGATCCTCTTGAACACCTTGTGATCTCATTTCCTACAAGTTCGAGCAGTAACTGTTATTTTTTTATTATTTAATAGTATCGGGTAGCTGACTGAGCTGGCCTTTATCATCTGATTGCATATAAATTTATGCTCAGAAGTTAAGCTTACCGCCATGTCCACTGAATACTTCACATTGTCAAAAGTTAACGATAGAGGTTCAAATGGAAGAATCATTCCACCCTTCCTGTTAGGATCATCCACTGGGTTGATTTCTATCCCTTCTCTCTGACTCTGACCTTCTCTAACTATAGTCAAATGGATGTAACTTTAATTCACCAGTTAATACTTTAGTTTGTACAAGTGTGATGATGTTCAACTTACCTCGAGATCCACGGGAACTTCTTCCTCTAGATGAGAGCTCAACAACTGTTCCTGTTCTGTTAGACTCTTTCTCATTCAAAGTGTCCTCAGATATAATTGCCTGACCTTTTCCCAGTGCTGAATGGTGGAAAATTAATTTAATAAGCAGTGCTAATGAAGTAAACTTTTCAGTAACTTCTGTGATGTGTCATTTGAGAATAGAACTGAGAATACTTACGGTCCAGAAAGGTAAGAGCAGCCGTGTATACAACATTAAAAACTAGAATATAGCCAATTAAAGCTCCCACACCTATCCAAACCCATTTTGATTCAGCAAATAAGCCTCTGGATTCCACAATCTGGACTCCTAATGTTTTGTTGTTAGTTGTTCCATCAGGGATCTGTTCATTAAAAACCAAATCCAAAGATGGTGCAGGGGTAAGCCAAAGTTTGTCATAGTAGCGAGAAATCTATGCATGCACTTACAAATTTCCATTTGTGCCCAAGAAATTCATTCTTGATGCGTTACATGCATACATCAAGGGGATGACCAAGAACGGATCCAAAATCCTTGATGCTTTGCAAAGAGAGGAATTTGTTAAGTCGAAGATAACTAAAATTTTTGACTGAAGTGAGTTTGTAAATTTTAAGGTTTTGCAGCTTATGTGGGAGATAATCCTAAATGAATTTAGAAGTTTGGTCTTTATCTACAAGCTTATGTCTTTGAACAGAATCATACTTGAGATATGATAAATCCACCAAGTACAATCACCGCTAGCTGGGCAAAGGAACCAAAAGAGTTTGCAACTGTCATATCTCTACCAAGAGCAGCAACAACTCGAAAAAGTCCAGAAGCCATCTGACTAACCAAAGAGAATAACAAAAACTGCCTAAAGAACCTGCATGAAAGAGTTATATTTTCTAGTTAATTAAGATTAAAAAACCTTAATAAATGATGCACTATTGTAGCTACTCAAACTATCCCTCACCTTTGCACATTTGGATCGAAACCAATCACATAATAAGTCAAGCCAGTATAGACAGCACATTCTAAAAAGGAAATTGGAATCTTAAGAATCCATGTAGGCAAAGCATAAGCCCAAGCTGGAAAGAATAAGAGATCTCTTTGTTTGTAAAAAGCAGGAAGCTTTGCAATGCTCATGGGAAGTTCTGCAAACCCATTGAACTGATGAGTCATAATGCCAATAAAAATAGCACCCATATATATTGTCCCATCATCAACATCACGATGGTGCATCTTTGTCCGCAGGAAGACTGTCATCGCTATTGATGATATCATAGTAAGCTGGTTTCAGAAGAAAAACTTAAGCACCTTATTTATGTGAAGAAAGCCTCGTTAACTTTTTGAATGAATCCACCAGATATTTGATAAAGTACTAACCTGGAACAGCTTGAAAATGTAAACAAATGAGTTCCTCTTCATTAACAAAAATTCTCTCTCCCAGCAAGCCTTGAACAGCTCCATATTATTGACCCCATATCTTGTTATTGTCAAAGCAGCAGGGTGGTTCTTGCTCTTGTCATATGGAGTGTGAAGTTCCTGTTCCAGTCTTCTTCCAACATGGAACGAAAGAAATGCATTGGAGAATTCATTAACAGAGACAAATCGATATGGTCATCTCTGCGTGCCCAGTATTGTCTTTGGTCCTTTTTTGATGTAACCTATAAAGGCAAGTAGAATTTTGTTAGTTTATGCTTTATTTTTTGTCATTTTTGTCCCTTAATCGATGGATAGCTAATTCATATGATTACCTCTTGCAAGAAATCTGCAACACCTTTTCTTTCGGGACATCTAAAGCCCATGGATTCAAAGAACTCAAGCACATTTTCTCGAGGGCCTTGATACACTACTTGACCTTCTGAGATTAGAAGAATGTCATCAAAGAGGTCATATGTCTCGGGAGCTGGTTGAAGCAATGCTATCAGGGCTGTGCCACCAAGGATGTGAATGGACTGTCTCAATGAATTCACTATGGAGAAGGTAGTTGAGCTATCCAGACCGGTGGATATCTCATCCATAAACAGTGCCCTCGCTGGTCCTACAAGCATCTCACCTGTTACCAAAAAAAAAGTAAGATAAATAATTATCTTACGGAATGGCACTCTTGATAAATATTTTCTGGTTCTAAATTACTTCAATTCCTCACCTGTTGTAACTCTTTTCTTCTGCCCACCTGATATTCCACGTATCATTTGATCCCCTACCAAAGTATCAGCACAGATATCCAATCCTAGTATCTGCATAACGAATAAATTATGGAGATCAGCATTCATTTTATGGTAATAAAATATATTTTGTGATTATCAATATAGCATTGGACAATTATTATTTTCTTAAAGCACATAAGATTAGTTCTTCCTGTAAAATGTGTCAAGTGGTAAGAGAATCTGAAATCTTGAAAGGAGAACTAACTTAGAAATTCTTCTGGATGTGCCGTTATATTGCTGCTCCTGATTTTCTTGCTACATAAAGTGATGTCATAATCATGATTACAATCATGATCATGGTTGTGTAGTTAAAATAAAATAAAAAATCAAATTTCTTTCTGCCAATACTCTACTGTGATGATTAGGGAAATCTTAAAGCTGATTGTTTTAAAATAACTTAGTTTTATGATTTCTATACCTCCTAAATTACTTATTATCTATATTTGCAGTTTGTACAACTTCCTTGTAGGCCATACCTTCAAGATATAGTCTGTGACAACAATTTCTTGCCCCTCCAGTGTAGTAGCCTGCAAGAGAACGAAAAGTTAGAAAATATCATTTCTTATTGTTCCAAACTGATTATAGAATTATAGTCAATAGAAGAACCAATTAATATATTAACCATTTATGATTTTTAAACTTTGTGAAGTAACAGCGCATGTGATTATCAGACTGAAATCTAACTAAAAGTATAGTCCTATATGATCATTGTTTCCCATAGGGATCAGGGACATTCATGAAATACTTTTTTTTTCTCAGTCTGTAATCTACCTTCATGTACATATCAATATCAGGATCCGGCTTAATGTTTGCTGCCTTTTCCCTTCTTGACAGCTCTGTCAACATTTCTGGAGTTCATTGCAGAAAGGTGAGGTAATGAAACAATGAACTAAACATGATCAGTTGCATGTATTGGGTAGCAAATTTACTTGAACATACCAAATCGGGTTCCAACACCTTGACATTTTGCAGAGAAAGCTAACGTTTCTCTGACCGTCAATTCTCCAATGTGCAGGTCATGTTGACTGATATAAGCTGAGGTTCTTTGGGGAACAAACTCATCCAAACTGTGGCCATTGTAAGACACACTACCAGAGATCTGTATTTTCATTGCATTACCAATTTAAAAGGGAAACTCATAATACATGAGGGACAGATGAGTTTGAATTTATAATCAAAAGCACTATGTTTTTGTTTTTTTAACTTTTTTTATTTATGACGAGGGTAGAAAGAAAGATGACTGACCTTTAGTTCCTTGCTAAGCTTTCCTGCGAGGGCCAGAAGTAAAGTGGTTTTCCCGGAAGATGGCGGGCCTAAAAGCAAGGACATTCTGAGAAAGAAGCATTAACTTAGTTAGGATAGAAAGCTGAAGGTTTAAATCCAATAACAGATTGTTGTAACATAAATTAATTGGTCAATCTTAGGCCCTTGGTGTACCTGTTAGGTTTAATGATTCCACTGACACCATGAAGGATTGTGAGCGGTCTCTTCCTACTAGGCAATATATGCAAGGTGTTCAGTAATGCCTGGAGGAACGGCAAGCCATTAAACATAAACAAAATTATTTCTCTGTCTTTCTTCTTCTGATGAATTAATTCATTCATCGAAACAAAACCTTATAAAATCATGAGGTAATATGTTAGCAAAAAGTTACCTCAATCTTATTGGTGAAGAAATTCAGAATATTGGGAACTCCCCTGTTCCCCACGAAAGCATCTGCATGGATTTCCAAGTTCTCAAACCGAACCTCAATGGTTGGATTCTCGATTCCAACTCTGTGGAGATAACACAAACAAAACAAAATCATATCAACGAAAAACTTCAATAATTTCAACCTTCTTGAAAACATGTGAAAGCTAATCATGAAGACAATACCTATCTAATCTATTCTTGAGTTTTTTAAGAAACTTCTCGTTATCTTCATCTGCAATTCTAACCAGTCTCTCCATCAGCATATTCTTCTCAGCCAAACTAAGCTCCGCAATGCTCACTTCTCTACCCCCCTGTGATCCAGAGAGTATTCCCTTCCGGATTCGGTCATAAGTGGGAAGCTTTTCGAGCGCTGCCCACTTGAGAGCCTCCTCATCATCATCCTCCCTCGAAGACCTAGAGAAGACATCCCAGTTACTACTGCTCAGCCATGCCGAGCCAGTTCGCCGCGGACTCGCCGCCAAGATGCCCCCGGGGCTTTCCATTTGATAAAGGTAATCAAGAGAACCAGAACTATTTTCTGCCATCTTGTCTGAACCTCTTCAAGCTGATTGTTTTGGTTAGTTTACAAATGAAGGATTTCACACACTGGTGGCCACAAAGGGGCCTCCCAAGTGCCGGAGAATTCTCAGATTTGGTGAGCACAAAGAAGAAGAGGAAGAATAAGAAATGAAGAACAAATGATTTGGTTCCCTTTGTGTTTCCACTTGGAGTTCCTTCTTATGTGCTTAAGTACCATGTGCTGAACTCAGCAGCGGTTCCGCGCGAAATTTTTTTTTTTTTAAATTGTTAGATTTCAAATGAGAGCCACGTAGCTAGAGAAGAAGCTCTCCACCAACTGACGCCTTCAGGGAGAAAATATTAGGTCCGGAGTCACGTGCGGACTCCAATCGGCGTATATGGTATTTTTTCCACATTTTAGTGCTTAAGCGTGATCGGGACGTCTTTGTAAGGGATGTCATATTCACGGCCATTTAGGCTTCTCACCGCCCGTCGTTCAAACGTCGTTGGAATGTGCGGGAGGTATTTAAAAGAAATATATAGACATATTTAGGATTTAGGGTGTATTTTTTTCAGGCAAACCGAGCTGAGAAGAAAAATAGAAAATCTCATTTCCTTTTACAAAACCGAAGATGGAGAGCGTTGAGGAAATAGCGACCAATTCGAGGATGTATTAAATAAAATTCATGGTAATGTTTCTCATTTTTTTACGGTTTGTTAGTAATATTCGGTCTGCAAGAGAATATGTTCATTATTCCATTAAGTAATTTGAATCGTTTGGTTGAATTACTTTTTTAGTGTTATTTTTGCATCTCTGCATCTCTTGAGAACTGAGCATTTACTTTTTTTAGTTTATTTTGTCTGTTTCTTGATATTATGTTTAGGGGCATTCCAATGGAAGCAATTTGATGCTTGGATTATTTCGTATTTTTTTCGTCTCTCAGCACTCTCTGACTTCTTTTCCAGTTTATTTTGCCTACTTCTTTAGATTATGTTCATTACATTCCAATGGAAGCAATTTGATTGCTTTTTGGATAATTTCTGGGTGGTTTTTTACATCTATGCTCTCTGTACCTCTCTGGAGGGTACAAAGCATTTATGGACTTCTTTTTCCAGTTTATTTTGTCTGCTTCTTTAAATTATGTTCATTAAATTCCAATGGAAGCAATTTTGAGGCTATTAGGATGATCTTTGTGGGGTTTTTTGGCATCTGTACTCTCTGTACCTCTCTTAAGGGTACATATCATTTAGGGACTTCTTTTTTCCAGTTTATTTTGCACTTATTAAGATTATGTTTAGGGGCATGGAAGCAATTTGAAAAGTTAGGATGGTCTTTAGGGGCATTTTTGGCATGTACTCTACTCTCTTGAGAATTCTGAGTCATTTAGCTTACTTTTTTTGGTTTACCTTTCTTCTTGAGATTATATTTAAAATTCCAATGGAAGCAATTTGAAAGTTTGGATGATTTCTAGGGTATTTTCTCGCTCTCTGCTCTCTTAAATAATATTTAGCATTTTTTCTAGTTTATTTTGCCTGTTTCTTGATATTATGTTTAGGGCATTCCAATGGAAGTAATTTGATGGCTGCTTGGATAATTTCTGGGTATTTTTTTGCATCTGTACTCTTTGGACCTCTCTTGAGGGTACAGATCATTTAGTGCCTACTTTTTTCAGCTTATCTTGCATTCTTCTTGAGATTATATTTAGGGCATTCCAATGGAAGCAATTTGAAGGCTGTTTGGATGGTTTCTGGGGGGGTATTTTGCATCTGTACTCTCATCTCTTAAGAGTATTTTGTCTGTCTCTGCTCTCTTGAGGTCTGATCATTTAAGTGACTTTTCCAGTTTAGGTTGTCTGGTTCTTGAGATTATGTTCATTACATTCCAATGGAAGCATTTGGAGGTTGTTTGGGTGGTTTATGTGGGTTTTTTTTTTGCATCTATACTCTGCATATCTTGAGAGTCTGATCATTTTGACCTTTTTCACTTCTTTGGCTAGTTCACGAGTTTATATTTAGGGCATTGGAAGCAATTTGAAGAAAGTTTGGATGGTTTTTTTTTGGTATTTTGCATCGTACTCTATGCTCTCTTGAGGTACTGGATCATTTATGGCTTTTTCGCTTTATTTTGCCTTCTTGGAGTAAATATATTCATTACATTACATCATAAGCAATTTGGAGGGTGACTAGTTATTTTTATAGGTTTTTCTACATCTGAACTCTTTGTATCTCTCTTGAGGGTAAATATCATATATGACCTTTTTTTTCAGTTTATTTTGCCTGTTTATTGATATTATGTTTAGAGCATTCTAATGGAAGCAATTTGATGGCTTCTTGGATGATTTCTGGGTGTTTTTTTTGCATCTGTACTCTCTGTACCTCTGTTGAGGGTACAAATCTTTTATGACCTTTTTTAATTTATTTTGCCTGTTTCTTGAGATTATGTTCATTACATTCCAATGGAAGTAATTTGATGGTTGCAGTATGATTTCGTGGTATTTTGCAGACTCTTTGTACCTCTCCAGTACTGAGATCATTTATGGCCTTTTCTTTAGTTTAGTTTGCCTGAATCTTGAGATTATGTTTAGGGCATTCCAATGGAAGCAATTTGATGGCTGCTTGTATGATTTCTGGGTGATATTTTACATCTGTACTCTTTATACCTCTCATGAGGGTACAGATCATTTATGACCTTTTTTCCAGTTTATTTTGCCTAATTCTTGAGATTATGTTTAGGGCATTCCAATGGAAGCAATTTGAAAGTCGGATAGTTTCTGGTATTTTACATGTACTCTCTGTACCTCACGAGGGTGGATCATTTATCCTTTTTTTAGTTTATTTTTGCTTATTGAGATTATGTTTAGGGCATTCCAATGGAAGTAATTTGAAAGCTGCTTGGATGGTTTCTGGGGGGTCTTTTACATTTGTACTCTCTGTACCTCTCCTGAGGGTACAGATCATTTATGGCATTTTTCCCAGTTTATTTTGCCTGTTTATTGAGATTATATTTAGTGCATTCTAATAGAAGCAATTTAAAAAGCCTCTTAATCTATTGTATTTATACTATTCATTAATTGAAAATAATTATTATATAATTAAATATTATAAGTTATCTCTTTCGCACCAGTTTCATTATAGTTATAAAAGAATTTAATTTTTCATATTGCAATGAGACAAAAAAAATACAAGAAAATCCTGCTCATAACAATCAGCTGCAACCAACACAGCACACAATGAATGAATTACAGTTGACCATACCATTAATCAGTTCTAAGGCAACAAAATAAAATAAAAAATGATTTTAAATGCAGATTTCTTTCAAGAATATAGTCCCTAATAAAACCAAATCTATAAGATAAAAAGATGATACCATAAAATAAATAAATAATAATAATAACAGCGAAATCAAACTATATGAAATGAGAGAAAAGAAGTAACAAAAAGCAGAGTAAAATATCATCCCAGATCCATAAACGATCCATTCACATCAACAAAAATAGCTAAGTCTTCGAAGCCACAAAAACAGCTAAGTCTTCAATAAAATATTTATTACATTATATTAATGTATTCTTCATTTTGGGAAAATTAAACGAATGAGATCAATGAGTTATTAATGAATCATTTGAACTAAATCCTATATCAAACTAAATCCTATAGTTCTTAGATTGGGTTTTTCAGTCCCAAACATAATATAGCGTGATAAATATATTCATCTTTTGGGCGGTCATGGTGAATTCAATTTTGGGATTTTGTGGATTCTTTGCCTTGTACTTGCAGATAAAAATCTCGCAGTCAATACTATTAGCTTGGACTGGCACTCACTATTTCGATTGGTCATTTTCTGGGATTGCTCGCAAAAGGCTGGCCAGCATCTTCAACAAGCAATTTGATCTGAATAGCCAGAACATAATCTCAATAAGTTGGACCAGAAAAAAAATAGTTAAGAGGAACCAAATTTGAAAACTATTCTTACAATATCAGGAAGAGTGCTCTTATGGGTTGGTTTGGGTAATGAGTCGTAAAAATACCCAACTTAATATGCAATGAGTGTCCAGTCGATTATTTATAATGGCGAAGATTAACTCGACCTCGACCGCTTGCATGACATCTTTGGATGAACATTTATTTTTTTTTTTTAGGCCGTATAGCATAACTCTGCAAGAAAAGAAGAGAACGATTATAAATTCTAGCTTTTATCTAAATAAACAAGAATTGAATCGTAATACCCAACATTCCTGTGGGATAATATACCCAATGCAAGCATGAAATATACAAATAGGGGACATACAACCCGGACAAAGCGAATACTTCTCGGCCAGTAAGAAGGTGAAGGCATCAATGTGTGCATCTGAGAGATGTTGATCTGACAACTCATCGATCGCATAATGATATAATGATATTCCGTGAATCTTGTATCACCCGCAAGTGATAAATATTTTAAAGTGATCTTAATTAAGCGAATAAAGTTATTTTATGTATGAAGGAGTATTGAAGATCGACTTACTTACCTCAATCGAGCATGGCGTCAATAAGATGGAGCATCGGCTTAGGCAAAATAGCTCCGGATGAGAACTCAACAAAATGATGTCCTACCGGGCAATGAAATTATTGATGATGAAAGTTAGTAATGAAGAGCTAAATTCACTATGAATTAAGGATCGATCTACTGAGATTATTCATACCTCCGATTGATGCTCCTCCACCACAACAATAGCATTCTGGGTTCATCTTACCGCTCATCTTTGCAAACCTATAAAAAAAATTTAGTGAAATCTATTTCTATTATCTCAAATTTAAAAGAAAGTAACTTAATACATCACTGCCATCTCATCTTGAGTGGAGGCCACCACATCACTTATTCTTGCGACTTCCTCAGAATGTGTGTGAAGGGGAATTAACTTTCCTCTTCCTTATATGCCGAGCTTTCACACCACGCTCAATGCTACCGATTACAGGTTTCGGAGCATCGTCATGTATAGTGGCGCCCTCCACAAGAACTTCACCTACAGTGAACTCCACATGGTCCAACTCCACAGTGGAAGCTCCTGTGGTAGCCTCCATAAGAGCTTCCTCTACGGTAGCCTCATCAGGGGCTTTCCAAGTGGTAGCCTCCTGTGGATACCTCCACTGTGGGAACCTCAGTGGTAGCCTCCTCAAGAGTTTCCTGGTGACCCCCACAGAACCTCTCACCACCGGGGTGGTAGGACCCCACCGCCTGCAAGAACTTCCTCGAGCAAAGAACCCGCAAATCAAGCCCATCCATCCTCTCCTCACATTGTTGGCATATTGTATCTTTCAAGTCCTGAAACCTGCAAGTATTTTCTCCACCGGAAAGCCTGTTGTGGGGGTAGTAGCAGAGGGCAGGCAAGATACACTGAACGAGAGAGAATATCGAGGAGAGACATATGGAGAGTCAATGGGAGCTTAACTCATTAGATTTAAAATAGACTGCTCGCTTAACATGTTCAAGGGACAGATTCAAGGAGCCGTCTCCTCTTCTAATATGTCCTCAAATGCAAGTCAGACCTGTGTTAAACCGATAAGAAAATATGAAGACATACAATATAAATAAAGACATTCTTATATGAACTAAGTGATATTATTATATCCGTCCTCCCATACCTGAAAGCATTATTTGGAAACTCTATTTTTGCCCATCGCAACATACGTGGCTTTGTAGATGGAAATGATGGGCTGATGATGCTTATGTGCTCAGCCGCCCATATCTATAATGAATATTTAAAATAGTTAACTTCAACGCATTAAATTACACATTCATAGAGATATAGAACATACCATCAGAAGAGTGACAAAGCCACTCATGTAACCGACGCCTCGTCAATCTTTAATATATAATAACATCAAATTGGGAAACTAAAAGTCCTAAATGGCCTCTATTCAAGAAATCTATCATGTCATCCAGTACAATCAATTTCGATGTCACCCTATAGTTGTGATATAAAAAAATAGATTTGACAGCAAAAAATGTATATACAACTACACAAACTGTGTTATAGGCAACGAGCCATCCAAATGCTCAAGTTGATTCTCAGAATTGAAATGAAAATAGGAGATTGCCATAAGACCTTCTCTCCTCTCGTTTTGGCATCATCACTGCAACTTTATCGGGTGTCAAAGAATGTATTACCCACCAAACAAGAAAGTTTGCTTTTCTATGTCCCAGCAAGACAGGATCGATGTAATGGCAGCTGAGTCTTGCTTAATTTCGTGGAGTCTAATGAATTGATGTAGATGAAGCCTCTTTAAAATATTAGTGGCTTCATCAGTAAAGCGTCGCAATATTATCGAACAGTTCTTACAAGTTCTCTCAAAGTTATCCTTTTCCTAAATGGTAAACTTCAAAAGAAAAGTAAGAGGATGCAAATCACCCATCAAAACTAAATAATTCCAAATTGTTCTAATAGGCGATAGATGCAAAATACTCCCTAGAAACTATCCAAACAACCTTCAATTTACTTCCATTAGAATGCCCTAAATATAATCTCAATAAACAGGCAAAATAAACTGGAAAAAAAGGTCATAAAAGATCACCTCAAGAGAGCATAGAGTATATAAAATACCCCTAAAATCATCCAAGCAGTTTTCAAATTGCTTCCATTGGAATGCCCTAAATATAATCTCAATAAATAGGCAAAATAAAGTGGAAAAAAGAAGTCCCTAAATGATCTGTACCCTTAAGAAAGGTACAGAGAGTACAGATACCAAAAACCCCCCAAAGACCATCCTAACAGCCTCCAAATTGCTTCCATTGGAATGTAATGAATAATCTAAATGCCCAAACATAATCTCAAGAAGGTGCAAAATAAACTGGAAAAAAGACTTAAATGCTCAGACTCTCGAGAGGTAGAGTACAGATGCAAAAAAATACCCAAAAATTATTCAAGCAACCATCAAATTGCTTCCATTGGAATGCCCTAAACATAATCTCAAGAAACAGGTAAAATAAACTAGAAAAAAGGCCCTAAATATTATGTACCCTCAAGAGAGGTATAGAGAGTACAGATGCAGAAAACACTCCAAAAACCATCCAAATAGCCTTCAAATTGCTTCCATTGGAATGCCTTAAATATAATCTAAAGAAGAATGCAAGATAAATTGAAAAAAGTAGGCCCTAAATGATCTGTACCCTCAAGAGAGGTACAAAGAGTACATATGAAAAAAATACCCATAAATTATCCAAGCAGCCATCAAATTGCTTCCATTGAAATGCCCTAAACATAATCTCAAGAAGCAGGCAAAATAAACTGGAAAAAAGGCCCTAAATGCTCTATACCCTCCAGAGAGATATAGAGAGTACATATGCAAAAAATCACCCAGAAATTATCCAAGCAGCCATCAAATTGCTTCCATTGGAATGTAATGAACATAATCTAAAGAATTAGGCAAAATAAACTGAAAAAAGAAGTGTATAAATGCTCTGTACCCTCCAGAGAGGTACAAAGAGTACAGATGTAAAAAACCACCCAGAAATCATCTAAATAACCATCAAATTGCTTCCATTAGAATGTAATGAATATAATCTAAAGAAGTAGGCAAAATAAACTGGAAAAAGAAGTCCTTAAATGCTATGTACCCTCCAGAGAGATACAGAGAGTAAAGATGCAAAAAATACCCAGAAATTATCCAAGCAGCCATCAAATTGCTTCCATTAGAATGCCCTAAACATAATCTCAAGAAACAGGCAAAATAAATTAAAAAAAAGGCCCTAAATTTTTTGTACCCTCAAGAGAGGTACAAAGAGTACAGATGCAGAAAACACCCCAGAAACCATCCAAACAGCCTTCAAATTGCTTCCATTGGAATGCCCTAAATATAATCTCAAGAGGAATGCAAGATAAACTGAAAAAAGTAGGTCCTAAATGATATGTACCCTTGAGAGAGGTACAGAGAGTACAGATACAAAATACCCCCCAGAAACCATCCAAACAGCCTTCAAATTGCTTCCATTGGAATGCCCTAAACATAAACTCAGGAACCAGGCCAAAGAAACTGTGAAAAAAGGTCATAAATGATATGTACTCTCAAGAGAGATACAGAGAGTACAGATGCAAAAAACCCCATAGAAACTATCCAAACAGCCTCCAAATACTTCCATTGGAATGTAATGAACATAATCTCAAGAACCAGACTAAAGAAACTGAAAAAAACCCTAAATGCTATGTACCCTCGAGAGAGGTACATAGAGTATAGATACAAAATAACTTATAAAAATAACCAATCTTTCACTAGACGGTGAGAAGAATAGAGTAAACCCTAAATTCATTCAAGTTCGGGAATGCATGTGTAAATACCTCATGTAGTCACCTACAATACCTCAATTTTTGATTTGCTATATCACTGAGCGAAGGCCGGACGTGCATCGATCAAGAGCGGGAGCTAAGCTGAGAAAAAATCCTTCATCGAAAGAAAGTCCTAAACTGTTCTGTGATGAAGAATGTCGAACGACAGTATCATCTCGTTCTTCTTCTCTCGCTGTTTGAACGAGACGGGCCGGGTCGGGCCAGGGGAAGAGTAAACGGCATCGTGAATATGCCATCCGTTTACAGCGTCGTCCGTCTAGTTACTGCTCCATTAAGTGCTAAAATGGAAAAAAATATTAAGCCGACCACGGATTGAGTCCGACGCAGTTACGTGAACTCGATGTAATTATTTCTCTCCTTCAGGAGCCTAGAAAATTTCAGAAATTAATTTCTGAAAAAAAAATCAGAAATCTAGAAGGCTTGACTGGACAAGGACAATCAGTATTAAATATTTTCTCAACAACAAAAAAACCTAGAAGCGTGCTCAAGGCGGAAAACCTAGGCTTAATTTTTAAATTAGTCCTAATTAATAATGTAATTAGCTAATTAAAAAAATAAAAAAATTAGAGCCCGAGGCGACCGCACCGACTCGCCAGTTAGACGCCGCCGATCGGCGACCGGCTTCCCCTAAATTTAGGGCTGAAATGAACCCGAGAGCTCAGCTCTCGGGTTTTACCGTCGCATCTCCTCTCCCCTTTCTAGATCCAGCCTTTGTCCCCGTCGCTGGCCAGGGCTCATCTCGCCGCCGGCCAAGGAGGTTCGCCGCCGGCCAAGGAAGCTTACCGTCGGCCAAGAAGTGTTTTCGTTGGATTTTTTTGCCGATTTAGGTATTTTTCACCCCAAATGAAAACAACTTGTTAGATTTTTATTTTTATATGTATAATAGGTATGTTTAAGCTATTTAGTTTGATTTTCATGATAATTTATGGTAGATCTCATTTTTTATGCGGTTTTTATATTTTTGTAGGGAAGGTTAATTTATGGTAGATCTAATTTTTATAGGGAAGGTTAATTTTTATGCGGTTTTTGTATTCTATGAGATTGTATGTAGTGTTTAGGAACTTTATTGAACGAAGATTGAATAATGATTGAATAATCTTCAATTATTATTGAACTCAATTGAGGTTATAAATTTCTTGAGGATAATATGTATCATATTATTGTAATTGGCATGTTTTATTATTATAATGATGTCATATATTGGTATTAGTGTTCAAATTATGTATTGACTTTATTAGAGATGATATACATGACATAATTAGTATATCATGTACTATTGTTGGTATATAAGATATGCATTAGTCTTATTGACAATGACAATTAATTAATATTAGTAGTGTGATGACCTTTATCAATCTTATTGACTATCGTGTGTAATGATGTTAGTGTCGATGGAATGCTTCAATCTTATTGATATTAGAGAGCATCCTAGTTTGAAATATAGTAAATGAATGAGTGATTTAGAGATGAAGGTTTGACAATATCAGTCAAATGATGATTAATTAATAATGATAATTAGATGATAGTAGATGAGCAAAACTAATTATTAGCTCATAGAGTTTTTGAGAATTTTTTAAATATGTGATCTCTATCCCGCTCTAAGTTCCTCTCATTTTTAGAAAGATAGACTATTTATAGATTTTTGGAGTAATATTTTTATTATTTTGACTTAAATTATAAACACTTTGTTAAGCCATGACTTAAAATTTGCCAAGACTCATGTTGACTAAACTAGTCTAGGCACTTTGTGTAGGCGTGAGGTGTGACATGCCATGACTTCTACTGACAAATATTAAGAATAAATTGGATAAAAGGTTGGGAAGAAAATCATAAGTTGCTTAATAGCTATTTGAATGAGAATAAAAACTTTAAGAAAAATGTATTTAGGGGCTGTTTGTTTTGTTTATTTTTAGAGTAAAGTAATGTAAATAAAAGAAATTGAGGTTGTATAATTGTCACTGTTTGTTGTTCTAAGTTGTCACTTGTTAGTTTTCGAAGTGAGGTTGTGTCACATTCAATCTTTGTGGTTTAAAATGATTTCTGTAAGTTGTTACATAGTGGATACCTGATGTATCGATGAATGAGCTATGCGATTTAGCACTTATTATATGGATATATGATAAATGCGAGTATAACATTTATGATAAAAAATGTTAATATTCTTTTGTAGTCTTCTATATCATATATGAATCCAATCATTTTTGTGCGTAATAGGTAGCATTTCATTTCGTCCCCTCGTTGTATTTCTCCTTAATTAAATTATTTGCATTTATCGGTGAAAGATTATTGTTGTCGATTAGTACTTAGTGATGAGTTCAACTATTGTCTCAGATAGTTCTTTATTATGACGGTGAACTGAGAGTAAATGACGATTTCATTCCAACATATATTGGTGGGAAAAATCGTCCAGTCCAAATCCCACGTCGGATTAGATTCGAGGAATTACAGAAATGAATCATGAGGTCGTTGAAGATAGATCCAACAAAGTTCTTTGTGAATCTAGTGGATTATTTTCCTATTGGTGCTGGATTTATTGCAACGCCCATTGATGATGAAGAAGTCAGTGAAGCTATACTTACTGCAGCATGTGCGCAACCTATTGTAGTTTATGTCGAAGTTATGGAACTGTCGTGTAGAGACATGGAGGTTAACAATATAGAGGAATGTGAGAGAGCTCGAATAAGCACTGAGTACATCGCACCAGCTTCTCAGCTAAGTACTCAGTGGAATGTTATGGGTCTGAAGCAAGAGAATATGATTTCTTTGTTGGGACAAGTTCTGTTGTTATGGGTGACTTAGAAGATAATGACATGAATGTACTACCCACCAAAGATGTTGGATATGAAACTATGCCTAGTGGAGCTAGCAGTGATGATGATGCTGAGGAGGATGATAACTACGTAGAACGGGCTAACTTACTGGCCACAGAATCATCCCTTAGTGTTAGGGACTTGATTGTTGATTACACAATTAGAACAAGTCATACATAAGAGCACCTGATACGGAATAATGATTATTTGTGTAGCGCTAAAACAGCTAGAGAATGGGATGAGGACCTTACATTCGATGGCCCATTAGATCATTCGGTCTTTGAGGAGGATAATTGTATTCTAGATGAATTGTTTGAAGATATGTGTTTTCAATTCAAGAAGCAGTTGCAATTTGTTATTCAGTGTTGTTCCATTTGGAATAGTACTCATGTAGTACCCTATTATCTATATGTGTCTTCAACTATAGTGTTGTGTTCAGTGTTGTTTGTTACAGTAGCTCTGTTGAGTGTAATTAAATTATTGTGTTCAGTATGGTTTGTTACACTAGCTCTATTTAATGTGGTTTGTTACACTGGCTCTATTGAGTGTAATTTGTGATTCATATTTAGATCTACCGGAGCTACAGTTCATTATGCATGTTAGAGCATACATACTGTCTGCCATTAGATCTTTTCTTTTGCCAGATACTTCAGGTTCTGAGGTTCATCTGCAGTATATTCCATTACTTCAAGATATTGACATGTTCAGTGAGTTGGGTTTAGTGTGGGGAATTACATGAAGCAACAAAACTAACGCGCACCAAAGATGGTCGGATGTGTTCATTTACGTAGATATGGGCTGGGAGCACATTCATGTGGGAAGACCTACGTGCGTTCCATATCCTATGCATATTGACACTTAGCATGATTATGGAATGAAGGTTATGTTCGAGAAATGCCAGCATCCAATATCAGAGCTTATAGGGATGAGTTGGACGGACTTCTGCAAAGTCAGGTATGCTGATTTGATCTAATATTTATTGGCTTACTCATTATTGGTTGTTTATTAAAATAATAACTTATGTTATATACGCAGGTCATCTGGGAGCCATATGGACATCAGATCTGCTTGCGTGTCGTGAATATATGTTTACAGGGACAGAAAATATGGCTAGCTAGAGTACCAATCATATGTTGGAAGAGGGTAGAGTGGTACCTGCCTGATCGTGTGCTCAGATAGTTCGGCATGTCTCCTACCATTGATGTTGCCCCGATAGATCCATCGTTCGTACGGGTTGATGGCCGAGGAAAAGCTGATGTTGATTGGGTCCATTACCATAACTCTTACATTGCACTGTGGGAGCGAAGACGTGAGTCGGTTGTCATTGTGGATTCATCACAGCATGATCAGGAGCCAGCGATCAACCGATACATGAGATGGTATCGTTCATGGGCTTCACTATACATGTTGAAGGCACACTTCCTCGACACATACTACCCCAGCCGTAGAATGCTTGATGGTTAGTCTAAATGCATAGTATTAAAATTTGCTTTTCTTTGTAACAATGATACACTCATATAAATTTCTGTATATGTAGCGTGACCACATCTTGAATACTGAGGACATATTCCGGTGTTATTTTGGCAGAGGTGACGATACGGAATATCAGACATCTTTCGATGAATATGAGGAATTGGTGGCACGGGCAGATATGCATATCTCAAACTCGATAGGATACCGACATTCCGTGCACTTCAGACAAGACAGTGATGTTCCATCGATGGATGTGAGGTCATCCTCATCATCCAGGGGTGCCTACTGCATATTTACACCACCCCAAGATTCATATCGGAAGCAATGTCGTCTCAAATGCACCCATGGAACGCAGCAGTCCCACCGGCATATGGTCCACCGTCATTTCATATGACACCGTCATTTCATATGACACCGTCATATGGAGTTTACCACAAGTATTTGTTACTTATGCAAGCTTCGATTGATATACCTCATATTACAGAGTTAGGATCGCAATACCCCGTGGAGCAGATGGAAGAGGAGGAGGACCATCGACAGATCATCTCTGGATCCGTGACCACCATCCCAAGTACACTCGGCGGCGCGATTCCACCACACAAGCATCGACGACGATAGATGTATTATATTTTTTTTTGTACGTTTGATGGCATGTATTTCTGATAGTTTATATGTTTTTTATGTTTACTCATTCACCTACTTCTCATTGTGTAATCTTAGTGATGTTTATTGTTTATTTAATTTGGTTAATTCACGTGAGTGAAGGGAAGATTTAATGTGGAATTACATATAGTTCAAATCTAATTTAAAAACTATTTGTCATATATATATTTATTATGATAAAGAGTCAAATGAAAATACATCTAAAGTCAAAATTCACATTACAAGTTTTAATGTGTTTTGAAAAAGTAAATGTTACAAGTGTAAAATAACATCTTCAAATATAAGAAAATAACTGATTATTTTTTAAGAATAAATAAACTCATTAAAGCTCAATTTATATATAAAATATATTGACAGTGTTTGATATTACCAAAGAATTATATGTATTTAACAATCCTTGTATTATGACAAAAAATGGGGGCTGTCGTAATAACTTTCACTTTTGCAACTTCAAAATTTATACATACGCAAAAATTGCGGCTACCCGGGCGAGATTCATCAAAACCTGTCAACATAAAAGTTGTAGAATTTTTTATCACCTTTCCAACGATACCAACCACGTAGAAATCCGACACCTAATGACCCAGATATGGCCAAAAAATGAGAGCTGTTAAGTTGATTTTTTTAAAAAAAATCATTTCGCGCCAGTCGCCCAGTCAGCGGGCGATTGGGGCTATTTTTAAATTTTTTTATGCGGTTTAATTAGCTAATTACATTATTAATTAGGGATAATTTAAAAATTAAACCGAAAACCTATACGATATATTCGTCCTCATGAAGATAGAGAGTCCTTCGTGACGTCCAATATGGAAGAAGTCTTAACCACAGGAGGGCCTCAACCACATCAAGGACTTGACTTTTGACCCCGTGCTACAACGTATGGTTCAACGGCCATCACCCGGCCACCAGCGGCTTGTGATTGGAAATATTTTTTTAATACATTAAATTCTAATTATTTTCTAATACTTTTATGTATTTAAAAAAATTTATGTACATATCAGATAACTCTTATTTATTTATATATTTAACATCTAAATTTTAATCATTATTTATTTAATATTTAAATCTTTAATATCACATCAATAATATTATTATTTTAAAAAAGTAAAATATAAAGATATATACATATAAAATTTTAAATATTAGATATATACATATATGATTTAGTATTATTGTGGTTAATATACTCATATCACAATAAATGAGTGTGATTGATTGGTCGCTAATTTTGATATTCAAAGATAACATAGAAATATTTGGATTGATTAATAGAAATAATGTTAGCTCTTTTTATTATAAGAGACTATAATTATTAAATTATATTTAATATGATTCATTAAACTAATAGTATTAAAGAGATCCTAATAAGATTGTGATTGAAAATAAATTTTTAACATGAAAATAAGAAGGCCTTAGATAGGTGCCCACAAAATTGATAAATCATAAACTTCAATTGATTTTATAATATTATTTAGTAGGTAGATTATTCTAAGAGTTAAATGACTTGAGCCTATTATTTTGCTATCTTTTGAAGATGATCTTGTAAAGTGAGGATTGGTTGGCATTCATCACTTGGATTGTATTGTTCTTAATTGAGAGAAATTGAAGAAGCATTTGTAAGTTATTGTCAAATCTTTTTTACAAATAATATCAAACTTTTGTGTGCTGAAACATTTGTGGCAAAAGGTAAAGAGAGTTTTGTGTTCCAATTTTGTATGAAGACACCCCACGTAAATAAATAAAAGATAAGCATATAGTAGGTGTCAATATCTTTAGGTAAGAAATAGAAAAAAAAACATTAAAAAATATGAGGCATAGCCTAAATGAAATGATTCACTATACTGATTGATATTACAAAGGCTTATTCTTTCCTTTAATTGAAGAACATACAACTACAACAACGACAAGCCTACATCCCACTACATGGGGTCGGCTACATGAATCCTTCGACTCCATTATGTCCTATCAAGCGCCAAATTCTCATTTAATTCAAATAAAATAAGATCATTTTTATACTACTTAACCAAGTCTTCTTAGGTCTACCTCTACCATTCTTAACATAGGTTAAATATAATACATCTACTTTTCTAATTGGGTCATCAGATGGTCAGTGTTTTAAGTAATCAAACCATCAAAGGAAAGTATCTCAAATCTTATATGGCACTTGAGCAACTCAAACCTTTTCATGTATATATTCTTTTCACATTTTGTCCGTAACTTTAAACCACTCATCCACCTAAGCATCCTCATCTCTGCAACACCTAACTTAATTTTATGTCACTTAACATAAATTTACAAAATTTAGATCACAAGTTTATCTATATATGAATATGGTGGAGAATATTGGAGATGTAGTGAATTGTGATGATAACAATTATATAATATTAATCTAGTGTTGGTGGTTGAACAACGATGGTCACTTTATGATAGCCAAATGATGATGATAAAAAAATGACAAATAAGTGTACATGATTAGGCAAAAATAGTAATATGATTTCAGTTGAGTGATGATGGCGAGTGTTAAAAAAATGATAAATGGATAATAATGGCAAACAATGATGATTGAAAAAAGGTAATATGGCATTGTTAATTAAGTAATGATGATTATTGATGGTGATCATCACTATAAAATGTTGGGTAAAGCTTTAGAGTTCTTCAAATCTTGTTTCTCTTTTGTTACAAGGATAAGTTTTCACTTATTAGACTTTCTTATAATTTTGTTCTATTAGAATATAAGGCTCAAAATTTAATAAAATACTAACTCAAAATAAAATAAATCCCATTTTTAAAGTTATAAACTCAATCATGAAATAGGTTAAAGTGCTTATTAGACTTCATAGTTTCAAAGCACTTCATTCTTCTTCTCACTTGGAATGAGAAAAGAACTATTTCGTTTGATGTATCTCATTTGACTTTCATATTTAATAGTTTTGAAATCAAACTTTAAAATCTATAGAAATAAGAGCTAATTTCTTTAATAAAAAATTTTCTTAGGATATTTTTTTCTTTCTTAAGATATAATTAACTTGGGGCTTGCCTATAAGGAATTGAGAACCTAGGTTAAAATAACTCTTATATAATTTTCATCTATGTAGTTTTTTTTTAAAAAAATTTAATACAAGTAGATATATCAGTCTTAAGAGCCTTTATTAAGTAATTGAATTCATCGTAGGGTGATATTTTTACTTTTCAGAGTATTATATTACTCTTTGATGTCGTACATGATCACTTAAATAAAAACCCTCAAGATCTGCATAGTATCCCATTTAAAAACTTCAAAATAGTTTATTTGTTTCACTCATTTGTGTCTGAACTAGGTTTAATTTTCTAAATATAATAGTCTTCTTTCTTTGCATTAATGCGATGCATCAACTTCACTTGAAGATAGAAAATCAGTAGCTCTATTATTTAAATAAAATTTGATTATATAATTGAATTTCATGAGATAATATCATCATTGACATTAATAAAATAAGAAGAAGAAAAAATTCTCATATCTAGATTTTTTTTTAAAAAGAAGATTTATGTAGTTAATTATTTTTATCCTCAATATAAACCTCATTAAACACGTTACATAAAAAATGCAATAAAATAATCTATTTAGAAAAATATTTGCTTGAAAAAAACTTATGTTAATTTTTTTTTCTTTATTGTTTGTGTTTGTTTAATTATTTTAATTAATAGCATTACATGTTTGATTTTTTTTTATTTTTTTAGTGCTTCATTCGAAATCTCAACCTTCAATAACCTTTATAATCTTTTATTTTTATTTAGATAGATGATACATCAACCAAATGAAGAAAATTATAAAAAAAATTGTAGTTTTATAGATATCGATGAGCTTTTATGATGATTATAAGAAAAACTCAAAATTATCAATAATTATAAAAATGAATTCAATGTATCTAAGCAATTTTTTTAAATCAAGTATGGTTAGAAGCTTAATTAGATAATTAAGTATTAATAAAAAAATTAAGAATAGGTATACCAATTATATGGCCACGCCACATCTGCCGGTGCGGGTCGCGTACGAAATTGAGACCGCCACCAATTGGGCGCTAGATACTGAAGTGTAGGGATCGCTGATAGACGCCTGTAACGACCGGCAGTAATCTGCCGCCCACCATTAGTGACTAGCTGTTAATTTTTTTAAGATGTGAAGCCACCTGAGACGCCGTTTTTTTTAAGGTGTGATTTTTCCCTAAATAAGTAACAGTGTCACGGTTTAGGGCTTGAAATGGTTCGTGACCGTATCAAGTTGATAATAGTTTAATAGATGACAATCATATAAAGTTAACCAATTCATTTCAGAAATGGACAAATAATAAGAAGTTCATTATGACATAACCAAATTTAACGTGTACATGACTCTTAAGTTTGTAATGAAATAGATAAATAAAATGTAGTACAAAAATAAAAGTATACTGTCCTAAACCCTAAACCGTGTGACAATTATCTTCCTCCAGTGTCTTCGTGGAATCGCACCACTCCCAGGTGTATATTGGTCAAGTGCACGAGATGTGTCCTTAAAAGAATCATAAAATATAATAGTGTTAATATTGTAAAATCTAAGTAGTGAATTACAACCGGAAAGAGAAAGATAAGCATTATCCTATTGAAAAATGTACCGTCGACTGTTAATATTATGAGGGCACGATGACCTGTAGTGACCAGTTGTTTTGCATATGCTACAAGTTCTACTACCTCTATATTTTCATCCATTGTGTTTTGAATCTATTAGATGCAGTCGGCGACCTTACATTGAAAGAGGTGAAATCGACTAATCCATGCTACACTGCTTGAGAGATGGCCAATCGATCACGGTAGAGTATGAAATTCATTTATGTATGTCGACATTATTTGTAGAGTGTAATCTTGTGATACAAATGTGAGATGGTTCAAATCAATCTCAATCACGAATCACATGTGGGCATGGACAATGATATATGATCGTTCTGCCATAATTATAATGACAGAGGCCATTATCTAGCAAATCAACTCTGAATGATCGGCTGGACCTGTCAAAAACTTGCATCTCATGTGGGTTGATATTTACAGGTTCAGGGAAATGCCTTGCCTCCCTTTCAGTACGTTGTAATAGTGCGGAGATCCTTTGAGTATAAATAGACAAGCTGACTTCCTCTTGCTGAGTAGCAGTGGGTAACCATTTCATAAACAAGGCTACTAAGTTGTAATTAGGGCTGTCAAAAAATCTCGTTGTTCGCGAACAGCTCGTGTTCGGCTCAATATTTAGCTCATATTCGGCTCGTTCGTTAAGTAAATGAGCCAAACACGAACAAATATTTCAGGCTCGATTTATAAATGAGTACAATCCTTTGTTCGATCGTGATTTCGATTGCTCGAAATAAATAAATAATTTATATTAAATTTTATTTAAAATATAATTTATGTCATTAAATATTTTAAAATTGATATTTAATTTAATTATAAAATTAGTTAAATTTTTTTAAATAAAATAAGCTAAAATATATTAGTAATTATTATTATAGGTTTTTTTATAATTATGCATTTATGCTTCTTGTTCTTGTTTAGGTTTTAGGTCGTATTAGTTAATCCCAGCCGTAGGAATTTATATTAACGGCTGGGATTTAAAATAAGACGAGCGACGGAGCGAGCGATATCTGATATTGCCCTATCTCTCGACTCGTTCCGCATTTCGACCGCAGCCCTCTCGACTCTCTGCCTCTCGACTTTCTGCCCTAATCCTGTAAGTCCCTCGACTCCCTCTCTCGTCTCAGTGTTTTGGCCGCCGAATTTCTACTCTTCTTAGCAAGAGTCTTAGTTGTGAGTTTTATGAGTTACAAATTGCAATGGTAATATTTGTAAGCAATAGTAGAACCTCCTGGATGCGATCTGGATTTCTGGGTTTGGCAGACCATTATTTTCTTATTTTTATGAAGCTTCTACTTGGGACTCGGTTGACTTTGCATGTCTGCTATCATTATTTTCTTCTTTTATCAAGCTTCTACTTCGGTTTCATGTTAAAAGGAGAAATGCTCTTAAGCTTTTACAATTTGTGACTCTGATTTTTCATTTGTAGACTTGAGTCACTTGATATCTGTGCTATATGTTGTTATCTCTGGACCTCTGGTATTGAAATGCTTGAAGTGCTTATTCGGTTATGCCATGTACAATATTCTACATCTTATGCAGCTATGCTTGTTGTGGATGATTTGGTTATTCTTTGTAGGTTATTAAAATGCACAAGTGCTTTTCGGTTTGTCTGTCCCATTATTCTCATTGCCTATGTTATTTGGGAGCTATATATTGCTGTCTCTGTTTGATTTCTCATTTTCTTTTACTCTTCTCAGTTCTCATTCTAATTTGTCCTGTCCGGCCATTACTCTGCTGTCTCGGTTTGTCCTGTTCGGCCATTATTCTGCTGTCTCTGTTATTTTGGAAATATATGTTGCAGGCTCTGTTTGATTTTTCAGTTTCTGTTGGCATGGATAGTTGGATACTATTTATTTTGGTTCGGCCATTACTTTGTTGTCTCTGTTGGTATGGATACTATTTATTTCTGTTCGGCCATTATTTTGTTTAGTCTGTTGGCATCAATGGCATGGATACTATTTATTGAGTGATTTGGTCGATAGTAGATTAGCTTAATTATGTATATCTTTGAGTTGCAATTTTTTTAAGGCGATTAAATGAGAAGAGTAATATTGAATATGGAGTTTAGTATGAAGATTGGAGAGTGTATGTGTATGTGGTCCTAACTCATATTTTTTTTTTTATTTAGTGTGCAATCATGTCTAATGTGGATCATTCTCGATCATGTGGTGATGATTTAGTTGTAGGTAATGATATACCAAGTACTCACAACAAGTTGAATCGGAGCATACACTTGAGACTACTAGTGCCGATGTCAACCCTAAGAGAGGTAGGAAGAGAGTATCTTCAGTGTGGGAGTATTTTATAGAAACCACTTCTGTATTTAAGGGGGAGAGTATACCCTCTTTACAATGCATATATTGTCGCGGAAAATTTCATAAATCAAAAACTGGCACAACTTTACAACTTTTGCGGCATGTGAAGGAATGTGAAAAAATCAAGACCAAGAATAAGCAGGTTGTTGAATTGGCAGACAAAAGGCAAAAAAAATTAAATTTTATGCCTTTTGATGTCAACTCAAATTGAGATTCCATTATTCCATGACCCCAAAATTATGATCATCTTATTAGGGAGATAATTGCAAAGATGATTATTGTGTATGAGTATCCGTTTAGGATGGTTGAGCATATGTGGTTTAATATTCTTTTGAAGGTATTGAATCCCAATTATGAGAAGGTATCTAGAAACACAATTAGAAGTGATTGCATGAAAGTTTATGAAAAGGAAAAAGAGAGATTGAAAACTTTTCTTAAGAGCATTCATAGAGTTTCTTTGACTTCTGATTGTTGGACATCAAATCAAACAGTGGGCTACATGTGCTTAACAATTCACTTTATTGATGATTCTTGGCAGTTGCATAAGAGAATCATCAGCTTTATTGAGCTTGATCCTCCACACATGGGTACTTTTATTTGTGATGCTATATGTGATTGTTTGCTAGATTGGAATTTGCGACAAGGTATCTACTATCACCTGGATAATGCTAGTAATAATGATGTTCTTTGTAAATGCTTTAAAAAATAATTTTAGTCAAGAGGAAGTTACATTTTCGTGGTCATTTCTTTCATGTTAGATGTTGTGCTCACATCTTGAATATCTTGGTTCAAGATGGTTTGAAAGAGGTGCAACAAATAACCAGTTAAAATAAGAGAGATTAAAATACCTCAAAAAAATCTCCTTCTCGTTTACATAAGTTTGTTGAAGTGGCGAAGCTTAGGGTCCCTACTTGAAAGGGATTATGTATTGATATTCCTACAAGGTGGAACTCCACTTTCTTAATGCTTGAGTGCTTTTATTTACCATGTGTTCATTCATTATCGATCGAGATTCTAACTACAAGTGGTTACCTTCTGAGATTGAATGGCATAGCTATGAGCAGATTAGAAGGTTTCTTTCTGTTTTCCATAATGTGACAAAAATGGTTTCAGGTTCTTCTTATCCAACTACCAATTTGTTTCTTCCTACAGTCATGCATGTTAAGAAATTGCTTAACGAAGAGTGCAATTCCTTGGATCAATTTGTTAAGCAAATGGCCACTGCTATGAAAATTAAATTTGACAAATATTGGGGAGAATGCAATCTACTCATGGTTGTGTGCGATCTTGATCCACCTCAAAATGAAATTCATTACTTTTACATTTCTAAAATATATTCTAGTTTTGAGGTAGAGTCCAAGATAAAGAGCGTTGAGGATGTTATTTAGAGATATATAATCAATATTGAGATAATAGTGTTTCAAGCTCTTCGATTAGTGGATCATTTCAAGCAATAGTTGATGTGCCCTTTTCATCAAACTTTGGTATGTTAGGATTTCTTGATTTTTTGTTGCTTGAGTTCTATTCAGCCATCAAAATTTGATTTGCAAATATATTTGGAGGAAGGATTATTTTTGAGTAATAATGATTCTTTTGATGTTCTTGAGTGGTGGAAGATGAATACTCTCAAGTATCCTATTTTGTCCAAGATGGATAAGGATGTTTTAACAATTCCCATCACCACCGTTGCATCTAAATCTGCATTTAATGCTGGTGGTAGAGTTCTTGATGATTATAGGAGCTCTTTATCACCAAAAACAGTCAATGCACTTGTATGTACAGCTAGTTGGATTAGAGGCACTCAACCCAACATTAAAGATCCTTTGGTACTTTTCCAACTAAATTTAGTCTATTTAATAAATTTGATAAACTTCATTCTATAATGTCATTATCTACTTTTATTTCAGCAAGAGTTAATGGAGGAGGAGAACCTTTATGTTAAACTACCAGAAAATATTTAGCTTTGGAGAAGGATACAACCATATCAAGCAGTTTCTGAAAGATATTACTGCTTGGAGCATCTTACTTACCTATGTTGTTTCTATGCATTGTATTAGTGTTCATTATGCTGGTTGCAATACTTATTTTGATGATTTACTGTTTGGTTGTTGGATTTTAGCTGATAATGACTGGTGGCTGGCTTTTGACATCTTTGCTTATCTCATTAGTTCTTGGCGCTCGATATTCACTTTAACTCTATCTTTGGTGACATTTTTCTTTATTTTTGGGAGTTATCTTTTATTTTATTTTTCATGAAGAGGATTTTTGGCATTTTTGCTGACATTTTCTGATTCAGCAGGGTCCCTTTGGTGGGATCTTATTGTGGGAGGCTTTCTTCTTTTCTTTCACCTACGAAGGTTATTTTTTGCAGGCTTTCTTATAGGCTAAACAGGAATGAATTTTTTGGTAAATTTTATCTAGCCTAACTAAGCATGTGCCCTTACAATTTTCAGGTTTTGCTCAATTAAATTTTACTTGCCAGTTTTCAATTTTCTGTGCAAGTTATTTATATGATTCTTTTGAGTGCAATCCAAGTGCTTCAGATTTTGTTCAAAATGACTTTATGGCAATTCAATTACAATTCTTGGTAATTTTACATAGTTGAAATTTCTTATCATATATATATTTTCAACCCTTTGTTTCTTCTAATCACTATTGTATTCCCATCTCTTCTCCGATAGACTTAGAATTCCGTGGTAATTTAGTTTGGGGTGTCTTTGTCTTCCTTTACAATGCTAGTTTCTAACTTCTGCAACAAGGAGGTTTGCTGGCTGGTTCTTTGTTTGCTGGCTGGTATTGGTTCTTTGTTTGCTTGTTGGTTTTGCTCTTTCTGCATTACACATTTGCTGGCTGGTTTTGTTCTTTGCATCCTTATTGAGCTATGATAAGATCTTTTGATGCTACACTTGGTCAATTTAGAACAGATGCTACACTATTAATGTGTAATATCACTTGTCATATTACACATTAATGGGCTATGATGAAAAACTATAAATAGATGTATGAGATGCAACTTAGCTTGATATTTGGCTGTATGTATTTTCAAACATTTAATTTAAATTTTTGTGATTACATTTTATCAATTTTCTAAATGTCTATCATTTAATCAATGATAGTTAGCTTAATAGTTTGGATTTTTGGAGTTTGGATGTGTTGGCTGCTGTCTGAGCCTTTGATTGGAGCTTCTAGGCCTTGTAATGGCTATTTGGGCCTATGCTTGTGACTGTTGGTTGGGTGTTTGTTGGCCACGGTGTTGGTAACTTCTGGAGACTGGAGCTCTTTCTCTCTCTTTCTTTCTCCCTCTTTCACACTCTCTTTTCCTTGTTCCTTAGATCCATAACCTTCAACTATCGGATGTTTCTTTTGTGCCTTGTTTGTGCCTCGATTAGTTGCGTGAAGCCTTTATTGGCCATTATTTTTACTCTTATTAACCATGGTTTGGGTATATATTCTTTGGTTTTGTTCTTTGCATCCTTATTGCTATGATAAGATCTTTGATGCTACACTTGGTCAATTTAGAGATCTACTATTAATGTAATATCACTTGATATTACACATTAATAATATGATGAAAACTATAAATAGATATATGAGATGCAACTTAGCTTGATATTTGGCTGTATGTATTTTCAAACATTTAATTTAATTTTTTGTGATTATATTTTGTTAATTTTTTGAATGTCTATCATTTAATCAATGATAGTTAGCTTAATAGTTTGGATTTTTTGGAACACATGCTGCACTTATTTTTAATTTTTTTTGTGATTTCATTGTCATTTTTTTGAGATTTCATTTTTGTCAATTTGGAACAATTGCTACACTTATTTTTATTTTTTTTACAGATCCTAGTCTTATTAATATTAATATTTCATTTTATCATCTTTTGTGATTTCATTGTCATTTTTTGTGATTTCATTTTATCAATTTGGAATAAATGCTACACTTATTTTCATTTTTTACGATCCTAGTCTTATTAATATTAATCTTTCATTTTATCATCTTTTTTGAATGTCTAATTCATACATACCATTAAAATTTGGGCATCAATGATTATTTATTTTAGTTTCGAGCCCACTCATAATATTTATTTTATAATTTTTGTTAGTTTTGTTAACATAAAGTCTGATTCTGATTTTGAAGATTCAAGATTGATTGGATTTTGAAGATATGAAAGCTTGAAGAAGACTATAAAGCTTTGATTAGAAATTGATATTTGGAAATTGTAATTTCATTATTTTCTTAGCTTTTATTTTTTGAAATTGTAAGTTGTAAATTATATAAGTTTGAATTTGTAAATTTGTATATGCATATATGATATATGATCTTGTAAATTTTGTTAGGTTATAAATTAATATTTGAAGTTGTGTTCAATTATGTGTAAAAAAATGATTTTTGAATCTCTTATTGAAAATCATTTAATTTAATAAAATAAATTTTAACTGTATATAATTTTGATTTTTAAATCTTTGAATGAATCTCTAATTCTAATTTTTTTGTGTAACAAAGTTTTTTTTTAGTGTAAAAATAATAATTATGATTGTATATAATTATTTTGTATAATTGTATATTTTTTTGCTTTAATTCTTGTCAATAGTATTTCAGTTTTTCACTGCATAAGATTTTAATAATTATTTTTTAATTAAAAATAAAAAAAATAAAAATTATTAAAATATAAAATCGAGCTAATTTCGAGCCGAACACGAGCCTAAAACGAACACGAATATTTTTTCGGATCACAATAAACGAGCTATTTCGAACACGAGCTAATTTCGAACAAAAATAATAATAAACGAGCCGAATATGAACAACAGCTCGGCTCGCTCGAGTTCGGCTCGTTTAAACCCCTAGTTGTAATAGATAGCAGTGATTAAAGCCTGAATCGGTAAACCACGTGCCCATTTCAGAACACCATTAAAACACTCAGATGCATTCATCGTCATTGTCCCATAGTGCATACCACCATCGTGCACAAGAGACCATTTTATAGGGTCACGCTCTACAAGCCAATTGTACGCTTCTTCTTTGACATTTTTAATATCTAATATTAAACGGTTGATGACGAATATCATCAGTGTTACCTGCCATATACATCTTTTGGTATAGAAACTCAACATCACCAATCCACAACCTGCGTATGACCTTTTTAAAATTTTCACGCAAATGGCGCAAACAATGTCTATAAGCTGCCCACGGAAAAATCCCTTTGCATCCGCGTAAGAGACCAAAGATGTTTATCGGATATTATGCAAATAAATCTAGTTGACACTACGGGCACATGCAAGCACAAAGAAGAACCACAACCACGAATCAACATTCTCTGATTCCACAATAACAAAAGCTAGAGAAAACAACCCATTATTACCGTCGATTCCTACGCCTGTTAATAATGTACCACGATACTTGCCCAACAAAAAAGTATCGTCTAAGCTCAACACTGGTCTACAGCAACTCCATCCCATTATTGAAGGTCCAAAAGCCCAAAAAAGTCTCTAGAAATATTGCGTAGTAGTAGATTGAATTATGTAGATCTTAGGTAAATCACAAACCGATTCCATATAAAGGCGAGAGTCCATGGGACTCTTCCCATAGAATATTGCTTTTATTGCCTTATGCCTTGCATCCCATGCTTTCATATACGAAACTTTAACATTGAATTTAGACTTCATTCTATTTATAATCTCTCTAGGCTTCAGATCAATCTGGTGCCTGATCACATGTATGATGAAGTACGCTATGAATTTTGAACTACACTGCCGATGACCGGATGCACTTACTGCATTGACACATCTATGATTTTTACCAACTATTGATATTCTCCAAGCACCCCCTAATCGTCTGCTGCTGCTACAATGCAAACGCCACTTACAGGGCCTTCCAGGACTATCGTTGTACCACATTACAACCATGTAGGTTCTTCACGGTTAGAGATGCTATTTGGAGTGAATATTATTCTATGCACCACCCAATAGCAAATTGCAAACTCCATTTACTTGAAACACATACCTTCAACAAGGTCATTTGGAATTTCAATTTCATCTGTTAGAGGCGTTTAGTTGGATGGGTCAGTAGTAAACATCGTTGTCCCACTCCTCGTAGTTTCACATCGGACATACTCGTTTGTGGACAACATATGACTCTCCTTTGTCAATTTTCTGAAATGAGTGATTTTTATTGATTATGACTGTCATATTCTCAAGCATAGTAGCTTCTAACCCGAGCGGTCATCATCACTAATATCTTGCTCAAACCCACTACTTGAGCCGACTCATAGTATGATACTCATCTTCATTTGGCACTCTCGAGGCACATACGGTTCATCCGAGCGATAGACAACATCGCGCCACATAACTTATAAGTTGAGCAACAAATTATCATATTAATTATTACAAGTATAATCGATAAATTTTGATATACTTACACGGGAATCAACTCATCAAAGCTGTTGTATCCCGAGGTGCTATGCGATGAAATCCTGTATGTGTTAGCGGTATATCTACCGACCTTACTACCGGATCGGTGATGTGGATGCAATATTAACATCTTCCACTTGCATACAACACCAACATCGGCGGAAGCTTCAAGTGTAACCATGCGTCATCGTCAGATATTACAAACGCTATAAATCCACTACCCACTGGATAACGACATGTTATAGTGACTGTGTGGCGCTCTGGATCAATGTGCAAGCTTCTCATAATTCGTTGCTTCAATTCGTAGTCTTTGTGGCGAATCTTAATTGGACGATTTCGACCTCCCACATAACTTGGACTGAATTGCTCATCGATACTCAGTTTGCCTCCATAGAAAAGAATCAGTGAAACAAATTTTTTATTCATTCTTGCAAAACAAGTTATATGAATAACGAGAAATTTATATTAATCGACATCTAATTAATACTAATTTTGGCTACTTAACACCTAAACCGCAACACCAACACAAACCTAAAAATCAAATCCCAAATAAATGTCTAACCATACAACTCTAACCCCTAGCACACGTACTCTATTAATTTATATATTGATAAAGAAAGTGATTTACTGTGTGTTTACGAAGAACGACGGGGAAGTGCACTAAAAAATGTAGAATCCGTCAAAGGGAATTTTTGTCAAACGAAATGGAGATGCCGGAATCGTCGCCGAAAGCTAATGTTGACTTCCAACGGCTGGTAAATGGGAGAGGGAAGTCGTCAAACAGCGTAAAAGTGGCTGTCGGGAAAAAAAGGAAGTTTCTATCGAATACCTGGACAAGGCCTGCGCGTCGACTACGCCGGCGGGGAAGTTCGAGGGGGGTAGGACCATGCCTGGTGTCGGAGTTTGGTCGAGCTCCATGCGGAGGAAGCAATTTCGTCCCAATCGGCGAAACTAGAGATAGGGCCGATCGTGATCGGCCTAATATGTCGGGGGTCGTGAATTAGTGGCGGGCTCCTTCTGGCGCGACTAGTTGGACAGTATCTAACCGATTAGTGGTAGCGGCCTCAATTCATTAACGCGACGCCACGTCGACCAGGCGTTAGTGCCGTCATACTAATTACCTATTCTTAATTTTTTTATTAATACTTAATTACCTAATTAAGATTCTAATGATACTTAGTTTAAAAAAATTGACATGTATCTATTGCTTGTCACAATAAATCGCTCTCTCTTCTCTATGTATGTGTAATGAGTGTAGCCATTTTCACTATAAGTTGAAAATTATTTGAGTGATTGAAACAAAGATGTTTCGCATAAGGTGCTCTGCCATTTGTTGTTGAATCCAAGGTTGCAATGATTATTTATGCGAGATAAGATTGTTGTACATATGATTTGCATTGCCATAAAGAAAATTCTTGAAGGAATGCTAACACAGCCTTCCATTATTTGCCACCAGATTTGAGATGGACTATGGTCGTCAAATGACATCTAAAAGGTCACCTTTTAATAGCAATTTGTCTGATTTAGGACTTTTCTTCTGAAACATGATTCTATCTCAAATCATATTTGAGATAAGAGTGTCATGCTGCATAAGAATAAATTTATCTACCGACTTAATAATAAAATTATAGATCTAAATAATCTTTGTTATCTGCTTTGTGAGAGATTTTGGGTCTCAAAAGTATTTTATTCTTGAGTGGGGCTCATCTAGATGAATATGATCTTTTGGCCGTGTTTTCTATGATATTTTAAGCTTGTTTTATCTCCTATTTAAAATTTGTAGAGTAAATTGAATGCTTCTTTAAATATTTAAATGCCCTTAAAATTCATGCATCAAACTAAAAATTATTGTTTATTCAACAGAGATTTCACGTCGATTCTTATGGAACGCTTAAATCATATCGAATGTGGGATTACTTGACAATAAGATTATCATGTGTTGAAGTTTGCTGGCATTTAAATCATTTTTGACTGAGTTCAAATATCACTGTTATGACAGCTTCTTGAAACAAATTTTTTACTACCGATTATAATTATATATATATATATATATATATATATATATATATATATATATATATATATATATATATATATATATATATATATAGTGCCGTCCTGCTAAAAAAAAATAATAACTTTCCGCGATGTTCCACAACAAATAATTTTGTGTCCTTTCCTGAGATTGACTTGCCGTGGTTCTCTTTTTTTTTTTTTTCCATCTTTGCTTTTTCAATTTGAAGTTTTCAAAAATGTGTTTGATTGCACCATAGTGTTGTCCATATGTGTGTGTGTATATATATATATATATATATAATTATATTATCATGTTCAAATTTATGTCATTTATCCTTTTAATTAATATTTATGTTAGGTTCTTCTTTCTATTACAAATATGTAGCTAATCTTTAAATTCATTCAAGGGTAGTAGGGGTGTCAAAAAATGGCTTGACTCGAACTCGACTCGAAAAATTCAGGTTTGGGTCACTAAAATAGATTTATGAGTCGGGTTAGTGATGTAATAGTTGACAGGAATTAATTTGCGTTCGTTGACCAAAACCCGAAATGACCGAATGACTCGTCCGATTCTGCCAGCCCACGAAATAAGAGTAAGTCGTAAGCCATTCGATCATTCGATGGCCTGTGATCATTCAGAATTCCTTTAGGCTTTAGTCGAAATAAAATGCTGGAAGTCTGG
The DNA here is from genome assembly GCA_021442155.1 of Cymbidium sinense. NCBI lineage: Eukaryota > Viridiplantae > Streptophyta > Magnoliopsida > Asparagales > Orchidaceae > Cymbidium > Cymbidium sinense. The sequence goes on from CM038221.1 coordinate 160,427,584, forward strand.
AATGGAAAGCGGCAAGCCCTAATTTCTCATACATTGGACTTCCTTTTGCGGCTCACTTCTCGATTCACGTTTTGACGGTGACCTTTGTGAACTCAAGCGAAAAGCCGAATCCTCCCCCGACGTTGTCATATCGGCATCTTCTTTCTCTCGACTCTCCGTCACCATTCTTCTTTCGAATCTTTCTCTCATTCCGCATTTGAGGTAATCCGTAATCCTTTGTCTTCGGAGAGCCATGCTAGATCTAAATCAATCTTTCTCTGTCGTTCGTGTTTGGTGACCGTTTCTTTGTAATTGTATGAATGTCCATGCTATTTAGTGTTTATTGATGATCTGTAATCCGTTAAATGTTTTTTATATGTTGTTTAAGATTTTAAAATGGAGGACATGCTGTTTAAGTTTAACGGTTTAGTAGTTTACTGGTTTATGAATGAAGTGGAACCTTTTCAGTTCTTCTCTATCATTCTGATTGGTGATTGTTTATTCGTTTATTTGTTTGCATTGCACATATGAATGGACATGATGTTAGCGTTTAACATATGTGTTTATTCTTTATTGTATGGGAAATTCTTGTATTTGTTGCAGCACTTGCAGGTCGGCTGTCTTGAGAAGTTGAGATGAATATTGTATGGGGAATTTGTTTACTGTGTATCATTTACTTTATCTACTCATTTGAATATTGTGGCAGGCCGGCTGCCTTGAGAAGTTGAGATGAATATTGTATGGGGAATTTATTTGCTGTGCATCATTTACTTTATCTATTCATTTGAATATTGTGGCAGGCCGGCTGTGTTGATTAGTATCATTTGAGTATCATTTACTTTATCCACTCATTATTTTTAGTAGCATGTGTATTATTTGTAAGTGGTTGTTTACTGATTAGGGTTTAATACATGTATAATGTATTATTTATAAATTTCTCATCATCAATTTTTTAATTTAGATGGAGGATTCCAATACTATTAGTAATGCTCAAGAAAATGAAGTTTTTTTCATGGGGATATTGGTGAGAATGAAATTCAAATAATTGATAAAGAGACAAGCAATATACATGCTAGAAAGAAGAGAAGAATGTTGTCATTTGTTTGGGGATATTTTGATTTATTACCTATTGGAAATGATGGGAAACAAAGATGTAAATATAAAAAGTGCGGTGCAAACTACATATGTGATAGGAAATTTGGCACCGGCAATTTGAAACGTCACTTACAAACTTGCAAAAAAGGGATACACGTGATATAGGCCACCTTATTTTACAAAGTAATTCTTCTTCATCTATTTCCATGTGCAATACTAAGTTCAACCAACAAGAGTTTCGTGACTTGCTTACCGCTTGCATTATTATGTATGATTTACCTTTTTAATGTGTTGAATGGCCTGGTTTTAGATCACTTTCACATTATTTGCATCGAGATTTGTAACTTGTTTCAAGAAATACTATTAGAAAAGATTGCAAAAAGATGTTCATGAAAGAGAAGGGGGAAATCCAAATAATGCTAAAGACTATCACTAGTCGGGTTTGCTTGACATTAGATTTATGGACTTCCATCAATACTGATGGATTTATTTGTTTAACAGCACATTTCATTGATAATGCTTGGAAGTTAAAAAAAAATTTAATTTCAGTTTTATGCTACGTCTACATAAAAAAAATTTAATTTCAATTTTATCCCACCTCTGCATGACGGTCTTGCATTATTTGAAGTAATTCAAACTTTTTTATTTGATTGGGATATTGAAAAAAAAAAAGATTTTTAGCATTACTTTAGATAATGCTTCAGCTAATAATGTATATGTTGAATTCATGAGAAATCATTTAAATTTGAGAGGTGGCCTACTTTTCAATGGGAAATTCTTTCACATACGATGTTGTGCACATATCATAAATTTTATTATTCAAGAAGGATTAAAAGACATTGATAGCTCAATATCAAAGGTTCGTGAAAGTATTAAATATGAGATAGGTTCTCAAGTAAGGAAGAAAAAATTTTTGGAATGTGTTAAACAAAGTTTTATTGATGAAAAAAAGGGATTAAGACAAGATGTTCCTATTAGGTGGAATTCAACTTTTATTATGCTTAATAGTGCTATCTATTAGAGGCGTATTTTTTTACATCTAGAATTGGGTGACTCAAACTACAAGAGTTGTCCATTAACAACTGAATGGGAAAAAATTATCAGCATATGCAATTTCTTAGTACCTTTTTATGAAACTACATGTGTATTTTCTAGTACAGTATCCTACAATAAATCTCTATTTTTCAACTGTTTCAACAGCATATGCAAGATTAAAGCATGAAAGTTCAAGTGATAATGACTACATCAAAAGGATGGCTTTAAATATGCTTTCAAAATTTGAGAAATACTAGTCTGATTTTTGTGTAATACTTACAGTAGCTGTTATCATTGATTCAAGGTACAAATTTAATTTTGTTGAATGGTGTTATAAAAGACTTTATGGAGGTGATTGGGTTAGAGCAGTTGCAAATGTGAGAGAAGTTATTTTTATTATTTAGAAATTATTCAAAATCAAGTATGCAAGGTTCATCATTACAAACTTCAGAATTCATTAGAACATCACAAACAGATAATTCAATAGCTTTAACTTCAATGATTGCAAAATCACAATTTTTGTAGGTACACCGTACACTTACTTTATTTTAGTCAAAAAAATTTTCTTATTTAATTGACATTTTATAATATACTTTTATTTTGTTAAGGATTTTGATTCTTTTGATGAAGAAGATAATATGCCGAGAAAATCTGAGCTTGAGCTATACTTAGATGAGCCTAGGATTGATAGAAAAATGGATTTAGATATATTGCATTATTAGAGGGGCAACCAATATAGGTTTCATGAAGTTGCTACAATGGCTCGTGATATTTTGTGTATACCAATTTCTACTGTTGCATCTGAAAGTGCATTTAGTAATAGCGGGAGTCTTCTTGATCAATATCGGAGTGCACTAAAACATGATATTGTGGAAGCATTGGTATGCACAAAGGATTTGGTATATAGAGATAAAGGTTTGAAGCATAATTGAAGTCTTTATTTGTTGTAGATTTAAATGATTTTGAACTTGAAGAAGTCATAGGAGATGTTATGAAGTACACTTCCAATCAAAGTGATAAGGATGATGGTCATATCTCAATTAACATAGTCAACTAGTTTCTGAGTATTTTTTAATTTTCATGCAAGAATTTAATGGAGGATTGTTATGATTCAAGAATAATTTTTTATGTTTTAGATTTAGATGATATTTTGCTAAGTTATTTAATCTTGTTTTCACTACCTCAGATTTGATATTATATTTTTTGTGCTTACATGCTTGTTTATATTTAGTAGTCATTATAATTTTATGTTTAGTGTGATTGCAATATTTATGTTTAGTAGTCATTATAATTTTGTTTATATTTAGTCCTTTGGCTATGATAGCTTTTAGTTATTATGCTTCATGGGATACCTTTGTAAGCTAGGATGCTTGCTTGTTGGTTATTATGATGGGTTTGTTTGGTTGATGACTTGTTTTACTTAGTGATTTGGTTGAAAGACTTTTTGTCCCTGAATCAGAGACTTTTGTTGGTTTGTCTTATTGCTGGTTGTACTTCTAGGTCAACTTTTTTTGCTCTTATGGTTTCCTTTTTCTACCGGACGAACCTTTGTTGATCCTTTTGGATTGAACTTTTTAGTTTCTGATGGTTGGTAGCTGCCTTTGGGCCCCTTGTATATGGCTATTTTATCTTTTGGTGGTTTGGACTAGCTACAGCTTAGTGGGGTGCTTAGGTTGCCTTTGTTTGGTGCCCATTTGTTGGTTGGTTTTCTCCTGTGAATTGTGATCTTTCCTTTGTCTATGATAGCTTTGAGTTATTATGCTTCACGTAGGGTTAATCCTTGTTGCTGGGGAAGTTTGATTTTTTGGCTGGTCCTAGCTAGCTATTGTTGTTGCCTTTCTATGGTGGTTGTGCTTCTTTTGAACATTTGTTGGTTATCTATCTTTCCTAGGCTATTGGGGATGCATCCTTTGTTGGCTTATTATGATGGGTTGTTCTATTTTGGTTGCCATATGGCTGTTTTACTTAGCTGGTTTGGTTGGAAGACTTTTAATTGTCCTAGGAATCTGCTAGAGCCTTTTGTTAGTTTGTCTTATTGTTGGTTGTACTTTTGGGTCAACTTTTTTTGTTGTTATGGTTTCCTTTTTTTGCTGGTCGAACCATTGTTGATCCTTTTGGAATGGACTTTTTGGTTTATGGTGGTTGGTGGCTGCCTTTGGCCCCCTTGTCTATGCCTATTTTGTCTTCTGGTGGTTTGGACTAGTTGCAGCTTGGTGAGGTGCTTGGATTGCCTTTGTTTGGTGCTCATTGATTGGTTGGTTGGTTTGCTCATGTGATCTTTCTTTTGGCTATGATAGCATTGATACTTATCCTTTCTCTATATTATTTGACTGGTAGCATTTATGTGATTGTAACCCTTCTTTTTGAAGTTTGGATGTTCACATATTTGTTGCTCCTATAGAATGTTTTTCTAAGCCTGAGTCTCTTGTCAGTTTTTTCTGTTTGGTGTTGTTCCTACTTTCTAATGGAAGCTGCTCGGTGGTGTAGGTTGGATGGTTTGCTCATATGATCTTTCCTTTGTTTATGGATATATATATATATATATATATATATATTGTTATTCTTTTTCAAGGTGTTTTGCAGGAATTTTTTACAGGTTGGGACTTGGAGTCTTGAAGTTCATTTTGAGCTTGCTTGGAGACTTGTAGTTTTAGTTTTCTTTTTTAAATGTTGTTGCTTAGGGTGTATGGGAGAGTTGTGGATGTAAATTTGATTAGTCATTAGTGCATGTGAGAGTTGTTGATGTAAATTTGATTAGTGTATGGGAGAGTTGTGGATGTAAATTTGATTAATTAAATATTGTTGTTATTTTATTATAATTATTTGTAATATTAATTGTTTATAATGTCAAGACTCAAGAGAGATTATGATGTATTATTTGTGTTAATTTTATTTTTGACTCATAATAACTAATAATCTAGTTATATGACATTATAAAGTCTTATTAGAACTTAGAACTATCTCATAAAAAATTACAGAATATCATAAAATTTTGAGTAATAATATTTAATGTTAAATTTCTTTCTCTATTTGGTTAAATAGATTATTTGATTTTATCATTTTATATGGGAGTTGGGTGGTTAGAAATTTGAACCCGTTCAATATCAAGGTTGTTACAATTTGAACCCGTTCAATATTCAGTTGGGTTGAATATTTGTCGAATGACTCAATTGACACCCCTAATGGGTAGTATAGTTTTCATTTCTCATGAATAGTTGGAGAAATTAGATCTATAATAGAAATTCAAATTATTTTTATCAATCCTAAGTTTGGACGAAAAAAAAATATCTTTAAAGAGCCATTTGGGATCACTTTTATATTTGTTTTTATTAATATTATATTTTATTTATATTTTAATTTAAAATAAAATATATATTTGATGGTGATCATTATTTTTAAAAAAAATCAAAATATCTAATAATTATTTAGAGTATTTTTAAGAATAATGTGATTTATTTTAAAAATAAAAAAATAAAACACTTTAAAAAAGAAATAATATTTTTTATATATAATTTAACAATAAAAAATAAAATATTTACATACATTCACATAATTCTTTTGCATTTACAAATCTAGCACCTAATGTTAAATATTTATTTATCTAATACTTTTATATACTTGAAGATGTGCATTTTACTTTTTAGAAGTGATGAAAATATTTTTATAGGATTTTGAAAAATGAGATATTATATATGTAAAAATTATAGTTTGGTAAATACATAAAAATTTTGTGAAATATATGTAAATCCCCCAAATAAAAATTATAGAATAAAATTAATCCAAATAGACCTTAAAATCATCATTTGTGTGCCCCCATTAAAAATTATAATTCTTGTTAAGCTGAAAACCGCAGAGTGAAAGTTTGCCTTTAGCCTTGTCGATTAGTCCAAAGACACAATGGTAATTAAAGAGAACAGAGAACACCAGAGTTTTAACGGAAAACCTCAAAAGAGGGAAAACCACGCGCAAGAAAAAACTTCCACTATGTATCGTTTGAGTACAAAGTCTTCCGACATGTAATTCTGCATATGAGAGAGGACCAACAACCGTGTAACAATGATGAGTAATACTTGGTAGAGTGGAGATGTAGGGACAATCGATGAAAGTGGGTGATGACCGTCGTGGATGTGACCTTGTTTAGAAGATCTTCAAGCTTGAGCTTCTTCTTCCTCCTGCTAGCTTTTCCTCTTCTTCCCGGACTCTTCCTCTTCTTCCTTGTTCTGGACTCTTCCGCTTTTCCTTTTGACTCATTGATTGGACGGCAGAGTCGGTGGTGGTTGAGCCTTTCTTCTTCCTTGCTTGACTCCTCTTCTTCTTCACTTCTTCCTCCTTGCTTAGCTTTTCCTCTTCTTCCCTTCGTGACTCTTCCTCTTCTTCCTATTCTGGACTCTTCGCTTCTTCCTTGTTCTGGACTCATTGACGCAGAAGGATTAGCGGCATCGGTGGGTTGACGACCGCCGATGGCGGTGGCTCCTCTTCTTCCTCGTCAGCCTTCTTCTTCACTTTTTCCTCCCCTTCATGTGAGGGATAGAGTTCTATTTATAGATGGGAGGAGGGCGTTTAATTATGCAAAGTCCGTACACTCTCTTGATCGGACGGCTTAGAATGGTTCCTTCGATCATTTGATGTATTTTGAGCATTTGATGCCCAAATGAAGTCGAATTATGAGATCTTAGGCTCGTTAGATCCCGCCGAGACGCCGATTTGACTATATAAACACTCTATATTTAAGACCTATTTTGGGATGTAATTGATATCCCAAAGATTCCAAGGATATTTCGCTTTAATCTCGACGGCCTTGACTCAAATCGTCGCTTTTGATATTAAGATTCGGACTTTGATTAGCGGTATTTTGAGCACCATATCGCTTGCCCCTATTTTTGGATGAGATTGTCTTAATCATCCAAAATATATACAACCCATGACCAATATATTTCAAATATTCATATAAATCCAAGATTACGATTATGGAAGCAAATCTACGGTCTTTGGCATGAGATCGAGGTTATGAATTTATTTGATGCTCACAAAGTTTTCGGGCATTTTTGGGGTCCGTAGTACCCGTGGCTTATCGGACGACGCTCGCCTGCGGCAGCGCCGCAGCGCAGGGTTGTAATCCGCCGATGGGTCGGGCCCATCGGTCGAGCCACGCAAGTCGCGGAACGCTGGCCGCTCTGCTGGTCGTCAGCGAACGGCACGGCTGTCAGGTCCTTATTCAGCTCGGCAGACGCCGCTGTCGGGCGGGTCGCTGCGGGCGGGGTCGCGTATGGTCGACGGTCGCTGACGGTCGTCACGCTGTTCTGGGTCGCTGACGTCGGTCATGGACGGTCGGTCTGACGGCGATTTGCCGGTCGCAACCTGCGGCGACGCCGGGTCGCTACGATCCGATGCTCGGGTCGCTGACGTCACTGGGTCACGCGATGTGGCCGGATGGGTCGCTGGCAGGGCTATATATACGCCTGTATCCTGGCGTCAAGGCTGCGCACTGGCCCGACCGGAGTTTTAAGAATTTAATGCATTTTGAGGGTTTTACCCTTTACCCTTGTGAGGGGCTATAAATACTCTAAGGTGAGGGAGAAAGGCATACCTTTCCCTCTCCCTTTCTTCTTGAGTGAAAGTCCTTGATCGAGGAGGCGATCAAGACCTACTTCATATGACAAGGCTCCGCCCCGAAGGGTGTAAACTAACCTGGACCGATCATTAAAGATCCAGCTCATACGACAAGTTCGCTCCCCCGAAGGGTGTAAACTAACCTAGTGACCGACGGATTGAGGCATCAAGACCAGAGTCATACGAGGCTCCGCTTTCTCCCAAAGGGTGTAAACTAACCTCCGGACCGACCGGATTGAGGCGATCAAGACCATATCCAGGCTCCGCCCCTGTAAACTAACCTAGTCCGACCGGGTTGAGGCGATCAAGACCCGCTTCATAACAAGGCTCCGCCCGAAGGTGTAAACTAACCTAGTCGGACCGACCGGATTGAGGCGATCAAGACCCAGAATATGCTCCGGCTCCCTCGGGGTAAACTAACCTACCGAACCGACCGATTGAGGCGATCAAGACCCGTAATCATACGCAAGGCTCCGCTTTCTCCCGGGGGTGTAAACCAACCTAGTGACCGACCGGGTTGAGGCGATCAAGACTGTTCATACGACAAGGCTCCGCCTCAAAGGTGTAAACTAACCTACGAACCGACCGGATTGAGGCGATCAAGACCAGTCATACGGCAAGGCTCCGCCCCCAAAGGGGTAAACTAACCCAGTCGAGACCGGATTGAGGCATCAAGACCGTATACCAAGTTTCTCCCCTCGGGGTGTAACTAACCTCCGGACCGACTGATTGAGGCGATCAAGGCCCACCTGCGTCGTGGTTCCGCTTCCTACCGTCCGGTATCTCCCGGATCCCGTTAGAGAGGCGATGAAGGCCCACGTCAGCTTCCGACCTTTCACCGGCGCATCGCCGCTCTGATCGTCGTTGAGGCGATCAAGGCCCACGACGTGGTTCCGCTTCCGCCGTCCGGCGACCGTCCCGTTGGATCGTCTGTTAGAGGCGGCCAAGGCCCACTGACGTCGTGGTTCCGCTTCCGCCTCGTCCTTATCGCCCCGGATCGTCGGGGGAGGGCGATCAAGGCCCACGAGACGTCAGGTTCCGCCACCGGCCGTCGGATCGTCCCGGATCGTCGTTAGAGGCGGCCCATGACGTCGACCCGGTTCCGGCCTCGCCCGTCGCCCGGATCGCCCGTTAGAGGCGATCAAGGCCCACGACGTCGTGGACCGCCTCCGTTAATCGTCCGGATCGCCCGCCGGGGAGGCGGTCGCTCAAGACGCCGTGTTCCGCTTCCGCCCTCGTCCGGCATCGCCCGTGACGGATCGTGGGAGGCATCAAGGCCACGTGATCGTATGGTCGGACGGTGACGTCCGCCCGGAGGCGATCACCGAGACGGCCGAAAGATGCTTCGATGATGTAATGAGGATAATCACCGACGATGGTGGTGACCGGCGGGATTCGGATATGGGCAAGATCGGGCGAAGCCGAGGACCACGACGGCTGGTGATGACCGGCCAGAGCTACCGACGGGTGGTCGCAAGAATCGGGCGATGGTAGTCGAGATGATCGGTGTCAGTCGGCGGGGTGAACGAAAATGGTGGGACCGAAGATTGCCCGTGATGGTTCCAGTTGATAACGATGTCGCAACTTACGTTAGAGATATAATCAATCACGAGGATTTTGACCCATCCGTTGTCGTGACCGACATTAACTTGTGTAAAGTGGGTACAAAGTTTTGACCTTTCGTTATTGGTCAATATTATTCGCCGACGCTAACTGTATGGAAGAGGCCGGGAAGTCCATACCTGACCTTTCGAGTTGTTTGTCGAAGTTTTGCTCGACATTAACCCGTATGGAAGAGGCCGCTGAAGTCCACCAGGACCTTTGACCTTTCCGGGTTGTTAGTCGAAGTTTTACCGATGACGTTAACCCGTATGGAAGAGGTCGGGAAGTCCACCAAGGACGCTTTGACCTATCCCGTTGTTAGTCGAAGTTTTACCGACGTTAACCATGGAAAGAGGTCGAAGTCCACCAAGACGCTTTGACCTATCGGTTGTTAGTCGAGTTTTACCGGCGATAACCCGCATGGAAGAGGTCAAATTGAATGGCTGAGGTCGACGGACGACCGGCGATTAGTCATGATGGTACGAATGGCGATCGACCGATTGCGAAGATGGCAGGCGAAGGACCACGACGGCGGCGCGGATGACCTACACAATAGTGGTTGGCTACCGACGGGTGGTTATACGAACCGGCGACGAAGTCGACGGCATCGACGCGAGTCGCCACGATGACCGGCGACACGGTGATAGCGAAGATGGTCATACGGCGAAGGACGCAGCGACGGTAATGGCGATGACCCGAAATGGTTGACACCGACGGTGGCAGCGGCAGAATCGCAACAGGCGACGGCAATCGACGCCGTAATGCGATGACCGGCACAATGGTGATGACCGGCGAAGACCGGCGATGGTCGCAGCGGACCGCGACGGTAGCATGTTGCGACCGGTGACGATGAGGATTTTGACCCATCCGGTTGTTTGTCGAGTGTTATCCATGACATTAACCTCGGAGTGGTACAAAGTTTTTTTTTTTTTTGTTTTTTTTTTGACCTTTCGGTTGTTTGTCGAGCTTTTGCTCGATGACATTAACCCGCATGGAAGAGATCGCAGAAGTCCACCAAGGACGTTTTGACCTATCCCGGTTGTTTGTCGAGTGTTTACTCGACGCTTAACCCGCATGGAAGAGGTCGAATATTTGCATGAGCTTGTAGCCGAGTTGACCATCGATCTTTGCCTTTCGCTGGTGTTGCCGACTTGCTCATCTTTTGAGATTAAGAGTTGCCCCGGGGGTATGTTATGAGTCAATTGATTCTTTCCAATTGACGTGATATCTTTGTTGAATGGGCCTTTCGATTTCTTCTTTTGATGGGACCGTTTGCCTGTTCGGGGGGTGCTTTTATGTCTCTGCAGATTATCCAAATTGTTTATGTGCATTAATAGCCTCATCGTGAAGATTTGTGCTTCCACACGATGAACTAAGATATGACCGGACCGCGTGTCCCGCATGAGTGATGAAAAAGGCCTCTGAGCCTCCAAGAAAAACTCCTCTTAATAGTAGTTGAGTTTACCTGTGTATTTGGCGAAGCTTCTAAGGAGAACCTGAAGTATTCTTTAAGTGATTCACCCTCGCTCGTCAATGAAAAGATGGGAGGAATCTTTAATGATTCTCAAGAATGAACTGCTCCACAAAGAATCGAAGTTCGTTAAAGGTATGGATGGATCCCCTTGGAAGAGAGTAGAACCAAGTGCGAAGCTTGCCCTTTGAGGGTAACAGAAAGACCGACAAAGCAAAGGTGTCGAGCTCGCTGGATATGCATGATACCCGTAATGGTCGATGTGTTCGTGGGTGCCCCATCATAGAATCAATGCTCGGAAGCTTGAAACCACGGAATTGGATGTTGAAGAATTGCTTGCCTAAAGGTGAGGACTCCTCATAACCGCGTGGGTGAAGATGATTGCCTTGAAGGTGAAATTCATCTTGCATTAAGCGATGCGCGAATGTCATGTCGAGCGGGATTAACAAGATGAGCATGTGTGAAGTTGTCAACAACGATCTGTGGATTAGTAACCGCTGAGGCACGCTGGCGATGGATGAGTGGAACTAGCGGTCAAGGAGATCGACCTCCATGCGAGGAACCTGTCGGAGGATTAGCATTTTGACCTCCTCGCAACGACCGATCTTGGGGAGATATGTTTGTCGAGTAGCCGTTGTAATCCTTGCAAAAGTCGGATCATTTTATTTTGAGACTCCTCCATGACGGACACGATCTTCCAAAGAGATTCTCATTCCCTCACTCAAGGCCCTTGGTCTGGGATGGGTTTTGAGAATGACCTGAGTTGGAGGGAGATTTAACGAGTGTTGTCTATTGGCCATAACGCAGATGTTCACGAAATTATGGTTGGGGGTTTTACTTCCCACAACGGCCAAAGCTTGCTAGAAAACTAGTAGAGTGAAAGTTTACGCCTTGTCGATTACACACAGTAATTAAAGAGAGAACATGAGACACCTCAGTTTTTAACGTGGAAAACCTCAAAAGAGGGAAAACCACTGGCCTAGCCCAAGAAAAAAACTTCCACTATGTATCGTTTACAAAGTCTGATTACAGATGCATATGAGAGAGGACCAACAAGTAACAATGATCGGTTGTTGCGGTAGTAGGTGGAGATGTAGGGACAATCATGATGAAAGTGCGGATGACCGGCCGAGCGGATGTGACCTTGTTTAGAAGATCTGCTTGAGCTTCTTCTTCCTCCTTTAGCTTTTCCTCTTCTTCCTTGTTCGACTCTTCCTCTTCTTCCTTGTTGACTCTTCCGCTTCTTCCGCCGGACTCATTGATAGTGATTACGATTGAGTGGCGGGTTGACCGTCGAGCGGTGGCTCCTCCTCTTCTTCCTTGCTTCAGCTCCTCTTCTTCTTCACTTCTTCCTCCTTGCTTAGGCTTTTCCTCTTCTTCCTTGCTCAGACTCTTCCTCTTCTTCCTTGTTCGGACTCTTCCGCTTCTTCTCTGGACTCATTGATCGGTAAGGATTAGGGTGGTGGTGGTTGACAGGCCGGTGGCTCCTCCTCTTCTTCCTTTCACTCCTCTTCTTCTTCACTTTTCCTCCCCTTCATGTGAGGGATAGAGTTCTATTTATAGATGGGAGGAGGGCGTTTCTGTAATTTATGCAAAGTCCGGCCACTCCTCTTGACGCTTAGAATGGTTCCTTCGATCATTTGATGTATTTTGAGCATTTGGATGCCCAAATGAAGTCGTATGAGATCTTAGGCTCGTTAGATCCCACGAGACGCCGATTTGACTATAAACACTCTATATTTAAGACCTATTTTGGGATGTAATTGATATCCCAAAGATTCCAAGGATATTTCAAGTGCTTAATCTCGACGGTCACTCCTCAAATCGTCGCTTTTGATATTAAGATTGGACTTTGATTAGCGGTATTTTGAGCACCATATCAATTCTAACACTAAAAAATGTTATATTTTTAATTGACATAAATTCATAAATGAAAAATCATGGACTTAATAGCATGGATGTCATGCCAAATAAAAGAATACATTGCCCATAAAATTGTAGATAATTCTAAAATATTTCTTAAAAGATATTTAAATATAATTTTCTATGTGAAGCAACTAAGAGGATTAAATTATGCCTAAATTTCAAATGATCTAATCAAGACAAGCTCAAAATGATATGATCAACTCTTATATAAGATTATGGGTCTCACATTGATTTTTTGGATAGTTGATGTAATAATAATAATAATAATAATATGATTGAACCAACTAGCACTAATATAATTGTATGGATGCTAGTTGGTTCTGCTTAATTGAGTTGCCTTGACAACATGATACCTTCATTTTGTAGTAGGAGACTTAAATCGAAGGTAGCCACTAATATTTACTTAGCCTATGTCTAAGTTGATTCTGGTCTAATCCAATAATGTTTAGGGTTTACAATTTTGATTATATAAGATTTTGTTCTAATATCATTTGTTATTAAATATTAAATGAAATAAAACTTACAAATAATTCTTTAAGAATATGTAATTAAATTAAGCTCAAAATTTAGCTCATTTAAAAATATTATGATTTATTAGACTTTTGGAGAAAATATTGGATCTTCATTGTTGTCCATATGATGATAATCATTTTTTGATGAACACTTTATTATTAGCCATTATTTGTTAGTGTAATTGAGTTTCGGATGAAAGCGAAGAGATAAAGTCCATAAATCACTCAACTAATGTCTATTAATAAGATGAACAACATCTAATGTATCATTTTAGAATTAGTGAACTTTCATCAATCCAAATCTCATATTTTTATGCCCAAGAGGATTTTCACTAAAAATAGCAATTAATCTTATTTCGTGCTAGAAAATTCATAGCGATATAATAAACCTGCATACCTTAGCCTTGCATAAAAGTCCAGCACACACATAGATCGCTTAAAAGAGTATGAGAGGCATCCAAATTTTTATATGAACAGACCTCAGAAAAAGAGGAAAAAACTCGGGGACTAGCACAATTAAATGATCCACTAAATATGCTTCTAGTTACAAAATTCCAATATTCCTTAAAACATGATTACAAGATTGTATCAGACTAGATAAGGCAATGGGAGCTTTAAAATCAAGTTACAATAGCTAGATGATAGTGGTTGAGTTGTAGCGATTACTAGCGGTAGTCAATGGTGCTCACGCTAATGACAGACTTCAAGCTCTTAGTTTATTCTCTAGCTCTCTCTCAAATTTCTCCTAAGTTGCCTTCAAGCTTTCTCCCCCATTCATGATGAGAATGAGGTCATATTTATAGAATTTTGAGATAAGAGTTTTGATAATTATTATCAAAATCTTAGACTATCCATATTAATTCTCTTGATTTTAGATATTTTTGGATGATTTGACCATCTTAACGATTTCCTATTTAAGTTATCTTAAGCTCGTTGAATTTCTCTTGTTGAGCCGCTTGATTTAACTATAAGCAAGTCAAATTTAAAGAAAATTTGATCATTCAATTAATGCATCAATGTTTTCAAGTATACTCTTTGAGCTTAATTTGAGTCCATCTAGACTTAGATTAACCCATTTTTGTTGTTGATGAAATCGTTTCACTAAAATGTTCAATTCAATTATATATATGTATTGCTTTGATGTTAGTGCTCAATCGCATGGATTTTAACATGATATATCTAGTCTATTTAAATTGTGTGTTCAAATTACAAAAGTAGACATTTTTCTTCGTCTTAAACTCTCCATCAAAGAAACTTCTGACCCAATTCCATTAATACATGTTCGATAATGAAGAATGATTTCCCTTTCAAAGGAGACGTATCCAATTTTATGTGGATAACAAAGACAACATTTCCTGCTTTTTACAAACAAAGAGATCTCTTATTCTTTCCAGCTTGGGCTTATGCTTTGCCTACATGGATTCTTAATATTCCAATTTCCTTTTAGAATGTCTATACCGGCTTGACTTATTATGTGATTGGTTTCATCCAAATGTGCAAAGGTGAGGGATAGTTTGAGTAGCTACAAGTGCATCATTTATTAAGGTTTTTTAATCTTAATTAACTAGAAAATATAACTTTTCATGGGTTCTTTAGTGCTTTGTTATTCTCTTTGGTTAGGATGGCTTATGGACTTTTTGAGTTGTTGCCGCTTAGAGATATGACAGCAAACTCTTTTGGTTCCTTTGCCCACTAGCGTGATTGTACTTGGTGGATTTATCATATCTCAAGTATGATTCGTCAAAAAACATAAGCTTGTAGATAAAGACCAAACTTCTAAATTCATTTAGATTATCTCCCACATGTAAAACCTTAAAATTTACAAACTCACTTACAAAGAAATTTTAGTTATCTTCGACTTAACAAATTCCTCTCTTTGCGAAAAGCATCAAGGATTTTGATCCGGGTTACTGGTCATCCCCTTGATAATACGCTCACAAGAATGAATTTCTTGGGCACAAATGGAAATTTGTAAGTGCATGCATAGATTTCGCTACTATGACAAACTTTTTACCCTCGCAACATCTTTGGATTTGGTTTTAATGAACAGATCCGATGGAACAACTAACAACAAAACATTAGAGTCCATTGTGGAATGTGAGGCTTATTTGAATCAAAATGGGTTTGGATAGGTGATTTTAATTGGCTATATTCTAGTTTTAATGTTGTATACACGCTTCTTACCTTTCTGACCGTAAGTATTCTCGCTATTCTCAAATGACACATCACGTAAGTTACAAAAGTTTACTTCATTAGATATTAAATTAATTTTCCACCATTCAGCACTGGGAAAAGGTCAGGCAATTATATCTGAGGACACTTTGAATGAGAAAGAGTCTAACAGAACAGGAACACTTGTTGAGCTCTCATCTAGAGGAAGAAGTTCCCGTGGATCTCGAGGTAAGTTGAACATCATCACACTTGTACAAACTAAAGTATTAACTGGTGAATTAAAGTTACATCCATTTGACTATAGTTAGAGAAGGTCAGAGACAGAGAGAAGGGATAGAAATCAACCCAGTGGATGATCCTAACACGAAGGGTGGAATGATTCTTCCATTTGAACCTCTATCGTTAACTTTTGACAATGTGACATGAAATGGTAAGCTTTAACTTCGAGCATAAATTTATATGCAATCGATGATAAAGGCCAGCTCAGTCAGCTACCCGATACTATTAAATAATAAAAAATAACAAGCATCGTCGAACTTGTAGGAAATGAGATCACAAGGTGTTCAAGAGGATCGCTTGGTACTCCTCAAAGGCGCTGGGGCTTTTGCCGTGGGGTTCTTACCGCATGATGATGGAGTCGGTAAGACAATACTAATGGATGTGCCGGAAGAAAGAAAGTGGATATATAGATGGAAACATAAGCATATCCGCTACCCAAAGAAACAGAGAGACTTTTGCTCGAATATCGAGATATCGAACGTAATGACATCCACTCTCCTCATGTATCCATGAATCTCTTATCTATTCTCGCTTGTCCATTGAAGTAGATGCTAATGCAAGAAAGGTACAACACAAAATAATGACTACATGCCTATATTTGTTTCATTAACTGTCTTCATAATGTTTTTTTAACCATATTTGTTAGGATGCTAGAATTACCTTACATTTGAAGATGGTTTGGAGAGAACACACCAAACATATATATATATATATTAAAAAATTAACTTGCTCCTTTTGTAAGGTCACAATCTGTATTTTCCTTGTGACATGCTTGCCCTTAGCATTATGTAATATCCTAGCCCGGTTCCTACAAATTGTATAGCTTGCTAATTCATATTCCATGTGCTACTTGCATGCATCCTAATGAAATGATGAGCAAAATTTTAATGAAAAGACACTTGTTCGTGATTCACCCCAAAGACACGCTTGGTGTTGGAACCTTAGAAGACTATAAATCAAATTTGAAAGGTATTAACATTGATCTTAGATTGGAGCTATATATAAGTCTGCAAAACATGTTTTTTAGGATTGTATTAGTTGGGATAATACTACAAAGATCATTAAATGCATCAATTCACGGGGAAAATACTTCACAGCAACAGATACTTTGAATAATCACAATGGTACATGTTCTGTACACCATAGAGTTAATGTTAAGCTTTTGTAAAAGAAAATTGCATAGCTTATTAGTTTTTGCCAATTCCTGGATGTGGAGGAAGCAACTATGTTTAAACTTTAGTTCTGTAGACAAGTTTTATAATTTTTTTAGGAAAATGCTAATAGGATAAATAATGTTGTAGATGTTATGGAACTAGTTGAGCTAACACCATTGCGAAATGCTTTGGTTGGATTACCTGGAGTTAATGGGTTGTCAACTGAACAATGCAAGCGATTAACAATTGCTGTCGAGCTTGTTGCTAATCCTTCTATAATATTCATGGATGAACCAACTTCTGGACTAGACGCACGCAAGGAATTGTAATGAGAACTGTTAGGAACACTATTGACACAGGCAGAACAGTGGTTTGCACCATTCATCAACCTAGCATTGACATTTTTGAAGCATTTAATGAGGTAACACTTGGCTGAAATAAGACTTTTTTTTTCCTCGTTCGTGATTTTTTAAGTTTATTAATTGGTCGTATATTACTTTAATCACCAATTGAGGTTGTGAAAATATTATCTAAATACAACAAATTGATTTTTTTTCCCGCAGATTTTTGTTGTTCATAATGAAACATATGAATTAATACCTTTTTCTGCATATTTTAGTTATTCCTAATGAAACGTGGTGGAGAGGAGATATATGTAGGCCCATTAGGGCGTAATTCATCAGAACTCATTAGATATTTTGAGGTATTTGGTAATACTTTAATTAATGCTCTTTCTTTTTTAGTTTAATTTTTAATCATTTAAATTTGATATATTTTGATTCGTTTCTACAGTCAGTAAATGGAGTAAACAAGATAAAGGATGGTTACAATCCTGCAACATGGATGTTGGAGGGGACAACCTTAGCTCAAGAAGAAAACTTAGGGTTAATTTTACAGAAATATACAAGAATTCTGATCTCTATAGGTATGGTTATTGTTGTTATTTTTTTCTTCCAATTATTGCTATATTTGAAAACGTGACTCATAATATTGTTGATCTTTGTAGGAGGAATAAAGCCTTGATTAGTGAGCTAAGCTCCCCTGCCCCTGGATCAAAATTTTGATTGGACAGCCGCCAAATTCTTTTGGTACCTATTCTTCACATTCTGCACTTTCCTATACTTCACATTTTATGGAATGATGGCTACGATCCGCGCGAACCCGTCAGCCCGCCAAAATCGCCGCACCGGCCCGCGGCGCGGACCCACGCGACCCGCGCCTTCCGCCGCCGCACCGACCCAAGCCCGTTCCGCGTCCCGCTGTTGCAACCCGCGACCTCGGCGCCGACCCGTTGAACCCAATCCGCCGCAGCCGCAAAGCCTCCCGCGTTCCGCGAACGGCCCGCAACCATGCGGCCGGCCCAAATCCCGTTCCGCCTTCAATTTCCGGCCCGTCGTTCGTTCTGTCTCCCAGAAAGCGTGCTACAGTGCTGCCTCCGGCCCAAATCCGGTCCGGCCAGCCAACCCGCCAGCGCAAGCCTGCTGTTCTGGCCCGTTCTGCGCAATCCAGCCCGCTGTCCTATAGCCCGCAACCTTTTTCCCATCTCATTTTATACAGAAATCGGGAAGAATATCATCAAGAGAATTCTTCTTAAATTTCTGGGCCGACCTCTCTTTAGCCGTGCTGCTACATTAAACGTAAGAATATCGTCAGGCTAATTCTTCTTTTTCAATGACCCATCGCTTTGTTCCTGCTCCAGAATTAAGAATATCAAAGGTGAATTCTTCTATCCATTTTCGCCGACCCTCGCTTTAGTCCTGCTTCCACTGGACGGAAAAATATCGTCAATAAGAGAATTCTTCTTTCGATTTCTAGCACCCACCCCTCGCTTTAACCGTCCCATTTTCGCTCCACCACGAACCAGGGAAGAATATCGTCAACAGGCGAATTCTTCTATCGGTTTCTGCATCGACTCCTCATTTACATTCTCAAGATACCTAACCCTGCTCTCGCTAAATAGTAGCCAAAAATGCATCATAACATGTGAGATTTGTGAATGTGAATATATATATATATATATATACATACATATATATATATATACATATATAATATATACATATACATACATATATATATATACATATATATATATATATGTGTTTCTTGCGGTTTGAAGACCTTATCAGAAGGTCACGAGATAAAATAAGATGTCGCGAAGACACCGCCTTCAATGCACAAGGTGCCAACACTGTTGATGTCCCCCTGTAGAAATAATCGCTAAAATTTATCTAATTTTCAGACTTAGAAAAAAGAGGGGGATATTTATTACATTGTATATCTTCTTTCAGATCCCTGTCAATAAGCGCGACGAGATAAAACTCTCGCAAAGACACCACTTCATGCTCAGAGTACCGAAAGCCAAACACCGATGCTCCCCTATACCTGGATGACGCCAAATTTTATTAAAATTCTAGACTTAGAAAGAAAAATGAAAGGTAAAGGAATCAACTTAAGAATGTCAAGCAATGAAACTTAAAGCTAAAATTCAAATTAAAAACTCCAAACAACAAAAGAGTGAGGGAAAATAGCATACAACAAATATAAAAGTAAAATAAAAAGAGGGGGAAAATGAAAGCTATTCTAAGGGATAAATCTTCTTTTAAAATAACAAATTAATCTGTCTTTTGAAATCTAAATCAAAATACCTTCTTCGCCATCGGATCTGCAACCTTTTATACAAGCAGACAGAAGGCGATACTAAATCAAAATTTATAGAAATCATAAGGCTTCCTTTGATAAAAAATTAAGGAATTTCATTCTAATTATGACTTTTAAAATCAATGATTTCATTAATTAGATGAAATTAGCTAAGCTATAAATACATCCATGTGCTCGGACATAGAGATTTCAAGGGCGAGTTTTAATGTCTGAAAAGATTGAGTAGGCTAAATTGAAAAAAAAAATACAAAATTAATCTCATAATTCAAACACCAAATTACTTAAAATTACTATACACCTGCATGGGCCCTCACACTATGCTGAATGCTTAAATTCAAGTGCCTGATGATGCTGCGCAGGTCGTTTCCCGGTTTAGTCTTAGGATTGGGCCTGGATTAACAAAACCTAAAAACCTATAATAAGAGTTTTGAATCAGTGAAATATTTGAGAAACTCCTTCTGTCAAGTGATAGTAGATCTAATCCTCTGTTAGCAGCTAAACAGAGTTGACAAGATCTAAAGCTACTAAACATATTCAAATTTTAATGTCTAAAAAGGTTGTGTAGACTAAGTTGGAATTAAATAAAAATTTGAAATCAATCTCATAGTTAAAAACCAAACACTACATAAAGTCTTAAATACACCAAGATGGGTCCCAACTACGCGTTGAATGTTTAAAATTCAAGTGTTCGAGGATGCTTTTGGGTTGCCTTAGTCTTTGGATTCGTTATAAAACCTAAAACCTATAATAAGAGTCTCAAATCAATGAAATATCGAAAAATTAATTAAGTTATAGTAGATCTAATCCTCTATTAGCCTAAACGAGTTGATAGGATCTAAAACTCTTAAACATATTCCAATTAATCAATTTTCTAAATCAAATTATGTAGAATCTCTTAAATGGAGTTCTATCATTTAAAACTTAAATCAAAACTCAATCCATCCACCTTTAGCGGTTTATGTGACAAATTAAGAAAACTCTAGCTCACAAAGGAGCCAATGTTAAATCAAGTGTTGCTATATTCACTCTCAATCAATCTCTAGTAAGGGCGTAGCTTCGTGTCCTCGGTATGTGGCGGCGATAGGCTCACAGATGAAGCGATTATGACGAGTCCTCGATCGAGTGATTTGGCGGTCTCCATTATATTACGATCGACCATAACCGTATGCTCTCCAATACTTTGAGTTGTGAATCATATGGTATACTTGATAGAGGGCAAACAACCCTCGGTAAAAGATTTAAGATTGTCTCTTTAAACAAACACCACCCCAAGTCTACAAAGATTTCTTGGATGATGTAATGTGTTCGATGAGGATCATTCTAGGTTGGGTGACTACCTCCTCTGACTAAGTAGACTAGGGACCCTGCGGGATGACGGAACCATGGGATCTAGATCGGGCATGTCATCATTCCCCCAACCATCCGGTTTATGAAATGATGAATTTCATAATCTTAAATTCTAAAACTTCATATGCCGCTACTATACGCTCGCATTTAGCTAATGACTAGCCTTAATCAAAGTTCTATCTCACTTATTGAGAGGTAATTAACTATAGGGCTTGCTATAGAAATCTGGAACAGATCTAAAGCCCCAACAAGCGAGGATGAAATCTGGGTAGTGTCTTATTTACTATTCCATATGCCTTCTGAAAATTACACCGATACCTTAAATCACTCTCTTCAATTCAATATTTGTCAAGAGGTCGGTTGCAAATTTTCAGAGCCCACAGATTTCTGGCAACTCTGCTGGAGACATGATTCTATTTTCATCTTTGGCTAGTCGTATATGTGCTATAGTAGCAATAAAATTTTTGAAAATTCAAAATAACAAAATAGTGATTTAAGTGTGTAATAAATTCAATAAGAGACTCTATATAGAATGAATCATTTTGTAGAAAATGGATCTACAAAGTACTCCTTTCCTTGCTAGGTCAAGTGCAACATCTGTAATATCATCAACACAGTGATCGGGCTACCATTCAATTTGGTAGCTTGAATTTTTTGGCTATCGTAGCTGCAACTCCTGAAGTACCCACTCGCAGTACATTCGTCAGAGGCCATGCTAGAGGCCTCAAGTTACTAAAACTCCTACTAGGCCAACTACCAACATCCAACTGCCGCCGCGAGTTCTCCTAACAGAACTTTCAAGAGACTAGTCAATCAAGCTCCTGATCAAAAGAATCATCAAGGGACAAACCCTTCATTCCGAGTACCTCAGCCTAATGAACCCCCGTACTTAAGCATGATCATGAAGCTTCCTCATCCGAAGCAAATTAAGACGTGAGAAGAAGGAGAAACGCTGAGCTGAGAGCTCAGCAAATCCCCTTTGAATGGCCTAGAAAACAAGCAACACTACTGTCAGAAGCGATTATTTTTACCCACAACAACTTTGACAATCTAAAGTGGGTAAAAAGGAATAGCTCTACTGGCAAAATAAAGCAGTCCTTCTGAAACCAACCACGTCAAGCTCCACCACGAGACAACATGAAACACTATCTGCCATGATACATAAAGTTCTCAAAGTAGCTGACAGAGGCCTAATGAAAAGAAGATTTCAGAGGCCTGTGGTGATGGAAAATATTGAAGCTCCACCAAGAAAGTTGTCATCTCTTCCGTAACTGCCGAGCCCAAGATGCTGATGGTGAGCATCGAGAGTGACACTTGGACCGCATGTCCAAGAATCCATCGTCGAAAAGGCCCCACGAAAGGATAAGCAAATATGGAGGTCAAGGCCCCATAATGAAACTTTGAGTAAGAGGTAACATCACATATACTCAAATCTAAAAAATCAACTCATCGAAGTGGATACCCAAAAGAAAGGATATCCGATGAAAGATACGATGGTCGACACCGAGAATCCTCAGGGATCCCATCGATTAGTTTCACCCTACAAGAGAAGGTTGATTGATCGTGGTCCTTAATAAGAGGTGGTTATTCCATTGAACCGTAGATCCAAAAACGCCGATCAAAAAATTTATGTGCGAAGAAAATAATGAAGAAGATTATATGGAAGTGGAAGTTGTCTATATGGTCAGAGATATAGATGAACTCCCTGCCCAGCACCATCGAAGCAATGCAAAGCTGGGAATTGACTAATTTGACGCTTATGAAGAAGAGTCTTCACGTAAACAAATAGAGGATGAATCTTCAATCTTTGTCAAGATGAAGAAGAAGAAGACTAGAATGAAAAGAGATCATGGGTGTCAAAGCTGTCTATATGGTTGAATCAAGAAATGATTAACCTGGTACACACTTTTATAATCATCGTCATCGTACAGCTCCAACAATAGCTGTCTCTGCAAATACACAAGGAGAAGGGCAGTCAAGTTCTCCCCTTGAAAATGAGCAAGGAGTAGAACAACAATAAGAAATAGAAGAAGAGGAAGAACTTGTACTGATTGACGCCATGGCGCTAGCTAGAGAGCAAAGAGAAATGTAGCATCAAATGGAGGCCAAAGACAAAGAGATTGCACAGCTTGGTACCAAAATGAATGATATGATGGTACAAATGAACATCATGATGGAGATGTTACAGAAGAATATCATATCAAGTGCAACACCTGTTTTATCTGCTAACCAACAACAACACAACTTCTATACTACCAGTTACTGTGGTACCTCAAGCTCCTACAGTACATGATATACATGAAGTAAGGGATGAAGTTAACCAAACACCTCTCCAGTCGATAATTCAAAATTTTGCTAGCACATCGAGAACTGTAATAGATGCTTAGTTAGAAATAATAATCAATGAAAAGATAAATGCAATCATAGCACGAAAGCAAAAGTCGGTGAGTGGGTTTCCCTTACCTAGTTGAATATGACCAAGTGTCACCAAAGGTTACTCGTCAAATTCAATACTTTCGCGGCTTGTTAATCCAAAGTAATATTTAGTCCAATTTAAGGCTACTTGTGATAACAAGGAAACAATGCCGCTTAGTCAATTCATCAGCTTGACCTCGCCAATTGTATGTAAAATTGTCAAATGATTCGCTTAAAATATTTGATGAATTGGAGACCATATTTATGAAAAGGTTCAACCGAAAATCAACCTTGCCTTTATTAAAAGAAGGAAAGACGAGTCAGCGATGAAATTCATAAGTCGTTGGCGCAACCTAAGTATGAAGTGCAAGCAATAATTGGAAGAAGAACATACGATCCAATTACTAATGAGCAATATGAATGATAAAATGACATCATTTCTATGCATCGATTGCAATATTGTAGGACTTGCTCGATTGAGTGGCTAAATTTGAAAAGTTGAATCGCCCTAAGTTTGAAGTCTATGCAGATAAAGCAAAGAGAAAAAAACCTTCAGACTCAAGAAGAAATGAAACTCATGCCACTTCTAATAGTTCAAATGATGAAAAATGGGTGATACACAATATGGATAATGAAAAGCAGTCGATGTACAATGATGATAAGGGTAAAAAGCCTATTTATTCTAATCCACGACCAAAATTGATATTAGGAGGTAATGACAAATCTCAAACTTTTCCAAGTGGTGGGGAGCATCCAAAAAGCAAGAGATGATGAGTTTAATGCGGTCATCTCTTAAGGAAAAGATGAATAAAGAATATTCCTTTAGAAAGCAGGGTTAAATTATTTCGCAAAACAAAGTTGGTTTACAAGCACTGAAATCAAAAGGCCTGAAGAAGCTGATCAAGTCAGTAATCCAAATTACTGTCCCTATCATCGAATGATCAGTCACCTTATCGAAGACTATTATGTCTTCAAAGATTGACTAGAAAGGAAGTATCAGATGAATTTACACTATCAGACAGTGTTCTATTCAGCCATAAAAGAGAATCTACTAGGATGATTACGTCCTCTTCCGTTACATCCGACAATGACAAACAGAAGGAGAAATTAGTTTATACTGAAGAATGACAAACAGTAGTTTCTAAAAAGAGCATGAAGATGCTAAAATAGCTAAAAAATATCCCTAGTGTCAAGTGGAAATCACCGCTTGAACCTATATTGGACTTAAGAGAGATGCCTAAACTTGACCCAGCCCTTAGTTTGACCCATTTGACCAATTGGTCAACTTGACCCAAGTTGACCCATTTTGACCTAAATGGGTCAACATGAGCTAGACTATCATATGGATTCCAAATCCAATGAAACTTGGTCAAACCTATTTTCTCAACATACCAAACATACCCAAAGTGAAAAAATAGCAAAATGATCATTCTACCCTAGGCCATAGAATAAATTTTGGCCTAGAGTATTTTGGTCATACCCTCTTCACAATCACTTGAGGCTTTTCTAAAAGCTCAAGGGGACTTAGTGATGAGTGGTACACCCAACCCAATAGGTTTGGGTCAGCCCATTTGGCCCCTAGACTAAACCCGACCACATAGCTTGAAATTGAGTTTTCAAATTCCCTTCTAAGCTCAATTTCAGCACATGGGAAGTTGGCAATCTACTCAAGGGATCAAACCGACCATGTGCACACTCAAAACAACCTAAACAACCCTCCCAATCTAGTCAATTGGATCAAAATGGCAAGGAATGGTTCGGTCGTCCGATTGCCATAAGGAGAGATATACTCCCCCATAATTCAATGAAATTTCATTACACAAACTGTCGATTGGAGCCTGGGAACCCTTAGCAATCATCAGAGAGCATTTCCAAGGTCTCTAGAGAGGATTAGAATTCTTCTTTCTCAATTTTGCATAGTGTAAAATAGGGGAGCTCAATCTAATTGCTAACTTCATCTACACTTGATCTCCTTCCAATTCCTCCTACACACTCCTTCTAAGGACCAATCCAAGCTCACTCAAGCTCACATTGGAGTTCCCATAGCAAGGAGAGGATCAATTTAATCAAACCAAAACCCAAGCAAGGGGAGTTGGTCTTTCCATTGATCCACCTCTCAAGGCCTAGGAATATCAATAGCCTCCACCGCACTAAGCTACCTCATCGATCTCGAGTGCAGGTGATCACCTCCAACGTTGTATGGAATTTTTCAACCACTTAGATTAGGAGGTGTTGGTCCTTTGTGAAAGAAATATTCATGGCATATGAATTCAACCGTTGGATAGGTTGGTAATTGTGCTTAGATGGTGTGGGTTGAGTTTTGTATGATTCCATGCTGATCGTTCTCTTTGATCATGGATCTCCATTGATCCTCGTGGAAGAACTTATTAATCTCACCATCCATCCACGATTTTAGATGGATCGAGATTATTTAGCACGCTTTAGAATTCATTTTCCTTTAAAACCACGGGTGAATCCTTAGCCATCCAATCTTTGATCGAACGGCCGAGGATATTAGTGTGTGCGTCGCCGCCGCCATTTGGGATGTGACGTTTAAGTCACACCCTCATGGTGCGACGCATGTAAAGAGCGGTGACCGCTGCCACCACGCGTTGCGCCGTGAGCTAAGGATTAAGTAGGGATTAGTTAATTACCTAATTAATCCCTAGAACTTCTACAATTCATAACTCTTCATAGAAAAATCAAAAACATAAAAGGAAAAAATGCTATGGAAAGATAATTTCATCTAGAATATTTTAAAAATATTTTCAATGGATGTTGAATTACTCTTTTTTATTAATTTGTGTTTCTTTGGGAATCTTAATTAGCTAATTATTCTTTAATTATGACATCAATTGATCTTATAGGAAAATCAAAAAAATATAAAAGGAAAAATGCTATGGAAAGATAATTTCGTCTAGAATATTTTTAAAATATTTTAATTCACCGTAACTCTTCATAGAAAAATAAAAAAAATAAAAGGAAAAATGCTATGAAAGATAATTTCATCTAGAATATTTTAAAAGTATTTTCAATGGATGTTGAATTACTCTTTTTTTCTTAATTAGGGTTTCTTTGGGAATCTTAATTAGCTAATTATCCTTTAATTAGGTCATCAATTGATCTCAAATTTCTATTTATTTAGGGATGACCTCGCCTCCCTAAGTTTCTTGAGATTTATTGATAATTATGAAAATTTCTATCTCATTCTCTAATTATCCCTTTCGTATAATTAAGGGTAATTAAGGTGTGATTAGTGGAGTTACCCTATGATTAGGGTTGATTAAGGTCAGATCCAATAAGTAGGAGATTTATGGAATAATTTTGGGGCATTTCTCCTAACTTATTCCTTAAACCCCCTTTTCTCTCCTTAATCCCCTCTTAATTAAGGGTTAACTCATTAATCACCCCTTAATCAATTTTTAAAAAAAATCATAACTTAATTAATCTACCTTGGGTAGATGCTTAGGTGTTTAATAACCTAAGTTTAATTAAGGAAATTAAAACCCCTTTCATAAGTATGAAAGGGTGTTTTAAAAGTACTTAAGCTAAACCCCTTAGCTTAATTAACTTTTAATTGTGAGCCAAATTGCATTACGCCTTTTTTCATTATTAGGTACATTACAAATTTAAATTCCTTATGGATTTTATTTCATCTCATTGGCTCATAATTACTTAGTTAATTTTTCTAAGGTAGTGTAGGTAAGGGTTAATTAAGCCACTTAATTCATACCTTAAACTAATCAATGCTTAAAAATGGATTTAATTATCTGAAAATTAAACAAAAATACATAACACATGTGGGAATGGGTTAGAAACATAAAACTCATCTCACCTTTTCAAAATTAAATCAAACTTCAAACTAAACAAAAATTATTTTGAAATTCACTTTGATTTATTCTAAATTTTCTTATTCCTAAAGAATGTCTTTAGGATTTAAGTAAAGTGAGTTTGTTTACATGCTTTCATTGCTTTGAATCTTCCCAATATGTTAAGTTGTATGTCATGTGATTCATGCATTCATAATTTCATGTTTCAAATTTTAAAAATAAAATTTATTTACTTTATGTCAAATGTGCATGTGTTGGCTAAAGTAAAATATGAGTGGCTATTATCACTACTAAATCCAAAATATTTTCAAAACTTATAAATGAAATATCAAATCTGAAATTGTGATATTCATATCTTAATTATAAGCTTGCATGTGATGGATTATAAAAGCATGTTTATCATAGGTTTTCTTTCTTTCTTATGTTAGCATAGTTTTGAATAGGAGTTAGTAAGATGTAGGGTTCATTTGAAAAGAACCCAACACTTACTTAATTCTATACTCTATTCATCCCTATGCTATCATCTAAGAAGGGTACTTTGCATGCAAAAATTGCATAAATAAAAATAAATTTATTAAACAAGTTTTGCATTTCCTCTTCCATTTCATTTCTTTTGTATATATGTTTGTACTTAAGAAAAGTGGAATATTAGTCTGAACAATCCCAAGGTTGTGAGGCTTTAAGTAGCCCTAAATAGGTTTTATACCTTACACTCTAGTTAACAATGACGTTGTACTCACTTATGCCTTTCTTACTTTCATGTATGTGAAATTTTGAAAGGAAAACATTTTCTACTTAAGAAAAATCATGCATATTCAACTTCTAAATTTTCTTAAATGGATTACTTAGCATGCACCATAAAGTGTGTTAACTACTCTCATTTGCATGTATAGATATGCTTAGGGTCCATCCATATGCATGTTATATATGTTGGGAAAGAAATGAAGTAATGTGTGTTATGTGAATTTTGATTCATTTTATTTAATCTTAAAATGCCTTTCTTTTTGAATAGGTTTGTTTAGAGTTTATCTAAACTTAGGGTTGATTAAAAGATGTAATTAAGACATTCACCTAAATGAAACTAAAACATGAATCTACTTTAGAAAATTACTTAAGGATGGAGAAGGAAAGAGAAGTTCTCTCTCTTCCTCTCTTCATAACTTAGTAATTAACAGGTTTCACTTAAACCAAATTAAAACATGGAATAAAATAAATTCAAAAAAACTTAAACAACTTAAATGAAACTCTCCTCTAAGTTGAACATATTATTCACACTTAGAAAATTTAAACCTAAAACCCTAGCTAAGCATACCACATAAACCTTCAAAGCACACATTATTAAGTCACCACTTCTAGCCTTAGTATGCATGATTTGATATTTTTTTTATTTTGTGATCTACATTTTAGACTGGATGTTAGGGTGTATGCTCGTAGAATGAATAGTAGGAGGTGCTTAGTCTAACTATTCTTTTTGTAGGGGATTGTGCTTAAGGAGCTATCATAAATAAAAATATAACTCCTTCTTGCTTGCAGGTGCTTATACCCCTTTGCATAATCCATAGGCCAGGTGGACTTACTCACCCATGTGTGGGGTGATAAGTCTAATATACATGATTGGGATTTGTGTGGTATGATTTAACTAACCTTTATTTTTAGTTAGATTTCTACTTTTCCGCTCATGTAAAAATTTGTATAATTAGAATTTTGGAATGATTTGTTATGGGGATTAGGATGAACATTAGCATAAGATCTCATCTTATGTACCATAAGAAGCCTTGGAGCATCTACCATCCAACCTTCCAAAGGAGGAATCAAATGAAGAAGAAGAAAAGAAAAGAAGAAAGAAGAAAGAAGAAAGAAGAATAAGCAAGACCCTCATAATAATGAATTCTTGCTTAATTGTAAATTCAATTCATTTGTAATGGTTGTATAAGTAGAGCTCTCATCACATTTCATATTTTCGGTTTGTGGTGCCCAACCACAAACGCTATTTATTCTTTTTACAATTAGCTTTATAAATTGATTAATGATTTGTTTAGCTTTTGCATTAAGTTGCATGATTTTTCTAGTTTCTTCCTTGCTTTATGTATGGCCTGGATGTAGATTAGGCACTTTAGGAAAAAATAAATCTTTTATCCAACTTAACAACTCAAATTAAAAATAAACAATTCATAACCTCACCTAAAGCTTAGTTTAAAATCAAGATAAAAGATTTAGCAACCCTTATGGATGTTTTTTCTTATAATATCATGCACAACACCATCTTATTTCACTGATTGAGGGTTTCACCTTGCCGAGAATTCTTGACTCAGAGAGTGGAAACTCACCTCCTTTCTTGCCAATTTTGGTCACTAATCTCTTGCATTCATAAAATCCTATTAGCCTAAGTCAAAATATTTGTCCAAAATGAAAATAAAATGAAATTTGAAATGCATTAAATTTTAGGTCATTTGAAGCATGTCCCTTTACATGATCTAGTCTCTTTAGGGAGTGAGTTTAAGGACTTGGTCTCTTTCTAAATAAAAATAGTATATCTATCTTTCATAAGCATAAAGACTTGTCTACATATATTTAAAATCATAGGAAGAGTTAGTTGGCGGCCACCCTAAGGTGATTGTAAGTGCAAGCTATCAGGTGGTTTTTCCTCTCTTGTGGAGGAAAACTAATTACCCATTTTCCCCTTAGATTTAGGTGCTTCCCCGGGCTCCTAGATTTAGGTTCCGAGGTTGCTTCTGTCATAAGCATAATTCCTCACCTCTTAGGCATTTCCTTAATCTTGTGTTAAGGAATCTTAAGTCCTAAAATTTTAATAAAAAATATAACTCAAACAAACTAAATCAATTTCTAAAATATAAAGCCTAATTTTAGGATAGCTTGAGATGCTTACTAGGTTTCCAAAGATCGGGCATCTCCTACTTATCTCTCATTTTGTATTCGATAATAACTCCCTCTTTTTGATCAATCTCATTTTTATCTTCAAAAATATAAACCAATCAATTGATAATCTTTTCCTTATTTAAATCTTAAGAGACAACGATCATTTACCTTAATCAAGAGTCTTCCTAAGGGATCTCGCCCTTAGATGTATATAACTATGGGGCTTGTCCCCCAGAGGGAACTTAACGAATCTAGTTTAAAATAAACTCTGTTTTATTTTTTCATATAAAGTAAGTGAAGAATCTCTAGTACATATGCAAACTCATCGTCCTTAGGAGTCCTTATTGAGGTGATTGGTTCCATTAAAGGGTAGTGAATTCTGTCTTTTGAGATAGTACACTATAAATTTATGACATATCTGATCACCTGAATAAGTACATATGCGGATCTGCATAGCGTCTTACTAAGATGAATTTTTATATAGGTGTTGCCTCTTTCATTTCTCCCCACGATTTGAAAGCGACTTCTATAGAATTTTTCTCCACACTCACCCTCACTAATCTGAAATTCTCTTTTCTCCCCTCATTTCCACCAAACTGAAAATACCCTTTTCATTTTCCCTTTGCCGCAACCAGAGAAGAACACCGTCATTAGGGTTCTTCTCCCGATTTTCGGCATCTCTCTCTTCCTTCCTTTCTTCTAAACGGAAAATTCCTCCCCTTCCAATTTCCTTTGCTGCAACCGGAGAGGAACACCTCATTAGGCGGGTTCTTCTTTGATTTTCAACATCGCCCTCTTTCATTACCTTTCCACGAGCATCAATCACCCAAATTTTTTTCACGAATCGAAGAGGAACATCATCATTAGCTGTTCCTAGTTTTGACGCCTCCTTTCTATCTCCCTCTCCGACTTTTCCCTTTGTTGCAACCAAAGAGGAACATCATCATTAGGTGGGTTCCTCTCTTGGTTTTCGGCATCTCCAACTCTATCTATTTGTGATCATTGCAATGCCAGGAAATAAAGTCGAACATGTGAATATGGATGTATATATGCTTGTGTTTCTTCGGTATGAATGCCACGCCATGCTCATTAGGCATGATGAGATAAAAAATTAGTTGGTGTCGAAGATACCACTCACTACATTACATGATAAGCCAACATTTGTTGATGTCGCCCCTATAAATTTTAACAAAATTTTAGACTTAGAAAAAAAGAAATGAATATAGATTGTCATGCATTTATTTCAAGCATTCATTAAAGCATACCGAGAAAGCTAAACACTCGATGCAACCTCTTATTTGGGATGACGGGAGGTTGCCAAAATTTTGACTAAAATTTGGAACTTAAACAAATTGAAATTGAAATTGTCTAAGCTTAAATTAAATAAGAAAATACACGATAAATGTTAAAACGAACATCAAACAAAAAAAAGCACTTACAAAACTTATTTAAGCAAGTTGAAAGCCTTCTCGAAGTGCGAACTAAAATTCTTCCCCCTCTTTCTCAAGTACTCTAAACTCAAGCAAGTGCTCTCTCTTAGCCTTATTTAGAGGGATTTGAAGAAGTAATGAGAAACCCATTCTTATTTAAAATTAACTTCTTAATAAAGTGAGTTCTCTTTTCTTGTAAATTTCTCAAAATTAAACAAGCTTTAATTGGAACTTAGGGAGGATAATATTAAACTCACAAGCTTTAAATTGTAATTCTCTATGGCTTAAATTGAAGCGATAAAGTGAGTTTTCTTCTCTTGTAAACTTCTCAAAATAAACAAACTTTGATTGAAATTAGGGGAGGCAAACGACAAGCTCATAAAGACTTATAATAAGTTTGAAGTTTGACTTTAAATAAACATGTTGATGTGGAATTTAAAGTAAAGTCAAATCAAGTTTGATCGCTTTTATATGAAGACTGAATAATTCTCATAAGTGAAAGAATATTATTCGATAGCTTACTCAAAAGCATAACTTGTTGGCTTGATGATAGTTATGAATGCTATATTTCAAGTTTACTTGAATTTGTATCTCAATACAGAACTAAATCATAAGAAATTTGTTGAGTGTTATGCTTATATATATAATAAAAAGTGGGACAAATAAAATTTATGAGAGAGCTATAAAGAAGCAAAATAACATGTTGGCAAGCATAGTTAAAGCTCCTTAATGAATAATCGAAAGATTCATACAAGAGCTGTTAATAGTTTGTTTCAAACTAATTGGAAGATAAATTCTTAAATATGAAAGAATTTGAACCTGCTCACAAACAAATTTGAAAATTTAGATAATTGAAAAATTCAACAAGTAAACTAAGAGCGAGCAATATTTTAAATTACAATATAAATCAAAATATCACCGATTCGCAATACCTACAAGCGAACGAATGCTAATCAAGGCATTCTTAAATACACCAACCTGGGCCCCGACACTGTGATAAATACTTAAATTCAAGTGTCGAGATGTTGGCTTCGCTTAATCTTAGATGAATCCGTTAACAAAACCTAAAAATCTAATATAAAAATTTCAACTTATTAAAATATTTGAGAAGCTAATTCTATCATGTGACAATAAATTTGATCATCTGTAAAGAGCTAAACAGAGTTGACAGGATCTAAAGTTCTCAAATAAATTTTATTCAATCAATCAATTAACTACCCCGATGATGGTTGTGTTGAATGGTGATTTCAACCGGGGTCCATCAAAATGTGATTCTATTTTCAAATCAAATTAACTCAAATTAAATATCAATCTAAAATGCTTAAATGAAATTCTAATCATTAAAAGCTAAAAGTTAAAACCAATTCACCTTCCGCTTGCTTGAGGTGACAAATTAAGAAAACTCTAGCTCACAAAAGAGCCAATGTCAAATCAAGTGTCCTGCTATGTTTACTCTCAATCAATCTCTTACTAATAAGGACGTGACTGTCTCCTCGACTACGTTTACAAGAGCCATATGCAGCACGAAGTCCTCGAGTGGTTTGGCCAGTAAGGCTTCATTATATTACAATCACGACCGTAGCCCGTATACTCCCTAATGGCTCTACCCTTTGAGTTGTGAATCATAGTACACAGATAAAAAAAGCCCTCGCCTAAGGTAGACTTAAGCATGTCTCCTGACAAACACCACCCCAGTCTACAAGGATTCTTTTAACTCGTGTTGTTGATAAGAATCCTTCGATCAAGTTGGGTCGACTACCTCCTTTGACTAAGCATACTAAGGACCAGGACAGCCGTGGATGATGGAACCATGGGATCTATATCGGGCATGTCATCATTCCCCAAGTCATCGATTTAAGCTGAAATGATGAATTTCATAATCTTAAATTCTAAAACTCCATATGTTGCTACTATACGCTACGCATTAAGTGACCTAACGACTAGCCTTAATCGAAAGTTCTCTCACTTATTGGGAGGAGTAATTAACTATAGGGGCTTGTGCCTATAGGCAACCTGGAATCAGATCTAAAGTCCTCACTAAATGAGGACGAAATCTTTGGGTAGTGTCTTATCTACTATCTCATCTGTCTTCTGAAAATTACACTGACATTTTAAACCATACTCTCTTCATTCAATATGTCGAGAGGTCGGTGGCGAATTTTCGGAGCCCGCATCTATTTCATATGTTGTCGCATTCTGTAGATTGTCATTTGCACCATAATTGACCGAATTGATTGCAGAAGGTTTTATTTGATAGATTTCAATATTTTGGCGATATCGACAAAGTCCATTTCGTGAAAGGAGATCGTTTTGATGTCATCGTAGTCTCCCGACTCTAATATGCATGCAAATGCGTTGACAATTTTTCTTCTCTATCAATCAACCATTATATCGTGTGATATGTATATTTTAATCAACTTCAACATTTTGAACGCATTGGTGAAGCCCATTTTATGATCAAGATTATTTCAATCTATTTCACTCGATTGGGGTATTTTAACTGATTTGCACAATGTTGTGCTCGCATTCTATCAATTTCATCATATTTCGGGTTCAATCTATGGAATATATTTGAAGGTCTAGACTCAAAGCAAAAGTATAGCAATGGCATGAGATTCTAATGTTGATTCTGATAGAGCTAATGTTGTGCGATTTTCACTATAGATAAGGATAGAGTGAAGGACTAAACATGAGAAGTTAGAGGTCTTGGGTTTGGACTGAGAGCTCAGTGGTTTGAAGGTTAATTTGGTTCAACTATGAGTTCAATTCTATGGGTTCAAATGTAAGTAAAAATATAAGTTCAACTCTCACAACCTCAAGGTCATAGAAACCCTAAGTGAGCAAAACCCTAATGCTTAATATTTTATATATTTTAAAACACCAAGAATTTTTTTTTTTCCTTATTAATAAGAACGTCAATATGATAGTTGTTGTAAAGACTTTATTTCTATGAGTACTATAGGAAGATAGAATGATAAAATATATGGTTTGCATAAGAAAAAAATTAGTGTGGTTGAATTAACGAGATGTAAATGGATTTGAAGCTTTGAGATGCCCATTTAAAGAAGACAAAAGAGTCGGACATGTAGCCCCTGGGATCCATTGATCTATGTTGATTTAAATTTTTGGTTAAGGAATAATTTTATTATATGGTACCTTGTCCACAAGTGATTTAGAAATGAAAACTGCTATACATTCTAATTTAGAGGAAAGTGAAAGAAACTTACAAACTATCATGCATTGCCATATAGGGAAAAAAATAAAAGAAGCTTACATAAAAAAGGTGTAAAAAAAATACTCAAAACCAATAAATTGGCCCTCGATAGAACTTCTATTATAATAGATCATAATCACTATGCAAGGTTGCTGGAATGTTCGGAAATCAACGCCATTAATCATCTCATGTTGCCCTTCAAGACATCATCTCCTCTGGAAGTTCAAAGTCTTGATCGCAAATGCAAAAACAAAAGCAAAGAGAATTGGGAAACCAATTTCTACCGCAGCAACTGCCCCAAGAAGTCATGCTTATAACCAAAGTGATCTTTAAGAAATTGCTTGACTGATATTTTTTATCTTCCATTATGTCATCTATATCACCAAACTGAGAAGCAAGTAGGCCATATAACGTCCAAGAAACTGGACATGCCCAGAAGTACCATCTCCACCAAATTGGTATCCTCTGAAATTCAAAGTTAACATTAATTAGTACGATAGTATCAGATGGAGAAAAATGAGAATTAATTTATAGGAAAAAGATTATTTCAAAGAACTTACAGGACGTGGAATAACAAATCCTGCGAAGAGGTTCCATATGGCATAAAATGCAGTAGCAACTACTGCAGCAATGTCTGAGTTTGGAGTCAATGACACCGCCATCATTCCATAAAATGTGAAGTATAGGAAAGTGCAGAATGTGAAGAATAGGTACCAAAAGAATTTGGCGGCTGTCCAATCAAAATTTATCATACTGTATACTAGAACCCCATACAAAATTGACTGGAACAATGTATATGGAATCTCAATAGCAACCTGATACAAAGAGAGAAGATTAGATTACTAAAAGACAACAAATAAGCCATATTAGAGGAATTAACTTCGTACTTTTAAGTGGGATTTGCTAATTCCTGTTTGCATGATACACAATATAATGGAACTTCAGAAAATTTATCACTTAATGTTACCTGAGCAAATGCGTATGGTAGTGGAGAATACATTCCTGCAGCCTTCTCTCTGTAGAATACTGTTCGTTCAACATCCACTACTGGCTGTACAGTTTGTGAATTCTGTACTCCAACGAACAGAACAGCACCGTACATGGAACCCATAGCATTAAAGAGGTCCTGCTGCGTGCTCCTGTAAAAACATAAATTTCTTTTACGTTTATAATTTCACTGCTCTAATTATTGTAATGTAAGATCATACAATCATGTCCATACGTTTTTGAGCCAAGTCTCCAGAAGATAGTGCCGAATATAAAGGCTATAATTGTGGTGAAGAAGATACGTATGGCCCCATATGATGGATTGCGCCAGTAGGACTTGTATTGTTTCCAAAAGCATGCAAGACATTGAGAAAAGAAAGGCTGTGAAAATTTTGTGGGGAAGTGAAGCTCTTTTGATCCAGGGGCAGGGAGCTTAGCACTAATCAAGGCTTTATTCCTCCTACAAAGATCAACAATATTATGAGTCACGTTTTCAAATATAGCAATAATTGGAAGAAAAAAATAACAACAATAACCATACCTATAGAGATCAGAATTCTTGTATATTTCTGTAAAATTAACCCCTAAGTTTTCTTCTTGAGCTAAGGTTGTCACCTCCAACATCCATGTTGCAGGATTGTAACCATCCTTTATCTTGCTTACTCCATTTACTGACTGTAGAAACGAATCAAAATATATCAAATTTAAATGATTAAAAAGTAAACTAAAAAAGAAAGAGCATTAATTAAAGTATTACCAAATACCTCAAAATATCTAATGAGTTCTGATGAATTACGCCCTAATGGGCCTACATATATCTCCTCTCCACCACGTTTCATTAGGAAAAAAAATCAATTTGTTGTATTTAGATAATATTTTCACAACCTCAATTGGTGATTAAAGTAATATATGACCAATTAATAAACATAAAAAAATCACGAACGAGGAAAAAAAAGACTTATTTCAGCCAAGTGTTACCTCATCAAATGCTTCAAAAATGTCAATGCTAGGTTGATGAATGGTGCAAACCACTGTTCTGCCTGTGTCAACAGTGTTCCTAACAGTTCTCATCACAATTGCTGCTGCGCGGGCGTCTAGTCCAGAAGTTGGTTCATCCATGAATATTATAGAAGGATTAGCAACAAGCTCGACAGCAATTGTTAATCGCTTGCGTTGTTCAGTTGACAACCCATTAACTCCAGGTAATCCAACCAAAGCATTTCGCAATGGTGTTAGCTCAACTAGTTCCATAACCTCACAACCAACATCTACAACATTATTTATCCTATTAGCATTTTCCTAAAAAATTAAAAACTTGTGTACAGAACTAAAGTTTAAACATAGTTGCTTCCTCCACATCCAGGAATTGGCAAAACTAATAAGCTATGCAATTTTCTTTTACAAAAGCTTAACATTAACTCTATGGTGTACGAACATGTACCATTGTGATTATTCAAAGTATCTGCGTGAAGTATTTTCCCCATGAATTGACGCATTCCATGATCTTTGTAGTATTATCCCAACTAATACAATCCTAAAAACATGTTTTGCAGCCTTATATATAGCTCCAATCTAAGATCAATGTTAATACCTTTCAACCTTTATAGTCTTATATCTAAGGTTCCAACACCAAACTGAATCACGAACAAGTATCTTTTCATTAAAATTTTGCTCATCATTTCATTAGGATGCATGCAAGTAGCACATGGAATATGAATTAGCCAGCTATACAATTTCTAGGAACCGGGCTAGGAAATTACATAATGCTAAGGGCAAGCATGTCACAAGGCAAATACAGATTGTGACCTTACAAAAGGAGCAAGTTAATTTTTTAATATATATATATTTTTGGTGTGTTCTCTCCAAACCATCTTCAAATGTAAGATAATTCTAGCATCCTAACAAATATGGTTAAAAAAACATTATGAAGAGTTAATGAAACAAATATAGGCATGTAGTCATTATTGTGTTGTACCTTTCTTGCATTAGCATCTACTTCAATGGGCAAGTAGCCATGCAGAATAGATAAGAGATTCATGGACTTACATGAGGAGAGTGGATGTCATTTTGTTCACGATCGATATTCGAGCAAAAGTCTCTGTTTCTTTGGGTAGCTGATATGCTTATGTTTCCATCTATATATCCACCTGTCTTTCTTCCGAAGCACATCCATTAGTGTTGTCTTACCAGCTCCACTGACTCCCATCAATGCGGTGAGAACCCGGCCCAAAGCCCACCGACGCCTTTGAGGAGTACCGATCCTCTTGAACACCTTGTGATCTCATTTCCTACAAGTTCGAAGAATCGTTATTTTTTTATTATTTAATAGTATCGTAGAATGGTCTTTATCATCCGATTGCATATAAATTTATGCTCGGTTAAGCTTTAGCATGTCCACAATACTTCACATTGTCAAAAGTTAACGATAGAGGTTCAAATGGAAGAATCATTCCACGCTCGTTAGGATCATCCACCGGTTGGTTTCTATCTCTCCGACTCGACCTTCTCTAACTATAGTCAAATGGATGTAACTTTAAGTCTAATACTTTAGTTTGTACAAGTGTGATGATGTTCAACTTACCTCGAGATCCACGGGAACTTCTTCCTCTAGATGAGAGTTCAACAACCGCCCGCTCGTAGACTCTTTCTCATTCAAAGTGTCCTCGTGATATAACGACCTTTTCCCGGTCTGAATGGTGGAAAATTAATTTAATAAGTGCTAATGAAGTAAACTTTTCAAGAACTTCGTGATGTGTCATTTGAGAATAGAACTGAGAATACTTACGTCCGTAAAGGTAAGAGCAGCCGTGTATACAACATTAAAAAACTAGAATATAGCCAATTAAAGCTCCCACTCCTATCCAAACCCATTTTGATTCAGCAAATAAGCCTCTGATTCCACAACTGGACTCCTAATGTTTTGTTGTTAGTTGTTCCCTCGTGGATCTGTCATTAAAACCAAATCCAAAGATGGTGCAGGGGTAAGCCAAAGTTTGTCATAATAGCGAGAAATCTATGCATGCACTTACAAATTTCCATTTGTGCCCAAGAAATTCATTTACTGACAGGGCGTTCTGTGCATACATCAAGGGGGATGACCAGTAACCCCAGATCCAAAAATCCTTGATGCTTTCTGCAAAAGAGAGGAATTTGTTAAGTCAGAAGATAACTAAAATTTTGCTGACTGAAGTGAGTTTGTAAATTTTAAGGTTTTGCAGCCGCGTGGGAGATATCCTAAATGAATTTAGAAGTTTGGTCTTTATCTACAAGCTTATGTTTTTTTTGAACAGAATCATACTGAGATATGATAAATCCACCAAGTACAATCACCGCTACTTGGGCAAAGGAACCAAAAGAGTTTGCAACTGTCATATCTCTACCAAGAGCAGCAACAACTCAAAAAAAGTCCAGAAGCCATCTGACTAACCAAAGAGAATAACAAAACTGCCTAAAGAACCTGCATGAAAGAGTTATATTTTCTAGTTAATTAAGATTAAAAAGTTTAATAAATGATGCACAATTGTAGCTACTCAAACTATCCTGCTCACCTTGCACATTTGGATCAAAACCAATCACATAATAAGTCAAGCCAGTATATACAGCACATTCTAAAAAAGAAATTGGAATCTTAAGAATCCATGTAGGCAAAGCATAAGCCCAAGCTGGAAAGAATAAGAGATCTCTTTGTTTGTAAAATACAGGAAGCTTTGCGATGCTCATGGCAAGTTCTGCAAACCCATTGAACAGATGAGTCATAATGCCAATAAAAATAGCACCCATATAGATTGTCCCATCATCAACATCACGATGGTGCATCTTCGTCCGCAGGAAAACTGTCATCGCTATTGATGATATCATAGTAAGCTGGTTTCAGAAGAAAAACTTAAGCACCTTATTTATGTGAAGAAAGCCTCGTTAACTTTTTGAATGAATCCACCAGATATTTGATAAAGTACTAACCTGGAACAGCTTGAAAATGTAAACAAATGAGTTCCTCTTCATTAACAAAAATTCTCTCTCCAAGCAAGCCTTGAACAGCTCCTTATTATTGACCCCATATCTTGTTATTGTCAAAGCAGCAGGGTGGTTCTTGCTCTTGTCATATGGAGTGTGAAGTTCTTTTTCCAGTCTTCTTCCAACATGGAACGAAAGAAATGCATTGGAGAATTCATTAACAGAGACAAATCGATATGGTTCATCTCTGCGTGCCCAGTATTGTCTTTGGTCCTTTTTTGATGTAACCTATAAAGGCAAGTAGAATTTTGTTAGTTTATGCTTTATTTTTTGTCATTTTTGTCCCTTAATTGATGGATGGCTTATAAAAATTATATGTACTGAGTAATACTTGATAGTGTTTGTTTAGCTAATTCATATGATTACCTCTTGCAAGAAATCTGCAACACCTTTTCTTTCGGGACATCTAAAGCCCATGGATTCAAAGAACTCAAGCACATTTTCTCGAGGGCCTTGATACACTACTTGACCTTCTGAGATTAGAAGAATGTCATCAAAGAGGTCATATGTCTCGGAGCTGGTTGAAGCAATGCTATCAGGCTGTGCCACCAAGGATGTGAATGGACTGTCTCAATGAATTCACTATGGAGAAGGTAGTTGAGCTATCCAGACCGGTGGATATCTCATCCATAAACAGTGCCCTCGCTGGTCCTACAAGCATCTCACCTGTTACCAAAAAAAAAAGTAAGATAAATAATTATCTTACGGAATGGCACTCTTGATAAATATTTTCTGGTTCTAAATTACTTCACCTCACCTGTTGTAACTCTTTTCTTCTGCCCACCTGATATTCCACGTATCATTTGATCCCCTACCAAAGTATCAGCACAGCTATCCAATCCTAGTATCTGCATAACGAATAAATTATGGAGATCAGCATTCATTTTATGGTAATAAAATATATTTTGTGATTATCAATATAGCATTGGACAATTATTATTTTCTTAAAGCACATAAGGTTAGTTCTTCCTGTAAAATGTGTCAAGTGATAAGAGAATCTGAAATCTTGAAGGAGAACTAACTTAGAAATTCTTCTGGATGTGCCGTTATATTGCTGCTCCTGATTTTCTTGCTACATAAAGTGATGTCATAATCATGATTACAATCATGATCATGGTTGTGTAGTTAAAATAAATAAAAAAAACAAATTTCTTTTCTGCCAATACTCTACTGTGATGATTAGGGAAATCTTAAAGCTGATTGTTTTAAATAACTTAGTTTTATGATTTCTATACCTCGTAAATTACTTATTATCTATATTTGCAGTTTGTACAACTTCCTTGTAGGCCATACCTTCAAGATATAGTCTGTGACAACAATTTCTTGCCCCTCCAGTGTAGTAGCCTGCAAGAGAACGAAAAGTTAGAAAATATCATTTCTTATTGTTCCAAACTGATTATAGAATTATAGTCATGAGAAGAACCAATTAATATATTAACCATTTATGATTTTTAAACTTTGTGAAGTAACAGCGCATGTGATTATCAGACTGAAATCTAACTAAAAGTATAGTTCTATATGATCATTGTTTCCCATAGGGATCAGGGACATTCATGAAATACTTTTTTTTTTCTCAGTCTGTAATCTACCTTCATGTACATATCAATATCAGGATCCGGCTTAATGTTTGCTGCCTTTTCCCTGCTAGACAGCTCTGTCAACATTTCTGGAGTTCATTGCAGAAAGGTGAGGTAATGAAACAATGAACTAAACATGATCAGTTGCATGTATTGGGTAGCAAATTTACTTGAACATACCAAATCGGGTTCCAACACCTTGACATTTTGCAGAGAAAGCTAACGTTTCTCTGACCGTCAATTCTCCAATGTGCAGGTCATGTTGACTGATATAAGCTGAGGTTCTTTGGGGAACAAACTCATCCAAACCGTGGCCATTGTAAGACACACTACCAGAGATCTGTATTTTCATTGCATAACCAATTTAAAAGGGAAATTCACAATACATGAGGGACATATGAGTTTGAATTTATAATCAAAAGCACTATGTTTTTATTTTTTTTAACTTTTTTTAATTTATGACGAGGGTAGAAAGAAAGATGACAGACCTTTAGTTCCTTGCTAAGCTTTCCTGCGAGGCCAGAAGTGGTTTTCCCGGAAGATGGCGGGCCTAAAAGCAAGGACATTCTGAGAAAGAAGCATTAACTTAGTTAGGATAGAAGGCTGAAGGTTTAAATCCAATAATAGATTGTTGTAACAAAATTAATTGGTCAATCTTAGGCCCTTGGTGTACCTGTCCACTGATACCATGAAGGATTGTGAGCGGTCTCTTCCTACTAGGCAATATATGCAAGGTGTTCAGTAATGCCTGGAGTGACGGCAAGCCATTAAACATAAACAAAATTATTTCTCTGTCTTTCTTCTTCTGATGAATTAATTCATTCATCGAAACAAAACCTTATAAAATCATGAGGTGATATGTTAGCAAAAAGTTACCTCAATCTTATCGGTGAAGAAATTCAGAATATTGGGAACTCCCCTGTTCCCCACGAAAGCATCTGCATGGATTTCCAAGTTCTCAAACCGAACCTCAATGGTTGGATTCTCGATTCCAACTCTGTGGAGATAACACAAACAAAACAAAATCATATCAACGAAAAGCTTCAATAATTTCAGCCTTCTTGAAAACATGTGAAAGCTAATCATGAAGACAATACCTATCTAATCTATTCTTGAGTTTTTAAGAAACTTCGTTATCTTCATCTGCAATTCAACCAGTCTCTCCATCAGCATATTCTTCTCAGCCAAACTAAGCTCCGCAATGCTCACTTCTCCACGCCCCTGTGATCCAGAGAGTATTCCCTTCCGGATTCGGTCATAAGTGGGAAGCTTTTCGAGCGCTGCACACTTGAGAGCCTCCTCATCATCCTCCTCCCTCGAAGACCTAGAGAAGACATCCCAGTTACTACTGCTCAGCCATGCCGAGTCAGTTCGCGGACTCGCCGCCAAGATGCCCCGGGTTTTTGATAAAGGTAATCAAGAGAACCAGCACTATTTTCTGCCGTCTTGTCTGAACCTCTTCAAGCTGATTGTTTTGGTTAGTTTACAAATGAAGGATTTCACACTGGTGGCCACAAAGGGCCTCCCAAGTGCCGGAGAATTCTCAGATTTGGTGAGCACAAAGAAGAAGAGGAAGAATAAGAAATGAAGAACAAATGATTTGGTTCCCTTCTGTGTTTCCACTTGGAGTTCCTTCTTATATGCTTAAGTATCATGTGCTGAACTCAGCAGCGATTCCGGGCGAATTTTTTTTTTTTTTTTTAAATTGTTAGATTTCAAATGAGAGCCATGGAGAAGCTCTCCACCAACTGACCGCCTTCAGGAGCCTAGAAAATTTCAGAAATTATTTTCCGAAAAAATAAAATCAGAAATCAAGAAGGCTTGACTAGACAAGGACAATCAGTATTAAATATTTTCTCAACAGAAAAACCTATACGATATATTCGTCCTCATGAAGATAGAGAGTCCT
Source organism: Cymbidium sinense (assembly GCA_021442155.1). NCBI lineage: Eukaryota > Viridiplantae > Streptophyta > Magnoliopsida > Asparagales > Orchidaceae > Cymbidium > Cymbidium sinense. The sequence goes on from CM038221.1 coordinate 160,470,680, forward strand.
TCGTGCCGTCCAATATGGAAGTAGTCTTAACCACAGGTGGGTCTCAACCACATCAAGGACTTGACTTTTGACACATGCTATAACGTATGGTTCAACGGTAATCACCCGGCCACGAGCGGCTTGTGATTGGAAATATTTTTTTAATACATTAAATTCTAATTATTTTCTAATACTTCTATGTATTTAAAAAATTTACGTACATATAAGATAACTCTTATTTATTTATATATTTAACATTTAAATTTTAATCATTATTTATTTAATACTTAAATCTTTAATATCACATTAATAATATTATTATTTTAAAAAAGTAAAATATAAAGAAGAAAAATTTTTAAAATAGACATCTTTTCACCTTAATTGAATTTGTACATCAAAAAAATTTTATAAAATAAAGTAGTTTCGACCAAGATAAAGAACGCTGGAGCCTCAATCATCCCTGCAGATTTTATTTTATTTTTTATTTTTTCTTATAGGGGAGAGAGAGAGTTTTTATTAATTTTTAATTAATATAATTATTTAAAATATTTAAAATATATAATTTAAAATATTTTTATAAAATATTTAATAACCAAATATTTATATATTTAGTTATTAATTTATTATTTATATATATATAATTAAATATATAATTTAAAAATATTTTAATTATATATATAAATTTAGAAATTTATTTAATAATTTTATTATTTAATATAATTATTTAAAATATATAATTTTATTGTTAATATATAATTAAAATATTTAAAAATATATAAATAAATAATTTTAATAAATAAATAAAGAAAGAAATAAATTATATAAATATTTTATAAATTATATAAATAAAGTAATTATATATATTTATAAATTTATTTAGTTATTTATATATTTAAATTATATAAATATTTTAAGTTATATAAATAATTTTAAATATTTAAAATATATAAAATAAATTCAGTTATTTATATATTTTTATTTAATTAATTTTTTTATTTAAAAAATATTTATTTATTTATAATTAGTTAAATAAATAAAAAAAATTTTAAATTATATAAATATTTAGTTATTTATATATTTATAAAATATTTAGTTATTTATTTATTTATTTATTTATTTATTATATAAAGCCAATAAATTATATAAAATAAATATATAAATAACTAAATATTTTATATATAATTACTTTATTAATATAATTTATAAAATATTTATATAAATTTATTTCTTTCTTTATTTATTTATTAAAAATTATTTATTTATATTTTAAATATTTTAAATTATATATTAACAAAAATTAATAAAAATTATATATTTTAAATAATTATATTAATTAATAAAATTTATTAAATAAATTTCTAAATTTATATATATAAATTAAAATATTTTAAATTATATATTTAATTATATATATATTAATTAATAACTAAATATATAAATATTTAGTTATTCAATATTATAAAAAATATTTTAAAATGTTTTTCTCTCTCTCTCTCTCTTTCTCTCTCTCTCTCTCTATGAAAGCAAAAAAAAAAAAAAAAAATCCTCTCTCTCTCTCTTTTACCGAAAGCAAAACAAAAAAATTTTCTCCGACATTAAAAATAGTCTATCAGATTTGACATTGCTATTTTCATAAAAATATGCCTAAATAATATATTAAGAATCTATTTTAAAAATTGTATATAAAGATATATACATATAAAATTTTAAATATTAGATATATATATATATATATATATATATATATAATTTAGTTAATTCTCATATCATAATAAATGAGTGTGATTGATTGGCTGCTAATTTTGATATTCAAAGATAACATAGAAATATTTGGATTGATTAATAGAAATAATGTTAGTTCTTTTATTATAAGAGACTATAATTATTAAAAATTTTATTTAATATGATAGATTAAACTAATAGTATTAAAGAGATCCTAATAAGATTGTGATTGAAAATAAATTTTAACATGAAAATAAGAAGGCCTTAGATAGGTGCCCACAAAATTGATAAAACCTAGCCCTCAATTGATTTTATGATATTATTTAGTAGGTAGATTATTCTAAGAGTTAAATGACTTGAGCCTATTGTTTTGCTATCTTTTGAAGATGATCTTGTAAAGTGAGGATTGGTTGGCATTCATCACTTGGATTGTATTGTTCTTAATTGAGAGAAATTGAAGAAGCATTTGTAAGTTATTGTCAAATATTTTTTACAAATAATATCAAACTTTTGTGTGTTGAAACATTTGTGGCAAAAGGTAAAGAGAGTTTTGTGTTCCAATTTTGTATGAAGAGCCCCAAATAAATAAATAAAGACAAGTATAGTAGGTATCAATATTTTTAGGTAAGAAATAGAAAAAAAAACATAAAAAAATATGAGGCATAGCCTAAATGAAATGATTCAATATATTGATTGATATTACAAAGGCTTATTCTTCCCTTTAATTGAAGAACATACAACTACAACAACGACAAGCCTATATCCCACTACATGAGTCATTACATGAATCCTTCGACTCTTATGTCCTATTAAGTCAAATTCTCATTTAATTCAAATAAAATAAGATCATTTTTTATAACCTAAAGTCTTCTGTCTACCTCTATCATTCTTAACATAGGTTAAATATAATACATCTACTTTTCTAATTGGGTCATCGGCTGGTCGGTGTTTTAAGTAATCAAACCATCAAAGGAAAGTATCTCAAATCTTATATGGCACTTGAGCAACTCAAACCTTTTCATGTATATATTCATTTCACATTTTGTCCGTAACTTTAAACCACTCATCCACCTAAGCATCCTCATCTCTCTCTAACTTAATTTTATGCCACTTAACATAAATTTACAAAATTTATATCACAAGTTTATCTATATATGAATATGGTGGAGAATATTGGAGATGTAGTGAATTGTGATGATAACAATTATATAATATTAATCTAGTGTTGGTGGTTGAACATCGATGGTCAATTTATGATAGCCAAATGATGATGATCAAAAAATGACAAATTAGTGTACATGATTAGGCAAAAATAGTATGATTATATTACAAGTGATGATGGTGAGTGTTAAAAAATGATAAATGGATAATATGGACAAACAATGATGATTGAAAAAGGTAATTATGGCATTGTTAATTAAGTAATGATGATTATTGATGGTGATCATCACTATAAAATGTTGGGTAAAACTTTAGAGTTCTTCAAATCTTGTTTTCCTTTTGTTACAAGGATAAGTTTCACTTATTAGACTTTCTTATAACTTTGTGCTATTAGAATATAAGGCTCAGAATTTAATAAAATACTAACTCAAAATAAAATAAATCTCACTTTTAAAGTTATAAACTCAATCATGAAATAGGTTGAAGTGCTTATTAGACTTCATAGTTTCAAAGCACTTCATTCTTCTTCTCACTTGGAATGAGAAAAGAACTATTTCATTTGATGTATCTCATTTGACTTTCATATTTAAGAGTTTTGAAATCAAACTTTAAAATCTATAGAAATAAGAGCTAATTTCTTTAATAAAAATTTTTCTTAGGATATTTTTTTCTTTCTTAAGATATAATTAACTTGGGTCTTGCCTATAAGAAATTGAGAACCTGGGTTAAAATAAATCTTATATAATTTTCATCTATGTAGTTTTAAAAAAAATCTAATACAAATAGACATATCAGTCTTAAGAGTCTTTATTAAGTAATTGAATTCATCGTAGGGTGATATTTTTACTTTTCAGAGTATTATATTACTCTTTGATGTCGTACATGATCACTTAAATAAAAACCCTCAAGATCTGCAATAGTATCCCATTTAAAAACTTCAAAATAGTTTATTTGTTTCACTCATTTATGTCTGAACTAGGTTTAATTTTCTAAATATAATAGTCTTCTTTCTTTGCATTAATACGATGCTTCAACTTCACTTGAAGATAGACAATCAGTAGCTCTATTATTTAAATAAAATTTGATTATATAATTGAATTTCATGAGATAATATTATCATTGACATTAATAAAATAAGAAGAAAAAAAAACTCTCATATCTAGATTTTTTAAAAAAAAAGAAAATTTATATAGTTAATTATTTTTATCCTCAATATAAACCTCATTAAACACATTACATAAAAAATGCAATAAAATAATCTATTTAGAAAATATTTCCTTGAAAAAAACTTATGTTAATTTTTTTTCTCTATTGTTTGCATTTGTTTAATTATTTTAATTAATAGCATTACATGTTTGATTTTTTTTTTTTTTAAGTGCTTCATTCAATCTCAACCTTCAATAACCTTTGTAATCTTTTCTTTTTTATTTTAGATAGATGATACATCAATCAAATGAAGAAAATTATAATAAAAATTGTAGTTTTATAGCAGATATCGATGAGCTTTTATGATGATTATAAGAAAAACTCAAAACTATCAATAATTATAAAAATGAATTCAATGTATCTATTGCTTGTCACAATAAATTGTTCTCTCTTTCTCTATGTGTGTATAATGTGTAGCCATTTTCACTATAAGTTGAAAATTATTTGAGTGATTGAAACAAAGATGTTTCGCATAAGGTGCTCTGCCATTTGTTGTTGAATCCAAGGTTGCAATGATTATTTATGCGAGATAAGATTGTTGTACATATGATTTGCATTGCCATAAAGAAAATTCTTGAAGGAATGCTAACACAGCCTTCCATTATTTGCCACCAGATTTGAGATGGACTATGGTCGTCAAATGACATCTAAAAGGTCACCTATTAATAGCAATTTGTCTGATTTAGGACTTTTCTTCTGCAACATGGTTCTATCTCAAATCATATTTGAGATAAGAGTGTCATGCTGCATAAGAATAAATTTATCTACCGACTTAATAATAAAATTATAGATCTAAATAATCTTTGTTATCTGCTTTGTGAGAGATTTTGGGTCTCAAAAGTATTTTATTCTTGAGTGGGGCTCATAGATGAATATGATCTTTTGGCCGTGTTTTCTATGATATTTTAAGCTTGTTTTATCTCCTATTTAAAATTTGTAGAGTAAATTGAATGCTTCTTTAAATTTTAAATGCCCTTAAAATTCATGCATCAAACTAAAAATTAATGTTTATTCAACAGAGATTTCTGCGGTCTCAATTTAGAGTAATTTCGGCCTGAATTATCAAAATTGGTTGAAATTGATCCAAAATGAAAGGTTTTTTATTTTTCCAGATTTCACGTCGATTCTGATGGAATGCATAAATCACATCGAACGTGGGATTACTTGACAAACATTTAAATCATTTTTGACTGAGTTCAAATATCACTGTTATGACAGCTTCTAGAAACAAACTTTTACTACCGATTATATATATATATATATATATATATATATATATATATATATATATGTATATATATATATATATATATATATATATATATATATATAATAGTCCTGCTAAAAAAATAATAATTTTTTGCGATGTTCCACATCAAATAATTGTGTCCTCCTTTTCTGAGATTGACTTGCCGTGGTTCTCTTTGTTTTTTTTCTTTTCCATCTCTGTATTGTTCCATCTTTGTTTTTTCAATTTGAAGTTTTCAAAATGTGTTTGATTGCACATATATATATATATATATATATATATATATATATATATATATATATATATATATATATATATATATATATATATATTTTATAATGTTAAAATTTATGTAATTTATCCTTTTAATTAATATTTATGTTAGGTTCTTCTTTTTATTACAAATATGTAGCTAATCTTTAAATTCATTCATGGGTAGTAGGGGTGTCAAAAAATAAATTTGAACTTCTCAAAAATTATTTGAGAAATAGATTTTAAGTTAATGTAATATTAATAGTTGGGAATTAATTTTGCATTGTTGGGTTGACAGAAAACCCAAATGACTAAATGACAATGACTCAGTGCAGATTCCTTGATCCACGAAAAGAAAGTAAACCATTCGATCATTTCGACGGCCGAATCATTATTAAATTTCTTTAAGTAAATAAAATGCTAGAAGCCTGGAAAGCGGCAAGCCCAATTTCTCATACTTTGACTTCCTTTGCTGACTCACTCTTCGATTACGTGCTTTGACGATGTGGCCTTTGTAGAATCGAAGGCGAAATTAATCCCTCCCAGTCGACGTTGTCATATCGGCATCTTCTTTCTCGACTCTCCCCCTTCTTGAATCTTTCTCTCATTCCGCATCTAAGGTAATCCGTAATCCTTTGTCTTCGGAGAGCCATGATAGATCTATATCATTCCTTCTCTGTCATTTGTGTTTGGTGATCGTTTCTTTGTAATTGTATGAATGGCCATGCTATTTAATGTTTATTGATGATCTGTAATCCGTTAAATATTTTTTATATATTATTTAAGATTTTAAAATGGAGGACATGCTGTTTAAGTTTAACGGTTTAGTAGTTTACTGGTTTATGAATGAAGTGGGGCTTTTTCAGTTCTTCTCTATCATTTGTGATTGGTGATTGTTTATTCGTTTATTTGTTTGCATTGCACATATGAATGGACATGATGTTAGTGTTTAACATATGCATTTATTCTTTATTGTATGGGAAATTCTTGTATTTGTTCTGCATACTTGGTCTGAGAAGTTGAGATGAATATTGTATGTGGAATTCATTTACCGTGTATCATTTACTTTATCTACTCATTTGAATATTGTGGCAGGCCGGCCGTCTTGAAGTTGAGATGAACATTGTATGAGAATTTATTTCGTGTATCATTTACTTTATCTATTCATTTCAATATTGTGGCTATTGTTGATTAGTATCATTTGAGTATCATTTACTTTATCTACTCATTATTTTTAGTAGCATATTATTTGTAAGTGGTTGTTTTTGATTAGGGTTTAATTCATGTATAATGTATTATTTATAAATTTCTCATCATCAATTTTTTAATTTAGATAGAGGATTCCAATACTATTAGTAATGCTCAAGAAAATAAAAATTTTTTTTCATGGGGATATTGATGAGAATGAAATTCAAATAATTGATGAAGAGACAAGCAATAGACATGCTAGAAAGAAGAGAAGAATGTTGTCATTTGTTTGGGGATATTTTGATTTATTTTATTGGAAATGATGGAAACAAAGATGTAAATATAAAAGTCGGTGCAAACTACTATATGATAGGAAATTTGACCAATTTGAAAATCACTTACAAACTTGTAAAAAAGGGATACACATGATATAGGCCACCTTATTTTACAAAGTAATTCTTCTTCATCTATTTCCATGTGCAATACTAAGTTCAACCAACAAGAGTTTCATGACTTGCTTACCGTTTGCATTATTATGTATGATTTATCTTTTCAATGTGTTGAATGGCCTGATTTTAGATCACTTTTACATTATTTGCATCGAGATTTGCAACTTATTTTAAAATACTATTAGAAAAGATTGCAAAAGATGTTCATGAAAGAGAAAATCAAATAATGCTAAAGACTCACTAATCATTTTGCTTGGCTTATGGACTTCCATCAATATTGATGGATTTATTTGTTTCATGCAAATCAAATAATGCTAAAGACTACTGATGATTGCTTGGCGTAAGTTATGGACTCAATATTGATGGATTTATTTGTTTAAGCATTTATTGATAATGCTTGGAGTTACCATTTAATTTCTTTTATACCTAGGTCTTGCATTATTTGAAGTAATTCAAACTTTTTTATTTGATTGGGATATTGAAAAAAATATTTTTAGCATTACTTTAGATAATGCTTCAGCTAATAATCTATATGTTGAATTCATGAGAAATCATTTAAATTTGAGAGGTGGTCTACTTTTCAATGGAAAATTCTTTCACATACGATGTTGTGCACATATCATAAATTTGATTGTTCAAGATGGATTAAAAGACATTGATAGCTCAATATCAAGGTTAGGAGTATTAAATACGAGATAGGTTCTCAAGCAAGGAAGCAAAAATTTTTGGAATATGTTAAACAAAGTTTTATTGATGAAAAAAAGGGATTAAGACAAGATGTTCCTACTAGGTGGAATTTAACTTTTATTATGCTTGATAGTCTTTATCTATTAGGCATGCTTTTTCATCTAGAATTGGGTGACTCAACTACAAGAGTTATCCATCAACAATCGAATGGAAAAATTTATCGGTATGCAATTTCTTAGTTTTTTTATGAAATTATATGTGTATTTTTGATCCTACAAAATCTATTTTTTTAACTGTTTTTGCGATATGCTTAAAACATGAAAGTTCAAGTGATAATGACATCAAGGATGACTTTAAATATGCTTTCAAAATTTGAAATCTTGGCGATTTTTTATGTAATACTTACATTATTATCATTGAATCAAGATACAAATTTAATTTTGTTGAATGGTGTTATAAAAGACTTTATGGAGGTGATTGGGTTAGAGAAGTTGCAAATGTGAGAGAGAAGTTATTTTCATTGTTTAGAAATTATTCAAAATCAAGTATGCAAGGTTCATCATTACAAACTTCAGAATTCACTAGAACATCACAAACAGATAATTCAATAGCTTTAACTTCAATGATTGCAAAATCACAATTTTTGTAGGTACACTTACTTTATTTTAGTCAAATTTTTTTTACTTATTTAGTTGACATTTTATAATATACTTTTATTTTGTTAAGGATTTTGATTCTTTTGATGAAGAAGATAATATGCCGAGAAAATCTAAGCTTGAGCTATACTTAGATGAGCCTAGGATTGATAGAAAAATGGATTTAGACATATTGCATTATTAGAGGAGCAACTAATATAGATCTCATGAAGTTGCTACAATGGCTCGTGATGTTTTGTGTATACCAATTTTTACTGTTGCATCGAAAGTGCATTTAGTAATAGTGGATTCTTGATCAATATCGAGTGCAAAACATGATATTGGGAGCATTGGTATGCACAAAGGATTTGTTATATAGAGATAAAGGTTTGAAGCATATTTTTTTAATAAATTTTCATTTAAATCACTTATGTATCTCTAATTTGTATAATTGAAGTCTTTATTTGTTGTAGATTTAAATTATTTTGAACTTGAAGAAGTCATAGGAGATGTTATGAAGTACACTTCCAAACAAGGATGATGATGATATCTCAATTAACATAGTCAACTAGTCTCTTTGAGTATTTTTTAAATTTTCATGCAAGAATTTAATGGTGGACTATTATGATTCAAGAATAATTTTTTATATTTTAGATTTGGATGATATTTTGCTAAGTGTTTTAATCTTGTTTTCACTACCTCAGATTTGATATTATATTTTTGTGCTTACATGCTTGTTTATATTTAGTAGTCATTATAATTTTATGTTTAGTGTGATTGCAATATTTATGTTTAGTAGTCATTATAATTTTGTTTTATATTTAGTCCTTTGGCTATGATAGCTTTTAGTTATTATGCTTCATGTAGGGTTAATCCTTGTTATTGGGAAGTTTGATTTTTTTTGGTCTACTACTATTGTTGCCTTTATGGTGGTTGTACTTTTTTTGAACCTTTGTTGGTTATCTATCTTTCCTTGGCTACTAGGGATGCTTGGGTTGTTGGCTTATTATGATGGGTTGTTCTCGTTGGTTTGTCATTTGTTTTTTCTGGTTTGGTTGAAAGACTTTGTTGTCAGAATCACTTTGAGCCTTTTGTTGGTTTGTCTTTTTGCTGGTTGTACTTTTATGTCAACCTTTTTTGCTATTATGGTTTCCTTTTTCTGTCGGACAAACCTTTGTTGATCATTTTGGATTGGACTTTTTGGTTTCTGGTGGTTGGTAGCTACCTTTGGCCCCCTTGTGTATGGCTATTTTGTCTTCTGGTGTTTTGGACTGGCTACAGCTTAGTGGGGTACTTAGGTTGCCTTTGTTTGGTGCCCATTTATTAGTTGGTTTGCTCCTGTGAATTGTGATCTTTCCTTTGGCTATGATAGCTTTGAGTTATTATGCTTCACGTAGGGTTAATCCTTGTTGCTGGGGAAGTTTGATTTTTTGGCTGGTCCTAGCTAGCTGCTGTTGTTGCCTTTCTATGGTGGTTGTGCTTCTTTTGAACATCTGTTGGTTATCTGTCTTTCCTGGGCTATTGGGGATGCTTCCTTTGTTGGCTTATTATAATGGGTTGTTCTCTTTTGGTTGTCATATGGCTGTTTTACTTAGCTGGTTTGGTTGGAAGACTTTTAGTTGTCCTAAGAATCTGCTGGAGCCTTTTGTTAGTTTGTCTTATTGCTGGTTGTACTTCTGGGTCAACTTCTTTTGTTGTTATGGTTTCCTTTTTCTGCTAGTCGAACCTTTGTTGATCCTTTTGGATTGGACTTTTGGTTTATGATGGTTGGTGCTTTGCTGCCTATATATTTTGTCTCCGGTGGTTTGGACTAGCTGCAGCTTGGTAGGGTGCTTGGATTGCCTTTGTTTGGTGCTCATTGATTGGTTGGTTGGTTGGTTGGTTTGCTCATGTGATCTTTCTTTTGGCTATGATAGCATTGATGCTTATCCTTTCTCTATATTATTTGACTGGTAGCATTTATGTGATTGTAACCCTTCTTTTTGAAGTTTGAATGTTCACATATTTGTTGCTCCTATAGAATGTTTTTCTAAGCCTGAGCCTCTTGTCAGTTTTTTCTGTTTGGTGTTGTTCCTACTTACTAATGGAAGCTGCTCGGTGGTGTAGGTTGGATGGTTTGCTCCTATGATCTTTCCTTTGATTGTTTATCTTTATATATATATATATTGTTATTCTTTTTCAAGGTGTTTTGCAGAATTTTTTTGTTGGGACTTGGAGTCTTGAAGTTCATTTGAGCTTTGCTTGGAGACTTGTAGTTTTAGTTTTCCTTTTTAAATGTTGTTGCTTAAGGTGTATGGGAGAGTTGTGGATGTAAATTTGATTAGTCATTAGTGCATGTTAGTGTTGTTGATGTAAATTTGATTAGTGTGAGAGTTGTGGATGTAAATTTCATTAATTAAATATTGTTGTTATTTTATTATAAGTATTTGTAATGTTAATTGTTTATAATGTCAAGACTCAAGAGAGATTATAATGTATTATTTGTGTTAATTTTATTTTTGGCTCATAATAACTAATAATTTAGTTATATGACATTATAAAGTCTTATTAGAACTTAGAACTATCTCATAAAAAATTATAAAATATCATAAAATTTTGAGTAATAATATTTAATGTTAAATTTATTTCTCTATTTGGTTAAATAGATTATTTCAAAATTTTATCATTATTAAGCTTATATGGGTCGGGTTCAGGTTAGAAATTTGAACCCGTTCAATATTCGAGTCGGGTTCGGGTTACAAGTTTGAACACGTTCAATATTCGAGTCGGGTTCGGGTTGAATATTTTCGGGTCGAGTCGGGACTAGAATTGACACCCCTAATGCGTAGTATAGTTTTCATTACTCATGAATAGTTGGAGAAATTAGATCTTATAAGAGAAATTCAAATTATTTTTATCAATCCTAAGTTCAGACGAAAAAAAAAAATCTTTAAAGAGCCATTTGGGATCACTTTTATATTTGTTTTTATTAATATTATATTTTATTTATATTTTAATTTAAAATAAAATATATTTGATGGTGATCATTATTTAAAAAAATCAAAATATCTAATAATTATTTAGAGTATTTTTAGGAATAATGTGATTTATTTTAAAAATTAAAATAAAACACTTTAAAAAAGAAATAATATTTTTTATATATAATTTAACAATAAAAAAAGAAAATATTTACATACATTCACATAATTCTTTTGCATTTACAAATCTAGCACCTAATGTTAAATATTTATTTATTTAATACTTTTATATACTTTAAGATGTGAATTTTACTTTTCATAAGTAAGTGATGAAAATATTTTTATAGGATTTTGAAAAATGAGATATTATATATGTAAAAATTATAGTTTGGTAAAAACATAAAATTTTTGTGAAATATATGTAAATCCCCCAAATAAAAATTATAGAATAAAATTAATCCAAATAGACCTTAAAATCATCATTTTTGTGCCCCCATTAAAAAATTCTAATTCTAACACTAAAAAATGATATATTTTTAATTGACATAAATTCATAAATGAAAAATCATGGACTTAATAGCATGGATGTCATGCCAAATATGGTATAAAAGAATACATTGCCCATAAAATTGTAGATAATTCTAAAAATATTTCTTAAAAGATATTTAAATATAATTTTCTATGTGAAGCAACTAAGAGGATTAAATTATGCCTAAATTTCAAATGATCTAATCAAGACAAGCTCAAAATGATATGATCAACTCTTATATAAGATTATGGGTCTCACATTGATTTTTTGGATTGTTGATGTAATAATAATAATAATAATAATATGATTGAACCAACTAGCACTAATATAATTGGATGGATGCTAGTTGGTTCTGCTTAATTGAGTTGCCTTAAAAACATGATACCTTCATTTTGTAGTAGGAGACTTAAATCGAAGGTAGCCACTAATATTTGCTTAGCCTATGTCTAAGGTGATTCTGGTCTAATCAAATAGTGTTTAGGGTTTTCAATTTTGATTATACAAGATTTTGTTCTAATATCATTTGTTATTAAATATTAAATTAAATAAAATTACAAATAATTCTTTAAGAATATGTAAATTAATCAAAATTTAGCTCATTTAAAAATATTATGATTTATTAGACTTTTGGACAAAATATTGGATCTTCATTGTTGTCCATATGATGATAATCACTTTTTGATGAACACATTATTGTTAGCCATTATTTGTTAGTGTGATTGAGTTTCGGATGAAAGCGAAGAGATAAAGTCCATAAATCACTCAACTAATGTCTATTAATAAGATGAACAACATCTAATGTATCATTTTAGAATTAGTGAACTTTCATCAATCCAAATCTCATATTTTTATGCCCAAAACTATTTTCACTAAAAATAGCAATTAATCTTGTTTCGTGCTAGAAAATTCATAGTGATATAATAAACCTGCATACCTTAGCCTTGCATAAAAGTCCAGCACACACATAGATCGCTTAAAAGAGTATGAGAGGCATCCAAATTTTTATATGAACAAACCTAGGAAAAAGAGGAAAAAATCTCGGGGACTAGCACAATTAAATGATCCACTAAATATGCTTCTAGTTACAAAATTCCAATATTCCTTAAAAAGATATTACAAGATTGTATCGGTAGATAAGGCAATGTGAGCTTTAAAATCAAGTTACAATAGCTAGATGATAGTGGTTGAGTTGTAGCGATTCTAGGTGTAACAGAACTTGAACAGAACTCTTACTGTTAGCTCGTTTATATATCGAGCAAATTTTGTTCTGTTATTTCGTTTAACCAAACGAGCTAACGAGCGAATCCAATTCATGAGAATGACAAACTTTTGATAGAGAGGAGTCGAACCCATTACATAACAAAAATTTTAACCACTAAGCCATGCTTGCATTTGTAATATGTAAATGTGTTCATATGTATATAATAATAAAAATAAATAATAATAATAATAATAATAATAATAATAATAGTAATAAATAAAAATAATAGTAATACAATAATAATAATAATAATAATAATAATAATAGCAATAAATAAAATAATAGTAATCTAATAATAATAATATAATAATAATAATAATAATAATAGTAATAAATAATAATATAATATAATATAATATAATATATTGTGTGATCAAACAAAGTAGACATTTTTGTATTTAAACTCGTTTTATATATAACTTGAAATATCTGTTGATGAAATTTTTTACGAGCATAATACGAGCTAACAACAGCTTTTTGACACTTTTCTTGCGGCAGTCAATGGTGCTCACGCTTAATGACGAGTTCAAGCTCTTAGTTTATTCTCTGCTCTCTCTCAAATTTCTCCTAAGTTGCCTTGCTTTCTCCATTCTGATGAGGAGAGTCATATTTATAAATTTTGAGAATTTGATAATTATTATCAAAATCTAGACTATTAATTATCTCTTTAGATAGTTTTTGATGATTTGACCATCTTAACGATTTCTATTTAAGTTATCTTGCTTCGTTATTTCTCTTTGTTGGTCAGTTGATTATAAGTAAGTCAAATTTGAAAAAAATTTGATCATTCAATTAATGCATCAATGTTTTCAAGTATACTCTTTTGAGCTTAATTTGAGTCCATCTTGACTTAGATTAACCCATTTTTATTGTTGATGAAATCGTTTCACTAAAATGTTCAATTCAATTATATATATATGTATTGCTTTGATGTTAGTGCTCAATTGCATGGATTTTAACATGATATATCTGGTCTATTTAAATTGTGTGTTCAAATTACTAAATTAGACATTTTTCTTCGTCTTAAACTCTCCATCAAAGAAACTTCTGACCCAATTCCATTAATACATGTTCGATAATGAAGAATGATTTCCCTTTCAAAGGAGACGTATCCAGTTTTATGTGGATAACAAAGACAACATTGCCAAATTCTAAGAGGCCAACGAAGAACGCCAATGACCTCATCTGCTTAACTTCTCTAATATGTTTTCTTGGCCTTTTTATTCAATTTTTTTTGAAAAAAAATATTTTTTTTAATATTAGGGTAAGATTTTATGCACTAATTTCTCCTAGTATGTTACATTAAGGGGTCATTATGCGCTAAAATGCGAATTTTAGGCGTTAATCAATTGGGGTATAATGAGAGAGAGACGAGTGAGAAAATTACGGGGGTGATGAGTAAATATTGTTAGAGGTATTATAATTATATTTAAATAAATTATAATATTTATATTATCACATATGTTTAGCATTTATTATAGAAAATTATAATATATATTCTGTTACTAAAAATATTCTACTTCATTATATTTTTAATAATTTTTTAAAATTTTTATATAAATTTGTTCCTAATAGTGCCATAATTAATCAAACAAAATATAGTTTCTTTAAATTTTCTAATAATGTCACTATTGTTGAAATCTTATGGGACTTGAATATTTGGGTGTATTTGACATAGCTGTAGATGTTTGAAAATATAATGATATTATAGAAGAAATTATTGAATTTGTTTGAAGTCATTTAGAGCTTATATAAATTATTTTGAATAATTTGAATTGAACATAAATTATAAATTTTTGAGCTGTTTAGAATACAAATCAAATATAAATAGAATAATTTTTTGAACGAACTGAACATAAATAAAAATTTGACTTGAGAGACAGGACCAAGTACACATAAATACATAATTGACCTTGGCTCACCTATTTTACAGTGAGATATTTATATTCAATCAATATAGTATATATATATATATGATTATATATATATATATATAATATATATATATTTATATATATATATATATATATGTATATAAACAGCATAAATCAATTGACTTGAGTAACAATGTTAATGAGGCTCAAAAATACGCATGTGAAAATAATTGGCGAGTCGATGGATTTTGTCATCACATTCACAATATCAAAATTATCGAAATATAAATATTGCAATAATACAATTAGCATAATAAGCTCGGTATCAAAATTAATGAAGCGCATAAGAAGTAAGCTGCGGCGATATTACAACTTTCGTTCATGAAATTGATCGTTGCTTCAAAATATCAAAATCTATCAAATGACGTAAAGACAATTCATAAATAATGTTGAGTGATTTGAAAATAACATCATGCAAATCGACGCGTGGATGTCGCAAATCAACTCAAACAACCTTGATCACGAGCGGACTTAACGCGTTCATATCGAAATTAGTCGAATATAAATATTGTGACTGATCAGATCAACCTCAAAGTCAATGATTGATACAGCATCAAGGTCAAGCGCGGCAGCAGTCAAATGACCTGGTTAAATGAAATTGATCATTGGCTTAAACTTCATCATCGTGAGCATTGTACTCAATTGAACAAAATCATTGAAATGTGAAATAAAACACATATTTTTGATTGATTTGGCACTCAAAATAACGGCCTCCGATCATGAAAACTTTGTCATTCGTTGAAACATGAAATTAGCCAAATTGATATATATATATATATATATATATATATATATATATATATATATATATATATATATATATATATATATTCTTTTTACTGGTGCAAAGTTCAAATTAAAGCTGTTTAAATCAATTTTTTAAAAAAATTACTAAATTATCCCTCATGTCCAACTATTCCCCCTATTTTCAATTTTCTAAAAAAATTGCTCAAAAAAAAAGAAAAATTGAAAATCAACCACTCCCTCCTCATTCTCTCTCACATTTCTCTCTCCTACATTCTCCCTCTTTGCACACAAGATAATTCTCCTCTCTTTTTTTTTTCTTGAATTTTCCTCCGTTCGTTGAAACCACGCCACGGACTCTTCCTTGTTGACCTTTTAGCAGTCTAAGCCTTCCTGCGGCAGGCCGCGCCCGTGACCCATCCACGATCTTTGTGACCGCGCTATCCTGCGTCCGCTGACCGTCTGCATACAGCTGGACGTCTTTCGATGCGAACCTTTCCAAACCCTCGTGTCTCAGCCCTGCTCTTCTCCGTCCGTCTCTACTTCAAACCGCCTCCTCCTTTAGCTTTCCCCGTGACGCTCCACTCTCTGCCCTCAGTCGTCTTCTCCGCTGCTCTTTTCACAATGCCCATCTACATCGCGTTGTGTGCGTCTTTTCAGCCCGTCGCTCTTTCTCTGCGCTCCTCAGCCTCCGGAACATACTCCGGCCCACCTTGTGTCCATCGATCTCTACCTTGATGATACTGTGCTGTTCAACGGCGACCACAAGGACCACATCTTTCCGCCCTCATCCGCCCATTCGTTCTCTTTTTTTTTTTATTCGCTTCTCAATCGTGATTCGTGAAGGAGTTTGAGAGGTAAGCGAATCTATGCCATTCGGTTCACCTTTTATTCGCCCATTTCGTCGAGCTACGTCGTCGCCGTGAAAGTTTCCATTGTAGGGTTACATTGTGAGTTATAGCGTTCTTGTGCTCCTCTTTTGTTTTTTTCTTCCTATTTTCATTTCAAATTTTGATATATATAGTTTTCATTTTCTATTTTCTTCCTCCCACGATTTTACCAAGCTGCTTTGAAGATCCTATTTTGATTATTTCGATTAATTTTAAATGCCTATAAAGTATAAAATGAACATCTTGGTTGGACATTATATCATTGCTATTTATACTAAGATGCACATCAAAGCCTATTACGATAATTATGTTGCAATTTTGATACTTCCTTCTTGCTTATCGGTGTGTATATTCTTGTATTATGATTTTAAATCTCATGTTTGTAGAATTAGAGGCATTCATCATCTCGAAAGCCATTAGAATACTTCAAGATGTCATGATTGTGTTATTAGTCTTGTATTCTTCTCAGTAGAAAAATAAGTCTCACCTGACTCAATTAATCACTTGATCGATGTTGAGTCTTGCTTTCTCATCTATATCAAGGTTGATATCTTTTTCTGGGTTTTGTGAGTCTATTATCAGCATTTTCCTCTAATTGCTTAAGGAATTGTATGTTTCCTCGATCGATGTGGTTTGAATGGAATTGGTTTCACGATCAAATTTGAACCGATTGAAATGGTGAGGTGATTTAGAACAATGGTTAAGGCTAATCTTGAACATGAATATCAACTTTTTTAAGTCGAACTCAAATATGAGATGTAACTTCAATCTTTGTTAGCATATTTTGGCTCTCAATGGGTGGTAAGAAAAGCTTCTTTAATGATCTATTGTCATGTGATGGTCTACATAAGTTTCATCATGTATCACTTTATTATTCTTGTCCTTTTTTTAGACAATTCACTTAATTGCTTTACTATAGTTTTAGGTCTCTTTATATGCCCTTTTATCCAAAATTCATATAACACCTTATTGTTGTTGGTATAGGTTGAGGATCTTCAATGAATAGGGGTGTAAATGAAGCTTGAGTTGAACCCTGTTATGAAAATTGTTTTATTCTTTCCTTTGAATGTAATTCTATTTTAATCATTACTTATCTTTATGTTTTATGATTTTAGAAGAGCAGACATTCGAAATATTTCTATGAACGGTCTTCATAATTAATTAAAGTATAATGAATATTTTTATTTAATAAAGGCCGTGTGCCTTTTTGAAAATTTATTGATTTATTATTTCTTAATAAAAGACGTGTGTCTTTATTAAAAATACTATTGATTTATTTTTTTTTTTAAATATATGCCTTTATTTTGAGAAATTATTTTTTTTAGAAAAGGCCAAAGTATGCTTTATTTTGTTTTTTGAAATATGTTCAAAAAATGTCTCATTTTTTATGTATATTAATCTTTAAGACTTTACATCAGTATTTTAATCTGTTCTTTTAATTAGATATGTTCAAAAATTTATGTTATTGCAAGGTTTGATTTCTTTATTTTGTTATATGAGATGCTTTGATTTTTAATTTTATATAAAAGTAAATTATTCATCATTTTATTGTGTCCCTTCTAAAAAAAATTGATCCGCCATGTCGCCCCAAAATGCCGGCAGAATTTTCACTCGCTAATTAGAAGAATATCATCAAAAGAATTCTTCTTCGATTTTCGAGCCCTCGCTTGGCGTCTCGCTCCTCATGAATGGGGAAGAATATCATCAATAAGAGAATTCTTCTTTCGATTTCTGGCACTGCACCCCTCGCTTTAACCATCCTATTTTCATTCCGCCACTAACCAGGGAAGAATATCATCAACAGACGAATTCTTCTTTCATATATATATATATATATGCTAGTGTTTCTTTGCAGGTTTGAAGACCTTGTTGTGCTCAACAGAGCGCGAAGAGATGAAAAAATAGGTTGTGTGTAAGATACCGCCATGCTCAATAGTTCGCAGTAAGCAACACTTGTCGTCGCTCCCTCTAGGCAATCTTTCAAATTTTATCTAATTTCTCGACTTAGAAAAAAGAGGGGGATATTTATTACATTGTATGTCTTCTTTCATATCACAAAGCTTCATGTGCTCACAGCGAGATGGAACTTCACTGTCTAGACACCACTATTTCAAAGTGTCTGAGTAGCCAAAACACCCCAATGCGCCATATTGGGGATGGCTAGAGAGTCAAATTTTGTTAAAATTCTAGACTTAGAAAGAAAAATGAAAGGTAAAAGAATCAACTTAAGAATGTCAAGTAATGAAACCTAAAGCTAAAATTCAAATTAAAAACTCCAAACAATAAAAGAGGGAGGGAAAATAGCATACAATAAATACAAAAGTAAAATAAAAAGTGGGAAAATGAAAGCTACTCAGGGATAAATCTTCTTTTAAAATAACAAATTAAACTGTCTTTTGAAATCTAAATCAAAACATCTTCGCCACCGATCAACCTTATACAAGTGAGCGATACTAAATCAAAATTCACAGAAATCATAAGGCTTCATTTGATAAAAAAAATTAAGGAATTTCATTCTAATTATGACTTTCAAAATCAATGATTTCATTAATTGGATGAAATTAGCTAAGCTATAAACACATGCATATGCTCGGACATAGAGATTTCAAGGGCGAGTTTTAATGTCTGAAAAGATTGCGTAGGCTAAATTGAAAAAGAAAAAGAAAATACAAAATCAATCTCATAATTCAAACACCAAATTACCTAAAATTACTATACACCTGCATGGGCCCTCACACTGTGTTGAATGCTTAAATTCAAGTGCCTGAGGATGATGTGCAGGTCATTTCCCAGTTTAGTCTTAGGATTGGGTCTGGGTTAACAAAACTTAAAAATCTATAATAAGAGTTTCGAATTAGTGAGATATCTGAGAAACTCCCTTTGTCAAGTAATAGTAGATCTAATTCTCTGTTAGCAACTAAACAGAGTTGACATGATCTAAAGCTATTAAACATATTCAAATTTTAATGTCTAGCAAGGTTGTGTAGGCTAAGTTGGAATTAAATAAAAATTCAAAATCAATCTCATAATTAAGAACCAAACATTACATAAAGTCTTAAATACACCCGCATGGGCCCCCACACTGTGCTGAATGTTTAAAATTCAAGTGTCTGAGGATGTTGCGCGGTTTGCTTCCCAGTTTAGTCTTAGGACTGGGTCCAGGTTAACAAAACCTATAATAAGAGTCTCAAATCAGTAAAATATCTGAAAAATTGATTTTGTCAAGTGACAGTAGATCTAATCCTCTGTTTGTAGCTAAATAGAGTTGATAGGATCTAAAACTCTTAAATATATTCCAATTAATTAATTTTCTAAATCAAATTAAGTATGTCAGCTTAAATGGAATTCTATCATTAAAAACTTAAATCAAAACTCAATCTATCCACCTTCCACAATAGTTTGTCGGGGGTGACAAATTAAGAAAACTCTAGCTCACAAAGGAGCCAATATTAAATCAAGTGTTATGCTATGTTCACTCTCAATCAATCTCACGCGTCGGTGGGGCGTGGCGTGTCCTCCCTATATGGCTTGACCAGTAGGCTCCACAGATGAAGTAGTTACGACCAAAGTTCTCTGATCGAGTGGTTTGGCCAGTCCGGCTCCATTATATTACGATCACGACCATAGCCCGTATGCTCCCCAATGGCTCTACTCTTTGAGTTGTGAATCATAGGGTATACTTGATAGGGCAAACAACCCTCTGTCAGCTAAAGTAGACTTAAGATTATCTCTTTAAATAAACACCACCCCAAGTCTACAAAGATTTCTTAGACGACGTAACCCATGTGTTGCTTATAAGGATCATTCTATTAGGTTGGGTCAACTACCTCTCTAAGTAGACAGGGACCCATGAATGACGGAACCATGGGATCTAGATGCAGACGCGTCATCATTCCCCAACCATGGGTTTAAGCGAAATGATGAATTTCATAATCTTAAATTCTAAAACTCCATATCTTCTTGCACGCATTTAGCGACATGATAATGACTTAAAGTTCTCTCACTTATGTGAGGGATAATTAACTTAGCTTGCCTTTATAGAAATCAAACAGATCTAAAGTCCTAACCAAATGAGGATGAAATCTCTAGGCAGTGTCTTATCTACTATTACATCTGCCTTCTAAAAATTACACCGACACCTTAAATCACTCTCTTCAATTCAATATTTGTTGAGAGGTCGGTGGCAAATTTTCAGAGCCCACAGATTTCTGGCGACTTCGCTGGGGACATGATTCTATTTCCATCTTTTGGTCGTATATGTCTTTATATAGCAATAAAATTTTTAAAAATTCAAAACAACAAAATAGTGATTTAAGTGTGTAATAAATTCAATAAGAGGCTCTATATAGAATGAATCATTCCGTAGAAAATGGATCTACAAAGTACTCCTTTCACCGTTCAATTGGTGGTGGGAACATCACTTATGTCATCATCAACACAGTGATGTGGGTTACCATTCAATTTGGTAGCTTGAATTTTCGGTTATCGTGGCTGCAACTCACAGTACCCACTCACGGTACATTAGGTCAGAGGCCATGCTAGAAGGCCTCAGTTACTAAAACTCTACTTGTGTGTGCCAGTTCAACATCCCTGCGTCAAGGAGTTCTCCCAACAAAGAACTTTAGTTTTCAAGAGGCTAGGTCAATCTAAAGCTCCCGTGATGAAAAGAATCGTCAAGGGACAAACTGTTTCTTCATTCTTCGTGGTACAACTGCTATGCCTAATGAACCTCTAGTACCTGGAAAGCATGATCATGAAGCTTCCTCATCTGGAAATAAATTAACCAGAAGACAAAGAAGAAGGAGAAACGCTGAGCTGAGAGCTCAGCAAATCCCCTTTGAATTGCCTAGCAAACAAGCAACACTACCATCGGAAGCAAGTATTCGTACCCACAACAACTTTGACAATCTACAGTGGGTAAAGAGGAATAGCTCTACTGGCAAAATAAAGCAGTCCTTCTAGAACCAACCACGTTAAGCTCCACCACCATAGAGGAGAAAGCATGAAACACTATCTGCCATGATACATAAAGTTCTCAAAGTAGCCAAGGATAGAGGCCTAATGAAAAGAAGATTTCAGAAGCCTGTGGTGATGGAAAATATTGAAGCTCCACCAAGAAAGTTGACATCTCTTCTGGTAACTAGCCAGCGAGCCCAATATGCTTCGCATGGTGAGCATCGGAGCGTGACACTTGGACCGCATGTCCAAGAATCCACTGTCGAAAGGTCTTGGCGAAAGGATAAGCAAATATGGAGGCCAAGGCCCCGTAATGAAACTTTGAGTAATAGAAGAGGTGTGACATCGACACATATACTGAAATGCCTCAAAATCAACTCATCAGAAGTGGATACCCAAGAGAAAGGATATCATGATGAAAGATATGATGGTTGACACCACGGAGAATCCTCTGGATCCCCATGTGATGATTTCACCTACAAGAGAAGGTTGAAGTTGATGTGGTCCTTAATAGAAGAGGTGGTTATTCCACATTGAACCAGATCCACTGGAAAACGTCGATTAATTTATGCTGCGGAAGAAAACAATGAAGAAGATTCTATGGAAGTGGAAGTTGTTTATATGGTTAGAGATATAGATGAACTCCCCGCCCAGCACTATCAGCAGCAACGCAAAGCCAGGGAATCTGGACCTGAATTTGACGCTTATGAAGAAGAGTCTTCACAGAAGAAAATAGAGGATGAATCGTCAATCTTTGCTGAAGATGAAGAAGAAGAAGACCGGAATGAGAAAGAGATCATGGGTGTCGATGATGTCTATATGGTTGAATCAAGAAATGATTAGTCTGGTATACACTTTTATAATCATCATCGTCGTACAGCTCCAACAATAGTTGTCTCTGTAAATACACAAGGAGAAGGGCAGTCAAGTTCTTCCCTTGAAAATGAGCAAGGAGCAAAACAACAATAAGAAATAAAAGAAGAGGAAGAACTTGTATCTTGACATGGCTAATTTAGAGAGCAAAGAGAAATGTCAAAGAGAACCAGTTGTATAAGGGTAGAGCTTGGCTACTCACATTTGATATTTTCGGGTTTGTGCGGTTTTGCCCGACCATAAACGGTCATTTATTCTTTTTATAATTAGCTTTATAAATCATTAATGATTTGTTTAGCTTTTGCATTAAGTTGCATGATTTTTCTAGTTTCTTCATTGCTTTATGTATGGCCTGAATGTAGATTAGACATTTTAGAAAAAAAATAAATCTTTTACCCAACTTAACAACTCAAATTAAAAATAAACAATTCATAACCTCACCTAAAGCTTAGGTTTAAAATCAAGATAAAAGATTTAGCAACCCCTTAGCTGGATGAGCTTTTCTTATAATATCATGCACAACACCATCTTATTTCACTCTTGATTGGAGGGTTTCCACCTTTGCCAGAGAATTCGGCTTGACCTGTGAGAGCCGTGGTGGAAACTCACCTCCTCCTTTCTTGCCAATTTTGGTCAATAATCTAATCTCTCATGCATTAGTCATAAAAATCCTATTAGCCTAAGTCAAAATATTTGTCCAAAATGAAAATAAAATGAAATTTGAAATGCATTAAATTTTAGGTCATTTGAAGCATGTCCCTTTACATGATCTAGTCTCTTTAGAGTGAGTTTAAGGTTGGTCTCTTCTAAAAATAAAAATAGTATATCTATCTTTCATAAGCATAAAGACTTGTCTACATATATTTAAAATCATAGGAAGAGTTAGTTGGCGCCACCCTAAGGTGATTGTAAGTGCAAGCTATCAGGTGGTTTGTCCTCTCTTGTGGAAAACTAATTACCCATTTTTAGATTTAGATTTAGGTTGTGCTTAGGCCACTTGCAGAAGCTCCTGATTTAGGTTCTGAGGTTGCTTCTCCCTTTGTGGGTCATAAGCATAATTCCTCACCTCTTAGGCATTTCCTTAATCTTGTGTTAAGGAATCTTAAGTCATAAAATTTTAATGAAAAATATAACTCAAACAAACTAAATCAATTTCTAAAATATAAAGCCTAATTTTAGGATAGTTTGAGATGCTCACTGGGTTTCCTAGCATCGTGGGCATCTCCTACTTATCTCTCATTTTGTATTCGATAATAACTCCCTCTTTTTGATCAATCTCATTTTTATCTTCAAAAATATAAACCAATCAATTGATAATCTTTTCCTTATTTAAATCTTAAGAGACAACGATCATTTACCTTAATCAAGAGTCTTCCTAAGGGATCTCGTCCCTTAGATGTATATAGCTATGGGGGCTTGTCCCTGTAGGGAACTTAACGAATCTAGTTTAAAATAAACTCTGTTTTATTTTTTCATATAAAGTAAGTGAAGAATCTCAGTACATATGCAAACCCATGAGTCCTTGTGAGGTGATTGGTTCCATTAAAGGTAGTGAATTCTCTTTTGAGATAGTACACTATACATTGATGACATATCGATCACGAATAAGTACATATCGGATCATAGCGTCTTACTAAGATGAATTTTATATAGGTGTTGCCTCTTTCATTTCTCCCCACGATTTGAAAGCGACTTCTCTATAGAATTTTCTCCACACTCACCCTCTAATAAATTCTCTTTTCTCCCTCATTTCCACCAAAATACCCTTTTCATTTTCCTTTCAGACCAGAAGAACAGCTCATTAGGTTCTTCTCTTTCCGATCTCTCTTTTCCTTCCTTTCTTCTAAACGGAAAATTCCTCCCCTTCCAATTTCCTTTGCCGCAACCGGAGAGGAACACCATCATTAGGCGGGTTCTTCTTTTGATTTTCAGCATCGCCCCCTTTCATTACCTTTCCACGAGCATCAATTCACCCAATTTTTGGCTTCTGTCAAGAGGAACATCATCATTAGGCAGGTTCCTCTCCTAGTTTTTGACGTCTCCCTTTCTATCTCCCTCTCCGACTTTTCCCTTTGTTGCAACCAAAGAGGAACATCATCATTAGGTGGGTTCTCTCTTGGTTTTCAACTCTATCCTTTGTGGATCATTTCGCAGAAGAAATAAGTCATAACATGTGTGAATATGGATGTATATATGCTTGTGTTTCTTTGCAGGTATAAATGCCTCGTCATGCTCATTAGGGCATGATGAGATAAAAAATTGGTTGTGGTGTCGAAGATACCACTCACTACGCTCATTAGGGCGTACTGAGTAAGCCAATATTTGTTAGATGTCGCTCCCCCTAGCCGAAATTTTAATAAAATTTTAAACTTAGAAAAAAAAGAAATGAATATATAGATTGTCATGCATTTATCTTCTTTCAGGTTTAAAGGCCTCATCATGCTCATTAGGGCGTGATGAGATGGAAATCGGCTGTGGTGTCGCAAGACACTACTCGCTACGCTCATTAAAGCATACCGAGAAAGCTAAACACTCTCGATGCAACCTCTTACGTGGGGATGACGGGAGGCTGCCAAAATTTTGACTAAAATTTGGAACTTAAACAAATTGAAATTGAAATTGTCTAAGCTTAAATTAAATAAGAAAATACACGATAAATGTTAAAACGAACATCAAACAAAAAAAAAGCACTTACAAAACTTATTTAAGCAAGTTGAAAGCCTTCTCGTGAACTAAAATTCTTCCCTCTTTCTCAAGTACTCTAAACTCAAGCAAGTGCTCTCTCTTAGCCTTATTTAGAGGGATTTGAAGAAGTAATGAGAAACCCATTCTTATTTAAAATTAACTTCTTAATAAAGTGAGTTCTCTTTTCTTGTAAATTTCTCAAAATTAAATAAGCTTTAATTGGAACTTGGGGAGGCTAATATTAAACTCACAAGCTTTAAATTGTAATTCTCTATGGCTTAAATTGAAGCGATAAAGTGAGTTTTCTTCTCTTGTAAACTTCTCAAAAATAAACAAACTTTGATTGAAATTAGGGGAGGCAAACGACAAGCTCATAAAGACTTATAATAAGTTTGAAGTTTGACTTTTAAATAAACATAAAACTTGATGTGGAATTTAAAGTAAAGTCAAATCAAGTTTGATCGCTTTTATATGAAGACTGATAATTCTCATAAGTGAAAGAATATTATTCGATAGCTTACTCAAAAGCATAACTTGTTGGCTTGATGATAGTTATGAATGCTATATTTCAAGTTTACTTGAATTTGTATCTCAATACAAAACTAAATCATAAGAAATTTGTTGAGTGTTATGCTTATATATATAATAAAAAGTGGGACAAATAAAATTTATGAGAGAGCTATGAAGAAGCGAAATAACATGTTGGCAAGCATAGTTAAAGCTCCTTAATGAATAATCGAAAGATTCATACAAGAAGTTAATAGTTTCAAACTAATTGGAAGATAAATTCTTAAATATGAAAGAATTTGAACCTGCTCACAAACAAATTTGAAAACTTAGATAATTGAAAAATTCAACAAGTAAACTAAGAGCGAGCAATATTTTAAATTACAATATAAATCAAAATATCACCGGATTCACAATACCTTGTACAAGCGAACAGAAGGCGTTAATCAAGGCATTCTTAAATACACCACACCTGGGCCCCGACACTATGATAAATACTTAAATTCAAGTGCTGAGGATGTTGCGCGGGTTGCTTCCCAGTTTAATCTTAGGACTGAATCCGGGTTAACAAAACCTAAAAATCTATTATAAAAATTTCAACTTATTAAAATATTTGAGAAGCTAATTCTATCATGTGACAATAAATTTGATCATCTGTAAAGAGCTAAACAGAGTTGACAGGATCTAAAGTTCTCAAATAAATTTGATTCAATCAATCAATTAACTACCCCGATGATGGTTGTGTTGAATGGTGATTTCAACCAAAGGGGTCCATCAAAATGTGATTCTATTTTCAAATCAAATTAACTCAAATTAAATATCAATCTAAAATGCTTAAATGAAATTCTAATCATTAAAAGCTAAAAGCTAAAACCCAATTCACCTTCCGCTACAGTTTGTCGGAGGTGACAAATTAAGAAAACTCTCACAAAAGAGCCAATGTCAAATCAAGTGTCCTATGTTTACTCTCAATCAATCTCTTACAATAAGGGGGCGTGATCTCGACTACGTGGCTTGGCTAGTAGGCCCCATAGATGATGCGATTCACCAGTCCTCACGATGGGTGGTTTGGCGGTAAGGCTTCATTATATTACAATCGGCCGTAGCAGTATACTCCCAATGGCTCTACCCTTTGAGTTGTGAATCATAGAATTTTGATAGGAAAAAAAACTCTCGGTAAGGTAGACTTAAGCATGTCTCCTTAGACAAACACCACCCCAAGTCTACAAGAATTTCTTGGACGACGTAACTCATGTGTTGTTGATAAGAATCCTTCGATCAAGTTGGGTCGACTACCTCCTTTGACTAAGCATACTAAGGACGGGCTAGTGGATGATGGAACCATGGGATCTATTTCGGGCATGTCATCATTCCCCAAGTCATCTGATTTAAGCTGAAATGATGAATTTTATAATCTTAAATTCTAAAACTCCATATCTTACGCCTACGCATTAAGCGACTAACGACCTTGTCGAAAGTTCTCTCTCACTTATTGGGAGGAGTAATTAACTATAGGGGCTTCTTTATAGGCAACCATCAGATCTAAAGTCCTCACTAAATGAGGGCGAAATCTTTGGGTAGTGTCTTATCTACTATCTCATCTGTCTTAAAAATTACACCGACATTTTAAACCATACTCTCTTCATTCAATATGTGAGAGGTGGTAATTTTTGCTGATCTATTTCATATGTTGTGTCGTAGATTGTCATTTTGCACCATAATTGACCGAATTGATTGCTGAAGATTTTATTTGATAGATTTCAATATTTTGGCCATATCGACAAAGTCCATTTCATGAAAGGAGATCGTTTTGATGTCATCGCAATCTCCCGACTCTAATATGCATGCAAGTGCGTTGACAATTTTTCTTCTCTATCAATCAACCATTAGATAGTGTGATATGTATATTTTAATCAACTTCAACATTTTGAACGCATTGGTGAAGCCCATTTTATGATCGAAGATTATTTCAATCTATTTCACTGATGATTGGGGTATTTTAACTTCGATTTGCACAATGTTGTGCTTGCATTCTATCAATTTCATCATATTTCTCGGGTTCAATCTATGGAATATATTTGAAGGTCTAGACTCAGGTCAAAGTAGCACAGAAGGTTAGCAATGGCATGAGATTCTAATGTTGATTTTGATAGAGCTAATGTTGTGCGATTTTCACTATAGATAAGGATAGAGTGAAGGACTAAACATGAGAAGTTAGAGGTCTTGGGTTTGGGTGAGCTCTGGTTTGAAGGTTAATTTGGTTCAACTATGAGTTCAATTCTATGGGTTCAAATGTAAGTAAAAATATAAGTTCAACTCGCACAACCTCAAGGTCATAGAAACCCTAAGTGAGCAAAACCCTAATGCTTAATATTTTATATATTTTAAAACACCAAGAATTTTTTTTTTTTTCCTTATTAATAAGAACGTCAATATGAAAGTTGTTGTAAAGACTTTATTTCTATGAGTACTATAGGAAGATAGAATGATAAAATATATGGTTTGCATAAGAAAAAAAAATTAGTGTGGTTGAATTAACGAGATGTAAATGGATTTGAAGCTTTGAGATGCCCATTTAAAGAAGACAAAAGAGTCGGACATGTAGCCCCTGGGATCCATTGATCTATGTTGATTCAAATTTTGGTTAAGGAATAATTTTATTATATGGTACCTTGTCCACAAGTGATTTAGAAATGAAAACTGCTATACATTCTAATTTAGAGGAAAGTGAAAGAAGCTTACAAACTATCATGCATTGCCATATAGGGAAAAAAATAAAAGAAGCTTACATAAAAAAGGTGTAAAAAAAATACTCAAAACCAATAAATTGGCCCTCGATAGAACTTCTATTATAATAGATCATAATCACTATGCAAGGTTGCTGGAATGTTCGAAATCAACGCCATTAATCATCTCATGTTGCCCTTCAAGACATCATCTCCTCTGGAAGTTCAAAGTCTTGATCGCAAATGCAAAACAAAAGCAAAGAGAATTGGGAAACCAATTTCTACCGCAGCAACTGCCCCAAGAAGTCATGCTTATAACCAAAGTGATCTTTAAGAAATTGCTTGACTGATATTTTTTTATCTTCCATTATGTCATCTATATCACCAAACTGAGAAGCAAGTAGGCCATATAACGTCCAAGAAACTGGACATGCCCAGAAGTACCATCTCCACCAAATTGGTATCCTCTGAAATTCAAAGTTAACATTAATTAGTACGATAGTTTTAGATGGAGAAAAATGAGAATTAATTTATAGGAAAAAGATTATTTCAAAGAACTTACAGGACGTGGAATAACAAATCCTGCGAAGAGGTTCCATATGGCATAAAATGCAGTAGCAACTACTGCAGCAATGTCTGAGTTTGGAGTCAATGACACCGCCATCATTCCATAAAATGTGAAGTATAGGAAAGTGCAGAATGTGAAGAATAGGTACCAAAAGAATTTGGCGGCTGTCCAATCAAAATTTATCATACTGTATACTAGAACCCCATACAAAATTGACTGGAACAATGTATATGGAATCTCAATAGCAACCTGATACAAAGAGAGAAGATTAGATTACTAAAAGACAACAAATAAGCCATATTAGAGGAATTAACTTCGTACTTTTAAGTGGGATTTGCTAATTCCTGTTTGCATGATACACAATATAATGGAACTTCAGAAAATTTATCACTTAATGTTACCTGAGCAAATGCGTATGGTAGTGGAGAATACATTCCTGCAGCCTTCTCTCTGTAGAATACTGTTCGTTCAACATCCACTACTGGCTGTACAGTTTGTGAATTCTGTACTCCAATGAACATAACAGCACAATACATGGAACCCATAGCATTAAAGAGGTCCTGCTGCGTGCTCCTGTAAAAACATAAATTTCATTTACGTTTATAATTTCACTGCTCTAATTATTGTAATGTAAGATCATACAATCATGTCCATACGTTTTGAGCCAAGTCTCCAGAAGATAGTGCCGAATATAAAGGCTATAATTGTGGTGAAGAAGATACGTATGGCCCCATATGATGGATTGCGCCAGTAGGACTTGTATTGTTTCCAAAAGCATGCAAGACATTGAGAAAAGAAAGGCTGTGAAAATTTTGTGGGGAAGTAAAGCTCTTTTGATCCAGGGGCAGGGGAGCTTAGCTCACTAATCAAGGCTTTATTCCTCCTACAAAGATCAACAATATTATGAGTCACGTTTTCAAATATAGCAATAATTGGAAGAAAAAAATAACAACAATAACCATACCTATAGAGATCAGAATTCTTGTATATTTCTGTAAAATTAACCCAAGTTTTCTTCTTGAGCTAAGGTTGTCACCTCCAACATCCATGTTGCAGGATTGTAACCATCCTTTATCTTGCTTACTCCATTTACTGACTGTAGAAACGAATCAAAATATATCAAATTTAAATGATTAAAAATTAAACTAAAAAAGAAAGAGCATTAATTAAAGTATTACCAAATACCTCAAAATATCTAATGAGTTCTGATGAATTACGCCCTAATGGGCCTACATATATCTCCTCTCCACCACGTTTCATTAGGAATAACTAAAATATGCAGAAAAGGTATTAATTCATATGTTTCATTATGAACAACAAAAATCTGCGGGAAAAAAAAAAATTTGTTGTATTTAGATAATATTTTCACAACCTCAATTGGTGATTAAAGTAATATATGACCAATTAATAAACATAAAAAATCACGACGAGGAAAAAAAGACTTATTTCAGCCAAGTGTTACCTCATCAAATGCTTCAAAAATGTCAATGCTAGGTTGATGAATGGTGCAAACCACTACACTGTGTCACAGTGTTCCTAAGTTCTCATCACAATTCTTTCTGCGTCTAGTCCAAGTTGGTTCATCCATGAATATTATAGAAGGATTAGCAACAAGCTCGACAGCAATTGTTAATCGCTTGCGTTGTTCAGTTGACAACCCATTAACTCCAGGCAATCCAACCAAAGCATTTCGCAATGGTGTTAGCTCAACTAGTTCCATAACCTCGTCAACGAACATCTACAACATTATTTATCCTATTAGCATTTTCCTAAAAAAATTTAAAAACTTGTGTACAGAACTAAAGTTTAAACATAGTTGCTTCCTCCACATCCAGGAATTGGCAAAAACTAATAAGCTATGCAATTTTCTTTTACAAAAGCTTAACATTAACTCTATGGTGTACAGAACATGTACCATTGTGATTATTCAAAGTATCTGTTGCTGTGAAGTATTTTCCCCATGAATTGACGCATTTCATGATCTTTGTAGTATTATCCCAACTAATACAATCCTAAAAAACATGTTTTGCAGCCTTATATATAGCTCCAATCTAAGATCAATGTTAATACCTTTCAACTGACTGTTATAGTCTTATATCTAAGGTTCCAACACCAAACTGAATCACGAACAAGTATCTTTTCATTAAAATTTTGCTCATCATTTCATTAGGATGCATGCAAGTAGCACATGGAATATGAATTAGCTATACAATTTCTAGGAACCGGCTAGGAAATTACATAATGCTAAGGGCAAGCATGTCACAAGGCAAATACAGATTGTGACCTTACAAAAGGAGCAAGTTAATTTTTTTATATATATATTGGTGTGTTCTCTCCAAACCATCTTCAAATGTAAGATAATTCTAGCATCCTAACAAATATGGTTAAAAAAACATTATGAAGACAGTTAATGAAACAAATATAGGCATGTAGTCATTATTGTGTTGTACCTTTCTTGCATTAGCATCTACTTCAATGGGCAAGCGCAGCCATGCAGAATAGATAAGAGATTCATGGACTGTTACATGAGGAGAGTGGATGTCATTTTGTTCACAGTATCCTGATATTCGAGCAAAAGTCTCCTGTTTCTTTGGGTAGCCAGATATGCTTATGTTTCCATCTATATATCCACCTGTCTTTCTTCCAGCAAGCACATCCATTAGTGTTGTCTTACCAGCTCCACTGACTCCCATCAATGCGGTGAGAACCCCTGGCCTGAAAGCCCCACTGACGCCTTTGAGGAGTACCAAGCGATCCTCTTGAACACCTTGTGATCTCATTTCCTACAAGTTCGAAAGCTATTTTTTTTTATTATTTAATAGTATCAGTTCGAGTGGCCTTTATCATCTAATTGCATATATATTTATGCTCAGAAGTTAAGCTTACCGCTGGCATGTCCACTGAATACTTAACATTGTCAAAAGTTAACGATAGAGGTTCAAATGGAAGAACCATTCCACGCTTCCTGTTAGGATCATCCACTGGGTTGATCTCTATCCCTTCTCTCTGACTCTGACCTTCTCTAACTATAGTCAAATGGATGTAACTTTAAGTCACCTGTTAATACTTTAGTTTGTACAAGTGTGATGATGTTCAACTTACCTCGAGATCCACGGGAACTTCTTCCTCTAGATGAGAGTTCAACAACTGCTCCGGTTCTGTTAGACTCTTTCTCATTCAAAGTGTCCTCAGATATAATTGCCTGACCTTTTCCCAGTGCTGAATGGTGGAAAATTAATTTAATAAGCAGTGCTAATGAAGTAAACTTTTCAGTAACTTCTGTGATGTGTCATTTGAGAATAGAACTGAGAATACTTACGGTCCAGAAAGGTAAGAGCAGCCGTGTATACAACATTAAAAACTAGAATATAGCCAATTAAAGCTCCCACTCCTATCCAAACCCATTTTGATTCAGCAAATAAGCCTCTGGATTCCACAATCTGGACTCCTAATGTTTTGTTGTTAGTTGTTCCCTCAGGGATCTGTTCATTAAAAACCAAATCCAAAGATGGTGCAGGGGTAAGCCAAAGTTTGTCATAATAGCGAGAAATCTATGCATGCACTTACAAATTTCCATTTGTGCCCAAGAAATTCATTCTTGACAGTTATGTGCATACATCAAGGGGGATGACCAGTAACCCCAGATCCAAAAATCCTTGATGCTTTCTGCAAAAGAGAGGAATTTGTTAAGTCAGAAGATAACTAAAATTTTGCTGACTGAAGTGAGTTTGTAAATTTTAAGGTTTTGCAGCTTATGCGTGGGAGATATCCTAAATGAATTTAGAAGTTTGGTCTTTATCTACAAGCTTATGTTTTTTTGAACAGAATCATACTTCGAGATATGATAAATCCACCAAGTACAATCACCGCTACTTGGGCAAAGGAACCAAAAGAGTTTGCAACTGTCATATCTCTACCAAGAGCAGCAACAACTCGAAAAAGTCCAGAAGCCATCTGACTAACCAAAGAGAATAACAAAAACTGCCTAAAGAACCTGCATGAAAGAGTTATATTTTCTAGTTAATTAAGATTAAAAAAGCTTAATAAATGATGCACAATTGTAGCTACTCAAACTATCCTGGCTCACCTTTGCACATTTGGATCGAAACCAATCACATAATAAGTCAAGCCAGTATATACAGCACATTCTAAAAAAGAAATTGGAATCTTAAGAATCCATGTAGGCAAAGCATAAGCCCAAGCTGGAAAGAATAAGAGATCTCTTTGTTTGTAAAAAGCAGGAAGCTTTGCAATGCTCATGGCAAGTTCTGCAAACCCATTGAACAGATGAGTCATAATGCCAATAAAAATAGCACCCATATAGATTGTCCCATCATCAACATCACGATGGTGCATCTTTGTCCGCAGGAAGACTGTCATCGCTATTGATGATATCATAGTAAGCTGGTTTCAGAAGAAAAACTTAAGCACCTTATTTATGTGAAGAAAGCCTCGTTAACTTTTTGAATGAATCCACCAGATATTTGATAAAGTACTAACCTGGAACAGCTTGAAAATGTAAACAAATGAGTTCCTCTTCATTAACAAAAATTCTCTCTCCAAGCAAGCCTTGAACAGCTCCGTATTATTGACCCCATATCTTGTTATTGTCAAAGCAGCAGGGTGGTTCTTGCTCTTGTCATATGGAGTATGAAGTTCTTGTTCCAGTCTTCTTCCAACATGGAACGAAAGAAATGCATTGGAGAATTCATTAACCGAGACAAATCGATATGGTTCATCTCTGCGTGCCCAATATTGTCTTTGGTCCTTTTTGATGTAACCTATAAGGGCAAGTAGAATTTTGTTAGTTTATGCTTTATTTTTTGTCATTTTTGTCCCTTAATTGATGGATGGCTTATAAAAATTATATGTACTGAGTAATACTTGATAGTGTTTGTTTAGCTAATTCATATGATTACCTCTTGCAAGAAATCTGCAACACCTTTTCTTTTGGGACATCTGAAGCCCATGGATTCAAAGAACTCAAGCACATTTTCTCGAGGGCCTTGATACACTACTTGACCTTCTGAGATTAGAAGAATGTCATCAAAGAGGTCATATGTCTCGGGAGCTGGTTGAAGCAATGCTATCAGGGCTGTGCCACCAAGGATGTGAATGGACTGTCTCAATGAATTCACTATGGAGAAGGTAGTTGAGCTATCCAGACCGGTGGATATCTCATCCATAAACAGTGCCCTCGCTGGTCCTACAAGCATCTCACCTGTTACCAAAAAAAAGTTAAGATAAATAATTATCTTACGGAATGGCACTCTTGATAAATATTTTCTGGTTCTAAATTACTTCAATTCCTCACCTGTTGTAACTCTTTTCTTCTGCCCACCTGATATTCCACGTATCATTTGATCCCCTACCAAAGTATCAGCACAGATATCCAATCCTAGTATCTGCATAACGAATAAATTATGGAGATCAGCATTCATTTTATGGTAATAAAATATATTTTGTGATTATCAATATAGCATTGGACAATTATTATTTTCTTAAAGCACATAAGGTTAGTTCTTCCTGTAAAATGTGTCAAGTGATAAGAGAATCTGAAATCTTGAAAGGAGAACTAACTTAGAAATTCTTCTGGATGTGCCGTTATATTGCTGCTCCTGATTTTCTTGCTACATAAAGTGATGTCATAATCATGATTACAATCATGATCACGGTTGTGTAGTAAAAATTAAAAAAAAATCAAATTTCTTTCTGCCAATACTCTACTGTGATGATTAGGGAAATCTTAAAGCTGATTGTTTTAAATAACTTAGTTTTATGATTTCTATACCTCGTAAATTACTTATTATCTATATTTGCAGTTTGTACAACTTCCTTGTAGGCCATACCTTCAAGATATAGTCTGTGACAACAATTTCTTGCCCCTCCAGTGTAGTAGCCTGCAAGAGAACGAAAAGTTAGAAAATATCATTTCTTATTGTTCCAAACTGATTATAGAATTATAGTCATGAGAAGAACCAATTAATATATTAACCATTTATGATTTTTAAACTTTGTGAAGTAACAGCGCATGTGATTATCAGACTGAAATCTAACTAAAAGTATAGTCCTATATGATCATTCATGAAATACCTTCATGTACATATCAATATCAGGATCCGGCTTAATGTTTGCTGCCTTTTCCCTTCTTGACAGCTCTGTCAACATTTCTGGAGTTCATTGCAGAAAGGTGAGGTAATGAAACAATGAACTAAACATGATCAGTTGCATGTATTGGGTAGCAAATTTACTTGAACATACCAAATCGGGTTCCAACACCTAGACATTTTGCAGAGAAAGCTAGCGTTTCTCTGACCGTCAATTCTCCAATGTGCAGGTCATGTTGACTGATATAAGCTGAAGTTCTTTGGGGAACAAACTCATCCAAACCGTGGCCATTGTAAGACACACTACCAGAGATCTGTATTTTCATTGCATTACCAATTTAAAAGGGAAACTCCTACATGAGGGACAGATGAGTTTGAATTTATAATCAACAGCACTATGTTTTTATTTTTTTAACTTTTTTTAATTTATGACGAGGGTAGAATGAAAGATGACTGACCTTTAGTTCCTTGCTAAGCTTTCCTGCGAGGGCCAGAAGTAAAGTGGTTTTCCCGGAAGATGGCGGGCCTAAAAGCAAGGTCATTCTGAGAAAGAAGCATTAACTTAGTTTAGGATAGAAGGCTGAAGGTTTAAATCCAATAATAGATTGTTGTAACATAAATTAATTGGTCAATCTTAGGCCCTTGGTGTACCTGTTAGGTTTAATGATTCCACTGATACCATGAAGGATTGTGAGCGGTCTCTTCCTACTAGGCAATATATGCAAGGTGTTCAGTAATGCCTGGAGGAACAGCAAGCCATTGAACATAAACAAAATTATTTCTCTGTCTTTCTTCTTCTGATGAATTAATTCATTCATCGAAACAAAACCTTATAAAATCATGAGGTAATATGTTAGCAAAAAGTTACCTCAATCTTATTGGTGAAGAAATTCAGAATATTGGGAACTCCCTGTTCCCCACGAAAGCATCTGCATGGATTTCCAAGTTCTCAAACCGAACCTCAATGGTTGGATTCTCGATTCCAACTCTGTGGAGATAACACAAACAAAACAAAATCATATCATCGAAAAACTTCAATAATTTCAACCTTCTTGAAAACATGTGAAAGCTAATCATGAAGACAATACCTATCTAATCTATTCTTGAGTTTTTTAAGAAACTTCTCGTTATCTTCATCTGCAATTCTAACCAGTCTCTCCATCAGCATATTCTTCTCAGCCAAACTAAGCTCGGCAATGCTCACTTCTACCCCTGTGATCCAGAGAGTATTCCCTTCCGGATTCGGTCATAAGTGGGAAGCTTTTCGAGCGATGCCCACTTGAGAGCCTCCTCATCATCCTCCTCCCTCGAAGACCTAGAGAAGACATCCCTGTTACTACTGCTCAGCCATGCCGAGCCGGTTCGCCGCAGGCTCGCCGCCATGATGCCCCCGGGGCTTTCCATTTGATAAAGGTAATCAAGAGAACCAAAACTATTTTCTGCTGTCTTGTCTGAACCTCTTCAGGCTGATTGTTTTGGTTAGTTTACAAATGAAGGATTTCACACACTGGTGCCACAAAGGGGCCTCCCAAGTGCCGGAGAATTCTCAGATTTGGTGAGCACAAAGAAGAAGAGGAAGAATAAGAAATGAAGAACAAATGATTTGGTTCCCTTCTGTGTTTCCACTTGGAGTTCCTTCTTATGTGCTTAAGTATCATGTGCTGAACTCAGCAGCGGTTCCGCGCGAAAAAAAATTTTTTTAAAAAAAAAATTTGTTAGATTTCAAATAAGAGCCACGTAGCCAGAGAAAAAGCTCTCCACGTAGCCTAGAAAATTTCATAAATTATTTTCCTGAGAAAAAAAGTCAGAAATCTAGAAGGCTTGACTGGACAATGACAGTCAATATCAAATATTTTCTCAACAACAGAAAAACTTAGAAGCGTGCTCA
This sequence comes from Cymbidium sinense, assembly GCA_021442155.1. NCBI lineage: Eukaryota > Viridiplantae > Streptophyta > Magnoliopsida > Asparagales > Orchidaceae > Cymbidium > Cymbidium sinense. The sequence goes on from CM038221.1 coordinate 160,507,833, forward strand.
AGGCGGAAAACCTATACGATATATTCGTCCTCACTCCTCATGAAGATAGAGAGTCCTTCGTGACGTCCAATATGGAAGAAGTCTTAACCACAGGAGGGCCTCAACCACATCAAGGACTTGACTTTTGACCACATGGTACAACGTATGGTTCAACGGTTCACCCGGCCACCAGTGGCCTGTGATTTGAAATATTTTTTAATACATTAAATTCTAATTATTTTCTAATACTTTTATGTATTTAAAAAATTTACGTACATATCAGATAACTCTGATTTATTTATATATTTTAACATCTAAATTTTAATCATTATTTATTTAATACTTAAATCTTTAATATCACATCAATAATATTATTATTTTAAAAAAGTAAAATATAAAGATATATACATATAAAATTTTAAATATTAGATATATACATATATGATTTAGTATTATTGTGATTAATATACTCTCATATCATAATAAATGAGTGTGATTGATTGGCTGCTAATTTTGATATTCAAAGATAACATAGAAATATTTGGATTGATTAATAGAAATAATGTTAGTTCTTTTTATTATAAGAGACTATAATTATTAAATTATATTTAATATGATAGATTAAACTAATAGTATTAAAGAGATCCTAATAAGATTGTGATGAAAATAAATTTTAACATGAAAATAAGAAGGCCTTAGATAGGTGCCCACAAAATTGATAAAACCTAGCCTTCAATTGATTTTATGATATTATTTAGTAGGTAGATTATTCTAAGAGTTAAATGACTTGAGCCTATTGTTTTGCTATCTTTTGAAGATGATCTTGTAAAGTGAGGATTGGTTGCCATTCATCACTTGGATTGTATTGTTCTTAATTGAGAGAAATTGAAGAAGCATTTGTAAGTTATTATCAAATCTTTTTTACAAATAATATCAAACTTTTGTGTGCTGAAACATTTGTGGCAAAAGGCAAGAGAGTTTTGCGTTCCAATTTTGTATGAAGACGCTCACGTAAATAAATAAAAGATAAGCATATAGTAAGTATCAATATTTTTAGGTAAGAAATAGAAAAAAAATATTAAAAAATATGAGGCATAGCCTAAATGAAATGATTCACTATATTGATTGATATTACAAAGGCTTATTCTTTCCTTTAATTGAAGAACATACAACTACAACAACGACAAGCCTATATCCCACTACATGAGGTCGGCTACATGAATCCTTCGACTCCATTATGTCCTATCAAGCGCCAAATTCTCATTTAATTCAAATAAAATAAGATCATTCTACCTAACCAAGTCTTCTTAGGTCTACCTCTATCATTCTTAACATAGGTTAAATATAATACATCTACTTTCTAATTGGGTCATCAGATGGCCAGTGTTTTAAGTAATCAAACCATCAAAGGAAAGTATCTCAAATCTTATATGGCACTTGAGCAACTCAAACCTTTTCATGTATATATTCATTTCACATTTTGTCCAGAACTTTAAACCACTCATCCACCTAAGCATCCTCATCTCTCGCAACACCTAACTTAATTTATGCCACTTAACATAAATTTACAAAATTTAGATCGCAAGTTTATCTATATATGAATATGGTGGAGAATATTGGAGATGTAGTGAATTGTGATGATAACAATTATATAATATTAATCTAGTGTTGGTGGTTGAACAACGATGGTCAATTTATGATAGCCAAATGATGATGATCAAAAAATGACAAATTAGTGTACATGATTAGGCAAAAATAGTAATATGATTACAGTTGAGTGATGATGGTGAGTGTTAAAAAATGATAAATGGATAATAATGGCAAACAATGATGATTGAAAAAAGGTATTATGGCATTGTTAATTAAGTAATGATGATTATTGATGGTGATCATCACTATAAAATGTTGGGTAAAGCTTTAGAGTTCTTCAAATCTTGTTTCTCTTTTGTTACAAGGATAAGTTTTCACTTATTAGACTTTCTTATAATTTTGTGCTATTAGAATATAAGGCTCAAAATACTAACTCAAAATAAAATAAATCTCACTTTTAAAGTTATAAACTCAATCATAAAATAGGTTGAAGTGCTTATTAGACTTCATAGTTTCAAAGCACTTCATTCTTCTTCTCACTTTGAAAAAAAGAACTATTTCATTTGATGTATCTCATTTGACTTTCATATTTAAGAGTTTTGAAATCAAACTTTAAAATCTATAGAAATAAGAGCTAATTTCTTTAATAAAAATTTTTCTTAGGATATTTTTTTCTTTCTTAAGATATAATTAACTTGGGTCTTGCCTATAAGAAATTGAGAACCGGGTTAAAATAAATCTTATATAATTTTCATCTATGTAGTTTTAAAAAAAATCTAATACAAATAGACATATAAGAGTCTTTATTAATTGAATTCATTGGGTGATATTTTTACTTTTGAGTATTATATTACTCTTTGATGTCGTATGATCACTTAAATAAAACCCTCAAGATCAATAGTATCCCATTTAAAAACTTCAAAATAGTTTATTTGTTTCACTCATTGTCTGAACTAGGTTAATTTTCTAAATATAATAGTCTTCTTTCTTTGATGCTTCAACTTCACTTGAAGATAGACAATCAGTAGCTCTATTATTTAAATAAAATTTGATTATATAATTGAATTTCATGAGATAATATCATCATTGACATTAATAAAATAAGAAGAAAAAAAATTCTCATATATAGATTTTTTTTAAAAAAAAGAAGATTTATGAAGTTAATTATTTTTATCCTCAATATAAACCTCATTAAACACATTACATAAAAAATGCAATAAAATAATCTATTTAGAAAAACATTTCCTTGAAAAAAACTTGACTCGAACTCGACTCAAAAAATTCAGGTTTGGGTCAGTAAAATAGATTTTCGAGTCGGGTTAGTGTCGTAATAGTTGACACAAATTAATTTGTGAGTCGGGTTCGGGTTGACCCAGAAAACCCGAAATCGACCGAATGATTGACTGACTGTTCCGGATTAGCCGCAATCCATAAGAGTAAGAGTAGTATTCGATCATTTTGACGCCCATCATTAAATTCCTTTAGGCTTTACCAAATTAAATGCTAGAAATGAATGGAAAGCGGCAAGCCCTAATTTCTCATACTGACTTCCTCTTTGCTCGCCTCTTCGATTATGTGGCTTTGGCGGTGTGAACTACGAAGGCCGAATCCCTCCGGTCGGCGTTGTCATATCGGCATCTTCTTTCTCGACTCTCCGTCACCCTTCTTCTTTCGAATCTTTCTCTCATTCCGCGTCTGAGATAATCCGTAATCCTTTGTCTTGAGAGCCATGATAGATATAAATCAATCCTTCTGGTTCATGTTTGGTGATCGCTTTCTTTGTAATTGTATGAATGGCCATGCTATTTAGTGTTTATTGATGATCTCTAATTCGTTAAATGTTTTTATATGTTGTTTAAGATTTTAAAATGGAGGACATGCTATTTAAGTTTAACGGTTTAGTAGTTTATTGGTTTATGAATGAAGTGGGGCTTTTTTAGTTCTCTATCATTGATTGGTGATTGTTTATTCGTTTATTTGTTTGCATTGCACATATGAATGGACATGATATTAGTGTTTAACATATGCGTTTATTCTTTATTGTATGGGAAATTCTTGTATTTGTTCACTTGTTTGTCTTGAGAAGTTGAGATGAATATTGTATGGGGAATTCGTTTACCGTGTATTATTTACTTTATCTACTCATTTGAATATTGTGGCAGGCCGGCTGTCTTGAGAAGTTGAGATGATCATTGTATGGGGAATTTATTAAATGTGTATCATTTACTTTATCTATTCATTTGAATATTGTGGGGCAGTGTGTTGATTAGTATCATTTGAGTATCATTTACTTTATCTACTCATTATTTTTAGTAACGTGTATTATTTGTAAGTGGTTGTTTCTTGATTAGGGTTTAATACATGTATAATGTATTATTTATAAATTTCTCATCATCAATTTTTTAATTTAGATGGAGGATTCCAATACTATTAGTAATACTCAAGAAAATGAAGTTTTTTTTCATGGGGATATTGGTGAGAATGAAATTCAAACAATTAATGAAGAGACAAGCAATAGACATGCTAGAAAGAAGAGAAGAATGTTATCATTTGTTTGGGGATATTTTGATTTATTACCTATTGGAAATGATGGGAAACAATGATGTAAATGTAAAATTTGCGGTACAAACTACATATGTGATAGGAAATTTGGTACCGGCAATTTGAAACGTCACTTACAAACTTGCAAAAAAGGGACACGTGATATAGGCCACCTTATTTTACAAAGTAATTCTTCTTCATCTATTTCCATGTGCAATACTAAGTTCAACCAACAAGAGTTTCATGACTTGCTTACCGCTTGCATTATTATGTACGATTTACCTTTTCAATGTATTGAATGGCCTGGTTTTAGAACACTTTTACATTATTTACATCGAGATTTGCAGCTTGTTTCAAGAAATACTATTAGAAAATATTGCAAAAAGATGTTCATGAAAGAGAAGGGGCAAATCCAAATAATGCTAAAGACTATCACTAGTCGGGTTTTGTTTGACATCAGATTTATGGACTTCCATCAATACTTATGGATTTATTTGTTTAACAGCACATTTCATTGATAATGCTTGGAAGTTAAAAAAAAAATTAATTTCAATTTTATTTGAAGTAATTCAAACTTTTTTATTTGATTGGGATATTGAAAAAAAGATTTTTAGCATTACTTTAGATAATGCTTCAGCTAATAATGTATATGTTGAATTCATGAGAAATTATTTAAATTTGAGAGGTGGTCTACTTTTCAATGGAAAATTCTTTCACATACGATGTTGTGCACATATCATAAATTTGATTGTTCAAGAAGGATTAAAAGACATTGATAGCTCAATATCAAAGGTTCGTGAAAATATTAAATATGAGATAGGTTCTCAAGCAAGGAAGAAAAATTTTTTGGAATGTGTTAAACAAAGTTTTATTGATGAAAAAAAAAGGGATTAAGAAAGATATTCCTATTAGGTGGAATTCAACTTTTATTATGCTTGATAGTGCTATCTATTAGAGATATGCTTTTTTGCATCTAGAATTGGGTGACTCTACAAGAGTTGTCTCAACAACGAATGGGAAAAAATTATGATATGCAATTTCTTGGTACCTTTTATGAAATTACATGTGTATTTTCTAACACAAGATCCTACAAGAATCTCTATTTTCCAACAGTTTCAACAGGATATGCATCATTAAAGCATGAAAGTTTAAGTGATAATGACTACATCAGAAGGATGGCTTTAAATATGCTTTCAAAATATGAGAAATAATTGTGTAATACTTAATATTATCATTGATCCAAAGTATAAATTTAATTTTGTTGAATGGTGTTATAAAAGACTTTATGGAGGTGATTGGGTTAGAGAAGTTGCAAATGTGAGAGAGAAGTTATTTTCATTATTAAGAAATTATTCAAAATCAAGTATGCAAAGTTCATCATTACAAACTTCAGAATTCATTAGAACATCGCAAACAGATAATTCAATAGCTTTAACTTCAATTATTGCAAAATCACAATTTTTGTAGGTACACTTACTTTATTTTAGTCAAATTTTTTTTTGTTTATTTAGTTGTCATTTTATAATTTACTTTTATTTTGTTAAGGATTTTGATTCTTTTGATGAAGAAGATAATATGCCGAGAAAATATGAGCTTGAGCTATACTTAGATGAGCCTAGGATTGATAGAAAAATGGATTTTGACATAATGCATTATTAGAGGGGCAACCAATATAGATTTCATGAAATTGCTATAATGGCTCGTGATGTTTTGTGTATATCAATTTCTACTGTTGCATCTGAAAGTGTATTTAGTAATAGCGGGAGGATTCTTGATCAATATCGGAGTGCACTAAAACATGATATTGTGGAAGCATTGGTATGCACAAAGGATTTGTTATATAGAGATAAAGATTTGAAGCATATTTTTTAAATAAATTTTTATTTAAATCACTTATGTATCTCTAATTTGTATAATTGAAGTCTTTATTTGTTGTAGATTTAATTGATTTTGAACTTGAAGAAGTCATAGGAGATGTTATGAAGTACACTTCCAATCAAAATGATGATGATGGTGATATCTCAATAACATATTAGTCTCTTTGAGTATTTTTTTTAATTTTCATGCAAGAATTTAATGAAGGGCTGTTATGATTCAAGAATAATTTTTTATGTTTTAGATTTGGATGATATTTTGCTAAGTTATTTAATCTTGTTTTCACTACCTCAGATTTGATATTATATTTTTTTGTGCTTACATGCTTGTTTATATTTAGTAGTCATTTATGTTTAGTGTGATTGCAATATTTATGTTTAATAGTCATTATAATTTTGTTTATATTTAGTCCTTTGGCTATGATAGCTTTTAGTTATTATGCTTCATGTAGGGTTAATCCTTGTTATTGGGAAGTTTGATTTTTTTTGGTCCTACTAGTTTCTTGTTATTCTTTATGGTGGTTGTACTTTTTTAAACCTTTGTTGGTTATCTATCTTTCCTTACTAGGGATGCTTAGGTTGTTATTATGATGGGTTATTCCCTTTTGGTTGTCATATGACTGTTTTACTTAGCTGGTTTGGTTGAAAGACTTTTAGTTGTCCTGGGAATCTGCTGGAGCCTTTTGTTGGTTTGTCTTATTGCTGGTTGTACTTCTAGGTCAACCTTTTTTGCTGTTATGGTTTCCTTTTTCTACCGGACGAACCTTTGTTGATCCTTTTGGATTGGACTTTTTGGTTTCTGGTGGTTGGTAGTTGCCTTTGGGCCCCTTGTGTATGGCTATTTTGTCTTTTGGTGGTTTGGACTAGCTACAGCTTAGTGGGGTGCTTAAGTTGCCTTTGTTTGGTGCCCATTTGTTGGTTGGTTTGATCCTGTGAATTGTGATCTTTCCTTTATGATATAGCTTTGAGTTATTATGCTTCACTTAGGGTTAATCCTTGCTGCTGGGGAAGTTTACTTTTTCAACTGGTCCTAACTAGCTTTTGTTGTTGCCTTCCTATGGTGGTTGTGCTTCTTTTGAACATTTGTTGGTTATCTGTCTTTCCTGGGCTATTGGGGATGCTTCATTTGTTGGCTTATTATGATGGGTTGTTCTCTTTTGGTTGTCATATGGCCGTTTTACTTAGCTGGTTTGGTTGGAAGACTTTAGTTGTCCTAGAATCTGGAGCTTTTTTGTTAGTTTGTATTGTTGGTTGTACTTTTAAGTCAACTTTTTGTTATGGTTTTTCGCTGCCACACAACCATTATGATCCTTTGATTTGACTTTTGGCTAGCAGGCCGCCTTTGGCCCCTCGTTTACGCCTATTTGCTTCTAGTGGTTTGGACTAGCTGTTTTGGTGGGTGCTCTGATTGCCGTTGGGCTACTGGATTCTTTTCCGCATGTGATTGATGTTATTCGCTTTCCTATATATTATTCGACTGGTAGCATTTATGTGATTGTAACCCTCTTTTGAAGTTTGATGTTCATATTTGTTGCTTCTATAGAATGTTTTTCAAGCCCTGCTTTGTCGCTTTTTTCTCGTGCGTTCTTACTTACAATGGAAGCCGCAGGTGTTGGATGTGGTTTGGTTCCATGACTTTTCCTTTGATTGTTTATGTCGCTTAGGTATATATATATATATATATATATATATATATATTGCTTTCTTTCGCTGTTGATGTAAATTTTTCACTTTTGAGCTGAGACAGTAGTTTTAGTTTAAATGTCATTAATTAAATAGTTGTGATGTAAATTTGATTATCAAGTATTTGTTATGTAAATGTTAATTGTTTATAATGTCAAGACTCAAGAGGATGTATTATTTGTGTTAATTAATTATTTTTTAGCTCATAATAACTAATAATTTAGTTATATGACATTATAAAGTCTTATTAGAACTTAGAACTATCTCATAAAAAATTATAGAATATCATAAAATTTTGAGTAATAATATTTAATGTTAAATTTCTTTCTATTTGGTTAAATAGATTATTTCATTTTTATCATTATTAAGCTTATATGGGTGTTGGGTTCGTGGTTTGAGTGTCGGTTAGAAATTTGAACCCGTTCAATATTCGAGTCGGGTTCGGGTTACAAATTTGAACCCGTTCAATATTCGAGTCGGGATCGGGTTGAATATTTTCGGGTCGAGTCGGGACTTGAATTGACACCACTAATGGGTAGTATAGTTTTCATTTCTCATGAATAGTTGGAGAAATTAGATCTTATAAGAGAAATTCAAATTATTTTTATCAATCCTAAGTTCGGATGAAAAAAAAAAATCTTTAAAGAGCCATTTGGGATTTCTTTTATATTTATTTTTATTAATATTATATTTTATTTATATTTTAATTTAAAATAAAATATATTTGATGGTGATCATTATTTAAAAAAATCAAAATATCTAATAATTATTTAGAGTATTTTTAAGAATAATGTGATTTATTTTAAAAATTAAAAATAAAAACACTTTAAAAAAGATATAATATTTTTTATATATAATTTAACAATAAAAAAAGAAAATATTTACATGCATTCACATAATTCTTTTGCATTTACAAATCTAGCACCTAATGTTAAATATTTATTTATCTAATACTTTTATATACTTGAAGATGTGCATTTTACTTTTCAGAAGTAAGTGATGAAAATATTTTTATAGGATTTTGAAAAATGAGATACTATATATGTAAAAATTATAGTTTGGTAAATACATAAAAATTTTGTGAAATATATGTAAATCCCCCAAATAAAAATTATAGAATAAAATTAATCCAAATAGACCTTAAAATCATCATTTGTGTGCCCCCATTAAAAAATTATAATTCTAACACTAAAAATGATATATTTTAATTGACATAAATTCATAAATGAAAAATCATGGACTTAATAGCATGGATGTCATGCCAATTATGGTATAAAATAATACATTGCCCATAAAATTGTAGATAATTCTAAAAATATTTCTTAAAAGATATTTAAATATAATTTTCTATGTGAAGCAACTAAGAGGATTAAATTATGCCTAAATTTCAAATGATCTAATCAAGACAAGCTCAAAATGATATGATCAATTCTTATATAAGATTATGGGTCTCACATTGATTTTTTGGATAGTAGATGTAATAATAATAATAATAATATGATTGAACCAACTAGCACTAATATAATTGGATGGATGCTAGTTGATTCTGCTTAATTGAGTTGCCTTGACAACATGATACCTTTTGTAGTAGGAGACTTAAACCGGTAGCCACTAATATTTGCTTTATGTCTAAGTTGATTCTGGTCTAATCCAATAGTGTTTAGGGTTTACAATTTTGATTATACAAGATTTTGTTCTAATATCATTTGTTATTAAATATTAAATTAAATAAAACTTACAAATAATTCTTTAAGAATATGTAATTAAATTAAGCTCAAAATTTAGCTCATTTAAAAATATTATGATTTATTAGACTTTTGGAGAAAATATTGGATCTTCATTGTTGTCCATATGATGATAATCACTTTTTGATGAACACATTATTGTTAGCCATTATTTGTTAGTGATTGAGTTTGGATGAAAGCGAGATAAAGTCCATAAATCACTCAACTAATGTCTATTAATAAGATGAACAACATCTAATGTATCATTTTAGAATCGGTGAATTTCATCAATCCAAATCTCATATTTTTATGCCCAAGAGTATTTTCAATAAAATTAGCAATTAATCTTATTTCGTGCTAGAAAATTCATAGTGATATAATAAACCTGAATACCTTAGCCTTGCATAAAAGTCCAACACACACATAGATTGCTTAAAAGAGTATGAAAGGCATCCAAATTTTTATATGAACAAACCTCAGAAAAAGAAGAAAAAATCTCGAGGACTAGCACAATTAAATGATCCACTAAATATGCTTCTAGTTACAAAATTTCAATATTCCTTAAAACATGATTACAAGATTGTATCAGACTAGATAAGGCAATGGGAGCTTTAAAATCAAGTTACAATAGCTAGATGATAGGTGAGTTGTAGCGATTATCGGTAGTTAATGGTGCTCACGCCAATGACGCTTCAAGTTTATTCTCTAACTCTCTCTCAAATTTCTTCTAAGTTGCCTTCAAGCTTTCTCCTCCATTCATGATGAGAATGAGGTCATATTTATAGGATTTTGAGAGGAGAATTTTGATAATTATTATCAAAATCCTAGACTATCCATATTAATTCTATTGATTTTAGATAGTTTTTGGATGATTTAACCATCTTAACGATTTCCTATTTAAGTTATCTTAATCTCGATTGGATTTCTCTTGTTGAGCTTGATTTAACTATAAGTCAAAAGAAAATTTGATCATTCAATTAATGCATCAATGTTTTCAAGTATACTCTTTTGTGCTTAATTTGAGTCCATCTAGACTTAGATTAACCCATTTTTGTTGTTGATGAAATCGTTTCACTAAAATGTTCAATTCAATTATATATATGTATTGCTTTGATGTTAGTGCTCAATTGCATGGATTTTAACATGATATATCTAGTCTATTTAAATTGTGTGTTCAAATTACTAAATTAGACATTTTTCTTCGTCTTAAACTCTCCATCAAAGAAACTTCTGACCCAATTCCATTAATACATGTTCGATAATGAAGAAGGCAAAATTTTTAAACTAAGCATCTTTTAAACTTTAATTAGCGAAATAGGCTTAACAAAAAAAAATTTTAAAATAAAGATAATCGCTCGCTTAATTTAAGATCTGATCAGACAGGTATGTCAAATATTAACAAATCAGACTAAAATAATTTTTTTAAAAAAAGGGGAATTTACATATATATCACACAATCTTATATATTTACATATCTAACATCATAGCGCGTAAAATATTTTTTTTGGCATAAAATTTTTTTTTAAAAAGGGGAATTTACATACATATCAAACAGCGTAAAATTTTTTTTTTTATTTAAAAAACGGGAATTTACATACATATCACACAATTCTTATGTATTTACATATCTAACATCTAAAGTTAGATATTTACTTATCTAATATTTTCTATGCTTAAAAAGATACATTTTATTTTTAAAAAGTGAATAAAGTGATATTTTTGATGTGATATTGAAGATTAGAGTGTTATATATGTAAAAATTGAAATTTAGGTGTTAGATATATAAATACATAAGAATTGTGTGGTATTTATATAAATCCACTCAAAAAAAATACAAATTTTATAATTTTGCTTGAGAGACCTCAACTTTAATTTATATTTTTTTAATAAATATCTAAATTTTATATTTAAAATATATTTATTTTTATATACATAAAAAGATAAATTTTATTAAAATTTAATAATCTTTTTATATAAAATTAAAAAAATTTATAATATTTATGTAAATATAAAATTTTAAATTTAAATATGTAAAAATATAAGAATGAAGTTCTCTATTAGATCAGGATACGTTTAAAAATGTATAATAAATTTATAATAAAATTTAGCTTCTATATTATATAAAATATTTAGCTTAAAATATAATATATATATATATATATATATGTATGTATAAATTTACCTTCATATGTATAATATATATGTATAAATTTAGCTTCAATGTATAATATATATGTATAAATTTTTATGTAAATATGAAATTTTTTTAATTATAAATTTATTATATATTTTAAACATATCCTGGCTAACAGAGAACTTCATTCTTATGTTTTTACATATTTAAATTTAAAATTTCATATTTACATAAATATTATACATTTTTTTTATTTTATATAAAAAAGATAATTAAATTTTAATAACATTTATCTTTTTATATATATAAAATAAATATATATAAAATTTAGATATTTATTAAAAAAGATAAATTAAAGTTCTCAAAACAAAATTAAAAATTAGTATTTTGGGGATTTATATATATACCACACAATTCTTATGTATTTACATATCTAATAACTAAACTTCAATTTTTACATATATAACACCCTAATATTCAATATCGCATCAAAAATATCATTTTATTCACTTTTTAAAAGTGAAATGCATATTTTTAAGTATAGAAAAATATTAGATAAGTAAATATATGTTAGATATGTAAATATAAAAGAATTGTGTGATATGTATGTAAATTCTCCTTTTTTAAAAAAAATATTTTAATTTTTTGGCACTGTGATTTTAGATATAATTGTTATTAAAAATAAAATAAAGTGAAAGTTTACTTTAGTAAAGTAAAGACACACACGTAATTAAATAATAAGAGAATTATTTAAAAAATAAAAGAGGGGAAAACCATTAAAGAAAAGCTTATATGTATTATGTGAGTACAAAATCTTATAACATACAATAATTGATATGAGAGAGGAATAATAACAATGATCGTTGTAATAATTCGATGGTGGAGATTTAACTACTAATAAATTAATATTAGTTAATGGTTGATGTAAAAATTTTTGGCGATCTTTGAGGATCTTTTTTGAGCTCTCTCTCTCCTACTGGCTTTTCCTCTCTCTTTCGCTCGACTCTTCCTTTTCTTCCTTTTGACTTCTTCTTCTTTTTGCTCTTCCTCTTCTTTGCTTGACTTTCCTCTTCTTCCTATGCTTATTGATTAAAAGGATAATATTTGTTGGATCACAATTAGTATTCTCTCTTTTTATTTATCTCCTCTTTACTGGCTTTTTATCTTCCTTCTTCTCTTGGTCTCACACGGATCGATGATTCCTTCGATCATTTGACATTTTGAGATGATGCAAGTGAATTAGAGATCTTAGGCTTTAGATCCGCTAGACGCCGATTTGACTATAAAAATATTTGAGATGTTTTGAGATTTAAATGTCTCAAAGATTATGATATTAAGTGATCTCGACGCAGGTATCAAAATCATTTACATCAAGATTTTTTACTGATTTTGAGATATGTACATAAGAATTGTGTGATATGTAAAATTCCCTTTTAAAAAAAAATATTTTAGCCCGGTCGTTTAATGATCATGACCGATCGATAGTCGGCACAAAAACAAGAATACCTATTTCAAAATTTTTTTGTTGTTATTTCGTTAATTAAGATTTAAAAGATGCTTAGTTTAAAAATTTTGCCAATGAAGAATAATTTCCCTTTCAAAGGAGACGTATCCAATTTTATGTGGATGACAAAGACAACATTGCCAAATTCTAAGAGGCCAACGAAGAATGCCAATGACGTCATCTGCTTAACTTCTCTAATATGTTTTCTTGGCCTTTTTATTCAATTTTTTTTAAAAAAAATATTTTTTTAAATATTAGGGTAAGATTTTATGCACTAATTTCTCCTAGTATGTTACATTAAGGGTGCTTTATGCGCTAAAATGCGAATTTTAGGCGTTAATCAATGGGGGTATAATGAGAGATAGACGAGTGAGAAAATTACGGGGGTGATGAGTAAATATTGTTAGAGGTATTATAATTATATTTAAATAAATTATAATATTTATATTATCACATATGTTTAGCATTTATTATAGAAAATTATAATATATATTCTGTTACTAAAAATTCTACTTCTTTATAATTAATATTTTTAAAATTTTTATATAAATTTGTTCCTAATAGTGCCATAGTGCATATAATCAAACAAAATATATTTAAATTTTATTTAAAAAATTATGATGAATATTACAATTCTTTATTTTAAAAAAAATTAGATCATAACTTTTAATATCATACTCTCAATTAGATCAGAATAAAAACATAATTTTTTTCAATCACATATTCTCTAAAATATGTATAATTCTCAAATAAAAAATTACATTGTGATATGAACACATATCCCCAAGCCAACAACAGAGAAGAAAAACCCAGAACAGAGGCATGCCAGGTTACAACAGAGAAGAAAAGAAACCCAAAACAGTAAGGAAGATTAATTACAACAGAAATGGTAGCCTTTCAGTAGAAACCCTGCACGGTAAGCATTACAGAAAGTCCCCTCAAGAAAACTATTCAAAGATAAGTCAACAAAAGCTAAGCTTGATAAACAATATACAACAGAGAATAGATCAAACTTATTAGAACAGCCGACAACAAGAAAATCAAGAAAATAAGAGAAATAGGAATGGCTCAGCTAACAGAATAACCACCCAACCGTCCGGAAGAGAGGATAAAAGATGTGAAGCAACCCAAAGATTCAAATTAGTTACAGAGACAGAGCAGAAGAACATTCTAGAAGAGCAAATCAAATACTATAAATAGAGAGGAAGAAATCAAACAAGGATGTTGAAGAATTATCTCAAGAAATCTCCTCCTCCCTTCTCTTCTTCTTCCTGAGTTCACGGTTGATCCTCACTGGAAGGTCCCTCCTCGTGAAATCAGGAACTCCTGTTTCCTCTCTTCCCCTTTCGAGTAAGTCGGCTCGACAACATGAAACAAACAAAGGAAAGGATACAAGGTTAATTCAAAGGATTCATCCAACGGCCATGAAGCGACAGAAACTGCTACGGATCGGATCCATTCCCCGATCAAGCAAGTTTGCTAAGTGTATTCCACTAATTCTGTAAGAATCAAGAACCACATGATCAAGAAACAAATCCAAGTGAAGATAACACGCTGCACCGACGGCTCAAGCAAGAAGCAAAGAGGAACACCATCCAAGTGATCCCATCCAACGCCGTTAAAGACGCGAGATCCTACGGACGAAGGCACCGCAAAACTCCTCGCCTTTCTAGACTCAAAGGGTTAGATCAAGTGTGGTTTAACTGAAATGACTCAAGTCAAGCTGGTGAAGCCCAAACCAGGGAAATAAAGCCTAATCTGAGCCGGAATTAACTCAGATATACTCTATTCATTCAATCCTCACTATATCAGATCAAATTACAGAAAAAGATCCATATCACATTGCATCACTGCTACCGGCCTAAATGTATCCTTAAGATAAATATTTATACAAATCTCATTCTGATCCGCCCTTTCACGTCAATAGTTAATTCTTCTGACAGAGGGACATAAGGATTTTAAGTGAGAAACAAAATAAAATAACTTATCCAAAATTTTAAAATATACAAGATTATCTGATAATCTAAAGATACTTTTTTTAAAAAATAGTATTGATATGACTCTCAAAATACCACTAGTTAAAGCACAAATCTTAATATCGAAAGCGATATAATTTTGAGTCAAAACCGATCGAGATCAAGCACTTAAAATATCATTAGAATCTTTGGGACATCAATTAAATCCCAAAACAACTCTCAAATATGGAGTGTTTATAATAAATCGCTCGACAGCCGGATCTAACGAGCCTAAGATCTTATAATTCGACTTCATTTGGGCATCCAAATGCTCAAAATATATCAAATGATCAAGGAATCATCATGTCCATCGAGGGGAGGATGCTTTACATGAATTTACAAGAATGCCCTCCTCCCATCTATAAATAGCCTTCATTCCTTGAGGGAGGAAGAAAAAGAAGAAGAGGAGAAAACAAGTAAAGAAGAGGAGGTGCCAGCAAGGGAAGAAGAGGAAGAGTCCTGAAGGAGAAGAGGAAGAGTCCAAGGAAGAAGAGGAGGAACCCAAGCAAGGAAGAAGAGGAAGAGTCCAAGGAAGAAGAAGGAGGAACAAAGCGAGGAAGAAGGAAGAGTCAAGAGGAAGAAGAGGAAGAGTCAAGCAAGGAAGAGAGAAGGAAGGAAAGCAAGGAAGAAAAGGAAGAGTCAAAAGAAGAAAGGAAAAAGCAAGTGAGGAGGAAGAGAGCTCAAGCTTGAAGATCCTCAAACAAGATCGCCTCCTTGTGACCATCAACCACCATCAAATCGTCCATTATCCTGTCCCATAGGAGATTACCGCCGTCTCCAAATCGTTGCAATTACAACGATCATTGTTACCGCAGTTGATATTCCTCTCATATGCATTGTAATCATTATCGGGAAGACTTTGTACTTTGAAGCAGATACATAGTGGAAGCTTTTCTTGGCTAGCCTGGTTTTCCCCTCTTTTTAGGTTTTCCGTTAAAAAAGTGCAGGTGTCTCTTGTTTGCTTTTAATTACACATTATTGTGTGTGGACTTACAACAAGGCTAAGGCGTAAATTTTCACTCTACCGTGACTGATTTTCTAGCACGCAACAAGTATATATATAATTTAAAAGAACATAGCCTTTTCCAACATCCACTAAATAGAGCAATAAAAAAAATCGTTGTTCGAAAATAATAATTGATTTATTAGGTAAACAAGTTGGAACATAAATAATCATTTATTTGATTATATTTGATATGACCTTGAAAATTTCACTAGTCAAAGTACGAATCTTAACGTAGAAAGCAATCGATTGAATCAAAATTTACTTAATAATATCATTAGAAACTTTGGGACATCAGTTAAATTTCAAATATGAAGTGTTTATAATCAAGCGTCTTGTGCCGGTTCCAACAAAAGATTTTACAATTGCATTCAAATATACAAAATATCATATGATCAGCGAATCATCATGAGCCGTCAGATGGGCAGGAGATTTTGCATGTATTCTGAGAATCCTCACGCCTCATTCTCATATGAGAGGAAAAGAAAGAGAAGAAGCTCTAAAGATCCTCAAGCATCATGCAGCCACTCGGTGAAATCGACCGCAGCCGTCGGCCGTAGATCCTTGTCATTGTCAATCTCGGCCGGTCTTGGATGACTTACTGATTGTTTCTGCGTTTGCGGTGATTGTTCCCCATTTGCCGATAATTGTTCATTTTGATTCTCCGTCTGATTCAGCATCATCTTCTTCTCTATACATATCGTTGTCACTAGCTCTTGTTCCTTTCACCATCTGATTACGTAATGTGGGAAGATCTTTTCAAACAAATTAGTGCTTTCTTTAAGTGGTTTCCCTCTTTTGAGGTTTTTCTAAAATTGAGTTTTCTTGTTACTCTTTAAATACATGTATGTGTGTTGGATTTCACAATAAAACAAACACTCTCTTGACGGTTTTAGCACAATATTTCAATTTAACTTGAAATATAAGATTTTACAATATAAAAAAATTAGCCTAATTTTAAATCTCTCATTATAATTTTCATATAGATATATTTTGAAGTTATTTAGAGCTTATATAAATTATTTTGAATAATTTGAATTGTACATAAATAATAAATTTTTGAGCTGTTTAGAATACAAATCAAATATAAATAGAATAATTTTTTGAACGAACTGAACATAAATAAAAATTTGACTTGAGAGACAAGGACCAAGTACACATAAATACATAATTGACCTTGGCTCACCTATTTTACAGTGAGACATTTATATACAATCAATATAGTATATATATATATATATATATATATATATATATATATATATATATATATATATATATATATAGTTGATCTTGTATATTATCATGATAAGCATGAAGTCAATTCGGGAACTTTAAAATAACATTATTCAAATTGAGGCT
Source organism: Cymbidium sinense (assembly GCA_021442155.1). Classification (NCBI taxonomy): domain Eukaryota; kingdom Viridiplantae; phylum Streptophyta; class Magnoliopsida; order Asparagales; family Orchidaceae; genus Cymbidium; species Cymbidium sinense. The sequence continues at coordinate 160,525,242 of CM038221.1, forward strand.
CAAAATGCTTGGATGTCCGAAAATGGTGAAAGCACCTCCATCGATGAGACTTCGTCATCGCGTTGAGAATGTCAAATTGATTGAAATATAAATATTGCGTAATCTTAGATTTATTAAGCGGCTATCAAAATCGCCTATCGAAGTGGAAAGGCTGCGACGATATTCGAACGACTTTCGTTCATAAAATTGATCACGTCGTTAGCTTCAAAACATCAAAATCTATCAAATGAGACTATCCGCGCTCAATTCAGACAAGTCTGTACAAATGTCGAGTGATCGAGTGTCACGAATCGAAATCAGGATTCCATCGACTCAAATGACCCAGCAATGCGGACATCATCGTCACGTTGAACATCAGTGGTCGGGATATAAATATTATGCGACTTGATGATCAATCGATCAAATGCCAGTCGTCGATACATCACCCATGCTCGAGGTCGAAGCGGCGCCGAGTCAAGCGGCCTCTGTTAGTGAAATTGATCGCGTCGTTGGCAAACGTCGAAATCATCAATTGTATTTAGTACTCAATTCAAACAAGTATGCACGAAATCGGCGATTGAAGCGGACCGTATTTTAGTTGAATTTGATTCATTGATTTCGAGCCGAAGCGGCGTCGATCATGAAGCGTATTATTAAATTCGTATATAAATTCATAAATTGATATATATATATATATATATATATATATATATATATATATTATTGCTTTTAATGGTGCAAAGTTCAAATTAAAATCGTTTAAATCAATTTTTTTTAAATTTATTAAATTACCCCTCATGTCCAACTATTTCTCCATATTTTCAATTTTCTAAAAAAATTGTCAAAAAAAAAAACTGAAAATCAACCACTCCTCTCATTACTCCCTCCTCATTCTCTCCCACATTTCTCTCTCTTGCATTCTCCCTCTTTGCACACAAGATAATTCTCCTCCCTTTTTTCTGAATTTTCCTCCGTTCCGTCCAAAATCACGCCGCCGGCGCCGCCGCTCCGGCGGAATTCCGCCTTCCAACCCACTCCGGCAGCTCGGCCCGCGCGCTCCGACCCGCAGCCCGCAGCCCGCGCAACCCGCGCTGTCCCGCGATCCCGCCGACGCACCACCGGCGATATCGCTGGAAACCCGCTGCACCCGAGCCCGCCAGCGCGCCCGCGGCCCGCTCCGCGACGCCGTACGCGACCTGCGCTATCCTGCGACCCGCGCAAACCCGTCAGCCCGCCAAAATCGCCGCACCGGCCCGCGGCAGGGACCCACGCGACCCGCGCCTTCGTCGCCGCACCGACCCAAGCCCGTTCCGCGTCCCGCTGTCGCGACCCGCGAGCCGCCGACCCGTGGAACCCAATCCGCCGCAGCCGCAAAGCCTCCCGCTTCCGCGCACGGCCCGCAACCATGCAGCCGGCCCAAATCCCGTTCCGCCTTCAATTTCCGGCCCGTCGTTCGTTCTGTCTCCCGGAAAGCGTGCTACAGTACTGCTTCCGGCCCAAATCCGGTCCGGTCAGCCAACCCGCCAGCGCAATCCTGCTGTTCTGTCCCGTTGTGAGCAATCCAGCCCAGCCTTTTCATCCGTTCTGCTTTTCAGGAAGAATATCTTGTGGTTAGTCCTTTCGATTTTTCTCACTTTAGCGTCCGTTTGCTCAAATCGGGAATAATGCTCTTCAGCCAATTCTTTCGTGGCGCCGCTTCTCGTTTAGTCATCCGTTTTCTCATTGGGAAGAATATCGTCAAGCGAGTCTTCTTTCGATTTCGTGCCGCACCCTCTTTTATCGTTTTTTTCACGAATGGGAAGAATATCGTCGATAAAATTCTTCTTTCGTTCGCACTCTCACTTTTAGTCCAATTTCCATGAGCAGGAAGAATATCATCAACGCAATTCTTCTTTTCGGTTTTTATCGCCTTACTACCTAACCCCGCTCCTTCGCTTACCATAAAGACGCCCAAAAATGTACCGGAATACTGCCAGATTTAATATATATATATATACGCTGCTTTTCATTTGAAGACCTTTGTCTGCTCAACAGACACGAGATGAAAAATAGGGTCGAAGATAATGCGTCGCTACGCCAATAGTCGCACCAAGTAAGCCAACACTGTTAGATGTCGCCCTGTATGACGTCCAAATTTTATCTAATTTCCAGACTTAGAAAAAAAAGGGGGGGAATATTTATTACATTGTATGTCTTCAACTAAGGCCCCGGCTCAACAGAGACGAGATAAAACCGCTGGGTGTCTAAGACACCACTCGCTACGCTCAAGAGTGCATGATAAAACACCCCGATGCAGCCTCCCACTCGGGATGACGTCGAGATCGCCAAATTTTGTTAAAATTCTGACTTAGAAAGAAAAATGAAAGGAATCAACTTAAGAATGTCTAATGAAACCCAAAGCTAAAATTCAAATTAAAACCCAAACCACAAAAAAAGAGGGAGGGAAAATAGCATACAACAAATACAAAAGTAAAATAAAAAGAGTGGGAAAATGAAAGCTACTCTAAGGGATAAATCTTCTTTTAAAATAATAAATTAAATTGTCTTTTGAAATCTAAATCAAAACACCTTCTTCGCCATCGGATCTGCAACCTTTTGGATAAGCAGACAGAAGGCAATACTAAATCAAAATTTACAGAAATCATAAGGCTTCCTTTGATAAAAAATTAAGAAATTTCATTCTAATTATGACTTTCAAAATCAATGATTTCTTTAATTAGATAAAATTAGCTTATAAACACATGCATGTGCTACATGAGATTTCAAGGGCAGTTTTAATGTCCAAAAGATTGTGTAAAATTAAAAAAAAAAGAAAATACAAAATCAATCTAATTCAAACACCAAATTACCTAAAATTACTACACTATAATCATAATTAATGCTTAAATTCACGAGGATGATGTTCAAGTCGTTTCCTGGTTTAGTCTTAGGATTGGGTTCGGGTTAACAAAACCTAAAAATATATAATAAGAGTTTCGAATCAGTGAAATATCTGAGAAACTCCTTACAAGTGATAATAGATAAATATTATAAAAACTAAAGTACGAATGATCTAAAGCTATTAAACATATTCAAATTTTAATGTTTAGAAAGGTTGTGTAGCTAAGTTGGAATTAAATAAAAATTCAAATCAATCTCAAACAAGAACCAAACACTACATAAAGTCTTAAATACACGCATGCCCCAAATCGCTACTGAATGTTTAAAATTCAAGTGTCCGAGGATGTTTGCGGTTTCCTGCTTAGTCCAAGACGGGTCCAGCTTAACAAAACCAAAAAAACCTATAATAAGAGTCTCAAATCGTGAAATATCCAAAACCCGATTTTGTCAAGTGAGTAGATCTAATCCTTTGTTAGCATAAAGAGTCGTGGATCTAAAACTCTTAAACATATTCCAACTAATTAATTTTCTAAATCAAATTAAGTAGCAATCTGAAACTACTTAAATAGAATTCTATCATTAAAAATTTAAATCAAAACTCAATATATCCACCTTCCACAATAGTTTATCGGGGGTGACAAATTAAGAAAACTCTAGCTCACAAAGGAGCCAATGTCAAATCAAGTGTTCTGTTATGTTCACTCTCAATCAATCTCATGCCAAGAAGGACGGTGTCCTCGACTATATGGTTTGGCCAAGAGGCTCCATGATGAAGCGATGAGAGTCCTCGATCGAGTGGTTTGGCCCCACTCCATTATATTACGATCACATACTGTATGCTCCCAATGGTTTCGCTCTTTGAGTTGTGAATCATAGAGTATACTTGATAGGCAAACAACCCTCTCGGCCTAAGGTAGACTTAAGATCGCCTCTTTAAACAAACACCACCCCAAGTCTACAAAGATTTCTGACAATGAACCCATGTGTTGATGATGAGGATCCTTTTATTAGGTTGGTCACTCCTCCTGGACTAGGGACCGCCGCCGGATGACTAACCATGGGATCTAGATCGGGCACATCATCATTCCCCAACCATCCGCTTTAAGTTTAAATGATAAATTTCATAATCTTAAATTCTAAAACTCATATGTCTACTATACGCTATATGCATTCCTAATGACTAGCTTAATCGAAAGTTCTCTCTCACTTATTGAGAGGTAATTAATTATGGGCTTGCACCCATAGAAACTGGAACTGATCTAAAGTCCTCACCAAATGAGGATGAAATCTCTGGGTAGTGTCTTATCTACTATTCCATCTGCCTTCTGAAAATTACACCGACACTTTAAATCACTCTCTTCAATTCAATATTTGTCGAGAGGTCGGTAAATTTTTGAGCCCATGATTTCTCGCACTCTAGGACATGATTCTATTTCCATCTTTTAGTCATATGTGTTATAGTAGAATAAAATTTTAAAAATTCAAAACAACAAAATAGTGATTTAAATGTGTAATAAATTCAATAAGAGGCTCTATATAATGAATCATTCAGAGAAATGGGGTTCCTTTCACCGCCATAGTCGGGAAATAACATCTCGCTTCAGTTGTCATCAACACAGGTGATGTCGGGGATACCATTCAATTTGGTAGCTTGAATTTTCTGGTTATCGTAGCTATAACTCCTGAAGTACCCACTGTGGTATTCTCGAGGCCATGGGCCCTTTCAAGTTATCAAAGCTCCTACTAGCCATGTGCGCCAACCAATTCAACATCCAGCTAAGGAGTTCTCCGAGAACTTAGTTTTCAAAGGCTAGGTCAATCAAGCTCATGATAAAAGAATCAAGGGACAAACTGTGTCTTCATTCCTTGTGGTACAACTGTGTGCCTAATGAACCTCTGGTACCTGGAAAGCATGATCATGAAGCTTCCTCATCTGGAAGCAAATTAACCAAAAGACAGAGAAGAAGGAGAAATGCTGAGCTGAGAGCTCAACAAATTCTCTTTGAATGGCCTAGAAAATAAGCAACACTACCGTCGGAAGCGAGTATTCCTACCCATAACAACTTTGACAATCTAAAGTGGGTAAAGAGGAATAGCTCAAGAAAAAATAAAATTCCGAACCAACCACGCCAAGCTCCACCACCAGAGGAGATAGCAAACACTATCCGTGATACATAAAGTTCTCAAAGTAGCGATGAGGCCTAATGAAAAGAAGATTTCAGAGGCCTGTGGTGATGGAAAATATTGAAGCTCCACCAAGAAAGTTATCATCTCTTATGGTAACTGGCTAGTGAGCCCAGTACACTTCGCATGGTGAGCATAGGAGTGTGACACTTGGACCGCATGTCCAAGAATCCACTATTGAAAGGTTCCGGTGAAAGGATAAGCAAATATGGAGGCCAAGGTCCCATAATGAAACTTTGAGTAATAGAAGAGGTGTGACATCTAACACATATACTCAGAAATCTGCCTCAAAATCAACTCATCAGAAGTGGATACCCAAAAGAAAGGATATCACTGATGAAAGATATGATGATCGACACCGAGAATCCTCTAGGGATCCCATCGATCGTTCACCCTACAAGAGAAGGTTGACGTTGATCGTGGTCCTTTAATAGAAGAAGTGGTTATTCCGCACATTGAACCAGAGATCCACCGGAAACACAAAAATTCATGTGAAGAAAATAATGAAGAAGATTCTATGGAAGTGGAAGTCTATATGGTCGAGATATAGATGAACTCCCAGCACCATCGCAAGAAAAGCAAAGGAATCTGAACCTGAATTTGACGCTTATGAAGAAGAGTCTTCTGTAAGAGGGATGATCTTCAATCTTTGAAGATGAAGAAGAAGAAGAGAATGAGAAAGAGATCATGGGTGTCAAGTGTCTATATATGGTTGAACCAAGAAATGATCAGGTATACACTTTTATAATCATCGCATCGCATACCCAACAACAAATGCTCTAGAAATACACACAAGGAGAAGGGTCAAGTTCTCCCTGAAAATGAGCAAGGAGAAAACAACAACAAGAAATAAAGAAGAAGAATAACTATCGATTGACGCACGCTAGCTAGAGAGCAAAGAAAAATATAGCGTCAAATGGAGGTCAAAGACAAAGAGATTGCATAGCTTGGTACCAAAATGAATGATATGATGGTACAAATGAACATCATGATGGAGATGTTGCAGAAGAATATCACATCAAGTGCAACACCTATTTTGTCTAACAAATAACAGTAATAATACAACTTCTATACTCACCACCATGGTACCCTCAAGCTCCTACACATATGCATGAAGCAAGGGATGAAGTTAACCAAACTCCTCTCCAGTAGATAATTCAAAATTTGGCTAGCACACCGTAAACTGTAACAGCTGCTTAGTTAGAAATAATAATCAATGAAAAGATAAAGGCAATCATAGCCACAGAGCAGGCTGAAAAGTTGGTGAGTAAGGGTTGCCCTTACCTAGTTGAATATGACCAAGTGTCAAAAGGTTACTGAAAAATTTAATACTTTCAGGCTTGGTAATCCAAAGCAACATCTAGCCCAATTTAAGGCTACTTGGTAACACGGAGAGCGAATGCTTTTCTATCAATTCATCAGTAGCTTGACCTCAATCACTTTCGAATGGTATGCAAAATTGTCAAATGATTCAGTTAAAACATTTGATGAAATGGAGACAATATTTATGAAAAGGTTCACCAATGCAACCGAGAAAATCACAATCACTGACCTTGCCTTGTTAAAAAAGAGGAAAGATGAGTCGATGAAATTCATAAGTCATCATAACCTAAGTATGAAGTGTGAGCAACAATGAAGAAGAACATGTGATCTAATTGCTAATGAGCAATATGGATGATAAAATGACACCATTTCTATGCATGGCGTTGATTGAAATATTACAGGACTTGCTCAATAGAGTGGCTAAATTTGAAAAGTTGAATCACCTTAAGTTTAAAGTCTATGCAGATAAAGCAAAGAGAAAAAACCTTCAGACTCAAGAAGAAATGAAAATCATGCCACTTCTTATTGTTCAAATGGTGAAAAGTGATATATAATGTGGATAAAGGAAAAGCAATTGTACAATGATGATAAGGGAATAAAGCCTATTTATTCTAATCCACCGCTAACATTGGTATTAAGAGGAAATGACAAACCTCAGACTTTTCCAAGTGGTGCGGAGCATCCAAAACAAACAACAAGAGATGATGAGAAATGCCATCTCTTAAGGAAAAGATGAATAAGAATATTCCTTTAGAAGGGACAGTGGTTAAATTATTTAAAATTGGGCCAAAGTCATACAAGGCTAAAAAGAAGTCGATCAAGTCAATGATCCAAATCCCCTATCATCATGATCCCACCTATCATTGTTATGTCTTCAAAGATTACTAGAAAGAAGTATCAAGATGAATTTACACTATCGAGGTTCTAGTCAACCCAAAAAGAGAGAGTCTACAGGATGATTACGCTTCTTCGTAACATACAAGACAAATAGAAGGAGAAATTAGTCAAGAATGACAAACAAGAAAAAGAGTAAAGATAAAATAGCTAAAAGACGTCCCTAGTTAAGTGGAAATCACCAACCTATATTGACTTAAGAGAGATGCCTAAACCAAGTATTTGGGCTTCAACGATTCGATAAGGCTACTTCACATCATGGGAAGCTACCAAATGCAAGCCCCATAAATCAAAGAAGTCAATAAGAAAAAGAAGATCAAGAAGAGAACTACAACTCAAAAGATCATTAACAATCTAAAGGAGTATCATCAGCCAGCAAGATAGCCATTTAAGCTTGTAGACTTCATGCCTAAACTTTGCATTATTGAATTAGATGAAGAAGATAATAGTGAGTCTTATCTAGTAGAGACATGCCAAATCATCTGCGTGATGTCAGATATTCTTCAACATGGTTACTAGATGACAAGGATAGTCACAAACTCACCAACCCATCAAAATTTTATCGGAAAGCAAGAAGAGCTGAAGCTAGTGTCTAAAAATTTGTTTAATGACTTAATAAGACAATAATATTTCATATGAAGATCTATGTTTTCCTGACGAAGAGGAGTCAAACTCATCAATATCATCATGTATGAAACGTATGATGTTGAAAAATGAGTCTAACCCTTTTGGCCAATCTTCCAATAAGAGGAAATTTGAAGAAACTCTTTAGAAGAATCGAGACAAAGTTATTCAAGTTCAGTTGAGAAGTGGTAAAGTCTTACCACCTTCATCAAAGAAGGAAAACACAAATAAAGATAAAGGCAAATAAATTGAAGTCAACGAAGATATTATTCCAAATCCTGATAAAGCCTAAATCAAGCAAAAAGATATATTATAATATTCTATCACATCCGAGAAAGATCCACAACAAAATGAGGCTCTCTTGATGTCAAAAGACCTCAGAAACTTTGATACAAGCTCTCAAAGATCCTGAGAGTTATGAAGCTTACTTGAAAATGCATGATCAAGCATTGCAAACTCAAGATCTCAAGAATCATTTTTGAAGAGGATTTGGGAAGATAAATCACAATCTCCTCTATATGTACTAGAGAGTGATGACACAATATATTGATTGATCCGTGTTCTTCTATCAATCTCATGAGTCTAAAGGTATTGAGAGGATTATCACTGATATCCAACATCTTGGGAGAGATAAATTGATGGTTCATGAATTCAATGAAAAGGCGAAAACTGTTCTTTTATTCTCCGCTTAAACTCAAGGATTTATATAGTTTCATGTAATCGATGCGATACATCATTTAGAGCTCTCGGCTATATGAGTATGGCATGGTCCCATCAACTATGCATCAATGTATGAAGTATCAAAGATGGAGAAGAATTCAAAATTCTGTAACCTACAACCATTCTCCATCAAGCAAAGATCTATGAAGATGCAAAATACTTCATCCTCAAAGAGCCTAAGCCAACAAAAGCCTCTTGAAGTGGTAGCATCCCACAGGAACTAAAAAAAATTTCACAAAGTGAAAGAGAAAGGAGAAGAAAGAAGGCAATGCGACTCTCCCTAAAATACTTGATTCACCTAAATCAAGAAAATCCTTTCATTTGGGAAGTGACATGGAAGAAGGAGAAGATATTTATCAAACTAACTAAAACTTATAAGCTCTCAAGAAAAGTAGAGTATGAAATAAGTGATTCTGATTTAGACTATGATGATTTTGAATCTACTTATGAAAATAGAGTTCGCACATCAAGAGGAGATAGCTCACTTGGCAGAGTCGATGACTCACTCAAAATTATACTCATCCATCAGCAGTGCTTCAGAGAAATCAGTCCACTAGAGGTTCATGATATTGAACAATTGATAACCTTTTATGTGCCACTATTGACTAAGAGTGGTAGAATAAGAACTCTATTTTACAAATCTGAAGAGTCTCAACCTCCAAATTTTGAGCAGCCTGCTCAACATGAAAGTTCTGATGAGATAGTACCAACAAGAATACTAATATATTATCCTCAAAAATTATAAAGAATGATGCATAAGCTTGGAATTCATATTGGGACTACTAAATATAGAACTCAAATCTTTAATAAGATGTGAAGCCAAAGAAGTCCTCAAGCATTATGAAGAAGTGATAAGTTTATCACTAAAAGTTTTGGGTTTATCTGCAAATCCCATTAAAAGAGAGCCTGTTATAATATAATAGAAGCTGAGATAGAGACTCATAGTGATAAAGAAGATGATTCCCATGAAATTCTTCTTAAAATGATGAAGAAGTAGAAGCTAAGCTGAAAGAACTTGAAGATGGTGGACAAATAGCTACTATGGATGAACTTAAAGAAGTCAACCTAGAGTCGATGATCCTCTCCAACTTTTATTAGTGCCCTTCTACCTGATGAGAAAGTTGAAGAGCTAAAAATGCTACTTTGTGAATTGGGATTACTTTACGGACATATTCTCAAATGTCATGCTTATCCCCGATATAGTAAACTCATAAACTAGCTATTAAACTAGATGCAATGCTTAAGCAAACTCAAGGAGAATGAGATTGAGATTGAAGAACAGTAATTGTAGAAACTAAAAAAGCTAATCAAGCACACCTTAAGAGAAGTATGTGATTGGATAGCCAATTATTCCCAAGGAAGAAGAATGGCCAACCGCCTCGATTGACTTCCGGACCTAAATAAGGCATGCCCAAAAGATGACTTTTCGCTTCCAATGAACTACTAGTGGACAACACTCCAACTATGACATGTTCTCATTCATGGACGGATCATACAACCAAATCAAAATGGCACCTAAGGATAAAAAAAATATGCATCATCGTAACTCCTATTATATATATTACTACTGCCATGCCTTTTGGCAAAAAATGCGGAGCTACATACCAAAGATGATGCATATTTTTGATGAGTTGATTCATCAAAAAGTGGAATATTATGTCAATGATTTGGTAGTAAAGATTTTGAATCGTGAAAATCACTTCGAAGACTTGAGAATTATTGAGAGAGAATCAAAAATATGATCTCAAGATGAATCCTCTAAAATGTGCATTCGGGTATCCTCCAAAAAAATTTATGGGTACATTGTACATCAGAGGTATTGAAATTGAACTTGCTAAAATCAAGGCAATTGTGGAGATGCCTCCACCAAGAGTTTATGCCTATTCTTTACAAGGACAGCTCACATTCATCCATCAATTTATATCAAACTTATCAGGACACGGTCAACCGTTTGCAAAGTTAATGGAGAAGGACGCTCCATTCAAGTGGGACAAGGAGTGCCAAGAAGCCTTCAGTACAATTAAAATCTACCTGTTAAATCCACCCCTTGCACTACTTTGGGAAGCCCTCATATACATAGTTGCATTAGAAGAGTCCTTGCATTATTGGCAATAAAAGAAAGCAAAGAGAATGCTCTTTATTATATCTGAGGTGATTGAGCGTAAATGAGATACTCGATGAGAAGCACATTTAGCATTGATCTTTGCCAAAAAAAAAGCTTCATCATTATATATGTTATCTCACAAGATTACACTCATCTCAAGGATCGATCCGCTAAAGTACTTGATGATAAGACCAAGAGTGCTTGGCAAGATGGGCGTGATACTTTTACAATTTGATATCACACACGTGAGAATGAAGGGACAAGTCTTAGTAGATTTTCTCGCACATCCCATCCTGGACTCTTCTCTTAATGATGATTTACCGATGAGCAAATTATGCTCATTCATGAAAGAGAAAATCACAAATTTGGAAAATGTACTTTGATGGAGCCTCATCGATCAAACAAGTCCAATCTAAATTTTTTTTCAAGAGCAAAATGAATCAACATCATCTTCATAACACTAAGGAGATAATGAGATGATCATATGGATTGACGAGCCAAGAACTAATAATGAAGCTAAATATGAAGCATGGCGTGTCGAAGAAACTATTTTCGTAGGCATTCAGAACTTGCATATTTTTGATAATTCTCAGCTTATTATAAATAAAGTACTTGGCTTCTATAGAATAAATAAGCTTAAGTTAGATTTCTATCACAAGTGAGTTCTCGAGCTTATGAAGCAGATACCAAATATCACACTAACTCAAGTCTCTCGATCCAGAATATAAAGCGATTGCTTAGCAAAATTAGCTAAGAAATGATAAGTATGAATGGTGATTATGTCATGATCGATATTTACGACGAGTTCTAGAGCGATAAAGTATCAATCTCATAGGTATAGAGGGGTTACCAAATTTGACCCAGGATGTGACTCAAGGTTCCTCATACTCCAAAATTAACAAGAAGTTGTACCAAGAAGAGCTAAGAATGACAGTACCTCAGAAAAGTAGTGTGCAGCCTTTTTTATGAAAGAGTCACATGATTGGAGGCAACCCTTCATTGACTACTTTAAAGAAAGTAAATTACCAAACGATAAATCACTAGCAACTCAAATCGAGAAGAGAATGATACGTTATAGTTTTGTCAACAACACTTTATATCATAGATCCTTTGAATAAATATGGCTACGATGACTAAATGTAGATGAAGCTAACAAAGTAATTGTTGAAGTTCATGAAAGACTTTGTGGTGCACATCAGTCAGGTCCCAAGATGGCAGTAAAGATCAAAAGGATGGGTTATTATTGGTCATCTATGGTGAGAGACTGTATTAATCATGCTAAGAAGTGTCATGAATGTCAAGTACATGGGAATCTCATCCATCAACCTCCAAATCCATTACACCCAATAATAGCATCCTGGCCATTCGAATGTTGAGGCACATATGTAATTGGACCAATTGATCCACCATCGTCAGTTGGACATCGCTTCATCCTAGCAGCGATTGATTATTTCTCTAAGTGGGCTGAAGCTTCTCCATTTAAGGAAGTTACTCGAAGTGATCAACTTCTTCATGCATAATGTGGTCTATAGATTTGAGTGTCATGTCAAATAATTTTTGATAATGGCACAACCTTTAAAAGTGCAAAGATTTATAGATTCATCGCGACACAAAATTGATTGGTGATACTCTTCAATATATAATCAAAAATGGTGGCCTTCAACAAGACATTAGTCAAGCTCAAGAAGATTCTCACTAAAAATAAGAGAGAATGACAAGCTAGTAGAGGCTCTATGGGCTTATCAAACTACCTACAAGATGCACTAAAGTCACTATTCATTTATTTGGAACCAAAGTTCTTCACTTGAAGTTGAGTTGCCTTCACTTTGAGTAGCCATCCAATACAATCTAACCGAAGATCAAAATGCTCATCCGAATGGAGGAACTCGACGCGCTTGATGAAGTTAGATTATAAGCTCATCAAAATCTGGAAGTCTATTGAGCAAAGATGTTCGGGGCTTTTGACCATACGGTGCGGCCCCGAACAATCCAAAAAGGAGAATTGGTTCTGGTGTTGAAAAGACCAATTATCCTTAATCAAAAATTCGGTGGCAAATTTGAGCCTAACTGGGAAAGACTTTTTATAATTGAAAAGGTATACCAAGGAGGGGCATACCAACTCATCGACTTAAAGGTGTGAAAGACCAATTTGGTGAATTATAATGCTCAACAAAATATATTTGTAAATCAGTCATGGCTCGAGGATTCGTTTTGCTTTATCAATATCGAGCTCAATCGCTCAAAAAAATGACCTCAAAATTGAAATAAGCCTCAAATCCAAACAGTATCTTGAAAATCAATTTCAATTTAGGGTTCATAAAATTTTGAATATATAAATAATATAATGTAAACATACAACAACTACAAGTTACACATTGACTTGAAAAAATAAAATTTTCAATAATAAATTATAATTTCACATTACAACTAAATAAATTCTTATAAATACAAATTTTGTATAATTAATTAATGTTATACATTCAATATTTCATATTGATCATGTAATAATAAAAAAAAAGTCTATAAAATGATGCAATTGACATAACATTTAAAATAAATAAAAATAAGAAATATTAAATTGTATTTTTGTTTGTGGACCAATCGAAAAATAATATCCATCTTCAAGCATTAGTAATTAGCATAAATTTGTAATTTGTATACTTCACCTCATATGTCTCCAACCTCGTTCTAAAGCCATCCATTGTCTAAAGATGAGATAGAGAAACAAATCTCTAACAAAAGTGAAAAATCTCAAATCAAAAAACATCATGTAAATAGATACTTAGAATAAAGTTCTAGGTTGCCCAACCATCCAATGAGGATTGGGAGCCACCAATAATGAAGCAAAAAATTGAGTTAGCCCAAATTACAAATATAATATCTTCTCATCATTGTACAAAATTAAAAAATCAAAAATTCTTCGTGATAATCCCACTTTAGGTAGACCACAGGTCCACGGGTTCATAACTAGAACCTAAAACAAAAACCTGTGAGAAATAGAATGGAAATATGTGTTTAAATTGATAAGAAAAAAATTAGTGAGAAATAGGTTTATTTATGATTACCACAATATATGCAATCCATTAATCCATAATATATACAGAAAATCAAGATAAAAGTAAATTACCTCAACTCCAATCCAAATTGTAATTCTGGGAAAGAATAGAGAAGAAAACCAAAATAATAAAAAGAAAAGTAATAGATTTTTGTGCCCTCAAAAAACCGAGATGATTGGATAATTTTTAGGGTGGCATTAAACAAATTTTTATGACTAAGAGTGATAAACTAATTAAACAAAATAAGACTTTAGATATAACAATCATCAAAACACCATCTAATAAAGTCCAAAAGCCTTCCATAGTTCCATAACCTCTTTACTTTAAACTTATTGATAAAATAATATAACATCATTCCAAGCAACAATATGACTTGGATATAACAATTTATATTTTCAAATTCTAACACAACATATATCAGTAGATAAAATGTAGTAAGAATGTAAGATAAAGCAATATGTTTGTAAAGCCAAACCAAAATTTCACCACAATTCAAATATATAAAATTTAAAGACAAGATATATGCCACCCCAAATGATTAAATGGTCTCAAATTTAGTTCATTGACCAAGTCATTCCACTAGAAATATAAAAAATCAATCACCAAAGCCTCCATTAGGCCATCTTAGTTTAATTTTATCATTGTATATCATATCGTCATTCACCACTAACATAAAATATTACAGGACAGAAACAGAAAATATATAATAAAATGCTACATAGCCCATAATAAATGTGACAAAATCTCACATAAATATAACCAAACTACTTATCCAATTAGGTTGTGAAAGTTTTGAGTCTAACAAAACATTCACAAAATAAAAATATGCAAAAAATGAAAAATGTAGAGCATAATTGAAATGATATCGATTATATTTGTAATTTTAGATAAGTTTTCGTACACTTATACATAAGTTCTCTAAGAATAATATCAAACCAAATTGCGAAGAAATGAAACTCATATTCAATAAGCAAATTGCATTATAAAATAAAAAAGTAAGTAAATATTACCAATGGATCTTTTGATGATTTATATGCAGCCCGAATCTAGTTTCCACTACATACTAAAGCATTTAATGTTCTTGGTGAAATTGAACTTCTATAATCGCCGAGCACACGACCCCCACACTAAAAGATGATTTAAAAGCAACAGTTGTTACTAGGATGGTAAAAATATCTTTGGCCATCTTTGAGAGAGTCTAGTAGTTTATGGCGAACATTTTCCACCATTCTAAAAAATATCAAATCAATCAGACATTTCACACAATTTCATCAGGTATATCTCCAAATCGACTGGCCGAAGGCGAGAATCTATAAAATCATATAAACCAGCTAGATCATCATGTGAAATATTACCACCTTCAGTTGTGGTTATTTCAATTTGAGAGGTGGATGCTCCAGTAATTTCTTTGCTCATAGGCTGCATATCAATAATATAATAAGAGTATAGCTCAAAAAGTTTTTGTTTGACATTGTCCTTCTTCTCAATCACAATGTCAACATCATATATTTACGGATAGTAATAATTGATGGCAAATAGTTTCATTCTAGGATCTATGCAAGCAATCAAAAAATAACATTGAACACTATGTCCAATACTTATCAAATTTAGCCTTCATGCTACTTGTCATATTTGAAATGAAAAGAGTACTAGATAAGCATTCTCGATCCAATGTTTTCTTGATTAGAATTAGATTGGGAAGCCTCTGTTTAAGAGGATAGGTTGAACCAAAAATTTCTATTCAATGAAAAATTTGAAGCGTCTCTTACTTTCAAAGTTAACCCAATCTTCGAGAAGGCAACCATATATAATGAGATCATGCAAAGCATATTCGTGAAATACATTCTTATAATAAAAGCAAACTCTAACATCTTGTATGTGGAGTTCAATGTACACAATGCAAAGTGCCTTTGTTGTGGATAATATGCCTGCACTCTAAATTTATATAAGCAGTTGGAGATCATTTTATAAATAAGATAGATTCTCTTACCCTTTCAATTATTCTAGATCTCTTCAATCCATCCCACATTTTAAAATATGAGCGACAATGAACATGAAAGAAATCTCCATCATTAAAAAATCGATCTTCTAGTGAACAATGCTTTTAAATTTCTAGATGTTATGTCATTTGATGATGCATTGTCCAAAGTGATGGTACTTATTTTATTTTGTAGACCACATTGCAACAAACTTTTAGAAATTGTCTCAGAAATCACAGCCCCACTATGAGGAGGATCCAAATCAATAAAACTAATTATCTTAGACTGTAATTTTTAATCATAATTAATGTAATGCATAGTTAGACACATATAACCAATAGTTTGATTTGATGTCCAGCAATCACTAGTAATCGAAACTCTCTCCATAACTTTCAAACTTTTTTCAATTTATCTTTTTCAATTTCATACACTTTCATACACTCTTCCTTGATGCCAAATCTTGAAATTTTATGATAATTTAGATTCATTGATTTCATCAAGATATTGAATCATAAATGTTCAATTACCATAAAGGCATATTCATGAACAATGATCATCTTAGCCACAATATTTTTTATTCTAGAATTATCATAAGTAGATGAAACAGTAGATATTGAAGCTTCCAAATTGTCTCGCATCAATCAAATAGTTTTGCTTCTTTCCTTTATTATCAATCTTGCTATAGTGATTCGAAGTGTCTACTTAGTGAGATGTGGTTCGCTTTTTGTTTGACATAAGATTTCACAGAATTATATTTTAAACTACCATTTTCTTTCTATTATAGTAATTTCGTGAAGTGTTGCTAAACTTCAGTTGTCTTTACCCTTGTTCTATCGAATTATTTCACCACACTCTCATTTGAGTTATTGCATTATCATCAATGGATGACTTGAACAATTATTAGATTTTCTTTGAGAAAGACTTGTCATTGTGTCTATGAGAAATTCCATCACCAATTAAAATAAAAATCTCAAGATATCAATAGATAAAGAATATACATAATTTACTGCATAGTAATCTCATGTAACCCAAAAAGGTAACCAAATTTTTCCACAAAGCAAATGAGAAAATAAGTTGCTTATTATAAGGAAAGGTGAGCATAATGAGTTAGAGGATGTAATCAAATATTTTAATAGGAAGTATCTTTTGAAATGAAGAAATAATATTATTATTTTTAATTTATTAGTAGTAAAATGGCATCATTCAGCTTGAAAAATGAAGAAAGTAGAATATGTTTGATCCACCATTGAAGTATGAACAAGCTTGTTTGCTCCAATGTGGATGATGGATTTTGATGAAATGATAAAATATGCATCATATACATTCTGCATGATACAATCCATATTTGTGTTCAGTCTAAAGGGCAACCACATGAATCACACTAATGCAATTGATTTAAAAAAGAAAATTTTGTGTGATTTGTTGTTAAATATAAGAGAAATTACTAAGTGCAAACAACATATAATGTGACCTAAGTGCCTCAAAGTTGGATCTCATCATATTATATGGACGTAGAGATAGGTATGTTTATTTGCATTAAATAATTTCTCAAAATGTGTAATGTATAATGAGTCTAGAATTTTCACCTTTTCAGTCACGGATCACTTCTATGAATTCACCATAAACAATGAGATTAAATTTAAAAATTAGTTTTAGTAAAAATATTTGTTAATTTAGAAAAATAAAGAATTTACCCATGATGGAAGATAGAAATTTAAGAGTGTACGTGCTTAAAATAGTAAAAACGCTAACATTGTACAGGAGTTAAGAGATGAAGGGAAGTAAGCTCTCTATAGAAAATGCTTGGTAGCTAGAAATGTTCGACTTCAAGGGACGGAATAATAAACATGGAAAACCATAATTCACATAAAAGTTAATGATGTGATTCATGCTAATTCATAATTGAACTAATATTTTTGGTCTATTATTTTTATAAGAGACCTCATGAGAACAAAATAGGTAAATGAAGGTTCTAGTCATCGCTCTCCAATCGACTTATTACAACAAAGAATCAAATGACTTCTACTAACCTCCATCATATCACATTATATATTTCTCACATTATACATTTCTCTATACATTAAAACAATTTTCCGGTTTAGGACGGCATTGTCAAGACAAAGCGTCCCCTATCTAATTCACAAATATTACAAGTAGAAGTGTAGAACTTTAGAAGTGTAGAATGTTCAGAAATCATAACATAGAAGGCTAATTGCTAACATGCAGGGAAAAAAATATAACTTCATATGCAATAAACAGAGATGCATATCAAATCGTCTTGAGCTTGGACACTTAGTTAGGTAATAAAAACAAAAGAAGCTTAAGGAAATCTCTGAACTCAAATAATTGAAGAACCAAACCTCCGGTTTAGAAGAGTTTCAGGAAATAATGGAAATAATGGAAATAATTGAAAGAACCGACATCTCATAGGCTCATAGTCATAACATGAAATACTTATAGAATTAGGAAATGAAATAAGTAGGTAGTTTATTGTGTACTTGAGTAATTCTAGAGCAAAGAAGCAAATCGAGCAAGTAGAGATCGAACAAGTTATGTCAAATGAAGATGATAGTGACAAAGAAACACCTCAATGTCTTAGACACTACAACCATCAACCAATAGAGATCAAGTCCGACAGATCATGAGTGACACCACGCTTTCAAAACTTAGGCATGACATTGCAGAACGGAGAAGCCTAGAAGAATGGAAAGAAGAAGACAAGAGTCGAGTTGAGACATCTAGAGGACGAAGAGATATTTGAGAAAGGAAATTCATCTTCCTCGTTGCAACGATGATCGACGGCAATCGCATTCAAGTAAGTATAATAATCGGGTTCAGATATGATTAACGCGACGGGCCCAATCATTTAGATCCAATCAAACACGACTCAAAGCGCATGGATCAACTTCAGAAATAATTTTGAGCCAGAATTTTGGCTTGAAAGTCAGCTTGTTTGCTTCGACTCGATCTCGATTCAAGCCCAAATTCAAGTCAATTTTTGAGCAAGCCATGATCTTTGGGCTAATTTCTTAGCCCTACTTAAAGGGTGAAAGACCAATGCCGCCAATTAATGGTCGATACTTGAAAAAGTACTATACATGATAACCATATTCTCGAGGTATAATAGAAATCCCCCTGCAATACAGAGGGTGTTTTTTAGTACATCTATTTAGGTTGACATCGTCCTTCATGCCGAGATCCCTAAATAAACAAACTCCAAATGAAGAACTTTTTAGTGAAAATTTCCTTGTTACACAGGGGCATTTTTAGATTTTTATATACAGATGAAATCAATGTTGTATGTTAAAATCTTCTTTAGAGTACATCAATTCAAATATGGATACACTTGTATATTTTCATCTTAAAAATTCTTCTAAATGTACTTTAGAATTTTCCATGCAAGATAGGGGGCATTTTTTTAGTTTATATCAAGTTTATTTGAGTTCACATCATGTCATAAGATGAGAGCCTCAAATATATTCTTATTCAGGTTGACATCGAGCTTTACACCGAAATCCCTGGATATATCCATAATTGTTACTGTTAAGTTATAGTGTCTTGCAAGAATAAAAAGAACATATTTCTATGCATGAAAGGATAACCCTAAATTTTAAGAAATTTATCTTCCAAATTCTAGAGATCAAGTCAAAAAAACTCCTGATTTTGGAAGCTTAAATCAATTGAGTTGGAGAAATATCAACCTCTACATCCTGAAGTCTAGGATGCAGATGGGTTCTAAAGGTTGAACTCAACAAGCCCACAAATGGCCGAGTTGCTAACGGTCTCCTCACTCAACAAGACACAAGAAAAGGCCGCAATGAAAGAGCCCCCGTTCGTCAGTCTGATGACAAAACCACCAATCCACTATAGCTTAATCCGAAGACTCGAGTAAGTTCTAAAGGTCAAACTCAATAAGCCCAAATATGGTCGAGTTGTTGACACTCTCCTCACTCAACAAGCCACAAGAAAAGGCTATACTGAAAGAGCCCCACTCATCAGTCCAATGATGATAGCTATTTAATCTTAAACCAGATCTAGCTTAGTGATTAAAAGCAACCAGGATCCAAGAGATCTCTCTACTTGATCTATAGATCAAAGCAATATGAGAAAATGCTCAATTCAAGGCTACCTCAAATCAATCTTCATATTACCTATGAGGTAATATTTCAATTTATTCTCAAATGATCTAATCAAGCTCTAAGCACAGATCAAAGCCTATCTCCTCATCAAGTCCGTCAAAGCAGAAAGCACGGGACCGAGAAAGCAATTTCATAGTTCAAACAAAGCTGATGGCTGAACTAAAGGAATTTCATGGTTATTCAGTATGTTAATGCACACGTTGCTAGACTAATAACTCAACATTGACCCTATATAAGCTTAATATCATGTGCCCTCCAACGAATCCCAAAAGCAAAGAAGATTCATGGAGTGCATACACTTCCTGACAAGTCAATAGCGATAAATCAGGTCAATCCTTCATCAAGTCCATCAAGCTCAAAGCTAGGACAGAAGGAATTTCAAATCTGATCTAGCACGGATAAACTGATTCCCTAGCAGAGTCTTTCATCGAAAGAAAGCAAACCAATTCCTCCATCAAATCCAACCAAGCATGAAGCTAGGGTTAAATGAAACTCAAATCTACAATAACATAAAAAAGAGATCTTCAGCAAATCCATTGAAGCAGATAGTAGATGGTGTAAGAACTCTTATCAAATTGACAAGTAGATTCTGACAAATTGGTCAAGGCCATCATTTAGCATGTCCTGAATAAGGTAGCATACTAATGATAAATCTTGTCAAAGTTTCATAAGCTATCGCAATCAAAGCCGAAATGATCCAAGTTCTGTGGCCAGCCCAAATGGTCAACCGCCAACAACGTGACTCTTGCATAATCACATTTGTTAGGGGGCATTTGCTGACCTCCACATATATTTCATAAATCAAGACAAGCCCACAAGTCAAATTCGACAGACTTTGAAGGTAACAATGCGCAAATTGAGGCTCAAAATACACTGAATGTCATTAAAAATATTCAAAATAATCTCTAATAAATGAGCAGACTTCTCCATATTGTTCAGAATGTCAAAATTGATCAAAATATAAATATTGCAAAGTCAAATGAGCAATCGATTAAGTGCTCGAGCTATCAAAGTGTCGACACATATCGAAATCGGGAAGCTGTGATGATATTTGAATGACTTTTGTTCATAAAATTGATTAAGTTGTTAGCTTCAAAATATTAAAATCTAACAAATGAGACTGTCCGTGCTCAATTCAGACGAGTCTATATAAATGTCGAGTGATTTGAAGTAATAGCATGCAAATCGAGGCTGAAATGCGCAGGACGTCACTGAAATCAACTCAAATGATCTCTGATTGATGAACAGACTTTCTCATCGCATTCAAAACATCAAAATTCGTCAGGATATAAATATTGCATGACTTGAAGATCAATTGATCAAGCACTCGAGTCGTCAACATGCTTGCAAGCATATCGAGGTCAAGAGGCACCGATGCAAGTTAAATGACCTCCGTTTGTGAAATTGATCACACCATTGGCTTCAAAATATCTAAATCTATCGAGTGAGACTATTCGTACTCAATTCGAACAAGTCTGTATGAAAATCGAAGAGCAAAGACACATATTTTGAAATTGATTCAATTTATTTCTCCAAACAAAACATCACAAATGGACTATCAGATTCAAAAATTATCAATTAATATATATATATATATATATATATATATATATATATATATATATATATATATATATATATATATATATATATATATATATATATATATATATATATATATATATATATTTATTATTATTTATTTTAAAATTCAAATTAAATTATAAAATTACTAAATTATCCAGTCCCCTATTTTCAATTTTAAAATCGCCAAAAAATAAAAGAAAAATAAACTAAAGAGCAACCATCCCCTCATTACTCTCTCCGCATTCTCTCCCATGTTTCTCTCTCCTGCATTCTCCCTCTCTACACACAAGATAATTCTCCTCTCTTTTTTCTGAATTTTCCTCCGTTCCTCGCAAAACCATGCCACGCACCAGGCTTCGCTTTCCAAACCACTCTCGTCACGACCAATTTCGACTCGTTCTGCACGCCATCGACCAAGGCTGTTCACTCCATACTGAATCCTGACTGTCTGATTCCTGCGCATTCCGGATATCTGAAACCCGCTGCACGAGCCCTCCCAGCTGTGCCCGCCTCAGAATGTCTTATGATCAGACTCTACACCCATAACCCACCAACCCATTGAATCACCGACCCTGCGACCCGCACTCGCTTCCTCCTCCTCCGCACTGACTCGAGCTCGCTCACAATCGTCATCCCGTCCGAAGAATATCATCATGACGAATTCTTCTTTTGATTTTTCCACTCTCGCTTTTCAGCAGATCTGTTTTTTACTCATTTTAGGGAAGAGATATAGATCAGCAGACAAATTTTTCTTTTTTGATTTATAAAGCCACACCCTCACAGTCCCATTTTCCTACCAAAAAATGGGAAGAACATCATCAACAAACAAATTCTTCTTTCGATTTCTGGCACCGCACCCCTCGCTTTAGCCGTCCCGTTTTCACTCCACCGTGAATCGGGAAGAATATCGTCAATAGAAGAATTCTTCTTTCTATTTTTGATGCCGCACCCCTCACTTTAGTTGTCCTATTTTTGCTCAGCCATGAATCGGGAAAGAATATCGTCAACAAGCGAATTCTTCTTTCAATTTTCGTCACCCTCGCTTTGGCAGTCCCATTTTAAACTCCAGTGGGAAGAATTTAGATCCAGGCAAATTCTTCTTTCGGTTCTTTTACACTCCTCCTTGCACATTCTATTGCATACTAATCCGTTCTCTGCATATAGCCTTAGAAAAATCGTCAAAACATGTGGGATTTGTGAATGTGAATATATATATATATATATATATATACACTTGTGTTTTTTGCGGTTTGAAGACCTGGCTCAAGCAGACACGATGAGCTAAAAAAAAAGGTTATGGTGTTGCGACAAAGCTCCCACACTCATAGAGTCGTAATAACACGTTAGATGTCGCTCCCTCTAGACGAAATGATGCTGAAACTTTGTCTAATTTCCAGACTTAGAAAAAAAGGGAGGAATATATATTGCATTGTATGTATTCTTTCAGGTCTGAAGGCCTCGTCATGCTCAAGAGGATCTGGATGAAAACCCAGTGGTGTCAGACACCACTCACTCAACAAGGTGTCTGTAGAGTGGGCCAAAACACCCCGATCACTACATGGGGATGGCCAGGAGGGCGCCAAATTTGGTTAAAATTTTAGACTTAGAAAGAAAAATGAAAAGTAAAGGAATCAACTTAAGAATGTCAAGCAATGAAACCTAAAGCTAAATTTTAAATTAAAAACTCCAAATAATAAAAAGGGGAGGGAAAATAGCATACAATAAGTAAAACAAAAAAGAAGGAAAAATGAAAGCTACTCTAAGGGAGAAATCTTATTTTAAAATAATAAATTAAACTATCTTTGAAATCTAAATCAAAACGCCTTTTTTGTCACCGGATCTGCAACCCTTTGTACAAGCAGAAGCGATACTAAATCAAAATCTATAAAAGCATAGGGCTTCCTTTGATCAAAAATTAAGGAATTTCATTCCAATTATGATTTTCAAAATCAATGATTTCATTAATTAGATGAAATTAGCTAAGCTATAAACACCTGCAAGTGCTCGGACATAGAGATTTCAAGTGTAAATTTTAATGTCTGAAAAAGCTGCATAGGCTAAATTGAAAAAAACATGAAAATATAAAATCAATCTCATAATTCAAACACTAAATTACCTTTCAGGCATAGAAGAATGGGAAGGTTTGGATGAATGAGAGGTTAATGTTGCGGATAGGAGAGTGGTTGCCGAGAGAGGAAAAGGAGGGCGGCTGGTAGTTGATGCGACACTTGAAGCCAGTCGGGCACCAGTCAACAAATTGGATGGTGTGCTTGGTCTTGATGGTGGCAACAGTAGCATTGACATCTTTGGGTACCACATCACCCCGATACATGAGATAGCAAACCATGTACTTGCCATGGCGGGGATCACACTTGGCCATCAAGGAGGATGGCTCAAATGCTAATAATTTCGAAAGTTGCTCATGATAAGCTTTCTCATTGAGATAACGGGAGCGTGAAGAAAGCATGAAGTGCATCGTGGGTATGGAACAAGGATAGTCTGGAACTCAGTCACATCCACATTCGCCATCAAACCGAGGCAATAATATGAAATCACACAGGAAATCAGGCGGTTAAGGTTGGTGTATGTAGGGCTCTTCAAGGACAGTGATTTCATAGATAGCTTCATTATCTAGGAGGACACTAACATCGATGTGCTCAAAAAGAGAGTATGTGGAGAGGACGTTGTTGTAAGGTTCAACAACTAATGTGGACACCTGAGGTGACAGGTAGATGGTGGAACCAAGTTTTGATTTTATTTTACCATAATCAATAGAGTTTTGGGTATACCCTGATGAGCATAGAGAGCGGTGATTTGTAGGAAAGATTGAGCAGCCAAGTTTATTAAGTTTGGGCAGCGTGGCGTGAGTTGAAGGAAAGTCTGTTGCGTCAGCTTGAAAAGTGGGCTCGTGAGCTGGGGTCTGGTTTGGAAAAAATGGCCTGAAGTGGATTCTGAGTTAAAGCCACCTGATGGAGTCAGATGAAGCGGGATGGAAGCGTGGGGAAATATGTTTTGCAAACGGAAACAGTGAGGGCCGGAGGATGGATTCAGTCTGGGGCTATGCTCGCGCATAATCTGGATGCTATAGATCTGAGCGGAGGCTCAGGTTCAGAGCAGTCAGCATGAGGGCTTGAACGAGCTTGCTGAAGCAAAGTTGAGGCAGACGTGTCTGGAGTCGATTAAATGAGAAGCTGGGTTAGGTCAGGCTACCGGCATGGCGTCTCAGTCATGGTATGTTGGAGCTGGCGCAGTCTGCAGTGGCTGGCGCAGTGCTCAGGTAAATGGAGAGTCAGTCTGGTTTCTTAGATTTGGCGGATGACATAAAATGCCGACGACAAAAGATCATGAAAATCAGAAAATTCAACGGGGAGGAGAATTTTTTGTACCCTTTTCACTTTTCTTTAGGTTTTCCCATGGGAGAGAGATGTGGGAGAGAGATGTGGGAGTGGTAGAGAATATGAGAGGCCAAAATGAGGAGGGAGTGGGGGAGTGGTTTTTTTTTTCAATTTTTTTTTATTATTTTTTGGCAATTTTTTTCGAAAAACTGAAAATAGGATGGAAATGGGTGAGAATGGGGGTAATTTAGGAATTTTTAAATTAATTTTAAATTAATTTAAATTATTTTAATTTGGATTTCATGCCAGTAAATACACATAGTATATATATATATATATATATATTGATTTAGGATAATTATTATGAGCATGCGCGATCCATTTCACGATCTCGCGTTTGGTTTGAGTTAGCAATTGAGTCAATATTTCGAAAATGCGTGCTTTTGACCACTCAATTTTTGTGTAGACTCATCCGAATTGAGTGTGAATAGTGTTAATTGATAGATTTCGATATTTCAAAACCAATGACGTAATCAATTTCATGAATGGAGCTCATTTGATCTTGATAGCTCACGATATGATATGTGTGCGGTCGTGATTTGAGACTTGATGGTTGCTCATCAAGTCATGCAATATTTATATCCTGACCAATTTTGATATTCTGAACATGATGGAGAAGTCTGTTCATCGATCGGATATCATTTGAGTTGATTTCGGTGACGTCCAATACATTTCAATCTCGATTTGTGCGCTATCACTTCAAATCACTCGTTATTTGCACAGACTCGTCCAAATTGAGTGCGGATAGCCTCATTTGATATATTTTTACATTTCAAAGCTAAACGATGCAATCAATTTTATGAACGGAGGTCATTTGGTCCTCATTATAGCTTCCTAATTTTGATATGTGTGTCGACACATTGATAGCTCGAGCGCTTAATCGATTGATAATTAGATTTTGCAATATCTATATTTTGATCAATTTCGACGTTCTGAATGCGATGAAGAAGTCTGTTCATCGATCAGGTTTGACCCATTTTCGCGACATCTGCATTTTCGATTTCACATTATCACCTCCAAGTCCGGGTTCATTCGAATTTGTGGCTTTGCTTACTTGGTCACACATATGAAGGTCAACAAATGCCCCCCAACAAATGTGATTCAAGCATGAAGCAAGTCATGTTTGTTGAAAACTGGTTGACCATTTAGGCTGGCCACAGAGCTTGGATCATTTTAGCTTCGATTGTAATAATTTACGGAGCATTGACAGGATTTGTCATTAGTATGCTGCCTTATTCAGGACATGCTAAATGACGAGCTTGACCGATTTGTCAGAATCGACTTGTCAGATAGAGAAAAGTTCTTACACCATCTACTCTCTGCTTTAATGGCTTTGCTGAAGATCTCTTTCTTTTATGTCGTTGCAGATTTGAGCTTCCTCAAACTCTAGCTTCATGCTTAGTTGGGTTTGATGGAGGAATTGATCTGCTTATTTTGATGAAGGATTCTACTAGGGAATCGATTTATCCATGCTTGGTCAAATTTGAAATTCCTTCTATCCTAGCTTTAAGCTTGACGGACTTGATAAAGGATTGACCTAATTTGTCAATATTGACTTGTCAGGAAGTATATGCATTCCATGAATCTTGTGCTTACTACTTTGACGGATTCGTTGGAGGGTACATGCAGATGACCCAGCCTTTCATCTTATATAGGGTCAATATTGAGTTATTAGTCTAGCAATGTGTGCTTTAACAGACTAAATAATCACAAAATTTCTTTAATTCGGCCATCGGCTTTGTATAAACTATGAAATTGCTTCCTCGGTCCTGTGCTTTATACTTTAACGAACTTGATGAGGAGGTAGGCTTTGATCTGTGCTTTGAGCTTGATTAGATCATTTGAGAATAGATTGAAATATCACCTTGCAGGTAATATGAAGATTGATTTGAGGCAGCCCTGAATTGAGCATTTTCTCATATTGCCTTGATCTATCGATCAAGTAGAGAGATCTCTTAGATTCTAGTTGCTTGTAATCACCAAGCTGGATCTGGTTTGATATTGAACAACTATCATCATTAGACTAATGAGCAAGGGCTCTTTCACTATGGCCTTTTCTTATTGCTTGTTGAGTGAGGAGAGTGTCAGCAACTCAGTCATATTTGGGCTTGTTGAGTTCAACCTTTAGAACATACTCGAGTCTTCGACTTAAGATGTAGTGGGTTGATGGCTTTATCATCAAATTGACGAATGGGGGTTCTTTCACTGCGGCCTTTTCTCGTGGCTTGTTGAGTGAGGAGAGCGTCAGCAAGTCGGCCATTTATGGGCTTGTTGAGTTCGACCTTTAGAACTCATCTGTGTCCTAGACTTTAGGATGTAGAGGTTGATGTTTCTCCAACTCAATTGATTAAAGCTTCTGAAATCAAGAGTTCTTCTGACTTGATCTCCAGAATTTGACAAATCTGAGAGATAATTTTCTTGACATTTAGGGTTGTCTTTTCATACGTAGAAATAGATTCTTTTTATTTCTACAAGAACATGCAACTTAACAGTAACCATTATGGATATATCCAGGGATTTCGGCGTAAAGCTCGATGTCAACCTGAATAAGAATATATTTGAGGATCTCGTCTTATGGCATGATGTCAACTTAAATAAATTTGATATAATCTAAAAAAATGCCCCTGTCTTGTAGGGGGAATTCTAGAGTACATTTAGGAGAATTATCTAGATGAAAGTACATAAATACATCAATATTTGAATTGATATATTCTAAAGGAGATTTTAACATACAACATTGATTTCATCTGTATATAAAAATCTAAAAAAAATGCCCCTTATGTAACAGGGGAATTTTCATGAAAAAGTTTTTCATATGGAGTATGTTTATTTGGGGATCTCGACTTGAAGCATGATGTCAACCTAAATAGATATACTAAAAAAAATGTCCCCTGTCTCGCAGGAAAATTTCACCAAAAAATTCTTCATTTGGAGTATGTTTATTTAGGGATCTCAGCATGAAGCACGATGTCAACCTAAATAGATATACTAAGAAAATAACCCCTATCTTATAGAGGGATTTCTATTGTACCTCGAGAATGTTGTCGTCAAGTATAATACTATTTCAAGTATCGACCATTAATTGGCGGCATTGGTCTCTCACCCTTTAAGTTGATGAGTTGGTATGCCCCCCCTTTGGTATACTTTTTCAATGGCAAAAGGGCCTTCCCAATTAGGCTCAAATTTGCCACCAAATTTTCGATTAGGGACAATTGGTCTTCACAACACCAGAACTAATTCTCCTTTTTGGAATGTTTGAGGCCGCACTGTATGGTCAAAAGCTTTGAACATCTTTGCCAATAGACTTCTAGATTTTGATGAGCTTGCAGTCTAACTTCATCAAGTGCATCAAGTTTCTCCATTCTCAGATGAGTATTTTGATCTTCAGTTAGATTGTATTGGGTGGCTACTCGAAGTGAAGGCAACCCAACTTCGAGCGAAAAAATTGCTTCAGTTCCAAATACCAATGAATAGGGAGTGGCTTTAGTCAGCATCTTGTAGGTAGTTCGATACGCCCATGAAGCCTCTACTAGCTTGGTATGTAATTCTCTCTTATTTTTAGTAAGAATATTCTTGAGCAGCTTGACTAATGTCTTATTGAAGGCCTCTGCTAAACCATTTTCTCTTGGATTGTATATTGAAGAGTATCGCCAATCAATTTTGTGTCGATCGATGAATCTATAAATCTTTGAACTTTTGAAAGCTATGCCATTATCAAAAATTATTCAATGTGACACTCCAAATCTATAGACCACATTATGAAGAAGTTAATCACCGATCTACAAGAACTTCTTTAAATGGGTAGCCTACCTTAGAGAAATAATGCTAGATGAAGTGATGTCCAACTGACGATGGTGGATCAATTGGTCCAATTACTTCTGTACCTCAACATTCAAATGGCCAAGATGTTATTGTTGGGTGTAATGGATTTGGAGGTTGATGGATGAGATTCTCATGTACTTGACACTCATGACACTTCTTAGTGTGATTAATACAATCTCTCACCATAGATGGCCAATAATAGTCTATCCTCTTGATCTTTACTACCATCTTGGGACCTAACTGATGTGCACCACAAAGTCCTTCATGAACTTCAACCATCACTTTGCTAGCTTCATCTACACCTAGGCATCGTAGCCATATTTATTCAAAGGATCTACGATATAAAGTATTGTTAACGAAAGCATAGCATAGCATTCTCTTTTCAATTTGAGCTGTCATTGATTTATTATTTGATAATTTATCTTCTTTAAAGTAGTCGATGAAGGGTTGCCTCCAATCATGTGACTCTTCTACAACTAAGGCTTCACATGCTTTTACATGTCATTCTAGCTCTTCTTGGTACAACTTCTTGTTGATTTTGGGAGTATGAGGAGCAACCCAGTGATCTCAAATTTAGTAACCCCTACCCGTGGAGATTGATTTATCATTTCTAGAACTTCGTTATAAATATAATACCGATCATGACATAATCACCATTTATACTTGCCATTTCCTTAGCTAATTTTGCTAAGCAGTCGGCTTTGCTATCCTCGGATCGAGAGACTCGAGTTAGTGTAATATTTGATATCTGCTTCATTAGCTCGAGAACTCGCTTGTGATAAAAAGCTAACTCAAGCTTGTTGATTCTATAGATGCCAAGTACTTGATTTATGATAAGTTGAGAATCACCAAAAATGTGTAGGTTTTGAATGCCTATGAAAATAGCTTCTTCCAGACCTGCCGCTAATGCTTCATATTCAGCTTCATTATTAGTTTTTGGCTCGGTCAATCCATATGATCTTCTCATTATCTCTCCTTCTGGTGCTATGAAGATGATGCTGATTCCTATTCTTGCTCTTAGGAAATTTAGATGTTAGACTTGTTTGATCGACGAGGCTCCATCAAAGTACATTTCTTAAATTTGTGATTTTTCTCTTTCATGAATGAGCATAATTTGCTCATTAAGCAAATCATCATTAAGAGAAGAGTCCACAAGGATGGGATGTGTAGCTAGGAAATTTGCTAAGACTTGTCCCTTCACTGCTTTCTATGGAATGTATGTGAAATCAAATTAGAAAAGCAATACCGCTCATCTTGCCAAGCGACCTATCAACACTGGTCTTGTCATCAAGTACTTCAGTGGATCAATCATCGAGTTGAGGATAATCTTATGAGATAACATATAATGATGAAGCTTTTGGACATCTTTGCTCGGTAGACTTCTAGATTTTATTGTGCTCAGTGCCCGACCTCGTCAAGTACATCAAATTCCAATAGACAGACAATCTCATCTTGAGTGAGATTGTGTTGAATGGCTACTCAGAGTGAAGATAGTTCAACTTCAAGTGGCAAGACTATTTTAGCTCCAAATACTTTAGCATAAGGAGTGGATTTTGTAAGAGTATAGTCTAGCTGTCACGTTGTTGTCTATTTGTAAGAGAATTTCACTTCGAGATTTTGGCCTCCAAATTTGCTCACCTATTTGGAACTTTTTAACGGTGGATTCTTGGACATATGGTCCAAGTGTCACGCATCGATGCTCACCGTGTGAGACTTGAATTAGTAGACATTTTGCCAGGGCTGTAGGAGGAGGTCTCTTTGAAGGAATAACTCGCCTCCCAATGATAGGACCTTATTTTCTTTTTATCAGCATTTCTTCTTAGCAACTTTGAGAACCTGATACACACTTGCATATACAATTTTGAGTTTCCTCACTAGAGAAGTTGGAACCTGACATTGTCGGGTCTAGAAGGACTGTTTGATTTGACCAGTAGAGCTGTTCCACTTTACCCATCTTAGGTTGTCAAACTTATTATGGGTTGGAACAATCGCTTCTAATTCCACAGCTAGTTGTATAATTTTTACTTGAATAATGATTGTTGAGTACGCAGTTCAGCATTTCTTTTTATCCGTTATCTTTGGATTAGCTTGCTTCTAGATAAAGAAGCTTTAATGCTGTTACTTCTTCTTGAGGCATTGGCCTCCATATTTATTTTTCTTTATACCGAGACTTTTTGGTAATGGATTCCCAAACTCGTGATTCAGGTGTCACCCGATTACTTGTAGGAATTACGGTCTTGAGCTCTTACTACCACTAATTGTAGCTTTTGTAGTGGAGCATTTTTGACTTCTTTGATAATTGACATTTGATACCTATTTTTCATAAGACATTTTTTCTTAACAACTTTCAGAACTCTATGTGCTCGAGTAGATAGAGTTTCAAGTTGTTTCCTTATAAAGGTTGAAACTGATTGCTGTTGAGCCCAAAAACACCATTTAACATCGCCAGTAGAGCTATTCCTTTTCACCCATCTCAAAAATATCAAATTTATTGTAGGTAGAAATACTCACTTCTGGTTGTAAGGTTAGTTGTATGACTTGTGATTCAGATAGCAACTAATGAACTCACAATTTAGTATTTCTTCTCCTTTGACTTTTACTCAATTTTCCTAGAATAGGAGGCTTCAGTATCATACCTTCCTAGTGCGAAAGGTTCAGCTGGTAGGGTTATCGCATTCACAGGTATGACTAAAACTTTCTACCTGGTGAAGGTTCTCTTCAAGAATGGCACCTCAAAATGAATCAATATTTTAAGTACAAAGGCTCTCTTTTGAGGAACCTTAGTAGCAGTAGTGGTCATTCCAATTGTCCTCCTCCATTGCACAGGTTGGTGTGTACAATATGTTGATGCTCAGGTGGACGATTATTTATAGCAGTGATGGCTGGGAAGTCTATACTATCAAATTGAATAGTAGCACCAACATCCCCAGTATTGATTATAGCATTAGCTAGACGGATATTGGCTTCATGACCTAGCTGCATGATAAACGGTGTTCTGAAGATCCATCAATATATAGAACAAACAGTTTAGTCATAAGAATATGATTAATTTAAAATTAATTTCATTGATGATTGATTTTAAATATCAATTTTATCATGCTCCACTGCTACTATAGCTTAAATTCGACTAGCCAAAGATGGAAAGAGAATCCTATCTCCAGCGGAGTCGTTAGAAATATGTGGGATCCAAAAATTTGCCACCGACCTCTTGATAAATTTTATTGAATATTGAAGAGAGTGATTTAAAATGTCGGTGTAATTTTTAGAAGGCAGATGAGATAGTAGATAAGACACTACCCTGAGATTTTACCCTCATTTTTTGAGGACTTTAGATCTGGTTTTAGGTTTCCTATAGCAAGCCCCTATAGTTAATTACCCCTCCTAATAAGTGAGAGAGAACTTTCGATTAAGGCTAGTCGTTATATCACTGAATGCATAGCGTATAGTAGCAGCATGTGGAGTTTTAAAGTTTAAGATATGAAATTCATCATTTTAGCTTAAATTGGATGGTTGGGGGAATGATGACGTGCCCGATCTAGATCTCATGGTTTCGTCATCCCGGTCGTCCGTCCTAGTCTACTCGGTTTGGGGAGCGCTGACTTTGAAGCAGTGAAAGCTATTAGTGGCGAGAAAATGTTGTTCTTTGGGTGATTCTTTGGAAAATTTTGTTTAGAATATCTTTACTGTTGTTTGTCATAAAATGTCCCTATGACTATATAAGTTGAATAAATTTAAACAGAATGAATAAAAATATGATAATTAATACTCATATGTAGTCAAAGTCAACAAATAAATTACATTAACAGATTGCACATCACTTAATAAAAAATACTACATAATTAATAACACTAATATTAAAAGTACAAGTACAACAACTAGTGCGATCAGAATATTAAGCCTAATATCTTGTTGATCAAATCTTCTTAAAAATATATTTTCCATCGCTACCCTCTTAGCATGATCATTGTTTGATGTGTCACCCTCATATTCATCAATCCATCTGAAATAATTGCAAACATCTCCTGTTCTATTTCTTGGACACCTGAAAAATCTTCTCCTATAATTTCCTTTCCTATGTAAAGTGAATACATAACATTACAAACCACAATTACAATACACAACTCTAGACTCAGCAGAGCTCCTTGAACTCATATTGTCTGATAAAGTAAATTATGTAAGCAATAAAAATATTAATATGAGGACTGGTGACATTACAAAATATTTTTTAAATTAAAATGAAATGACAAAATATTTATTTCCTCAAAAAAGTGATAGATATTTCATTAACAAAAATAGAAGGGTTACAATTATTAACAAAAAAATAGAAATTTGACTAACTAAATTTAGTTAACCACTGCAAGGCTCCGTCATATACAAATACCTGAAAGAAGCTAAAAAAAGATATAGGAAAACGTAGAAAGATACATTAAAGTAACTTATAACGGCTCAGGCTTAGTGAAAGTCTATCCCAAGGAGCAACATTATATGTGAGCATCTAAACTTAAAAAAAAAAGGGTTACAATCACATAAAATGCTACCAACCTTAACGATAAAAAAAGTAACATCAATGACATCATAGCCATTTCCTTCACTATCAGGGAGAATCAGCCACCAAGCAGTATTTCTAGATACCACATAAGCAGGAACAATAGTAGAGCCAATGAAGCGACTAACCAGAACAAAGCAAAACAACCAATATAGTAAAAACTAAAGAATAAGCAACTACCAGACCCGACATTACGACCGAACAACCTTTAAAGATACCAAACCAAGTCACCACCACCCCAGGTAAAACAATAGCCACTAAACAGCCTTGTAGCAGCCAACCAAAATGAAGAACAAACCCAAAACCAAGAGATGCTAACCCATAGCGACCAAAAAAACAAAACAACCAAAATAAACAAAGACCATACCAACATAAACCAACCAACTAGGCAACCACGAAAGGAACCAAGCGACAACCCAACCAACCCAACCAGTCAGCATCGCCAGCCAATAACCTTTCAAGATACCAAACCAAGCCACCACCACCCCAAGTAAAACAACAACCACTAAACAGCCTTGTAGCAGTCAACCAAAAATAAGAACAAACCCAAAACCAAGAGATGCTAACTCACGTGACTAACCAGAACAAAATAAAACAAGCAACATAAACAAAAGCAACCAACCCAAGAAAACACATAACCAACCCAACTAGGCAACATAGCTAAGGAACCCAAGCAGCCAACATAGCCAACCAGCACAGCCAGCCAACAACCTTTCAAGATACCAAACCAAGTCACTACTACCCCCAGGTAAAACAACAACCACTAAATAGCCTTGTAGCAGCCAACCGAAAATAAGAACAAACCCAAACAAAGAAATACTAACTCACAGCAGCTAACCAGGAATAAAACAAAAGCAAACAACTAATGTGGGCAAATAATTGTACAAGGATATATAAGAGAAGCTGATAACATATAGCCAATAAAGGATGCCTTTTTATCAATTAAAAAATCATAATAACATACCTTAAATAATTAAATCCATCAATCAATGTAGTTCATATTCATGCCTTAACAGATTTAGAAGAGATGTTGTACCATGCATACAACCATGTGTATTACAACAATCATCCATTTACATCGTATACAAATCCATTGAATCCATAAGAACCGTAACATATGAAAAGCTGAAGCCGGGATGGGTGAGGTCATGATCATAGGTGAACCGATCAACTCCATGGGGATCCATTAATCCCAACACATCGAAGGGCTGGTCAATTTTTGCTCCAAAGCAATTGTATCAATTATGAATAATATCATGAATCACATATAATATGACTTATCTGTATCATGCATTTCATAGTCATCTATGACATCAATTTAGCAACAAACATGCATTTATAAATCCCAAAAGAATCACATGATTGGATTGAAAAAGGGTATAATTACTATAGCATTAGCATGATGTTAACTAATGAAATGTTGGATTAACATTCCTACGCCAATTCATGCATTCAATAAATAAACACATGTCACTCTGAAAGACACCCAGTCAAAGCAAATGCAGCATAAACATGACAAGCCAATAACAACAACCAACAAGATCAGTAATAATAATAACCAACCTAATTTAATCAGGAATAGAAAACAGAAAACCAATAACAGCTCGGAAAGAAACCCAGCCAAAGAAAATGCAGCACAAACAGGTAAAGCCAATAACGACTACAAGAAGATCAGCAATAACAATAGCTCACCAAGGTAAAGCAATAACAACAACTCTGAAATCATTTATGCTAACATCATTAACTAAGACAACAAATAGCATTTTAGCTAATAGGTTCAAGTAAATTTGATGATGAGTACATTGTAGAACTAATTAACACTTCCCCATAACTTAAAGATAATCATTTATCAATCAGTAATTAGTTTGTAGGAGTGAGCACATTCAAGCGATAGAAATGAAAGGAAGAGAAAAAGTAGTTCCACTAATTGACCAGTCAAGTGAATGCCACCTAGCCCAAAAGAAAATAGCATCAACTATACCATCATAAGAGAGAAGGGGAAGGAGCTGCCAAATAATCTCTCACACAGTGAAACCACCATTAAAAGGAATCAAACCCTCCAGAGTCACAAGGCAATCACAAGTGAAATCGCCAAGTCTGACCATCCGCCTACCAATATTAGTGTGAAAATAACTATTCCAAAATGTAATAAATTACAAAAAAAGAATAGAGGTTAAGATGAATATGTAACATTAGAATTAAGCACAAAAGATGAAACTATAAATTTCTGCTCACTTCAATGTAAAAAAAAATTTAATGATGTGTAAATATTGGAACAAAGGTGAGGAAAATTTCTTGCAAAAAAATAGGTCAGTCTTGATCTCTATGGTGATAATAACACCAAACTATTCACTTACTAGACTGTGAGTTAAACTTCCATTTCTTTGATGCCAATATCTTCTCATATCAACATCTTTTTTTCTTCAACTAGGAGATGCATTAATGGTTTTCTTTTCCTCTCAATAATGCAAGAATGGCGATACTTGTCTAGAAGGTAAAGAGAAAAAAAAATTCACCACCTTTCCACACACACACACACACATGTGTGTGTGCATGCTTTTGTCTGTAATGTTGAGAAAAAGTTCACCAGCTTCCCATGCATAAAATAATTTGCTAGAACAAAGGGAAACTCATACTTCCATGCATATTCTTTTCAAAAAAAAAATATAATAAAATAAAAATATATGTACAGTTAGAAATTTTATGAAAAGAACAAAGGTTATAAAGCTTACTTTGCCATATATGTACTAATACTCTAATATATAAACTCACAGTAATGATATTTTTTATATAATTTTAAAGATTTAAGTGATATTTTAGTACATATGAAAGTTTGCATGTTAGACATAAAAATATAAGAATTGTGTGCTATGCATATAAATGCATGTAAATTTTTATGATAGGAAGAATTTAAAGAGGCTTTATGAACATGAGAGAAGGATAAGAATGATATTACTAGTTTTTGAGCCGAAATGGAATGGGGATCATGTAATAGTGATTGGGGAGCATGGCCATGGAGAAATTATTATATGTGGAGTTGAAACATGAGAGTGATGTCATGGCTATTGATGCATCTTATTCAAATGTTTTTTTGATAACTGATGAATTATGAATTCAATATAAAGAAAATACATGATAAAAAGAATAAAGATTATATATCTTAGAGCCATAATTTATACCTCATTCTGTATTCTCTAAGGCATCTGTAATTTACTCTCGTAACTCTTTCATCTCCTCAGCTCTTTCTCCATCCTACGTCTCCAACTCCGTGGTATGCTAACTCATTTCAACTATTGAGTAGCCCAACCGATGTTTGAATGCTTCAGGTGGAACAAATGATTGGTCATTGTCAATAATGTTGAACTCTACGTCGTGGTGTGATGGGTGACAACGTATGTAATTATGCAACGCCATAATAATGATAACTATTTTAACCTGCTTCTTGAAGAAGTACACAGGCATATCATGTAGAATAACCCATTTCTTCTTCCACACTCTAAAGTCTCGATCAATTACACCACACAATGATGAGTGTCATTTATTAAATAATTCTTTCCGGCCCATGGTGACTTGGCTGCTCCTTTCGAA
Source organism: Cymbidium sinense (assembly GCA_021442155.1). Classification (NCBI taxonomy): domain Eukaryota; kingdom Viridiplantae; phylum Streptophyta; class Magnoliopsida; order Asparagales; family Orchidaceae; genus Cymbidium; species Cymbidium sinense. The sequence continues at coordinate 160,562,062 of CM038221.1, forward strand.
ATCAAGAATATGATATTTTGTCTTCGAAAATGGTTTCAGGAACCCTCGTTGCATTGGGTAGTCAACATCAACAACGTAATATTTTCCTGTTTATATTTCTAATTAGAATATGTAAAAAATATCATACTCATTGTACTCAATGGATGATTCGTTGCATTAATACCTGGAGGAGGCAATGGGAAGTTATTTTCTCTGCGCCATACATCATTTTTGAATATGCGACTATCATGTGCACTTCCTTCCCATCCAGCAATTAAAAATGTGAAGCACGTATTGAAATCACATACTGTCATCACATTCTGTGTAGGTGCGTCACATCGACCAATGTAAGCGACCTTGTCAGTTGATGACACATGCTCATCGACATGTGTTCCATCAATTGCTCTAATACAATCCTATAATAGAATTCACTGTAAACTTATGTGATAATAAAAAATGGTCATTTTCAAATAAACTTACAAATGAAGTATACCTTGAAATATGGCATGTATCAGCAATCATGAAGAATCTGAGTAGGTATGTTCTGAAAAGTTGAATATACCGGCTTTATAACTTTAGTTGATGATCGTACCAAAGCATCAAGGCCAACAGAGAAGTATCCTCTTATGGTTTCAGAGGAGTGCTGAAATTGCTCGCTAGCCGCCCTGATAGATTCATTATATGATAAAATATACAATTTTAAGGCCAAGACTTCTCTAGTCATAGTTCTTGAAGATCCACTAGGTTCATGTAAATTTTTTAATTCTTGCAGCAGGTCAGTGAAAATAACTTGTGACATACGAAACATGTTATGAAATCTCCCTAGGTGCCCTACTAGTAATTCATTGATCTAATTTTCACCAATAAATCTGGAAGTCATACATGGAGTCTTGCAAACATAAGTCTCATAGTACTTATGTATTAAGTATACTGCAGTAGCAATCACAGTTATAGGTTGATCATCATCATCACTATCCATAACTGCAACTAATGATAAAATAACATACGTCACTATATTGGCCTTCATAGATTAAGATACTAAACATAATTCCTACAACTAAAAAAGTTCAGCATTTTATAGAAATAAGTACAACAAGTAAAGTAAAGCAAACTCTCCACTACTAGATCACGATGAAGTTTAAATTTTGACATATCAGAAAACATATGTTCCTAAAGGCAACCTAGTTAAGCATCACGTGATTCAAAATGATAGCATATATAATGAACTCTCCGTTCAAGTGTCATATCCACAAAGATCTCTCGCTTGTTTGGATCTTCAAGCAACCTGGTTGAATGCAGATAAAGTGGAATATCATCAAAAACGACAATTTTATCTAAAATAGTGATGGCGTAGCAGTTGTCTTATTCGCTCTAGAAGTGCATGCAATGACTAACTATGATATCTGATGTCGAAGGAATCTAGCACCTCCCTTTTTTTCTTTTCTGATCTCTCAAAGCTAGAGCTGGTGAACGCCTAGCATGACTAGATTCGGTGTGAGAATCTGTAGCATGTAATAATTTATTGTATGAATCATATGAAACTGACCTTTGCTCAGAATAATTTTGTTCTTGGGAAATATCATAAGCTTCTTGATTTGGTGTCCAAGAATGGGCACCTGTGGCAACCACACCATTGAACATGAATCCAATTTCTCTTCAATTTCAAGATCTAAGCCATAATATCTAAATTTCTTTGCATTTGGTAATATCTGCAAGAGCACATGCAATTATGTTTAGATGTTATATTCATATGAACTCTTTGTTAAGTTATTAGAATGAAAAATTATGTATACGATAGTTACCAGTAGCTTTTCTCGCCACCAATCGTATAATGCATCGATCATCTTCTTTGTCGAATCCCATCTCAAACCAGTTGATCCATGTTTCAACTCTTTCCACAATTTCCAATCCTTCTTCAACTGATCCCATTTATTTTTAAGTTGTGTCTTGTTGTACTCTCTTCCAGGTTTCTCCTTAAATTTTTTTGGTTAAATTACTCCAACCCTCTTTATTAAAATAGGTCGTCGGTCTATTACCCAAATCTATCCTCTTTAGACAAAGATCACAAAATATTATTTTTACATCTCTCTCCCAAGTAGCATCGGCTCCACCTTCCCTTGGGTTTCCCATTTATAGAGCCTATCATTATCACACAAGCGATGAAACCCAAATACATCAAACAATAAAGGATTGCAATGACTTAATTTGGTTAGGAAATGCTAAACATAAAACATAACTTATAGCGAATATACAAATGTACTTTAGTATTTCTCATGCAAATTTATATGTTTTCGAGTAATGTATGTAAGCAATATATTAACAATTCTTCATATCACTAAGAGTATGCTTTATGTCCAACTTATAGAAGAATCAGTTGCTCTCTAGACTATAGAAATTTAGTATATTACTATCATCAAAGCTACAAAGAAGATGATTAGGTTACAAATCTTCTTGGCCAAACTTGTAAAGGGCCAACAAAATGGCAAACTTCATTTTCATAGAATAAGTGTTATGCAGCATGTCCTGACAGGTAGTTTTCCTCATCTATAGTGGATATGTTTTTTATAATGTACTAAAAGAAGGCCAATCAGTTTCAAATATTCTTTGCACACTTCTAAATTGATGAAGATAGCATAAGAGTCATGTGTGTGTAAATTTTTATGCATAATCGTTATCACTCATAGCATGAGATAGATTTGTTCACAAAGTTTAAAGTTATGTTTTGTAAAATCCTTTCATTGAAGTCAACAACAAGAACATAAAGAAGTATTAAATTTTTTTGCAAAATTACATATGAAAATATTAGGTCCAACTCGAAGGACAACAAACCTAAACAAACTCACATAAAGAAAATATCATAGGCATCACAGTCTTCATCATACATGAATATTCTAGGATAACATAAAGCTCAGTAACATGCATATCTTTTGATTATAATCATAATGACATGAGCTTATAGAAAAAGTGTATTAAATTTTAATTAAAATTATTTGCAAGCATTTAATAACAAAAGACACATAGAGTGCTTGAAACTCTTATCTACATAATATCTTATGAGGGGATAGATGTATACTGTAGTGAGGATTTAACACAAGGCCATAGTTTATAAAGAAGGCAATCAAACCATTACTCCTATGTTCACCCTCTTGCTTCCAAGCTATTAATCTTGTCGGTATATCAACAAAAATCAATGCACAGTAGAAAACATTGTCATCAGGGTCACCATGTATTTAGGGGAAAAGGTCATGAATAACTTATTGATTCATAGCAGCCCCTTTAAGTAGAAAACATTATCAATAAGGTCACCATAAGCAACAAAATAATACATTAACTGAACAAAACTTGCATGGACCAAATTAACATTGTCAACAGGCCCGAACTGAAGATCAAATTTTTCACAGAGAGGTCGGAGTATAATTTCCTCTCTACCTCATGGGCACTTAGCACAAAATAATCTTTCACCCGTTCAAATGACAAATGCTCAAAGGAGAGATCAAATATAATGAGCTTCAAAGTTTTGTTAGAAATGGATGCTTACCTTCACAGACGACGGAAGACGGCAAAAGAGAGATTAGAAAGAAGAAAGTCAACAAAAGATGGATACGGAAGAAGCCCTGGACTCTCAGATCCGTCAATGGGAGAACAGAAGAAACGGGGAAAAGCAGAAAGAACGCACACAGAGAACGAAGAGCACGGAACGAGAGCAAAAGCACGACCGCGAACAAAGAGCACGAGCCATGAGGGTAGTTTAGATAAAATTTTTTCCCCTCCATGGGCAGCTCCCTTCGATCCGCGTTTGAGCTTTGCGATAGATTTCCTACAAATCGCAAAAATAAATGATAGAGTAGGCGGTTCGACCCATGCGACCGGCAAACGGCCCAATCAAAGGTAGTCGAACTATGAAGGATCCTCATCAGTAACACATGAGCTTTGTCATCTAAAAAATCTTTGTAAACCTGGGGTGATGTTTATCTAAGGAGACAATCTTAAGTCCACCTTAACAGACATAGGGTTATTTGCCCTATCAAGTATATCCTATGATTCAAAACTCAAAGTGCAGAGCCATTGGGGAGCATACGGGCTACGGTCATGATCGTAATATAATGGAGCTGGACTGGTCAAACCACCCGATCAGAGGACTCTGCTGCCAGTTGTGGAACTATTGGCCGCGTCAGAGGACATGGGCCACGTCTTTACTGGCGTGAGATTGATTGAGAGTGAACATAGCAGAACACTTGATTTGACATTGGCTCCTTTGTGAGCTAGAGTTTTCTTAGTTTATCACCCTCGACAAATAGTTGCGGAAGGTGGATAGATTGGGTTTGATTTAAGTTTTAATGATAAAATTTCATTTAAATAGTTTCTTTTATTGATTTTTAATTTGAGTCAATTTGATTTGAGCAATTGATTAATTTGAATATGTTTAAGAGCTTTAGATCATGTTAATTTTGTTTAGTTACTTACAGAGGATTAGATCTACGATCACCTGACAGAATCAATTTCTCAGATATTTCACTAATTTGAAACTCTTATTATAGGTTTTTAGGTTTTATTAACCCAGACCCAGTCCTAAGATTAAATCGAGAAGCAACTCAGGCCTCAGACACTTGAATTTATGCATTCAGCATAATGTCGGGGCACATGCGGGTGTATTTAAGAATTTAGACAATTTTTATTTCTGAGTTATGATATTGATTTCAGATTGCTACTTAACTTGATTTAAAAAAATGATTAATTTGAATATGTTTAAGAGCTTTAGATCCTATCAACTCTATTTAGCTACTAATAGAAGATTAGATCTACTGTCACCTGACAGAATCAATTTTTTAGAGATTTCACTGATTTGAAACTCTTATTATAGATTTTCAGGTTTTGTTAACCCAGACTCATTCATAAGACTAAACCGGGAAGCAACCCGCTCAGCATCCTCAGACACTTGAATTTAAGCATTCAACATAGTGTCGGGGACCATGCGGGTGTATTTAAGAATTTAAGTAATTTTATGTTTGAATTATGAGATTGATTTTGTATTTTATTTTTATTTTTTCCATTGCTTATGACACTAAACATGCAAAATTGAAATTCATATAAAATAAAATTCATAATTAGAATGAAATTCTTAATTATTGCAATTATTTCATTTATAATTGTAGAAGAATTGCAGTAAAGGCATTCTCTTGATTTTATTAGATTAATATTAATATTTATTCTTAAATTTCATTCTTTTAGACATTAAAATTTACTCGAAATCTTTATACGGCACATTTAATTAATGATCTTAAAATCATAATTATGATGAAATTCCTTACTTTTGATTTAAGGAGGCCTCGATTTTATAGATTTGGATTTAGTATCGCCTTCTGTCTGCTTGTACAAAGAGTTGCAAATCCAGCGGCGAAGAAGGCATTATAAATTGATCTAATATCTTATTAGTTTTTTTAGATTAATATTTAATATATTCTAATTTAGCATACACAACCTTTTCATATATTAAAATTTGATTGAACATCATAGAATAAAATTCTTTAATTTTTGATTGAAGGAAGCCCTAAGATTTCTATAGATTTTGATTTAATATTGTCTTCTGTCTGCTTATACAAAGGGTTGTAGATTCGGTGGCGAAGAAGGCGTTTTGATTTAAATTCCAAAAGACAGTTTAATTTATTATTTTAAAAGAAGATTTATTCCTCATAGTAGCTTTCATTTTTCCTCTCTTTTTTGTTTTACTTTTGTGTTTGTTGTATGCTATTTTTCCTCCCCCTTTTATTTTTCAGAGTTTTTTAATTTGAATTTTATCTTTAGGTTTCCTTGCTTATCATTCTTAAGTCGATTCATTTTATGCTCCTATTTTTTTTAAGTCAAAAAATTTGAAGCAATTTTGGCGACCTCGTAGAGTGTATCGAGTATTTTATTGCACCACAATGGCGTGGCAGTTAGTATTTTGAAGCACCTGACCTTCAATCCCTACTCTAATGAGTATAATGAGGTCTTCAATCACCTACATAAAAGCAAATGTATATGCAAATATTCAAAATTTCTGATTTGGTGTATTCCAACGTTATCCCGTGGGAGGCTACATCGAGCTGTTTTGTCCCATCCGCCCACAATGGCGTGACGGTTTTGTTTGAAGCACCGACGCTTTAATCCATTCGATGAGCATAACGAGACCTTCAATCACTCGATACACCTTGATAAGCGTAGCGAGCGGTGTCCTGGAACACCACGGCCGAATTTCATCTTGTCACATCATGATAAGCATGACGAGGCCTTCAGACCTGCATAAAGATAAGCATATGCATATATAATTTTATTTCTTTCAGGCATTTCATCAAACACATTCCTTGCCTCTACAACAACACCATTTTTTGCATTTTATAATCTCTCAAATGGTACTTATTGCTACAATAGCATAGCGAGCGGTGTCTTATGGAAAAGATTGCACATAATGGGCTGAGTTTGGGTCAGTTTGAAGGCTGGACGGGTCGTGGGCAGCGGGTTTGAAGGGAAAGCGCAGCAGGCCAATGTGGTCTTGGGAAGTGGCTCGTGGGCTAGAGTTGCAGGTTTGGAAGAAATGGGCCGACAGGAGCGGTTTACGGGTTGAAGGAGCCGCGGCGCTTTATGGGTGTCACGAACGGAGGCGGGATGGAGCGTGGAAGGAACGGCGACGGGTTTTTTCGGTGGAAACGGGAACGCGGAATGGTCAGCGACGAGCCGGCGGGATCGCAGGATTCAGCGCGGGACAGGCCGAGTGGACGCGGGTCGGGACGGGCTGCGGGCTCGTTGTGTAGGAGCAGTGCGGGTCAATACACGGGATGCGGAGCGGGCTCGGGTCGCAGGCGGCGGCAGGGTCGCGGGCGGCGGCAGGGTCGCGTGGGGCGCAGTGGAGCGGGCTGTGGGCGGTGGAGTTCGGGTCAGCGGGTCGCGACAGCGGAGCGGGCTGGGTCGGCTGGTCGCGGACTGCGGCCGTGGGACGCGCGGTGCGCTCTGGTGCGGTGGGCTGTGATTTCGGGCCAGAACAGTGCGGGCTTCAGCGGACGGCGGTAAGCTCGGACGCAGTGGCGTGCTCGGGTCGTGCGGGTGCCAGTTTTGCTAGATTACGCCCGCGGGACGGCCGAAAAAATAGCGGAACGGTGCCGATGATAGAATCGGATGGAAAATCGAGGAAAATTGAACTCGGAGGAAAATTTTTTTACCCTTTTAGCTTTTCTTTGGGTTTTCCGATGGGAGAGAGATGCAGGAGAGAGAGATGCAGGAGAGAGAATATAGAAGGCCATTAGGCCAGAATGAGGAGGGAGTGGGGGGAGTGATTTCCTTTTTCAATTTTTTTCTTTTTATTATTATTTTTTGGCAGCTTTTTTCAGGAAACTAAAATAAGAGGGAAATGGGTGAGCATGAAGGTAATTTGAGAATTTTTAAATTAATTTTAAATTAATTTAAATTATTTTAATTTGGATTTCTCATCGATAAATACACATAGTCAATATATATTGATTTAAGATAATTTCATTGTTACGATAGCATCCGTTTAGATCGGCCATTTGGTTAGTCGTACGTGAGTCAATTTCAACTCGAAATGCGTGTCAGCGCTTTCGACCTCTCAATTTTTGTGCAAACTCATCTGAATTGAGTGCGAATAATTTTACTTGATAGATTTTAGCATTTCAAAACCAATGATATAATCAATTTCACGAACGGAGCTCGTTTGATCCTCGTCGATAGCTCTTGACCTCGATATGCTTGCAGTCGTGTTGACAACTCGAGCGCATGATCTGTTGCTCATCAAGTCGTGAAATATTTATATCCTAACCAATTTTGACGTTCTGAACACGATGGTGAAGTCCGTTCATCAATCGGAGGTCATTTGAGTTGATTTCGGTGACGTTCAATATATTTCAGCCTCGATTTACGCATTGTCACTTGAAATCACTCGATATTTGCACAGACTCGTTCAAATTGAGCGTGGATAGTCTCATTTGATATATTTCAATGTTTTAAAGCTAACGGCGCAATTAATTTCATGAACGGAGGTCATTTGGTCCTCATCGTAGCTTCCCAACTTCGATATGCATGTCGATACATTGATAGCTATAGAACTTAATCGATTGATCATTAGATTTTGTAATATATATATTCTGATCAATTTCGACGTTCTGAACATGACGGTGAAGTCCATTTATCGATCGGAGGTCGTTTACTATTTTGTGGCGTCCGGTGCATTGATCCGATTTGTCTTGGTAAACTTCAAGTCCGTCATGGCTTGTGGGCTTGACTCGACTTATGGCACATATGTGAAGGTCAACATCAGGTTGGGTCATACCTCCTCTGACTAAGTATACTAGGGACCGCGACTGTCGGGTATGATGGAACCATACGATCTAGATCAGGCACGTCATCATTCCCCCAACCATCCGGTTTAAGCTGAAATGATGAATTTCATAATCTTAAATTCTAAAATCCCATATGCTGCTACTATACGCTACGCATTTAGCGACCTAATGACTAGCCTAATAGAAAATTCTCTCTCACTTATTGAGAGGGGTAATTAACTATAGGAGCTTGCGCCTATAGGAAACCTGGAACTATATCTAAAGTCCTCACCAAACGAGGACAAAATATCTAGGTAGTGTCTTATCAACTATTTCATCTGCCTTCTGAAAATTACACCGACACCTTAAATATCACTCTCTTCAATTCAATATTTGTCGAGAGGTTAGTGACGAATTTTCAGAGCCCACAATATATATATATATATATATATATAATATAGGACTTGATCGCTTCCAAATTTGGTCAGTCTGACGAGAACATTTGACGCCTCTCGAGAGAGAAGGTCGGAGCCTCGCCGTATGATCTATGGGTCTTAAGCGCCTCCAAACCCGGTCGGTCCGACGATGACAGTTGACGCCTCTCTTGAGGGAAAACCGAAGCCTCACAGTATAAAATATGGGCCTTGATCGCCTACAAACCCGGTCGATTCAACGAGGACAATTGCCGCCTCTCTCGAGTGATAACGGGAGCCTCGTCGTATGATATACGGGTCTTGATCACCTCCAAACCCAGTTGGTCCGTTGAGGAAAGTTGACGCCCCTCTCGAGGGAAAACCGGAGCCTCGCTGTATGAACTACATGCCTTGGTCGCCTCAACTGATCGGTCGGCGAGGATTGGCCTCTCTTGAGGAAAAATTAAAGCAAGATGAACGGGCCTTGATTGCCTCCAAACCCGGTCGGTCCAACGAGAATAGTTGACACCTCTCTCGAGGGAAAATCAAAGCCTCGCCATATGAGCTACGGGTCTTGATCAGCAAAGTGAATGACTTTCTCTTAAGAAGAAGGTCAGAACTTCACTGACAAAAAGAAAAGGAAAAAAAAAATTTTACCCGAGCCCTTGAACTTCTGCTAGATGATTTCTCATCCAATGTAAAGGAACACTATAGCATATGGGAGTTGTGTCTCTTTACTTGACCCTAAGGGCATTTTTATAGGCCCATTATAAGGACAAAAAGGGAAAAAATAAAAAAAATGAAAAGAAACAAAAAAATTGAAAAAATGCTCATCGGCGCGTTTATGCAGTGGGCGACTCAGCGCATACCGACACCTGCGCACCATAGCCAGCGGGCACCTTGGCGCCTGTAAATATCCGGGCCGTAACCGGAGCCTTGTGCCCGAGCACTACATGCGCGACTCTGCATCGCTTAGTGATCATAATTTTGTGCAACCATGAAGATATATTCTCTCAAACTATATGATTAATAAACTAATAAATTTCATTGAAGAATTTGATATTTTCAATTATTTTGCATTTATTTTTAGATGATAGAGATAATGTCATCCAAAAAGAGGAGGACAACTGATATGACACTAAAAATTCTACTGGTCGAAGCATGAATCTTGATGTTAAAAGCAATCTGATCCTGAGTCAAAATTAGTACAGATCAAGCACTTAAAATGTTATTGAAAACTTTGAAATATCAATTAAATCCCTATATAGTTTCTAAATATGGAGTGTTTATAATCAAATCGAGCGTCTTGACGAGTCGGATCTAACAAGCTCAAGATCTCTTGATTCTGACTTTATTTAAGCATTCAAATACTTAAAATATATCAGATAATCAAGGGAATTATTTTGAGCCATCTGATAGAGTAGTTTGGATTTTGTATGTATTTAAAGAAATGTTATCCCTCTAATCTATAAATAGCACATCATTCTTCATATGAGGGGAGCCCAAGCTAAAGAGAAGAGAGAGCTTTAAAGCTTGAAAATTCTCTAAGCATCATTAATGTCACCACTGACACGCCGACGCCGACCATCATTGGTTCGTACCACCAGCGTTGATCCTCGTCGTCGTCAACCACCCGTCGCTGGTCATCACCGCCGACCACCGTCGTCGGTCGTCACCGTCGACCACCGTCGCCGCCACATTGCCGATCGTTCTTTGGTTATAGTCACCCGCCGGGTCATCTCGGCCATGCACTTTACACACCTGCGTCGGCCGTTCGTTCTTGCGACGCAGCCTCGTTATTACCACCATTGATCATCATTGTCATCAACCACCGTCATCGGTCATCACCGTAGGCCGCACCATTCAGCGTCGCCGTCGACCATCTACCGGTCATCATCCGTAAATTTGTCGTTGTATTCTTGACCGCTTTATCATCGCGCCACCAACAGTTACGATAACCGCATGCGTAGATGTTGTTGCGATCTTTGGGATTCTCATTATTAGCCCTTCTCATATATAATTTTGTAATCCCGTTATCGGGAAAACTTTGTATTCCGAAATAGATATATAGTGGAAGATTTTTACTGAGCTAGGCCCCATAATTTTTTCCCCATTTTCAGAGATTTTTCATGTAAAAATTTTGGAGTTTTTTTTTTCATTCTTCAAACATCTGTGTGCATACTGGATTTCATAATAAATATAAGATATAAATTTTATTCTATCGTAAATAATTTTCTAGCATGCAACATATATAATTTAAAAGAATATAGCCTTTTCCAACGTCCAACGGCTAGAGCAAAAAAATAATAATAATTCATTGTTCGAAAACAACAATTGATTTATTAGGTAAAGGAGTTGAACATAAATAATCATTTATTCTATTATATTGAACTCAATTTAATTTAAAATATAAGATTTTATAATATAAAAAATTAGCCTAATTTTAAATCTCTCATTATATATATATATATATATATATAAGCCATTTAGAGCTTATATAAATTATTTTGAATAATTTGAGTGAGATACAAATAATAAATTTTTGAGCTGTTTAGAATATAAATCAAATATAAATAGAATATTTTTTTTTGAAAGCGCTGAATATAAATAAAAATTTGACTTGAGAGACCAGAACCAAGTACACATAAGTACATAATTGACCTTAGCTCACCTATTTTACAGTAAAACATTAATATGCAATCAAATATCACTATAGTATATATATATATATATATATATATATATATATATATATATATATATATATATATATATATAATAAATATAAAATAATATTGTTGAGATAGATAGATATCACTTTAGGCAGTTATCACTTTAAGATGCGATGCATCAGATCATCTGATACATCTGGTTGAGATCGAGTTATATTTATCACTTTAGACAGTATCATTTTAGATAAATTTTATTATATATATATAATTTTACAATGAGAATCATTCATCACTTTTTTTTTTAACCCGATCAAATAATTATTTTACTCTTTTTTCGTATCTTTACCTATTATTTTATTATTTTCATATTTTATACCCACCAAACGCATCAATCCTTCTTTTTTTTTTGGAAAAACGCATCAATCCTTCTTGATGGCAGTACTAAAAGATGTTCGACTCTACTTGCAACGTGAGTTATTAATTAATTATACTATGGCTGTTTTATAATGATCACAATTCCAGCTTTAAAATATGTTGCAATATATTAATATTCCCCACGTTAAGAGTGTGAAGGGGAAAATACTTTTTTATTTTTAAATTATCTGAATATTTTATCGCTTCATTTATAGAATTAAATGAAGCGGTCGGTAGGTGGGATTGGTGTTCTATTGGATGAGAGAGGCAACTCGGTTTTTTATTTATTTATTATAATTCCTTTCAAACTGGCTAATATTATTGTAGAATCTATAATGCCATTCTAAAATATAAACTAATGTTATTTATTTTTTATTATTGGGATGGTGAGCCATGAGAGTAATTAAATGCATACGTACAGGTCACTACGTTATGGGCAAAGTTAAATTATATTAATTATTAATTAATAATTTAATAAGCTTTTTTTTTTTGGAAAAATTTTGAGGGCATTGCCCAGTATATTCCAAAAGTGTTAAACAAAATACAAGGGACCTGTAAACATTAAAAACTACAGGGACAATAAACAAAAAGGAGAAAAATCTTCACCCTTCCAGGAGGGAAGAAGAGTTTCCCATAAAAAATCTACCTCTTCCAGCAGAACAAAACGGAAGAGCATACCTGTTTGAGTCAATTATAACAATTACAAAATTAGAATAAAGGAAATCAAAAGCGGTGGGGACTGACATAATATTAATCAAAAACATTCCATCATATATCATTAAAGGAAGAGCACCTTTATGTATGACCATCCGATTGGAGTCGAAGCGCAGTTCTTTGAGAGGCCATCCGACAAGATCAATCATATATTTGCAATACTAGCCATTCACAAAAAGCATACGAGAAGTCTTCCTTTGTTGTCATCATCGTCCCCAGATGTTTTAGAAGGAGGAGGAAAGGAGAGGAAAACAGCATGTAGTATTGTTCAGCAAATACCGACTTCAAAGCTCACAAATAATCGACATTAAATTATGGAGGTTTGAAATTCCTCCATGATTTTATCTTTTCAGCAATTTGTCTCGGCCATGAATCTTTAATGTTCCACCTTTTAAGCTTTGACTCTTGTTTTTTACCGGTTCAATCAATTCAACACATATGATATGTGTTTACTAGCAATAACTCTATTGTTTCTTTCTCTCCACAAAGTGTAAACCAAAACAGCAGTGATTAAAAAGTTCAGTCTATTGCAAACTTTATCAGAACCTTCCTCGATGCTACTAAGAATTTGTTTCAGAGTGGACGGCATAAGATAAAATTGTCCATTTGGAAACAAATTCCTTATCAGCATCATTGAAAATGGGCATTCAAAAAACAAGTGAGCATGTGTTTGACTATTGCGATGCAAGAATTAAAGAGAGCTCAATCCCCTCTTAGCAAGAATTTCAGAGGTCTTGAGACCCCAAAAAGCCATCCAACAATAAAGTGCATAATTTATTGCATATCCTTTGAACCATATGCTTTTACTCCAACATTAGGGTGTGAATCGAAAACTGCATTTGCAAAAACCTTGTTTGGTTGAGCTTTTTGGTTTTCCCAAAGAATTTCATCATTTCCTCCCAGGATATTCAATGCTAAAATCATATTTGAAGCTCTCGGGAATATCTCACTGAAAGCCGGAGGAAGCTTCCATTGCATATTTTCTATGCAAACACTAAGATTAGAATTACTAGGAAAGCCCATAATATGCATACCTCTTGATCCTATGATAGTTGAGAGGGGAGTGCCATCACACCATGGATCATAAAAAAGAGAAATATCCTTTCCATTTCGATTAATTTGAACTTATGTTTAAATCTGGCTACTGACTTAATGTCTTTCCAAAGTGGAGAGGATTTGCTAGTGTTGGGTTCAAGCTGAATCACTTAGTCGGCACCATTTTGCAAGGAGAGTTTCTCCTTGGCGATTTTCAAAGTAATCTTGAGTTTGCTAATCGGTTTAATGAAGATCAGATGAGTCCAGTGCCACCTTTTCTTTTGGAAGAGTGGTTCTTGCCCAAGATATAGTGTGAAGCTTTTTGTCTTGACCCGAATGATAAAAAAAATTCGCTGTAAGTGAACATATTCTTTTTAAAATACCCTTAGGTATTGCAATAGAACGGAACCAGTAGGATAGATAGTTGTTTACAGATGATCTTATCAATTGAAGTCTACCTCCAAGAGATAGGTATTTACTCTTCCATCCTGCAAGCCATGCATTTAGTTTATCTAAAAGGGGTTTGTAATGTGCCATTTTAATGTGTCCTTTCATCAAAGGGAGCCCAAGATATTTCATGGGAAAAGAGCTTTGGTTGATATCAAGAGTTCTTATATACCTCTCATTGTTTTCCCATTTTAGAAAAGCGGATGGTTGATTTTTCCTTGTTTATACTCAGAGATAGTGCTCAATGTTCTTGAGATTTTGTGAAGAGAATGAAGAGTGGAATTAGATGTTTCCCCATAACTAATATATCATCGCAAATAGTAAATGGGAGATTTGGCGTCCATAACATAGATTGGGTTGTAAAGATGTATATCAATATCCTTGTTTAGTCCACATGAGAGAGTGTCCATGGCAATGAAAAGCGGGGATAAGGCGGCCTTGCCTTAAACCATTTGTAGTAGTAGAAGAATCCTTTAATACACCCATTTATCACAATGGAGAATGGTACATCCATGATGCAAGCTTCCACCCATTTTATATATTTAGGTGGAAAACCTTTGATATAAATTCTATGAATGAGAGAGTGTCTGGTTGACTTTATCAAAAGCCTTTTTTAAATCAAGTTTTGCTAAAAGTAGCTCTTATCCACAGGAATAGAGAATTGACAAATCTAATGGGCTAATGCAATATTGTCAATGTCGACCCTTTACAAATCTGATTGGTGGATTTATAATGAGTGGTAATATGTCTTTAACTCTATTGGCAAGGATTTTTGCTATGACCTTATAGAAGGTATTGCAAAGGGATATGGGTCTAAATTCAGTGATTCGGTTAGAGTGCTTCACTTTGGGAATAAGGGTAAGGAGGGTGTGTTTGAATCTAGTGGGGAGATTGCTAGTTTTGAAGAAATGGTGTATGGCATTAAGGAAGATTTTCCTGTGTGTCCCACGTGGAGGTAAAAAATTTGGAGTTAAAGCAGGCGGTGTTTGTGTCTTCCCAATCGTTTAGAGCCTCTTTAATTTCTTTCTCAGTAATATCCGCCTCTAGTGTCACAGCTTGACTAGAGTTAATGCATTCACCAGCTTGAATATCCTGAAAGGGCAGGGTGAGAGAGTTATAGCAGTTATAGAGGGAAGAATAAAACTTACAAAACTCCTGCGATTGCATTCTGATCAGTCAACAATTCGGTTTCACTTTGTATTTCTCTAATAAGATTAGTGTTTCTCCTTTCTTTGACAGCACAGTATAAGAAGTGTAGGTCATCATCAGAATTTGTGAGCCAATGAGCTTCTTTAATCAAAGATTTTCCTTGGATGATAGCTCCATATATTTATCTTTGATATCCTTAGCATCAAGAAGAAGTTGGAAATTGCTTGGATGCGAATCTAGCCTTGCCAAGACTCTCTCTTGATCTTTCTTAACTTGCTCTGGTTCTTTAAAGTTATAGGCTCCCAAAAGCTTCCTTTCAGTCTTTTAACATGCTTGATTTATTAGAAAGAACAAACATAGGGTCACCTTGGATATATTGCCCCCAAGCCTCTTTGATATTATCTTGAAATCCAGGTGTTAAGGTCCAGTAATTCTTAAAAAGAAATCTGTGTGAGAAGGTGTAGGGGAAGTTTAGAAGTGTAATAAGAGGAGAGTGATGCGATAGAGGGGTGGGATTTTGTAGAAGGATGTAGGGTATCTATCAAGCCATGATGAGTTACAAAACCCTATCAAGTTTAGAGGCGATAGATTATTGAGTTCGATTAGACCAAGTAAAGTATAATCCGACTAGGTAGATCCATAAGTTCACAATCATTTATACATTCTTGAAAATCAAGTGTGCTGCTTAATGAGGCCGGATTCCCTCCCTTTTTCTCTTTATTAGAGATGATACAATTAAAGTCACCCATCAAAATCCATGGAGTGCTAATGGAATTTGCAAGCTCCCTAAGAGTGTGCCAAAGGTATGTCGTTCTAGCTTCATTATCAGCATATATACATGTAATCAGAAATGAATGATTACCTGGTGCTATAATTTTCCCATGGATAAGTTGCTGTTCTTTTAAAATAGGTGTAAATGAGACCCTGTTTGAGGCCCATTTCACCCAGATACGACCACCAGCCGAATACTCAGAGTTTGAACAGTTGTTCTCCTGCTGAAACATAGCAAATTTCTGCAGAAAAGAAGGAGCATTGAGATCAATGTTTTGTAACTTAGTTTCGAGGCCTGAGAAATCGAGATGGAAGTCCTTTATGACCCGGAAGACAATCAGCTTTCCTTCCATCAGTGGAAATACGGACGTTCATTGAGAGGAGGAGGAGGAGGGCTTTTTGCCCTTCTTCTTGTTTGTCTTTTGATTAGATGGAGAGGGATTATGCATCAATTTGGAGTTCTCCTCTTCCTGAGTTGGCTTGGCAAGTGTTTTGAGCATTTTTTCAGTCGGTTTCACCTGAGTCGAGTGGTTAGGAGATGTAGCCGCAGATCTCGTAACAACTCCAACTGATAATGGGTTGCTGTTGGATTCAGCTTGAGTATTTATCTCTCGATTTTTGGATGTTGAGGCTATTTGTGAGGCATGATCTTCTTCGGTTTCAAGGACATCTTCTAACTGTGGAGAGAGGATGGGAGGTTGGTTGAGATCAGTTATGGCTGTAGATGGTGAGATAATATATTCTTCCTGGGAACTTCAGGAGAAATATTTCCTAATAGTGAGGATGCGAGTCTCTTATCGAAGAGTCTCGATTTGTGATGTTGTTCATAGCCAAAAGGGGGTCACGAGTGTCTCTGAGAATCGCTCGGCTCCTACTTCGTCCTCGATTTTGGACTTTGTTAGAGGGGTTAAGCGGGCAAGAGTTTACCTCATGAGAAAAAGTATTACATTTGGTACATCTTTGCAGGTTTCCAATCATAGAGAATCTTCTGATTAAATTTCATCCCATTGAGATTTATCTGAGTCGAGTAAAGGAGATGAGGCCGTAATCGAGCGCATAGTCGTCGGTGATTGGACTTTCTTTGCGGTTAGATTATCTACCGCCAAAGGTATTCCGATCCTGCTTGCTACTTTGGAGAAACCGGCTTCATTCCAACAACATAATGGGAAGTTTGGTAGCTTGATCCAAAGCGGGAGATCAGTGATTTGCTCCTTGGACGGTCTAAAGTTCCAATCCCATTTCGAAGGGCGTTAAACAAGGGCCATAGTTCCATACCTGGAAATAATCTTCCTCACACGTGAATTTAAAGAGAAAAAAGTCTCCCTCTAAGGATAGAAGCTCCAGACTTCCTTTGAATTGCCATTTCCTCTTGATGGCCGCAAGCAAGGATCCATAGTATGGTCTTTTCCCGATTGCATACCCTATCAAAGAGAGACCATTCCTTCGCCCTTTACCTCTTCCTCAGAGAAAGAGACTTCCGGAGCTTCAGAGGGGATGTAAGACAGAGGAATTGTTTGACTCTTGGTGTTTTGGGAGAGTAGGAGGTCTTTCCAGCAAGTACGATTAGAGGGATCAGAGGGATTTCCCATAATAGTTGGTCGAGGAGGAGATTTAGAGAGGGGAAAAGAGGCATTGGAGATGGTTCAATCCATGTCGAGGATTTCCCCTCAGTCGACCTCCTTAGGGTCGAGGAGGGGAAGATGAATAGAGTGGGAGATTTAGGTTTAGAAAGCCTGGAGAAGAGGAGGTGGAGGAAAATGGGAGGTCAAAAGCATAAAACCTAGCATGGAGCATCCTTATTTAATAAGCTTATCTAGTACTTTACTTTTCATTGATTATTCATGAATTATTTTATTTTAATTCTTTATTTTTTCTCTCTTTTGACTACTATTATGATTATTCATATCATCTTATGGTAAGTTTTAGACAATTTTCTGTTTTACTTTTTCAAAAACTAGTCAGAAAGCAAAGCAGTTTCATTTAGCTACTAATTTTTTGGCTATTTTTTAAAAAATTTGTGATAAAAAAATTATTTTGAAAACTAAAACTGTTAGAGTATGGTGGTTGTGAGAAAGCTATTTTTTAAATTTTTCAAAAATAAAAATATTTGTAACACAAATACAAAAATTTAATATTTTTATTCTCACTTATTTCATCTCCCTCATTGACTCCTTATCATCTCACCACTACTCACCTCTTTCACCTCCTCTTTCCTTGTTGCCACATCTCCACATCTTACAGCTCCCATCCGTTACTTTCACTCTTCTTTCTATATTTTAGTAGCCTCTGCCTCTCCATCACCTTTTGCTCCCATGATTGTAACTGTCGATCGTCACTGTTACCAATGCTTTTATATTAGATTAACATTGAATTATATTAGTTTAATGTTACACTTATAATTGGACATAAATTTAACAATTTTAAATTCTAGAATTTTCTTCTATTAAATGGGGATACTTCTTACCATATCCATTGTGAGGGCCCACATTATAAGTTTCATTAACTCTTATTAGGACACTCACTTATAATAATTTATTTTCTTAGCTCATGTATGACTTAATTAAATGATTATTTTAATTTGTCTGATTTGCTCTCTTTTGACAATCGGTTGTGTTAGGCAAGAAAATAAATTAAGCACAGTGGTCATCGATCAAAACTATTTTCAATGGTTATAGCTTAAGATGGTTGCAATTCCACAACCACTAATGCCAAACACCTAATTTCTCGTGCTTTGAAATTTGCTCACCAACTAAAACACTGAGATACATCTAATCAATAAAAACATATAACACCCAATCTCTATTACTATTAAAAAGCTGCTATTGATTTCACCTAAATGATGAAATCTTATTCTTTAATTTTGAGATAAAGATATAAGTAATTCATTAAAATAAACTTATCTAGCCAACTCTAAAGTCCAAGATCAATTCACACACTTCCTACATGTGCTTGCTTTACTGCATCTTAGTAGGCTAAGTTTGAAAATAACATGCTTAGAGAAAAGAGTTTCATTTGCTGTTCATCTAAGTTCAAATATCTCAAGAATCCTATTCATCAAAGTTGGCTCAGTTAAAGGAAATTTAGCCGAGCAAGAAGAATAGAGAGAACAAATATGCCAAGCGTAATATAAACTTGTCATCCAATATGATCTCGCTAGATTCATCATAAACTCACTCAACCCACCAAGATCTTGCCCTCATTTGGGGTTAATGCAAATTAATTCGAATTCATGAAGGCCGCCATTGCCAAAGTTGAAGGATTCATGTTGAACTCACCATGAAAACTTATGAAGTTACACAAGCTTGAAAAGCTATTCATCGACTATTAATAAGTTGGTAGCATCATTCTAATCATAATTCTAGCTATTTTTTAGCATATATTTAGTCATAACTTAAGCCAAGCAATAATATATTATTCTTTATATCTAAGGCTACACACATTCAATATTTAATGGCAAATAAATTTGGATATGCATTTTCTCTTTTGTATAGCTTTTCTTGTAGTAACAAATCCCTACTTAAGTACAAGAGGTCGATGAAAAATATTGACACTAAATTTTTTGTACTCAAATTTTTATGCATTTGGCAAATTAATTAAATCTCAAATCTACTATCTCAAATTTCTTTTTATTTCTATCTCTTTTTTTTTTTTTTTATGCCTTGTGAGTCATGTTAGAAACCTTTTGACTCATGAATAAATTTAGATTAAATGGTTCAAGTACTTACATATATATATACGACATAATTTTTTATGTATTGAGATATCTAATTCTTAAACTTTGCTATTTATTTATATAGCATTTAAATTTGTGAATCACTTTGAAAGTATTATTGATATTAATTTTTAAAGTGAAATATTATTTTTATGTATATTTTTTGATGTATTTGAGATAATAAAATATTAAATCAGTATAAATATAAATATAAATAATATAATATATATATATATATATATATATGCTATGTAAAATTTGATTTTATTATTTAATGTGATAAATATTGCTCTCAAGAGAATAGTTACATTCGGGATGCACTAGGTGGTGAAGATCAATTGTAGAAGAATATGGGATGTGATGTGGGTTGAGATCACAGAGAAGAGTTTTGGGTGAGGCGGGTGACACAACTGTGGATCGAGGGGTGGACCAAGATATTCTCATTAAGTCGATGCAAAAGGTGGAGATGACCAAGAATTGAATTCATTTGATACTTAGGATTTATTTGGATAGCGATATCAAAATAATAATAATGATTACTAAGAATTTGTATGAAAATATGTAATATTCCAAAATACGATTTTTACAATTTAAATTAATCTAATTTAATTCCAAATTTGGCCAAATTAAATATTGATCGCGGTCGTTCGCCATACTTACCGCCATGCTTCTTGCCGCTGCCATCCACCACATTGCCGCCATTTGCTAGTCACTCGCCGACCACCCATCATTTTGAATTTAATATTATATATAAATAGTATAATTATTAAAATCATATCTATAATTTATTTATTTTATTATTTTTAAATACGTTAATTATTATTTTATTATTAAAATAATTATCTATTAAAAGGAAGTTGCTAAAATAAATTAATTATAACCCAATAGTTTAATATTTATTTATCAATCATTAATTAATTAATTATTAAACTACATAATCATTATTTAGAATTTTATTAAATTGAATAAATATTAATCATTACTTTAATTTTATTGATTTATCATGAATTAGTTAACTATCATATTTATAATAATCATAATTTTTATTTATTAAATTCTAATTAACATACAAGAATATATTAATTAGTTATTAATTATTACTTAATTAAATTGTGCAAAATTAAGTTAAATTTAATTAAATATAATTTTAATTTAATAATGTTCTCATCAATTATTATATAATAATTATAAAATTAATTAAGATTTAAAAATTTAAATTAAATAAATTAAAATATAAATAATAGTAACTTTTTGGTATTTTAATTAATAATTAATTAAGTATGAATATAATATTAAATTAATCATTGATTGTAAATTTATAATTCTAATTAAATAAAAGAATTATTATATCATTAAGTTAAATTATAAATAATTTAATTAACTTAGAATACTTTCATTATATTAATTAATATCTTCTCTCTTCGATCTACTCCCATCGGTGAACTTGACCCGAGGCGCGCGCGCAACGCACAAAAGGCGGAACTTTGGTGACGCAGTCGACAGGATTTCGGCGTCTGAAACCCTTCTTCTCCCCTTTCCACCCAGCTCCTACTCAAAACCATCGAGGAAGATACGGGAGAGTCACGAAGGTAACCCTCGTTATTCCTCCCTTTATTAAATCTGGGATTTAAGGCAAACGGGAGAGGATTTAAAGTTGACGTTTTTGCTGTTTGACAGGATATAGGTTAAATCCTGCTACCAAACTAGGTTCGTCTATATTTAAACATCATTTTTTTATTTTTCCGACGTGCATTTTTTACTAATTGTTAGCACACACTTGTTCATTGAATAACTTCTACGAAAACGACTCCCATAGACCTTTGGTAAGTTCACTTCTTCATCACTCTTTTACATATATTAGCAGGTCTTCCCATTTACATTATCTTTTTTCTACTGGTGAATCTTAATTAGTCGCAGATATCCTATTTTCTTACTGTTTCCTTCATTTTTGTTTTCCATCTTGTGCATTCTTGGGATGTTTGATTATCATATGATTCAGAACTTCTTCTTTTTCTGAATTGTAATTTCATTCTTCGAACCTTTGCATGTCTTCTATTGATACAGTCCTTGCACATATTTTGTATTTCATCATCATCATCATCAGCCTCCTCCCATCTATTTATGGGGAATGGCTTTTGAGTTTTTAGTTAGAGAAACTAGATTGCAATTGATCTTTCCATTATCAATTAGTGTTTTGGCGGAAAGGGTTTGTATCTCACTGTGGAGTTAACCTCATTATATGTCTTGTCAACGTGCAAAAGGAACGACAATTTATGAGATGATCCCAAATAGACATAATTATATCAGAAGCACAAGACATTGAAAAGCTCCAAATTGGCTTAGAGATTTTACTCAGTAGATCAATAAATTACAAGACATTAGCCACTGTTATTCAAAAGACAAAAAATTGAACATGATACAAGAAGATTATGACAGGGAAGATCAACATTAGCGACTGTTAATAAAAAAAGACAGAGAACTAAACAGATACAAGGCTAGAATAACTTTACAGAACAACATTCAATAATATTAACTCAATAACATTGCAGATGACTAGAATAACAAGACCAATATCAATTCGCAGATCCCAGCAATAACCCTGCAAGCATATTGACTTCAACAACATAAAAAAGAAGCAAGAAAGAATCTTGACATCGACACAAACACAATGCCAAATAAGAAAACACGAAACACTCGTTCAAACAAAAGAGATCAACCTCGTACAAAACGGTTAAAAGCAGAAAGGACATTCTTGAATAATGTAAAGAAGTAGTAGATCTAGTAGGATAGTAGAAAGAAATGTATAAATAGGATTAGAAACAAACAGTGCAATATATTTGCTTCTCCTTATCTTACATCTTCTTCTTCTTCCATCTCTTCTTCTCCTTTTTCCCCTAGTATTTTCCTTGATTTCCTCGCCGGAACCATCTTCTTCTTCGGCAGAGAAACCCTAGGGTTTTCCTCCTCCCTCCCAGAGCTTCTCTCTCTCTCCTCAGCCTCTCGAGTTACGCGGCCCCCAATCTCGATTCCCTCTAAAAGACGCATTTTTTCCTCGACAAGTTTCATCCAACGGTTCCGAGTAAGACGCGAGGCGCATTCGACGGTGGAGATTAGATCCCGTGGTAAGAGTTCCTAGGCAGATCCATCGGCCAATCTTAAATCAGATAGATCCAACAACCCAATTTAAATTCGAGGTCGTATCATTGGTGCTCTCGTTGACTCCACAAACACATCAATGGCGTGAGCATCGGTAAAACAATGTAGGAAGACACAAGAATGATGAATTGACAATTCTATCTTAAATGAAGTATCAAGACTTTCGTCAAAAAGACAAATCACAAAAGGCAGCAATCATGGTATGTAATTAACTCATAATTTACTCAAAAAATAAGCAAAACACAAAAATCAAATAGTTAAAGTGGACGGTTTAATGGAAAACCAGGGATGGCTACAAGCAGTCTTTTTCTACAATCTTTGATGAAGTTTATAATAGCGTCGTATATATGGATGGACTGCTTTTCCAATCATATTGCGTTCACACAATTTAAAGATCGAATTATACAGAGGTTTGGACCTCACTCTAAGATTTAAGAGGGGAATTAGCCAAACTATATAAGCTACAAGAATTACAATGAGTTTGAAGAATTGGCTAACGATTTCAGAATTCCCTCAATTCTTATAAAATCTTTGAATCAGGTTACAAGACATTAAGAGAGAAGTTAGAGCTTTACTGACCAAATTCACATGAGCTTTCAGGTTAAAGCTAATGGAAGATGCAGATGAGATGTTTATGGCAAGAACCTCAAGATTCAAATCAAAAAATAAAATATCAACAACCTCGCTTCCTACTCCAATGCCAATTCACAACAACAATATTAATACAAGCCAAATATTTCAATACAAAGACTCACACCAGTTAGAAGAAAGAAAAAAAAAGGATTATGTTTTAACTGATGAGAAATTTCATAGGTATGTAAATCAAAATTATTTGCCTCATGGTGGTGTGAGGATCGATTACAACTACAGAAAATCGAAGAAAACGTCAATACTGAAGATATTCCGTAGTTTCAATGCATTCACAATTCGGATCTGAATCCCACAAGGGATGATTGAAAATAAAAGACAATCTTGATTGTGATGGTTCAACCCACAATTTTATTCAATCCACACTACTAAGTTCATCAATCACACTTGCATCAATTTTTAAAGTATTAGTAGGAAATGGGAAAACATTAAACTGCTCAGGAGTTTGCTCCAACATACCCATTAAACTACAATGATATATTTTCAAAACAGACTGTTACCTGCTGCCAATATAAGGAGAAGATGTGGTATTAGGTGTATAGTGCCTAGAGCAGTTGGGAGAATGTACAACAGATTACAAAAAGTTAATTATGAAGTTCAAACACAATGACACATTAGTACAATTGCAAGGGGATACAACCTCAAAGGTGGAAAGCATTACCTTACATCAGTTTACAAAGCTGCAACACAAGGATGAGATAGCATCCTACCTACAAATCAGAGAAGTATCAAGTGAGTCCACAGGAATTTAACGTTTACAAAATATACAACAATTATCAAGAATTATTTTAAACACCTTCGACTTACCTCCCAAAGGGACATAGATCACCATATTAATCACATGGAACTCAATCAAGGTTAAAACCTATATATCCACATTTCCAAAACCGAAATTGAAAAGTTAATCAAAGAGATGTTAAAGCAGAGATAATAAGGAGAGTCTCCTCTCTTTATTTCTTAATAAAAAAAGATGGAACTTGGAGATTTTGTGTAGATTACAGGGCACTAAACAAAATAACCACTCGACAGATTCCCATTCCAACTCCAAAGAGTTAATGGATGAATTACATGGAACTTTTTTCAAGTTAGATTTGCATTGAGATACCATCAACCGAATTGAGAAAAGATATATATAAAAGCAGAATACATGAAGGGCATTATGAATTCATAATATATCAGGGTTAACAATGCACTCTCAACCTTCCAAGCCATGATGAATACTGATTGCTTAAACTATTTAAGAAGATTTGTGTTAGTATTCTTTGATATTCTAATATACCCACTTTGGAACATCAAACATCTACAAGAGGTATTGGAAAAATTGAAACAAAATACCTTGTTTATCAAACCCTAAATGCTCATTCATCCAGAAATGATAGAATATTTAGGTATTATCATATAAAGGATAGAAGTTGATCAAAAGAAAATTGAGACAATCATGGCTTTTCCAACTGTTAAGCTTAAGAGGATTCTTGATTGGATTTAGCTATTAAATTTGTAAAGCATATCGCTGTAACATCAAGCTAACAATTTCATGTGAAGAGTCTCAAAAGCATACATACGACAACAAGCTATGGTATCCCTACCAGATTTTCCAAACTTTACTATATTTTGGTGCTTCAATAAAGCGGTATTAATTCAAAATAGTCATCCTTGCCTATTTTAAAACTATCCCCAACCTTACGAGATCTACTTATGCAAGGGAATTATATGCCATAACAGAAGCAATTGAGAGATGGAGATAATATCATTGGGTCACAAATTTACCATCGAGCAGATCATTAGAGAACTCATGCAACAAATAATCCGCATAGCAAAGGTTCTTAATTAAACTCCTTGGCTTTGAGTACACCATAGAATATAAATCTGGGATCATAAACAAAGCAGCTGATGCTTTGTCTAGAAAAATTTACAATTCAAAAGAGCAATCTACATCAGACAGCTCTAAAATCTTTACATATCAAAGTTTATATGCTTACACTCAACAATTTACTTCTTTAGTACAGAAAATCAAAGAGGAAACACAAACCAGTTCAGAATTACAACAACTTTATAAGCAAATAACAGAAGACTCAGGTTTGTTCCCAAAGCACAAAGTTTTCAATGGATTAGTGCACTATAAAGACAGAATTGTCATAGATAAAGAATCAGAAGTAAGAAATATCATTATGAGAGAACTACACTCAATTCGGTAGGAGGCACGTGGAATTAAAATGAAAATTACAATTTCTTGGAAAAGATGAAGCAAAACATACAAGATTTTATCTCCACATGTCCTATATCAACAAGTTAAATATGACAAGCGCAAGTTTTTATACCTTTATCCATACCATTTGGGAGAAGTATCAATGGATTTTATCACAAGATTAACGTCTCAAAAGCTATATTTGTGATAGGATGTCAAGTATGCACCCCTTCAAACTAACTTTACATTCCTCTGCTCGATTTTATTTCATTCATATGTAAATTACATGGCATATCACAGGGCATAGTTTCAAATAGAGATCTTATCTTTATGAGTGATTTTTGGCAGGAATTATTTAGGTTAAGTGGAACAACACTTAGCCACAACAGTGCTTATCATCTCCAAACAGAGGTCACCAATAGGACATTAGAACAATATCTAAGAAGTTTTGTGCTAGAGACACCAAGAACTTGGTTCCAGTTTCACCAGTGCTACAACACATCCATCAATACTTCCAAAATGACTCCTTTTAAATAGTATATGTGACTTCCATCTATTATACCTTACAATGGTAACATTACCTACTGAGGTAGTACCTTATTACAACATAGGACAAGATTCTACACCATAAAGAAAACTTAGAAGCTCAAACAAACAAATGGCTAACACGTAAGGGAGCTCCAATTCGAAAAATGACTTAATATTAGTTAAATTACAACCCTACAGACAAACTTCAGTTTTAATAAATCCTTACACAAAATTACAAAGGCAATACTATGACCCATTTAGAATCCTACGTAAAATAGGAATGCTTCAGTGGAACTTGAAACAAGAATCCACAATCTTTCATGTATAGACTTAAGCAATGCAGATTCCAAGCTACATCCAACAATTTTACCAACACAATTCATAGAAGGCCAGCCTTTGATCAAACCTATTAAAATTCTAGAAGAAAGGACAAGATTGCAAGCATATAAGTCAATTAAAGAAGTATTAGTCCAAGATGGGATCTTAACAAAAATGCCTCTTGGGTATCAATTGAGGAATTCCATAAGGCTTTTCCAGGTTTTGACCTTGAGGACATGATCAATGTTTGGGAATGGGGTAATGATATGATCCCAAATAGATGAAATTATATCAGAAGCACAATACACAGAAAAGCCTCAAATTGTGAGATTTTACTGAGATCAATAAATTACAATACATTATCCGTTAATCAAAAGACAAAGAACGAGCATAATAAGAAGATTATGTGAAGATCAACATTAGCCATTGTTAATAAAAAAATAGAGAGAACTAGAACAAGGCTATAATGACTTTACGGAACAACATTCAACAATATTAACCCAATAACATTTGATGGGAATAACAAGACTATCAATTCCGAATGATCCTACATAATAACCTGAGGACTTAACAACAACAAATAATAACAAAGCAAGAAGAAAGAATCTTGACATACTACAAACACAATTGCCAAATAACTAAAGAAAACACGAAACACTCAGGTTCTGGCCCAAAATAGAAAGAGATCAACCTCATGTATAACGAGCGGTTAAAAGAAAGGACATTCTTGAATAATGTAAAAAAGTAGATCTAGTAGGATAGTAGAAAAAGAAATGTATAAATAGGATTAGAAAGACAAACAGGGTACGAATATATTTTGCTGCTGCTTCTCCTTATCTTCTGCATCTTCTTCTTCTTCTTCCATCTCTTCTTCTCCTTTTTCCTCTAGTATTTTCCTTGGTTTCCTCGCCGGAACCACCTTCTTCTCCGACAGAGAAACCCTAGGGTTTCCTCCTCCCTCCCAGAGCTTCTCTCTCCCTCAGGTGCCTCTCGAGTTACGAGCGTTGAATTTCCTTATCGATTCCCCTCTCGAAAGACGTGTTTCTTCTCGACAAGCTTCATCCAACGGTTCCCGATAATGCAAGCACTTTCTTGAGGAGATTAGATCCCGTGGTAAGAGTTTCTAGGCAGATCCATCGGCCAATCTTAAATCAGACAGATCCAACGGTCCAATTTAAATCCGGGGTCGTATCAATTTAGTCGGAGAAATCCTAAATTTTGTCATGAATTCTAGTCTTTTGACTATATTTTTTATTTGTCTTCTGTGACCGTATTAACAAACTTGATGATATTTATGTCTTTTTATTTCCGACACTCTTACGTGTGAATTCTATTATTATAATATTTTAAGAATGATACTAAAGCATATGAAATTTTTCTGCAAAAGTATATACACATTACTACCAAATATTTTTTAACCTCAACTTGTACAAACAATCTTTTTGAACTTCTTCAATGTAAATATATGTCTTAACTACAACAAAAGTAAGCAGTAAAATCATTTCTTTTGATAGTGCAAAAATTTCTAGCCACATGCACTTTTACAAGTATTCTTTATGTTTTCTAACCTGTGATTGTGTCTTTTTATTCATGTCTTCATGTTCATATTTGTGCATCATAAATTTACTAAATAGAGTATTTTATTGTTAGAAATGATTAGTGATGATTGAATTTTTTCAATGTTGTCTTGTCTTTTGACCATTAGATATTTTGAAAATTGGATTCTTCCCGATTTAGCCAACATCTTGTTGTTAGCAAGATAAAGCCAATATGTCAATTAAGAAGTTGTTTTTTTAAAAATGTCGCCAATTCAAATTGCTAATATTTGTTGATAACATAATTTAAAATACAGATGAAATGGAACCAAATACCCTCTAATGCTATTTCTCTCTTCATTCCATGTATGCTAGTTGTTCAGGTTATTCATCATTTGTCTTCTTTCAGTTGACTTTTAGTTGATGTACCTTCTATCAGTTGAATTTTAATTCAAGTAGTGAAAGCCTTGGAGGGAATTCAGCAATATTGAAATAGTATATTGCTTGTTTGGCATGGCCTTGTGCATTAATCTCTGTCTCTGGATATTATGTTGTTCTGGAACATTTCCCTTCCCTTCTCTTTTTTTTTTGGGAATATTGAGGGCTTAGGCCTCTATTCCCTTCTCTGCTACCCTTATTCTTTAGGCAACATCTTTTCTACCAGGCACCCGTTTCCATCTCTCCCCAAAATCTAACTTCCTATTATTTTATCATTTTTCAAATTGCGTTCTCATTTAATCATTGTTGCATATTGGATATCTTCATTTAATATGCCATTAACTGTTCATTCCTGACACACTATAAAGTTCCACTAGTTTTATGAAAGTTTCAACAGATAGTTGTGGGCTCCAAAATTTTACCACCGACTTGATGAAAAAAGTAGATTAAATGTACCAAATTTTCGAAGATGAATTTGTAGATAGACACGCCGAGATTTCATCCTCATTTTGGGATTTTAGATCTAGCCGGGTTCTTATAAAAAAGCATCATAGTTAATTACTTTTCCCAATAGAGACCATTTTCGATTAAAATTTGAGTCGCTAAATGCGCATATAAGAAGAAGAATGGAGTTTAAGATTCATGAGATTTATTATTTCAATTTAAAGCTTATCTTTTGGGAATGATGATGTGCTTGATCAAGATCCCATGGTTCCATCATCCCGCCAGTGGTTCTTACCTACTTAAGAGGAGGTAGAATTGACCCAACTTAATCGAAGGATCCTTTTTAACGACGTTACGCCGTCCGTGTCCTTATAAGGACGAAGTTTAAGGATAAATATAAGTCGATCTTAGCTAACATAATTTTTGTCTAATCAAATACATCTTATAATTCACTCAAAGAAAGAAAGCCATCGAGATACAGTCGGCCGTAATCGTAATTTGGTGGTGTTCTTTTACGGTGAATCATCGGGTCAGAGGGCTCTGATTGTAACCGCAATTTATGTAGTGTAATTTGATAGCAAAACGATGCGGATAGAGGACACGAGCCACGTCCTTAATGCTTAAGATTTTTTGAGTGTGAACATAACTATGTATTTGATTTGACATTAATTTTTTATGAGCTAAAGTTTTCTTAATTTGTCACCCCCGATAAACAGTTGTGGATGGGTAGATGAATTTTTTACTTTAAATTTAAATAATTAATTTCATTTAATTAATATGTTTTCAATTTAAGTATGTGATTATTTTGTTATTAATTTAGATTTAAACATACAATGATTTGATATTAAGACTTGAAGAAATTTTGATTATGGAAATTCCTTTTGAAATATTACCAACGCCATCATTAGGGTAGATCTTGTCAACTCTGTTTGTTTTCTTGCAGAGGATCGGGTCCAGATTTATGTATGATTTAAAATTTACTTTAAGATCTATCATCCGTCAAACATCATTTAACTTTAACTAGATGATGGGTTTGAGATCTTCATCGGAGACTTGAGAAGTTATATTAACGATAATGTCAACAAGTTTATTTGTTTGCAATTATATAATTTTATTAACTTTTTAGATTTTATTAAGTTGAAAATGTTATATAATAGAATTAACTTATTAGATTTTTTAGGTTTTGTTAACCTGGATCTGGTCCTAAGGCCCAACTGGGGATCAACCCGCGCAACATTCTCAGGCACATAATTTGGATTTGTGACGTATGTGTCGGGGCCCATATGAGTGATTAATTGATTTTAAATGGTTGTATGTATATGTTCATTCATTTGGTATATAACTTGCACATTAATTTCATTTGGTTGTTTGCACATATTTGTTTGGGCTTTCAAACTGATAAATACTTTCAACATATATACAAAGACTGCTTCTTTAATATCCGTATGAATTCAAATATCTAAGAGTTGACAGATTTGATGACAAACATGTCAAGTTGCAAACAAGAGTCTTTAACACCAACATTATAAATTAAGTGTAGATCTATTTTGCGAAAATATGGGTTTGACCCTTTCACATATTTACCATAAATCAAGTAGAAATCTGTTTTATATAACATGAGATTGGTTCCTTTCAACTACTTGTCATAAATCAAGTGCGTATTTGTTTTGAAAGATGCAAATTTAGTTCTTTTTAAACTTGATATAAATCAAGTATGCACTTATTGTCTTAAATAAGGCATGAGTTTGATCTTTCTAACATTTGCCACGCAACAAGTGTAAATCCGTTATAAAGGATAAAAGTTTGGTCCTTTCAATCCTTTGTCATAAGACAAGTATACATCTGTTTTATGAGATATGAGTTTGATTCTTTTATTTCTAATTGTCATTGTTGGTTTTGAGAGGTTGCATAAATTCCAAGCTAATAAAATGAAGTTTGAAGTCACTCGGAGACATGTAAGAAAAGAAAGACACCATCTCATACTAGTATGCATCTCACACATTTGAGCCAAGCAAAAAAGATCACTTCGAAATGTATATGGAGGCTAAAGAGTGGTTCATAATTCTTACATAGGTTTACTTGAACATTTCATGAAGTGGTTGATTAAAATGGGACACCATTTCACAAGACACACATAAGGCTTGTTTCATTTGAACATTTGCATATGCTTCAATATGATGGGATTAAACATACAAGTTCTCATAATTCATGTAGGCCTTTTATACTTGCCATTGTTTATTTTGGGAACTCGCATGAACTTCAAGTTAATGAGATGAACCATAAGATTGCTTTAAGATGTGTAAGATAAAATCATCCCTACTTCAAATGTGCATACATGCATCAAATGATGCTTCGTAATATGCATAAGGGTTTGCATTATGCAAACGGATTTCATCACCTTTAGATTTAGGCGTAATATATTTCATCCTTTCCAAGCTCAAATGTCATGGGCTTAATGTTCTCATGACATAAATCAATTCCTTCTATGTAAGCCCACTTAAAAGAATTCAAAATGGGCCATATAAAAGAGAAAAACTATCAAGCCTCCATGATACTTTTTATGGGCCACCTAAAGATGTCATGCCATTTATTATATATATATTTATTTATTTTGAATATGGCATGACATAATCTCGTTAGGAAAGGGAGAAGCTTCTTTTTATCGCCTTTTTTTTTTCTTCTTTTCTTTTGCTTAATATCATACCCATTTTATGAGTATATTTATGAGAAAGGATAAAAGAAACTAAAACTTTGGTGGACTTTCTTCCTCACTTTTCTTTTTATCATATCATTTTTATATATTTTTTTATCATTCATCTTTTACATGACATGATTCTGTGAAGAGAAATGAGAGAAGAAAATTCTCTCTTCCTCCTTAATACCATGCAAGTTTCATGAATGTATTATTGATGATGACATGAGGATTTAATTTTGGTGGGCTCTTTTTTCTTCTTTTTGTCATCCATTACTTATGCCACCCTCTTTTTATGCGTTTCTTCCATTTCTTTTTTTTTTTTTTTGACTTTTCCCTCCCATTTATTTAATACTCATGCATGACAATTGAATGGAGAGAGCTCCATACTAAGCTAAAATTAATTATAAATAAAGAAGCAACCCACTCATAGTAAAAATTTGCTCTCTTATTTCCCTTGCATTTTCCTTGTGAGACAGTGTAGGCTTGAAAATCTCAAGGGATTTTGCATACAATTGGAGCTAATCTTCAACTCTACTTCATCACTTTGTAAGTTATGCTTAAATTTGGTTTTCCAAATTCAATTTTATTTTATTTGATGTCTTGCTTTTTATGTAGAGAGTTCCTTTGAGCCCCCCTTCTTTTTTTTATCTACTTAATGAAATATGCATGGCATTTCAAATGTTCATAAAGAAAATAGGAGGAAAATTCAGTCATGTTTAGTAAAAAAAAAATTCAGATTAAATTGCCACTAATAGTGATCATCAAGCACATTTATAATATGATGATTGGAGTTCAAATATTTGGTCCAAATAATATTGATTTAAAAAGCTCTCTTCCCCTCTTTTTTTTTAAATTCCTAATTTATCAAAAATTTCGGCAGTCTCCTAGAATCATCCTTGTATAGATGACTACTTCGAGAGAACTACGCCTTCTCACCACGCCAAGAAAGACTTGCATGGTAGGCGTCATAAGGCACCGCAGCCGGAAATATGATTTACCCACCACGCGAAGAAAGAGGTGCATAGACCTTCAATTTTTTTTACCTGTGTAAATGGGGCATATCATTTCCTTGCTACATTGAAACAATACGCAAAAATACTTATTTTGAAATAGATTTTCTTGTCATATTGGAACAATGTGCACGAGTACTTATTTTTATAGCAGATCTCCCCGCCACATTGGAATATTGTGCATGAGTACTTATTTCAAGGTATATTTTCTTCTCACATTGGAACAACATATACAAGTACTTATTTTACAATAGATTTTTCCGTCATATTGGAACAATATGCATGAGTACTTATTTTAAGGCATTTTTACAAATCTACATTCACATGTGCATGCCATATGATTTCTCTCATTATTTCAATTGAATTTTCCTCTTTGAAATATTCTAAATAGTAAGTTATAGCATAAGCCTTCAATCACATATGAGCATCATTCCATCATTCTTTTTTTGAACATAAGAGATGAAACGTCTTTCTCAAATTCAACAAGTAGGATAGCCATTAGATAATAAAAATGCAAGCATACATTTCATCAATTCGTTATCAAGTAATTAGAAAGGACTTTGAACATTGCATATTATAGCTTCTAACACTTTCATGTTAATATAAACTTCAATATTTGATAAAAGACATGATGGAAGAGAGAGAAGCATGAATCATGCTTTATTTGATTCATTTTCTTCATTTGTCACTATGATTGTTTGCAAGTAGAGTTTGATTCACATAAAACAAACACATATGACATCGCGATCAATATTTATGTGTTTTTTCATATACGCTTAATTTGATTTATGGAATACATATATAGGTCAACAATAGTAATGAAAATGTCTATGTAGTTTCAAACACATTTGCAAATTGTTATACTCAGTGCAAGAAATTGTTATCTTGACGATTTACATAAGAAATACTAATTTAGGAGACAATAGTGTAACACTGCATTTATTCTGAGATGATAATAAGGCTTTAGAGCCTCCTCTTGGATCACCAGCAGTCATGCTTTATTGAGATCTTTATCTCTTCTGGTAGTTAAGCATCTTTATGGAAAATCCAAACAGGAAAGCAAAGAATACCGCAAACCCAACAACAACAACTGACACCACTCCCAAAAATTCATGCTTGAACCCAAAGTAATTCCTTATAAAATCTGCGACAGGCTCACCAGCAACATTCTCATGCTGTATATCTCCGAACTGTGAAACAACCAATCCATATAAAGTCCATGCGACTGGACAAGCCCAAGAATACCATCTCCACCACACAGGCATACTCTGTCAAAGGATAAAATGTTCAAGTTATTAAACTTTTCAATGGAATTGACATGATGGGAGTGCAGAGTGTGAGAACTTACAGGGCGTGGAATGAGAAATCCCGAGAAGAGATTCCATATTGCATAGAATGCTGATGACACTATGGCGGAAATGTTATAATTTGGGGTCAAACCTACTGCCATCATTCCATAGTATGTGTAGTATAGGAATGTGAAAAACATGAAGAACAAATACCAAAAAAATTTGGCAGCTGTCCATTCAAATCCTAACATCGAGTAAACAATAATAGCATATGTTATAGCCTGGACCAAGATGTATGGGATTTCTATTGCAACCTGTTGTTCCATTAAATTTTAATAAGTCACAAGCAGAAGATAGAATGTTTCTGAATATATTTGGATATGAGGAACTTGATTTTTAATTTTTTATGTAGTTATATGTAGGACTTGTGTATTGTACTTAGCGGTGAAGCGGAACTAACCTGCCCAAATGCATATGGCAAAGCTGAGTACATTCCTGCTGCTCTTTCTCTGTAAAAGACTGTTTTTTCGATTGCGACAACTGGTTGAACAGTAGAAGAATTAGAAACGCCTATGAAAAGAACAGAAGAATACATGGATCCCATGGCATTGAATAGATCTTGTTGTTTATCCCTGTGATATAAAGTTATTTAAGATTAATGCATTGGACTTGTAGCCTTTGACATGATGGTACGAGGATAGAGCACTTTCAGTTTCACCAAAGTTAGAACAAACTTACGTTCTTTTACCAATATCCCAGAACATTGTACCGAACAACAGGGCAATAATCAATGTGAACAGAAACCTCACTGCAGTATATGGAGGATTCCTCCAATATGAAATCCTTTGTTTCCAAGCCATGCACTGTGTAATGAAGGACTGCGAGTATTGTGTGGGAAAGTGAAGGTCACTTGAAGCAGGAGGTGGTGTGCTAAGCTCCTTGATCAAAGATTTATTCCTTCTGCATAGCACCATGAAGCCATTGTTTAGGCATAGAACTACTGAAATTTGTGATCTAAAGTTATCTTTTGGAAAGTTTAGGCGGGCAACTTACTGAAACAATTCAGAGTTCTTATAGATCTCGCCAAAATCTAGCCCCAGGATTTCTTCTTGGGCAGCTGTGGTAACTTCTAACATCCATGTTGCCGGATTATAGCTATTTTTAATCTTGTTTACACCTTCAATTCCCTGATCAAAGTTAAGTTATCAGTGTTAGTCTTTGACCATTGGTTTTGGATATCTTGAATAGGCACAAGGTTTCCTTTCCTCACCTCAAAGTAGCTTATTAGATGTGAAGAATGGTGACCCAATGGACCAACATATATCTCTTGTCCACCTCTCTTCATTAGGAAGAGCTGCAATCAGATATAGAAGACATTATTGCAATATTGCACCAAAAAAGATATTCAATCATACTTACATCAACGTAATCTATCACCTCATCAAAAGCATCAAATATGTCAATGCTAGGCTGATGAATAGTACAGACAACTGTTCTCCCAGTATCAACAGTGTTCCTCACAGTCCTCATAACAATAGCTGCAGCACGAGCATCAAGTCCGGAGGTAGGTTCATCCATGAAAATAATTGAGGGATTAGCAACAAGCTTCGATGGCAATTGTCAGTCTTTTGCTCGCTTTGACAATCCATTTATTCCCCGGCATTCCCACTAATGCTTCCCTTAATGGCACAAGTTCTACAAGCTCCATTACCTCTTCTATAAACACATAACAATTACTTTATTAGTACGCTCAAGGAGGTTTATATCGGTTATCAAAATGACATTATATTATTGCTCAATGACCTTTCTTGTTGCGTAATCAACTTCAGTAAATCGCCATGAGTATACAAGAGACTTAAATACATGAGGGGAGTGAATATCATTTTGTTCAAGAAACACACTGCAAAAGTTTCTTGCTTCTTTGATAGCCATTTACCATTATGCTTCCATCTATATATCCACTGCTTTTTCTTCCCCAAGACATCCATCAAGGTTGTCTCGCACCGCTAACCATCAATGCCATCAATGTTAGCACCCCTCGACGGAATGATCCACTTACACCCTTTAGAGCTCTAAGCGGTCTTCATGAATGCCTTTTGCCTGAAAGTAAGGGATTCTCTTCAGAAACACATAGTGAAATTTTGCTAGAAAAAGAGAAGCAGCAACATTATGTAGAATTACCTTTGGCATGTCCACGGAGTATCGTACATTGTCAAAAATCATGGAGAGTGGTGCAAAAGGAAGGACCATTCCTTTATTTTTTTCATTGGCTTCAATGTCAACTTCTGTGTTTATGGCTACAACTTTGGTAGCACTTTCTATAAGGGGAAAAAAATGCTTTGCTTAGATGGGACATAATAGAAGTGGCATAAAGTTATAAGAAAAAGTTACCCTTGGTTTTGGATTGACCGTCAGTGCTATTATCTCCTATTAATGATTGGTCTGTTACTCTCGTTATGTTTGCCTGCTTCTCCTTGAGAGTTTCTTCAGATATTGTCGGCTGAGCTTTTCCAAATGCTGTGATTATTTCAAAAAATGTTATTTAGTTTACTTGCTTAGTCTTGCGACTACTAAGATTATGACATGATTATTGAGATGCCAGCTATCATTGGTTAAAAAAAAAACTTACGTTTCAAATAAGTGAGAGCAATGGCGAAGAGGAAATTGAAGAGGATTACATATCCAAACAATGCACCTAGGCCAATCCAATACCATTTTGCTTCAGGAAGATTCCAGGGACTTTAAAATTAACACCCTAGAGGTTATGACCGAAGAGTCTGTAACCCCATTATCAAACATAAGATATTAGAAAGCTTGATATCTACAATAGTTTTTTTTTAACCTATTCATTAAATGATAGAAACATAAGCACTCTCTTTACGTTAATCTTATCCTATCTTTGATAGTGTAATAAAACAAAGGATCTGTTTGGGGCAGTTGCAATTGTTTGAAAAGTAGTTGTGAAGTTGCTATAGAAGAAGCTGTTATCTAAAAAATTGTGTTGAATATTTTAATTTTTATTATTTTTAAATATCAGATTGTAATTTTCTGACAGTCTTTGCAGTCTATTAGCTTAGGTTGGAAAACACATGTTTCCTACTACAACTTCTTCAAAACGTAGTTTCTAAAACGCCACCTATAGTACAGTTTAGATTGCAAGTTGCCCTAAATGCAGCCTAAATCTTTATAAAAAAGACCTGTTCAAATTTTATGTTGGAATGAGTTTGCCTTGTACAGTGTTTTAGATAAAATTCTACTGTTTATAAGTTTAGTAAATCTGTTGGTTCTAGTTAGCATAGGAAGAAGCACAAGTAGATTTAAGAACTCATTAGGAATATGTAGTCTTATAAATAATTCATTTACCATGCTATCTTTTTCAGAAAATCACACTTTTGTAGATGTTATGCACATTTTTTTTTTTTTCAATTTTTGACAAATAAAACTATTGTAGCTATCATGAATATATGATGTTGTTATTTGTTTCATTGGTTATTGAAATCACAAAGATCATCTTACATGCTTCCAACTCTTAGCAAGAAACTCATTTGTTGTGATGGCATTCTGAGCATACGTCAAAGATCCAATAGCCCCAAATCCACCATTTCTTTATATTATCTGCCAAAGGTTAAGACGAAAAGGTTGGATCACTATAGAAGCCAATAGGACCTGTAAGCAATGTAGCTTAAACTACAATCACACTTAAATTATAGTCAAAAGTTTAGTAGACTTTATGTACCATGTGATAGAATGAAACCACCCAAAACCATAATGACAAGCAATGAGAATGATCCAAATGTATTGGCAATGATCATCTCTCTCCCTATCGCAGCAAGGAAACGGAATAGTCCTGATGCCATTTGGTTGATAAGTAGAAGCAGAAAATACTGTTTAAAAAGCCTGCGTGGAAATTGTCTCATCTGTTAGTTTAATAAGTCCTACATTTGTAAGATTGATCAAACCATGGCTAAAGATGAATTTGGCATTGCTCTACCTTTCAACATTAGGATCAAATCCGATGACATAATAAGTGACAAACACCCAAACTCCAACTTCAATGAATGATATAGGAATCTTGAGTATCCATGATGGAAGTGCATATGCCCATGCTGGATAAAAGAGGTAGTCTCTTTGTTTGTAGAACACCGGGAGCTTCATAATAGTCAAGGAAAGGTCTGAAAATCCATTAAACATGATCATAACTATTGAGAAGAAGAGTGCACCCATGTAAATGCCTCCACTGGAAACTGAATCACGATGTATGTTTGTCCTTAAAAAGAGTGTCATAACAATGAATGACATGATCATGAGCTGTTGAGAGGCATACATGTTAATTGGTATATGACATCATATATCGGATTAAAATATTAAGCATGGTTGGAAATGTTACTTGCCTGAAAAGCTCTGAAAGCATAGACGAAAGAGTTGCGTCTCATCAGCAACCATTCTCTTGAAATGCATATTTTTAGCAACTCCATTCTACTGACACCATATTTTGAGTTTGTCAGAGCAGCAGGATGACTTATGCTCTTGTCAAATGGGACTGAGAGCTCATTCCCCAATTTCTCACCAACATGGAATGAGTGGAATGCTTCGCTGAACTCCTGTACGGTCACAAATCTGTAAGGTTCCTCATGGCGTGCCCAGTATTGT
The DNA here is from genome assembly GCA_021442155.1 of Cymbidium sinense. Classification (NCBI taxonomy): domain Eukaryota; kingdom Viridiplantae; phylum Streptophyta; class Magnoliopsida; order Asparagales; family Orchidaceae; genus Cymbidium; species Cymbidium sinense. The sequence goes on from CM038221.1 coordinate 160,600,570, forward strand.
TGTTGGTCTTTCCTTGAAGTGACCTGAAAGGCAATTAGACTTTTGTTAATACAATACTTGAAGATTTTATAATCTGTGTTCTACTAATTTGGTACCTACTTCCTGCAAGAAGTCTGCTACCCCTTTTCTCTCTGGGCATTTGAATCCCATCATCTCAAAGAACTCAAGGACATACCCTCGAGGACCCTGGTACACAACCTGACCATCTGAGAGAAGAATTATATCATCAAAGAGGGCAAAAGTCTCGGGCGCTGGCTGGAGCAAGGAAATGACTGCCGTGCCATCTAGTATGTGAATAGAATGTTTTAACGAGTTCACAATCTGGAATGTTGTTGAGCTGTCGAGGCCAGTGGATATCTCATCCATCAGTAAAACTTTACTTGGCCCAACAATCATTTCACCTGTATCATAGGTTTAACGGTTCACATAAACAGAAAGGCAAACCAAAGCAAAGGATGAAATCATAACAACTATATTAATGAGAGTAGAAAGATATTTTCTCAGAACCTTACATCATCATTTGTTTACCTGTTGTGACACGTTTCTTTTGTCCACCTGAAATGCCTCTTCTCATGTTATCTCCGACCAATGTATCAGCGCAAACTTCCAAATCCAAAAGCTGTTAAGAACAATTGTAGATAGAAAAAAAAAGATTTAATTTTGTTTATAAAAAAATGAATGCTTGCCCTTTTAGCAGTCTATATCTTGTGTGGATTTATTTGTTCGTTGTGAACAGGGGCAGAAAATTAATTCCTCAACTACAGATATTGCTATGTACCTTCAACATGTAATCAGTGATTATGCTGTCCCTTTGGTGCTCTATTAAAGTTGCCTGTAGTTTATGAAAGTTAGCCTGATTTGCACTGGGAAATAATTTTAGCATAATACGTGCTGAAGATGATTTTAATGATCCGGAGCATAAAAATGAAAGGCGAGTTTCTTTCCTCACCTTCATAAACACGTCAACATCAGGGTCTGGCTTTATGTGTGCTTCCTTCTCCCTTCTTGCTAGTTCTGCTAGCATGTCTACATAATTTTTCACAACTAGATTAACCAATTTGTTTTTCCTTTTGAACAATATGTCTAAATATCTGTTCCTGATTGCTGAAATATTGTAATTAATCTCACCATAACGGGTACCAACTCCCTGACATCTTGCAGAGAATTCTAAGGTCTCACGAACTGTCATCTCTCCAAGATGGAGATCATACTGACTAATATAGGCAGCTGTTCTTTGGGGCACAAATTCGTCCATTTGATGACCATTGTAAGTTATTGTTCCTGAAATCTTTCCTCCCCGCAAAGAGAATCATACATGATGTTAATATGTTGTTGGTAAAGGGTTGATGAAAAATGGATATTATACTAAGTGGGAGGGTTATCAGCACCTTCATGTCGGACCCAAGCTTTCCTGCCAGTGCCAGTAATAAAGTGGTCTTTCCTGAGGCTGGTGGTCCTAAGAGTAAAGTCATCCTGCAATTTTCGAAACATAAATTCATGAATAGGAGAAATAACATTTCATTTCAATTTTTTCTCTATAGCTAAAAATTGTAGCAATACCTTCGAGGCTTGATGATTCCACTAATATCATTAAGGATAGTTAACGGTCTCTTCCTGCTTGGTAGTAGATGGAGGTAATTGGCAAATCCCTGGTTTGACAAAAGGAAATTTTAAACTAAGGATTTCCATCATGAGATAGCGTAGTCATTCTTTTCCTGTGTTTCCTTATCATATTTTATAATTACCTCGAGGACATTGTAAAAAAAATTAACAAAAGATGGCAATCCTCTATTGCCCACATATGCTTCAACTCTGAGGTGCTCGTAGCGCACTTCAATGGTGGGTAGCTCAATTCCAACACTGAAAGAAACACATTAAGTGATTTTGAAAACAAATTATACGGCAACAATCAGAACTTCTTCCAAGTCTTATGAGTCTGAAGCACTGACAGGCACTGATAATGTTTACCTATCTATGCGATCCTTGAGCTTCAGCAATAGTCTCTCGTGATCCTCCTCTGTTACTCTTACTAGTCTCTGTAGCAATTGCCTTCTCTGTTCCGGTCCAAGGTTTTCTATATCAACTTCCTTAGAACCTTCTTCCAAGTGGAGTATACCCTTGTGTAGGCGGTTATAGGTTGGAAGCTTTTCGAGCACTGCCCATTTGAGGGCCTCAAGATCATCTTGTTCATTTGAGGACTTAGAGAAGGCATCCTCTCCTCCCCAGATGTTTGAGCTGCCCAGTCTTATGCTTCTTATCCTCATCGACTCCCCAATCTCCATTGAAACCAGTAAAGCTTTTAAAAAAGCTCTCAATCTCTTCTTATCTCCCTTTTCTTATAGTTTCAGCTGAAAAGAAAAAATGTTAAGAAACCAATAAAATAAGATGAATATCTCTCTCTCTGCGCTTTGCGTGTGTGTGCTCCCTTTCAAACTTATTACAATGGCTAGGCTATAAAGTCATTTAAATAGGTTCATAAGAGTTGGAGAAAACAAAGTAGGATTGCTACTTAACATTATATGGTGTCACGTTTCTTAACTATCATTTCAGTAATTTCCTGCAAAGAAAAGACCATAAGTGGAGTCATTCTGATCGTTGACAAAGTTTCCCCTCTCCTGCTACAAAAAAAAAAAAAAAAAAATAAATTGAATTGTTCTTTCTTTAAGTAGAATTTAGCTACAGATGTATCCCCTTTCAAATTGGTTAACAAATTGGCTTTATCTTAAAATCTTTGACAATGGAAATTAGATCCATGACAGTAGTAACTTATCTAAGTTTCTCCTTAGCGTCATATCTTTTTGAGCACTTATCCTACCTGTTGATGCCATATGTTTACAGTCTCATAAATATTGTTCATTTAATGCGAATTAAATTGTGTCTCACGTTGCTATTTTTGTCATTTCAGTCATGCAAGCTCTCTGTTTTAGTGGAGGGAAAAGAGGTGAGTATATATACAGAATGCTCTCCCACATTGGAATCCTGAAAGAGACACATCACCTGCGCTCTCTAATGGAGCTTTTTGAGCTTAATAAAATCCCGCCACCTACCACATGGTTTGATGGAGCTATGGCATGCCACGTGGCATCTGGTTAGAGCATGGTGAGTATAATTTCGGGTGGTCGATTAGTAATCTAAATTCATTTGTTTACTTCTAATTGATATTATCCTTAAAATCATTATCAACCACCTATTAGAGGCTATCATTTTCGAATTTCAGGATTGAGACAACCCTTATTGGAGTAAGGTCCACCATATAAAGCATATCATGGGATTAATAAGCGGTGAGTAAATGCTTCTTAAGATGCGTCGTTATTTCATTTATTACTTGTTTTTCCTTCTGTTGACTTTCATGTGATTAGATAAGCAAAGGATGAAGCAAGCACTGATGTAAGCGCTTGCTTCATTCAGAGAATGAGAGAATAACAACAAGTCAAAAGGAATTAGAAGTTTTCATTTTATCAACGCCGAAGGAATTGGAATTGGGTGGCCGAGAAGGGTAGGTCGAGGGATCTGGAATATTCACGGACTAAATCGCTTTTCACCGTGCTCATATGTCATCTTTTAGAAGAGGATACACGGGTGTTATAAGGTAAACAGAAAAAAAAAAAAAGTCTGCTTGGCTATGGCGTTTATAAACAGAGAGAAAATATCTCTGTTTATAAGGGATGCAGAAACGTATTTGATATAAATATCTTAAATACAGTAGAAGAATGTAAGATAGTAACAGCTTCTTATTTTAAAATTTAGAATATTTATTCTTTTGTAAGAAAAATATAAAACAAAGGAAGATTTACATGCATGGTAAATAATTCTTACATAATATATATATATATATATATATATATATATATATATATATATATATATATATATATATATATATAATATATATATATATATATAAAATTCTAAAAAATTAAAATGAAAAATCAATTGTCTTAATTGATTAAAATCACTTAATAAATCGGTGATCTAATTCACTTTAATTTGAAAATCTGGCTTTGTAATGTTAAAATTAATTAAATAAAAAAATATTGAATCAATTAATAATCGATTAAATACTTAAATCAATTTTGAAATGCGCTAAATGTTGATGATTCTCGATTATCGTAAGCATCCATTTCGCCAACGGCGTCTTTTTTGGCCGATTCGACAAAGTCTACGACGTCGCAATTTAAGCTCAATTTTTGTTTGTCGCTCCAATCGTAAATCAATTCTGCGTTATTGACGCTATTAAATTGACACCCATATTGTAATTCATTAATTAATTAAGAGATTTGACAATTATTTATATTTAATCTCAATATTGTCATTAATTAATGATTGAAATTAGCTAATGATCTCTTAATCCTTGCTTAATTAGCCGCCTGAATCGTCCAATCACGCTCAGCCGCATGATCAATCAAAATTGCCGTCGGTGTACTCAATTGGAATTATTTTTTTTATTGGGCTGAGCAATCATCAAAGGCCGAAAGGATTTTGGTCTCATCCTACGTGACCCTCATTTTCTCACACTACTCTCATGCAACTCCTCTCGTTTTTGCTCTCTGAGGCTCTCTCTTCCTCTCGCAACTCTCTCTCTCCTTCTCTCTCGAGCATTAGGGAAGGACGGGATATTGTTTCCAATTTGTTCTTTCCTTTTTCCAGCCTGGTGATTTTAATGCAGGCGACAAGCTTTTCTTCCTATTTCTTTCTAGCAACAACCTCGGTCTCTCTTTTTAACCCTAAGCTTATTTTCACTTTGACTTCTTTTGAAAGTTAGGAATTGGTTAATCTTTTTATCTTATGCTTGAGATGATGCTAAGATTTTGCTTTTGAAGATTTGGGATGATGTATGGCCCAAATCTCATTTCGTTTTCTATTATCTATGGATGTTCATATTTCTACTTTGCTGAAAATGATTTCTTCATAGATGAAGTTGTGCTAGTTATGCTTCTTTTATGAGCTTAAAGTGAAATCTAAAATGGGTTTTGAGATAGTGTAAACCCTATGCAAGTTTTCTTTCTCTTTATACTTCATTTTCTGTCGTTTGGATGAAATGATGTTTGCAGGAAATATTTTTACTTATGAAAAATTGGACTAGAAGCATGGAAATGTGTTTAGAGATGATATATGACCCAAATCTCATGCCACTTGCTGTTTTCTATGGATTTCATTTTTTTTATCTTGCTTAAATTGATTTTCTATGGGTGAGATGATATATGTCATGCCTCTTTCACATGCTAGGTGGAAATCCGAAATTGAAAGAAGAGTTTGAAGTATTGCATGGCTTAAATCCTAGATTATATGTAAGGTCCTAAGTCTCTTTTCTAGGTTGAAATTTGAAATTGAAAGAGGGGTTTGAAGTATTGCATGGCTTAAATCTTAGATTATGTGTAAGGTCCTAAGTCTCTTTCATATGCTAGGTTGAAATCTGAAATTAAATAAAGAAAGGGGTTTGAAGTATTGCATGGCTTAATCCTAGATTATGTGCAAAATTTATCTTTATACTTCAGTTTTGCTATTTGGAAGGGTTGATGCTTGCTAAACCTCTTTCATATTGTTTAAAATGAAATTAAAAGTATGGAAATATAATTTGAGATAATATGTAGCCTAAGTTATATGCAAGGTTCCTTCTCTTTTATGCTTTAGTTTTATTGTTTGGAAGGATTGATGCTTGCTAAACTCCTTTTACATGTTTAAAATGCAATTAAAATTGTGGAAATATGTTTTGAGATAATGTATGGCTCAAATCCTAAGTTGTATGCAAGTTTCCTTCACTTTCATACTTCAAATTTTTGTTTGAATGAAATGATATTCATTAAGCTTCTCTTACATGCTTTAAACAAAATTGGAATTGTGAAAATGAGGTTAGAAATGATAAAACAGCAAATATGAGTAATTATCTTATGATTTGAGATGGGTAGAAATGAAGGGAAGTGGCTTATGCATATTGGTGATAAACTTTATTTTTAGCAAGTTTTTTTGATATACACTTGCCTTTAGTTAGAATCTGAAAATTCAAAGCTTATGAATGAGCTAACACTTTGATTTTGTTGCAATTGTTGATTAATAATAAGCCATATTCTCATCTTTCCCCATTAAAAGAGAAGTGTTCTTTTCTGGATTTACCTTATGAAGTCTATCCTACTTTGCTTTCATTACTTAGTTGTTTGCTAATATGGGGCGGAGGATTAAGCAAAGTTTGTTTTCAGATTTCTTTTCTTGATTTGGCAAACCCAAATGTAAGTATTCTTGCTAAAGGAAAGAAGATTGAAAAGCATGATGTTTTATTAACATTGCGATGTTTAATTAACATTGCTTACCTTCTTTCTAATTGCTATCATCATCTAAGTGATAAATCTTTGAAATAAATTATGAGATTGTTATGTGTGAGATTTACTATCGTTGCCTCATCTCTTAAGATTTCGAATATGATTGTTAAATTCGAGATCTTCCTAGTAAGATTCAATATTAAACTCCTTTCGAATTTCATGGATTTTGTCAATGCCTTACTAAATTTGAACCCTCTCTTTTCTTTTGGGTTTATGTAATGTCATGTTTAATGTGGCTATTCATTTTTTGATTTTATGGCTTAAACTCTTATGACTATCATAATTTGAAATGAAAGGGAGGCTAAAGATAAACCAAAATGAATGAAATTTCTATATTCATATGAGCATGATTTTGGTTAAACTTGATTTTCAAGTTTCTTGAGATTGGAAATCTCTTGATTTCATGACATATTATGGAATGTTGAATCTATCTTGTTCATTGAAAATGGAAAAGCTATTTCATCCCTCATATTGAAATAAAAAAAAAGGAGACATATGCAATAAAAGTCATGTGATGATTTTTATTATTATTAATGATGTTTAAGGTAATTAAAATTTATAAATATCATCTTGTTTAAATACATATACATGCATGTTTATGTATATCAAAACTTGAAATCTATGTGATAAGTCTTTTTCTCCAATGTGGAGAAATTTGGGATAACTACTGTTCACATTTCTCAGAAACTTTTGATAAGATTCACGTTTCTCCAATGTAGAAATTTGTGATAAGCAAATGCTCATGTTTTGGCGTGAAAATTATGATATAAGATTTGCTCGTTTCCAACGTGGTAAAGAAATCTATGTTATCTTTGTGTTAACCCATGCTTCTTTGGCGTGGTGGGAAGGCTTTCTTTGCGGTATGGGGATGACGTCGGGAGGTTGCCGAAAATTTTGAAAAAAAAAAGGAGTAAATACAAATGCTTAAGTTATTACTTGGATTTTCATACCATACATATGTGTATTATCCTATCATATGATAATTATGATGTGTTGATTAATACTATGATGTGTTGATTAATACTTATCTCAATCTCTATTTAAATTGACATGTTATGAGGCAAATATTTGATTAGAATTTCAATTTTCTTTTGTCTAAATGGTAATTATATGCCATGTGACCTAAATTTGCGTTACATTTATGACATAATTACGTTTCTCTTTAATGAGTGTATGAATATCTATCCTATCTTGTTCATTTTGTAACAATTCTCACATGCTTATGCATAGTTGAATATAGAAAGATGATATATTTTATTGGCACATACTTATGTATAGTTAAACATAGAAAGATGATATACTTTATTGGCACATGCTTATGCATAATTGAACATAAAAAGAGGATATATTTTATTGGAACATGCTTATGCATAGTTGAACATAGAAAGAGAATATATTTTATTGGCACATGCTTGCATGATTGAACATAGAAAGAGGATATATTTTAGCTTTTCTTCTAGAAATGTCCATTTATATGAAATGATGCTCGATATATCTAAGACATTAAATTAGAAAGGACTTATAAGTTAAGATGATCCAAATTGGCTTTTCCTTTTCTGGGTTGGTCTAGATTTAGGGTCTTCAGAGAAAAAGAAGAGGAGTGGGAAAGTAAAATCTCATGAGAGGGGGATCCTCTTTTATTTATAAGTCTCTTAGCATAAGGTAAAAAAAAAAAAAAAAAAGAAAGAGAAACAAAAAAAAGTGGTACTTGTATTATTCCATTAATTTTCTTCCCTTTGTGTTTTTGTCATAAGTTTGCATGGAAAGGGTTAACTTAGTTTTCCACTTGTCTCTAATGATATATGACATGCACTTATATCTGTCATTTCCCTTTGATGTCATATGAAAAATTATGGGTTTAAGGGGAAATTAATTCTCTTTTATCATTTTTCCTTGATGTTTGATGTAATGCCTTTGAGTTTTGCATAAAGGATTTTAACTCTAGTTGACCCACTTGCTTCTTAATGACACATGACATGCATTTCTATTTTTGTTATTTGTCCCTAATGATACATGACATGCACTTATATCTTTGTCATTTCCCTTTGATGTTATATGACAAAAAAATGAGTTTAAGGGGAAATTAACTATCTTTTTGTCAAATTTTTTTAATGATATTTGATGTGTACTTGTGCCTTTGTCATGAGTTTACATGCAAAGGAGGTTAACTCTAGTTGACCCACTTGTCTCCTAATAACATACTTTACATTTGTCTTTTGTCTAATGATATATGACACTCATGTATTTGTCACTTTCTTTTAAGGTTACATGACAAACATGGATCTAAGGGGATATCTTAACTTTTTGCCTTTTTTTCTCTTAATGCTCCCATGACATAAACATGGATTTAAGGGAAAACTTTTACCCCTTTGCCATTTTCTCTTAAAATCTTATGACATGAATATGGATCTAAGGGGAGATCCCTACTCTTTTTCTCATTTTCTCTTCCCTCGTTTATGAGTATATGTTATGATAAAAAGAAGAACATGAGCAATCTTAAATAGAATAGAATTAATCATGGGTCACTTTATTTTTCTCACTTAGGCTTTTATAAAAGGATGACCCATCTAGAATTGATGAAACTCCTATTTATATAAAAGACCTATTGAGCTTTATGCTTGAACAAATGAGCTTCTAAAATGTCATTCTAAATAACTTACAACCCTCTTTTGTTTGCTAATTGGTCACATAAAAAGGGCATTCTACTTAAGAAATGTTCATGCCATACCCATGGATAAGTGCTAAACTTATATCTTGCATGAGTGACTTTATACTTGAATAAGGGCTTCTAAATGCCATTTTAAATAGATTTACCCTCTTTTGCTTTAATTGGTCACATAAAAAGGGCATTCTACCTAAGAAATGTTCATGCCATACCCATGGATAAGTGTTAAACTTATATCTTTGCATGGGCTTTATACTGAACAAATGCTTCTAAAATGTCATTTTAAATAGATTTCAGCCTCTTTTATTTATTAGTCATTTAAAATGATATTCTTATCTATACTCATAAATGAGTGTCAAATTTATGTCTTATATAAATGACCTTACACTTGAGATGAGCTTTTAAAATGCCATTGAATTTTTAAACCCCTTTTAGTTGGTAATGTTCAAATTGCATTTTACCTCATAGACATTCAATCTACATCGACATGATCCTCCAAAATTACTTGCTATACATGAAGCTTAAGTTCCTTCGGGAAAGCTCATTGGATCCTAAATGTTTGATCCTTAAATGAGAAGTGGGTAGCTTCATTAACATAAATATCACTTTTTCTACGTATCACTCTTTCCTTTCTATGAGTATATGAAATGTATTATTAAACATAAAGCTCTCTTTCAAATTCAAAGAGGCATGAATAGAAAACCCATATACATGTGTTTGAATTAACCTTCAACTATCCAAATCCTAATATGCATAATGAGATTTGATCATGATGTGCGAATTTATGTGATATTCGTTTAGTCTGCATTTGAGAATTTAAATACAAAAAAGAAAAAAGAAAAAAAAGAGAACAGATAAATATTTGATCAAAAATAGATTACTACTTATTTTATAAAGGTGGCGTATTAAGCGTTAATTAACATTTCAACTTAGACATTCATATGTATACATATTTTAAAAGAATATATGCAGTATGTATGTTGAAATGTCTATTAGATCATTTAGGGAAATATGCTTCCCAAAAAAAAAAAAAAAAAGCAGATGTTATGCCTTTGGTTTGATCTTGGACGGGTCAGTTAACAAAACTCAAAAATCAAAATCTATAATTTGACATCAAAATTTCAACTTAGACATCTTAATGTCCATGCAATTTTTAAAGAACAAATATTTGTGTGCATATTGAAGTGTTTGCTAATTCAAATACAAAGAGAACATATACTATATATAACCCGGTTTGATTTTAGGACCGGGTCCGAGTTAACAAAACCTAAAAATGTCATATAAAAAAAATCAAACTTGTAAATTGATACCTACATTTCAACTTGACATTCAGTGTACAAATTTTAAAAACGATCTATATTGTATTAGACATTTAGGAACATGTGCAAGTTAGATACAAAGCAAAAGAATAGATGCCTTATTTTCCAGTTTGGTCTTAGGACCGGGTCCGGGTTAACAAAACCTAAAAATTTGATATTATAAGAATTTCAAACTAATAATATGTGAGAAGTTAATTCTGACTGTTATATAATTATAAGATATGAATTAATTGACATACTACGAAGTTCCTCGAAGAAAAGTCTCGATCCTACATGTTTAATTTAGAGTGACAGGTTTGAAGGATTATCTTTTGAGACAATGTATTTAGACGATCCTCTAGAAAATCGGTAGAGTAGACAGCATTAATTGATATTAGTTTACATGATAAGAGACAATTATTATTAAAATTTGATAAATGAGCATATATTCAAATCTAAATCAATCAAAAAAATGATCAAAAATTCAAATAAAATAAAATAAAAATGAAATGAAATGAATTATTTAATTAAAACTTAAAAAAGAAAATCAATCCATCCATGACAGTTTGTCTTGGGGTGAATAATTAAGAAAATTTTCTTGCAAAAGTCGATGTCAATCAAATCATGTATTTTTCAATAATCTTAAGCAAAGGGCGTGGCGTGTCTTATGTCAGGTAATGGTTTCTTGAAAACCTGACAAATGGCAGTTCTGGAGAGTCCTCGATCGTGGTTATGCGATATGATCCATTAAATTACGGTGTGCGACCCGCATGTTCATTGCTTTGCTCTTTGGTGAAATATAGAATATTTGGTTGGGCAAAAAGCACTATGTTAGTAAGGTTGATTTATATTTGTTTCTTGGGCAAACTCCAGTCTAGGACACGGGCGGCGTAATGTGTTGTGACAAGGATCGTTCGGTTAGGTTGGATCGTACCTCCTCTTAGCGGACGAGAGGCAGCGGCGACTTCGGGGCACATAAGATCTAGATGAGGCGTCATCATTCCCCACCAAAGTTTTTATAAAATGATAAATTTAAATTCGAACTCCACTCACTGATTATATATTAGTTATTTAACGATTCGTTGTAAATTGAAAGTCTTTCTCTCGGTATTGGGAATTATATAGGGGCACACATAGAAACTAGAACAGATATAAAAAGTTCTCTGAATGAGGGAGAAATTTTAGGTAGTGTCTTATCTACTATTCATCTGTCTTAAAATTTTTTGACATAAAACAATTCTTTATCTTTTTTAAAAGAGGGTGGTGAATTTTCGGATCCCACAATAATATTTTTTATGCTTGAAAATATAGTGCATTTCATTTTAAAAATTTAATAATAGTGGTACTTTTGATGCGATATTAATGATTTAGGTGTTATGTATGTAAATATTAAAGTTTATGTGTTAAATATTTAAATACAAAAAAATTATGTGGTATGAATATAAATTCTTAGAAAAAATTATGAAAAAATAGAGTTGAATAAGATAACAAAATTAATATTAAGTAACAATTAAATTATTTAAGTAATATATTTTAAATTAAGGGTTTTTTTGATGTTGTGATACAAAAGCTTCTCAAAATTAATTTAGATTCATGCTGGGTATGTCTGTTATGGTTGTTTACATTTGTTGAGAACTTTGGTGGAGAAGCATAAAGAGACTAAGGAGGATTTGCATATGATATTTGTTGATTTAGAGAAAGCATATGATGAAGTTCTAGTAAAGGAAAAAGTTCATATTAATTATATTCAAGTCATTAAGGATATGTATACTAGAGCTGTTACTTGTATTCAGATATTATAAAGATTGATAAGGTATTTTCCTATTTTAGTTGGATTGTATCAAGGATTGGTTTTAAGCCAATATCTTTTTGCTTTTCTTATGGATGTTCTTACTAGACATTTATAGGAGATTGTATCTTAGTGTATGCTTTTTGCTAATGATATGCTTCTTGTTGATAGGACTAGAGAGGGAGTTCAAGAAAAACTTGAATTATGGAGGTCAACTTTAGAGTCTAAAAGCTTTCATTTGAATATATCTAAATTTGAATGTATAGAGTGTAATTTTAGTTGTAAAAGATCTTGTGGTGGGGTGGTGATAGTGAGTGATTAAGTTATTAAAAAGAGTGAATGTTTTAGATATTTTGGATCTATTGTACAATGTGATGGTGAAATAGATAGGTATGTATTGGATGGTTAAAGTGGAGGAATGCTTTGGGCTTGTTGCATTATAGAAAAGTATTTCTTAGATTTAACGAAAAATTTTATAAGATGGTGGTGAGGCCTATAATATTTCATGGCATTGAACGTTGGCGTAAAGAGAAATAATTAAGTGTTGAGATGAGGATGCTCAAGTAGATAAGTGGATTTACTTTTAGAGATAAAATGAGAAATGTATATATACATGAAAAGTTTGTAGTTAGCTTTAATGCCAGATAAGATTATAGAGAGATAAAATGTTGGCCATCTAATGACCTATTTAGGAGAGTATATGTATTAAATTCGGCCTATGTTAAGAAAATTAGAGGTATATCTAAAAAGATTTTGTTATAAAGTATAAAAAATAATCTTATTTTATTAGATTTAAATGAAAATATGACACTTAATAGAACACAATATAGAAAAAAGATTCATATAGCCACCTCACATGAAGTGAGATAAATGCTTGTTATTATTGTTGCTTTTGTTGTAATATATTTTAAAATAAAGTGAAGCATATCTTTAATTATTTGTGCAATATATTTTTTAAAATTAAGCTTATTATATAGAATATGATGTGTCCGTTAAATTTTTTATTATTAATTGGGCACATGATATTTTTGACACTAGTCAAATGCATATTGGACAACTGCATGGGTCATGCATGAATTCAACATGACATACTTGATGCATCATTGCTGCTTGCTTGATTTTAAATCAAAGGTTATTTCACTGGAATCATCAATTTATGTGATATGTTGTGTTGGATCTTTTTTATTATTTGTGATTTATGTCTAACAATTCTCACCTTTGGAAGTACATGCACAACATGATGGAAATAGTCTTTTTCTAGTTTGTGTGGGTAGTGATAGACTTTTATTTATGCAATTATTTTTTGAGAAATTTACATGCATACCACAAAATTTTCATGTATTTTTGTAACAATTAAATCTTTATATTTTGATATTTAGCATTCTAATCTCTAGATTATATGAAAATATAGCTAATATGGATTTATCTAAAATGAAATATATGTTTTCGTTTTATTTAGCAATAGAGTGTTACATATATGTTTTCATTTCATTAAAATTTTAATTTTAATGATGTAATCTAGTACTACTTGTCCCATATAAATATAATTATGATTGAAATGAAAAAAGGAAAAAAAAAAACTTTTCATTATGCTTGTGCTAATTTGGTCTATTTTCCCCTTCACTTGGTGGTGGACAACAATATTAAGATTCGGTGACTTTTTATAACATAATTTTATGATTTCTTTGGTGAGAGATTATATAAAAAAATATGCTATTTTTTTGCTTCATATCAACCTTCATATTGAACTTCACTTTATTTTTATCATATTTCTTCATCCACAACCTCTCCCACTATAAGAAAATCATAAAGTCATCCTTAGGCCATTATTTTTATGTCTCCCTAAAAAATCTTAATTTATTCCTTTTCCCTTTTAATCTCCATAACAAATCCTACACTTTGTTCTATATATATAACTAAACCTAATATATTTCACGCTAATATCTCAACAATACCTATTAGATTATATATATATATATATATATGATAAACTAATAACTAGAACAAAATAATAATTGATTTATAACTTTAAATTTTAAAAAATTGAATTTGGCAAATAATGAAATGAAGTGGATAATAGTTTCATGTTATTGCTTTTTCAGTTTAGTTGCATTGTACAAAATGATGTGAACATTAGAACCAAAAATAAACATGTTAGATCAATTTTGAGCACTTTAGGAATCAAATTACTAGAATTGAACCTAATTAATATGTTCAATATGATACAAATCATTTCTTGAAATATTCTTACACATCCTAAATTGCTCATCTACTTGGCATGGTATCGAGTTCTATGCCCTATGTTTTAGCCTTATATTATAGATTACATTTATGTGTTGAAAATTACATAATTTAATTCTATTTTAGGAATTCAAAAATTTATATAGAATATAAAAAAGTAGTTAATGAGAAGTTGAAATATTTAAAATAAGAAAATGAGATTCTTCACCATACAAAGCTAAGTTCTGAAGGTGTCATATAATCCGCATCCTAAAGGTAGTTTAAAGCATGTGGTACTCCGTGCCTTAAAGTTGGTTCTAAGTCCAAATGAAATTTCACAGCTATGGATGCCTCAATATAACATCTCTTTTACATGTCAACCAACGATCGCATGTGCGTATAAAGTTACATAAGAATAGCGTCTGCAAATCAGCATATGAATCATAACACGACAATATCAAGAGAATCAATTATAAATATAATATTTTAAAAGCTTTTTCTTTTATATGCGCAGCTCATAATTTTTATATATTTATAAATCAAATATCTTTCTATCTCAAAATTTTAAATTATCATCTAAATATTGAAATTCATAACAAAAACTTAAATTATATTTTTTAAATTTTGTAAAATTTTTAATAATTTGATGGTGGCATTTGCAAACTTAAAAGTAAAAAAAAAAAAAAAAATTTAAAAGGGATTCAAATTATAAATATGTAAGATTTGGGTGACTGCTATGTATAATATTTTCCTATTTTAAATCGCTCTCAGATCTGTCGTTTTAAGATCCTAGAAATGAGACCGGTTCAGTCATCTTCTTCTACGTGCAACGCCATCATAGTTTTTAGGCCGCTCAGGAGGCCAGCGGCGCCGGAAGATCCCTACGGGTCTTCGGAGAACAAAATGCCGATAATGAATTTGTTTGAGTAAGGACATTACCTGAGGCAGCGAAGTCCGGCGAGCTCCTCCGCTTCTTTTCTCGTCTCCTGGTTATCCGTTGGCGTTTGATTTTGCTGCCTTTATGGATCGTAAATTCCATCAGAATCAGAGACGATTGCGGGCGGTGGCGCTTTAGACGAGGACGCCGCAATGAGAGGATGGGAATATAAGGCTCGCTTTGTTTTTTATCAATTTGTTTTTATTATAAAACTTATATCACTTGCTATATTATTGAAAGCATTTTCATTAGAGGAGTCACTTGTTGTTAATTATATAGTGGATCATTTTTTTAAATACGTGTAGAATAAATATACAAGTTATTTAATTTAGATTAAATATGAATATTTGAGGTGGAATTAATCTCTCATTTTAAGAGTATCAAAATTTATATTTTAAGATAAAAATAGATAATAAAAATAATTTTAGAAGAGATAAATGATTAATTTACTCATCTCTATATGAGAAATCATAAAATTTAGAGAGATAATTTTTTACCTCTATGTAACTTAGTATGTAGTTTCAATGAATGTGAACTTCATAATTATCTTATGATCAATAAAAAATATTCAATGCACAGCAATAAATTTGTTTAGGTTATGCCGGGAATTGGAGGTTGACTACTTTAATTCAACCTTCTAAATTCGAATAGGTCACTTGGCACACTTTCTAATGAAGGCCAACAAAATCTAATGAATACATCTGCTCATCTAATTCATTTGGCTTGTAAAAGTTGTCCAAGCTTCCAAGATATTAGATCCTTGGTAACAAACTTTAGTTTTTCATTGAATTATCTTGCATCTGCGTATATTGGAGATTTGTATCTGTTCCAGTCTTTTTTTTTGCAATGGGTATCCCCATCAAATGCTATGGGTGATGATGTCGTTATGATTAATTACTAACGTCACATTCACTCATGGTTCTCATTTATCTCCTTTAGGTATAGGCTCGAAGAGAATTCGATCACGGAGATTTTAGTGCTTCGCAATTAAGAGATGGTGGGTGTTCCATTGTCCTTTGCTTGGCATTCTATTGCCCTCATTACAGAAAATAATATCTATAAAGGTAATTTTTTTAAGGATTTTAAAACGGTTGAAATTGCTACAAAATTCTTTATCGTGGTTTTTAAATTATTATATTTGCATTTTGCTTCAAAGGTTTTTTTGTAACTGTATGTGTATGTATGTAACGACATATTTAGCAGTGATTTTAACAGCTGCTATTCTGTAATAATAGTAACGGTTAAAAATACAGCAATTATGGAACTATATAAGCAGTGTAAACTACTACTATTATTATTGAATAGTCGCAATTAAAATCTCTGCTATTTTTATCGATTTTTTAAAAATACCTATTGAATTTTTTTTAGAAAATTCAATATTATAAAAAAAATAATCTTATGAAACTAAATACATTTATTTTACTTGTGCATTTTTTCTTAGGAGTTTTACAATTGAATCACTTAATTTATGTGTATTTATAATTTAACCATTCTCCTTATTTATGATTATCACATTTATGAGTATCACGATCAAATTCTTAAAAATGTTACAAAAATGAAAAAAATTAATTGAGCTTTTGTCATCAATTTTAATATCTAAATGTTAATTTAAAAAGCTCTTTTTTTTTATATATTTCTGAATTAGGTGTTCCCCCTTTTTTTTTTCTCCTACTAATTGTTGTGACATCTAACTCATGTTTATGTTTTTAAATATAGCACTGCATTCTTCATGCTTTTCAAGTTCACTGGTCCCACATTATGGACTGATAATGGTAGTGTTATTTAAATCATTGTGTTAATGCTAGGGCGTCCCCTGGAAGAGATCTGCGTATGGCTTGAAAATCTGATGAAAAAAATGTCTGACCGTTGCATTATGCGGATGTTAAATAAGCAATGGTTCCACATATGACGGATGGCAAAGAGTTAGTATGAAACTAGATTTAGGTTAGGATTTTGGAATATAGGTACTCTTAGGTAAATTAATGGAATTAATAGATATTATGGTTCATAGAAAATAAATATTTTATGTGTTCAAGAAACTAAATGGGTTGGTGAGAAGATAGGAGATTGATAGTTTAGGTTTTAAACTTTAGTATTGGTAAAAGTTGAACTAGAAATGGTGTAGATGTGATTATAGATAAAATTTGAAGGATAATGTTATAAGTATTAATAGATGTGGAGATAAATTATAGCTTTAAAGATTATGTGATACTAAAATTATCAATGTTATAAGTGTTTATGCTCCTCAAGTAGGTTTGGAGGTAAGCTGAAAATTTTGGAATTAATTAGAAGGATTAATACAACCTCTTGAAGAAAAAAGTATTTATTGGGGAGATTTAAATGGAAATATGTTGGTAGAGTGGTAGAAGATTTTAAAAGTCATGGTGGTTATGGATTTGGAGTGATTAAAGAAGGTAAGGTATATTAGATTTTGCACTTATGATTTTGTAGTTCTTAATCTTTATTTAAGAAAATAGATGAACATATTATTACTTATAAAAATAGATCAGTAAAACAGAGATTGATTATTTTTGATAAGAAAAATAGATCGTTTAGATTTTAAAGATTGTGGATCGTTGAAATTTTAAGAATCGTATTAGTTTTAGATTTTAAGATGAAAGGTTATAAGAGAAAAAAATAAACTAAATTATTGTCCAGATTAGATGGGGACTTAAAGAACACAAATAAAATATTTTAAGAGCAAGAAATTAGAATTTGGGATGTTAAAGGAAGTATGTTATGTGAGAAAAAATATCAGTGAAATTAAGCGCAAAGATGTCTTGGAGAATGAAAAGGAAAAGTTTCTTTAATAATAATAGTTGGTGGTGGAGTCGAGTGTGCAAAAGATAAGAAATAAGAAGCGTTGTTATAAAACTTGGTTTAGATATAAAACTTAGGAGAATTGGGAAAGATATAAAGTGGCGTGTAGAGATTCAAGATATATGATCAAAATTTAGCTTTTAGTGATTTATCTGATAGATTAGATACAAAGAAGGTGAAAGATGTATGTATAAGTTGCAAAAGAGATAGGAGAAGTAAAGATATAGTTAGTGAGGTATTAAGGATGAAAATAATAAAGTCTTTTCTTGAAAAGATGTTGAGAATAGGTGGATGATGTATTTTGATAAACTTAATGAAGGATCCGAAATGCGATTGATTTTAGCAACCTTAATACCAACAAAAATAGAGAATTTCATTTTTATCGTGATTAGTAAATCGAAGTTAGTGAAGCTTTAAAGAAAATGAAATGTGAAGCGACAGGATAATATTCCAATAGATGTGTGGAAATGTTTAGGAGATAATTTCTTGGCAAAATCTTTTAATGTTATTTTAAAGACAAAAGATCGAGATGAGTGGAGAAAAAGTTTGTTGATTCTATATTTAAGAATAAAGGTGATGCACAGAGTGTGCAAATTATAGAAAATTAAGTTAATGTGCCATACATTAAAATTATGGGAGAAATGTGAGCATAGGTTATGATGTGATAGAGTTTCTCACAATTAGTTTGGTTTCATGCGTAGATCTACTATGGATGCTATACATTTGTTAAGAGGTTTGATGGAGAAGCATAGAGAAAAAAGAAGGATCTACATATGATATTTATTGATTTAGAGAAAGCTTATGATAAAATCTCAAGAGATGTTCTTTGGAGTTCTAGACGAGAAGAGTTAATATTGGTTATATTCAAGTCATTAAGGATATGTATCTAACGTACTGTCCAAACAGGAGGATTGACAAAATATTTTCCTATTTGGTTGGATTACATCAAGGATCAACATTAAGCCCTTATCTTTTACTTTGGTTATGGATGTTCTTACGGCATTTACAAGAAGATGTACCTTGGTGTATGCTTTTCTTTGATGACATTCTTCTTGTTGATAAGACTAGAGAGAAAGAAAGAATTATGGAGGTCAACTTTGAGTCTAAAGGTTTTAGTTTAAGTAGATCTAAGCGAATATATGGAGTGTAATTTTAGTTGTAGAAGTTTTAGTGATAGTGTTGTGACTTTAGGTGATCAAGTCATTAATAAGAGTGGCGATTTAGATATTTAGGCTCTATTGTTCAAAATGATGGTGAAATAGATGGAGATGTTATTAGTATTCAAGTTGGATGGTTGAAGTGGAGGAATGCATCGGCTATTATGTGATAGAAAAGTTAAACTTAGCAGGAAAAATTTTATAAGATGGTGGTAAGACCTGACTTATGGTGCAGAATGTTGGATAAAGAAGCATAAGACTAAGTTAAGTATTCTGAGAGATGAGGATGCTTGGATGAGTGGCTTTACTCTTAGAGATAGAATGCAAAATGAGTATGTTGGAAAAGTTGGAGTAGCGTGGTAGATAAGATTAGGGATACCCAGATGGTTTGGCCACATAAAAGCGTGATCGATGACTGGAGAGTAGATCATTAGATTTACCTTATGTTAAAAGGTAGAGGTAGAACAAAAGACTTGGTTAAGATGTATAAAATGATCTTAGTATCTTGAATTAAATGAGAATTTGACTAATACGATGAAGGATTCAAGTAGCCTCACTAGTGGGATTAAGGCTTATTGTTGTTATTGTTGTTGTTGTTGAATTCTTCATGCTTTGCAAGTTCACTGTATGGACATAAATGGATTTTAGTAATATATATATATATATATATATATATATATATATATATATATATATATATATATAAGACAGCTACTTATTAAATATTTTAATAGACCCGTAGTAATGCGAAATGGTTATAATGACGACGATGATGACGATTATGATAATTTAATTGTTATCTTCTCATTCTTATTCTTAGATACTGCGGCTTCTTCGGCCGCAAAATATTTTCAGGGAAAGATAATTTTTTATGATTATTTGTTTGAAGAAAATAAGGGGAAAGAAATAAAAAATAAAAAATAAAAAATAAAAAAAATAATAATAAAATAAATTGAACCTATGTCATATAAACTAAAAGTTTTTCTACGTATAATCATGATGCTGCGGTACAATATATAAGTTATTTGAGTACAACTGACAATGCCAATAAAATTAATTAATTAATTTAAAAAAAAACCGAAGGGATCAACGAGAATCTGAATCTAAGTTTCTAGAACGAGATAGTTCCAACTTGGGAACTTGATTTTAAGGAAGTTGGAGAATACTAGTCACCTAAGAGTTGAAGAATTAAAAACAAATTGTAGATTGTGGGGATCTGAAAGCGCTCAAAGGCTCCTATTTTGATATACTTCATTCTCTCTTTTTTTAAAAAAAATCAAGAAAATAAATATTGAGCAGTTTGAAAATTTAAAGATAGATTAAATATTATTCTAAAGATTGATTCTAAGTGGATGACAAAATTGGCCCTAGTTTATTTTAATTTTGGGGGATAGAAGTTTCTTGTGGGCACAATCCCTCATGGTTTATTATATCTTGACCTTGATATTAGAAAACATTATTAATCAAGGATATCATTATGTTTTAGATAGTGGTTAGAAATTAAGCTTATATTAAGAGATATTATATGAATAGATAGTAAAATAATTTAAGATATCATAGTTCATGCCTAGTGCAGTTTGGGCCCTGTTTAACAACTATGGATGAGTGATATATCACATCATAACGGAGTTTGATTAGCCACAATGTGCATAAAAGCATATACATTAAGAAACTTTATGAAATGTTGTGTATAATGGGATAGAATATTATAATTCTTAGGTATGAACCCTTGTAATAGAGTTGAGTGGGACAAAATTGATCCTAATGAGATTAAATTAATTTGCAAATAAATGTTTTAGGTTACAAAAAATTAAATCACATCTAGATAGATTTATATAGGAATATACCTAATTCTAGCTAAGAGGGTGATTTTGATTCACAATTGACTGTGTCCATCATTTCAATGAATTTAAGGTGGTTTGAGTTAGTGCATTGAACTTGAGCGATATTGAGTTGGGCCTAAGAGCGTTAGTCTTAGATTCACATAAGCTTGAATAAATTAGTTGACTTTAGATAAAGTAAATATTAAAATGCATATATTAAGTGAGCTTTAAGTGAATTTAACATGATTTAATTGAATTGGATCCAAGACAAGCAATTTTAAGAGAGCTGAAAATTGAGTTGAGTAATTTAACATAAATTTAATTGAATGTGATCCAAACCAAGCAATTTTAAGAGAGCTCAAAATTGAGTTAGGTCGATTCCTACATAATGTCTAAGTTAAGAATAATTTAGATAGTTCAAGTTTTCAAAAAATTTCAAAAATCTTTTCGACATTCAATAAGAGCCTACTTTAGCAAAACCATTGAAATGCTCACAATCAATAATCTAGCTTTCTCAATTTTTTGCATTGAGTAGGTTATATTGAGATGAGACATTAAGACACTTGATTGTTCAATCAAGGTTAAGTTGTGTAATATACTGGCTTTAAACAAATAGCCATGTGGTTGCATTAACACACTTGACTAATAAGCTTAATTTCATGACAACTCACAGGTCAACCAAGAAATTATAATAGAGACTCAAAATCAACCAATTGAACCACTAGGTGTCCAAGTCTTATGGTAAAGTGGGATGGTTAAAACAACTAGAGTTAAAATTATTAAGCAATCAATTGAACTAGATGGATGTTAAAGTCTTATTTGAATATTTTTTTTTCCATTGAATGTCTAATGAAAGCATGTTTTAGAAAGCATATAGAGTTAGGTGAGAGATGGCTCTCAACTAGAGTTTTGAGAAGAATATAGGCAGTATGTGTTGACTCGTTTATCATTATCGAGCTTGAGCTTGAGCTCGAGTTGAACTCGATTCGAGTTTTAGAATGGTGTTCAAGCTTGAGCTCATTTATAAAAATCTTGTTCGACCTTGACTCGAGTTCAGATTTGGCTTATCGAGCCTGCTAATGAGTAGGTCGTTTAATGAAATAAAAAAGCTTTAAAGCGAGCCTTAATCGATCTTGTTTAAGAGCAACTTGTTGACAAATATATGCAAGTTATATCAATTAAAGTTTAGTAAGCTTAAAAATAAAATTTAAAAGATCGAGATGGATTTATGCTATATGACCATTAAGCCAACTAAATCAGTATAACAAATTAATTTGGTGCTTAGTTTGATTAAATCTTGTTTCTAATTCTTTGTTTAGATAATTGAATATAAAATATTATCATTAGCCTAAAATATATTTACCATAAACTATATAATGTAGAACTCTATGTGATCATTTCTATTCGATTCTATATTTTGGAACTTTGAGCTCAAACACTAGAAGAGCATAAATTACAAGTAAGTTTAGAGTTGCTTTTCCAAGTTACACAACATGTTTGAGCACTTTCTTACCATAACACTAATTCAACATAGGTGACTAAAAAAAAAAAAAAAAAAAAAAAAATCAAAATGAAGAATTCAAAATCTGAACTCACAAAAGACCCGTTGGTTTTTTAATAGCTTCATTTTCATTTAAAGAAAAGAAAAGAAAAAAATATTCATAATTTTAAACTTATTTATATATGAATTTATATTCATGGCAACATAGAAAACATTGACCACTTTGCCTTCGATTGCATTGCCCTTGAAGTAACCTCTATTAACCACCCAAGCATCTTATCTAAGGCGACCACCATGTTCTTCTTGCTCCATTATGTCATGGACAAAATAGAACACAATCAAAATGGCCGTTGTGAGTTTTCTTATGAGAGCTAGAAGTGCACCATAATGACATTAGAGAAGATGTTTGGGCAGTTAATGTAAGTTATTTCAAGGGTGTTGCAATCGAAAGCAAAGTGGTCAATACTTTTTTTGTCGCCATAACAAATTTTAACTTTATTTGCACCGAAAGATCCATATTATTTTTGGACAATATGTTGAGAGAGTATATATATGTGTATAATCGGTCAAGTCTATACCTTTATGATCATGATGATCAGTGACATAGAAGGCACTCATAGACCAACCAATATGAGATGAAGTGTAGGATTTGAAGATGATGCGATCAAAATTTGAACCATTTTTAGGAGAATGCTATGTTTGTTTGCACAAGCCACCTACATTTAATCACATTAATAAAATTCATAAAAATAGACTTAGCTTTTGGGAGAAATATAATTGATATTACTCTTTTAATTAAAGAGAAAGAGTATACCTCGACAAGTGTATAATCATCACAAATTTCCCAATGAACACCCCTATAAGCCAACAATTCATTCATATAAGTCATATTGCAATAGTAAATAACCTCTAACTAATTATATTAATTTGAGAAAAGCATAACTCCAAGGATTTGTTTGGGAGCAATTTTTGTTTCATTTATTATTATTATTTTCTTAATTAGTTTGAGATCAATTTTGTTTTTGCGTTGTTTATATTTTATTTTTGTTTCATCTTAGTTTATTTCATCTTTAAGCTAAATAACATTTTAGGTTTTAGGACCTCATTCCATGTTGGTCTTAAAACCCATATTGAGTTTCCCAATAGGTGAAAATAAAAATTTTAATAAAACGAAATAACTAAAGACCTCCTCCTTACCATTTCTATGATAAGAAAAGGTTCATTCCAAAAATAAAGAAAGAATAAATCCTTTTATGAAAAATATCATATTTCCAAAATGCACATAATAAAATATTTTCAATCTCATCTAACAAGCTTCATGATTGTTATATGTAGGATCTTTTTTTAAAAAAAATAAAATCAAAAAAATTCTTTTCAAAAGCACAAGTGAACTTCCTTATTCAATTTATTAAACAAGGACTTCACTTTCAAAATCAAAATCAACAATCATATTTTCTAAAAGCACAAATGAACACTTTCATTCAATATTCTCAAGTTTATTGAATGAAAGTTTTAATTTTTCAATAAAAAATCAAGTCAAAATTTCCGAGCACAAATAAACACTTTCATTCAATATATTCAAATTTATTGAATGAAGGTTTTCATTTTCAATCAAAATTAACAATAATATTTTCTAAAAGAACAAATGAACACTTTCATTCAATATACTCAAGTTTATTGAATGAAAGTTTTCATTTTTCAATCAAAAATCAAAAGTCAAATTTTCCAAGAGCACAAATGAACACTTTCTTTCAATATACTCAAATTTATTGAATGAAGGTTTTCATTTTCAATTAAAATCAACAATCATATTTTTCAAAAACACAAATAAACACTTTCAATCAATATACTCAAATTTATTAAATGAAGGTTTTCATTTTCAATCAAAATCAACAATCACATTTTCCAAAAGCACAAATGAACACTTCCATTCAATATGTTCAAATTTATTGAATGAAAGTTTTCATTTTCAATCAAAATCAAGAATCATATTTTTCAAAAGCACAAATGAATATCTCCATTCAATATACTCAATTTACTGAATGATGATTTCATTTCAAAATAAGAAAGAACAATAATCTTTTCAAAAATAAAATCAATAAACACCTTTTCAAATATCAAAATTAACAATTGTCTTTCCAAAATTAAAACAACATTTGGATTCATTTAATTCTCAAATTTGCTAAGTGAAGATCCTCTTTTAAATAAAATCAATAAACATCTTTTCAAAACATAAACTAATATTTGGATTTTCATTTAGCATACCCAAATTTAATAAGTGAAAATTCTTTTTCAAAATCAAAATACATTTGGATTTTCTTAGCATACATAAGTTTGCTAAGGATCCTCTTATCAAAAAAAAAAAAAAAAAAAAAAAAAAAAAATCAAAATAATGCAATACACTTGGATTTTTTTAGCATACCTATATTTGCTAAGGATCCCTTTTTCAAAAATCAACAAATGTCAAAACAAACCATATTTGAATTTTCTTAGCATACTTAAATTTGCTAAGGATCCTCTCTTCAAAATAATTAAAATAAAACACATTTTGATTTACTTAGCATACCTAAATTTTCTAAGAATCCTTTTTTCAACAAAATCAAAACAAAAGCACACTTGGATCTCCTATTTAGCATACTTAAATTTGCTAAGTTGAAATCCTCTTTCCCAAAAAAAAATAAAATAAAATAAATCAAGAGAACAAAATCAATCACATTAGATTCTTTATTTAGCATACCTAAATTTGCTAAGTAAAGATCATCTTTTCCAAAAATAACAAAATATTTGGATTCTTCATTTAACATACCCAAATTTGCTAAGTGAAGATTCCATTCTGAAAATTCACATGATTTACACAAAATAAAGCAAACAAAGAAACAAAAAAGAAGAAATTATTTTCAAACATCTCACTTAGCATACCCAAATTTGCTAAGTGAGTAAATTCCAAAATTCACAAATCCAAAATAAAAGAAAATTGACCCTTTACTTTAACATACCTAAATTTGTTAAATAAAGGGTCATAAAGTTCAAAATTAAAACTCAAATATAAACCTATGGAAGCATCCCTACAATAAAAATATTTGAACCCATTTTCAACATACCCAAATTTGTTAAAAAATTCTAAATCAAATAATTCCTCTTCCAATCAAAATCTCAATCTATTCCAAATCAACAAGAATCTGATTCAAGTTTATTTTCAACATTGGAGACTCTCATTCAACGATAGTTTTGAGTTACAGTTCATTCTCAATTTCAGTTAACAGAAATGGCTACACCCAAGTACGTGTTTACCTTTCCCCACGGGATGGACTTGGCCCTCGATCAGGCAAGCCTTCCTCGTGCTGATTACACCCACGTCATTCATTTCGAACGAGGCTTTGAGGGGGCGAGGATTACTTGTGAGGAACTCCTCTATTAGCGAGGACTATAGTGGCGAGGCGGTCATTTAGATTGACTTGCCATCAGACTCGATATCCCTCACTGAAGAGGAAGGTAGTGACAGTTTCTATAGCGTTGGTGTTAGTGCGACATGACAAACGCAGTGTGCCGGGTTGTTTCCGTGCTTGCCCAGGGCTAGCAACCACTCATTAGCACCCTCAAGGGAAAGGCTCCTTTGATCCGGTGTCTCCGAGATTTTGAAGTGGGTTTAGTTCTTTTACCTGCCGCCCCATCAGAGGAGGAACAAAATCACATGATTAAGCGGTACCATACACACATGAGGAGATGGAGGCTACCACGATCGGTTGTGCAGGAGTTTCCCACTCTGATTTCCTTGATGGTTACAGTGAACCCATTCCATCCCCTCTTTGGGTCTAATAGAGAGGATACTAGGAGGATCCATACTTCACCTCCACTAGCGGTTTTCAGCATTAGTTGTTAGAGTAGGAGGTATCGGCCGTTTAATTCTATGCGGGTTGGCGGAGCTTCTGAGTTACGAATCGGAGCTCAATTTGACTTGAGATCTATCCCCGCGGTGTGAGGAAGCATCTATGGCGGAGAGGGCCAAGGAGGCCCATCATAGCTCATATCACTTGGAGGAGGTTTGGCCGTGTGGCGGCCTCACCGATTGATTCCTTGATGGCGCACTACCCACGTCGATCACACAGATAATATTCTACTTACAAGGACCACTCACCATGGAGGAGAGCTCTTGTTTCAAGAGAGTTTGTGGCGTCTCCGTCACACCGCTCTACACCCCATCCACCGTCGCCCGTTCATGTATCAGCATCTTCAGTTTCGCCCAAGGGATCCCATCCCATCTACACCACCTATTGTGGCAAGAAGCCCTCTGCTTTTACGCTTATGAAGAAAGGAATGGCGACGCCGAAGCATAGTGGTTGTCCCTTCACCATCACCACCGCAGCAGGATTTGGAGATGGTTGCAATAGTTGCAGAAGGAGAGGGTGGCAACCCAGTTGCATCCATGATTATAGAACCTCCTAGGAGTGTCTGCAGTGATGGCGTCGAGTGTATATCTTCTAGCGAGTACAACCTCAGGTTAATTCTCGATGCGAGGTGGGTGCCTCATAATACGATGTGGATCCCACCACGGTCGGTAGAAAGCATTTGTGCCAGTCCTGACAGATCGTTCTTTAGATGACATAGTAGCTCGCTATTTCATGGAAAAGAAGGCGATATTAGGATATGATTGGTCTAATGAGGAGAAGATCAATTTTGATCCCAATGAAGATGATTTGTTGGGAAACTCAACAGGGGTTTGCATGGTAGATACCAGGGGATCCCTCCTTAGAGAGCATCAGACTATGAAAGGTGTTGAGCCTGAGCAGGAAGACATCCCACTCACCTCTAGCACAAATCAAGCAGAAGGATGAAAAGATAGAAAGGATGGAGAAGAGCTCGAAGATCTATTTGCGGCTTAGCTATCGAGACCAAACCCCAATAGTTCATCCTACCTAAGACTAGTTAGCTAGAGTTGGTGCATGTCTTGGACCTACCCAAGACTTTACCTCTAGTAGAGTAAGGTAACACCAGTGTGTATAGGAAGGTAGTGGATAACACCTCCATACAAAAAAAAGATATCAAGTCCATGGTTGAGCAGCAGGTGAAGGAAGCAATGGCTCAAGCTTGAGGAAGATCATCGGTTCCAAAGGGTAGACCCTACAGAGGAATTTGATGCAATCCAATATAAAGGGTTTTGCCATATTCTTTTAGAGTTTTAATGGCGGTGAGAACCGAGTGACATCACACATTTGAGATAATTATTACAGCGTTGGTGGTAATGCTTTACTCTTGTCTCTTCGTTAATAGCTTAGCGGGGATAGCTTTTGATTAGTATGCTGAACTTTCTAATAGTTCAGTAAAGACTTTTGTTGAGTTAGAGCAACTCTTCATCAAGAGCTTTGCTAGAGCTCAGCAAAGGGTCATTATTGATGAACTCATTGTGGCTCAACAAAACCATGCTGAGTTTCTTGTTGATTATATTCTCAGATGGCATAGTTTAAGAATGAAATATGAACCATAGCTGTCTGAACAGCATGCCATTGAGATTCTGCTTAAGAATATCCATGGCCCAGTCACTTTCATGCTCAAAGGTTTCACCATCAAAACTTTTGAGAAATTAATCAATAAGGCTAGCTTGCAAGGAGAAGCTAAAGCATGAAAGCACTCTAACCAGTTAAGTAGGTCATTTATCATCACAAAGGGTCTCCATCACTTGATGGATTATAGGTCAAATATGTTTTCTAAGCAATATCAATCTTTTACCGGTAAATATAAGCATCGAGAGTTCTCATGTGGGATTATGGGATACCCTTCTTGATAAGTATCTCTCTCAGTGGAATTGAAATACACACATCTTTGGGGCAACCTCCATGAAGGGTTATTTTGTGGCTTTCTTACGGACATCCGTCTTTGAAAGTCTAAGAAAAGAATGTCTCCAATTTTAATAGATACCATGCGCCATTTCCACTATGGACATTGCAATCCTCGATAAGTTCTTTTAAGGGAAAGGACCCTCATGTATAATGACTTATGTTCTAAGGAGGGCCAGAGCTATCTTAACTTGGCTAATGCATCGCAGAAAGAAGTGAAGGAAAAGGTAGAAACAACCTTAGTCAGATTTCATGGATCCGTCATCCCGGATATCAAGCTAAGGTCATTTAACCAGAAGGTAGTCTATTGGTGCTTTTGCTCGAAACCATGAATTGCATCTTTCAAAGTTTCTAGAACCAATACCGAAGATGAGTTAGTTCGGTTTGGTTTCTTAATGAAGATGTATGAACTATGTGATAGTTTTGGCTTAATCGCATCTGATGGTTGGGCATTACCCGAACCTAAGGAGGTTTCACTAGATGGTTTCTACCTCTTGGGAGTTACCTTCTCCAAATCTACCAACAAAGCCAAAGCATAGAAGATATGAGAAGAAGCCCGGGGTAGTGATAGTAGTAGATAAGGGGAAACAGTCGACCAGAGAGCAGTTTGAGAGATCTCGTGCTCCACAGCCATTGCTTCCGCCTCCTCTATCACCACCGAGGTAGCTCTATCGACCGCCACAGCAGCCTCCACAGCCTACACTGCCTCATCCTCAATCATATCCACAACAGTAGTGGTACACGTACCCGCCTCCAGGTAGCTACCATCCACCTACTCTTATGGATAAACTAAACAAACCATATTCATTTAAGAGGGAGGTAGTTAAGAAAATATTTAAGAATCTCTTAAAGAAACTGACTTTCAGCTACCCAAACTTAGAAGGCCGGAGGAAGTGGGCAAAGGCAATGATCCTAACTTTTGTCCCTACCATCGTATACTAGGTTATGTTTTGGAAGATTGTTTCACATTTAAGGACTGACTTAAACATAGCTTCAAGACCGATGCTATAGTTATCCTGAGGAATACCTTGTGGAACAACCATCCAGTTCCATTAGGTTAATCCTTGGGGATACTTGCGACCCTTCCAAAATCAAAGAAGGATGTAATATCTCCTTATCCAAAACCTCTAAAAAGATTGTTCAGAAGATCAAGAAACTTTTCTTGTAGGTTCTTGAGTTAGCTCAAATCTCTAACATCAAGGAAGGTTTACAAGTTGCTAGAGCCAACTCAAGAAAAGGGGGAGCTCAGTAGCAGAAGCAACAACCTATGCTAGCCCGGGATAGCCTAATAGGGCAACCACCGATCGAGTCCAGCTTCCAGTCCACCGTTGCAGCTACCACATCAACAGCTACCACTATTTCAACTAGTTCTTCTTCTACTTGTAGACATCTTGTATCGGCGGATGAGGTCATCAAATCCCTCACCCCTCTCACTTTACTTAGTTTCTACTTTGTACCTCCTATTAAATCCAAGAAATTGAAGAATAAAGCTAGCTTGAATTATATCTGTGTCAGTTCTGATGGGTTGTCTAAATCTATTCCTAATAACTCTTCAAGTATAAACAACAATTATAATAATTCCAATCTTCCTCTTTCTGATTGAGAGTTGGATTTTCCTACTCTGAATACTATGGGTTCACCTCTTGAGATAGACTTGGAATCTGATTCTGAGGGTCCCATAGGAGAAGTTGTAGGTGAGCACAGTGCGGTAGAACCTTCGATTACCACGCCACAAGAGATCACCAAGTCAACCTCCATAGTGGCAAGGTTCTACCTCCTGCGCACCTCAAGATGGGAAACAAGTCATTGGTTTTGAGGATCGAAGCCCCACGGGATGCTCCACCCTTATATATGCTTATGGAGGATCATCAGGTGGACTACAATGTCCTCTCACCTAAGAAAGTTGTCATCTAAGCAAACATGATGCACTTATCTTATCTAAAGAGATAAGTAAATCATTAATCAAGGCTCTCCTTGATCTTAAGATATGCTTAGCTTAGTTGATCGCTATTGGTGAGGAGGCACATTATTCCAGAGAAGCTTAGCGGATCACTTTCATAGATGAAGGCCTTCTTCTGGGGGACTTAGAGCACAACCGTCCCCTCTACATTACAGTTGACATGGGCAGATTCAGACTTGCCAGAGTTCTCATCGATCCAGGTGCATCGGTGAACATTATGAGTTTAAAGACCCTTGCCTATTTGAAGATCGACATCTCCACACTCCGAGGAGATCGGATGATGTTGAGAGGATTCAATGAATAAGGCGAACGAGCTTTAGGTTCCATAGTGTTACCTTTGGAGATAGGTTACTAGAAGACTGAAGCCAAGTTTTACATAATTTATTTGAATACTTCATTCATCACTTTGTTCGACAGGACTTGGATACATCAGAATAAGATAATTCCATCCTCCCTCCATCAGTGCATCAAGTTCATGAAGGATGGGATTGAGTATTGTGTCAAAGGAGATGAAAAGCCATTTTTAGTTAGAGGTTGAGATATATGAGGATGCGACCTACTATCTTCCTAAAAACACCTTTCTCATGAACTTAGACAAAACTCAAATTTAAAAGCAAAAGAAAATGAAGAAAAAGAAAAAGTAAAGGCAAAAGAAAAAGAAAAGAAAAAGGAAAAATCCAAGTAAACAAGAAAGGGGAATTGAAGATGAAATAGATCCACATATCACATTCCACCCACAGTTCATTCCATCATATGGACATGTGGGTAGAATGATTCAACCTCCACCAGACAAGGTAGAGGCAAAAATAGAGGCAGTTTCAGAGGTGGAAGATCCCCTGGTTGGCCATCAGCCAAGAGGGGTTATGTTCCAGTTTATAAGAGTACTCTTACTATTCACTTAGACTTGGAATCCAGTTCGGAGGACGAGTCTAATGTGATTAGCATACCATCCAACCTCTTTCAGCAGGTTTCATTGGAGGTGACACTCAAGCCAGACAACGACGAAGACCAGGCCTGTAGACAAAGCAAAGTATTTGAATTAGATGTATGCAAAACTATCGCGGTAGTTGGGAACCTTAGCTCTAACCTCACTTTGACCTCAGAAAGCTAAAGGTTTGGTAATTAAGAAAGCCCCTAAGTCTTCCAATGACATGAAGTCGAAGAGATTCTTTTTAAGATCATCCTTCTCAAGTCCTGAAGTTGATGTTGAACTTGAGGAGAATTCATACAAAGAATTAATGGAATTGCCATTTGACTTTTACTCGGCTTGTGTTCATAATCTTATACAGAAAGGTTTGATCCCTCATACATGATCCAAACACAGGTCTTTGAAAAGCTATGGAACAATATAGGTAGGGAAGCACAATCAAGAGCAGGACTAGGATTCAGTATAGTGGGTCAGTTGATGATGATGATTACTGCTTAGTTGTTACCAATCATTTGGAGTCTGATAGGTTCTTTTCACACAACACCAACTCTTATGAGAATGTGTGTTTAGAAATCTCAGATGATCCAGATGATTTTCAAATCAAAGATGCACCGCTAGAATTTGAAGAGGAGATCCATTCAACAATTGACAAGTTTAAAGAAATCAACCTCAGGACAGAAGAAAATCTACGCCCGACGTACATCAGTTCGTTGCTGAATGAAGAAGAAACCAATAACTTGGTTAGGCTATTAATTGAGTT
This sequence comes from Cymbidium sinense, assembly GCA_021442155.1. NCBI lineage: Eukaryota > Viridiplantae > Streptophyta > Magnoliopsida > Asparagales > Orchidaceae > Cymbidium > Cymbidium sinense. Next base: position 160,632,573 of record CM038221.1, read on the forward strand.
TAAAGATTGCTTTGCAAGGAGTTATGAAGAGAGATGCATTATCTCACGGCGTAGTCTAGCTAACAATAGATCCTAGCGCTAACTCTATCAAGCAAGCTCCTAGGTGCATGCTATTACAAATTGAACAACAGGTCATTTCTGAAGTCAAAAAATTGATCGATGCTGGTTTCATCAGGGAAGAAAAATATCCTACCTAGTTAGCCAGTGTCGTCCCAATTAAGAAGAAGAATGGCCAAATTCACATATGTGTCGATTTCAAGGATTTAAATAAGGCATGTCCTAAGGATGAGTTTCCTCTTCATATATTAGAATTAATGGTGGATATCGTCTCATCTTATGCAGTTTTCTCTTTCATGGATGGGTCATCTATAACAAATCAAGATGGCTCTTGAGGATAAAAGAAACACTATTTTTTTAACCTTGATCGAATATTTTATAGGGTCAGGCCTTTCGGCCTTAAAAATGTTGGTGCTACATACCAATGGGCCATGACTCGAATCTTCAATGAACTCATCCACCATCAGGTTGAGTGCTATGTTGATGATCTAGTAGTCAAGAGCAGAGAAAAGGAAGTCCATCTCTTTGACTTGAGAGTAATTTTTGAATGGTTAAGATAATATAACCTTAAAATGAATCCCCTGAAGTGAGTATTCGGAGTAGCTTTAGGAAAATTCCTTGGGCTTGTTGTCCAACATCGAGGAATAGAAGTAGATCCAAAAAAGATCAAAGCTATCTTAGAAATGCCACCTCCTAAGAGTTTAACTCAACTCATACCTTTCCAAGGACGGTTAGCGTATCTAAGACTCTTTATTTCCAACCAGAGAGATGCAAGCCATTCTCAACACTTATCAAAAATGATACCAAGTTCAAGTGGGATGACAAGTGCAAGCATGCCTTTGAAGATATCAAGCAATATTTGGTGAAGTTGCTAGTTCTTGCAGCCCCTATCCCGGGTAGGCCACTCATCCTCTACATTGTTACATTGGATGACTCCCTCGGTGCTTTGTTGGCCCAAGCCAATGATGAAGGGAAGGAGAGTGCTCTCTACTACCTCAACCATCGTCTAATTCTCATTGAAGAACTATCCACCTATTGAGAAATATTGCCCAGCTTTGATCTTTGCCTCTTAGAAGCTACGACACTATATGCTTTCTCATAAGGTGAACTTGATCTCTAGAACCAATCCACTGCAGTATCTCATGACATGACCAACGCTATCTAAACATTTGGCATGATGGTCTATGATTCTCTCATAGTTTGATATCACATTCATACCCCTTCATGCGGTAAAGGAAAGCAGCAAATTTCTTAGTAACACACCCACTTCCTATTGATTCTCCACTTAGTGGCGATCTCCTTGAAGAACAAATCTTGAACTTAGGGGAGGTTGACAATCACCATTGGGAGATTCATTTTGATGGTGCAGCTTCTTTTCATAAAGGGGAAGCACCATGATCTACTCTTCCAGGAAAGGCAGGGGTAGGAATAGTTCTCCTAACTTCAGACTGCAATGTGATGAGATTCTCATACTATCTTTCCAACCCCTGCACCAACAATGAAGCTGAGTATGAGGCTTTGATTTTTGGTCCAGAGTTAGCTATCATAGTGTGTGTTAAGAGCATCAACATCTATGGGGACTCTCACTTGGTCATCAATCAGATTGCCGAGTCCTACAAGGTTCTCAAACCCAAGCTTCATCATTACCACGAGTATACCATGAAGCTATTGGCCCAAATCCCCGAAGTCACCATCTACAAGGTTCCCCGAGTAGTTTGGACAAACTTGCTAAAGAATTGGCATGTTCGGAAGATGAGTCCATTCCAATAAGGGTCCAAAATAGATAAGTCCTATCCCTTATGATGCTGAACTCATCGAGAGACTTTGTCTTGAAGAGGAGGTTGCCATTACCTATAAGGACAAGGAGCTAGATTAGAGGCAACCATTCACAGACTATTTGAACACCGACAAACTAGCTCAAGAAAAGTCACAAGCCCATCAGGTGAAATAAAGAGCTCTCTCCTATGCTCTCGTCGATGGCACCCTGTACCGATGGTCCTTTGATCAAATATGGTTACATTATTTAGATAAACATGAAGCCCATGACAATGTAACCAAGGTACATTCAGGTCTATGTGGAGCACATCAATCTGGTCCGAAGATGAAGATGAAGACCAAGAGATTAGGATACTACTATCCTTCAATGATTATAGACTGCATGGATGTAGCTAGGAGATGCCATCAATGTTAGGTACAAGGTGTAGTCCTACATCAACCACCCAACATTCTGCACCCTACATTGGCCTCATGACCATTTGAGTGGTGGGGTACCGACATTGTGGGTCCAATCGATCCTCCATCTTCCAAGGGTCATCGGTTCATCTTAGCTGCCACTGACTACTTTTTCATGTAGGCGGAGGCAATCCCACTTAAAGAGGTCACATCTCAGCATGTACTTTAATTTTTCAGGAACCATATCATATATAAGTTCGAGGTGCCTCGATGAATTATATCTAATAATGGTACTACATTCAAAAATACTAAGATCAACAGCTTCGCTAGAAGACATGGTATAGATTGGAGATACTCCACCATCTAGTATCTGAGTAAATGGCTTCTCAGAAGCATTCAACAAAACTCACATCTAAATACTAAAGAAGACTCTTGATGACAACAAGCGATAGTGGAATGAGCAGTTGGTTTAAGCCTTGTGGGCCTACCGCATCACATACTGAACTTCAACTCAATCTATCCTCTTTTCCTTAGTGTATGGGTCCAAAGCCATTCTACCTTTAGAAGTTCAACTCCCATCACACTAAGGATAGAATTAGGTAGCAAGATTACTATAGAGCATAATATAAAGTTGCGGTTAGAAGAGCTCGAAGGTTTAGAGGAGAGTCACCTATGGGCGTGCCAGAACCTGGAGTTGTACAGGACTAAAATAATTCAAGCTCACAGCAAGCTAGTCCGTCCTAGGTCTTTCCAAAGTAAGAGAACTTGTGTTAGTCCTAAGGAGACTAATTGTTGCTCATCGAAAGATGGGAGGCAAGTTTGAACCCACTTGGGAAGACCCCTATGTCATAGAGAATGCCTACAAAGGAAGATCTTATCAGCTTATTGATTATAAAGGGGAACACTTGATGCTTCCAATTAATGGGCTCTATTTGAAGAAATATTACTCACAAAAATTGGATTTGAAAATAATTCTATCAATAAATAAAATTTAATTCCAATTCATTAAAATCTTCTCTTCATTGCAAGCGTTGTTCACTTGTCTTGCGAATCCATCACGACATGTTTAGGTAAGGTGTAAGAGAACCCAAGAAACATCCTATCCTTCTTTCATGACACAAACACAATCAAACACAATTTTCCTGGCGCTATTAGAATAGGTGTGAGAGAACCTAAGAGGTATCCTATTTTTATTAGCATAACTTTGTTAGGTGTGAGAGAACCCAAGCGACATCTTTTCTTACTAGGATTTCCGGTTGCCATCTGTGGCACCACTTCATCAAACTCCTCAGTGTGTTTAAGGTAGGTGTTAGATAACCCAAGCGACATCCTATTCATTTTAACACATGTACAAAAAATAAATATAAATCTTTTATCTTGGGCTATTTTTATGTGGGAGCAAGCCCCCTATGACACTCACTCATTAGCTGCTCTAGGTATGGTCTACATGCTACCTCGCTAGTATGTCACCCCAGTGGTTATTTGTTGGAGGATGTGAGTCCCCACGCTTTCTTCCTAACTTGATCATTACAAATCAACGAGTGCCTTGTTAGTATGGTATACTTCATTGCCTAGCCAGTAAGCTACCTCATCTTGATTTTGTTAAGAAGATGTGAGTCCCTGAGCTTTCTTCTTGAACTAATCATCATGATATAACTTGGTTAAGTATATCTGAGGTTTAGGGTAAGTCCAGAGGCTCATTTTCTCTTGACTATGTTTGAGTTTATATAAGTACCCCAATGACATTCACTCTGAGTCCATGGGTGGGATGTCACCCATCGAGATAGACTATCCCTCAATTCTATAAGGATGTGATTCCCTGAGCTTTCTTCCTAGGCTGATTGTTGCAAACTGATGGGAACCTTAGGTTGGTTGATGTTCTCTATGCTAACAGTGACTCACTTGGTGGATACACCACTCTTGGCAGATGTGAGCCCCCGTGCTTTCTCTTTGAGTTGGCCATTGAATACCTATTTGATATATGACTAGCCATGCCATCTTCTCTAGGGTTTTGGATTAAGCCTGTAGTGGCCCCATCCCCTGTGGGCACTCTATTTGGATCACGTCTTTTGTGACCCCATTTAGACACTACCAGGGTTACTCTTGGATTGGACAATTCCCCTTTCCTAGTAACCACCCCTGTGGTTGGAGAATTTGTTCAGCAGATCTGCAGATTCTCCGTTGGTTTAGTAAATCTGAGATAGGTTTAGGCTGATATAAACTCCTTCTCTTTGATACCTCCCAAACTAACAGGGTCCATGATAAATAAACAAAGAAAATAAACAAATTAATTCGCTCTTAGATTAGGAATTCAAGCCCCCAAAGGGCCCCTTTTTTCAAGCAGGCATCCTATTTTTGGAGTAGTGTCAGCAGAGCTCCCTCTAGGAATTGCCTGATTACTTGAGTTGAGATAAGTCCCTGGGTCGGTACTCACTCCGTAGTAGCCCTTAGGTCAGGTTGAATCTGTTTGGCCACAAGCAGGTTACCCCGACAATCATTTTGCTTTGGAAGATGTAAGCCTATGATGCATTCTTCCTACATGGCCGCAAATCCGACGACCAGTCGGTTCAATTTGCCCAAAGCAACCAATCACCCTGGTCTTTTCTAGTGGAAGATGTGAGTCCCAAGCTTTCTTCCCTTGATCATTGCAAACTAAAGACACTCCTTTGGTCGGATAGTTCTCCCATCGACCAGGAAGCTACTCCCATTGGTTCAGTAAATCTGAGATAGGTCTAGGCTTATATAAGCTCCTTCTCAGAGTGATCCATCGCAAACCAACAGAATCCATCAAAATAAATAAATTTAAAAATAAAATTAATCTTTGACTATCTTTGAGCTGATTTAAGTCCCCCAGTGGCATTCACTCAATAGTCAGCCCTAAGTCGAGTTCGATCTATTGCCTTGCCAACCGATCACCCCAGTGGTTTCTTATTTTTAAAAGATGTGAGTCCCCACACTTTCTTCTTAGGACTTGACCATTGCAAACCAAAAGGCATCCCTTCAGTTGGATAATCCTACCTTGTGGTTGGTAGACTACTCCCTTTAGATTTGTAAGTCTGAATTAGGTTTAGGCCTCAATGGCCCCTACTCAGTATAGTCCATCGCAAACTGATAGGACCCACCAAAACAACTAAAAAAATGAAATTACTCTTGATTGTCCTTGAGCTGATCTAACTCCTCGAGTGGCATTCACTCAATAGTCAGCCCTAGGTCGGGTTCAATCCGTTGCCTTGCCAATGGATCGCCCGGTCCCTACTTTGGAGGATGAAAGTCTACTATGCTTTCTTTCTAGCATAGCTGTTGCATACCGAAAGGAACCTCTTTGGTTGGATGGTCCTACTATGTGTTTGGTAGACTATCCCTTTGGATTGGTAAATCTGAGTTAGGTCTAGGCCTCCATGGCTCCTACTCAGTGCAATCTATCACAAACCAACAGGACCCATCTCAAAATACAAATTCTAATAATCTGAAACAAATTCAACCCTCCTCCCTTAGTGGAGTCAAATAACAAATTAAAACAAGTTCAACCCTGTTCCCCAGTGGAACTTAATTAAGAAAATCAAATTTCTCCCTAATGAGACTCATTAATCAAATCAAAGCTCTCATCCCTATATGGATGAATTGAACATGCTTCCTTAGTGGAAGGTTCACATACTCTATCCTTAGTAGATTCCTCCTTCTCTCTCTTATGTCCATGACATAAGTAGAGCCACATTGCACTAAGCTCTGGATTCTTTCTACACCTTGAGTTAGGAGTAGATCATCTCTGTTAGTGCTTGTGATCATTTGGTGTTGTTGATTTTGATTGATACCAATCGGGTACCTTGTTAGTCACACCACACTTATTGGGTGCCCTTTGTTGACATCATTTTTGGAATGAGCTCTCAACCCCTTAGACATATGACTTCTCTTATACTTTAAGAGTTCCTTAGTCTTAAGACACATCTAGTGATTAGGTGGATGCTTAACCTAACCCTAGAGACTTAGAAGAGTTAGCCATAGGAATAGGTCATGCCTTAGGGGTGTTAGGAAAATTTTCCTGCCCTATAGCTTGAACCAACTCCTCACTTCCTCCCTTCAAGTCAAATTCAAATCAAACTCCAAAATCATATCAACTTCAACTCCAAATCAAACCTTGAATCAATATTAATGGATTTTCTCAAATCATGAATCAATTCCAAATAATCAAAACCCATGATTGAAATCCAAATTCAAATTCCAAAAATCTTCCTAAGCCCTTTGATTCTATCTTATGGACTTAGCTCAAATCAAATCCAAATCAATTCAAATTCAAGAAATTTTCTTTTAACCCATTTATATTCTCATTTATATTCACATATATAAATGAAATATAAATTCAAATCAATCAAACTGAATCCAAAACTCAAATTCAAATTCCAAAAATCTTTTCAAATCCCTTTAATCTATCTTATGGACTTAGCTCAAATCAAATCCAAATCAATTCAAATTCATAAAATTTTCTCATAACCCATTTATATTTTAATTTATATTCACAAATATAAATGAAATATAAATTCAAATATCAAAAACCAAATTCAAAACTCAAACTCAAATTCAACCAAAATCCAACCAAAGCCTTTCAAGTCAAATTCTTAAACTTAGCCAAATCAAACTCAAATCAAGCTAAACCCTTGATTTTTCTTCATGATTCAATCAATCCTTCAATCATGAATCCAAATATAAACACAAATTTCAATCATCAATTCAAAATCAAGCTAACTCAAGTCAAACATATATTCACCCTTTTGACTTGAAATTGTCAAATGAATCAAAACCCATTTGACTCCAAATCACCTGCAAATAGATTTATATTTCAATCACAAGTCCATATGTGAGTTCAACCAAACTTGAATAAAACCTTGATCAAGGCAACTAAACCCAATTGGCTCACTTGACCCAAAGTGGCCAATTTGACCTACATGAATCAAAATCCAATTCAATCCAAATCAAAGTGTGTTAAGCCAATCAAAACTTCATGTCATGTTTTTTGATCATCCTAGGTTTATCAATTATCATGAATTGGGTCAAACCAAGTCAACCTAACATGTTGACCAAGTCAACCCTTTAACCCACATGCACCCAAACTAGCCAAATTGCAACATAAATAAAATTGATTGTAACCAATGGCTCAAGTTCACTCAAATTGATTATTGAACTTGACCAAAGTCCTTAAACTTAAGATGACCAATTAGCCAACTAAACCCAACCTAGCTCAATTGACCATGAACGACTTGACATAAAGGTCAAATCAACTTGAAATTAAACCAAACCAAAATTAATTGAAACTAAAGCTTGCAACATATTCCAAATGATCAACCAAACCAAACCAAGCCTTCAAGCCAATCTGATCAATTGTGTCAAATTGTTCAACTTAGCCCAAATTGACCTAAAGAATCAAATTGGACAAAATCCAAATTAAACCAAATTAATTGAAAATAATTGAACAAATATACTCTAAATGATCATTTGAACTTGACCCAGCTTTCGTTTGACCCAATTTGACCAATTGATCAACCTAACTCATTTTGACCCAATTTGACCCAAATGTGTCAAATTAACCCAAATTAAACCAAATGAACTTCAAATGACATGAAATTTGGTCCAACTTACTTTTGACTCATTTCTAATTTGCCCAAATCAAATTCAATGCCAAATGACTTCTTTGCCCTTGGGTCAAGGACATCCCATTAGAAAAGACACTTTTCAAGTGGTCATTTCTCTTCCTTGACCACTTGATAGTCATCCATTGGTCCACATAGGTGCCAAGGACATTGATTTCTGACCCAAGGAGTGGTTGGGATAGCCATGACTCATGGGGAGGTGAAATCACCTCACCATTCACATTGAAACACTTCATAAAGAACTCTTACCTCCCCTTGGCTAGGACACCCATTTGTCCTTCATGGCCACTTTCCACACCTTAGCCAACCATAGGGAGCCACCTAGGATGATTCTCTTCCATTCCCAACCACCCCAAGCCAAATGACATGAGTTTGGAGCTAAAATTTCAAACAAAAGGTTCATTTTCATTTACTTTTCATTCCAAGGTTTTAGAGGTTGATGGAAACACCCATTCCTCTCATTCTCCCTCTCCTAGAGCTCCTAAAGCCATTGATAATCACCCCACTTCATTTTGGAGAGAAATACTCCAAAATTAAGGGGATTTCGGTGAGGAAATGATGATCATTAGGAGGAACTTCATTTCGACGTGAAGGAGAAGATTTAAGCTCATTTTAAGGCCTCTTCCCCACTCAATAGCATGCTCGAGTCATCACCAGAAAATCATTCCCGATGAGGTAACTTTCAAAAATTGTAGCAGGCCTTAGGATCCTTCATTTGTGATACTTTTTTACATGATTTTTAGGAATCTACCCTAGATAATCTCACATTTTTACTTTAAATCATCCCAATTAGAAAATAGATTTTTTCCAGTGTGAATCAATGTAAAAATGAGTCCATTTGGATAAGTTTTCACTTAGAATCCCTAATTTTTCTAAAAATAGCCTTGATTTCACTATTCATCACAGATGAGCAGCAGCTGCCATTCGATCCCGCAATTCACCGGATGGACGACTTATATTGCATGATCCGACCCCTTGGATTTCCTGAAGCGATCTAGACTGTCCGATTGGTGGTTTGCGTGATCAGACGGCTCAGATTATGCGCAGATCGCGTGATCTTAGCCTTTGGATTAGGCGATCTTATATGGACCATCCGATCGGTGATTGGGCCGGTTGAATCAAAGCAGTCACTCTCACCGTTGATTGGTCTTTCCCAGCTGGTGCGACGGCAGCATGTGCGCGCTTGCCGCAGCGTGTGCCGCGCGACATTATGCCCTTCGTGTGCCATATGACCGTGGTGCATCGGCTTGCATTGTTGGTGTTAAATACAAAAATCAGATTTTATGAATAAAAAAATTCATTTAAATCACCTGAAACTTCAAAAATTCATTAAAAATAAAATACTTAACCAAAGAAATGCAAAGAAGGGCTCGTTGGATCCGTCTTTCCGAGAGGAATCTAACAAACCCAAAATGCCCAAATTTCACTGAATATTTTGAGCTTAATTTATGTTTTAGTAAAAATAAAATTTCATTAATTAAATCAAAAATATATATCAGATTAAGATGGAATTTTCAGCGATTAAAATTGATGTTAAAATACACATACCATAAAATTTCAAGTCAAAATGACCTTTGGATTAAAATATATTAAATTTTGAATGATTTATTTTAATAAAATAAATTACAATTCATAAAATCACTTAAATCAACTACAACTTCCTAAATTCATAACTAATTGTAGAAAAATCTAAAGAATACAAGCTCATGCACATTTTAAAGATAATTCAGAGGAGAATCTAATAAAATTATTTCTAATTGAGTTTGAATAGTATATTTAATTAGGATTTATTTGAAAAGTTAATAACTCTAATTACTCCCTAATAACTTCATTAATTAATTCCAAACTTCTTAGGCATGTTGTGGGATGAGTTACTCCCTAATTTTCACAATTTGCTAATGAGTTAATTAGGGAAATTAATTAATGAACCCCTAATCACTCTCTTAATGTTATTAAGATTAATTAAGCATATGAACAGTGGCTTAATTCCTTGATTAAGATAATTAAACATTGTTTAAGTGATTAAGAGATTTTTGGAATAATTTTGGGATATTTTCCTTAAGCTTCTCAAAACCTCCTTTCTTTCTTAAATCCAAATCTAAATAAGGGTTAATCCACTAATGATGTACTTAATTAATCAAATCAAATTCTTAAAATCAAAATTAATCCAGAAAATTAATCTAATCCTTCTTGGGTAGATATGTAGGTGTTCAATAACCTAAGTAACTTAAGAAAATCATACCTAACCCACATGTGTGGGAAGGGTTATGAAAGTACTTAAATTAAACCCTTTAGCTTAATTAATCATTAATTGCGAGCCAATTGCATTAGGTATCATTCTTTCTTAGGATGCATTGTTAATTTAAATTCCTTGTGCTTTTATTTCATATATTAGCTCATAATTATTTGATTAAATATGTTAAAGTGGTATAGGTAAGGGTAATTAATGAACTTAATCTACACCTTAACCTAACCAAAGCATAAAATTAATCTAATCACCTAAAAATTAAATTAAAATAATATAAAATGTGGGAATGGGTAAGGACCAACAAACCTTCTCATACTTTTCTAATTCAAATCAAACTCAAAGAAAAATGAAAGTCTCTTTAAACAACTTTTGATTCTCTTTAAATGATCCTACTTCATAAGATTGTCTTTAAGAATTAATTAGAGTGAATGAAATTACATGCTTACATCACTTTATTTCTTTTCTAGCATGCTAAATATTTATGTCATATGATTTTCATACATTCATGCTTTTCCACATGCAAATTCAAAATAAAATTTTTTCTTTTTGTCAAATTGCATGTTTTGGCTAAAGTAAAAATATGAGTAGCTATTATCACTATTAAATTCACAAATATTTTCAAAATCTATACATCAAATACCTAAAATTGAAAGTGTGCTACTTATAATTATTTATAAGCTTGCATGTGGATATAAATATGAAGATGTGTATAGTGTACTTTTCCTTCTCTTTTCTTTTAGCATAGTTTTGAATAGGATTTGACAAAGTATATAGTTCATTTGAAAAGAACATAACACTTGCCTAACTCCATTCCTATTCATTCTTATTCTATTAGTTAAAGAAGGACATCCACACCTATACATATAAATTGCATAAATAAATCAAACTATCAAATACAAACTTTTGTATCTTTCTTTTCCATTAATTTCTTTTGTACATATGGTTATATTTAAGGAAAGTAGTATATTAATCTAACAACCTATTGAGGCTTTAAGTAGTAAATAGGTCTTACCTTCACTGATTTGTATGTACTCACTTATGTCTTTCATATATACATGTGTGCATGTGAAAAATGGATAAGAAAATCTCTTTTACTTAACAAAATCATGCATACATGAAGATTCCAAATTTCTTAAGCAATGTCTTAGCATTCATTATTAGATTATGCTAAATACTTGCATTATATGTATAGATATGTTTAGGATTCATTCATGTGCATGATACACATGTGGGAAAGAAATAAAATGTTATGTGTTTTGTTATAGTAATTCACTTTACTTAATCTTAAAATGTCTTTCTTTTTTAATAGTTTGTTTAGAGAAAATATAAACTTAGGATTAATTAAAATACATAATAAAACATTCACTAAATAAAAGGTATTAATGAATCTACCTTAGAAATCCCTTAAGGTAAAAGAGAAGTTCTCTTCTCTTTTCCTCTCTTTACAAACTTAGGTAATTAAGTAGGTTCATTCAAACCAAATCAAATCATCAAATAAAATTAACCCATATCAACTAAACAACTTAAATAACCACCCTTCTAAGTTGAACCTTTTCACACTTAGAAAATCTTAAAAAATAGCAAGCACATAAACCTTTATGGCACATTCTAAGTCACCACTTCTAGTCATATTAGGACATATGGTTTAATGCTTACTTTTATTTTATGATGTGATGTTTTAGTCTAGATGTTATGTATGTCTTGAATGAATGGTAGGATGATTTAGTAATCATTATCTTATGATTGTGCTTCACTTTAATAAAAATACTACTTTTCTGCTTGATTATACCCTTAAGCATAATCCAAATAAAAGTGGACTTGGTTACCCATGTGTAGGGTGCTAAGTCCAATTTGTTTATATACATGTTTGGGAATGTATGGTTTGTTTAGCTAATCTCTATTTTGAAGGTTTTAGGTAGATTTATTTTTTTTCTTTTTCATGTAATTTTGCAATTAGTATTTTAGAATGATTGTTATGGGGAATTAGGATGAACATTGGTTATAAGATTATATCTTATGTACCATGTGAAGCCTTTAATATCCACATTCAAAAAAAAAAGGAACCAAAAGAAGAAAGAAGAAATGAAGACCCATATAACATGAATTCCTTGCTTAATTGTAGTTAATTTATTTATAATATGGGTTGTATAAGGGTAGAGCTCGGCTACCAAATTTTTTTTTTGGGTTTGTCTGGTTTGACCACACTTGGCCTTTATTCTTTTCTAGCTTTATAAAGTGTTTGATATTTTGTTTAGCTTGTGCATTATAAATGACATATTTTCTAGTTCTTCCTTGCTTTGATGTATGGCTAGATCATATCTTAGGGAAAATAAATCTTATCAAATTAATTAACTCAAATTAAAATAAACAACTCATAACATCATTTAAATAAGTTAAAATCAAGATAAAATAATTAGCAACCCTTTCTTGGATGAGTTTCTTTTCTAACATCATGCATAAAACATATTATTTCACTTTTAATTGGGGCTTCCTCTTTTGAGTCGGCTTGACCTTTGAGCCATGGTGGAAACACACCTCCCCCTTCTCGCTGATTTTGGCCCATAATCTTATTTCTCATGCATTAGGCATATGAATTCTATAATCCAGAGTCAAATGATTGTCCAAAAATAAAAGTAAAATGCAATATATTTTGCATTAGATCTAGGTCATTTTTCATATACATGATCTAGTCTCTTAGGGAGTGAGTTTAAGGACTTAGTCTCTTTCTAAATAAACAACAACCTAGCTATCTTGCTTAAAGCATATGACTTGCTTACATGTATTTAAAATGTATGAAATTGTTGCACCCCAGGCAGTTGTAAGTCCAAACAGTCAGGTGGTTTATCCTCTCTTGTGGAGGTAAACCATATGCCCATTTTTTCCTTAAATTTAGGTCATGCCTTGGCCCTCCCTAAAGTTCCCTAGATTTGGGTTAAGGTTCTTTATTTCCGTTGAGCATAAATCATGTCTTAGGCATTTTTTACCTTGCATGAATTATAACTCTTAAATTTCTAATAAAAATTCAACTCAAATAAATAAATCCTTTTCAAATTTTAAAAATGTAAATCCCAACCATAGGATAGTTTGAGATGTTCGCTAGGTTTCTTAGCATCGTGAGCATCTCTTACTTACCTTTCTTTGGCTTCGATAATAACTCTCTCCCTTTGATCAATCCCATTTGATCTTCTAAAATAAACTAATTTATTGATAGTCTAACCTTCAAAATCTTTGGAGACAATGATCATTTACCTTAATCAGAGTATTCTTAAGGAATCTCATTTCTTAAGATGTAATTAACTATAGGGGCTTGCCTCCATAGGAAACTTAATGAACCTGGTTTAAAATAAACCATGCTTTACCTTTCCTTGTAAAGTAGGGGAAGAATCTTACATATGAAGACCCATAGTCCGGAGTTCTTATTGAGGTGATGAGGTCCATTGTGGTGGTGACTTTATCTTTGAGATAGTACACCTCTCCCAATGTAAATGCGATCACCTAATAAGAACATCACTGGATCTAAATGGTGTTCCAACTAAAGGTGCATATTTCTATTTTCATTTATTCTAAAGGATAGATGAAGGTAAAATATTTCACCACATGGACTTAATGGAGTTGATGACTTGTTGGTGAAATGTGAATATATTCTATCCTGTGCTTTGTGCTTTGATGGACTTGTTGAAGATTCAATCTAGAAATTTGAAATTTAAATTTTCACCATGTCCTGACTTTGTTCCTTAGTGTACTTAATAGAGTTGATGACTTCTTTGAGATGAGAACATCAGGTAATGGTGTTTGATGAACTTGTTGAAGAATCCATATTGGAGATTTGTATCTTATATTTCCTTCTATCCTGGCTTTGTGCCTTGACGATCATGACTTTAGTGGCTTCTTGAGTGAGGATATCTTTTTATTGGATTCAACTAGCTAAGATGGAAGAAAACATGTCCAAGTCACCATAAATCGTGGGCTCCAAAATTCTTGACCTCTGATGATGAGTATGATTAAATGTCGATCAAATTTTCAGAAGGCAGATGGAATAGTAGATAAGACACACCCATATTTCACCCCTTTTTGTGAGGACTTTAATCCTTCTAGGTTTTTTTTAAGTCAAACACACATAATTAATTACCTCTCTCAATGCTGAAAGAGAACTTTTGACTAAGGCTATTCATTAGATCACTAAATACATAACGTATAGTAGTAGCTTGTGGAGTTTTAAATTTTAGATTTATGAAATTCATCATCATTTAACTTAAATCAAATGGTTGAGAATGATGATCTTTCGATAATCATGGTTTCTTCATCTGATTTGTGGTCCCTATTACTTAATAGGAGGTATCAACCCAGACTAAGATCCTTGTCACCATGGGTCATCCAAGAAAACCTTGTAGACATGGTACTTGTATAATATAGTTTAAATCATTTTGCATTCACAATCAATGAGCCATTAATAATTATCATTTAATAATTCCATTTGGTGGTAGAGACTATTGTAATATATAATAATCTATAAAATTTCTTTATTGACATGAGTTTATTTGAGATAATCACACCAACGACATTAGCTCCTTTAGCTAAAGTTTTGTTAATTTGTCACTTTCAACAAATGGTAGGTGATGTATTATATTTTGCTTTAAGTTTTTTTAAAGGAATTTCATTTTAGGTGTTTATATGTGATATTAAATTTTGCATTTGAGTTAACACTTAATTTAATTTAATTTTTTGAGATTGTGATTATATTTTAATAGAGTATCTCATTTGAAATTCTTATTTTAAATCATTATATAGTATATGCTTAATCATTTAACTATTCGGATCTATTGACTCTATTAATTTAATAATTGAGGATCAAATCTAGATTTTGAATATTAAATATAAATATCTTACATATTTTTGTAGTTATGACTCATTCATTGATATCTTCAATCAACTCAATCATTAAAAATTAGCACCTTAGCCATTTAGTTTATTATTTAGATCTCCATTAATTTAATAATAAGGATGAGATCTAAACTTATATTTTGAGATTTTAAATTTGAGATTATTGGATATAAATATCTTTGATATGATAATGAGTTGATATTCTCAATCACTATCATTAGAAAATATGTTAAATTTTTAATTTATTGTTCAGAATCACTCATTAATTTAATAGAAATCAATTCTTATCATATAATAAAATTAGCTTCATTTTCTAAGTTTAAATTCTTATAATATTTTTTGATTTTTTAGGTTTTTTGTTAACATCAAGACTCAATCAATGAAATATTTTATAAGTTTAAGCATTGATTATGTCTTGAGTATTCAATTGATTTTTTATTAAATATATTTTGTTTATCCATTTCATAGAGCACTTGTATGTATTTCAAGACATTTAAAATAAAGTTTAAAACTCAAATAATGTATGTAGACATAATTCTAAAACATCAAAAAATGTTGTCTTATGATGAGTATAACATTGCTTCTGTGACTGTTCATTTCAAGTATTCCCATTTGTAGGTAGACTTTCAAGTCATTGCAAGTCCAATTAAAATATTTAGCATAAGTATAGTTGAGTTTATTTTCATATGAGAATAAACCTTCAAATATAATTTAACTCATGCTTTGATTGAATTGAGATGAGTGCCACAAGTTCAAAATTTTTAAATTCATACTAATTTTAAGACTTTTGAAATCTTATGTTTAAGTTCATTATAATCCCCTTAGAATTTTAGTTCAAACCTTGTACTTGCATAAAGAAAAGCTATTAAGTACTTTTTAATTCAATGTGATGCTACTTAAACTTTTATAAGTGATCAATTTGATATGTTATTTATCACAATTTCATATATTCATTTTCATTTAATGTTGCATCAAGACTTGCAAGTTGATTTTGATTATGTCAACATAAAATTCTTTAGAGATTTAATTCATTGAAAAATTTGGTAGCATATCAACATCATCCAGATAATGCATCGTAAGTGCTTGCTCCGTCATAAAACATGAGTGGTATAAAAAACCACAATGTTCAACTTTCTACCATGCTACAAAGTGTATAGATTTATACAAAAGAAATCATAAAATTTTTCTCAATGAATGTTTTTGAGTTTTAAGTCTTTAAAACGTGTGGTTTAGCTCGTCATGCATCACATACAAGAATTTTGGATTATTTAATATTGAGCAATTTATACCTTCAACTATTTATGTTGAAAATCAAGTATGTCCAAGTTGATCACAATATGACTCCGATCATAATTAAAATAGGTGTGTTCTTTACCATATTCTATAAGATGTTTTGCAATGAATAAAAAAAAGGTTGCTTTGAACTTTGCTTTGTTGCTACCAAACAAGATAATGGGCTCGAGATGTGGATCAATGGGATTGAGAGGAAGGAAACAATGAGAGTTTTTTATTTCTTGCCCGATCTATGAAGTATGGGTAAGCAAGGAGGATGGTAATAAGAAGGAGAAGGGTAGTTGTTGTTCAATTGAGCTAGATAATCGACTGGAGCAAAGGAAAAATGGGGAATAATAAATAAAAAACTACTATGTGTTGAGCTTGGTGGAAGGAGGACAGAATAACAGGGAGGATCATAAGAGGACATAAATCCAGAGAGGGTCGATAGATGTTCGTCTTACAACAGAAACATGACAAGACCAAGAGGGATGCAACTCTCGGCTTGGGAGTTCGACTTGCTGTGTGAGATGGGGAAGGGCGAACCAACTGAGGGTCTTGGATGAGAGCTCAACAGGTGAGGGACAGAAATGGGAGGAGAATTTCCTTCTTTTTTACACAAATAGATGGAACTGGAGAGATAGAAGAGCTTGTTCGACTCCAAGAACACCATGAGGAATGGAGCCTCATGCATGCAGAGAGAGAGAGAGAGAGAGAGAGAGAGAGAAGAGAGAGTCATGAAAGGGAAATTCCCTTCCACTCATTATGCACGGGATGAGATTGAAGAGGAGGACTTTGGTCGAGAGTTGTAGACGGATGAGGGAGAGCTCAGGAGAGGAAGATCCAAAAAGTTATGGCTCGTAATAGGAGTCGAGGCCTTGAATAGGAGTTCTCCTTAGGGTTAGGTATTATGATGTATATATATGTCTTTTTTTTCTTATTTAAGTGTTTAATCAACCATAATTCAGATTCTATAATGATGAAATCATATAATTAATATATAGGTTAATCTTAGATTATTCTAATTTTATAGGCGCAATGACACAATCTATTTTGCGGTTAGAGACCATTTGGTTCACGTCGGTATCAAATTGGGTCAATTTCATTTCAAAATTGTGTGTTGTTGCTTCTGATCAATATTTGCATAAAATCATTGAATTGAACACGAATAGTATCATTTGATAAGCTTCACCATTTTAAATATAACAATATGGTTAATTTTGTGAATGAAGGTAATTTGAGCATCATCGCAGCCTCCCGACTCTGATATGAGCGTAGGCGCGTCGACAAATTTAGTCCTTGATGTCATTTGTATTGTATGCAATATGTGGTGAAAATATTTTCCTCCTCTATTCTTTTTTGAAGAGGATAAGTGAAAATAAAAATATATGCCTTTTGTGACACCACAGATCTGTGATATTCTTATTGAGGGTGATCGGATACTACATTGAGGAGAGGTGTACTATCTCAAAAGATAGAAGTCACCACCCAACAATATACCTAATCATGTCAACAAGGACTCCTAAGGACAATGGGTCTGCATATGTACCAAAGATTCTTCCCCCACTTTACATGAAAAAATAAAGTAAGGTTTATTTTAAATCGGGTTCATTAAGTTTCCTACAGGGGAAAGCCCCCATAGTTAATTACATCCTAAGGGACGGGATCCCTTAGGAATACTCTCGATTAAGGTAAATGATCGTTATCTCTAAAGATTTCAACAGTTAGGTATATCAATTGATCAGTTTATTTTTGGAAGATCAAATGGGATTGATCAAAGAGAGGGAGTTATTATCAAAGCCGAAAGAAAGATAAGTAGGAGATGCTCACAATGCTAGGAAACCTAGCGAGCATCTCAAACTATTCTATGATTGGGCTTTACATTTTTGAAAATGATTTAATATGTTTGAGTTGAATTTTTCATTAGAAATTTAGGACTTATGATTCCATAACACAAGATTAAGGAAATGCCTAAGAGGTGAGGATTTATGCTTATGGCCCATGAAAGGGAGAAGTAACCTCAAAACCTAAATCTAGGGAGCTTTGATGAGGGACAAAATCACCACCTAAATCTAGATGAAAATGGGTATTTAGTTTTCCTCCATAAGAGAGGAGAAACCACCCAACTCCTTGGACTTATAACCACCTAGGGGTGGCTGCCAACTAACTCATCCTACAATTTTAAATTCATGTAGATAAGTCATATGCTTTATGCAAGATAGCTAAGTTGTTATTTATTTAGAAAGAGACTAAGTCCTTAAACTCACTTCTTAAAGAGACTAGATCATGTAAGGGCATGCAAATGACCTAAATATAATGCAATTTGATTTATTTTTTTTGGACAATTATTTTGACTCGCTAATAGGATTCATATGCCTAATGCATGAGAAATGAGATTATTGGCCAAAATAAGTGAGAAGGGAGGAGGTGTGTTTTCAGGCTCTTAAAGGTCAAGTCAAGTTTCTTTGGGGTGGAAGCCCTCCAATCAAGAGTGAAACTAGATGTATTTTGATGTCACAAAAAGTACTCATCCAACTAAGAGGTTGCTAACTCTTTTATCATGATTTTAGCCTAAGCTTTAGGTGAGGTTATGAGTTTTTTATTTTTAGTTTTGAGTTGTTAGATTTGGCAAAAGATTTATTTTTTCCTAAGAGCCTAATCCACATCCAGGTCATACATAAAGCAGGAAGAAACTAGGAAAAGGATGCCACTTAATGCACAAGCTAAACAAATCATAAATTAATTTATAAACCTAATCATAAAAGAATAAGAGGTCATTGTGATCGGGTAACACCACACAAACCTGAAAAACAAATTGGTAGCCGAGCTCTACCCTTATACAACCCAGATTTCAATGAATTAAATATAATTAAGCAAGGAACTCATTATTATGGCGGTCTTCAAGCTTCATTTTTTCATTCTTTTTTTCTTCTTTCATCTTCTTCTTCTTCTTCTTTGGTTCCTTCTTTTGGATGGTTGGAAGGTGGATTCTCCAAAGGCTTCACATGGTCATAAGATGAGATCTTATGACCAATGTTCATCTAATCCATAATAATCATTCCAAAATCCTAATTATAAATATTTACTTGAAAAGGAAAAGTAAATCTAGGTAACACACAAAACAAAGGTTAGCAAACAAACCACCAAATCCCAAGCATGTATATTGGACTTATCACCCACACATGGGTGACTAAGTCCACTAGCCTATCATTATGCTTAGGGGTATAAGCACACAACAAAAGCATTTATATTTTTATTTATTACAACATAAGCACTATCCCATACAGAAGACAATGGTTAGACTAAGATTGCCATGCCATTCATTCTATGCACATACATCCTAACATCCAGTTTAAAACATATATCACAAAACAAAAGTAAGCATCAAACCTAAAGCTAGAAGTGGTGACTTAGCCTAATGTGTGTGCTTTGGAGATTTGTGTGGTATGCTAACCTATGGCTTTAAGTTAGAATTTTATAAGTGTGAAGCATATTCAACTTAGAGGAGGGTTTCATTTAAGTAATTTAATTATTTTGGGTTGATTTTATTTTATATTTTTATTAGGCTCAAATGAATCCTATAATTAATTACTAAGTTACAAATAGAGGAAAACAGAAGATAACTTCTCTTTCCTTCCCTAACCTAAGTAATTTCTAAAGTGGATTCATATTTTAGTTTTGTTTAATGAATTTTTTAATTAGGTATTTTAATTAATCCTAGGTTTATATAAACTCTAAACAAACCTATTTAAAAAGAAAGGTATTTTAAGATTAAATAAAATAAGTTAAATTCACAAAACATACGTCACTTCATTTCTTTCCCAACATGTATAACATGCATATGGATGAGTCCTAAGCATATCTATATACACAAATGAGAATGTTTAACACACTTTACGATGCATTCAAAGTTATTCATTTAAGGAAATTTAAAAGTTTATGTTGCATGATTTTCATTAAGTAGAAAAGTGATTACTTATCCAATTTTCATATGTACACATGAAGGTAAGAAAGGCATAAGTGAGTACAACGCCATTGTTAACCAGAGGTGTAAGGTACAAGACCTACTTAGGGCTACTTAAAGCCTCGCAACCTCGGGGTTGTCAGACTAATATACCACTTTCCTTAAATACAAACATGTGTACAAAAGAAATGAATGGAAAAAAAAAAGAATGCAAAAGCTTGTACTAGTTGATTTATTTTGTTTATGCAATTTATATGTGCAAGCATATGTATCCTTCTTAAGTAAGCATAGGAATGAATAGGATATGGAATTAGGCAAGTGTTAGGTTCTTTTCAAATGAACCATGCACCACCATATACAAAAAAACTATGCTAAAGAAGGAGAAGGAAGACCTACACTAAACACATCCTTATATTTTATTCACATGAAAACTTATAATTAAGATATAAGCAACACACTTTTAGTTTTAATAATTGATTGATATATTTTGAAAATAATTTAGATTTAATAGTAATAATAGACATTCATATTCTTAATTTAGCCAACACATGCAATTTGACATAAAGGAAACATTTTATTTTAAATTTGATTTTTGAAAGACATGGATGCATGAAACTACATGACATACATATTTAGCATGTTGGGGAAGAATTAAAGTAATGAAAGTATGTAAACACATTCACTTTAATTAAATCCTAAAGGCAATCTTATGAAATAAGAAAGCTTAAAGTAAATCAAAGTTTTTTAGTATGATTTTTGTTTGGTTTTGAATTTGATTTAATTTTGAAAAGGTGAATTGCGTTTACTATTCCTAACCCATTCTCACATATGTTTGGAATTTTTGTTTAATTTTTAGATGATTAGATTCATTTTAGATTTTGATTAGGTTAAGGTATGAATTAAACATGTTAACTAACCCTTACCTACACCACCTTAACATACTTAACCAAATAAGGAGATGACATAAAAATCACAAGGAATTTAACTTTGCAATGCTCCTAGGAAGAAAATGGCCTAATGCAATTTGGCTCATGATTAATGATTAATTAAGCTAAGGGGTTTAACTTAAGTAATTTCAAAATACACCTCACACATATGAGTTGAATTTTAATTTCTTTAATTTAACTTAGGCTCATGAACACCTAAGCATCTACCCAAAATAGATTAATTAAGTTCTGGAGAGTTTTAGAATTTTTAGAAATTAATTAAGAGGGTAATTAATGAATTAGCCCTTAATTAAAAGAGGATTAAGAAAGAAAAGGGGGTTTAAGGAATAGCTTATGGGAAATACCCCAAAAGTATTCCCTAAACCTCCTATTCACTGAAACAAGCCTTAATCAACTTCAACAAAGGGTTAAACAACTAATCCAACCCTTAGTTAACCTTAAATACATGAAGGGGTAATTAGGAAATGCATTAGCAATTTTCCTAATTAAGCCATCAATAAATCCCAAGAAAATTAAGGGAGGTAGAAGTCATCCCCTAAAATATACCAAAGAAGTTTGAGATTAATCAGTGGATTAATTAGGGAGTAATTAGAAAAATAAGATTTCTAATAAAACCCAAATCATAGAAATATACAATTCAAAATTCATTAAATTAATTTTAGAATATTCTAGATTGAATTATCTTTCAGTGGCAATTTATCTCCTATTTTTCTGATTTTCTTTAGAGAGATATGAATTTTTGAAGTTTAGAGAGTTAATTAAAATTATTTAAAATCTAAATAATCCCTTAATCCACTCGGCGTGACACACGGGCGATGACTCAAATGCACTTTCCGTGCTTCAAGGAATGAGCGACCACTTAAACATCTTTCACAACCCGCGTGGCGGTGGGGCTACGCAGTTTTGTATCTGCTGTTCGATCAAGGATCGAATGACCAGGAATTAACCAACGGTTTTAAAAGGTGAAATAGGATTGAAAACATGCATTTAATCTCGACCGTTCATCCAAAATTTGAGGATGGATGGTGAGATCATCCCTGTTCTTCCTTGAGGAATAATGGAGACAATCCATTTTCAATGGGAAGATCTGAGTTCGATCGAGCTCAGATTGGAATGAAATCTTGCACACACCATCTAACCCTAATGACAAGCCTATCTAACGGTCAAAATCTCATGCCATTAAAATTTCTTTCACAAAGGACTAACACACATTGAGCTTAGTGTCAGAAAATGTCTAACCTCGCTGGAGGTGGTTAGTGCCCCTAAATTCCCTTGGAGGAGCTTCGTCTGGTTGAGACGAAGCTATGGTGAAAGTATTAGCTCTTGAGGTTAAGTAGATTACGTTATGGACCAACCCCTCCTTAGCTCCCTTGCAGTTGTGATGGAATTGGATCTCCCCGTGCCTTTGGAGCTTGGGAAAGATGTTCGATAAGCTCGATTTGACCCTCTGGTGGAGTGTGAAAAGTGAATTTGGTGGAGTTTGAGTGTAGAGGAAGTTTGCCAATCAATGGAGGTCCCCTATTTTTGCTAAAGGGAAAATTGAGAATGGCAAATTCAAATCCCTGCTAGAGAACATAGGATCACTCAAGAATGGTTCCTATGACTCTCTCTTACTCAATCGACAGCGAGGAAGTGAGAATTGAAGTGAATTTGGGGGAGTATATCTCCCCCTATGGCAATCGGATGTTCAAAGCATCGTTTTCCATTTTGATCCAATTGCCAAGATTGAAATGGCTATTTGAGTTGTTAGAAGTTTGCACATGGTCGATTTGGGGAAGGGAGTGGAGTGGTAACCTCCCATGTGCTTCAAAACAAGCAGAGGGAGGTTTTCCATATGGCCAATTTGAGCCATATGCTCGATTTTGGCCTTGGGTCAACTTGGGCTGACCCAAACCCATTCGGTTGGGTGCACCACCCTCCATAGGGTCTACTTGACCTATTAGGAAGGTATCAAGTAGGTATGAAGAGGACTTGACCAAATTCCCCATGGATTTGACCAAAATTTATTCTATGAACTATGGGTAGAATGGTCATTTAGATGATTTTTAAATTTGGATATATTGGGTATGTTGAGAAAATAGGTTTGGCCAAGTTTCATTGAATTTGGAGTTCATTTGATATGGTTTGGCTCAGGTTGACCCATTTAGGTCAAAATAGGTTAACTTGGGTCAAGTTGACCAATTGGTCAAATTGGGTCAAACCAAGGGCTGGGTCAAGTTCAGATGATCATTTGAAATATTTTGGTGGCTTTGGTTTGATTCAATATGGTTTAGTTTTGAGTTTGGCTCATATGACTACAATTAGGTCAAATGGGTCAAGTTGACCAATTTGACCCATTTGACCTATTTGAGCTTGGTCATAGGTAGGTTTAGGTTTTGTTAGTCATGTGAAGTGAATTTGTATCTTTATTTCCAGTCAATTTTTGTTAAGCTTGAATTTGGCTCAACATGACCCCTTTAGGACAAGTTGGGTTCAAGGTCAATTGGGCTAGGTTAAGTCTAGTTGGCCAATTGAGCTTTGGTCAAATTCAACAAGTGATTTGGAATGAACTTGACCCATTGGTTTCAATCAATTTGGCTTAGATCAAGTTTTGAGACATTTTGACTTTTTAGGTGAAGTTGGGTCAACTTGGGTCAAGTGGCCAATTGGACCAGGTTAGGCTCAAATGTTGACTTGGTCAAGTTCAAACATAGTTCGTGAAAGAACTTAGATAAATAGTTTCAATCAATTTAGCCTATGATGGATTTTGACTATGTTAGGTTTCATTTTGGCTAAGTGTTGACTTGGTCAACCCTTAGGTTTGACTTGGTTTGACCCAATTTGATTGATTGATCATCTCATGATGATTGTTGATCATGATGAGAGGCATAGCGGTTTGATTCAATCCAATTTAGTTAGGATTAAAATTTGGCTCATAAGGATACTTTAGGTCACTTTGGGTCAAGTGAGCCTAAGTGGGTCAAATGGCTTAGTCAAAGCTTGATTTGAGTTTGATTGAACTTGTATATGGACTTATGATTGAAATATAAATCCATTTGCAAGTAGTTTGAAGCCAAATGATTTTGATTCATTTGATAATTTCATATTCAAAGGAAGAACATGAATGGACTTGGGGTTTGATTTTTGAATTAGATTTTGAATTGATGATTGAAGTTTGTATTTATATTTGGATTCATGATTGTAGGGTTGATTGAATCATGATGGAAAATCAAGAGTTTGGCTTGTTTTGAAGTTGATTTGGCTAAGTTCAAGATTTTGACTTGAAAAGCTTAGGTTGGATTTTGAGTGGATTTGAGTTTGATTTTTGGAGTTAGTTTTGATTGTTTGAATTTATATTTCATTTATATATGTGAATATAAATGAGAATCTAAATGGGTCATGAGAAAATTTGATGAATTTGAAGTGATTTGATCATGAATTAGGCTAAGTCCTTAAGAGGAATTTAAAGGACTTAGGAAATTTTGGAGTAGGGATTTGAATTTGGTTTGATTGATTTATATTTATATTTCATTTATATATGAGAATATAAATGAGAATATAAATGAATTATAAGAAAGTTTCAAGGATTTGAATTGATTTGATCATGATCTAGGCTAAGTCTTTTAAGAGGAAATTTAAAGGACTTAGGAAATTTTAGAGTTTGGAGGTTGAATTTTAAATTTGATTTGATTAATTTATATTTATATTTTATTTGTATATGTGAATATAAATGAGAATATAAATGAATTATAAGAAAGTTTCAAGGATTTGAATTGACTTGATCATGATCTAGGCTAAGTCTTTTAAGAGGAAATTTAGAGGATGTAGGAAATTTTGGAGTTTGGAGCTGAATTTTGAATTTGATTTGATTGATTTATATTTATATTTCATTTATATATTTGAATATAAATGAGAATATACATTAATTAAAACAAAGTTTCAAGGATTTGAATTGATTTGATCATGATCTAAGCTAAGTCTTTTAAGAGGAAATTTAAAGGATGTTGGAAATTTTGGAGTTTGGAGCTTGAATTTTGAATTTGATTTATTTGATTTATATTTATATTTCATTTGTATATGTGAATATAAATGAGAATATAAATGAATTATAAGAAAGTTTCAAGGATTTGAATTGATTTGATCATGATCTAGGTTAAGTCTTTTGGTATGCAACAATCGTACTAGGAAGAAAGCGTAGTAGACTTACATCCCTAAGTAGAGACCAGTTGTTGGGGTAATCTATTAGCTAGACAATAGATTGAACCCAACCTAGGGATGACTATTGAGTGAATGCTGCTGGGGGACTTAGATCAACTCAAAGATAGTCAAGATTAATTTCATTTTTTTAGATTTGTTTATTTTTATAGATTTCATCAGTTTGTAATGGGTCATACTGAGAAGGAGCTCATATCAGCCTAGACCTATCTCAAATTTACTGAACCAAAGGGAGTAGCTTCTCGACCGATGGGAGAACTATCCAACCAAAGGAGTGCCTTTTTGATTTGCAATGATCAATTGAAGGGAAAAAAGCTCAATGACTCACATCTTCCACTACAAAAGACCACTGGGGTGATTGGTTGCTTTGGGCAACAAATCAGACCTAACCTAGGGCTGCGCATCGGTTTGCGATAATCATGCTTGAAAGAATGCATCATAGTCTTACATCTTCTAAAGTGGAATGACTACAGAGGTAACCTGCTTATGGAAAAATAGATTGAACCTGACCTAAGGGCGACTACGGAGATAGTGCTGACCTGGGGACTTATCTCAATTCACGTAGTCAGGCAATTACTATAGGGAGTTTTGCTGACAGTTCCCTAAAGATAGGATACCTGCTTGAAAAAAGGGGGACTTGAATTCCTAATCCACAAGCAAGCTAATTTTATTTTTTTTATTTAGTTTGTTTATCGTGGACCCTGTTAGTTTGCAAGGATCAAAGTGAGAAGGAGCTTATATCAGCCTAGACTTATCTCAGATTTACTAAACTAAGGGAGAATCTGCGCATCCACTGGAGGAATTCTCCAACCACAGGGGTGGTTGCTGGAAAAGAGGGACTGTCCAATCCAAAAGCAACCATGGTAGTGTATAAATGGGGTCGCAAAGGACATGATCCAAATAGAGTGCCTGCAGGGGATGGGGCCACTAAGGGCTTAATCCAAAACCCTAGAGGAGATGACATGGATAGTCATATATCAAATAGGTATTCAGTGTCCAACTCAAGGAGAAAGAGCGGGGACTCATATCTGCTAAGAGTGGCGTATCCGCCAGTGAGTCATCATATAGCCATCAACCAACTAGGTGCCCATCGATTTGCAACAATCTACATGGAAGAAAGCTGGGGTAACATCCTTCATGGTGGCCGATTGTGATAGTCTATCTTAAGCTCGACAGGTGCCATCGACCCAGGGAGACTACTAAGTAAATGCCACTAGGGGACTTATATCAGCTCAAAGGTAGTCAAGAAGAAAGGGACCTATGGGGGACTTACCCTAAACCTCAAACATACTCAACCTAGTTAGTGCATGATGGTTAGTTCAAGAAGAAAGCAAGGGGACTCACATCTTCTTAAGCAAAGTCAACATGAGGTAGCTTACTGGTTGGGCAGCAAAGACTACCATACTAATAAGGTGCTAGTTGGTTTGCAATGGTTAAGTTATGAAGAAAGTGTAGGGACTCACATCATCCAAACAAGTGACCACTGGGGTGACATGCTAGCGAGGTAGCATGTAGATCCAACCTAGAGCAGCTAAGCCTGAGTGAGTGTCATAGGGAGCTTGCTCCCATATCAAATAGCTTGAGATAAAAGATATGTGTTTGTTGTTGTGCATGTGTTAAAAGGAATAGGATGCCTCTGGGGGACTCTTACACCTACCTTAAAACACGTTAGGGGATTTGATGAAATGGTGCCATGGATGGCAAAAAGGATTTCCACTAAGAAAGGATGTCGCTTGGGTTCTCTCACACCTATCTGAGTTATGCTAATCAAAATAGGATGCCTCTCGAGTTTTCTTACACCTATTATAATAGTGATGGGAGATTGTGTTTGTGTTGTGAAAGAGGGATAAGATGCCACTGGGAGACTCTTACACTTATCCTAGACACATCACGATAGATTCTCAAAATAAGCTAACAATGCTTCAAAAGAAGAGAAGATTTGATGAATAGAATAAGATTTTGTTATTTTTATTAGTTATTTTCAAACATGATTTGTTTCATGGGTAATATATCTTTAGATAGAGCCCATTAATTGGAAGCATCGGGTGTTCCCCTTTACATTCAATAAGCTGATAAGATCCTCCTTAGTAGGCCTTCTCTATGACATAGGGGCCTTCCCAAGTGGTTTCAAACTTGCCTCCCATCTTTCAATGGGCAACAATTTATCTCCTTAGGAATAACACAAGTTCTCCTACTTGGAAAGACCTAGGGCATACCAGCTTATTGTGAGCTTGAATCATTTTGGCTTTGTATAACTCGAGGTTCTGGCATGCCCGTAGGTGACTCACCTCCAAACCTTTGAGCTCTTCTAACCACAACTTTTCATTCTATTTTGTAGTGATCTTGCTACCCAATGCTATCCTTAGTGATGGGAGTTGAACTTCTAAAGGTAGAACAGCTTCAAACCCATACACTAAAGAAAATAGGGTAGACTAAGTTGGGGTTTGATATGTGGTGCGGTAGGCCCATAAAGATTCAACCAGCTGCTCATTCCATTGTCATTTATTGTCATCAAGAGTCTTCTTCAGTATATGGATAAGAGTTTTGTTGAATGCTTTCTCTAAGCCATTTGCTCTGAGGTAGTAGATGGTGGAGTATCTCCAATATATACCATGTCTTCTAGTGAAGCTGTTGATCTTCATGCTTTTTAATGTATTACCATTATCAAACATAATTTATCGAGGCACCTTGAACCTAGATATGATATGGTTCCTGAAAAATTGAAACACATGCTGAGCTGTGACCTCTCTAAGTGGGATGGCTTCCACTCACTTGGAAAAGTAGTCAGTGGTAGTTAAAATGAACCAATGACCCTTGGAAGAAGGAGGACCCATAATGTCGGTTCCCCAACACTCGAATGGCCATGAGCCCAATGTAGGGTGTAGAATGTTGGGTGGTTGGTGGAGGACCACACCGTGTACCTGACACTGATGGCATCTCTACATCCATGCGATCTATAATCATCAAGGCCGAGTATCTAGTCTCTTAATCTTCATCTTCATCTTTGGACCGGATTGATGTGCTCCACATAGACTTGAATATACCTCAATTATAATGCGATGGGCTTCGTGTTTGTCTAAACAACGTAACCACATTTAGTCAAAGGACCTGCGGCATAGGGTGCCATCAACGAGAGCATAGGAGAGAGCTCTATATTTTACCTGATGGGTTTATTACTTTTCCTGAGGTAGTTTGCCAGTATTCAAATAGTCTATGAACGGTTGCCTCCAACCCAGTTCCTTGTCCATTTTGTTAATGACAACCTCCCCTTCAAGAGAAAGTCTCTCGATGAGTTCAATATCAATAAGTGATAAGACTTGTCTATTTTGGACCCTTATCGAAATGGACTCATCCTCAGGACACGCCAACTCTTTGGTAAGTTTGGCCAAAGCATCTGCTGCGGCATTCTCTACTAGTGGAACCTTGTAGATGGTGACTTCGGGAATCTAGGCCAATAGCTTCATGGTATACTCGTAGTAATGATGAAGCTTGGGTTTGAGAACTTGTAGACCCGATAATGGTTGATGACTAGGGAGAATCAAGATGTTAATGCTTTGACAGCGATAGTGATGGCTAACTCAAGGCATTCAAAGCCTCGACTTCATTGTTGGTGTAGGGGTTGGAAAGATAGTATGAGAATCTCATCACATCGTGGTCTAGAGTTAGGAGAACTATTCATATCCCTGTATTTCCTGGGAGAATAGATCATGGTGCTTCCCCTTTATGAAAAGAAGTTGCACCATCAAAATTTATCTCCCATCGGTGGTTGTCGAACTCCCCTAAGTTCATGATTTGTTCATTAGGGAGATCATCACTAAGCGGAGAATCAATAGGAAGTGGTTATGAAATCAGTGCTATCTTTTTTATTGCACAAGAATACAAATGTGATATAAAGCGTGAGAGAATCAGACCATCATGCCAAATGTTGGATAGCATTGGTGTGTCATGAGATACTACATTGGATTTGTTCTAGAGATCAAGTTCACCTTATGAAAGCATATAATGTAACTTTTGGGAAGCAAAGATTAAAACTAGGCAATGTTTCTCAATAGGTGGGTAGTTCACTGAGAATCGGATGAAGGCGAGGTGGTAGAGCATTCTCCTTCCCTTATCATTGGCTTGGGCCAACGAGGAGAGAGTCATCCAATGCACGGCGTGTAGGATGAGTGGCACACTTGGGATAGAGTTAGAATTGGCGACTTCACCAAATACTGCTTGATGTATTCAAAGGCATGTTGGAACTTATCATCCCACTTAAACTTGGCATCCTTTTTGACAAGTGCTGACAATGGCTTGCATCTTCGATAGGTTGGAGATAAATCATCTTAAATATGCCAATAATCCTAGGAAGGATCTGAGTTGAGTTAAATTCTTAGAAGGTGGTATTTCTAAGATAGCTTTGATATTTTTTGGATCTATTTCTATTCCCTAGTGTCGAACAACAAGCCTAAGGAATTTTTTCAAAGTTACTCTGAATGCACACTTCAGGGGATTCATTTTGAGGTTATATTATCTTAACTATTTGAAAACTACTCTCAAGTCAAAGAGGTGGTCTTCCTTTTCTCTGCTCTTAACTACTAGATCATCAATGTAGCACTCAATCTGATGATGGATGAGTTTATTGAAGATTTGAGTCATGGCCGTTGGTATGTAGCACCAACATTTTTAAGGCCTAAAGGTATGACCCTATTACAGAAGATTTTGATCGGGGTTTAAAAAGCTATGTGTCTTTCATCTTCAGGAGACATCTTGATTTTATTGTAGCCAGGTGACCCATCTATGAAAGAGAAGACTGCTTGAGATGAGGCAATGTCCACCATTAATTCTTGTATAGGAAGAGAAAACTCATCCTCAGGACATGCCTTGTTTAAGTCCCTAAAATTAAAGCATATGCAAATTTGTCCATTCTTCTTCTTAACTAGGATGACATTGGCTAACAAGGTAGGATATTTTTCTTCCCTGATGAAACTAGCATTAATCAGTTTCTTGACTTCATAAATGACATGTTGTTCAATTTCTAATCGCATGCATCTAGGAGCTTGCTTAATTGGGGCAACGTTAGGATCTATTGCTAGCTTGTGGACTACTGCATTAGGAGGTAATCCAGACATCTCTTCATAACTCCATGCGAAGCAGTCTTTAAACTCAGTCAATAGCCTAACTAAGTCATTAGTTTCTTCTTCATTCAGCAATAGATTGATGTACATCGGGCGTGGATTTTCTTCTGTCCAGAGGTTGATTTCTTTAAGCTTGTAAATTATTGAATGAACCTTGTCTTCAAATTATGGTGGTGCCTCTTTGATTTGGAGATCATCACGGATCATCGAGGTTCTAAACATAGATTATCATAAGAGTTGATGTTGTGTGAAAAGAACCTATCACACTCTTAATGATTGGTAACAACTAAGCTGTAATCATCATCATCGATTGATGTATGAATCCTAGTCTCTAGATTGTGCTTCCCCACTTTTTATTCCATAACTTTTCGAAGTACTATGACCTGTGCTTGGACCATGTATGAGGAACTGAACCTTTCTATATAAGATTATGAATACAAGGTGAGTAAAAGTCAAATGGTAATTCCATTAAATTCTTTAAATGTATCCTCCTCAAGTTACATCAACTTGGACTTGAGGATGATGATCCTAAAAAGAATCTCTTATGCTTCATGTCACAGACTTAGGGACTTCCTTAACTACCAAACCTTCAACTTTTAAAGTTAAAATTTTTCTATTTCACACCAAGATTTTGGAGGCCCTCTATCAGTAATGCCTGAGAACACAAATTTGGGCTATCCACAGCTTATTCCTATGTGAAATTTGGTCCTTCTATATAGCCACCTGAATGTCTACCCATTACATGGGCTCATTTTTCTTTTCTTTTTCTTTTATCTTTTCTTTTCATCATTTTCTCTTTCTTTTGATTTTGAGTTTAAATTTTGTCCAAGTTCATGAGAAAGGGTATTTTGAGGAAGATAGTAGGTCGCATCCTCATAAATCTCAACCTCTTTAACTTCAATCTTCTAGTCACCTATCTCCAAAGGTAACACTATGGAACCTAAAGCCCTTTTGCCTTGTTCATTGAATTCTTTCAACATCATTCAATCTCCTTGGAGTGTGGAGATGTCAATACTCAAATAGGCAAGGGTCTTTAGATTCATAATGTTCACCGATGCACCTGGATCAACAAGAACTCTAGTAAGCTTGAATATGTCCATGTCACCAATGTGGGGACGGTACTCCATGTCCCCAGTAGGTCTTCATCTATTAAAGTGAACCCCGAGCTTTTGGAATAATGTGCCTCCTCACTAATAGCGGTCAGCCGAGCTAAGCATATCTCAAAATCAAGGAGAGCCTTGATTAATGATTCCCTCATCTCTTTGGCCAAGATAAGGGCATCATATATGCTTAGCTTAGATGGTAACTTTCTTACATGAGAAAGGACATTATAATCCACCTTGGGCTGGTCCTCCACAAGCATATCCAAGGGTGGAGCATCCTGTGGAGGGGCTTCTCAATTCTCTATACCAATGACTTGTTTCCCTCTATCTTGAGGTGTTGCCCTAGGAGGTAAACCTTGCCATGGTGGAGGTTGACTTCGGTGATCTCTTGTGGCAGGGTAATGGAAGATTCTACATGCATATCAGGCTCACCTACAACTTCTCCTATGGGACCTCAAAATCAGATGATTCCAAGTCTGTCTTAAGAGGTGAACCCATAGTATTCAAAATAAAAAAAGTCTAACTTTGAATCAGAAAGAGGAAGATCAGAATTATTATAATTATTTTGACTTGATGAGTTATCATTAGGAATAGAAGAAGACAGCCCATCAGAAGTGACACAAATGTAATTCAAACTAGCTTTATTCTTCAATTTCTTGGATTTTTTTGGAGGTACAAAGTAGAAATCAAGTAAAGTGAGTGGGGTAAGGGATTTGATGCCCTTATCCATCGATATAAGAGTTCTACTAGTAGAAGAAGAAGAGCTAGCTAAAGTGGAAGAAGTCACCAGTGTGGAAGTTGCAACTGTAAGCTGGAGGCTAGACTCAGTCGGTGGCTGTGCTAATAGGCAATCCTAGGTGACATCTTCTTCTTCTCTTTACTCCCTTTCCTTGAGTTGGCAGCAACTTGAAAACCTTCTTGATGTTGGAGGTTTGAGAGACTCAGCAGGAAAGCTTCTTGATCTTATGGATGATCTTCTTAGAGGTTTTGGATAAAGAAATATCCCAACTTTCTTTAGTTTTGGAAGGATCACATGTATCCCCAAGGATTACCCTAATGAAATTGGATGGTTGTTCTACAAGGTATTCCTTTGGGATTACTACAACATCGATCTTGAAGCTATGTTCAAGCCAGTCCTTGAATGTGAAGTAATCCTCCAAAACATGGCCTAGCATGCGGTGGTAAGGGCAAAAGTTTGGATCATGACTTTTGTCTACTTCCTAGTCTCCTAGGATCGGCTAGCTGAAAATCAAGCTTCTTTAAGAGATTCTTAAGGTCTTCTTAATTATCTCCCTCTTAAATAAATAAGGTTTGTTAAGCTTATCTAAAAGAGTTGGACCATAGCTACTGCGGTATGTGTGCCACCGGTGGTGGTATGGTGAGGAGGCGGTGGGTAGCCATGAAGGTATTGTGGAGTAGGTAGGGCTGCCTGGTGGTTAAGGAGGTGGAAGCTCGAGATCGTGGTCTCTGATCTCTGTTACTTCCCCCTTATCTATCGCCATCACTATTCCTGATTTCTTCTCATAGACCTTCTTTTATTTTGCTTTAGGCAACTAGTTTTGAAAAGACAACTGTTTGGCCTCTCCTAGTAGACTAGCTGCCTTGTTGGCTTCTGAAATGTCTTTATAGTGAAGCCCTTAAGCATGAAGGCGACCAGACCATGGATATTCTTTAAAAGAATCTCAATGGCATGCTGCTCAGATAGCTGTGGCTTACATTTCAGACTTAGGTTACACCATCAGAGAATATAATCAACAAGGGCCTCACTTAGGTGTTGTTGTGCTACAACAAGATCACTTACAGTAACCCTTTGCAGAGCTCCAACAAATCTCTTTATAAATAGTTGCTATAACTCAACAAATGTCTTTACTAAAGCTGCATACCCTGTCAGTAATCCCGCTAGGCTACTACGAAGAGGAATAGCAAATCGCCATTAGTGTTGCACAGCCCCCAAGTGTGCTATATCCTGCCTTGGGTTTCTACTGCCATCAAAGCTTTTGATGGAAAGTGGCATGAAACCCTTGGGATATTGGATTGAATCGAATTCCTCCGGGTAGGGTTTACCCTTTGGA
Organism: Cymbidium sinense; assembly: GCA_021442155.1. Classification (NCBI taxonomy): domain Eukaryota; kingdom Viridiplantae; phylum Streptophyta; class Magnoliopsida; order Asparagales; family Orchidaceae; genus Cymbidium; species Cymbidium sinense. The sequence goes on from CM038221.1 coordinate 160,666,242, forward strand.
ACCGATGATCCTCCCCAGGCTTGAGCCAATGCTTCCTTCACTTACTTCTCAACTATGGATCTGATGTCTTTTTCTTGTATGGAGGTACTTTCCACTACCTTCCTATACATGCTAGTGCTCCCTTGCTCAACAAGAGGTAAGGTCTTGGTTGGGTCCAAGACATGCACTAACTCAGGTTGACTAATGTCAACTGTAGTAGGATGAACTACTGGGGCTTATTTTTGAAGTACTGTAATTGCTGATAACAAGTTCTCTAGCTACTGTGCAAGCTTATCTATCTGCTCATCTTTTTGCCTCAATTGATGTCGTAGGTGTTGGGCTGATTGGGCGGTGTCTTTTTGATCAATCTCATCACCTTCCATGGCCTGCTGCTTCCTGAGAAGAGATCCTCTGTATTTACCATACAAACCCTTATTGAGTCTCCCAATAAGTCATCTTCATTGGGATCAAAGCTGATCATGGAGAAAAATTCCTATGAGGGAGGTTCCTTTCAAATCTATGGTGAGAAAAGAAAGGGGAGACCTATAGAAATTCATCTTGGTAAGATGTCACGCAGATCCACAGATGTACTTATTCAGGTAATCGAGAACATCATTAAGGAAATAGTGTACTATCTCGAAAGATAGAAGTCACTACCCTTTAATGGACCTAATCACCTCATAAGGACTCTCCTGGATGAGTCTGCATGTAATGCGAGTTTCTTCCCTACTTTACATAGAAAAGTAAAGTGTTTATTTTAAAGCGGGTTGTTAAGTTCCCCAGGGCAAGCCCCATAGTTAATTACATCCTAAGGAAGATTCCTTAGGAAAACTCTCGATTAAGGTAAATGATCGTTGTCTTTGAAGATTTCAATAGGGAAGGACTATCAATCGATTGGTTTACTTTTGAAAGATCAAATGTGATTGATCAAAAGAAGGAGTTATTATCAAATCTAAATGGATGATAAGTAGGAGATGCCCATAATGCTAGGAAATCTAGCGAGCATCTCAGACTATCCTATAGTTGGGCTTTATATTTTAAAAATTGATTTAGTTTATTTGAGTTGCATTTTTCATTAGAAATTTAGGACTTATGATTCCTTAACACAAGATTAAGGAAATGCCTAAGAGGTGAGAAATTATGCATATGGCTGACAAAAGGGAGGAACAACCTCAGAACCTAAATCTTGGGAGGTTCGGCGATGGCCGTAAGCATAACCTAAATCTAAGGCGAAAAGTTGGTAATTGGTTTGCCTCCACAAGAGAGGACAAACCACCCACACAGACTTACAATAGGGTGGCCAACTAACTCCTCCTGATTTTAAATACATGTAGGTAAGTCTTTATGCTTATGCAAGACGGTTAGGGTTGTATATATTTAGAAAGAGACTAAGTCCTTAAACTCACTCCCTAAAGAGACTAGATCATGTAAAGGGAATGCTTCAAATGACCTAAATCTAATGCAAGTCAAATTTCTTTTTTTATTTTTATTTTGGACAATCATTTTTTTCGGCTAATAGATTCACATGATTAATGCATGAGAAAGAAGGTTATTGGCCAAAAAATTAGAGAAGGAAGAGGTGAGTTTCCACCATGACTCTCAAAGGTCAAGCCAGTTTCTGTGGTAAAATCAAGAGTGAAATAAGATCTTTGTTATGCATGATATTACAAAAGAAATGCTCATCCAACTAAGGGGTTGCTTATTCTTTTTTGTTGATTTTAAACCTAAGCTTTAGGTAAGGTTATAACTTGTTTAGTTTTCATTTTGAGTTGTTAAGTTGGGTAAAAGATTTATTTTTCCTAAAAATAATCCACTTCCACATCATACATAAGGTAAGGAAGAAACTAGGAAAGTCATTCCACTTAATGCAAAAGCTAAACAAATCATCAACCAATTTATAAAGCTAATCGCAAAAAGAATACAAGGCCGTTGCGGTCGGGCACCACCACACAAACCCAAAAATATCAAATATGGGTAGCCGAAATCTACCCTTATACAGCCCAGATTACAAATGAATTAAATTACAATTAAGCAAGGAATTCATTGTTATGGGGGTCTTGAAGCTTTATTTTTCTTTCTTCTTTTCTTCTTTCTTCTTCTTTCTTTTCCTCTTTTCTTGTTTGGTTCCTTCTTTTGGATGGTTGGAAAGTGGATGCTCTAAGGCTTCACATGGTGCATAAGATAGGATCTTATGACCAATGTTCATCCTAATCCCCATAATAATCATTCTAAAATCCTAATTGCACAAATTTTACATGAAAATAATAAAAAAAATCACCTACAAAATAAAGGTTAGCTAAAAATAAACCACAAATCCCAAGCATTTATATTAGACTTATCATCTCACACATGGGTGACTAAGTCCACCTAGCCTATGGATTATTCTTAGGGGTATAAAGCACTTGCAAGCAAAAGCATTTATATTTTTATTTATGATAACGCCCTTTTGGCACAATCCCTATGAGAAAAGAATAATAATTAGACTAATGTCCTACCATTCATTCTGAGCATACACCCCTAACATCCAGTCTAAAACATTCATCACAAAATAAAATATAACATCAAATCATGCATCGACCTAACCTAAGGCTAGAAGTGGTGACTTAGGCTAATGTGTGTGCTTTGAAGGTTTGTGTGGTATGCTTAGTTTAGGACTTTAGGTTCAAGTTTTCTAAGTGTGAAGAACTTGTTCAACTTAGAGGAGGGTTTCATTTAAGTTGTTTTAAGTATTTTGGATTATTTTTCATGTTTTAATTTGTTTTAAGTGAAACCTACAATTAATTACTAAGTTATGAAGGAGAAGAGAAGAGAACTTCTCTTTCCTTCCATAATCCTTTAGTAATTTCTAAGGTAAGTTCACATTTTAATTTCATTTAGATGAATATTTTGATTAAATCTTTTAATTAATCCTAAGTTTAGATAAACTCTAAACAAACCTATTCAGAAAGAAGGGCATTTCAAGATTAAATAAAATAAACCAAAATTCACATAACACACATTACTTCATTTCTTTCCCAACATATATAACATGCATATGGATAGACCCTAAGCATATTTATACCTACAAATGAGAGTATTAGACACACTTTATGATGCATGCTAAGTAATCCATTTAAGGAAATTTAGAAGTTGAATTTGCATGATTTTTCTTAAGTAAAAATGGTTTTCCTTATCCAAATTTTAATATACACATATGAAAGTAAGAAAGCATAAGTGAGTACAACGCCATTGTTAACTAGGTGTAAGGTACAAGAACTACTTAAAATTAAAGCCTCTCAACCTCGGTTGTCTGGACTAATATACCACTTTCCTTAAATACAAACAAATGCATAAAAGAAATGAAATAGAAAAGGAAAATGCAAAAGTTGTTTAAATGGATTCATTATATATTTATTCAATTTATGTATGTGAGTATAAGTAACCTTCTTAGGTGATGGTATAGGGATGAATAGGGTATAGAATGAAGTAAGTTCTAGGTTTTTTTTAAATGAACCTTACATCTTACTAACTCCTATTCAAAATTATACCAACATAAGAAAGAAAAGAAACCTATGCTAAGCATACCTTTATATTATATCACATGCAAACTCATAATTAAAATATAAGTAGCATACTTCAAAATTTGGTATTGGATTTATGTGTTTTGAAAATAATTTGGATTTAGTAGTGATAATATCCATTCATATTTCTACTTTAGTCAACACATGCAAATTTGACATAAAGTAAGCAATTTCATTTTAAAATTTGAATTTCAAAATTATGAATGCATGAAATCATATGGCATATAACTTAACATATTGGGGAAAGATTCAAAGTAATGATAACATGTAAACAATTTCACTTCACTTAAATCCTAAAGACATTCTTATAGAATAAGAAAGTTTAAAATAAATCAAAGTGAATTCAAAGTGATTTTTGTTTAGTTTGAAGTTTGATTTAATTTTGAAAAGGTGAGATGAGTTTGCTATTCCTAACCCATTCCCACATGTGTTTGATATTTTTATTTAATTTTAGATAATTAGATCCATTTTTATGTATTAATTAGGTTAAGGTATGAATTAAGTGACTTAATTAAACCTTACCTATACCACCTTAGAAGAATTAACCAAATAATTATGAGCCAATGAGATGACATAAAACCCACAAGGAATTTAAATTTGCAATGCACCTAATATGGAAAAGGCCTAATGTTATTTGGCTCATAATTAAAAGTTAATCAAGCTAAGGGGTCTAGCTTAAGTAATTTCAAAACACCCTTTCATACTTATGAATCAAGTTTTGATTTCCTTAATTGAACTTAGGCTATTAAACACTTATGCATCTACCCAAGAAGATTAATTAAGTTCTAAAACTTTTTTAGAATTTTTAGAAATTGATTAAGGGGATAATTAATGAA